>OY751102.1:13798162-15246495 GCA_963564075.1 Eupithecia subfuscata | reverse complement strand
CCACACAAGTACAGACCCACCACCGTAGGCTACTTTTTCTTCGATGCATGCTTGCTTGAATCTTTCCCCTGGTCTTCTATACACTCTGTGTCTTCCATCGTGCTTGTAGAGCATAAATTTTGATTCGTCGGAGAACATAACTTTCGACCAATCTTCAATACTCCAATTTACGTTTCTTTGAGTGACCCGGATTCATTGCTCTCGAGTGTATAATATAAAAATGAATCGCAAAATGTGTTGGTAAGCGCATAACTCAACAACGCCTGGACCGATTTCGCTAATTCTTTCTTTGTTGTGTTTGTTATTGTCAGGAGAAGGTTCTTATGAAAGAAAAAATTAAGAAAGTTGGAAATATAAATTTCCACGGGGGCGAAGCCGCGGGGCGCGGCTAGTTGATCATAAAAGTAGAGCCTGTATAAAAGAATAGACTAGTGGTCTTAGAAGATTTTGCTTGTGTAGCGACTTGGGCGTACGAACTGTTACGAGTAGCTATAGCCTTGTCACTCTCTTTCCCATTTGGTTTGCTGGAAGAGAAATCTTTTTTTTAGGCATAAACTTTTGTGCCTTCTATTAGATTGAATGTTTTCTTTGTGATATTTTCTATGCAATAAAGAATAACGGATCGATTTAATGTATTTAACTGCTATACTTTCATAAGTCTAATTCTCTGGATTTTTATAAGAATGACGTGGATATTAGTGACAGCAGAGCTTTATCTTTGATCCAATTAAACAAAAACAAAAATTGTATCTTTACTTATTCGGTCTAGAGTCGCTTTAGCTCTTTGTGATACACTTTACATCGCAAATGTAACATGTAAGCCACTTTTTCTTGATCCTAGGTTACATTATACCCTTCTAAGCCTTCGGTAGTGATAAGATACTTTAATAAGTGCCTGTTAGGTGTTGGATATGGCTGGTACAGCTGTTTTTGAACGCGCAAGAAGTGCTTTAAATCTGAATTGCGAATTCGCAATGGTAAACGAAACCACCATCTCTGTATTTGCTATTAATAGATGCATAGCATAGCAGCAGGGGTATTTTGATTCGTCGGAAAGGCCGTCGGATTCGATATAAGAAACGTTTTTCTTTGTAAAAAGCTTCCGATATCGAATCGGACGGCCTGGAGGAAGCATCCTACTGCAGGAAGATTAAGCACTTCTGGCGATAGAGATAGAAAAAGCGTAATCAAATATTCGCTACGTTTATTTATTTAAATAAATATGATGTTGATTATAAATCACGGTGCTATGAATTTCGTGAGACGTTGGAATACTTTTCATGAGCCGTTGGGAATAGGCGAGTCTCGCATGAGACGTTGGGAATAACTCCTGTTTAACGTTACTTTAGTCGGCTGTCTGGTAGGTAATTATTAGATATGTAGTTCATTGATCACATCCGGGATGATCGCGCGAATACCTCAATCGATGAAGATATCAGAGAAATCGGCAAAACGAAACTAGTACATACGACTATCACTCGCTGTCTATCTGTGTAGTGTATTGTATTATGTATTATCAGTTATATAGTAACCATATCACAAGTTCTGCTTAGCTTGGGGCTAGATAGTGCTGTGTGAATTGCCCAGCATTATTTGTTATTGTTTATTTATTGGTCGCTATTTGATCACCCGCCACATGTTAATGAAAAGGGCGACATTATTTCGAGGTGAGGAGTTGGTATGACCGGAGCGATTAGAGCGACACTCTTCAATTCAGACGGCAAACAGACCGACAAACAAAAGGTACCGCCGCCGCCACCAATGTCACCTCCGTCAACAGCCTAGCCCCTTTTCAAACATTGCACAAGATAACATGGGACAAGTTGACACAATATACCTATCTGCTTTGGATCACCTTTAGATCAATGTCGAACCTTTGACCAGCGTCGGCACGCCGCCGCCGCACCGCCTTCAGAACTGAGTGTTCTTACTATGTACGCGGTAGATAAACAATAATGGATGTCTCGATAAATTGACAGGTGTGACAAATTTTAAAATAGCAATACCTGATAGGAAAACGTTAGCATAGAACTATTCAATGATTCCGTGGCCCGAGACTTTACAATATTGTTGTCTTTTCGCAAAGTTTTGGATACCTTCCAAGAGAACCAATACACTCGTAATGCTCTACAAGAAATCAAAATATAACATCCCAATTTCGACTTCGACAGGACGTGAACCCGCTACCTTCCCTCAGTACGGGATCCACTCTACAGTCCTGAATATCCAGAACTGCAAGACAACTATAGGTAAGGCGGCTCCTTTGCGGGTCTCACGTGTGGGCTTCCACAAGAACACGTAAGTACAGTTTTTACAAGACAGAAACGAGATCTAGTTACCAATAATTTTATGATCTCGTTAGTCGAAGGCGAAAATGGTATCGCGCTTGCACATCCACGTCTAAGTCACCCACGTCAAACATGCCCTGGAGACGTCACTCAAACCTACCACCAACAAGTGTAGACATGGGACCAATCTTTTCTTGGAGCGGCTCGTTAGCCGAGGCGAAAATGGTATTGCCCGGGTCCGTCCATGTCTAAATCCTTACACATGACGTCCGGACAATTTGCCCCGGACACGTCACTCAATGTAATTGGCCGTTAGTCGCCATTAACTAATGAGATCGATAGCATCGGGCGGCGTCGCAAAGTCAACCGCTCGCCGACGTCGAACGCGCTCCGTTAGGTGCCTGCTGGCTGGTGCCTGCCGATGACAGGCTACAGGCGACAAGACGGATTTAACTCGGTGTCACGTGTCCTGATGGGAGATAGTCGACGTGCGAACTGTTTCGATCGCCATGTAGCCCGCCGACAGTTATGGTAAAGGTGGTATTTCAACGGATTATAATAGAATGAAGCTGTCAGTCGTCATGTTAGCGAGCGGGCGGAGAGATAAGCAGTAATGGTTGTCTAATAACTGCATTTATTCAAAAGGTTAGGAGGGATAACGTCGGTCTTTCGTTTGAGAGTTGAATCGGGACAGTTTAACAGCTGTTACAATTACTTATTACTTGCTAGTGTAAGATACGACAGAAGCCCGTCATAAGTAGATTGAAATGTGCAACAACAATTTATAAACCAGCTGTGCCTGGGGCTTCGGCCGCGTTTTAATTCACAATTAAATGTAAATGAATATGTTTATATTTGAAACCACAAAAAAGAACAAAGTTCTGGGCCGCTCTGTCTAGGTTTAAATTTTTTGCCCTTTACCCTATTTTTTCCTTCAATAAAAGTAGCCTAAGTTTCCCTTTACAATAACATCAGCTATCTGAAAGTCCCGTCAAAATCGTTCAAACAGACAGACAGAAAATTCTAAACTTTATCCTTAGGTATGTTCTTAGTACCGTGTTACTTTTATGGATTTAGTAAAAAAAAATATTTGGCGTGACATACAGATACTTCTTTTATTTATTTGTGTAGAATGTATAAAATAGATGGAATCCAGCTTGATACAACTCCAATAGTTGTTATTCTGTGACAACACGCAAAGATTAGCGAATAATTGATGAGCTTATTTTAAAAACCCGTTAAGTTAGATTACCTACATAAAGAAACACCGAACGAATTGGGCTCAGTTCAGTTAGAGGCACAAAAATCTACAAAGCTCAAATAAAAGAAGGAAATGAGCAAACCAAACAAAACAAATAATCAAATACAAAAGCACTTTGAAAAGTGAACGGAATTTAAACCTAAGCATCCACCGTACTTTAAGCAGACAAAGAAACCTCGGTAGCCAATTCCTTACCCTGACATAGAACTAATGAAGCCACCCGACGACGCCTGTGATTTATCCGGCAAACGACTTCGCATCAGTTTTTGTCAAGCCGCACAAATAACAAGATTTGTAGTCCAGGAGTTTAGTGTTTTAGATCTTGTGTTGTACAAAAGGAGTTGATGGTAGATAGCAGTGTTGCTAGAGGGACCTATTTGGCTAGATTTGGACGGGCTGAGCAGTGCTGTGATGTTCAGATTACGTTGCGTTTGAAATGCGTGAAGCTTTAATAATGGAACGGGAATACTGGTCCCGCCAAAACTAAAGTTCTGGTTGACAGTACTAAAGCCTGCCTTGAAAAAGTAGGACGAATCAGGAACAATTACTGCATAAAATTTGATTTTCCGAATTCGAACTACTTTGGTTCGAACATAGTAGGACGAATGCGGAATAACTCGACTAAACGACTCCGTCCACGTCACTTTCCTAGCGATCGAAATGATAAGGATGGAATTTTTAAGTGCTAACAAATTAGTGAAGTAAGTTTATGTGCTGCGCCAGATACGCTCTCGTAGCGTCTGACCGAAGCGTCGCTTCGATCAGACGCTCAGTTAATTTCTTAATAACCCGGAGAGCCTCGGTACCCCACGGCCCTGGGGTCTAGACCGCTACTCCAGAAAAGTACGCATTTGCTTCATTCCACGCAATAAAAACTGTCCGAGTTGGAAATCATGACTTACATCGAATAAATGGGTATTTATATTATATTTTTCCGAAATAATTTCAGGCCTAAGTAATTTCATTACGCATGAAACAAAGAAAAAGTAACCCTTCAGGGAACGGTTCCTAAGCGAAATGAAGTATAGAGTACATACAATGTATGGTCGGTCACCTACGTGCGATGTAGTAGGTAGGTGTGGACCTACCTCAGGCAGATAGCATCGGCACGGCACGGCACGAGCGATGAGCGACTGTTTACGAGACACCGACGTTATTGTTTGAATAGCCGTTACTCAGGCACGAGCCCACGGAAACGGGACTGGCTTTAAGGCTACGGGCACGGAGTCAGCGGGCGCGGGGCGGCGGCGGGGCGAAGCAGCGGGGTAACGCAGACCCGCGCCGCTACCTTCGGGGCCAGTTTTTTAAAAATCTATGATCCGCCGCCGCCGCCGCGCCGCCGCCGCCCCGCCCCGCAATCGCTGACTTCAAGACCGAGACCTAACTGAGCTATTGTAAGAGCTTATCTAAATCATACTATAATGGTTGTGAACGAAAAGTAGGAATTATAAAAAAACTAGCCGCTGCCTCGGCTTCGCACGCGTTTTCCATGTAGGCTATGTTCGTCCCCGGTACCGGTGCAATCTTGGAGCAAAATCTTCAGTCTCGGTTCTCATTTGCAATATTTAAGAGGTCTAATCTCACAAGATCTCGGTATTTTGCGAGATCTCGCAAATCTACGAATTATAAAAAACTAGCCGCTGCCCGCAGCTTCCTACGCGCTTTTCAAGAAGCCTGTGTCCGTCCGGGATACCATTTCCCTCCCTGCCAAATATAATTAAGATCCGTTTGGACGTGACGAGGTAACAGACAGACTTACATTCGAATGTATATTTAACTAGCTTTTGCCCACGGCTTCTTATAAGTAGCATTATGTTCTTCCCCAGAATATAACCATCAATTTCTGAGCCAAATTTTTGGGTATAAATCCGTAGATAAAGATTGTGAATGTAAATCACAGCCTATTTCATGCGGTCCCGTGTTCCGCCAAGAACATCTTTAAACCAACATGATCTGAATGCATGATATTTGACTGCAGTTTTTTTTAGGGTTCCGTCCTCAATAGGAAAAAACGTCAAGTGCGGGTCGGACTCGCACACCAAGGGTTCCGTATAATTGTAAAACATTGTTTCTTGCCAAATAATCATGATTCTAGGTCAACGGGAAGTGGTTTTGCTCCATGGCGAGAATCAAAAATATATTTTTTGTGAATAAACTTCATTTTTACGGTTTTCAGATTTTTTCCTTTATTTGTGCTATAAGACCACCTTTCTTTATTTGTGCTCCAAGATGTTACGAACTTGAGTATTTGATATTAATTTCAACTCTATACCTCCACGCGTTCCAGAGATAAGGGGTTGACAGACGAACAACAAAGTGATCCTATATGGGTTCCATTTTTCCTTTTGAGGTACGGAACCCTAAAAAGACCCTTATAGGATCACTTTGTTGTCCGTCTCTCCGTCCGTTTACGTCCACATATTTTGAATTTCCAATTAATGGTTATATTCTGGAGAAGAACATAATGCTACTTTTAAGAAGCCGCGGGCAATAGCTAGTGGGCCAAAAAAGAGAGAAAGTTTACATTTACTTATGAATATCTCCAACGGGTCAAAACTTGGTCGAAAGTCGCGTAAATAAAGTGACAATGTTGGCTACACTGTGGAATGCTAAGCAATAGGAAGTAGAATTCGTACAGTTCTGCCGGTTTCGACGTCTTGTTGAGGGAACTAGCACCGCTATAGTACATGCCGATTTAGCGGATCGAACGATATCCGTATGGTGTCCATGAAATAGCTTTTAAATTTATCAGTATTTTTTTAAAGTGATCGCTTTAAATATTTTGGAGAACTGCTTATGCTGCTTAGCTTGAACGTTTTTTATTGATGGTAAAGCGTTTGGCCACCTACCCACCTAAAGTAAGTGAAGATGTGGCCTAAGATGGATCACGCTTTCCCAGAAGGAACTTATTTACTCTGGATTTGAAGACTTCAAGATTGTACTCTAGCGGGAAAACAGACGCAGGAAGCTCATTCCACTCTTTGATCATGCATATTATGAAAGTGGAGCAGATTTTTTTTTTCTTTTACGCTGTCAGGCTCTTTGGGGGAGGCCCATGTCCTGCAGTGGACTTCTTGGGGTGAACTTCTGTTGTATGTTAGATATATCTGGCTCGGACGGACAGAATGGCTGAGGAGCTTTCAAGAAAGCGTGCCTATGATATGAGGGAAAACCATCGCGACCTAAACGTAGACCACCCTAGATTTCGCTGAATTGACATAGTAGAAGCCGGTCTACTATCGAGTGACAGCTCCACCGAGACGACTGACCTTTTGGCCAAGATCCACTTTATATAAAATGTCGCTGAATCGATCCCCGGGACTTTATGGACATAAGATAAGTAGTATAAGCCTAAGCCTATTTGTGAATACTTTATTTGTATCTATGAAAATTGTAATGTACCTATCATGGCGGCTCCACAAGGGACGATATGGCGACACGCGAACTTCCGTGCGCGCTTTCGTCATCGAATTTAATGACCACATTCAATACATTGATACATCAGTCTGGATTGCGACGGTCCTACACCACACAGCATCATGGTGGCCCTACAGTAGCCAGGGACAATGGCACGTGGCGATACGGCGACCCGCGACCTCGCGTGCGCGCTTCCGCCATCGCATTTAATGCCCACATTTGCATGCCATGTGCGATTATATTCTACCCTCATTTATAAAGGCTTTTGTTGGATGATATATTTTACTGGTGCAGCGAGACATCTTACTAGAAGCCTTTTGTTAATAAATAATGCTGGACAATCCACATAACACCATCTAGCCCCAGGCTAAGTAGAGCTTGTGTTGTGGGTACTAGTTGACTGATATACTTATTATAATACTACATTACATAGATAGATATTTTTTATTATACATAGAAACGACCAGAACACCAAGAACAAATATTATGTAGATCGTACAAACATTTGTCCCAAGGCGGGAATCGAACCCGCAAGCTCCTGCGTCGCAGGCGGCTCCGCCCACCGCGCCACATGGTAGTCGTAATGCTCGTTATTTTTCGAATTACAGCAGAGAGTATATCTACTATGCAGTTTTTAAGGTACTCGCATTTCAAGTGTCTTGTCCATTATTTTTGTACCTAACTGTCTTTTATATAATGTTTAACTTTGTGCTTATAGTGATGTGCTGTTGTGGGATTAATGAGGTAAGTAAATGTATTTATCTTTTTAGACGTAGGTTGACATTTCCGCCATTGACCTGGGGCCGAGTTCTACTAAATTAATCGCTTCACCATAGCAAAATGGCATCTTATCAGAATGACACATTTTGGTATTTTACCTTTGATGAAAGAAACTACAGATGGAAGGACGCGTGTCAAGTGTCCAGGTTAAAATCAATCAGTTCAGTTAATTTATTAAAAACCATAGAAACACACATTGTAACACTTGGTAACGTCAAATTTACAGTTTTAGAACATATCAAATCCATATTCATATCAATATTATATTTAAACTTACAGAATAGACAAATACTACAATTGCAAAAGAAGATTATCAGCTGTATAGAGGCCTTGTCTATCTCCCGTGTAAATAGCACCGCAGGTTCTATCTAGAGTTTATTCCATCTTTGGACGATTCTGCGACGATTCCATTATCATAGTAAAGCGATTAGTTAGCAGAATAATTCGGCCACTGCACTATTGAGTCTTCTTATTATTGGAGCACGATTTATTGCTGGTTGTACAAAATGGACGTAGGGGACAGGGCAGTCCAGTGATATCCTCCTAGCCGAATTTTCGGCCACAGTGGCCAATCTCAACGGACTAGCCTAGCGCGAAGGACATATAGTGCACAAGTGTGTGCACAAACACAGATGCACTCTATTCCCTCACTCGAATATTGCAACCGAGATGTCCATAATCCTTAGATTAGATCTAAAAATGGATAGAAATATCTAGTATTGCTCACCTGATGAATGCTCGGGAGAGAGATTGAGGCAATTGAGACTGGCTGGAGTAACGTAATCAAAAATGCACAGATAATAAACAAATACAAATGAATAAGCATGCATTCAAGGAATGTGACTCCAACCGACCTTCGAAATAAAATAACAGAGACAGTAAATGCTTTTTATTCGAGGTAAAAACAAGCTATTTTAACTTACAAATAAAGAAAGAGATCTTAACACCTAATTAAGTACTTATCTAGTTAGGGTCACATTCCTTAATTAATAAATCCAAGTAAACATAAAAAAGCATAAGAATATGCAAAAGCAGCAAAGGATTATTCGGTAACCCTAACAAATTACTTATTCTCAAATCTGAATACTTTTTCGAGATTGAGTCCAAACAGCGTGAGCGAGATATTTTGAGTTTTGACTTTGAGTCGCGTAAAATGCGTAGGAACTTTCAACATAAATAACAACTCATCGTGTGACACAACCAGGGACCTATTCCGTTAAACTAAACGCTTCACTATCACAATGGTATCATCACAGAATGACACATTATGAAATTCCACCTCGAAAGAAAATACAGATGGAGGGACACACGTCAAAAGTGTCGAAATTGAAACCATTGTATCAATCTCTCCGGGCAAAGCACCGCATGCACTATCTACAGTTTTTTTTATCTAAGGATTCTATGTGACGATTCTGTGACGATGCCATTGTCATTATAAAGCGGTAAACAGGATTTTTGTGGGAAGCTACTAATTTCAAAACTGAAAAGAAATATTCTCGTTCGGCCTAGCTTTAAGAATCAGCAGTCTGTGGAACCCGCCCATTGATCACAAAACAATCATAAATTACAAGGCAACACACATTCATCACAATAATTGGAATAAGTTTCCGAAAAGCGCAGAAACTCGTAAAAACAAGCAACAGCGTGGTGTCGAAACGTCACAAGACCATCACGTCATGTATTCGAGATCTTATTGGTTGTTTTTATAAAAAAGAACGCCTCCTCTAATGTCCGCTTTGGTAAAAATGCGCTTTTAATTCGAGAGCGAGTACCTGCACATGAGGCGTTTTGAAGCGCTGTGGACATCCACAGCGCTTCAAAACGCCTCATGTGCGTCTTAAAAAGCAGCTCGTACGATACATATCGTACGAGCTGCTTTTTAAGACGCGCGTTACTGTGTTGCTCTTCTTAACGCCTAATGTGTACTCGCTCTTAGTTTCCATCAGAGATTATGCGAGGTAGCTTAGTGGTGTCAAGTGTCAAACCTAACCATAGGCTAGCTCGATATTCATAGCAAAGCAATTTTTTCGGCTGTGTTTGACACATGTTACCGCAGAGTAAGTCAACGAAGTCAATTCACGACATTTATTGAGCGACTCAAACTTTTTTTCGATCTTAATCGCATAATTCGGAATATGCTTATAAGAATATGCAGACCTCTGTGGCGCGGCAGGCGATGGTTCGCCTGCGATGCAGGAGGTTGCGGGTTCGATTCCCGCCTCGGAACAAATATTTGTACGATCTGCAGATATTTGTTCAGGGTGTTCTGGAAGTTTTCTATGTATAATAAAAATATCTATCTATGTAGTGTATTGTATTAAGTATATCAGTTATGTAGTACCCATAACACAAGCTCTGCTTAGCTTCGGGCTAGATAATGCTGTGTGAATTGTCCAGCATTATTATTATTATTATTAGATTCAGAATAATGCGATTCACTCCGTGAATGTCGTAAATTGACTTGCTTTCGACTTAGGACCGATTCCGATCGGCATTCGACCTCAGAGCAGAAGCGAAATTCGCTAGGTTTCGCGCGTCATCCCGCCAAGAATTTTGCTTTCGTTGCCGCTCTGGGTAGCAAATACCGCTTCCGGTCTGAACAGACCCTGATTATCATCATCATCATCAGCTCGCGGACACTGCTGGGTATAGGCCTCCTCTGACACACCAGCTCACTCGGTGAGCCTCTTTCAGCCTCTTTGATTATAATAAAAATAGATCGTAGATATAAAACCCTGCGTTCGCGCAGACGAGCGCGAGTAAAGCGATGAGAAGTAAAGCCATACAAGTGAAATACAAAATGACGAACGTTATAGTGCCGGTCCGTTGGACCTTCTCGCCTTCCGTCGATGGCTTGGACGACTTCGGGACGAGACAGATCTCCGTCTGTGGACAATATATTTAGTATATTAGATGTCATTCAAATAAACAAAATCTTTAGTTTAGAAAGAAAGAAATCTTTATTCAGCCTAAAAAATATGTAAGTTACTTAAAATTAGCCTACACCATAAAACTACATGAAAACAACTAACAAATTAGAAAACTTATGCTACGAAATGGCGTTCGACTACTGTAATGGCTATTTTAATATAATGCTGATATTAAATAGCCATTACGCATAGCTATAGCAACGCGCTGATCTTTCGTCGGAACCAACGCGTCATGTACGCGAAGAAAAATAAAACAATGTCAAGTGTAAGTCGGAGTCGCGCACTAAGGGTTCCGTAAGACCTTGTGTCTTACGTAACTTAACGGGAAGTAGGTACCCTTTTCCGTGGCACAAGAATTAAACGTATTTTTTTTTAGTGAATAAACTACAAATTTACGGTATTAGGATTTTTTCCTTTACTTGTGCTATAAGACCTTGCTTCTTGCCAAATTTGATAATTCTACGTCAACGGGAAGTAGGTACCTTTAGGTAGGGTTTTGGTCCATGGCGAGAATCAAAAGTATTTTTTTTGTGAATGAACTATAAATTTACTGTTTTTGGTTTGTGCTATAAGGCCTTGCTTCTTGCCAAATTTCATAATTCTAGGTCTACGGGAAATACCCTATAGGTTTTGTGTGCATGTGATTCTGACTTGACTTAAGTTTTATTTATATCGCGGCTCCAAGAGGTGACGGACTTGAGTATTTGAGGTTAATTTCAACTCGATACGTTCACGCGTTCCTAAGAAAAGGGGGTTGACAGACAGACGGACAGACAGACAGACAGACGGACGGACAACAAAGTGATCCTATAAGGGTTCCTTTTTTCCTTTTGCGTGGTGCCTGCTGCGTGGCTTAGAACCCAACTCTTTCCGCGAGGGTCGTAAGAGGCGACTAAGAGATATCCACCGGGGGCGGGCAGCAGCGCCCCCTGCAGAACAATTCTACCGCGGAACTGCGATCCCCAACCCGCATGCCCAGCGTGGGGATTATAGGCATCACCCCCCCCACATTAAGATGAAAGTCAACAAGGCGCTTATCAGGGGGAGGCCTACGTCCAGCAGTGGACCAATACAGGCTGTTGAGGTTGAGGTATAGGGAACCATTCGTTTCTGGATCCATATTTTAGTTGACTTACCCTCAAATACTCAAAGGCAAATCAGATTTAAGCACTTTTTAAACTTTCGCGATTTCTTAACATAGTTAATGATTTTATCGTGTATTTATCGCGTGCCTTTTTTATTATATCCCCGGGGAAATAATAACAAAAGGCACACGATAACTACCCATCACAAAATCATTACCTAGATTTAAGCACTCTCGTCAACTCTCAACGTCTCAAAAGACAGATTTTCATTGAAAACTGTCAAAAATCGCGACTTCATCGCATTCACTGGCCAGCCTCGGCGGAGCGACCCACAGAAGTGCGCCAGCGCCACTAGAGGTCCAGATAGACATGTGCGACTTGCGCCATGATAAAAAGGGTATAACGTACAGCTAGGGTTGTACTCAATGCTTGTGCCACCTGATTTGTGTGCCAAAAATACTAACCGACTTTTTATACCGGTCGTAAGGCACCAACCGGACGCGCTTGTTCTTGGCCAGCTCTCGCACGAGCCGGAGCCTCTCGTCGCGTCGGTACAGCCCCACTATCGCCTGGGTGTCGTCCACGAACTGACAGGCAACGCCACCTGGAGAACAATAGGTGTCTTCAAAAAATCGAATTAGTCCGTCAGTTAGATTATCAGAAGATATTGGACACGTATTTTTCTTTTTTAGGTTATACAAAAAATTATGAAGATATATCCAGTTAAAGTTCCACGTGACGTCAGATCTTGCGACACTTTTTACCAAGGTGTGACGTCACTAGCCCCCACTCCTAAACTATGACGGGCTTTTGTAATTTTTTGTTTGATTAACAAAAGAAAAAATATGTGTCCTTCTGATAATTTAACTGACGGACTTAATCACACTGGATGGTATGGATGGATGAATGTTTGTTACCTCTTCACGCCAAAACTACTGAACGGATCGGGCTGAAATTTTGTATACAGATAATTGTTATCCTGGAATCAAACATAAGCTTTTTATCCCATAAATCAGTTCCCATGGGATAGAAATCACCTTTAAACGTTTCCATAGAAACAACGCGTGAGAAGCCGCGGGCATAAACTAGTAGTATAATATTATTTACCCAAGACACTACCCTATACGAGTTTTTTACCACGGGGATCACGAGAGTACTGAGATCTAATCAAGGCCTACTCTGACAACCCAAACAGTGAGGCTCGCCGCATTTTATACAAGGTTATTGGTAATTCACGGACACTGCGCAAATTGCAGGTTCTGCCCATCATCACGAACACGTTAGTGAAGACGCCAGGTCTTAATTTTTTTGCAAATCGCCTCACATACAAAATAATGTCTGAATCCTTATTAATTACTAAATACCGATCTCCTACTCCTATTTAAATCCACATCATCATCATCATGGCTTATTTTACATCTATGCAAGATGATTTAAGTGGCATCAGCCAAGCTGGGAGACAGCCGAACACACACACACCCACTGATAATTCAGGGCTGAGCCGTTCTTAGGTTTAGTTTCAAAGAAAACCCCATAATTGAACGATTTTTGAATGGAGGGGGGTACATACTAATATCATTCCTTTTCCACCAATTTAAAGAATTGAGACCTGGCGTCTTCACGGACGTGTTCATGATGATGGGCGGAACCTGCAGTTAACAGTGTCAGTGAATTAGCAATAACCCTGTATATTGTACTGCTAGAGCAGTTAGTGTATAAGTAGTTACCATAGGGCGTGAAGAGGTTATTGATGTCGTTCCTCGTCCACTCCTTCGGGAAGTTAAGCAGGAAGACATGCTCACGCGTGGCGATCGCTGGAACAAAGGATACATCGTCAAAACGTTGAGGGGGAGACCTAGTAGCAAACTAGGAATTGAAGGTGCGGGATTTTCTCCGCTGTCCTGTCGCTGACTCCACTCAGATACAAATAAAAAGTACGGTTTTACAGGCAGCTCAACGGAACATCAATACCAGCCGGAAGCGTCCCCAAGACGCTGGCTGCATTGCCCCGCTGTATGGTAATGCTGATGCGCTGTGCCAGATACACACCAGCTCTCGCGTCACGCGTCGCTTCGACCAGACACGCTCAGATAATTTTTTATAACCTTAAGAGTCTCGGTCCCCCACGGACTTAGGGTCTCGACTCCAAGGGGAGCAAATGTGTAGGCTGTGTCGAGACCTGCATATTTCTCCTCGACCTCTTGAGATTCTCGGCCAAATCTGCCGCCACACCCGCCCTCAAGGATGTCCTCGGAAGATGGGAAGGCGCAATTATCCTTGTTTCAATTGTAAATACTAGTTCTAATTTATTTCTATTATTTGATCGTAATATTCTTTGTGAATAAAGTTTGACACAGGTAGACTAACAAAATTATAAAATTAACCCATGGGCTCCCGAACTAAGTTAAAATTGTAAAAGTTGTTCATAACGTTTGTGACGTTATGAACAACTTTTACAATTTTAACTTATCCCCTAACTGCCCTAACTGGGGACAGTTAAGTCACTTTGGGGATATTTGTGTTTGGTAACGACACTCTGGGGGTCATGTAGAGGTGCGTACGTACAGACTGGTCAAACGTACCATGAAATGTATGATCGACGACCTCTGTGGCGCAGCGGGCGAAGGTCCACCTGCGGCGCTGGAGGTTGCGGGTTCGATTCCCGCCTCGGGACAAATGTTTGTACGATCTGCAGACATTTGTCCAGGGCGTTCTGGATGTTTTCTATGTATAATTAAAAATATCTATCTATGTAGTGTATCGTATTAAGTATATCAGTTATCTAGTACCCATAACACAAGCTCTGCTTAGCTTGGGGCTAGATAATGCTGTGTGAATTGTCCAGAATTATTTATTTATTTATTTATTATTCTGCCTTTCATTGCATGTTTGCGGCAAGCGCGGACGCGTAGCGCGCTCTTACCGCGCATTCACTACGAGCCTCCCGCGTACGCCTGTTTCCGCCCTTTGTGTTCGTTCGAAAGACCGACAAATCACGGATCGCACCCCGCGCAGCTTGTATTAATGCTCGCAGCGTGCGCATGAAATGCACATTTCGCGAGCGCAAGACGTCCAAACTATGAGAAATTGTTACAAAGTGTGTTTCCTTTCACGATACATTGCAGCAATGTGTACGGCAAATTCACACACGGCACGATCACAATGCGATGTCACATCAGGGGCAGAAATGTCACTTTGGGGGGTAATAACACTGGATAAGTCACTAAACGGTCGGTAACTAGTCGGCAAACGTAGTGTAGGATGCCTTCCGGCCAAGTGGGATGACGATCTGCGAAAGACTGCAGGCAGATGCTGGATGCGGCAAGCTAAAGACAGGGCGCTATGGCGCTCATTAGGGGAGGCCTATTTCCAGCAGTGGACTAACCCGTGGCGCGCTAAGCGCATTATTTGATACTAGACGATCGCCTCGCGGTTTCACCCGCGTAGTTCCCGTTCCCGTGGGAATTCCGGGATAAAATATAGCCTATGTCACTCCCTGAAAAGTAAGCTTCCTAACGGTGAAAGAATTTTTCAAATCGGTCCAGTAGTTTCGGAGCCTATTCAATTCATACAAACAAACAAACAAACAAAAAATCAAACCTTTCCTCTTTATAATATTAGTATAGACAACCGCCAATCGGAGTGAAAAGTTAGTGTACACCCGTGTGTTCCTTAGGCACGCGGGGCCTTAAAAGTTAGTGACCACCCGGGTGTTCGCTAAGCACGCGACGGGCTAATATAGGCTGATGATGATGATGATGAAAGTCACTAAGGCAGCAGTAATGCGGCATTTGAGTTTAAAGTCACTAGGGCAGCAGTAATGCGGCAATTGAGTATAAAGTCACTAAGGCAGCAGTAATGCGGCATTTGAGTATAAAGTCACTAAGGCAGCAGTAATGCGGCATTTGAGTATAAAGTCACTAAGGCAGCAGTAATGCGGCATTTGAGTATTAAGTCAATAAGGCAGCAGTAATGCGGCATTTGAGTATTAAGTCACTAAGGCAGCAGTAATGCGGCAATTGAGTATAAAGTCACTAAGGCAGCAGTAATGCGGCATTTGAGTATAAAGTCACTAAGGCAGCAGTAATGCGGCATTTGAGTATAAAGTCACTAAGGCAGCAGTAATGCGGCATTTGAGTATTAAGTCAATAAGGCAGCAGTAATGCGGCATTTGAGTATTAAGTCACTAAGGCAGCAGTAATGCGGCATTTGAGTATAAAATCACTAAGGCAGCAGTAATGCGGCATTTGAGTATTAAGTCACTAAGGCAGCAGTAATGCGGCATTTGAGTATAAAGTCACTAAGGCAGCAGTAATGCGGCATTTGAGTATAAAGTGATACTCACGATCAGCACCAGTCAGGTTTATGCAAGGCGAGTCCTGGTGCGCTGTCTTCGCCAAGAACAGCTTGTTCAGGAAAGGCTTGAGTATGGGCGAGGTGGGCGAGACGCGCACGTTCTCCTCGTTGCGCATGTGCACGAGGTGGTTGTGCATGGATAGGAAACAGAGGCCGGTGATGTACGCGTCGTAACCTGCCTCGTGCTGTTTGTCTTCCGCTTTAAGATATCCTCTTCCTTGTACTGAGCCTGAGGAGAAATATTTGGTTATATTTTAATAAACTATCATAGGATTCCAAGCATATGATAAAGGAAGACTACATGTCCTGCTGCCACTGAATACCTTGCTTCTTGCCAAATTTTATGGTTCAAAGTCAACGGGAAGTATCCCATAGGTTGAAGTCCATAGCGAGAATCAAATTTTTTTTTAATGAATTAACGATCAATTTAAGGTTATCGGATTATTTACTTTACTGTGCTATAAGAACTTGCCTCTGGCCAAATTTAATGATTCTAGGTCATCGGAAAGTATCCTATAGGTTTTGTGTGTGTCATTCTATTGGAAATTTCAAAATATTCGGGCATAAAAGGCTGTAACTTTTGATTGCGTTGACTTAGAAGTTTGATTTATATTGAGGCTCCGAGAGGTTACGGACTTGAGCACTGGATATGAATTTCAATTCGATACCTCCACGCGTTCCTGAGAAAAGAGGGTTGACAGACGGACAGACGACAACAAAGAGATCCTTTGTTGGTTCCTTTATTTTCTTTTGAGGTACGGAAACCTAATTAAGGCGACTAGTAGGGTGGATAGTGGCGCCACTACATATTTAATTTTATAATTACGTTATACAAAGGAATTATCAAAAAATCGGACCGCGCGTAGACGATATCTACCATAAGCTTTTTTAAATGTATCTTTAATAGTTTTGTACTGTATTATTTAGGCAGATACTTGTTTCAAGAGTTTAGTTCCTATTGGTGGCCACCAAGCTCTCCAAACAAGGTTTTTGATTGAATAACACAAAACAAAACTATTACAGATACATTAAATAAAAGCTTGTGATAGGTATCGTCTACCAGCGGTCCGATTTTTTGATAATTCCTTTGTATAACTTAATGATTAAATTAAATATGTAGTGGCGCCACTACCACCCCTACTATTCGCCTTAATAATAATAATGCTGGACAATCAAATCCACACAGCACCATCTAGCCCTAAGCTAAGCAGAGCTTGTGTTATAGATACTAGATGACATACTTAATATTTACTATTGATTACACAGATATACAATACAGGGTGGATTTTTGAGAAGGGCAGTGATGGCCAAGTCCGAAACCACGAGAGTTAGAGAAAAGTCGTGAAAAGAGTCATGTCCTCGATTTATAAGAAAACAATAACTGCATATTTAGTTTTTTTTTAACCTTTTACTTTTGTCAGAAATAGACACGAATGATTTTTCAAAATCAAGACAAAAGACGCGTGACCCGAGAGCTGGTGAATATCTGGCACAGCGTATCAGCATTGCCATACAGCATGGCAATGCAGCCAGCGTCTTGGGGACGCTTCCGACTGGTGTTGATATGGATCAGTTGAGCTGTCTGTAGACTGTTTGCAACAGTCAGCAGTTAGCTCAATTGTTTCAATTGTAAATACTAGTATAATTTTCTTTGTGAATAAATTTATTTTTAGACAAAATCCATTGGTTAATTGATACAGGGTATTAATGAACCAATGGATTTTGTCGCTGATATGGATCAATCTTTGCAAAGAAATGTATTACTACCGAAACCGATAGGAAAAAGCAAGGTGTCTTTTTTTGAGAAGCCATTCGGATCGATTTCCAACTAAACATGTAGTTATTGGTTTCTTTTAAATCGAGGGCATGACTCCTTTCACGACTTTTCTCTCACTCTCGTGGTTTCGGATTTGGCTATCACCGCCCTTCTCAAAAAACCACCCTGTATATTTTTTATTATACATAGAAAACACCCAGACCCCAGACCACAACAACAACAAATATCTGAAAAGAGTACAAATATTTGTCCCGAGGCGGAAATCGAACCTGCAGCGTCGCAAGCGGCCCTTTACCTGCTGCACCACAGTGGTCGAATTAAAAGAATCCAGTACATACCAACTTTCGGTATAGAGAATGGTTCCTCATTGAGTGTTGCCAGTAGATGAGGCAGTACGCTCGAGTTCACCTTATCCTTGAAGGGCGGTAAGAAAGACATGTACTTTGTGTCTACCAAACTGAAAACAAAAAGTAGTGTGAATGACTTTGCATTACAATTACAACACACTTTCTCAAATCTGTATATATAAAAACTAGACGATCACCTCGCGGTTTCACCCGCGTAGTTCCCGTTCCCGTGGGAATTCCGGGATAAAATATAGCCTATGTCACTCCCTGAAAAATAAGCTTCCTAACTGTGAAAGAATTTTTCAAATCGGTCCTGTAGTTTCGGAGCCTATTCAATGCAAACAAACAAACAAACAATCAAATCTTTCCTCTTTATAATATTAGCATAGACTAGTTTCTGCCCGCAGCTTCACGCAAACGGGTGTGAAGCTGCGGGTTTCTATGGCAACGTTTTCTTTCCCATGGGAACTGATTTATGGGATAAACAGTAGCCTCTGTTTGATTCCAGGATTAGAATGACCTGTATGCAAATTTTATTTCAGCCCGATCCGTTCAGTAGTTTTGGGGTAAAGAGGTAACAAACATTCATCTATCCATCCATACATCTAACCATTCAAACTTTCGCATTTATAATATTAGTATATGTATGTACTGCTTAAATCAAAATTATAGATTTATGTTCATCATAAGCGAAAAATTTTACCTACACTCTACGAATAAATAGTAGTCTACACTCAATATAATGAATAATAAAAAGTCCCTTTCAGTCTCTTAGGCATAGGTCCAGTTTCGGTTATGCCCAGTAAACTTTAGTCTATTGTTTCGAACGTCTATTCCATGAATGTCTAGCTGACTTCGACTACCTAAGTATTCAAATGAAGGGTGATTTTTAATAACTTTTACGTTGGCAGGTTTTAGTTCTTGACTCTGTTTATTTAATGACCCTTAAAATTACCATTACTGCAAAATCTACAGGACTTTATTGAAAAAGAAAATTACAATCAAATAATAGAATAAATAAGAACTAGTATTTACAATTGAAACAATTGAGCTAACTGCAGACTGTTGCACACAATTCATATCTATTTCTGCAAATCGTTATGGTTTCCCTTAAAATAAAAGTAAATACATCACTTACTTAGGGAACATGCAGTGGGCGAAATCCTTGAATTCGCTGTAATCATCAGGCAGCGGTTGGAAGAAACTGTTCAAGGTGTGTATCACATCAAGAATCATGTTGTGTCCAACAACTAGCTTCTCCTGAAAATACACGAGACATTATTTTCCCTACTGTTGTAAATGTCGTGGCGGTTGCGGGCGTTGCGGCATTAGAATCAACCCAACTCAGCTCGTGGTCGTAAGAGCCGACTAAAGAAACCTACCAGAGGAAGGGCAGCAGCTTCAATGTTTATCAAATATCTCCACTGCTCACCAATCCGCCTGCCAAGCGTGGCGATAATGGCACAGACCATTATCCCCTCCCTCTTGCTTGCTTAACATTTAACAGTGGATATCTTGACCTTTGTGCGGGCGACAGACCCCCCGATCTGTCGCCCGAGGCTCACAAAGGTCTAGGCTGTGTGCACCCTGAGTATTCTGGGGCGCCTTGAGTGTAGTAGAAAAGTGGCTTGCCGCTTTCCTTAGAGGTGGGGTGGGCCTGTAAAGCAACGCTGCTGAGACTGTAGATGTTGGCGCGAGCAGTTCTCATGATCTCAGCTGTAGCAGTGAAGGAACACCCCAGGGGTTTTAGCCAGTATTAGGAGTATGGTATAATTTGCGAGTCCCCCCCGGGCTCGTAAATATCCATAAAGGATTACCCCTGGGAAAAAAAGGTGTGCCGATAAGGCACTGGTCTAAAATAAATCTAGATTATTCATTTTATCACTGCCCAGCCTCGGCGGTTCGACCCGCGCGTCCGCCGTTACACGGAGCTCCAGATGAGCGAGTGCGTCGAGGGCCAAGAAAGTGCTAGTTCATTTTGTAGTTTAAACAAAATCCTCTGCCGCGTTTGTCTGTCTGTCACTTTACAAGGAGCGGTTAATAGATTTTTTAAAGATACTAATTTAGAAAGAAGTTTGGTGTGTATCTAGAGGACATCGGAACTGCCAACGCCGGCGACACAGCGCGGCGGCGGGTTGGTATTGTTGGCAACATTCCTGGTGACTTGTGGTGAGATTTCGGTGTATGAATATTGCAAACCTCAAAAATTCCGAGGGAATAGTATTTATCCTGCCAAAATTAATATAGTCTAAAAGTTTTTTCAAAACAATCAAATTCTGGTGTGTAGGCTCCAAACTCACCGACTCGCTGATCATCCGAGCCACCTTCGAGAAGCCGACAGCTTCCTCCAGCTCTTCCAATTCCTTCTCATGCTTAAGCAACTGACGTTGATTGTCTTCAGACGCCGATGACGCGCGGATCACTTTGAGATATCTAGAAAGAAATAAACTTCAATTTTAATAAACATTGAAAGAGTATGAATTATTTTGCTCTTGCGCCACAGAGGTCGTCAATTTTGAGCCTTGACTGTTATTTTGTAGGGTTCCGTACCTCAAAATGACTAAGAACCCTTGCCAGATCACTTTGTTGGCCATCTGTCCATCTGTCAACCCCTTATCTCATGTGCGATATTATTCTTACATGAGGAACTATTAGGACATCTTGTGCACAAAATCTTACTTTTAAGACAAGAATACTTTTTAGTGTAGCAGTATTTTTTGCAACTACATTTGACAAATTCTTGACCTGTCCTCGTAGATTGCAGAGTACATTATCGGCTGCGGTTTCGGTATTGGATAGAATACCTGGGCAAAGTAAATAAATAATACTTCGTACGTTACCTACACGTTTTAGGTATTCTATACATTACCTAGGTATTGTATAGAATACCAGATTATACAGATTACCGGTAACATATGTATATGTATAATCCGGTAACATAATATAATCCTGTTCTATCCTGTTGAACTGGAATCATGAAATTTGGCAAGAAGCAAGATGAGAAGGAAGCACTAGTAAAGGAAGAAATCTGATAGTATAATAAATCCGATAAAATAATAAATTCGTAGTTTATTCACAAAAAAAAATTTTGTGATTGTCGCCATGGATTTGGTCCATGGCGACAATCACAACATTTTTTTTTTTGTGAATAAACTACGAACACTGACCTACTTCCCGCCCCTTGAACTAGATCATGAAATTTGGTGGGAAGTCTTATGTGGGGTCCGACTGGCATTTGCAGTGGTAATAAATAATTTTAATTTCAAGTCACTTACCTATTAGCGTTGTCCATTTTGACAGTTTCTAAAATAATCTCGCTTTTGAACTTATTCCTGAGTTCTTGATGAAGCAGCATCCGAACAAAGGAGTTGCAGCGGTCTATTTCCAATTCACTAGCTTCTCCGTCATCTAGGAATGTTCTGACTCTTTTACTAAAAGAAAAAAATTACACTTACTACCAGGGGGTTACACAGTGAAATCACATCACACTTAATAATAAAAATTATAACCCTCTTTTATTTCTAATCCTTACAAAACAAAAATAAAATATGTAAATTAGCTTTCTTGGGTCCCCGTTTTGGGTAGGCCTCCATCAGTATATTCCAAAGTTCTCTGTTCTTAGCTTCGGTCATCCATTGCCTGCCTGGAGTAGCCATCATGTTGTCAGACCATCGTTTCCTTGGTCCCCCTGCTGCCTGTCTCACATCACACTTAATATTATAAATGCCAAAGTTTAGATGGATGGATAGAGACAGATGGAAAGATATATGGATGGATGAATAGATGTATGTGTGTTACTTGTTCACGCCAATGATACTGAACGGATTGGGCTGAAGTTATGCATAGAACTCGACCTGGAATAACACAGGCTTTTTATTCTATAATATTATTTCCATGGCAAATAAATATCCTTTAATGTTCTCATAGAAACAACATGTGTGAAGCCGTGGCCAGAAACTAGTTACACTATAAAACAGGAAATTTAAGTACCTGCCAAGCAATATGCTTTTGTACCTACATCCCTGAAAATTTCATGTATACTGAATGATAATTAATCGCCAAAGTTTATTTCTTTTTCAAGTAAGTTTATAGTTTACTTATTGTACGCCGCCTTTTGCACTATGTTTATTTAGAAATACGATTTCGAGTTTTGTTAATTATTTGTACAATATAGTGTTTATTCATTCATAATAAGCATTTTGAAATGAAAACGACTTTGCAGCTTATCCCTTCATGTGGGAGGCCATTTTGCACGAGTATCTGTGGGGCAAATCCCTAATATTCTTACCATGTCTCTTCAACGAAAGCCTTGTTTTGTTCTGGTATAAGGGTTGGTTCTTTACTAGATCCCTGCTTTTGTTTAAGCTTCTCACGCATTTTGGTTTCTATGGGTTCTGGCAGATATGATATGCCTGAAATTGTTTATTTAGATTAATAAGTATTGAGTCCATTTTAGGCTTAGTAGCCTTATTATTTCAATTACACATGTGGGTAGAACAATACAGTGCAGGAGTCATAACTATGAAACACATACATGCATAAATTATATATGAATAAGTGCCTACCTCCCCTCTATAATGATTGGAGATTTTTTTAACAAATTCACTTGCATCCAATCAAAACAGACCTACTAAATGTTTATATTCTTTTATTCGAAATTATATTTGTGTAAAATCTTTTAAAGTGTGCTAGGCTAATCTCATAGAAACATTGAATTATGAAGCATAGTTATTATAAATATTCACATGTTTTTATCATGTTTATTTAAAAGTGTTCTGATCGGAGTTTAAAAAGTAGCATAGTCTCATTAAAAGTAAAAAGTAAAATAGTTCTTTAGAAGAATAAATAACTTACCATCTCGTATCGTCTTATTCAAGTCAAACCCTTGAGATATCAAGAAGTCCAAGCTGGAGGTCTGGCTTAGAAACACTTTCTCAGGTTTGGAGTTAGGCCGAGGGAACAAGTAGAAATTATATGCATCATTCATGTAGTGCTTCCTTTTGTCGTCCCAATAGAACGCACACAATCCAAACTGGACCACTAGGAACTCCGTAGATCCGTACAGCAAAGATTTGTAGTACTCTGACGGTGCATCAAACATGTTGACTTCTCGTCCATTTATAAGCCCAGTGAACTCAGCATCGATAACAAGAAAGTCTGCTTTTTTAATTGAAGCACTGATCTGAGGCAAAGTCTCTTTGAAATCTGGAAAGAAAAGCAAAATTTTATACAATCTGAATCGTTATGTACACAAACAATTTTCAGATGGATTTGTATGAAAATAGGCACTAACTGCCGCGAAGAACTTCCATGATCTTGGATTGGAGGAGCACGATCACACATAAGAAATTCACACAGTGAAATAGCGAAAATTGCCCAAAATGATGTAAAATTGTAAAACTACACTACAAAATTCTGCCGCACGCACTGTGTGCGTGTGTGCAAGCAAGAAAGACAAACAAAACAAAATTCTGCCGTCAAAGTCTTATGTCATCTCAATCAGATAATGTCATTGTCAAATCAAACAGTACTTTTTTAATTCGGCGAGGAAATTCGTTTACGAACGTAGAAAGAGAATGCGCTAGAATACGGGCAAATGCCATCGCATTCACACAGAAAGAACGACTTATGCATAAAGCCTATGAAGAAATGAAATAGAAGGATTAGCTCGCTATCTCATCGAGCGTGCCGGATTTTTCATTGTTTAGCACATCTATGTGCTAAACAAATTTCCTATGACATCGACAGCGCGCCCCTGTGGGCCGTCGATGCGTCTTGGGCCATAAATATGTTAGTACCTACTTACAATTTAGTATAAAGAAATCGTAGGACCCTTGGTCGTAGGGTTCTAGGTACCCCTCATAATTTTATTATTATTACTTAGTAGGTAGGTACTTAGTTATTAAGGCCTCCCGAATGTCCTATCCATACCATGCCATGGTTTGGTGGTGGCAAGTTGGAAACTACTGGCTGCCACCAGCACGGAGGAATGTTGAACCAGCAACCTGTACCTACCTACTTTTTTTCAAACCGACAAGCTATCATGAAGTCAAGCGCCTTAATTCGCTTCTTCCCCGTGCTTAAGGTACCTATTCATAACGCATGAACGAACGCGTTTACTGCCTAGCCGGAGTACCTAATTACTTTGCCTTGTAAAGACGGTATCTCTTAAATCTGGTCAGATCCGGTTTCAAAGAAAGTCTTTCTATGTAGGTACCTACCAGCTTTAGCGTGCGACTGCAAGGGCGCGCCAACTAGATTATTCTGGGTGCGCTGTTTCTCTCTGTACGAGCTCAATGAGTTCCCATAATTTTCATGTTAAGTGGAAGGGAACCATTAGAACTATATTATAGGTATGTAAGAAGGAACCATCGGGGCGTAAACCAATCGGCCGCCCACGGTATCGCTAGATCGATAAGTTGAAGACGATCTCCGCGAACTCGACGCCCATAGCTGGCGAGAGACAGCTCAGAACCGAGATGCCTGGAGAAGTCTTATGTCGGAGGCCAAGATACACTTTGGGTCGCTGAGCCTCGTAGGCTGAGCCACTGGAGTAAGTAAGAAGGAAGGAACCAAATGAAAGAGGTCTCTTATATACCTATAGGGACTGAAAGTTTATTTGCAATAAACACAATAAACCACAACTTAAAATAAAACACATCACACTCAACTTAAAATTGTAAAATGCTTTGCCGAAGGCACAATACGGTGTCTTAATTCTCTCTCAACTTCATCATAATTAAAATATTGAAACTGGTGCTTTCCTAACAAACTAAGTATTTGCCAGTGATGACTTTGATCAATTTTCACACGAATACTCAATCATTCATTGCCATGCGGTGCCGGCTTAGAATTTGCGCCACCCCAACTCTTCCCGCGGGTGTCGTAAGAGGACTAAGGGATATCCACCGGGGGCGGCAACAGCGCCTCCTGCAGAACAATTCTACCACCGAACTGCGATCTCCAACCCGCATGCCCAGCGTGGGTATTGTGGGAATAAACCACCTTGAAATAAAAGCCAATAAGAGGTTTATCAGAGGGGAGGCCTGCGTCCAGCAGTGGACAATTATAGGCTGTTGTGGTGTGGTGGTGTGGACTCAATCATCATCATCATCATCATTGGTCTATAACATCCATGAAGGATGGTTTACGTAGTGTTCCTTTTTCGGCAATTACGTAGATATGACTTGCAGCAAGCAACAAGCACTCGACGATTTTTGACACTTTTCAATGAAAATTTGTCAAAAAATCGCAACTCGAGACGTGCTTAAATCTAGTTGCGGTTTTTTGAGTACCTACTCAGGGGTTAATTTAAACTACTAGGTATTTCACAGTGTAAATAAACAGAAGACAATCTCGCACCTTTTAAGACTGTAAAGTTGGCGTCCACTGCATCGGAAGCGGAGCGTACGTAGCATACGCGGCGGCGGTATTTACAATCTGCCGATTCAGTGCGTCTACCGCTTTCGGATTTTGCATGGGCAATACCTATAGGTATTTTCAAAGCAGTCGAGTTTGCAGATGACGTCATCCGCAGGAATATCGATCTCTGGCGTCGGTATCGGCAGATATGCTGAACAGTGCACGCTGTACCATAGAAATCAGAACATAGCAACAAATCCTTACACTGCGTACGCTCCGATTCCAATCCGGTGGACACACAGCTTAAAGGAGTCTGCCCATTAAACCGCAGCGTGTTTTAAAAGTCAAAATCACCACCGGCTATGAATTGCTAAATCTATTTTTTCAGTATCTTTTCAAGATGACTAGATAGTTTCTCGTAGGCCGCCTTGTTCCTGTAGAGATTGATGTTCGCTTGAACTTTCTTCATGAGGAGGGCCGAATTCACGTCAGAAAGCTGAATCAGCGCATCTGTAACCAAAGTTTCATGTTTAAAATATTGTTGATATTCACGCATAAAGTAAAATACCTCGATAGTGTTGAAAAAAATAAAATCCACTACACTGTTTTTAAGTTTTACGGGCAAACACTAATCCTGGAGAATAACATGTCTTTATGGGATTATCTCGGGATCATTACATTCATTCATTACCCATCAATACAATAGTGAAAAAATAATCAAAATCGGTTCACAATTGACGGAGAAATAATAATAATAATAATGCTGGACAATTCACACAGCATTATTATACTAGCCCCAAGGTAAGCAGAGCTTGTGTTATGGGTACTAGATAACTGATATACTTAATACAATACACTACATATATAGATATTTTTTATTATACATAGAAAACATCCAGAACGCCCTGGACAAATGTCTGCAGATCGTACAAACATTTGTCCCGAGGCGGGAATCGAACCCGCAAACTCCTGCGTCGCAGGCAGACCTTCGCCCGCTGCGCCACAGGGGTCGTCTAAAAATAGAAATCGACAGACATACGAAAAACAAATACATAAATAATGCTGAACAATCCGCACAGCATCATCTAGCCCTAAGCTAAGCAGAGCTGTGTTATGTGGTACATACAGCCGAACATAGAATCTCCTCCTTTATTTGAGGTCGGTTAAACACTTTTAAATTGTTACAAAATGTCCCCCCCATACTTGGACCTTTTAATCATCTCACCAAGCATTTCCATCGATATCGACGTGATCCATATACGTGTCGACGACCTCTGTGGCGCAGCGGGCGAAGGTCGGCCTGCGACGCAGGAGGTTGCGGGTTCGATTCCCGCCTCGGGACAAATGTTTGTACGATCTGCAGTTATTTGTTTAGGGGTTCTGGATGTTTTTCTATGTATAATAAAAAATATCTATATATGTAGTGTATTGTATTATGTATATCAGCTATCTAGTACCCATAACACAAGCTCTGCTTAGCTGGGGGCTAGATAATGCTGTGTGAATTGTCCAGCATTATCACTATCGGATGTGTACAGGCTGGAGGTGCGGCGTGAGGCAGGGTGGAGGGACTTCACCGAGGCTTTTCTGCCTATACATAGATCGTCTGATCCGTGAGCTCAGCGGCACCCGGGTCGGATGCTCGATTGACGGGGTCACCGTGAACAATATTAGCTACGCAGATGATATGGTGCTGCTGAGCCCATCGATCAGTGCCCTCAGAAGGCTGATGGGCATCTGTGAGTGTTCTGCGGGGGCGCACGGGCTCCGGTACAACGCGGGCAAGAGTGAACTGATGGTCTTCAAGGCGGGTTCAAAAACTTACGCTACAGTCCCACCAGTTACACTCGACGGCAATCAGCTGAAGCGAGTGTCGGAGTTTAAGTACCTGGGCCACTGGGTTACCGAGGCACTCACAGATGATGTAGACATGGAGAGGGAGCGGAGGGCGTTAACGGTTCGAGCTAATATGCTGGCCCGTAGGTTTGCGCGTTGCAGTGCGCAGGTAAAGACAACACTGTTTAGAGCGTACTGCCAGTCTTTCTACACGTGCAGCCTATGGATCAAGCATACGCAGAAGACCTGGAACGCCCTTCGCGTCCAATATAATAATGCCTTCCGGTGTCTAATGGGGCTGCCGCGCTTCTGTAGCGCATCAGGAATGTTCGCGGAGGCGCGGGTCGACGGGTTCGCTGCAATCCTGCGCAAGAGATCGGCGTCGCTGATGCACAGGGTGCGCGGCAGCACCAACAGCTACCTGCAGGTCATTGCAGGAAGGCTGGATACAGCCTCCCCCTTTATGAGGCACTGGACGAAGGCTCATATTATTTCAAAATGTAGTTAATAATTTAGTTTACAATTTAATTTTATTCTATTTATTTTAATTTAATTTAATGTTATTTGATTCTCGCTATAATATGGACTTGTGTATGTAATCTGTGTGCATGTGCTGTGTCTGAAATAAATGATTATTATTATTATTATTTATTTATCTTCATAAATATAAAAATCAATTGCTGTTCGTTTGTCTCGCTAAAACTCGAGAACGGGTGGACCAATTTCGCTAATTTTGGTCTTGAAATGTTTGTGTAAGTTCAGGGAAGGTTTAAAAGTTGAGAGCGGGACGAAGTTCGCCGAGTCAGCTAGTTTATTATATATTTACTGATCGGGCTGGAACAGCACGGTGAGCGTTGACACATACGAGCGGACCTTGTTGACGATACGTTTGACGACCACTGTACACAACTCACCAAGCATTTCCTTCTGGAAAGCCTCCTCAGGATCGTCCAAGTGTATCAGCATAGCGGAGTACAATGCGTCGATATGGGCTCCGTACACGATCGTGTCGTACGGAACGGGCCGGCACTTGAACAGCACGGTGAGCGTCGACACGGCGAACGAGCGGACCTTGTCGCTGCTGTCGTCCAGGCGTTTGATCACCACTGTCAAAACAAGACAAAATTAAAATTCTAAAAAACCCGCCGACGTTTATTGGCTGTACATATTTTCATGAAACATAGCTAAGAACACTCGGGATAAAATTATCTATGACACAAAAAAAAACAAAACGAAAATCGGTTCATCCGTTTGGGAGCTACGATACCACAGACAGATACACAGACAGACACGTCAAACATAAAACACCCCTCTTTTTGCGTCGGGGGTTAATGAATAGGGCTATTCATCATCATGTTTCCATTAATTAAGCATTTTTCAGGAACTAATTATACATTTTTTTTATCGTCGATAATTTTATTAACAAATAAAATTACTATTAGGAAGACCTATAAAAGCTGTATTACTGTTAAGAAACGATTTGTAAGCTTACTATTGTAATTGGTGGTCTTTGTTTTGAATAAATAAATTAATCATTATACGTCAATACTTATAAATTTACTGCCAGACCTATCCGACATCCCACCTGAACGGAGGGCGTCCTACACGTTTATCGAGTCGCAGTTTTCACTCAAGAACCCAGCGATTGTCGGTTCTAGTGGTCCTAATCGTTATTTCATCTGACTGACAGTTGTAACTTTTCAAACCTCACCAAAATATATTTTATGCAGCATCTGAGCAGTGAAACAGCCGCGCATCTTGGCCAGTGTTGCCAGGTAGCTGACGGCGCGCATCGTGTGCTGGCGCGTTAGGGCCGAGTTGTCGTCCATGAGGGCCGCTAGCAGTGGCACCATTTGTTCTAAGAATGGCTCCAGGGACTCTTTGGTTGGGAATAGGTTTACTTCCTGCAACGAAAAATCTACTTACCTATTGAGAAAAACATAAGGGAGGCTACAATAATATGCACCTACTACTAGACTACAATAATATGCTTATTTATAACCAGTTAACCAGCCTATAAGTACTTGTTCTTCCTGATTTTTGTAATTTTCGGTTCCGTCTGTCTGAAAACCGCGTTGCCATCTTCGCAAGATTGTTTTCTGTCTAGCGTCCTCCCCCGGCTTGTCTTGCAGCGCGGCGCACAGACAGACCACGGCTGCTGTGCGAATCCCTTCAGCCGTGCGACCCACGGTCCAGACTAGGTTCGCCATCACTGATCAGATGTCAGTTTCAGTAGCTATTGCAGTGTGAACCGACCTTATCCCCCGAGTCTCCGCAGCCGCCGCTCTCTCTAGCGTCCTCCCCCGGCTTGTCTTGCAGCGCGGCGCACAGACAGACCACGGCTGCTGTGCGAATGGCCTCGGCCGTGCGACCCGCGGTCCAGACTAGGTTGGCCATTATTATTTCTGAAATAACATTAACAATAAATAAAATAACAAAATTATATATATTACAAATATATAATCAAGTTGAAGGTGCCGGCTGTAAAATGGTGATGATTAGTCATCAAGTAGGTATCAATAACAAAAGTCCTGCTTGCTGTGGGCTAGCTGTTCTAACATTTTCACACCATTATCTAAATGGTGTGAAAATGTAGATACAGCCCATTTTCACACCATTACCTAAATGGTCTAAAAATTTAGATACAGCCTATTTTCACACTATTACCTAAATGGTGTGAAAATGTAGGTACAGCCCATTTTCACACCATTACCTAAATGGTGTGAAAATGTAGGTACAGCCCATTTACACACCATTACCTAGCTAGCCCACAGCAAGCAGAGGTTTTATTATTGATACCTACTTGATGACTAATCATCATCATTTTACAGCCGCCATTCACCTTCAGCTGGATATAGGCTTCCATATTCTTGTGCTCTTCTTGTACTCTACGCCCTGCGATGTCCAGGGTATCTATTGAGTGATGAACTTACTAAATAGGTAAACTAACTAAATAGGTAAACTTACTAAATAGGTAAACTAACTAAATAGGTAAACTGACTAAATAGGTAAACAGACTAAATAGGTAAACTTATTGGTATCGATTCAGATGTCGCCAAAACTAAATTGAACTAATTTGATACGACTAAAATATTGCCGTTCCTTTCTTACTGATCGAAATAAAAAGGATGGCATCATTTTTAGTGCTGTCGAATTCGTTTAGTCTAGTTCTGGCGACATCTGAATTGACACCATTAAATAGGTAAGCTAAATAGGTAAAATGACTAAATAGGTAAAATGACGAAATAGGTAAACTTACTAAATAAGCAGACTTACTACTTTTCGAATTATGGGCTCACAAAACAGCACAGTTCAACAAAGCATTCGAAGATTGGTGTGTTTACCTTCAACAATAATCTTCAAAAAGGCCTCCAACTTATCAGTCTCGCATTTGACAAAGTTTTCCTGTCGCTTCAGCAGAACAGTTGAGAGGGTTGTGAAGATCTTGAGCTTCACTTCGGGGTCCACTTTGGGAGTCGCCAGGCATTCCTTCAGGAGGGGCGCTATTAGGTGCAGTTGGGCTCCCATCGCTGATCCTGAAATGAGTTTTATTATTGAGTCATCAATATGACTCTGATATAGCTCATTGCAGGTGATGGATATGCTATTCTTCCCTTGAAATCAGTATTCTATCAGATCTATTCTTTTTAAGGCATAAAAAGGAGCATCCTATATCTAAGTTCAAGCGCAGTGTTGTCACTCATTGGTCGCTGGCCTGATGCGCGCGATTGGTGGGTCACTTGTGTGCAACTTCATACCGCGCCACTACTCGAAAACAAGACGGTGACACCGCTGTGTTTGTGTGCGTAACTGCCTACCGCGTATACAACTTAGAGAACGTACCCATACTACGTGACCCGTTTAGGGGGGGACCTCCCTGTGACCAAGCGTGGTATTTTGAAGAACTCCCTTCAAAATACCACGCTTGGTCACAGGGAGGGGGGCCTTCAGTTTTCGTCACGTGGTCATTATCCTTTAGGGAAGCCTTGTCTTTCTCATATACTACCTACGGATGGTCACCAAAGGGTGGGGGGGGGGGGCTTAATAAAATCTACTTACTACTTATTGCCATTTTTAGAGATTTACTTTTTAATTTTTAGAGTAGGTAGGAACTAACTTTAATGTTACCTAAACACTAAAGTTAGACCTTACCTAACTTAGGATTTAAGGCACTATTAACCAAAAACAATGACAATAAACGATATCTATCTATCCCACTTGGAATCTAACCCATTTCGAGCTGGGAAATCCATAATACTTATTCATCCTTTCTTCCACCAGGCCGGGTGATAAAAGTGTCGATTGGGTCGACCGTCGCGTTGCCCGTTTAGTGGAAGAACAGATAATCAGAAATAAATATCACTCTTCCATTTTATTAAACTTACCCGAGTGTAGCAAGGCCGTCTCAAGCAAGCATCGATCAGGGTTCAGCAGTGTCCAAGTGACGGCGTCGCTGGTGATGCCCGCGAGGACCTTCCCGATGTGCTTCTCGTACAAACTCGTTAGTGTACGCCCGCATTTCTCGGAGTAGCGTTGCTTGTCTAGGTTAGCTGGTAAAACGGATTTCTGGTAAGGTATTGTTTTAATAGTCTTTAAAAGTAAAGTAATACTGAAAGGTTCAATAGTTATAAACTTCAATATTCTAAGCCTCCCCCAGAGATCGCCACTTCGGTTATGTGCTAATATTAACGCATTCTCTGTCCAGCCTCGGCGGTGCGACCCCTAGGCGCTACAGATAGACAGTGCGTCTTGGATCATAAAAGTGTTAAGGTTAAGCTTGCTGGCATAAAGTTCTTAAAATCTAGATAGTAGGTATAGTTGTTCTATCTCATGAAGTCCGTTAAATTACCTCACTACAAACAACTTTGCGCTTAGTTGTCATGCTGACGGTACTCGCTTCCAAAATCTGACGTGAATATAACTAGTAGTTCTACGAACAGTAGACGTCGCGAACACTAACTTTTTCAACAATTAATTTACTTAATACTTAATGTACTAAAGTAATTTTATTTAAAACGGGATATTTTGGTACCTAGGTAGGTACCTATATAATGAGAACTTCTGTGGGGTTCATACTTTATTGAAATAATGCCCACCGTGCAAGAATAGGCGTCTGTTTCTCCTGAACGGATTCAATCTTGTTTGTGGGTAGGGTAGGTGAGGTAGGTAAGGTGCACTTGGAAAGGTACGTAGGTATTACAGATCACTTCACTTGCGATACGATTGTTGTCGGAATTTTTGAACGAAATGTTGCACAAACACATCAACTAAAATTTAAAAGTAATCTTCCAAATCAAATCTCATATTATATCAAAAAAGTTCAGTAGCTTTAGCGACATCTATAAGATTTCTTACTTGCACAAACTGGCAAGTGGCCGTGCCACGTAGAAGGTAAGTACAACGTGTTACAAAGATGTTCTAATAGGTGGCGCTGTACTGTGTATTCTCTTGCATTATACTGCATCTTGCGGAGCTATTCTGCTCATCATGCCAAAAATCCTGATCAGATCTTTACCAATTTTTTATGAGAAGAATTATAAACAACAACCTTTCAATTAAAAATATAATCATCGAAATCAAATGTCTTAAAGCCGAGATATTCTAAAGCCACCTTTTTGCCTCTTTTGAAGGAAGTACACCTTTAATGAAAAAATCCCGACGACAATAAAATTCTATAAAATCATAGAATCTGTACACAAAGATTCGTACCGATCGGTTGTAAAATACGACCTGTAGAGGAGTACGGACATACTGACAAAAATGCCATTTTGGCCAGACCTGAAACGGAGACTTGTTCACTGACGTTCACGACGTCAATGAGCACTAGTGACCCGGACCGCGTCTCGGGCGAGACTGATTGCTTCTGAGCTTACGCACACTAAAACAATGTGTACATGCATTCACTATATACAACATACATAGCCCAACGGACTTCGTGAGATAGAACAACTATACCTTCCTACTTATGCTGATAATCCTTCTAATATTACAAAGGTGAAAGTTTGTGCCGTGCCGTTGTAACGTGTTTTAAAGATGTTGTGCCAAAGTAAACGCCAAAGCAACTGAATGAAAATGGTCGGGCTGAAATTTTGCACACAAAGATCTGGACCTAGAATAACATTTATAATCATCATCATCATCATCAGTCTATATTAGTCCACAGCTGGACATAGGCCTCCCCTAATGAGCGCCATAGTGCCCTGTCTTCAGCTTACCGCATCCAGCATCTGCCTGCAGTCTTTCGCAGATCGTCATCCCACCTGGCCGGAGGGCGTCCTACACTACGTTTGCCGAGTCGTGGTCTCCACTCAAGAACTCGTTTACCCCAGCGGTTGTCGGTTCTTCGCGAGATATGGCCGGCCCACTGCCACTTCAGCTTGCTAATTCCTTGAGCTATGTCGATAACTTTGGTTCTCTGTCGGATGTATTCGTTACGAATTCTATCCTTCAAAGAGACCTTCAAAGAGAGAATAACATTTATGCTACTTGTTATTCCAAAAAAGGTGTGCGAAATCGCGGGCAGAAGCTGGTTTTAAAATAAACGCGTGTACTCACCCAGAGCCATAAACGCGATCTTCTCGTTGACCGGCATGGCGTAGACAGTGTAGTTGATAACAAACAGCTGTTCTGCGACCGGCCCGATGTCCTCACCGACTAGGTTCATGAGCGACTCGCTGACGTGGAGCAGGTTGGTTTGGTAGTTAGGCTGGGAGATACAGAAATGAGATTAAATGTTGTAGAAGAGTAACATTATTGACGACCTCTGTGGCGCAGCGGGCCAAGGTCTGTCTGCGACTCAGGAGGTTGCGGGTTAGATTCCCGCCTCGTAACAAATGTTTGTACGATCTGCAGACATTTGTCCAGGGCGTTCTGGATATTTTCTATGTACGTTATAATAAAAAAAAACATTTATTTATGTATTGTATTAAGTATATCAGTTATCTAGTACCCATAACACAAGCTCTGCTTAGCTTGGGGGTAGATAATGCTGTGTGAATTATCCACCATTATTTATTTATTAGTAAATAGGTGATATTAAGAGGGGGCATTGCGCGCCATTTTGTGAATAGGATAGCCATAGGATTTCGTGTTCTTAAGGAGCGGAACGGAGTATACGTTTTAACGGCGTAAGCGTAAAAATGATGTTTTTGCTTATTTACAAGTAAACTACACAACTTATGAAGAAACTGTATTAAGGAACCAAAGAATTAGTAATAATAATAACCTACGAATCAAAAAAAAATTATTTTCTATAGACTGCAGGGCTCCTGAGATCTCGACCAAATTAGGTGTAAAACAGTGCACTCTCATAATTTTAGTTAGGAAGCTTACTTTTCAGGGAGTGACATAGGCTATATTTAATCCAGGAATGAAACCGCGAGGCGATCGTCTAGTGGTAAATAAAGTGCAATAACCACCTTCCTAGTTCTGCATCTATCAGGATCCGACAGCTCCTGGCATATCTCCTTCATACACTTGTCTTTGACCAGCTCCGCCTTGGATCCCTTCAGGATGTTAGCCAGCACGAGAAGCGCCGGCCAGTGGTCCATCTCGGCCTCAAGCAGCGGCCACCACGTGTCGGGGACTATGAAGTACCCGAATAGTTCGGCGGCGCGTTTCACCTGGAACGATGAAGATTATGTCAACACAGACACCAAGAAATCAAATAATATCGCAAAAATTTCAGACTTCGACGGGACTTGGAAATGTAACTTTAGTCTTTGAACAGGATTGGATAATCATATCAATAAATGTTTCCCCTGTAGGTGGAGCTAACGGTGCTAGAGACCGTAGGAAGTCGCAGAGATTTTCGACTCCCACGTCACTTGACTTCGTGGTGTAGTTGGTTATCACATCCCCGTACTGAGGGGAGGACGCCGGTTCAAGTCCCGTCGAAGTCGAAAAATTTTTGCGATATTATTTGATTTCTTAGAAATTACCCTTAGTGTCCCCACACTCTATAATAACAAACTATAATTACGCACTATAATAACAAAAAACCACAGACACCAAGGTCAATAGATGCGAATGTTAACCGCCCATTGTACTTGTCTCATGTAATGTCTCCTTGTAATGTTATTTTTATGGTGTAGGTACAATAAAGCATTTTTGTATTGTATTGTATTAACCGGGGTAAATATACCTAAGAGCGTTTGTCAGGTACCTACCTAATAGGTACTTAGATGACAAACTCCGACAAATCGTCGGTATTGTCACAGGACACTGCATGCTTATTATACACCTATTTAATGTGGGTATTACGGACAGCCCCCTATGCAGAGGGTGCATGAACGCAGAGGAGACGGCCACGCATGTGCTTGTAGAGTGCGATAGCGTTGCTTCTCAACGATTACAACACCTTGGGACACCGAGGACGCCTAGGGATGCACCGGCGTCAGCGAGCTGCTGGCGTTCCTAGAGGACATCGGGTGGTTAGATTAGCAGCCCCCCCCCCCCCCCCCCCCCCCACCCGACACGCAAAAAGGGCCCACCTGTGGCCTAGTTGCGGAAATCAGTCCAGAAACAAGTAAGTAAGTAAGGTACTTAGATGAAACTGTAAGTAAGTAGCTACACTGTGACCGATATTTGTCTGTCCACGGCTGAAATCCACGGTCGCTCACCCGACCGACACGTGAAGCTCCCGCGACTAAGAACTTAGTTTTTCCATAAATAAGGGGCGGGGCTCACCAAAGGCCGCGTACGCGCGTGTAACGGCTTCAAGTTTTACCGACAAAATGAAAAAAAAAACGGGAAACTTAAAAAAATAAAATCTCCTCTTTTCGGACAACGGTTTTTTTTTGTTGGTTTTGTTTTGGGTTGCTGGACCCCCCCTTGTTTTCGGAAGTGGTCTTGACACACCCCTGTATAGTGTTCCAAATTCAGGAACGACCCATTTTGTTAGCACTTATCGAGGAAATAGTTCCTCGATAAGTGCGAACAAAATAGGTCGTCTCTATTCGAATAGATGGGATGAAAAAACTATTAGCTTACTATTAGCACTATAATATTATCGTGCTATTAGCACTATTGTAGCTGTCTGTTAAGTATAGCACCTCCTAGGATCAAAAGCTATATATGTTTCAAATGCTTGCCTACTACCAGCAGCCCCCAAATAAAAAATTACCTCTTGCACGACTCTAGCATCATCATCGGCAGCGCCCCGCAGCATGGAGCGCACGATAGTCTGCGCGTGCTGCGTGGCGCCTTGCTCAGCGCACAGCACCAGCCAGCAGAGCAGTTGGGAGACGCGGAGGCGAGCGTCTGCTTGCCAACCATCCATTTCTGGGAGGAAAAAAGTTATTAAATAAGCTTTTTATCAAAGGAGCTGCCACCATATTGAAAGTTTTACCAGTAAACGCTCGGAAGTTTGCCGTATATAGTCCCCAGTTTTTGGGAGATATCATGGTCTTCCTGTTAATTAATATGCAATGATTATAAGACAGATTTGATTTTTATGATTGATTTTACCGATCGGTGCCATAAAAATACGGTGTTTTTTTTTAGTGTCTTCAAGTACTTACCGGATAAGGCAAGTAAATTTTCGAAATTCTGTAAATGCACTTTTACCTAAGTATTTAAAAACATAAAGGAATGTAAAACTTCCTATCTCCAATATTAATGGTACTTGTCCTCCATTTCCCATTTGCCGCGTGAACGAACACCTCCTCGCTTAGGACAATTTAATAGTAAAGAGTAGAGCAAAAAACTGAGTTAAAACGCGCGTTTTGGACATTGCATCAAAAGACAATACACTATACGATACTAAAAAAAAACTTAAACTTACCTCTACAGATAGCTGGGACAATCTTCCCAATATTAGACATCACAAGTGTCCGGCAGCCCAAATTAGGCCGCTTGACATCCGGGTAGTGGCACGGAACATCTTTCAGAAAGTCCGCTTTCTTCTTAAGATCTTCCTCATTTTCTTCCATGTATTGGAGGCCTATGTCCACCCATAGTTTGCTAGCTGTCTCGCGGATATCATCCATAACGTCACTCATACTGAAAAAGACATTACATTAGGTATAATAGGGTAGTGTCCTGGGTAAAAAAATATTCTATTTAGTCCCTAGTCAGTCAGTTAGTTTTTTTTTATTATTTTATTTTTTTATTTATCAGAAGTTGGACAATTTTTTTCTCTTTTGTTAATCAAACAAAAATTTACAAAAATTTCCACCACCCCAATTCTTCCTGCAGGTGTCGTAAGAGGGGACTAAGGGATGTCAACCGGGGCGGGCGACAATTCTACCAACGAACTGCGATCCCCAATCCGCATGCCCGGCGTGGGGATTATGAGCACTACCCCCCATGTGATAAAAGCCAATAAGGGGCTTATCAGGGGGAGGCCTGCGTCCAGCAGTGGACCAATACAGGCTGTTGAGGTTTGAGGTTGAGGTTGAGTGGTGATTATTACACACATTAAACACACCACTGCTACAGAAGCAAGCTGCTGCCTTCCTCTGGTAAGTTCCCTTAGTCGGTTCTACAGCATCCATGAGCTGTGTTGGAGGATTGTTGTAGAACTTTTTAGGGCACTATTATAGCCCATTATGTAGTCCCTTCCGTTTTGAAGGGTATGCCGGCACCTTTAAGGGTTTTGTTGAGGATTGAGGGGTATTTTTGTGGACAAATTAAAGCCAAATGGAGCTTAAAATAGGGCAAATTTGCCAACACCATATTTGTTAAGTTGAATAGTCCACCAACTCAAGCCGCATCAGTCCTTACACTGGTTGATACAGAAGGCCTAAAGTTACATTACATCTTACATTTCTATGGTCTTTACCAACACAAAGAATTGTTATAACATACATTTTTTTAAGCTGTAGTTCTTTATCATAACTGCTGCTTGTCAGCAGATGCTGGGAAAGTAATGAGGTAAAGCAAGAGGAAATAAAAATTACCTAGTAAGCAGCAGTGGTATCATCCTATGCCAGAAAGAGTATCTATCTCTGTAAGTCAACATCCAATTGCCTACTTCTAGGGTCACTTGCATGCGTACTTGAGCGTTTTCGTCAAATAGCTTCTCGGCCATGGGTGAGATTGATAGCTCAAATGTCTTTCCATCCCCAAACATGACAATTGAACCTGAAATGTTAAATTTACAGTTGAAAAGTTTAGGCACAGAGAGGAAGTATTTAGATATGGTATGTTTGTCCTGTTGTTGATGTTATATATGGGGTGGCAACTTTTGCAAGATAGATAAGGATAGATAAGGAAGTTAATTTTACCAATAGCTCTGATAGCCGCAACACGTACACGAAAATGTTGATGTGCAAAATTGGAAAGCACTGGCTTCACATAGCTCTGGGATTGGAAATGGAAATCCCGTGATATGAGTTTTGACAGCTCAATGATACATTCACAAGCCTCTAGTTTCACTTTTGGGTAAGGGTCAGTGCTCGTCTTAGTCAGAATACTAGTAAAGTCATTGATAAACGGGGTCAGTAGATGTGGAACTTTATATCTCTCTAGAATTTTCCTTACAAGGCTGATCAAAACCAAACGCATTTCTTCAGAATCCTCCACAATTTCAGGGCAACCAATACGCCTAACTATCACAGGTAGAATGTACGTAAGATAGTAGTCGTTGAGAGGAAGTTTATCTATAAAATTCGACACAATCGCGGCAGAGGCGTCCCGGCAAGCTTCGGACGGATCAGAAAAGCTTTTCAACACGTATGCGTACACTTCTGGGAATACAACTGTTAGATCACAACCCACATTCTCTTCATTCTGAAAGATCTCAGCATTTATATCATCAAGAGCCTTCCTTCGGGCCATTTTTGACTCGCTTTGCAGAGCAGTTAGGAATGGTTCTAAGGAACCTCGCGGATTTTCTTGTAGCTTGGGCTTCGCTTCAGACATTCTATACACTTGAATATGTACACAATGTTAATTTACTTTGCACTCCAACACAAGTTATGCAATATTGTTAGAATATCGATAAAATATCTTCCTCCGTGACAAGAACAAACAAATGAAAATCGGCATTGATAAACAGACTCCGTTCCCATGGCAACAACGTAACTTTTTAAATGACAGTGACAATCTAATTTATTGACACTGACTTTTTTGTTCTCTCTCCATCAAATGGACTCGAGAGGTCCAAAGGTAGCCTAGCCTACCATACCAAGAAAATAAAAATAGGAAACTTAATGGCGCTTCTAAATGGGCAATACTTTTCTGCAATGCGCGGCTGCAATACAATGGCCACGGCCAGGCCAGGCCGGCCACCACAGATCCGGCCACATTGCTAGCAATACCAGCCAGACCATGCAATATTGCAGTCATGCAGGCGCGGTCCCAGGGGGGGGGGGGTCACGGGGGTCATAACCCCCCCCAAAATCTTAGTTTAGGTACTTAAAAAATTGCAACCCACAGCTTGATGATTATATTGTCCTGTTTACTTCCGTTAAGTTCCGTTACATTGATTATGGTTACCAACTGCAGCAATAAAAAATAAACGCGGCTCGCTCCGCTCGCCGATATTACTGTTCTTTATGCTCTGTGTTTTGATTAGCACAGAGGCAACGTTCCCAATTTTATTGGTCTGGCTGGTCCGCTATTGTCAGTTTGTATCAATCCAACCACCACAATAAAAAGCACAAAATATAACAAATAATCTGCGAGGGCACTTTGTCAACCAGTACAAAAAGGTCTGGTCGCTGATAACATTTGTTCCTTCTGACTATGATCCAAAGCTCAAAACCCGGCCCGCTTTAGGTCACTTTGCCAAATTTTTTAAAAAGTTGCCCGAAATCTAACAAAAACCAAAAATTGTCGGTCGCTCAACTTGCCGGCAACTTTACACTGTCTGCCTCTTGTCATGGGCTCATCCCTCGTTTGAGGTCAGTTTTCCAAACACTTCAAAAATCTAACGAAACCACTAAATTATCGCAGCACGCTCTGCTTGCCTCTGATAACATTCTGCTGTTTTGATAAGCTTCTGGCTTGCTCTAGTTCAGGACTCCTTCTCCGTTTCAGGCGAGTTTGCAACTGCAAAATATATAATACCAAACAACTCACACGTACAGCCAGACCATAAAAAAAAATTTCGCGGCTCGCTTCGCTCGCCGTTGATTCTTTATGGTGTCTGGTCTGTTGTCCGCATATTTGGTTGTTATTCGTGAAACTTTAAAATTGTTCTTCACACTAATATTATAAATGTGAAAGTTTGTATGGATAGATGGATGGATGGATGTTTGTTACGTCTTCACACCAAAACTACTGAACAGATTGAGCTAAAATTTTGCATCGGTGTAGCTCTAAGCCTGGAATCAGACATTGGCTACTATTTATCCCATAAATCAGTTCCCATGGGATAGAAATTACCTTTGAACGTTTCCATAGAAAGAACGCGTGCCAAGCCGCGGGCAGAAGCTCATAATTTAGCTTCCTTGTCTTGCATGGATGCTACCTCGGCAATTTCAAAAAAGGCTGCGGCTCATTCAGAGCCCCCTCCACTCGCTGTTATTTATTTTCTGAACCAGTTTGTGACAATCCGAAAAAGGGAACAAAAATTTCGGCGGCTCTCTCCGCTCGCCGCTACATCTTTTTCGATGTCTTTTTTGTATTTCTAATTTTTTGTTAATCTCCTTCGCTCCGCTCGCCCCGATTTATATTCATAGCTTTATATCTACCACCGCAAACTTTTCGGGGCAGGTTTCGCTCACTTTATTTTGTCATAGGCTCTGGCTTACCTTTCCCCAAACATCAGAAAAAATCTCCAACATTTTTGAGGCTCGTTTCGCTCGCCATTACTTATACTTCCTATTGTTGGGTTGGGAGTTGGGGGAAGGGATGTCATGTTTGCGGCCAATATGCAAAACACTGCATTTTGCGGCTCGCTCCGCTCGCCGATAGTATTTTGTCCTTCTCTGTATTTGGTCCAGTGCTTGACACTAGTTGAACATCATTTTGCTCGGGTAGTTACCTGAAAAAGTAACAAAAATATCGGCGGCTCGCTCCGCTCGCCGTTACATTTTTTCCATGTCTTTTTTGTATATCCAATTTTTTGTTGATGCCCTTGCTCCGCTCGCCCCTATTTATATTCATAGCTTTATATCTACTACCGCAAGTCTCTAAGATTTTCGGGGCTTGCTACGCTCGCTATCATTTATTTTTTAACTTCAGAAACTTCAGAAAACATCTCAAAAATTTCGAGGCTCGCTTCGCTCGCTATAACTTATACCTACTATTGTTGGGAGTTGAGTATAAATATTCCGCGGCTCGCTCCGCTCGCCGATAAAGTTTAGTGATTTTCAGTGGGGTCTGCAGCCGCCTACAAGTACATTTGGTGCTACGGCCTGCACCAAGTGTGACCCCCTCCAAAGTCTTGGGCTGCGACCGCGCCTGCAGTCATGTCGAATGGACCAAGGAAGGAGGCTTGGAAAGGTTTTTCTATCATTTTTAACAAAAGCTGAACGACCCTAAGTTATACCCTCTTATACCTATTCTACCATTCCATGAATGAGTAGCTTGGCAGGTAAACTCCTTCCATCCCATGACCTCAATACCGTCTTTACCATAAGGGCACACGGGGCCCGTGCCCAGGGCCCCCATTCTCAGGGGGCCCCGAAGGATCGACAATTTCTCTTACACATTTATTCTCAAAACATTTTTGTCGGGCACATTACACTTTTTTCACAGATCAGTAATCTTAACAGAAGGTATTTACCTACTACGCCAATAAATCGATGACTGCGCCTATTCCTACTGTACTAATTATTAATATTTCCGAACGCATCCTACCTAATTTACCAAGTACACCATCTAGCGATCACTCACGCAATCACTCGAGATTCCAAAGTCAAGCTGCGACCATATTATGGCCGATTTTCCGATTTTTTGACGTGACAACGTCTTATAATTCGATAGAGCCGGCTGCACGCACGAAAAAACATGACGTCATGCGGCGTTACCTCGTCATGCGGCGTTACCTCACTCTGAGGCGTTCCATGTAAGGCTTGAAGTGCAAGCGAGAGCGCTCGACATCCGTCTCTCTCCTACTTGAGTGAGCGATGCGTCTGCGTTGTCACGTTCAACTATCGTCAGTAAACCGACTTTACAGACAACCAATTTTCTTTTTGTTGTTTTTTGTTTCGACGAATTTATGTACTTAGAGTCAAATTTTCAGCCATGTCAATGTCTTAAAAGTTGACTGACAGTGTCAAGCTGACGTTAAAACCATAAACTAACCAAGTATAGAAGAAATTTAAAAAAAATCGTATATTTAAAATTGAAATCTGACACTCGCGACATTTTTTTATCGTTTTTTCTGAATTAAAATTTATTTAAATTAAATGGCTTGGAAATGTGCTCTTTTTTGTGTTTAGTGTAATAATATGATGGTAAATCTCTAAAATAAAACTCAAACTGGACATAAAAACGGTAAAGTTTTTTTATGTTTTTTTGTTTTATATTAAGATTTTACCATTTTTCCGCAATTATAATTTAATTTTAATCAACCTCATTAATTACGTTATACAACATCAGAATGTTTCCACGCTGTTTTGTAGGAAATTTTATGGAGAATCCAAATATATATAGATGTTACGAGGTGTTAGTAGATAATAATCAAGAAATCAGCGAAATAATGCATTGTGATGCATTTCCGCGGATTTTCCGCGGATTTTTGCGGAAGTACCTGCCACACAACGGCGGTAGCGGGGCGCGGGGCGTGCCACTTGAGAGGTTAAGGACATTATATCATACTATATTTTGATTACCTATAATAAATGGTCATAGGTACTTAGTAAAAGATGTTATATAATTCGCTTTTTTACTTTCCAAAAGGGCCGCGAATTCTTGTGTGCCCAAGGGCCCCGAATTCTTGTGTGCCCAAGGGCCCCAGCCTAGTTTAAGACGGCCCTGCATGACCTACTGTGCCATGACGCTAGTAGTTCACAGTCGTCACTACAAATGGACGAACGAAATCACCCTTTGACACTCATTGATCAAAAAATATTTAAGTAAAGCACCGTAAACTCAGATTATAGGTTTCTCTTTCTACGACCGTAAAGTATAAATATGCACATCACTATGGTTTCTGAAATTAAAACACCGACCGACCAACGTGCACCAATCATAGGCCGACAAGTTATTTGTCAGAGTGTCAACGTCACTGGACGAGATCTTTCCTCAATCAAGCGTTGCTGTTTTGTACAAATTCTCAATCTCAATAAAACTAGTGGTGCTGTGCTAACGTTCACTTTAATTAGAACAACCTTTGTACAAAATGATGCTCAATATGTATAAATTACTAGTGTTTCATTTATTGTTTTTGGCTGCGTTGGCCCATGTCGCCTTCTCGCTGAAGGAAGGCGAGTGCGAGGTTTGCGTAAAGACCACTGAAAAGTTCGCAGCCACTTTATCAGAAGACGTGAAGAAGGACCCTAAGCTCATAGAGGCTGAATTCAAAAAGTTCTGTAAAAACTCCAAGAGCAAAGAAAATAGGTTTTGTTACTACATAGGCGGGTTAGAAGAGTCTGCTACCGGTATCCTCGGCGAACTATCCAAACCTTTAAGCTGGTCGATGCCTGCCGACAAAATCTGCGAAAAGTTGAGGAAAAAGGACGCCCAAATCTGTGACCTAAGGTTCGACAAACAAATTGACCTCAAAAATGTTGACCTAAAGAAATTGAAAGTTCGCGACCTCAAAAAGATCCTGAACGACTGGGATGAAGTGTGCGATGGATGTATTGAAAAAACGGACTTCATCAAGAGAATAGAAGAGCTGAAACCTAAATACATGCCACGATCTGACTTGTAAATAAATTAGTCCAATTTATTAGGTAAGGCAAACCAACTGATTCAATAAATCCATGTATTGCACCACTTTTTTGTCCATTGCCTGATCTTACCCACTGCTAAATAAGAGCTTCAGATGGCCTGGTGCCATCAACCATGGCCATACATATACTTACAATTCCCATGAAATGTCAAGAGATATCATTCAATTTAATAATTTCATCATGTGCTAGAATCTCCCTGCTAAATCAAGAAATACTAATAGAGTATGTTTCTGTTTCAGGTGATTATTTCAGCCGTAGGACAGCATTGTGATATACCATCCTATGAGGCAAGAAGTCCTATGTTTATGAGCATTTTAGTGTGAATGTGTTCTGGAATAAATTATTAATGTAATTGTTGATTAGATAATATTTTTCCAATAAAATAATTTATTTAACTTTCATGTTTTTATGACCCGAATTATCTCAAAAAATACTCTCTTTTTGGCTGGATGCAAGTTTTGTGGTTGGGGTAAGAATTCATTTTGCCCCAGCATTTTACTCAGTATCATTGGCACACATAATAACTTTAATACCTATAAAGGCTTGTATTCTGTGAACCAGACAACCAACTTTACTACTACATTACTTATTAAGTACTGTACTTAAGAAATTCCTTACAGTCAGTCAGCTGACAAAATCCTACTTGTTTCTAGTTTTCTTCAAGACAACACGATGCGTGTGGGCAGAGTTGACCAAAGAATCCATGCTGTTTGTACACATTTTTTAATTAGCCTACCAGAAAACCATGTACTAATTTTTTAGCTCCATGCACAACTGTGTTAATCACATTAGATACAGTTAGGTAAAACATAGCTCCCTTGTTTTCTATCATAAATTCTAAAAAAATGTGCAATTTAATTTCAAAATTATTAAAACCTTTTTTTGACTTGACTTTTGACACTACACCAAAAAACATCACAGCCTCAACCTCATCCCCTGTTGTGTATAGGTCTCCTACAATTTTTATAAAATTAAAATCGAAATTTTGGAGGTCATAGTAAGGAGGTAAACCTAACAATTAAGTCTTTTGATCCAGCAAACATAATTGGAATTTGTAATAACAAGATATAGCATACTAATAACTTTATTAAAGGTATTGATTTCCCTACCATATTGCAGATGCTGTGACATTTGCTATACATGATTTGAAACAGAATTAGAATACCACTGTAAAACTTATGATAAACAGCATAAATAGGTGTTGAAGTGGACTGTAGCACTGACTTCCAAATCTTTAGTGGTGTTTGTACATCCTGTGCTGCTCTGTAAGAATAAATAATAATAGATCAGTTATTTAAATTTCAGTAAATGCTAGTTGTAATTTATTTATATTATTAGGTGATTGTAATTCTTTGTGAATAAAGATAATTTTCAATAAATTAAATAATATCCCAAAAAAATCAAGTTCGACAGGACTTGTACTAACTACAAAAACCTGTTCGTCGTTTATTTTTTTTTGGGTTTTAATTTAATTTATTAGACAAGTTATGTTGCTGTACAATTCATTTATGTTAAACTTATCCAGTTTTAACTTATTTAATCTACAGCTTACTCTTACTCTCCTACTGCTAATGCAGGATAAACACTACCTATATAAGATGTAGGTAAATGCCATAAAGTGGCTTTATAAATTTATTTTGCCTCATCTCAGTAATTTGTAACAAATGTTTATCCTACTAATATTATAAAGCCGAAAGTTAGTGAAATATGAATTTTTGTTACCTAGGATCTCCAAAACTACTGAACAGATCAGGATGAAATTTGGAGTATGTTTGGAACAAAGCCTAACTTAGATAATAGGCTGCTTATTATACTGAAAATATGCATGCGAAGCTGCGGGCAGAAGCTAGTTATCTATATAGGGAGAGCATTGTATTAAGTATGTCAGTTATCTAAAACCCATAATGCTAGCTCTGCTTAGCTCGTGGCTAGATGAATTGTCCAGCATTATTTATTACGAGCCCTGCTGCATTGCTCAGCAAAGGCCTCCTTCATATATTAAGTTATTTAACTTTTATTGATGCTGTGTTGAGATCTTGATAAAGGGAGGTACTATGGTAATAAAATGCTAAACTTCAAATTTCTTACATAAATATAAACTTACTCATTTTTCCATAGTTGACAAAGTAAAAGAAGGTCATGCTGCCCACCAGTATCTGGAAGAATGGAGCCATGCCTACTTTCTTAGGCTGAACATACTTATGCTGCCATCTCCACCAAGCTAAAAGAGAATTTGAATAGATAAATTGATTGTTTACAACAGTCTGCCATTCGCTCAATTGTTTCAATTGTAAATACTATTTATAATGTGTTTCCATAATTTGAAAAGAAAATTCATATAATCAGTAAGGTGAAATGAAATGGAGATAAGATATATCAAGTTAGATTTATCTAGAAGGTAAAATAAATGTATGATTTGCCGACCGCAAAAACTCAGCTTCATCGAGAATTGCTTAAATCCAATAAATTGTACCTACCTTGTCTCTACAACCAGCCTAGGTAACCTAAAAGGAGTCGAGGAGATGAACGCTTACCGCGGCTGATAGCCCCAGTCATAGCAGATGGGGTCTTGTTCCTGCGGCCGAACCATGCTCCGAGCTCGTTTATCTTCACTTGAGCCAATGGAGTATCAGCTGAAATCATGAACATAGAATTACATAACCGAAAACAGGCAGAAGGGCAAGTGTATCTTCTGCGTTGGAACACTTACCTTTTCCATAGTAACGAGCTGGGTCATATGGGCCATGGACAGCCGGGTTGTACTCCTTCGGATAATCACCGAAAGCCATGATTTAGCTAGAGATTCACCGAGTTTTCGATGAATTGGGATTTTCCAAGTACCTCAACTCGTTCGATCAACTGTTAAGTTTTGACAGTTTAGTTTGATCTGCCAGCCTGACAGTGACAGCAAAAAAATTACAGCGACATACCAAAATGATGGACCATAGACATCTCAAAATGTCAGTCTACTCTCATTTGTCAACTCTACTCTGTCTGTTGTCTATAGCTGGATTAGACAGCAAAATTCAGTGAAACTTTTGTATTGTGCACCGAAAGTCGATAAAAAAATTGAAAAACCTCGAGAATAATTCATCAAAATGGTGTTGGAGAGTACTATGATTTGCGTCGATAATAGCGACTTCATGAGAAACGGAGATTTCCTTCCAACCAGACTGCAAGCTCAGCAAGATGCCGTAAACTTGGTGTGTCATTCCAAAACACGGGCAAATCCTGAGAATAATGTTGGTTTACTGACTCTAGCCAACGTAGAAGTGCTAGCCACATTAACCAGCGATGTCGGCCGCATTCTGTCCAAGCTGCACCGGGTCCAACCAAATGGTGATATTAATCTTTTGACTGGAATCAGAATCGCTCATCTGGCTCTCAAGCACCGTCAAGGGAAGAACCACAAAATGCGAATTGTTGTTTTCGTCGGGTCTCCGATAACATCTGATGAGAAGGAGCTCGTCAAACTCGCTAAGCGGCTGAAGAAAGAGAAGGTTACTTGTGACATTGTCTCATTTGGTGAGGATACTGAGAACAACCCACTCCTTACAACTTTCGTAAACACTTTGAATGGTAAAGATAGTACTACTGGAGGAAGCCATTTGGTTTCTGTGCCATCTGGCGGTCATGTTGTGCTGTCCGATGCTCTGATAACTAGTCCTCTCATTGGAGGTGATGGGGCTGGTCCCTCTGGATCTGGCTTGTCGCCATTCGAGTTCGGAGTGGATCCTAATGAAGATCCTGAGCTAGCCTTAGCTCTGCGTGTGTCGATGGAAGAGCAAAGACAGCGGCAGGAGGAAGAGTCTCGCCGGCAAGCAACTACAACTGAGGGAGAGGCTAAGCCTGCGGAAACTGAAAACACAGGTGTGGAGAGAGCTCTAGCTATGTCTCTGGGTCGTGAGGCTATGGAGCTCTCTGAGGAGGAGCAGATTGCTCTGGCCATGCAGATGAGCATGCAGCAGGATGCACCAGCAGCTGAGGAAAGTATGGATGTGGCTGAAGAATATGCAGAAGTTATGAATGACCCAGCATTCTTGCAGAGTGTCCTAGAGAATCTTCCAGGTGTTGACCCTCAAAGCGAGGCTATTCGTAATGCCATGTCCACCATCAAAAAGGATAAGGATGATAAGAATGACAAAGAAAAGGAAAAGGACAAAGATGGAAAAGGGCCAAGTGGCAGTTCATAAAACTATAATGTTTACAATTTTTTTATTGAAACCCTTAATGCTTGTAAACTAAATATTATACCTACACAACATTGAAGTGTTACTTTAGATTTATAAAATAAAGATTCTAAAACAATTGTCACGCATTATTTTTCCAAGAGATCCAATTAAGTCCCTCTATTTTGCTATACCCTGAAACAGTAATAGGAACAGGCATTTTATATATAAGACAAACAAGAAAAACAATCTGTTCATTTTATTACTATCAAAATCAGTACAAACTTGAATCGGACTTGAACTCTCTGCTTTTAAACTTTTTCATAGTTTCTTGTAACATTTTTTTTCTTTGTGTCTCATCTATTACTGTTGAGCTGAGATCTGGCTTTTGGATCTTTTCTAAAACAAAGTGTGATTAAATTTCCCTAAAAATATAAATAATAGGAAGGTAGGTATACCTGGTTCTGAACCGAGTCGGAGACCACCAGTCTCTACGTATAACTATAAGTATTATATTTAGTAATAAGGACCCACCTGTACCGGCTTACCTAACTACACATCTACCTATTACAGAAGAAGAAACCTTACGCAAAAATCGAAGCCCCAAGTTCACCCAACAGATGATTAAATTTTAAACAGTTGTTTTAACATTTTTCATGTTATTTTAAGTTTTCATTCATTAAACGTCGTTAAACGACGAAGCAGATTACGAGTAATTGTCCGATTATTATCTATTGGTAACAATTGGTAAGACTTACACAGACGTAAGTGTCACAAGTTAATCCCTACCTACATATTAGGAAAAGGGAGCTAGCGGTGACGCCGCTATCTACCTTTTCCTAGTAATAGGTACCTACAGTTAGCAACTAATCGCGCTGAAATCAATTCATATTCGGCAAAGATATAATATTGGGCTACTTTCGTTGACTATACGACCTACTCAGGTAAATTAAGGTAGGTAGGTACCTACCTACCTCTATAGGTACATACAGGGTGTCCGGTAATTAATGGATAACCCCGCAGGTACTTGACGGGGGCACCACTATTCAGGAAAAAATATTCAAAAAAATCTATCTGCAGCAGTCTACGATTTATTAATTTTCTTTTTTTAAGTATGAAATATGATACCTTTCTTCACCTTATTGGGCACTACGGCTACAAATTCAATAATTATAATAGATTTTCTCTGGGAATAACCGCTAATGATTGGCCTTGCTATCGCGCATTACAAAATATTTCTAGCTGCAACTGTTGGTTTTTAACAAATTTTTATTAATAATAATTCGTGTTTTCGATTTTCAATGATATAGTTTAAGCACCTGTGTATATTTATCTATTGTACCTGTGGTATCAAAAAAACGTAGGTATCGAGACCTGGGTGGCCCATAGCATAAAAAACATGCCTACTTCATGAAGTCTTTGAAACTGTATTACACTCAATTTTTTTTATTATCAAATTACCGAGTTATTGCTGCAGATAGATTTTTTTATATTTTTTCCTGAGTGGCCGTGGTGCCCCCCACAAGTACCTGCGGGGTTATGCATTAATTACCGGACACCCTGTATAATAATGTGAAGTTATACTGTTACCATTTATAACAGACTGTAACCCTGTTTTTAGCGCGTCCATTTTCTTTTTATTTTGTAGCAGTAGGTAAGAACTCTTGATGTCTTCCAACTGCGGCTTAAAGCTTTTCATGCCCGCATAATTGTTTGCTGTAATAATTAAATAGGTGAATAACGATTACACTGAGTTACCTATACATAATGTAATTTAAGGTTCTCATTCTACAATAGTATCATTGTCAAGAACACAACACATAACGTTGTGTGCAGTGCACCTTCCTACCTATTTACAATGATTTTTGTTTATGTAGATACCTAAGTGAAATTCGGGAGATTGGTTACTAGCTTCTGGAACGTGGAGTGGAACGCTCAAATTAGGTCCAATTAGCTCTAAAACTGAAGTAGGTAACTACTTATTTTAGGACGTTCCATTTTAAAAGGAAGCTTCACCAATCAGACCAACCAACGCTGCAATATTTAGGGTTAGGAACCAAACCCTAAATATTGCAACGTTGGTCTGAGGTAGGTACATTTAACAGTATAAGGTAGGTAGGTACTTACGACAGTGCATTCGTCCATTATTAGAATTAACCATCGGCGTATCTCTACAAAACTGTTGCTTCAGTTTTTCCGTCGAAGTCTTCTGCTTATCCAAAAAAGGTTCCGCTGCTGATTTTAATTTCTCCATTGAAGTTCGTTGCGCCAATATTTTAATTTTTTCCGGAGTGACTGATTTTAATCTTTCGAGCGACTTTAACTTGACCGCAGACTGTTCTCTCATTGGTATTTTACTCGGCTTACCAGAAGGGGGGGATGAACCTGAAATTATGAATAGGTTTATAATCGATACCTAGGTAAAAAGTGCCTTGAGATGGTTCGAGAAAGGGGCTCCCGGTGGCGGCCATCTACTCTACTTGGCAGGGCCACCACCGTGGTAGCCCCCGATCCTAGAGCAGAGAGAACCTACAGAAACTAGACTGAGATTAGGACAGAGTTTGGTGGTCACCATTAATAATTCCGTCACTAAACAAAAATAAGTACCTATTATGTTACGGCTTCACCTGCGTTAGCGTTGAAGTTAGTGTTAGGTAATGTCCATCATCGCCTTAATTAAGGCGCTAAAATTGCACCTTGGCTACAAGTAATCTGGTTAATAAATGAACACGTTAAAACCTTGGCTACATCTGCGTAACGCCCTAAAAGCCGTCACACACAGAACCCGTGGCCGGGCCGGAGGCGAAGGCGTGCGAGTTGTATCATATGAATTTATATGAAAGACTACACACACCGCAAGTGGTGGCGAAGCGGTGCACGGCCGGCTCGGTGGCTAGGGAGGCGTGGCGTGTGAGCATTATATTTCAGCTCGTCTAAGGAGTGCCTTCACACAGAGCCGCACGCAATGCGTACAAAATTTTAAGCTTATGACCCGAATAAGGCGCTAAATAAAATGGACTACTATACCGAAAAATTGATTTTACTAGTCCAACTACATCGTTGTTTATACGATTGCCGTATAAAAGATTATAAAAATGATTTTAAAAAGGACATCATTACAATAATGCGACGCCGTGACCTACACAAAAAGGCTCCAAAACGCCTCCGCGACGACGCCACGGCTCTCGCACGCCTGCAGTGTGAAGACATCCGCACCGCGAAGGCCACGCCTGGCTCGGTTACCGTCCGCCTCCGCTCCGCCTCCGGCTTTTGTGTGTGACGGCTTTAAGGCGCTACCCCGACCCAAATCAGCGCCACCACCTATTTTACCTTATTATTCTGTTAAACGAAGGAATTTTAAAAAATCGATGGGCCAGTTTGTGCTTCCTATCGTAAGCTTTTTTTTGTTGCTCTTTTTGCCCACTATGGTGGGCAAAAAGAGCAACTTCGCATCTCTGCATAAAGTATACAAAATAAAACTTTTACAGGGGCATTAAAAAAAAGCCAGCACAAACTGACCAATCGGTTTTTTGAATTTCCTTCGTTTAACGGAATAATAAGGTAAAATAGGTGGTGGCGCTGATTTGGGTCGGGGTAGCGCCCGTTAGGACGCAGGTGGAGCCATAGCATTACAGAAACACAAATTAACTGTGCAAAGACCATATCGATGCATAACAGTCAAAAAAGTATAACCGATATTTTACAAATTTTACAGTAGAGAATAACGAAAAATCATATACTTAAATTCATTCTGTTTTAGCTTCTGAAAGCCTGAAAATTTAACTAAATAGCTTTTAAATGTTACTCTACAAAATGGCATTATTTGCTGCTTTACTGTCGCTTACCTCTAAATGGTTCTGATTTTAAAAAACAATCAGAACGTCTTATATGAAAATCTCTAATTAATTTACTTCCAGTCTAAATGATTTAACTGTTCTTTTCGTATTATTTAAATCGAAAAAGTAGAATAACTGACTTTTTATGAGCTGAAGTAGGGGCAATTATGATATAACTGGTGATTGGATTTTGTAAGACGGACGAGGAGATAGTACTAAGTAAAAATTCTTGTAAGAAACGTTCGAATTTTTCGTAAACGACGAAGCACGGTGTATTTTAGTCTTTCGAATTACAAAAAAGTGACTTGTAAATTTTTCTCAGAGAAACAAATTTTTTATATTAAATCAGCAGTCTTTATTTGAATTAAAAATGAGACAAATTCACATGTTCTACGAAGAACTAAATTTGTCGGGTTGTCAAAATAAATTCTTCGTACACGCAAGCTGAAGACAGGGCGCTATGGCGCTCATTAGGGGAGGCCTATGTCCAGCAGTGGACTAATATAGGCTGATGATGATGATGATGATGATGATGATACGCAAGTTAGAGCCATGACGTCCATAGAAATAATAAGTTATAGGTAACATAGACACTAACCCAGAAGTGTGTACCAAGTACCTACCAGTCCAGTATTTTGGATGTCATACCATTCCAAGAACTATTACTCGTTATTTTTGTAAACCAACCATTTAAATTGTAGTTCAAGCAGACTCCAAACTTTGCGCGCCAAAATGTTTCGCATGCGCGTGCGGCGCTTGTGCCGCGGTTACTTAAGCACTGTCTGTTCGTGACGCTGTTTGTTTTGAAGGTAACTAACAAATGCCGTGATATGAAATTAGCGTAAGTGTAAATTTTAGTTTTACCTTATTATCTAACCACCACATTGGTTTGAATATCGGGAGGTAAAAACAGGATAAGCGACAATATTTTTGGTCAGTCAGAGTCACTAGGACAATAAAATTTATGAAGTTCCTCAAAGAATTTGTACAGTGACAGGGAAAATATGGCTAAGCGTCATACATAGTCTCAGAAATGTGGCCTAAATTTATATTAAACGGCGATAATGTTTTTTTAGAAACTGACAAAATATCCCAACCGGGATTTTAGAAAAAAATATTTCTAGCTCAAACAGGTTAACGTTCAAATAAGAAAATTTTAATGCCGAAATAGCGTAAGTGTCAGTTCCGAGATTCCACTTTTAATATAACCACCAAAACAAAAAAGCACCTAAATTATATGTCGTGTACGACGAAGAAATCAGGATAAAGACCTTAAACTTACAAACTGCCTGAGCGTTAAAAAAGTACCTATTTCGTAGAGTCATGGTACTTAGACCAAACGACGTAGAAAAAAAGCTGATTCCAACCATTTAAATTTCGCAAAGAATGTCGCTTATCCCTTTTTGGCTGTTAGGCATCGAATATTGTATGGTCTGTGGTCATGGTCAGACTTGACTACCAGTTAGGCATGGAAGATTTCACGCATCACTGGTTATATCACTAGTGAAAACATAAATCACGTGCCACACCAGTTACATGCATCGAAACCGTGAGTTACTTATAACGCGAGCGTGATTTTTCACGCGGGCTAAGCTACATTACAATTCGCAGAATTCTATCGTGTGAAAGAGACAAAGCTACAGCATTTAAGCGAGAGCGACTGTAGCGACACCGTGCCATTAGCTAGAAGAGAGAATTCGTTTAAGTGAAATTGCATCTTATTCTCAACTCCATTAGGCTTTAATTTATCTGGAGTATTTATAAAACTTGCTTACTGCTTAGATAAATAACGCTCCGTAACAAAAACTTCATATGAAAATGAGTCTTATTTTAAAGACGTTAAGGTGCTCATTTAATGTAGGTAGGTAGGTACTTGAAATTTGTAATACCAGTGAAATCACGTTGTGAGAGTTTCACTTCATTTCACTCAATTGGAATCTTTACTTGTTGCTGCTGCACGTGCATGCCGCGTTTTGAGTCGCGTGTTATTTTAAACTAAGCTCACCTGAGATTGTCTGTTAATACAGAAATAAAGTTGTCGTCCTAGTGTTTTATAATTACTTAAACATTGACAGTCCCAAGCCTGTCGAAGTATGAGGGAAAGTTCATTGAAGAAAACACGTTTTATTGTCAAAAAAACATCGCCGATTAGCTAAGCGATAAGTTCTGAATCATATCACTGCAACATGTAACAGGCGGAAAAAATGCACCAACTGTGATAATAATCATCACTAATGAAATATAACGACCGTGATTTATCACGCGTGATATAACCGTGACAGAAAAAATAACTTCGCGACGTGATAGTGAAATAAAAGTAGCTATAATTTCCATGCCTACTACCAGTCCACAGACCGTATGAAGTCTGTTCGACCATTCTCACAAAAATTCTAAGCCATCTGGAGTTGTGGACGTTGGCTGAGTGAGACATAGCCTATGTCCCAGGACTTTTTGTAATGTGATGGATGATTATTTCTTGATTATTTCCCTATGTGACATAGGTATATTATATTATATTATCGATATATTTTTTTAAATTTACACAAAAATTTTACTGGACGTACGTGACATTTCCACTCAGGAGCAAGGAAAGGACAAGTTAAAAAGCTTTATACTTAGGTCCTACCTGTCACAAAACTAGAGCTAAGGATTTTTGGTAGTTCTTTTGTATGAAACAATAAGAGCACCTGTGTTTGCTTGCGCACACACTTGTGCACTACAATATGTGCTGTGCACATTGCTAGTCTCTGTTGAGACTGCCTGTCGTGCCTTGGGGGAAATTAGCAAATAGGACATCATCAATATAAAAAACATAACCCTCTTTCTAGCGCAGTCGGGTAAAAAATAGGAAGTACCTCGACTTCCTTGTGTGTCCGGGGTTCCGGGCGCCGAACCCGTATGTGGCACATTGGGCGAAGTTATGTCTGACAAACAATAGGTTGCTGGTACGACTTCCGTAGCGGGACTAATGCATATCGGATCTGTAAATAATGTAAATATTCGTTACTTGTAGTGGATAGTATAACTAGCTTCTACCCGCGGCTTCGCACGCGTATTTTCAGTATATTATGTAGCCTATTATCTAAGTAAGGCTTTGCTCTAAACGTAGGTAGGTATGCCAAATTTTCCTGTATCTGTTCAGTGGTTTTGAAACTCCTAGGTAGGTAATAAAAATTCAGATTTCACAAACTTTCGGCTTTATAATATTAGTAGGATAGGTTTACCTATAGATGTTACCTACCTACCACGTATGTAGGTCAACTAATTAAACCAACCTCGTATTTGCTTTGGGGCAGATTCCATCAGTTCTTTCACGGGTCTTTTGGCTTTGTAAATAGTTGATGTGAGCGGTCTTACAACTGCTGCTGTAACAAAAATCTATTCGATTACGTAGTTCTTTTCATACAGTGGTTATAAAAGTAGTGCTTCTTGCCAAATATTTTCACACTTATAGATGTACTAGCTGTTACTAGCGACTTTGTCCACGTGAAATTTGATTTCTTGACTTCATGCTATTCTAAATTTCATGGGAGTGATTTTTCAAAAGGCCGTATTTCCATTTTGGACCTTGACGTAGATTTTGACGGAATCGCTAAGTCTAGGCAAAATCCTATCTGAAACTGGCAGCAGAATAGTTCAAAACGTGTTATTTTCTATAGTAAAAGGCGCGTGAATATTGGAATTTCAAACAAACCGGCACAGTTCCACTCTTAGGGAAACAGGCAGTGTTAAACTAAACAAAACGCCGTATTTCCAGCTTGGTTACTATCCATGTTAAGAAATTTTATTCAAGACGGCATATTTCCTATTCAGATAAAACTAGGAAAAGAGAACAAGTTGTTTCATGTGAATTTGAATTCAGTTTGTTTGAAAATTTATATGCATGGTAACACTAGGACTGCACGGCAACCTACAGAAGAAAAAAAGTAATTCGTCATTAGCTGGCACTGTCAGCGTCAATCATTCTCGCGCTAAATCAATGTTCGATAAATGCCATTCCATCGATCGGGTTTGAAAATATTGCAAGTTTATTTTATGTAATGGACGATATTGCGAGCAAAACTGGATGAAAATACAGTAAGCGCACTAAATTCCGGTGGGAGAAAAAGGAGGGCTAGAACTACAACAAGAAACAAAAAGGAGTAAGCTGTTGTACCATAATGTCAAATCTCTAGCTCTGGACGCACTGTAATTTTGTTAGATCTTGCCAAGATTTGAAGGAATATTGGCTTATTTACTATTATTTTCTTTTCAGATTTATAGACCCAGATCCACTAGGAATAAATTTCATGAAACCATGTCAACATAAAAGTGTAAAAACCAAGTTAAGATGTGATTCCCTGAGAATGGACGTGATACTAAAAAACCGAAGAATGCTTTATCGTACGAAGAACAAAACAGAACAAGATTTTTGTATTTGAGTCTATACATAATAGTTATAATAATATTTTATAATAATAATAATAGTTTATGAATAAAAAAATTGTGTCCTAACATTAGTTTTACTAATTCTGAATTTTTATACAAAAAGTCTGCAATTCTACATTATTAAATAATACAAACTACCACTAAACTTCAAACAAAACAATAGTGTATATAAAAGTAGGTAAGTTTAGTAAACTTAGCTGGTTTTACAGTTTTTATTTCCAAATTGGTTTGTAACAAAGTGGCATATTTCCTATTTGTTCTAAACAAAAGGCCTTATTTTTTATTTTTTGATGCAAAAGGTCATATTTCCAAAATATATTATCAAATAAAAAGACTATGAGTAGATTTATTTTTATTTTTTAATGCCATATGTTCAGAAATACTAATGCTCACTGATCTTGACCTCTTTCAAAAGTAATAATACAACCTTTGTATCTCTCACAGAAATTTAGCTTTACTGAAAATTTGGCCTTGGTGGAAATACGGCCTTTTGAAAAATCACTCCTCGATTAATTACATATACAATGTGTCCGGTCACCGATAAGCAAATGGTTTGTGCTGTCGCTTTTTGCTATAATGTGCACTGCTCTGCAATATCAAACCTACCAACCATTCTGTCATCTTACATAACTTCTATTCCCTCCATCCATATAGATAGGTATTATACAATCGTTAATTGTTATCCAGGCTGCATACCTATTGACCTCTGTATAAAGCCCTTATTTTCAGAATAAGTATACTTTCTCAGTGCTTACTAATATTTGTTCCGGGTGTTCTGGTCGTTACTATGTATAATAAAAATATCTATCTATGTAATGTATTATATTATGTATATCAGTCATCTAGTACCCATAACACAAGCTCTGCTTAGCTTGGGGCTAGATGATGCTGTGTGGATTGTCCAGCATTATTTATTTATTTATTTATTTATTACTTTCGTACAAAGACCCACACGCCCTGCAAGTTTCAAATGTTTATGATCTGTGGTTTAGGCTGCAGGTTGGATATAGACTCAGATGACTCAAATTTCGAGCTGAACCGATCTGCGATTTTAGTTTGGCGCTTTGGCTGAGACCTAATTGTCTTCACTACATCATCATCATCATCATCATCGGCCTATATTAGTCCACCGCTGGACATAGGCCTCTCTTAATGAGCGCCATAGCGCCCTGTCTTCAGCTTGCCGCATCCAGCATCTGCCTGCAGTCTTTCGCAGATCGTCATCCCATCTGGCCGGAGGGCTTCACTACATACATAGTATAAAACATAATTACGCAACGGATTTTGATGCGGTTTTTTTTTAATAGCGTGAAGAGTTGAGTTAAGAGAAGTAGTTGAGTGATTGAAGAGGAAGGTTTATATGTATAATATAATAATAGTAATAGTAGTATTTTATGGCACCCGTGCGAAGCCGGGGCGGGTCGCTAGTTCTAAATAAAGGAGCCTAGCAAGGTAAGTTAAGCTATCTAAGTACCTACCTACTTTTAATTCACTGCCACATATCTGATGTACGTTTTAAGAATATTTATTTCAGGATAACTCCGGCTACTTTTACAGAGAGAAAAAAACATTTAAAATTTGGTGTTTTGTCATAATTAATTCAGTAAAAAGCTGTTATCTTTACATTACATTAAACAGACACTTCAATTTTATTTATTTGCGTAGATATGCTCTACACAAAACCTTGTATCAAAAAACTCACGTTTTTTCCGAACAGGCGACTCCTCAGGCGTCCTATCTCGCCGAAGGGTGACACTGACGCTGGAGCCCCGTAATGCCTTCCCCGTCGTCGCCTCCTTAGTAGCTGTCCAGAACAAAACGGCAAGGCATGTGAGCGCCACAGCAAAGTCCCACATCTCAATGCAGAGGCGTGAGACTAGGAACGCAACCCTCCAAATAATAATGTGGATAAGTGCGCTGGATATTATATGTACTTTCGGTTTTTGATTTTGGATGCCTGAAAGGAAATGAAAATGAATGAGAAATTAACTGCCCAGCCTGTGGTGGCGGCGCACCGCGCTGCGAGGACCTGAGCATACTTGGGACAGTATGAAATGAAGACAATCCTGAATTTAAAAACTAAAAGATGTATCGATATTTCAGCCCTGACAGGTTCCCGAAAGATGTGTGGATATCTTAGCTGGAGGGTTTACCTATCGATGGATCTATAAAGCTGTTAGTCTGTCAGTTACTTCAGGAATTTGTTATGTCTTCATGTCATTTTATCGTCATCACACAACCCGGTGAATGTGCGTATTCGTTTCCGCAAGAATCAAATTCGGACGAAAACGTGTCCAAAGTGAGCGCAGCCTAAGTCTGTTGTGGGTTTTTATTTTCTGATAAAACTTATGTTTTACTGCTTAGGTGCTTAAAACAATCATAAGGTAGCGAGGGTATGGTGGCTTAACATAATATTCTACCATTAAGCAAATCACAGGGCGATCACGGTGTAAAAAGTGTAGTTACCATATAAATCTAAGTAACAAGTATTTAGATTTCTATGGTAGTTACCTATTGGCATTACGGCTCAACCGTTAGCAGTTGAATTGAAACATTAGGGTGCGCGTTCACAGGCCGAGGGACATGAACGCGTGGGACGTGAACGGACATGAACGCGATGCCGGCCTGTGAACGCGCCCCTAACGTTTCAACTCCTAACGCTTGAGCCGTAATGTCAATAGTTAACTATACGTGGAACACCGTGATCGCGGTCCTGGAATGAGTTTACTAGAATTGTTTTTCTAATGTAGTCTACACGTCAAAGTCGGCGACACAGCCCGGCGGGATGGTGCGACACTTGAGTGTAGCCGTGCAGGTCTGAATGTGTTTTGACAGTCAGGAGTCTACGACTTTGTGTGTTGACTCCATCGTCCCTCCTTACCTCAACAGCTTATACTGGCCCACTGCTGGACGCAAGCCCCCATTGGCTTTTATCTTACGAGGGATAATGCCCATAATCCCCATGCTGAGCGTGCGGGTTGGGGATCGCAGTTCGGTGGTAGAATTGTTCCGCAGGGGCGCTGCTGCCCGCCCCCCAGTGCAAATCCTTTAGTCGCCGTTTACGACACCCGCGGGAAGAGTTGGGGTTGTACAAATTCTAAGCTGGCACCACACAGCAAACTGCATAATACTTATTTAAAGTAGGTAAGTAGTTAAAATGAAAGGCAATACTCACGTACCTAAGTATTTTATAGAATTTGCCCAAGGCGTCATCGCGTATACTGGGAACGCCAATGGTTCTTCCGCTTGCAAAAATATCAATGGATTTATAAAAATTACATTAGTTTATTTATTGTAAGCGTTTTCAGGACAAGACTGTGCTTTAACACAATCCGATATAATATACTAAACACATTCACGGCCCAAGACGCAGATGCTAGGCTCCGTCCCCGGGTCGCGAAGCGGCGGTGCGCCTTTGTGGGTCGCACCGCCGCCGAGGCTGGGCAGTGAATGTGTCAAGGCGGGCGGACGTCACCGGCCACGCGGGGAATGTTTTTTTAGTATTTTTTGTGTTTCTGCGTTGTACAGTGCTGATGCCCTCATACATCCACCGCTGAACGTGCTTCCCCCATAAGGAATCCCCATCTTGCCATAATCCCCACGCTTGGCTGGCGGACTGGTGATCGTACTGGAGCCTGGAGGTGTTAAACATACATAGAAGGAAGCTGCTGCCCTTCGTCTAGTAGGTTCTCTTAGTCGACTTCGACTGTAACGACATCCACGGACGGAGTTAGAAGTGTCGATTCTTACGCCGTGAACGGCCTTACAAAAAGCCTGCTGTTTAATAATAAGAATGGGCTATTTATAAAATCGCCGATTAGGCTTCTTTATAAACAGCCCATTCTGTTGTACCATGCCTAAAATGTTACGTTTTGCCTTACCTTTAAGTTTAATCGGCGGCGATGCGGGATATTTGGCGCGGCACACGATTGACGGGGCGATTTGACCTACAAATAACAAAACAACATCTAAGTAATCAAATAATATGCCAAAAATTGTGTTTCCCCTGTAGGTGGAGCTAACGGCGCTAGAGTCCGATGTTGCGTTTCGTTACTCACTCACAGGGCTCAAGCGCTGCTCGAGCTATGCGCATACGAGAGGGTGCGTTTCGTTTCGTCTGAGCGCACTAGTGCGCACGATGTTTGTTGAGACGGAACGCTCCTTTAGGTATTTGTCCTAAACTCTCGTTTATGTGAATGATCGTGTCTCGAAGTCATGATTTTATTATTATAGTGCGTAAACCCTCGCACTTGGGGTAGGTATTTCATCGGATATTAAATCCCAAAAATTCGATCCTGTATTTTTGCAGCTCCACCCCAACATCTAATACAATACAACAACAAGGACTGGCAGAGTGCGCAATATGTGTAATGTTTAAAACACACGTAGCGAAAGAGAACCTGATCATGACCACGTATTTCGCACTCTGCTAGTCCATGTTCTTGTATTGTACCTATTAGATCTTGGGGTGGAGCTGCAAGAACTCAAGATCGAATTTTTGGGAGTATGCACTGCTATCAGTTTGCATAATCTAGCTGTGATAAGGGTTAATATGTGGCGAGTATGTCAGGTGTTGATCAATAGCGACACCCAAGTATTTTGTGGAGGTACTTCGTTCTATAATGGGGAGACGCAGGCGCAATATACTCTTGTTGTAGACACGACTAGAGTGGGCACGTATAGCATACTGAGGACTGTTAGGTTGTTCTGGTTTACGGAGGGAGAAGGTATCACTCTTCATTTTCAAGCATAAAGTCAAAGAGCATTACACCTATCATTATGATTCTGTTGTATTTTATGTATTTATTCAATTTAAAGGTGTATATAATTATAGTATTTGTTAAGTTATAGTATTTTATGTATTGTATTATATTATGTAGTAGTCTATTTAATGAACAGGTTAAAATTAATTCTTGTATCCTTTCTCTCTCCCAATAAGGTTTGCTGGAAGAGAACTCTTTTTAGGGTTAAGCTCGCCTTTGCCATTATTTTTCCTGGTAAATGTTCTACTTGTACCAATTTTGTGCAATAAAGAATTATGAAGGTATCTAGTTTTGGACGCGCTCAAAGTCAGGATGTTAATGCAGAGAGTTTTAGCTACGATGTCAAATCCATCTTGTTGAGCAAGTTTGACTAGTTTTTGCCATCTCTCATCTTGGAATAATAATACCGTTTATATAATCAGCGAATGCTTACAATTTTTTATTTTAATATGGACATATAGACCAAGAAGAGAGTCGTACCAATGATAGAGCCCTGTGGTATTCCGTATGTTACAAGTAGGTTAGTTCATTCGGTGCTAGTGTAAGCTTCAATCTTAAAAATGCGTTGTATCGCTCAGGTAGCTTCTAAAAAGTTCAAGTTGTTCTCCGCGTATTACGAGTCCTTCTAGCTTGTCTATGGGTTAAGGAATCGACTCTGTATCAAATGCTTTGGCCATGTCTATAAAATGCCCATACTTTTGACAGCTCTATCCAAACAGTCTACTATGTAGGTAATCATTAAGTTCCGATACTGCATTTGCCGTTGAGCTTCCTTTTCGAAAGCCGAAGAAACCTAGAATCATGATATTTGGCAAGAAACAAGGTCTTACAATTGTAAGGAACCCTTGGTGCGCGAGTCCAACTCGCACTCGACGTTTTATTTCAAAGTCGGTTAGGAATATAAAGGACTAGCTGCCGCCCGTGGCTTCGCACGCGTTGTTTCTATGGAAACGCTTAAAGGTGATTTCTATCCCATGGGAACTGATTTATGGGATAAAAAGTAGCCTATGTTTTATTCCAGGCCTAGAATTATCTGTATATAAAATTTCAGCCCGATCTGTTTAGTAGTTTTGGCGTGAAGAGATAACAAACATCCATCCATCTATACATCCATCCAAACTTTCGCATTTATAATATTAGTGTGATAATGATCTCTACATCCAATTAATTACAAAATAATACCATGTAGGTGATATAATTCTCGATTCTTGGATGAAGCGCTGGCTTTGCTTCCACGAAAAGATCCACTAGATGCGTTAGAATGTGACGTCGACGCAGTCAACGGCTTAGGACTCACTTTTCTAGATTTAACTGGAAATAAATAAGACATTTTTAAGGTTTTTTGTTATTATAGTGCGTAACCCCACCCCACACTCAGGGTAATTTCTAAGAAATCAAATAATATCGCAAAAATTTTCGACTTCGACGGGACTTGAACCCGCATCCTTCCTTCAGTACAGGAATGTGCTAATCAACTACACTACGAGGTCAAGTGACGTGGGAGTCGAAAATCTTTGCGACTTCCTACGGTCTCTAGCGCCGTTAGCTCCACCTACAGGGGAAACATTGAAGTTTATCCAATCCTGTTCAAAGACTAAAGTTACATTTAGTTCGTTTGACGTGATTGATGAAATTTTTGCGATATTATTTGATTTCTTAGACATTTTTAGGCTTACGCGATCTGAACACATTATTATTGGTAGTATTTAACGAGTATTCACACACACTAAGATTTTGGGGTCACGGCAGTCGTGACCCCAAAATCTTGGTTGAGGTACTTATAAAAAATTACTAAAAAATATCCGAAACCTTAAATAAATTTTAATTACTTACTCCTTGCCTAACATCTAACTTAACGATATGTATGGCAAAAAAACGTGGCTCGCTCCGCTCGCCGATATTACAAGTGTTTCGGACATTCTGTTATGTTCGGAACCAGTTCTGCAAAAGCAACATTACCTATTTTGAGTGGTCTCGCGGCTCGCTCTGCTCGCCGAGATCATTCTTGGCGGAAATATTGCCAGACACTGCAAAACGCAGAAACGCAAAATATTCGCGGCTCGCTCACACATTTCGTCCTTTGGTCCAATACAAATCACAACCCTTGCTGTAGGCCACTTTACCAAATTAGAAAAATGAAACAAAAACACAAAAAAATAATGAAAAAGACTCCCCTAGCGAACATAATTTTTGCCTTCTGGATGTGGTTTCGTCCGGGGCTGAACTCTCGTTTGATTTCAATATGCAAACCACTGCAAAAAAATAACGAAACCGCAAAACACTCTCCCGAATTTTACTTACATCTATGCCGACAATACAAACTTTCAACAAACATAAAAAATTGCCTTACGAATAGTTTCGGAAACGTTTCTTGCACGCTCCTTCACAGCCGAATTCAGAGCTTCTCCATTTACATTGGAATGTGTGACACCTGAAAACATAGCTCAGATTAGTAAAGTGGCCTCATTAGCATCATCATCAGCCTATATTATTCCACTGCTGGACGGACATGGGCCTATCATAACGAGCGCCATAGATAACGACCATACAACCCGCTTTGGGCGGGACAGTCCCGCTTTCAGGCTGACCGTCCCGCTGTCCCCAGCGAAGGCATGAAAGTCCCATTTTCACAAACTGACCAAATGATCATCATCATCATCATTTTCTACATTACAACGCGTGGTGTAGCGCGGCGAGCGCGATGGGTGAGGTGGGAGAGGCGCTGTAACGCAATTACTTCTTCCTGCGTTACTGCGCCTCTCCCACCTCACAAGCACACATTTAAATACTAAAATAACTTTATTCACAAAGAAAATTATACTAGTATTTACAATTGAAACAATTGAGCTAACTGCTGACTGTTGCAAACAGTCTACAGATAGCTCAACTGATCCATATCAACACCAGTCGGAAGCGTCCCCAAGACGCTGGCTGCATTGCCACGCTGTATGGCAATTTAAATACTTCTATTTGGATGGGTAAATTTAACGAAAAAACCTACATGAGAAGAGGTAGGTACATGTCATGGATTTATTGATCACGCGAAAATTTATTTGTTAGGGTCTGAACTGAACATCAAAGTTTTCGACGAGTTTTCGCTTATTTCTAGAGATCAATAAACAACGAATTACAAACCGAGTATATTTTGTCTCTGTGTAATGTAAAGGCTCTTGAACTTATTAAAACTAAACTAATTTCTGCCCGCGGCTTCGTGTTTTTCTATCTTTACGACAGACCAAAAAATCACTAACTGGAATGCTGAGAATTTGACTGCTGAAAACCGTTGGGTGGAATAATTCCAGCACTTCCGTGCAAACAATAGCGACTTAAAGAACTTTTCTATAATTATTGAGTATGTAGGTACGTCTTGCGTCTGCCTGGGAGTAACGCCTGTCGAAAGTCTTCTCAAATTTACAAAATATGGACGAGTGAAAAAACGCAGTTGCGCGTCTTAGTATAATATCATAAAACATGAAATTGTATTGATATAACAAAAATAATATACTTCTCTAATATCTTGTTTTTTCTGCCCTTTCTTCTAATATAAGGGTAAATCATTATAATATTACCCTTATAAATTGTATTAGTATAGATTTTATTTTAGTTGTAAGTTAAGTTGAGTTAGATATAATGTTGACTTAAGTGGCTTGTCCTGTGAAGTTGTTTGAATAAATAAATTGAAATTATAATTCATTTTGATGACAAAGATTAACATAAATAAATCGTGTACCGAGGTTTATTCGTACCTTAAAACAAACCAGAGGTTTTAAAAAAGATTTGCTCACCCGACAAATATATTATAAAAGGCTGTCTAGGTAAAAGTAATGTGACGTACTTTACCCTTTTTAATAAAAAAAAAACTTGTGAACAATAAAATGTGCTTTTTAGGGTTTCGAAGATCGGTTTCGAAACCCTTATGGTCTCGCTTTGTCTATCCTTTTTTCCCTCCTTAATAACTCAGCAACTACCTACTTGCTACAGCTATCTACTTGAAATTTATATATATAAAAATGAAAAACGGTTTTCCTTGGTCACAGCATCACGCGTGAACGGCTGGACCGATTTTGCTAATTCTTTCTTTGTTGTGTTTGTTATTGTCAGGAGAAGGTTCTTATGAAAGAAAAAATTAAGAAAGTTGGAAACATAAATTTCCACGGGGGCGAAGCCGCGGGGCGCAGCTAGTTTAAAATAATAATACATTTCGTGCGCCTGTACAGATTTTAAGAAAAAAAAATATGAAAATGAACATTTTCCATACAAATTGAGACATCTAAATTAGAGTTGAAGTCTCTACATTTACTTATTTAGAAAATAATACCTCTTAGAAGGTCAGATAATTCTCGATTCTTGGATGAAGCGCTGGCTTTGCTTCCAGAAAGAGATGCACTAGACGCGTTAGATTGTGACGTGGACGCCGTCGACGGTTTGGGACTCACAGTTCTAGATTTAACTGGAAATAAATAAAACATTTTTAAACTTACGCGATCTGAACACGTTTTTATTGGTGGTGGATGTCCTAAGAGGCCGGAAGGAAACCTACCAGAGGAAAGGCAGCCTTCTTCTGTACATTTTTTCACCTGTACCTACTGCGATGCGTGCGATCTACAGTAGGTACAGACATGGATCGGGGATTGGTGATCACCAACCCACCTGCCAGTCGTCGTGATTAAGGCAAAGCCCCCCCTTGTCTGGGGACCTGGGGAGGCACGTTCAGGAGTGGACCTGTCAGTGCTGATGGGCAAGGGAATAATAAAGGAAGTAAAACAGTATACAAATAAATAATTGGTTGTTTTATTACTTACCAGCCGAATTGAGGTCAATAGTTGTCTCCGAAGGCGCCCGAGCTTGTGGTACTCCATGGTCACTTTTACGCAAACCTAGAGAAAGATTTACTAATAATTATTAACAAACTAGCTGCGCCCCGCGGCTTCGCACGCGTTGTTTCTATGGAAACGTTAAAAGGTGATTTCTATCCCATGGGAACTGATTTATGGGAATAAAAAGTAGCCTATGTTTTATTCCAGGCCTAGAATTATCTGTATGCAAAATTTCAGCTCGATCCGTTCTGTAGTTTTGGTGTGAAGAGGTAACAAAGATCCATCCATCCAAACTTTCGCATTATAATATTAGTGTGATAAAATTACAACTAGAGAGATTGAATCTGTTAAATATGAATTATTTCATCATCATCAGCCTATACTAATCCACGGCTGGACATAGGCCTCCTCAAGTATGCTTTACTTAGATATAAGTACATACATAATAATCTAGCCTAGTCTTAGAACTTTCTTCCGCAAACCATCAATTGATTATAATTCTAATGCTTTTGAAATGTAACCAAAAAACCGGAATCTATCTAAGCGTTGCCAGTGAGCTTGTGTTGAGATCAATGGTTTGAATTGAGATTTGAGAGAATGGAAGAGGATCCACCGGGGGGTGGGCAGCAGCGCCTCCTGCGGAACAATTCTACCACCGAAATGCGATTCCCAACCGGCATGCCTAGCGTGGGGATTATGGGTATTACCCCCCGTGAGATAAAAGCCAATAAGGCGCTTATCAGTGGGAGGTCTGCGTTCAGCCGTGGACCAATATAGCTTGCTTTGCGCTCTAATGTCCACGATTATTAAAATTTTTCTTAAAAGCTACCTAATATTCTTTTGTTGTAATCTTTTCGCCAAAGTTTCAAAAATGGGAGCAATTCGGTCGCCGCACAAAATATCTCATATTCTGCCGTCAGCTCGCTCCGCTTGCTGCTATTAAACACGGGGACGTGTTTTGGGCGCGCTGGTCGGAAAAAAGGTTACCGAAAGCCAACACATCCATCTTTAGACTATTTCCGAGTGAGGGTGCGCCATTTGAAGTTTCAGCCGGAAAAATCATATTCGGTGCTGATGAGTGTGTCCTAGATACGCCGGAATACCTACAGGATTCAGGATGTCAAAACCAATCTCTGCGAACTCGACTACTCAAACAATCTGTAGCCAGAGGCAGCTTAGAACCGAGATGCCTGGAGAAGTCCTTTATCCGAGGCCAAGATGAACTTTGGGTCGCTGAGCCACAGAAGTAAATACTAGTTTCTGCCCGACGCTTCGCACATGGTTTTCCGAGCTACCTCAACCTCAACAGCCTGTATTGGTCCACTGCTGGACGCAGGCCTCCCCCTGATAAGCGCCTTGTTGGCTTTTATCTCATGGGGATAATGCCCATAATCCCCACGCTGGGCATGCGGGTTGGGGATCGCAGTTCGGTGGTAGAATTGTTCTGCAGGGGGCGCTGCTGCCCGCCCCCGGTGAATATCCCTTCGTCGCCTCTTCCGACACCCGCGGGAAGAGTTGGGGTGGTGCAAATTCTAAGCCGGCACACAGCTACAACATAGTCTTTTTTCAACCTCGGGATACCGTCTACATCTCTCATTAGATTCAGCCATTTAGGCTTGAAAAGACACACAGAATTACGTTTTGTATTAGGTAAGTAGATTACGTACAAGGCGATTTAGATTTCGTGATACTCTGTTTGGACGAAGAGGAATGGCGACGTGGCTTTTGTTTGATAACGATTTTACTCTTCATCTCGAGGGCTTTCTTCTCACACCGGAGTTCTAGAATTAAAGTTAAAGTGTACAACTTTAAAATCATGATAAATATTTCATCATTTTTAGCAACAATCTACCCAAAGCTAGAAGTAGAACTTCAATCCGTGCCACTCATGTGTCTTGCGCTTCTCAATGTTGGCAATATCATCGACCCATCTGAAAGGCGGAAACATACTTACGTGTCGTCGTGACGCGCCAGAAGCAAATCTGTTTCATACATTTAGTATGGTTTTGACATATTTGTAGGCCGTGTCGTATCGTGACGCTTTCTGTCGAATTTATGAAACCGATATGCGTCACGACATGTAAGTATGTGTCCGCCTTATGGGTCCGGCGACGGATGAATTTCCCATACAAACGTAATACCAAAATGATTTGTAATTTGAGCATATTTTCACCATGGTCTGCTATTATTTGTATTGAAATAGTATTTATCTAGGTTCCTGCCACAATTTTTTTGCCACCTTTCATAAATGAAATTAAACTGAATCGCATTTTTACATCAAAGGATGAATATTTTCTTAGTATTTGTGTAGATAAGTATTTTGTAAAAATCTTGTGGCAGGAACCTACATAAATACTATTCTAATACAAATAATAGCAAACCATGGTGAAAACATTGATGTGTTCCCGTTGTCCCCATTGACGCTGTCCCCAATTACAAATCATTTTGGTACTACGTTTGTATGGGAGATTCATCCGATGCCGGACCCTTAACAGGTGGTTTTCCGGCTCTGCTTCTATTTTCCCTCGAGCCCAGTCGGTTAAAAACGATTTTAAATGAAATAAGATATGTATAAAACTCACTTGAGGCATTACTCTCTCTGTACCGTATAGGTGAGGCCGGCCGCTTTGTGGGCGGCCGGAAAACGTTCGGTATCCGAGAAGGATCCCGACTGGTGTGCCCTGCAAATATCTTTCGTTTTAAGGTGCGTTCCTTTTGACGCGGAGCGGAATTGACCAATCAGAAACGAGCTGGAGACGAGTGTGCGTTTAACCAATGGTCGATTTCGGTCCACAGCCTTAAGAATCGCACAAACATCCAGGACCGCTACCACACAGTGTAAAGATGTTAGCATTTAAAAATAGGCTTCAACTCGTAAAACCTACCTATTCAGATACATTTTAGACAGATAAAATGGCTTACCGCAAACTTCAAGCGAGTGGACTTAAATTTCCTAAACATATAGGGTGTTTGGTGCATCGTTTGACAAAATAAAATGGGGTGTGGTGGGGTTGCAACCTGCTATTAGGCGAAGATGTCGCGCGTGCAAACGATGCACCAAACACCATATTAAGGCGAATAGTAGGGTGGATAGTGGCGCCAGTACATATTTAATTTAATCATTAAGTTATACAAAGGAATTATCAAAACATCGGACCGCGCGTAGACGATACCTATCACAAGCTTTTATTTAATGTATCTGTAATAGTTTTGTTTTGTGTTATTCAATCAAAAACCTTGTTTGGAGAGCTTGGTGGCCACCAATAGGAACTAAACTCTTGAAACAAGTATCTGCTTAAATAATACAGTACAAAACTAATAAAGATACATTTAAAAAAGCTTATGATAGATATCGTCTACGCGCGGTCCAATTTTTTGATAATTCCTTTGTATAACGTAATTATAAAATTATATATGTAGTGGCGCCACTATTCGCCTTAAAAGGACTAAAACTAAGGTTGGGATTTTTATCCAATAAAACAAGTGATACATAACATACCTATATTAATTAATGTAACATTACATTTAATGTAATTATAATAAAACAAACAGTCTGTTCTTAACTCAAGCTATATTCTAATGTACTTTATGCAATTAAAAACACACACGTTTTAGTTTCTGAATAAATAGATAGCGAAAACTTCACTTTTTTTACAATAATTAATATTTCCATCAACAAAACAGTCATAGCGTTTATATTCTTACACAATAAAGGCACTGGCATTGTTTTAACATTTAATTAAATATATTTCCTTATAAAGACACGGCTAAAGCAATATTTTTTATATCATTAGTTGTATGACAAGTGCAACCATTAGGAAAATTTTCAGAAACGGGCTTTGTATTATAGTGGAGTCGTAAATGTAAACAGCCAGAATTTTTCTAGTCATCGACCAAGGTATTCATCGTCCCCAAAAGTTAAAACAAAGTTGTAATCTTCAAACTTGTGTAATAGAGTAAAAGAGCCATATAAGGACCAGACCACCATTAGGATTTTCTTACATAAAACTCCGAATTTTGAAGTGTAGTGAGCTTTGTTTATTTTAATTAAACTGTTCGATAATTATTTGGTATCGAAACGATACTAAAAGTTCTGAAGAAACATCAACGTCTTAGAAATATAAAGATTTTCTACAATATATCATTTTTATGAACTTACAAAAAGTGAACACAATATGGACAACATTGTTTTAAAAATGGTTTAGTTTTATTGGTTGTTTTAGTGTTGTACAGAAAATCACAAAACGTAAATGATATTACAATGTAATATAATTTTAACAAAATAACTTACTTGGTTTAATTTACTTTCACTTCAAATTATATTAATTGAAGTGATGATTTTGCGCAATTAGCTAAAATATTACCGCCCCGGTCCATATATGGCTTTTTTACTCTACGTAATACGTAATAGAGGATAATAATACCCATCTATGTGAACATTCGTTCAGCACCACAAGTCAACGAATTTTTTAAATTTTAACAACAAAAACCGTACCACATTCGGAACGAATGTGATACGGTTCTGGCGAAGTCTATCTACATTCAAAAACTATAGCCTGGTTCCTATAACCATTTTACTGAATGCAATTGCCAATAAATTTGCCAATTCACTTGAATCGAAGAGCCGTTATTCCGACCTACAGACCGACAGTATGCAGGTCGGAATAATAAAAAAAAAACTAACTGAACTTATAGCATTACCCTTTAATAAGAGCTATTAAGGCGCTTATTAGAAGAGGCCTAAGTCTAGCATTGCGCTGGTATAGGCTAGAGTTGTTTAAATTATAATTCACCTCCACATCATACCTTACAATAGAAACAACGATTCTTGTTTATAGGAACCGGCTGAAATGACGAATTGACTAATACACAAACAGTTAGATTCACTAGCTAACTAAACTATCAATTAACTAAACATAAGAGTGGCGAATTACAAGTGTCATCATCATATCAGTCCACACACTTCCACAGCTGGGCATAGGCCTCTTCTATACGACGCCACAAATAGTGGTCCTGTAGAGACTCTCCGTTATCGAGTCACCGGAACGGAATCTGACACAGTTAGAAAATGTTTTTTGATTTATGAAAAACTACTTTTCTGGTAGTTGAATTCCTTTCAGAACGCAGATATTAAAAACCGCTAAAATATTTAGCAAAAGCTTTTCTGCGAATCTGAATAGGGCTGCTGAGCCGCTTCTTGCATTTACTCCCTGCGACCGTGCAGTCGGTCCATCGAGAAGGTGGTCTCCCAATACTCCGTTTAAAGAAGTGTTGTTTTAATAAGAAATTCAACAAAATTATACTTCTGTTTTTTAGAGTTTCTTCGTTTTTTTGTCTTTATTAGTTATGGACGAAAGTGTGTAATTTTATTTATTTTGCTACCATCACAACACGTTACCAAATCACTAAGCTTATATTTAGGCGTATTGATTAATAGTTGGTTAATTAGCAACACCCAATGGCGTATTTATACTTGCTGTCAACGGCTCGGCAGCTGGGGAAATAAAAATGTATGAAACCGTAACGGTAAGTGGGAAAACATAAAATTATACACTTACCTTTATTTAACCAGCTGCGCAGTGCCGGCAAGTAGAAAAACGCTCAATAACTTTTTGCACAATAGTCAATCCACCATCATTATCTAACTACATATCAGTACTCTTTGTCGCCTCTACACTACACTATCATCACTACCTACATCACTATCATCACTGCCACTGTGTTTACTACCACTGTCAACGCGGGCCTGCGGATCGCCGGCGGCGCGGCGTGCAACGCCTTGTGTTGCGCTCGGTGGGCCGCTTCCAGCGCCATCTCGACGCAGTGATGATCATTAGTTGTAACTACTCGCTCTTCGCCGCTTCTACACTATCATCACTTCACTACCTACATCACTATCATCACTGCCACTGTGTTTACTACCACTGTCAACGCGGGCCTGCGGATCGCCGGCGGCGCGGCGTGCAACGCCTTGTGTTGCGCTCGGTGGGCCGCTTCCAGCGCCATCTCGACGCAGTGATGATCATTAGTTGTAACTACTCGCTCTTCGCCGCTTCTACACTATCATCACTATCTACATCACTATCATCACTACCACTGTGTTCACTACCACTGTTACCGCGGGCCTGTTGACTGCCGGCAGCGGCGGCGGCGCGCAACGCTCTCTCCTTGTGTTGCGCTCGGTGCGCCGCTTTCAGCTCCATCTCGACGCAATGTTCCGCGAACATTAGTTGTAGGGGCGCGTACATGTGTGGGAGGACCTTTAGGTCGCTCATTGTTATCTGTGGAAAGTTTAGTCATTTATTAAAAAGTTTAGACAAACTGGTTTTATTTCTAGAAGTAGTATGTATAATGTTAAGCATGGGACGGGTGCCGTTTTACCAGAGATTAATGTAGCTAAACGATTTTGAAAATCCAAATAATAAAGCCTACTTTGGTAATAACATGTTAAAATAGCGTTACATCACTATCAGATCATCTATTTAACTCATTTATTGTACAAGTACGTTTTAGACATTTCTGCTCCGCCTTGGCGGACACAGACCACGGGGCCTGTGTCCAGAATAGCGCAGCGTTAAATGTCACTAAGCTACTAAGCTCCTTTAGCTTGTTCTTTTTTGAAGTCTGAAATTATTAATGGAGGCATGTTTATGCTAAGGACATCACATACAGTCTATACCTGTCCACTGGTGGGTACAGGCCTCCCCCATAAAAGTCTTATTGGCTTTCATCATAGATAGATAGATAGAAAACAGTTTCTTATACCACACAAATACAGGAAACAATACAGAGAAAATGCTTAGAAAAAAAAAGGATGTATAAAGGGCGGCCTTATCGCTGAAAGCGATCTCTTCCAGGCAACCTTGGGATGGACTGGAAATTAAAGAACAAAAAAGACGGCGGCACTGAATAAATATATCGATACCTATTTAAAGAAAAGGAAACAAAAAAAATCAAATGGGGTACACCCATAATTCCCAGGCTTGGCATGCGGGTTGGGGTTCACAGTTCGGTGGTAGAATTGTTCTGCGGGAGGCGCTGCTGCCCGCCCCCGGTGGATATCACTTAGTCGCCTCTTCCGACACCCGCGGGAAGAGTTGGAGTGGTGCAAATTCTAAGCCGGCACCACACTGCCAGCTAAGGGCATAGCTATACTAATTTTCACTTACTAGCATATTGTCAAAGGCGATCCCGACGCTCTTGTTGTCGTTTAGAATGTGCGCATTCAATCGCGGCAGCCTCGCGTATCTGTAAAATATATTTATATTAGAGTACAGGTTGACGACTTCAATGTCACATTTGAGTACAAATAAATAAATAATAAATAATGCTGGACAAGTCACACAGCATTATCTAGCCCCAAGCTAAGCAGAGCTTGTGTTATGGGTACTAGATAACTGTTATACACTACATAGATAGATATTTTTTATTATACATAGAAAACATCCAGAACGCCCTGGACAAATGTCTGCAGATCGTACAAACATTTGTCCCGAGGCGGGAATCGAACCCGCAACCTCCTGCTTCGCAGGCAGACCTTCGCCCGCTGGGCCACAGAGGTCGTCAGTCCGAATAAAATAAAATTAGTAAGGTAAGATTAAAGTAGGTTGGTACAATAACGGGTTTCAGACTGCAGATGACCGCCCCTTTATAATAATACTAGCGACCCGCCCCGGCTTCGCACGGGTGCAATAAAATACTACTATTACTATTATTATACATATTATGATTTCTCAATCAAAGAGCAAAGAGTTTTCATTCAAAGAAATTAGACCGAACCACAGATCACTAATATATGTACCAAGCTACGATCAAGGAGTATTTATATACCCTGGGGAGCGATTTCTTCCGTCCACGGTACCAAGACCGAACCATAGACATGTATGTTTACTTTGCAACGCCGTTACAATTTTTTTAGCAATTTATTCATTTTCATATTGAAACTACTCGATAATCCGAATTTTCCGCCTATAAGTTGTCGACTCGGATCGACTAATTTTTTACGCTCTTCAATTTGATGTGCATTTCGTTCGAGTCTACCGTAGACCGGTACGAAATTATTAATATAGAACAACAGTTTCGGTTAACGTCGTAATAGCGAAGAGCCTCGATCAACATCTCAAGAGACTCTCGCTAGGAAGTTGGATCAAGGGCCAGATTCAAAAGGCGGTACCTACTCCTGGACTCGGCGCGCATCGTCAGGAAGTTCCTCTCTCTGCAGCCCTAGTCACCGGCCGCTTGAGCCTAGCTTCGCGGCCGGTGATTCACTGTACCGATATATTTTTTACTGTAGAATAGTTTTATAATATTTTATTTTCTATAGTAAAAAATGTATTTTATAAACGAGATTTAAGAATAAAGGAGTGTATAATAATAATTTATGGGGCGAGGGTTCTCAGAGGGACGGCCGACCATCTGAATTTTAGGTAGGTCCAGCCAGTTTCATATCTGCCGGATCCAGTTACTACCTACTAATCTAATCGACTAAGCGACCATCGAGCAGAGCTGTTTGTTTCGAGGCGTATCAGGTGACTGCTTTGGCCCATCGGAGACCTCCATCCTTTATGTTTGTCTACCCTCGCCTCTGACTAAAATGCGTGAGTACTGTAAACAGTGTATTCAAGCCGTCTCATTTCTATGGCCTGAGAGGTTGTGGAGTGCATCTCGGTCAGCGCATCTTTCACGTATATTTGTCCCGCGGCGGGAATTGAACCCGTAACTTTCTAAGAATCAGGCGGACCTTCGTCCACTTCGCCACAGACGCCAATACATACGGATGTTAGGTTAAGATACGTCAAAAGAAGAACTCGCATCTGTAGCGACACTTTTGATGAGCATTTATTTATGTTTTACCGAAGCGAGATAATTTTCTTGCTTGGGGCTAGATTATTCTGTGTGAATTGTCGAGCATTATTTATTTATTTTAAAACTATAATTTTTTTTCCGTCAGCCCATTTCGTCCCACATCTGGGCAATATTTCTTGATAATTCAACTTATTTCTCTACTTCAACCGAAAGGAAAGTGATGGCGTCGTCGTTTGGAACAGGCCTATGTTCAGCAATGCACGTATACGAGCTGATGATGATGATGCTGATGAAGTAAAACGTTTTTATCCTCACCTCTGACTAAAATGCGTGAGCACAGTAAACTGTGCATTCATCAGTCGTCCCATCTCTATGGCCTGAGAGGTCGTGGAGTGCATCTTGGTACGGGCATCTTTCACCAGCTCGTCCTCCATCGTCGCTTCGTGGATCAGAAGCGTTGAGTCTGCCCCTGTAATAGATTTAAACTTTAGAATGGGAAGTGAAATTCTTAACCTTTAGAACGCCACAGTCACCTATATGACCAGTAGGCCTAGCACGGGGATTGCTGTCTAGGGTAGAATAGAGAAAAATGACATTGCATCGTCATACATTGCGTAAAGTTAAGTTGAAGGTTTCATATATTTTACGCATTCGATGACAATGGTGTCAATTCAGATGTCGCCAAAACTAAACTAAACCAATTTGACAGCACTAAAAACGATGCTATCCTTTTTATTTCGATCGTTTGGAAAGAGACGGCAACATTTTTAGTCATGTTAATCAGGCGCTTATCAGGGGGAGGTCAGCTGTGGACCAATATAGGCTGTTGTGGTGATCGTGGAGGTGGTCGGCCTTCCCGAGCTGGTCAATTCCAACGTATTCATGTGTATCATCACATCATTCATACCATTATCGCCGGTTATTGGCTGCATTTTGATTACGAATAAAAAACTTAAGAAATAAATAAATGAGCGATGAAATTGGGATACGGAGTGTTTGATCTAGGGGGGTCTAGCAGGGGTGCTTGCCCCTGGCGCAGGACCAATATAGGCGGTTGAGGTTGAGATTAAGGCGTTACTTTACGGAAATCCATTGCCAAATATTACCGCGCAAAACCTTCTCTGATGACATTCAATAATAATAATAATAATAATGCTAGACAATCCACACAGCATCATCTAGCCCCAAGCTAAGCATAGCTTGTGTTATGGGTACTAGATGATTGATATACATAATAATAATACATTACATAGATAGATATTTTTTATTATACATATACCTTCTCTGATGAGATCCAATAAAATGCAATTCGCGTGCTCCGCCCTCCCTCCCACAAATTGACATGTCAATTTGTGGGAGGGGAGGGAAAAAAAATCTTTACTCTTTAATAATATTACATAAAACAATATTTAGTACCTAACAATTCCGCGCAAAACCTTCTCTGATAAGATCCAAAAAAATGCAATTCGCGTGCACCGCCCGCCGCCCTCCCACAAATTGGCATGCGCATTGCAATCAGAGAAACCAAAAAAAATTGCGTAAGTAAAATAACGTAAAGTAAATTACCCTCTAACTTTACTTTTTACAAAAAACGTGTTTTTTTGGCTATTTTTGCTCTTCGTTCGTCAAGACTGTACCTCTTGAACCAGAATAGGTAGACACATGAATGTTTCTATAAATAAGTAACACTTCAACTGTAATAATAACAAATACTAAAAATCTAATAAAGTTGAAAGTTTAAAGGGGCTCGAACAAGTAAACATTTGAGTCGACTCTCACTTGACGGTTCATTTCTTTCTTCTAAGTTATCTTACCTATAACAGCAAGCGCATCACAAGGTATTGTATCCCCAGAGTAAGTGATCTTGTGCTGCGTGTCCACTTGTATGGCCACCCCGAAGGCGTTAGGGCAGTGCGACACCTCGCAAGTCTGGATATGCTGGATGCCAAGCTTCGCAACGTTGACGTTGCTTTCGCTGTTAGCACCGTCCGCCAACATCTGCAATTACAAGTTATTTAGAAAAGAAACCCGACTGTGTATAACTTTTTTTATCTAGGTAACCAATGTTGTCCTACTGTGGGCAAAGGAACCTGATTCCTGGAAGAATTAAATTCAAATTCATTTATTAATTCAGACACACAAAGATCCATAGATTATAGTAAATGTCACACAATGTTGTTATTATATAAACTGAGGTTGGTAAAATCTCATTGATGTCACACAGATAATTAATCAAACAATAGTACACATTTGTTTGGCGCAGGGGTTGATCAGGCTTGACATCCAGTGCCTTTGCAGTTTGCTGCAATGTCTATCAGCCAGAACCCCTATCAGACTTTTGGTGCTGCCCAGTATCCTTCGTTTTATAGATAGTATTTTATTGCAAATCACAGCGTAAGAGTCCTATACATGTGCGTCAGCAAATATGCCAGACGCACTACAGTATCTGGGCAACCTCACCATTGCTCTAAACAAATTATTATAAAAGACACGTAGGGCACTGATGGACGCCTTGGTATAAGTAGGGGGACCTAACTCTTCCAGGACTCAGGTTCGTTGGTAAGGTCCCACTATACTTCCGGAGATGCGTCGAAATGGTCTCGTCACGAGGTGTAGATCTGTCCGGATGTTGCTACACTGATTCAAACGTACCAAGTTCTGGTAAGGAACGAGAGTGAAGTCCTGCTTTATCCTCTCAAAGTCCTGGTCGCACATGTGCACCTGGGTTTAGATCTGTCCGAGCGCTAGCAGCAGCACTGGCTCCGGATTCTGCTGCACTGATTCATACGTACTAATTTCTGGTTAGGAACGAGAGTGAAGTCCTGCTTGATCCTCTCAAAGTCCTGGTCGCACATGTGCACCCAGGTTTAGATCTGTCCGAGCGCTAGCAGCAGCACTGGCTCCGGATTCTGCTGCACTGATTCATACGTACCAAGTTCTGGTTAGGAATCAGAGTGAAGTCCTGCTTAATCTTCTCAAAGTCCTGGTCGTACATATGCAGCCAGGTGTAGATTTGTCCAGGCGCTAGCAGGAGCACTGGCTCCGGATACTGCTGCACTGATTCAAATGCTTCGCGACGCGCCTGTATCAAGCTGATCAAACCTGGGTACAGAATAAAGATTATAGTTAAATGACGTTTTACTCATAGCTTTACGTAAAATTCTGTAGTACGTTCTCCCAGCGCTAACTCAGGTCATTTGTAACACAAGACAGGTCATTTTTTACCTGTGTTGTGTTACAATGCAAAGAAACGCTATTTCCAATCTTTTGCAATATACCTACCTAATGAACAACAAAGATACAAAGAAGTACCTAGACCGAAGTGCGACCGAGACAACAATATGCACGCGAAACACGAACGCCGGCGGCGCCCGCCGCCGCCGGTCCGATTATGACTGAGGTGGGTGGACCTAATTTGAGCGTTCCACTTTCGAGAAGCTAGTACCCGATCTCCCGAATTTTACGATCGATGGTTTTACTAGACGAGTATGGCGTGTTATTCAATTCCAATCATTTATTTATTTTTGGACACTTACATGTACCTACTTGGATAAGTCAAACAGTTTCTGATTGCAAAGAAATGGGTTAAAACAAATCTGATTGTTTAAATCCCAAAGGGACTGTTATGTTAACTGCTTAAAATTTAGGCGAGAATACTTTGTTTTTACCAGATTAACTTGTTTAATTCTTTGTCAGATGTGAATCTACGAACCTTGATTGTGATGGAAGAACTCCTACAATTAAGACACTATGTTTTAATTTTCTGTAGCCCTAGGTGCCTCGGTAGGTCGATTGATTTTTGTTTATCAGTCACCTAGTATGTTCCCATATCACAAGTTCTGCTTAGCTTGGAGCTAGATGATGCTGTGTGAATTGTCCAGCATAATTATTATTTGCAGTTTAAAAGCTATCATAATAGACCTATGGCAGAAGACCAAAATTCAAAATTGTATGAAGTGACCCGTTGGCCGTGTGGCTTAGAATTTCCACCACCCCAACTCTTCCCGCGGGTGTCGTAAGAGGCGACTAAGGGATATCTATCGGGGGCGGGCAGCAGCGCCCCCTGCAGAACCATAGCAGCATGCCCAGCAGCGTGGGGATTATGGGTATTACCCCATGAGATAAAGTCAATAAGGCGCTGATCGGGGGGAGGCCTGAATCCAGCAGTGGACCTTTTAGGCTGTTAGGTTTTTAGGCTGTTAAGGACCCGTTCGACGGACGTACTCGTACTCACCAATGTGATGGTCTGCGTGGAGATGCGAGATGTAAATCGCCCTTACAGTCCGTAAAAAGGCGTCGACCTTCTTAGTGCCAAAGAAACGCACAATCTGGCCGAAAGTGCCTTCGCCGCAGTCGAGTATCATCGATCGCTTCTCACTGAAACCATGATTAGTTATTAAAACCAAGATATCTAAGGAATAACTTGCGTATTTAAGAGGGACCATTTTGTGAAAAGGATAGGCATAGGATTTCGCGTTCATAGGAGCGGGACAGAGCATACGTTTTTGAAACGGTGTAAGCGGAAAAATCAAGTTTTTGCTTATTTAAATGAAAACGACATAACTTATGAAGAAACTGGTTCAAGGAACCAAATAATTAGTTATAACCTATGAATCAAAACATAAGTCATTTGAATAGACCGCAGGGTTCCTGAGATCCCGACCAAATTACATTCAAGAAACCAAAGAAAATATGTAAAACTAGCTTCTGCCCGCGGCTTCGCACGCGTTGTTTCTATGGAAACGTTTTGAGGTTATTTCTATCTATATATCCATGGGATCTGATTTATGGGATAAAAAGTCGCCTATGTTTGATTCCAGGGTTACCTGTATGCAAAATTTCAGCCTGATCCGTTCAGTAGTTTTGGCGTGTAACAAACATCCATCCATCCATCCAAACTTTCGCATTTATAATATAAGTTTGATTGTATGTAATTCGAGTTTTTTTTACCACAGGTAGGTAACCCGTGATAACTGAGATCTAGGCCATCTACAGTAATCTTGACTGTGGAAATCATTTACTATTAGGTAGATGTTTTATCCCGGTGCCATTTGAGCTAGGCCGCAGCTAGGCCGCTTTTTTAGAACCAAACGACACCTTATTAAGTGTAGGTAAGGAACATTATTTCCCGGGAAAATACATAGGTAAAACATTATTTCCCGGGAAAATACATAGGTAAGCTAACGCGCGCGAAGACACAAGCAGGATTGTTGAAATAAATGTTATTACATGTAGAATAATACAACCTCTCACACTTGAGAATAAATAGGCGAAGTTCTCAGACTCGCAGTCGCATGCACGGAAAATGGTGACGGAAAATATACTCGTAATAATTTAGAGAGAGTATGTAAATAGTTTAACGGAATATCATACTCACGATATCTGCAGAGCTATGCCGCTAGTATTCCTAGTCTTACTAGGAATACAGGACCCAGTGCCTAGAAACAACACCTTCGGGTATTCCTTATGCGTGTCCCGTTTGTATACATTTTCTATGAAGCGCCTGAACTGTTCCAAACTGGCGACGAAACCGTCCACGTCCATAGTCTCTTGAATGTAGTTTTGGATGTGGAGCTTTGGTTCTGCTGAGCTGAAACAAAAATATGTACTTACATCCATACTCTTTTTTTATTTAGCCTATTTCGTCCCACTGCCCAGCAGTCAGGGGCGGGCAGCAGCGCCCCCTGCAGAACAATTCTACCACCGAACTGCGATCCCCAACCCAGATTGACGCAAGATTGACTCAGTCAATTATCGTAGACTACGAGCTTATTTTACAAAAAAGATAAAACGTTCAGAACCATCATATAACATTTGACCGCTGAACTGATTTTCTTCAAAGATAACTAAGAGCACTCTGGATGCAGTCACTTTTTAAACAAAAAAACTAAAATCAAATCGGGTCATCCGTTTGGCAGCTAATTTAACAGACGCACATACACACGCCAAACTCATTTCTATTACCTGCGCACTTATAGAACGGGATTAAGAATGACCAATGTACCAAATCCCATAGAAAAATGAGACGTCACGATGACGTCACGATACTATCAAAATACCGAGCTCAGGACTCTGTTCAGTTCGAATCTGATCTGAGCGTGACAGCATGAGAGATACGACGCCTTTCTCAATCCCATATTTTAAGTACGCAGGTTATACCAACTGCATCAGGGTTAGGAACTGGCGCAGCCGTAAGGATTTCATACAACTTACCGATCAAGCTGCTTCATTGGTCTCAGATGGAACATGGTGAGCGTTCGTCCCGGGATGACGTCCAAGATGTTTTCCGCGTCCTTCGAAGGATTCCCATCCCCCGTCCCTCTAGAGCCCTCCAAATTTATTATATTCTGGAACTGCGCGAGGGCAATCTAAAAATATGTTATTACTCAATCACCGTAGTTGTAAGCGTACAAGTAGGTATATAGTTAGTATTACTTTGCTTCGATTTGTTCAACATCTATGTACCAACTATACCCAAGTTCTTGAGCCGCACTCTCGGGGTCTGTGAGGCAGAGTCCCTCGAGTCTAAACACAAGTTTTACTTAGAGCGAGGAGTCTATGCATATTCAGCACTAAGGTTTTAGGGTAGAGTACTCATACATTAAGGCAAATTTAATTTTAACCTAATTAGTTTTAAGTACTCTGTTAACCGGTAGAAACCAATTTTAGAAATAAATACTTTTTTATTGTATTGCCCTACACCCTACAATGCATAAGGTCAGTCACAAATCATAGAATACTATCAGTATAAAATAAATCAAATAACTCCATGTTTTCGCTGCTAGCTCATGTCTTGGAACTTTATAAAGTGTTTGTTATAAAAATACAACAGCATATAACTAGCAATGAGGATCCGTAACGTTTTTAGTTGAGAATGCAGATTTATAGAACTGAGTAAATCCATAACACACAGTGCTGCCATTTTTTTGACGTCACATGACGTCACACGCGCCCGCGGCGGTCACTCAGTGAACCTCGCTAGTAATTTGGTCATAACTTCGTACGTAATGGTCCGATTTGGATAATTTAAAAAGATAATAATAACAATTCACACAGCATTATCTAGCCCCAAGCTAAGCAGAGCTTGTGTTATGGGTACTAGATAACTGATATACATAATACAATACACTACATAGATAGATATTTTTTATTATACATAGAAAAACATCCAGAAAAAATATAGATAAATCATTCGAAAATGTCATAAAGAATAACGTGGATACTAGTTCTATTGAAATTGCTATAACGTTACGGATCCTCATTTGTAATTATTTCTAACATAAATCAAATACCTACATTTTTGGAGAGAAAAGAGAGTGTTGCCAGGTAATCGACTATTGAATACTGAGTAGCGTGGTGCACTGACAAGATGTGGACCTTCGCATACGTCACCAGGAACGCCAGTTGTACCAGGCCCTTGCCGTTTCAATACAGTTGAGGTGCCGGGTTCAAGACCCGGGTCGGACCAAAATTTTTTATTGGGATTTTTCTAGCAAGAAAAATTCACAGCTCGGAGTCAGAAAGTTGGCAGTGTTAGTTACACCCCCGTGCCTTGAAAAGCACATTAAACCGTTGGTCCTGTGCCTGCCTTCTCCCCGGTCGGATCTGTCTGCCGTCCCATCGGATATGAGGACAAAGGAATAGAGTGTACCGATCGTCATACCTTATTCTTCAAGTCATCCAAGCCCCGACTCGCGGCGCTATCGTTGCTCGGCATAGGGTGCGAGTTCCACACAGCCGGCACACTAGCGTCCTTCAGCATAGGGAATATATCCGCGTCTAGTAAATGCAGCTTGTGCTGCGTTCTGTGGACCGCTTCTGAGCCGAGGCAAGAGTTATGAGAGTTAAGGACCATGTGGCGGGTGTTAGTGCCGAACTTTGCCATGAAGTCTTGGTAGCTGTGAAATGAATATTTGTTTTAAAGTTAACTCCTGCATGGTGGAGTCATTAAAGAATTGCACATGAAGAATTTGAATTTATTTTAGTAATTAAGTACATTTAGTGAACTAATATAACTACACGAACATTTATTTGGCACAGGTACAAAAGACGTGGGAAACTCATCATCCCTAGTAGCCTTAACAAATATGTAGGTACCTACATTTGCCAAAAAGGTGTCCAGCTCAACAAAAATGCAACATGTATTTCAATACAACTGCAAATTTAAAGAGATTTTCCATCCTCTTTTTTTTCTTTCCAACATTTCCAACAGGGTTTATGCAGGTGACTTCAAAATCGCTAATAATTTTTTTCGTATTCTCTATTGATATAGAAAATATTATATCTGAACATTTTGAATGTCATGTGTGAATATTTTATATTGATAAGAAAAATATATTTTTTTATTGTGAAATATAATCATTGAAAAGTAGATATTTAAAATCGCAATCGCAAAACTTCTAAACGCCTTTGGCAAGACGCATAAAGGCTTTGGCGGGGTATTTTTTTGTATCATTTCGCGGTTGTTTGGTTTTCTGTAAAGTACAATTTTAGTTTTTATAATTTTTTTTATCTAATTTTATTTTGATTGAAAAATCAACGAAGAAACACGAGTGCCTCGAGTTGAAAATGTGAAGTGTGACGTCACAGAACAAAGGCCAATATGGCAGGCAGCGTTTTTATCACCCGAAACTGAGTGCAGTTTTACTTTCTGTTTTTAACCTTAATAATTTAAAATTTTGTAGGTATTATAGTTTTTTTCGGTATTGTATAAATATAAATAGTACAATAAAAAAAACTATGCATTATTATTGTATTTCTTTGATTAAATACAAACTGATCTTTAACACTTTCACTGCCTCAGCGATGCTCGCTGCATGGCGCGCCACGAGTCAACTACACCATCATAACTACATAAGCATGTCTGGGCAATAGAGTGTATTATAGGTATACCTTTCCTTTCTACCTGTTGCAAATACAAAGCATAAGAAAACACTTACACTTGATCATTAAAAACGTGAGGCGGAGTCATGTGGACCACGAGGGTAGGAATGTTCTCGGGCGAATTCTTGCCGTTATCGAAATGAGCCGAGAAATCAGTGTCTCGCAGGTATCCTACTTCAGGCACTTCCATCACTGAAACGAATTGTTTAATTTGTATTAGACAGAGAAACAATAACGTTCTATAGCGTCGTGTCTTCAGCTTGCCGCATCCAGCAGTCTCTTGCAGCTCGTCATCAGCCCAGGCTAGACCACTGCTGGACACAGACGTATGTTAATGAGCGCCGTAGCACCGTCTTTTCATCTGCCTTTCCAATCAAAAGTATAATAATCGTCCAACTTCTTGTCCACTGGCGAACAGTGTGAAAAAGATGTGCAGGACGCAATTCTTAGGTCAAATTGGTGGGCGGTAACCTTCTAGACAGTCACGTCAATTATTCACTGTGAGTTTTTGTTTCATTGAAAGAGAGAGCAAGTCAGAGCTATACGAAGCTGTACCTATCACTTTCGCCGCTGCGCTGTCAGCGGCATATGAATTATATCGTGAGTGTACCTGCGCAATCTTACCACTCTCGCTGCCCGACACCGGACAAGTTGTTTGGCGGAAACATATCCATTCTTTTACATATGAATTCCGCCATTGCTATTGCCATATTCTGGTAAAAATACTCACCTATAAACACAGGTCCAGGGTCATCAGGCGTCTTCACATTAGCCGCCAGCACCAGCGCTCCGTTAGGCAGTATGATGTTCTGGTTGTTCTTCAACTGCCCCAGCTGAGGTCCCGGCTTCACTCCAAACTCGACGCATTTCGCCAGGTCTAGGGTACCCATCCGTTTCTTTAAGGTGACGACGTATGCAATTACTGATTTTTGTCGGTGCAGGTATGCTAGGTCTTTCTTTCTTTGTTCTGTGGAGATTGGGAATAACTTTAATACATTTTACTATGAATTCGGCAGGTCAACTACGAACCTTGTTAGTGTTGGAAGAACACCAACGTTAATGAATTCGTCAAACTACGATAATTTTTATAGTAAAATTCTATTTATATACAGGGTGTCCCGAAACTCAACGTCAAGCTGAAAGCGGAAAACAGGTGGGGTCATGACCCAGAAAAACCACAAAATCATGCGTCTATCTTCAATGGTTTCCGAGTTATAGGCTTTTTACTGAAAATCACAAATTCTCTGTTCGGCGTCAAACTATTCGATGCTGTGACGACAAATAATATTTGATTTTTGCAGCTGAAATTAATTAAAAAAGACATGGATGATTTGTGAAATGATCTTTTTAAAAATGTAGAGCCTGCATTCGTGCTGCAGGCAAACATTTTAACATTTTTTGTAACCTTAAATAAAATATTTTAATGGATCACTGGTTTCTTTGATTTTTACGATTTGTCTATAAATTAATTAGAGGTAAATCAATCGTACATAATTTGGTCCAACATCTAAGCATCTCTACCTGTCTCACTATAACTCACATCAAATAGCGTCTTCAATTAATTTCAAAAACATTGCTATCTAACTTACACTTGTTGAATTCAAAATTAATACTTAGGTATTTTGATTTTGAGTCTTATTTCAGAAAATCATTTTTATTTATTATTTGAAGACGTAAAGTGTAACGGGTGATACCATTTTGAAATTTAAGATAACTGCGCCAACTTTTAACAGAACATGCCGGCGGCCTATCGTGGTGGACTTTTTTTTCAGTATGACGTCAAAGTAAACCGATTGAAAATCATTGATGCAATAACCGAACTAATTTTTTTCGAAAAATGCGGTCATTATGTTTAAATTTTGCACTTTAATAGATTGATGTGTTATTTGAGTTTGTAATAGAAAAATAAATCACAAAATATTGACATCTGTAGTCACAAGTTCACAACATCGAAGTTTGACGCCGGAAAGAGAATTTATGATTTTTAGTAAAAAGCCTACACCTAACTTTTTTCTGGGTCGTCATGAGCCCACCTGTCCTCCGCTTTTGGCTTGACGTTGAGTTTCGGGACACCCTGTAGAAGACGTCATAGAAAATAGTTTACGACTTGCGGCAATATAATTTTTAGGTATTTTTATTCATGTGGAATACAGAAAATATTACGTCCAAAAAAATCTCGCGTCTTCGAATCGAAACCGAATCACAACCTTAACCTAAAAGGTTGCCTGGAAGAAATCGATAAGGCCGCCCACTGTACCTTTCTGTTTCAATGAAATGTGAAAAAAAATGTGAGCTACAATACAATTCAATTTATTTATTTCGGTTGTTCACTATAAATGTTAGCTTTATACTATGTTAGTTAGGTACCATAAAAACGAATATAAATTATTCATGTCACTTATAACCAGAATACATTCAATAAATTATCATTACAAAATTAAATTTAAAAGAAACTCTAGACTAGATTAAATTTAAGCATGTAAATGTCAAATAACATTAAGCAATACAGATTAATTAATAAAAGAATATTTACAGTAATTATTTGGCAATGTTGTACTTTATATTATTACTAGCTGCGCCCCGCGGCTTCGCCCCCGTGGAAATTTATGTTTCCAACTTTCTTAATTTTTTCTTTCATAAGAACCTTCTCCTGACAATAACAAACACAACAAAGAAAGAATTAGCGAAATCGGTCCAGCCGTTCACGCGTGATGCCGTGACAACGCGAAACGGGTTTCATTTTTATATATAAGACAGAGTAATTTTTTTAAATGGGACAGTATGGGGAAATCCGAATCTAAAGGAGATAGAGGAAAAGTGTCTAAGGAGACATTAGGTGTTTTTTTATGTAATCAAATTTGGCTCGTTCAAATTTGTGGTCAAGCGTGAGTTTATCTTAAAAAATTATAAAGTTGGTCAATTTTTTTTTTGACGCGGATCGACTCTGTTTCATGCAAGGATTATTTCATTGTTTGGAAAGAAAAAAATCTGAACAGCAGAAGTTGGTCAAATTTAATGAAAACTAATCTTCATACAGTTGGTTTATTACTTGAGTAAATGTTCGATGTGGCCGCCGTCTTGTCTTATGCAGGTACGAGCACGCTTCAAGACACTTCTAGTTGCATTTAACAGAGACTTATGGTGAATTGTGTTTAAAGTGTTGTAAACAGCATCTTTTAATTCTTGTACGGAGTTGTATCGGGATACATAAATTCGACCCTTAAGGTAACCCCATAAGAAAAAATCTAATGGCGTTAAGTCGGGCGATCGTGGGGGCCACTTTATCGGCCCATATGTACCCATCCAACGGTTTGGAAACTGCTCGTCCAAACATAGTTTACTTGCCCTACTGTTGTGGGCTGGTGCACCATCTTGTTGGTAGATTATCTTACCAAAGTTCCTTAAGCTAATAGTCTCATCCACTAAATCTGCAGCCATGTTCAATATTTCCTGATATTTTTCACTATTTAGCGTTCCTTGGTAAATTTTGAAAGCAAAAATTCTGTTATGTAATATCGCACACCAACAATTAAAAGAAAATCGGATTTGGTTGTGGGTTTCTGTAGTTCTTATCGGATTTATTTTTGACCAGTAATGGTTATTTCTCCTGTTGTACATGCCATTGTTCGAAAAGTTGCATTCATCAGTCCAAATAATAAAATTAGGAAAACATCTATTTCTAATAGTCTGAGCCACATACCAATTACAGAAATGTAACCTGCGGTCTTTATCTCCAGGTAGTAACGCTTGTACAAGTCGACCTTCTATGTAACACTTGTATTTATGAGCCTTCAATATCTTCCTTACAGTTGATTTATGAATACCGATAGTTTCAGCTGCTTCCCGTAACGAAGCTTTTGGGTATGCTTCAAAATATCCCAATACGGCAATAGTTATAAACTCACTATTGACTATTGTCGGCCTTTTACGCTTAGGCTTGAAACAGCCTTCCTGTCTTAGGTTCTTTATTAAACTATCAAATATCTTGCGATTCGGTACTACACGGTCAGGATAGCGTTCTTGATACCACTTAAGTGCATTATCTCTACTGCGATAATTAAGAAAATACGCCTCAATCAAATCAACTTTATGTGAATTAGTCATCGATCAAAAATTTCCGGCCGGCCCCCCTTAGATGCACAATGCGCGCCCTGAAAACGTCAGTATCAAAAGGTATCCCATTTGGCATTTTGGGACACCTTTTCAACTAGTGTCATTTTAGCTCTCGGACCGAAAGCATGGTCAAGTGCTCGTATAAAAAATGCAATAATCGACCGACCAAGCAACAGAAAAAGGATGGAATTTCTTATTTTCAGAAAGTTTAAATGTAATTTTTACCTGTGTATTGTGATATGAGCCAATTGAGCCTTAAATACTTGAGAAATCAGCATTAAATATTGTTGTTGGGTTTGCCTATGCAAAAGTATTTATTTTGTTCTAAGTTGATGAATGGAGCGGCTATTGTTTCTAATTTTTTTTTTATTTGTGGTAAGTTGTAAGTGATAATTTTTTTTATGAAAATACATTTCAAATAACTGGTTGAGGTTTATAAAATAAGTAGCTGACCCGCCCTCAATTTGATTTGCGAGGACTCTCTAATAAAAGAAAGACTATCAAAAGTATGAGATTTAATCAACTTAGTGCATATTTAATTTTTAGTTACCCTCGAGATTCTGTGCGTTGGAAAAATTGGGTGTCCATTTTAGCACAACAGCTATGTGAACCATATTTTAAACCTGGCCGTGAAAGCCTCATTTGTTCCAAGCATTTTAAAGAATGTGATGGCTACAACACCAAAACAGGCATAAGACGACTACGTAAAACAGCTGCTCCTCAAACAGTATGTCTATTTTATTTAACGCATTTGTTTTTAACTATTTTAGCTTTACATTTAATAATTTCTTCTTTGATACTTATAGCGTATGTAAAAAGACAGAAACTACTATAAGACAATACCAAAAACCAAAACAAAAATAAATATGTCTCGAATTGATATCAAGGTGTTATCATCATTTTTAGGTGTTGACATCCTTTTCTTCCCAGTGCCACGATAACAATCACACAACAATTTTATTAAAATCTATAATCGAACGATACCTGAAGATAAGATTAAATTACATAGCAAAAAAAGAATCTCAAAAGTAAAAAAAATCATCAAGGAGATCTTTATACAATAAAATAAATATTTTTCAAGGAAATTGAATATTTAATTTAAAAAAACCTTTAATTTATATGAGAGTACCTAGGTATTAAACATTTGGAAACGTCATATTTTCAGAACTTAGGAATTACTGTAGGTAGTACTAGTAATATAAAACGGGTATTTATTGCGTTTATTCTCCTTTTGTTTTCGACGTTCAAAATTAAATAGTAGGTAATAATAAATAATGTGTTCATATGGCGTAAGTTTAAAAGTATTTTATAAAATCCTAGTTGACTTGAAATAACGTTTTTTTTGGCCCATAGAAAAACTCTTACGAAGCCGCAGGCAGACACTAGTTCTTTTAAATTACCTGCCTGAAATTGTATTTTAGGTTTATTTCACTAGCTTTTGTTAACTTATTTATATTATTGTATGTCCGAAATGACCCTTTTGTTTGTTGACTGTTGCGTCGCTAAATTTAAAGTTGTATCAATAAATGATTCGTTATCTTTACCTGAATTATGTTGATTTTATAATCCTTATAAAAATAAACAGTGTATAAATTATTTTTAGGTACCTACCTTCCTACCTACTTACAAAATAAAATAAAATAAATTCGACTCCACTAATCTCTTGTTCCGCATGCAAAAAACTTGACAGGCTCTGCGCAAACTGTCTGCGTCAAAACAAAACGTGGACACTTTTGAGTGTCATTCTTGTAAGGTTCTAGGTATCTACGGGGGAGGCCGCATACTTGATCGATGGAATTAGTTAACGCCATGATGAATAAAATTACAAGCATGAACTGATTGGAAACAAAATCACAGCTGCAGAAATAACTTACGTTCCAAATTTGAATTCTTTTTTTTATAATTTCAAGACTATCGGTTGCCATGATGTTTACGAAGATTAAAAAAAATGTTCTTCTCTTGAATCATATGGAGCTCTTATCGATTATCAAAATTTAAAAATGGAATAATTTTAAATATTTTTTTACACGCCTAGGCACTTGTAACAATATTAAAAGGCGAATACTGCAACTGTATGAAGATTAGTTTTCAGTAAATTTGACCAACTTCTGCTGTTCAGATTTTTTTCTTTCCAAACAATGAAATAATCCTTACATGAAACAGAGTCGATCCGCGTCAAAAAAAAAAATTGACCAACTTTATCATTTTTTAAGAACAACTCACGCTTGACCACAAATTTGAACGAGCCAAATTTGTTTACATAAAAAAACACCTAATGTCTCCTTAGACACTTTTCCTCTATCTCCTTTAGATTCGGATTTCCCCATACTGTCCCATTTAAAAAAATCACTCTGTAGATTATTTGTATAAGCAAGCGTGCATACTCGATGAGTGATACATATACTTAGACGCAGTCAAACCTGTTAGCGAACACGCCCAGAATGCTGTTGGAGCTGGTTTGGACCCTGCGCACCAGACATGCTCCCCGCTTGCGCATGGTGGTGTAGAACCAGTCCACGCGCGCCTCGGCGAACATCCCTGACGCGCTGCAGAACCGGGGCAGCCCCATCAGCACTCTGAACGCGTTATTATTCTGTACACTTAAGGCGCTGTACTGTTTTTGCGTATGGTTCACCCACAGGCTGCATGTGTAAAAACTAGAACAATATGCTTTAAAAAGCTAAACTATAGCAAAAATGACCACTACGCTGCTGCCCGTAAACTGCCAGCTACTTATGGGATAGCAGCCAAAGAGCGGTCAGCCATAATCAAAACCAACTGTACCTAGTGAAGATTGTGGTTTCCTTATTTTTTCTGGTTTGGACTTATTGTGTGATCGGTTTGAGTCAGATCTGTAGTAATCGGTGTGGTCATTGTCGAACTCTTCAAATTCCTTGTCCTGATCATCAAGCCTTGGTCTTTTCACAGGAGGTTTATCTTTGATAAGACAGTCTTTTGGTTGTCTGAAAGTAAATAGTGGCTTTTGGTGATTTTCTCATTTATAATTCTGGACTGATAAATTCATGAGATTGGACACGATTACGTCCGAATTTGATTCGCGCGGAAACGTACGACTACGCACGAATGATCTCGACCTTCCAAGGACTATGGGAGCGCTTAGACTACGTGCGATTAGTCATACCGTACGTATACGTGGGTTTACTTACGTTACGACGTCCGAAAACATTCCGAACTTTTTGGGATTTTACCACGCATTCGTACAGAGAACATAAACAATGGATGTAGAAAAGTCTATTAGCTTGGTTTACTGACATCAATGTTCGAGATGAAATCTGAAATCTTCCATAATATGATGAAATTCACCGAATCCACCCCTTTTTAAAAACATTTTGCGCACCTATTCTGTTCTACGTTAACGATGACCACGACACCGATCTTGAAGATACAGATTATCCATCGCAACAAAAATGACTTCCAGAACGCGATATCACCAGGGCACTACTTATTTCACGGAGAAAAACGTATTCAGTGTGCGCACTCAATTCATATGAACAGTACTCGTACGTTTACGTGCCAATAAATTCGGATCCAAAGTGAGCGGGGCCTTATGATTTAATAGTTGTCAGTTCTCACACTTATGGGACGCCACAGCGTGCACATAATTTTTGTTTAACTAAACTAATCATAATAAAACCAACAGTAGAGATAAACTTAAATTAGTGAGATTAATGAGACATTTTACAATAACTTAGCTTTAGCATGTGACAAGAACTACTTAAGAACATAAAATGGCATTCTGATGGAGGAAAGTGTGTATAGACACAGATATAATTATAATACTATACGTATAGACAAAACAATAATTAATTCAAAGTTTATTTTAGTATGGGTTTAAAGGAAATGGTTTAAAGTCTGCTCAAACTACTTGAATGCTTGCTAATTTAGTAGCATCTAGAAAATACTAACAGCCCATTCATAATATTGCGCGTGACAGACACTTTAGAGCCTTCACTCACTAGCGATTTGTGAGCATTTTCAAAGAGATGCGATTGCGCAGAGGGGCCTCGTCGCGGCATGCTAGCTGCGCAATCGCATCACTGTGAAATCGCTAGTGTGATATAATAAGATAAGGCTGTTAAGTATCATAGTGTTACAATAGTTATTACTTACAGTTCAATGTATTTGACTGTGATAGCATTGTCTGAGAAGTCCTCCTGTGGAGAGCTCTCTGCCATTGTCACTTTCATCTCCTTCATGATAACAAACCTTTTTGTAGCCTCATAGAGCTTATCCTGAAAATTTGTATGAATTACATATGTGTATATACACACAGCAGTCTGTTTTACAGGGCTGTTTTATCATATCCGTTATTATTCGGTGATGGTGGTTATAGTTGTATAAGCAAGTTCACACACATTACTGGATCCAGACACATTACTCATAAAAATGGATTGATAATATGGTCCTGTAAAACAGACGGTGCGAACGTACCCTAAGGTGTAGGTGTAGATACATAATGTCAATATGATTATTAATTCTGTTCTGTGGAAGGAGCAGGGACTTTGCTCAACAGTAGAACAAACAAGGCTAAAATTTATATTTTGAAACTCACTACTAATAATAATGTGTTCAGATGGACACATTATTATTAGTACTATTATTATAAGTAGTCATCCCATGACCACAACAATGTAAATGTTTTCCTTTACTCTATTAACCTTTCAAATATTAGCTTTAAAAAAAGTTGCGCACATTCAGGTACCTATCAGAGGGGGGGGACACAATTTCTTTTTTGTTTTTCTGACACGGGTCATCATTGACAAGGACATTTCAAATACCTAGTAGTTCATTTCATTTTCGATCGAACAACATATAGAGGTATAGGTTACAAGTCATAGTAAACTCTAATCTTTTGAAAATAAAGTTATAATTGGCCACAAATTCTCCTCTAGTGGTTAAAATTCGATATTTTTGCTTTTTTTAGGTACTTTGTCCTAATAAACATAACTATCATGGTGGAGAACCTTCTTTAGGGGACCCCATTATTAACTAATTAAGTTCTTCTGACAAGCTCTGTGTTATGTTAATGTAGCAAACAGAATAGATATAAACAGTTAAACTTATTATTATTTGTGAGTCACCTACCAGTCCAGGTGGACCATGCAGTGTGATGTTAGGTACTCCCACATCTTGAAGCGTTAGTGACAATCCAGGCAGCCCTCCTATATTCTTCCAACTCTTGCTGGTGATGAAGATGTGTTCGAGTTTGGATAGCTTTACTTTATGCTCATGGGCAAGCCGCTGTGTGCATTCTCCGCAATTGAATAGATACCTGAAAGTGTGTCAATTAAGGAATTAATAAATTAATGAGAAATTCACAATCCAAGTAATCCTACCGCAATACATACACACAGAAATATTAATCTTAAGCAGTGGATTGAATCTAGCTGGTAAAATAGTCTATAGGAGTGGACAAGAAAGGTTTCTTGATTCAAACTGATTTAGCTTACCTTTTATGATCTGTGAAGAGATACAGTGTATTTGGAGCACCTCTGGCTCCAGATCCTAAGACTTGCAGGTACACATTGGAAGGAGAATACCTGTAGGACTTTTTATTTGTGTTTAGCCTAAGACGCTGTGTTTCGTTGATTCGCAGGTTATGCGACTTCGGCATTTTGGCTAAAACTTCTAACAATTTTTTAGTACTATTCGAGTAGAAACGAATGCTACATCTAACTACTCGGCGGTTTTGCCAAACACTGGTACCGTACATGTGTTTTTAGGTTATTCAAGCCAAGGTTACGATCTTTATTCCAAAATATCAGGAGTATTTAATAATGTGGTCCAAAAACATACTGTGCTTGAAAGTTGAGACACATTTTTTATATTTCTAAAACTTTCAGATTTTGGTTTCTGGTGATTTTTCTTTCCCTGAATTTGAGGTTTGTTGTCAATTACTTGACATGACATTGATTGACTTGACAGATTGACACTTGGCAGGTAGAGTAGAATTGTTCTGTACTTGCCAGTGGTCAACTTTGGTGGGGGCATTGCGAATATGCTAAAATCGGCTAAAAAAAAAGCCATCAATCACACACAACACGCGTCCGCCACCCCGCTCCGCCTCCGGCTCCACGCCACGCCGGCGCCGCCGCCTGGTTCGTCGGCTACCGTCGGGATGGTAGCCGACTCAGGCGTGGCGTTCGCGATGCGGATGTCTTCACCTGTAAAAACTCATGAATCTGCAATAAATAACCAATTAACTTTAATATAAATAATGAATAACTACCAACTATATTTAGGTACATATCTATTTATTTTGAAACAAACTCGTGTCTAAACTCATCTCATTAGCTGCGATATGATGATTGGTTGAAGTTGAACTGTTATTTTATATCCTTCATTCATATTTTATATCATCAATCAATATCTCTTGATGAACTTGTGAAATAAAACAGAACGACAACAACATTTGTTACTGTTGAGCAAGTGAACTAGACTGAACTATTGAACTAGAAGATAGATATAGTTCACTTGAATGAAAAGATATGTATCTATCTTTTCATTTCAGTGACACATTCTGCGTAAGGCTACTTCACAGGCGTGCGAGAGCCGAGGCGTCGTCGTCGTCGCGAAGGCGTTTTGAAACCTTGTGTGTGTAGGTCACGGCGTCACATTCGAAAAAATACCTATTTTAACCTGCAACGCCAATTTCGTCCTTTTGGTTTTAATTTCAATCTTGATGTAAGACTGTTTTATAGCAAAACCTTATAGATTCGCTACAAAACGCCACATATAATACTATTACTGCGGCAAAACCCCGTCAAAAAATAGGATTAGATGCAAAATTGAGTCTGTCCATACGTTCGTTGGGTTCATACTTCACTATGTCCTTTTCAACCAATGAGAACGCGTGTTTGATTGACAAGAAAGCAGGCGAATTCGTATTTTTGTAAGCAGGAATGTTACTTATGCTCGTGATTATTTAAGTTTTAAGTTACAAAATGGAAAAAAATGTGCAAGCAGTGCCAGTGAAATTTATTTCTACATTTCATTTTATTTCTAACATTTTGACCAAATAACTATCAGCTGAAATAATGATGTGATGATGGTAAAGTGGCTACGACATAAGTAACGCTTTTACCCTAAAGTGAACATGAAAAATATGGCGGGATGGCTAGGTGCAAAACGTATTATGTCCTAGTCGTCTATAAACAAAATCAAATTTGTTCAATGCTTAGGAGCAGAATCGCAGTTGTCCATCAAACTTTTAGAAAAATAATACAGATATACCCTACGGTTTTATATTTTTATGGTCTGTATCTCTTTAGCTTATTCCTAATGAAATGACACAAGAATGATATAAACTTTCTTAATTATCCAAATCGGACCATTACGTACGAAGATATTAAGTAATAAACCGCGCCGTTACTGCTGGTAAAATAAAATTACGCGGGTGCGTGTGATGTCACTCTCTCGGTCGCCGACAGTTAACCGTAGGCAGATATCAGTATTTAGTGATTTACTCCACAACTATAAGTTTAGGAAAAAAAATTTAACAGAACCAGATAGACTCAGTTTTGTTAAATACCTAATATTTTTTCTTTTAAAGCGCTTTATCTCGAAAACTGCATTAATGGCACGCATGTGTACAAGCCGTTACACACAGAAGCCGTGGCCGGGCCGAAGGCGAAGGCGTGCGAGTTGTATCATATGAATTTACACGCCTCCACGACGCGGCGTGGAGCCGTGAAAGCGAGGCGAGGCGAAGGCGTGGCGTGAGAGCGTTGTATTTCAGCAAGTATAAAAGCCGTCACACACAGAAGCCGGAGGCGGAGCGGAGGTGGAGCTGAGGCGGACGGTAGCCGAGCCAGGCATGGCGTTCGCGGTGCGGATGTCTTCACATTGCAGGCGTGCGAAAGCCGTGGCGTCGTAGAGGCGTTTTGGAGCCTTGTGTGTGGAGTCACGGCGTCGCATTATTGTAAAGATGTCCTTTTATAAATCATTTTTGTAATCTTTTATACGGCAATCGTATAAATAACGATGTGGTTGGAATAGTAAAATAAATTTTTCGGTATAGTCCATTTTATTTAGCGCCGTATTCGGGTCATGAGCTTAAAATTTTGTAAATAAATACAACTCGTAACTCCGATAGTAGTACGCCTCCGCACCGCGACGCGTGGCGTGCGCTCTGTGTGAAGACAGACGAAGAGAGACTCATAAACTATAAGTCTAGGCTAAAATAGTTATAAAACATTGTACGTTTTTATGAAAGAACTACCGAATAGAAGAATAAAAATACGCATAGAGACTAAAGAATTTCTTTTTCGGTTTTGGCGCCATAACTTAAAAAGGGCATAATAATTGGCACCCATCTGTTTATGACTTTAATTGATTCCAAGTTTTATTGAAATTGCTGCGTGGCCACACGGTGTGACGCAGCGGTTAAATCTAAGAATGAACCGATTACTCGAAGATCGATTACAAAAAGACATCGACTCTTTTCAATTCTACAGGTTGGAGTTGCTATTCTAAAATATTTAGACGTTTGTTTATAATTTTTTTTCTCAACTGGCAGCACAATCAAAGAAAAATGGCGTTCTTTACAGCTGTGGGTTGCGCAATTTCTATGTAAATCTGCACGAAATATATTAAAAATACATATTCTTCTTTTAGCTAATCAAAATATTCTCGGGCGTGGATATGTTCTTGCACAAAAAAAATCAAGCGGATTAACACAAGTTGTATGGTAAAATCTCAAAAGTGCAACCTGTCACGAACCGTGTATTTTTTGTGTTGTGGTGATGTATGAAAACGATAAATAATGAGAAGAAAAATAATAAAGCTGTGCAAATAATGTGACAATGATGAGTTCGCTATGGGTGGTGTTATTCGTGACCTTGACCGGCTCGCATTCGGGATACGGATTGCCTGTGCGACCAACGCCGCAAACCTACCCTCACGGTGAGTCATTTATGTGAAAAAATGCATGTTTTTGTGTATTATTTGGGTAAAAAATAACGGAAATTATGTGTAGGCGTATTTGTATGCACATTCACAACACATGTTATTCATATGAACTTTGTATGTGGACAATCTTGCAAACAAAAACAGTAGTACCTACTTAGATAGTTTCAGTGTATGCACTCATTCACATATCCTGACTTGGACCGTATTACAATCGTCCAAGGAAACTAAGCATGCTTATTATTCTGATCTAATAAGTGTTATATGACATTTTAGAGCTGATACCTTGTATTTATTTATTCAAACTTGACTTACAGAATTATAGAAACTCACTAAAACATCAAATAAAAGTAGGTACGTAAAATAAAATATTATTACACAAAGCATTAGTTACAAATTACTTAAAATTTTATAATAAGTTGTTGTAAAACAAATACTTAGTCATAGACAGATAAATAAATAAATAAATAAATAAATAAATAATGCTGGACAATTCACACAGCATTATCTAGCCCCAAGCTAAGCAGAGCTTGTGTTATGGGTACTAGATAACTGATATACTTAATATAATACACTAAATAGATAGATATTTTTTATTATACATAGAAAACATCCAGAACGCCCTGGACAAATGTCTGCAGATCGTACAAACATTTGTCCCGAGGCGGGAATCGAACCCGCAACCTCCTGCGTCGCAGGCAGACCTTCGCCCGCTGCGCCACAGAGGTCGTCGAATTTTAAAGATAATAGAAGATTATAATAATAATACCACTACTACTTCACTGTTTTTATTTATTCCCTCAATAAAAGACACCCCCAAGGTATTTGTCATGCCTTCGTACATTCTTAGACCTAAAATTATGGAGAGGAACTTCTTCCAAATTTCGTCTGCTGTTGGCTGTCAGAAAGGCGAATCTATTGGTCCAGCCATATTTAGCCTTGCCATCCAACCAATAATTCAGGGTCTCCAATCCAAGCTCAATGTTTGATATTTGGATAATAGAACATTAGGTAGTTTATGTTGATCTAAAAATCATCACAGATGAATTTTGACAAATAGGTTTGGTCTTAAATATGAAAAATAAAACTATATTCACAAAGAAAATTATACTAGTAAAATTATACAAATGAGATAACTGCAAACAGTCTACAGGTTGCTCAACTGATCCATATCAATACCAGTTGGAAGCAGAATAACCAAGACGCTGGCTGCATTGCCACGCTGTAGGGCAATGCTGATGCGCTGTGCCAGATACTCACCAGCTCTCGGGTCACGCGTCGCTTCGACGCTCAGATAATTTTTTAAAAACCCGAAGAGCCTCGGTACCCCATGGAGCTAGGGTCTCGACTCCAAGGGGAGTAAATGTGCAGGTTCTGTCGAGACCTGCATATTTGTGCCTCTTGAGATCTTCGGCCAAATCTGCCGCCGCACCCGCCCTCACGGATGTCCTTGGAAGATGGGAAGGCGCAAGTGTGTCGACGCATGTAGCGTCCCACACAATGGGCCTCCCCAACTCCCATGGGACTAGTGTCATACCGCGTGGCGAGATATCCGACCGACGGCCCTAGTGCACGATAGTCCGTGATGACCAAGCTGTTCGACAGCAGTACCGCACTGCCATTGATGAGGCGCGATACGGAAAGTTACGGGATCCATTAAAGCACCAGTGTTAGATGAAGGAAATGCTTGCAACCAATGTCCTGACTCCCATTTGACGACATCTGACGACCTCTGTGGCGCGGTGGGCGAAGGTCCGCCTGCGACGCAGGAGGTTGCGGGTTCGATTCCCGCCTCGGGACAAATATTTGTACGATCTGCAGATATTTGTTCAGGGTGTTCTGGTCGTTTTCTATGTATAATAAAAATTAAAAATTTAAAATAATGCTGAACAATTCACACAGCATTATCTAGCCCCAAGGTAAGCAGAGCTTGTGTTATGGGTACTAGATAACTGATATACATAATAATATACGAGTACATAGATATATATTTTTTATTATACATAGAAAACGACCAGAACACCCTGAACAAATATCTGCAGATCGTACAAATATTTGTCCCGAGGCGGGAATCGAACCCGCAACCTCCTGCGTCGCAGGCGGACCTTCGCCCACCGCGCCACAGAGGTCGTCAATAAAAAATATCTATCTATGTACTCGTATATTATTATGCGGGTTCGATTCCCGCCTCGGGACAAATATTTGTACGATCTGCAGATATTTGTTCAGGGTGTTCTGGTCGTTTTCTATGTATAATAAAAATTAAAAATTTAAAATAATGCTGAACAATTCACACAGCATTATCTAGCCCCAAGGTAAGCAGAGCTTGTGTTATGGGTACTAGATAACTGATATACATAATAATATACGAGTACCCATAACACAAGCTCTGCTTACCTTGGGGCAAGATAATGCTGTGTGAATTGTCCAGCATTATTTATTTATTATTATTATTTATTTTGAAATGGCCAGGAGGCAGGCACGAGCTCGCTGTGTTTCCACAGTTGACTACATCTCAAAGAATACGTAAATTTAGGTACAAATAGACAGAACCGAATAATTGTAAAAGCCATATGACTATTAATTTTGAGCAGTCTGTCCGAAGGTTTGTTGAAATTTTGAATTTTCTCATCTAAAAATGACTGAAAAGACTCATCAAGAATTGGTGAACTAAGGAGTCAAAGTGAACATTTATCTACAATTGTAATGTTGGGGGCTTACTATTGAAATTACCAAAATTTGAAATTTCTGTCTACACAAGAGTCCGAAATTAAAAGCAGTTATTGTTATGTGTATTGTGTTGTTAGCAGTTAGCTCAATTGTTTCAATTGTAAATACTAGTTCTAATTATGTAATTATTATGTAGTAGGTATGTTCTACCGTGTGGAGTGGCACAAAAGTTTGGAGACCTATACCCAGCAGTGGGTGAAGTCGGGTTGCGAATGATGATGTAATTTTCTTTGTCAATAAAGTATGTTTTCACAAGGAATCTATATTGTTATTAATGCTGGACAATCTACACAGCATCATCTCGACTAGACCCAAAGCCAAGTAAAACACAACACTTTTTTAAAATCCTATTATAATTACAATTTATAACATGTGAAATGTAATTAAAAATAGAAAACAAAACCTATAAAAACTATCGTAGTTTGACGAATTCATTACGGATGTAAGTGGGTTAACTACGAACCTTATTTCTGTTGTAAGAACACTTTCTTCACTGTTCTTCCAACACAAAGGTTCGTAGTTAACCCACTTACATCCGTAATAAAAACTAAACCTATTAATAAATAAAAATACATTGACATTCCAGGAGTGAGGATCCGTAATGTTAGAGCAATTTCTATAGAACTAGTATCCAAATCGGACCATTACGTACGAAGCTATGACTAAATTACTAGCGAAGTTCACTGAGTAACCGCCGCGGGTGCGTGTGACGTCACTGGCTCGGTCGCCGCCCATTAACCGTAAGTATCAGTGTTTAGTGATTTACTCCGAAACTATAAGAAAAGGAAAAAAAAGACAACCAAATAGACTCATTTTTGAGAGACCTATCAATTTTTTTTTTTAAATTATAAAGAACAATTTCAGTCCATGGGTCTCTCAAAACTGAGTCAATTTGGTTCTGTAATTTTTTTTCCTAAACCTATAGTTTCAGAGTAAATCACTAAAAACTTATATCGGCCTACGGTTAACGGGCGGCGACCGAGCCAGTAACGTCACACGCACCTGCGGCGGTCACTCGGTAAACTTCGCTAGTAATTTGGTCATAACTTCGTTAATTTTGGTCCTAGAACAAAAATTTTATGTATTACAAAATGTTATGGATTTCTTAGCTCTATAAATCTGCATTCTCAACTAGAAACGTTACGGATCCTCATTATGTTTCATACATTATACTTAGCTGCATTTTGTAGAATTCATTTATTTTTCATAATGCCTTCATTCCTCCATTGATCCTGTAATATTAATGACAATTACCCCATTTTATGATCATGTAATGCTTCCAGATGGACCTCTGGACAGTTGGTCCGAGGGTGCTGCATTTGTGGCGATACCAGCGCTGGCGCTGGTCATTGTGGCTGTAGCCTTCCTACTCGGCTGCACTTGGTGTTACAGACATAAAGGCTGCAAGGTAAGTGCCACTAGCTCACTCAGCATTATTATTTGACATATATCCATGCAAACATCTACAACATACAGCTAGAATACACAATAATAATTGCAAAACAAATTTGTTAAAACAAAGAAAAAAATTCACATCAACACACATCAACAAGTCAAATTTTAAACTACATAATATATTATAACATAATTATTATATTATGTTATTTTTTAACTAAAATGTCAAGTAGAAATAAAGTGTTAGTTGATTTTCTTCACCTAAATTTTTTGTCCACTAGTTAAGCAGTGAAAAATAAACCACCGCTAGCATGTTTAAATATCACTAGTGTCTTGTACATGTTATTTTTGTTGATGTTGCAAGTTGTACTAAGTGTAGGATATGAGATTAGGAGAAAAGAAAAAGCGTAGGCCTAAGAAAAATTGCAGGCATAAACCCAGCATCTAATCAGTTCTTAGATAGAACTGATTAGATGTATCTTAAGCCAGTATTATGAAAGCTTGCTCAGATATAGATCTTTGCTTGAGTGTCGTTTATGCCGTAGAAAAGCGTTACAAAAGCATAGATTGATCACTGCGCAAGCTTTCATAATACAGGCCTAAGAGCTTAGATCATATTCTAAGGTAAACATACCTACTTCTTTTTGTTTAAAGATCCTTTTACCGAAAACCTTTTTATCATTTGGAGGGAGCGATGAAATCATCCATCTGATGTCGATATACAAGCTGGCCCATTTCCTTTATCATCAACCTATATTAGTCCACTGCTGGACATATGCCTCCCCTGATGAGCGTCAGAGCACTCTGTCTTCAGCTTGACGCATCCAGCATCTGCCTGCAGTCTTTCGCACCCACCTGACCGAAGGGCTTCCTACACTATGTTTGCCGAGCGTACAAAACATATACAATGTAAAATATGTTACAAAGAGAAAGAGTTAAAATTTACATTCACACTATATTATATTTGTTAACACATCTAATAAACAGCAAATTATAGCTGTATTAGTCAGTGGCCAACTATTTGGCAGCTAGTATGAAATGCAACCAACTTTTAGTCACATTATCTGTTATTCATCCTCATGTCGCGTAGAGGCGCAGGCGTCATAATCTTACCTCCGCCGTATCTGTTAGGGTTGCAACATAAACTTGCCCATTTTAAGAAACAAAGTAGCAGTTTCGAAAATACACGACTTTTTTGGCTATAAAAATAAATAATAGATTCAGGCGTTACTTTGCGAAAATCCTTTGCAAAATATTAGGATAAAAGTATTTAGTAACAATTCCCCGGAAATGCTGTCATGGCCAGGCGCCTTCGATGGCGATGTATTTTGTTGAATCTCATTAGAATTGTTACAAAAAAAAGGTAGCACTCCGGGAGTGCCGGCAGAAGTGAAAACTTACATCTTACGATCTTACGCTTTTTCGATCAGCATCACGTGACCCTGACGCGAGTTTGAAAGTTTTTACCCATACAAAAAAAAGTGCTCAGCGCCGCTAAAGAAGTTTTCACTTCAAAAATCCTAATATTTTTTGACTATATAAAGTAAAAAAGCGGCTGCAATTGATATCTAGTAATCAGCTCTCATCTAGCTTGAAGCTTGTACTTAATAATAATATCTACGTCTGTGCCGCGACGAAACATTGCAGTGAAGGATTGATTTTGTAGGTACCATTCTATACATACAGTTCTTAATTCAATCATAAGTCCATGAAACTGTGTTCTTCGATTAGAATCATAAACATTCGCTCGATTTCTTAGGTAACCAGTAAGGTATCTAGTATTGTTTACTTAAGAAAGATTTATCCCGTATTTACACTAACGCATTCCGACGCTTGGCTATGGTGGGAAAGCAATGCTCTAACTCAACAACAATGCATGCTTCACTAATAAACACACACCTATATTCCAGCCAAATCGATTGTAGTTTTTGTAAAAAATTCCCTCTGTTGCCGCGCTTTTTATATACAACTAGCTTCTTCCCGCGGCTTCGCACGCGTTGTTTCTATGGAAACGTTTTGAGGTTATTTCTATCTCATGGGAACTGATTTATGGGATAAAAAGTCGCCTATGTTTGATTCCAGTGTTAGACTTACCTGTATGCAAAATTTCAGCCTGATCCGTTCAGTAGTTTTGTTTGGCGTGAAGAGGTAACAAACATCCATCCATCCATCCATCCAAACTTTCGCATTTATAATATTAGTGTGATTTACATTAATTGTCGATTTGAGATCCTACCTTCAATAAATATTTTTTACAATTATATCTGAAACTCGACGCCAAGTGAGTTTTGAAATTTTCGCATCGAGTTTGGTTAATGTATAGACAGAAAAGTGCATCAGCCATAGGTGACATCCCTAGCGATTGGCCAATAAAAGTTGCAGTTGTATTTATCTAATCAGCGGACGGGCGGGGTCGTCGATCCCGGCACGCCCTTGCCTATGGGAAGCGGCAGCCATTGTGTCATCCTTCTGTCAATTTTAATAGAGGCCTTGCTAACCAAGCCCCGTTGATTATGTTACAATACAACCATAGCATGACCTTGGCTGTATCGCTAATGGGTAAAACAAAAATGTAGAATAGTATTCAAATTCCCTTATATAGCTGTCATCCGATCGGATGTTTGCTAGGACGATCTGACGACGACCATTACGTACGATACTTCGTACGTAATATGGTTCCAGATCGTCATAATTTCAACCGACGAAAAACGGAGGTGGTTCTCAAGTGGACGCGTATATTTTTTTTAATGTATAACCACGCATAACTTTTTACAGAGTAGTCCGATTTCAATAGTTCTTTTTTTATTGGAAAGGGTATAAGAAATCCAACCCTAAGGGTATGAAAACAGGAGATGATTGATTGTTCACTCACTGATTGTAGGTATTATATGACCACGCATAACTTTTTACAGAGTAGTCCGATTTTGATAATTCTTTTTTTATTGGATAGGATATACTATACCCCAAAGTTCGTCCCATGTAAATTTGAAGTCGAAGTCAGAAGAAGTATAGGATATAATTCCGCAAGCGTTGGTTAAAATCCAGTCTTAAGATAATTGTCGGTTGTTTACCTTGGTCGTATGAACAAAATAAGACGTGCCTACATAATCTTAGCCATCACTAGATTTGGAAAGAATAGCTGCTTCCTTAGCATAGGTTCTAATCTAAGCTAAACTTTCCTTTAAACAAACTTCTACTCTAAAGGACTAGTTTCTGCTCACGGCTTCGCGAGCTTTGTTTCTATAGAAACGAGGCGATTTATATCCCATGGGAACTGATTTATAAGATAAAAAGTAGCCTTTGTTCGATTCCAGGCCTAGAATAACCTGTTTGTAAAATTTCAGCCCGATCCGTTTAGTAGTTTTGCGTGAATAGGTAACAAACATCCATGCATCAAAACTTTCGCAGTTATAATATTCGACTTCTTAATTTTGTAACTGAAAAAGTAGACACGTAAATTCCTAAAAATCACCCCATTAATAATCACGCAGTGTACCATCCTTGTGTAACTTGATCTTAAATCAAACTCATCGATGTAAGTAAAATTCGAAAGATTGGGCACTAGCTTCTCGAAAGTGGAACGCTCAAATTGAGTCCAATTGTGTCCACCCACCTCAGTCACAGTCGGACCGGCGGCGCGGCCGGCGTACGTGTTTCGCGTGTATTGTTGTCGCGATCGCACTTCGGTCTAGGTACGTTTTTCCATCTTTGTCGTTCATTAGGTAGGTATATTGCAAAAGATTGGAAGTAAGAAGTGTCTTTGCGTTTAGTTGTAACACAACACAGGCCATTTGTGTAGTTAGCGCTGGGTGAACGTACCGTATCTACAGAATTTTACTTATGTCTATGACCAAACTATACCAAATTGAAGATTCCCCCTGAAGACTGGTGGGTGGTGTGAATAGCTCCATTTCGCCGGGTAACCGGCAATGACGTCAACATTCAAGGCCTAACTGTCCCTTCTATGACGTAATCGTCACCCACCTCAAATAGTAAAGCTTGAGATTTCCTTCCTAAATGTCATCAGGCTTGAAGCAAACTGCCATTCATGGATAACTTAGGCGCAAAATAAATACGGCGATATGTTCGCATCGTGTATCACGCCGCGGTAAACGAGAATGTGTCAGAGATATTAGAGCTCGAACCATTGATGTAGAAAAGGGAAGATGGGTTACGTTCTCCCAGCGCGTACTCAACAACTGGCCTGTGTTACAACTACACGCAAACACATACGCTCACAGTTACATTTCCAGTCCTGTGCAATATAAAGAACAACAAAGATGGCAAGATGTACCTAAGACCGAAGTGAGACAGAGACAACTATATTAATCTCTGGCCCCACTAGGTATAATAAAACAAATTCGGGATTTCCCCGAGTTACGGTAGGTACAATAGTAGAGTCGTTCCTTTAACCCACACCATCAATCTTGTCCCAACTGGTATGAGCGGACGAATCGTAAAAATGTTATACGCTTCGTTAGTAATTTGAATTTTAGTACAGTCAACCAAAAAAAGTTAGTAAAATAATAGGCAAGAGGTATATTTATTTTGTGTTTTGTACATAAAATAATGTGAAATGAATACAAATGATAGAGGTTCCACATAGAGTTTGTGATTGTACTCGACGTATAAATTCAATAGAAACAAAGAGTGATGCGAGTTGCAGATTGAAAATAATACCTATCATCTTTACGATTTGTCAACTCACACCAGTTGGGACAAATATGATGGTACGAGTTGAAGAACGACTCGACTCGCAATAAGGCTATTGCTATCTCTGTTTACACACTTACGTTTCGTATATTTCTATCCCTCTCTGCAAATGGCGAAAAAAGGCAGTAAATTAATCAAAAAACTAAATTCTTTGGTGTACTTACGCGTGAAAAGTGATGCCTTGGGCTTTGTTTTTGGTTTTTGAGCTATTTGTACACCTTGTGAACGAACACGAAGGCATTGCTTTAGTCTTTTAGTCAGTAAAACACAGTCAGTACGTCGTAGCAAGCACGCGAATCACGTCCGCCCGCGCCGCCGGTCCTATTATGACTGCGGCGAGAGCACACAATTGGACTTCATTTGAGCCTGCCGGTTTCGAGAAGCTAGTGCCTCATCTTCCCCCTTTCTACATCAATGGCTCGAACACGTTCTTTTGTCATTTAGGTTTTATAGGGTTCCGTACCACAAAAGGAAAAAAGGAAACCTTATAGGATCAGTTAAGGGTTAATATCAAAAAAATATATTTTTATTCTCTCCCTGGACCAAAATATACTTCCCGTTGACCTAGAATCATGATATTTGGCAAGAAACAAGGTCTTACAATTATACGGAACCCTTAGTGCGCAAGTCCGTTTTCTGGGAGTTTTCTGGGTCGTCGTGATATGAACCCACCTATTCTTCGCTTTCGGCTGGACGTTGAATTTCGGGACACCCTGTATTGAGATAGACAATGCCGGGCTTGATTGACCATAAAATAAATCATACATTGACTGTGAAATTAACCTCGTTGAGATCTCGAATGTGGTTTAAGCATCAATTGTTCTTTGATACCGTATTGTCTATAACGAATAAAATAACTAGAGTAGACCAAAGACTCGAGAAATGACACATTGATCTACAACGCCGGTAAACGGTTATTGTCACGGCCAAAAACTATAGGCTTTGCGGAAAATTCGACTAAAACAATTCGTCTAAAACAATTCGACTAAAACAATTCGACTATTGCCGGGTCAACTGAAGGTCGAATTGCTTAGTCTAGTCGAATTGTTACTAGTCGAATTGTATTAGACGGATTGTTCTAGTCCAATTTTCCGTAAACGAAAACTAGACGTCTAAATACTGTTATATGCTATTTACCCAATCCAATAACGTATGATCCTCACCTCACCTGTATTGGTCCACTGCTTAACGCAAGCATCCCCCTGATAAGTGCCTTATTGGCTTTTATCTCATTTTTATCTCATAGGGGTAGTGCCCATAGACCCCATGCTGGGCATGCGGCTTGGGGATAGCAGTAGGGTAGTAGAATTGTTCTGCAGGAGGCGCTGCTGCCCGCCTCCGATGGATGTCCCTTAGTCGCCTCCTACGACACCCACGGGAAGAGTTAGGTGGTGATCACTCTAAGCCGGCACCACTACCGGTACCAATGATTAATAAAATTGCATACATTCCCCCTTTGCTAATTGTGAAAGCGAGCGAACCAGTGCGAGTTATCGAGTCCAGCAACCACAACATCGTAATCGTAACCAATTTCTGGAGATAATTATTAGTATCGATCTCGAAGCTTCAAACTCTTGAAGGGGAGGGCCTAAGAATCTTCAAACCATCTTTCTCTTGTATTCAACCACAGAGGTCCTGTAGGGCAATTCTTAACGAACTCTGTAGCGCAGCGGGCGAAGGTCCGCCTGCGACGCAGGAGGTTGCGGATTCGGTTCCCGCCTCAGGACAAATAATTGTACCATCTGCAGATATTTGTTCCGGGTGTTTTCTATGTATACCTTCTAAAAAATGTATGTATTCTATTCTATGAAGTTGTGTGTAGTATAAATTATTACGTATATCAGTTATCTAGTATCCATAACACATTTGCTTACTTTCGGGCTAGATGATGGTGTGTGGATTGTCCTGCATTATTTATTTATTTAAATTAGATAATTTCCCTGAAGGAAAGCTCTCTTCGTTCGGTGATTGCCAAAACCAAGTCTTTTCGTAGATGACCAAATGGGTCTCTTAACAATTTCATAGTCCATGCATGACACACAAGGGCGTTTCCCGTCTCGTTTACTGGGCAGTGAATGCGTTAGGCTAAAGGTTTCTTCGTCGCTTCTTTACTTTAGTCTACATACCGAAGCGACAGAAATCAAAAAATATCACTTTATTTCCGTGTCAGTGTTTAGTTTTTTATTTTGACCTTTTCTAAGTGTACATTTATTGTATTTATGGAAATAAAGAGTTTTTGATTTTGATTTTGATTTTGATTTTGTTAACATTCAAGGCCCAAGACGCAGATGCTAGTATCCGTCACCGTGTCGCGGCGCGACCCAGATGGGCGCGCCGCCGTCGCCCGAGGCTGGGCGGATATAGGTACTATGCGACCTAACTTTTACGCGCGTCCAAACGCATTTACTGCCCAGATTGTGAGCCACGACCACCAGAAGACACGCCCGCTGCTCTACACGCGCTGTACAGGCTCACCATCTACGTCATGGGCACTTGTGTGTTAATTCATGTACAAGTAAATCTTTGAGAAGCTAGTAAGCACTGAAGGCAGTGACAATTACTCACCGACTCATCACATTTGGCATCTATTGTGCGTCTATTCTCTGCGCTGATGCGCCACTCCTCATTTACTTTACATTTAGTACCGACAGTTTTATGTTTGTTAGTCATTGCACATGGCATGTGTTTGCTATTACTTTAAGAGCTTTCTATATGAATGGAACCGTTGAGTTATTATTTTTACTTTTAAACTATGCATGCAGATAATAGCTGCGGGCACTGCGGACTAAAGCTTTTGCGCACATTAATCCAAAGCCACTCCCAAACAGTACAAAAATGTGTATTCGAATATGGGCTTCTTTAGATAGATTTTACAGTGACAAAATGGCTTCCCACAAGCTTCACACGAGCGGCCCGAGACTTTTCTGTCATCTGATGCCGTCGATGTGAAATGTTTCAAAATGTTGCGAGTTAATATAACCCATATTTGAATGCACATTTCTATGTTGTGCTGTAGCGGTGCGCCTTTGATCTGCGACAACTTGAAAGACTCGTTCCAATTACCTGTAAGTAATAATAATAAATAATGCTGGACAAGTCACACAGGATTATCTAGCCCCAAGCTAAGCAGAGCTTGTGTTATGGGTACTAGATAACTGATAGACATAATACAATACACTTCATAGATAGATATTTTTTATTATACATAGAAAACATCCAGAACGCCCTGGACAAATGTCTGCAGATCGTTCAAACATTTGCCCCGAGGCGGGAATCTAATCCGCAACCTCCTGCGTCGCAGGCAGACCTTCGCCCGCTGCGCCACAGAGGTCGTCTAATAATAATAGCGTTACAATATTATTCGATGATCACTTCGACTTTCGTTACAGACGAAAGCACTTATTCGTTTCGGTCGGTGTGGCGTTAGAAGCGTTAAATTTCCAATTCGTTGATGTAGTTTTGATATCATAACTAATCAGCAAAGTGCTCTATTATTCATTATTTGCTAAATGAAAGCATTTTTTATGTCGTCGTATCTTTCACTGCAATAATTTTGTTGATTACTGAACATTATTTGTTTGGTGTGTGGTGCCGGCTTAGAATTTAGACCACCCCAATTCTCCCAGCGGGTGTCGTAATAGGCGACTAAGGGATATCAACCGGGAGCGGGCAGCAGCGCCTCCTGCAGAACAATTCTACCACCAAACTGCGATCCCCAACCAGCATGCCCAGCGTGGGCATTATGCGCATTACCCTCCATGAGATAAAAGTCAGTAAAACGCTTATCAGGCCTGCGTCCAGCAGTGGACCAATATAGGCTGTTGAGACTGGGCATTTCTTTGTTTACGTAGGTCAAACTTCCTATTTTAATCTCTGCTCGTGAATCAGTACCGTGAACTAGGTCCCGGCTGTAAATTGGTCCAGAGGCACTTATTTTAATGACCACTCGCTTCCACTAATCGGCTTCTGAACCTAACCTTGTAAGCGACACCGTTTCTCCTATCTCTAGCCAGTAAACTATTAGAATAATGAATGTCTCGATAATATAATAATAAATAAATAATAGAGACAATAAAGACAATAGAGACAATAGCGTCGTTTTTCTGACGCATCGCTATACCGCAAAATACAGAATGTAAATAAATAAATAATAATAATAAATAATGCTGGACATTTCACACAGCATTATCTAGCCCCAAGCTAAGCGGAGCTTGTGTTATGGGTACTAGATAACTGATATACTTAAGGGGGTATAGTACCTCAAATTGCTTATTTTCAACTCCGTCGGACCTCCATATCTTCCAAACTACTGAATATTTAACTTTGAAATTTATATATGGTAAAGTTCAGGACTTATTCTATCGATCATATGTTTCGAAAACACGATGCCATAAAATTTTCTCGATAGAAAAAAATCGTCAAAGTTACCTCTAATTTTTTTACTAAAACCCTAATTTCTCAATAAATACAGATGATACGACCTTGAGATTAAGCATAGTAATTGAACTAAGTATAAAGAACATTTTATATGTTGCCTTTTTTCAATTAACTATTCTAATGTTTGTGGGGAGCAAATAACTACTAAAAACTTGATTTTTGGGCTTACGCCGCTTTGCTCTGTCCCGCTCCTGTGAACGCGAAATCCTATGCCTATCCTCTTCACACAATAACGAGGTAGGGTACCGCCTTAATAATATACACTACATAGGATTGATTTTTATTTTTTTATTATACATAGAAAACATCCAGAACACCCTGAACAAATATTTGCAGATCGTACAAACATTTGTCCCGAGGCGGGAATCGAACCCGCAACCTCCTGCGTCGCAGGCGGACCTTCGCCCGCTGCGCCACTGAGGTCGTCATAATAATAATACTTGTTTCTGCGCGCTGCCGTTTTAAGGTTATTTCTATCCCATGGAAACTGATTTATTTGATAAAAAGTAGCCTATGTTTTATTCCAGGCCTAGAACTAACTAAGTGCAAAATTTCATCCCGATCCGTTCAGTATCCGTTCGAATCACACTATGTGATAGTGTGATTCGAAAGTTTGGATGTTCACGTCACGTCACACTAATATTATAAATACTTAATAAAGTTTGGATGGATGTACCTATATATGGATGGATGGATGTTATTTATCTCTTCACGCCAAAACTACTGAACGGATCATGATGTAATTTTGCATACAGGTAATTCTAATCCTGGAAATTAATAAAATTAATCGAACATAGGCTACTTTTTATCCATAAATCAGTTCTCATGGGATAGAAATCACCTTTAATAAACGTTTAAAGAAACAACGCAGTCAAGAAACGAATGTCAAAATCTTTTGTCCAACATCGGTGGCTAGTAAATTATATGAACTCTTCTAATTTATTTGATCAAATGTACATTGGACAAAGATATTTGACGAAAGGAATATCATCTTTATCAACGAAGGTTGGGCACATACGGAGAAGTCTGTATCTTGCTTTCACAAAGCGATGTAAACTCGAGTTTGTATTTTAGCGCTCATTACCCCGATTATTCGGTGGTCTAGTCACCGACCTTGCATTTCAATCGTCGACTGCAGTCTCCCACATCCGACAATTACGCCGTTCATTGAACGTAAACAGTAATTCACGCGCATTATCTCTAGAAAACGTAAGCTGAGAGTTGTCGTTGTTGAGTTGAGATAGTCTTATCTGCGTGAGTCAGCACACGCAGACGACGACGGCATCCCGGCGTAAACATCACATTTTGGTATAAATCGTGCAAATCTTTATGAATTTCTGTGAACATAGTCACGGATGCAAAACTGCGCATGGTGCAGTGGAGTGCGTAATCGTAATCAATCATTCATTCCTTCTGACACCTTAAATAAGCCACTCGCGCGTAGTTCCGAGAACTCATACAGATTTGCGCGTATTATACTAGCCTTCGTCTGTGAGTTTGATTGCAACTTTTGCAAATGATATTGTCATAGTAATGCTAGGATAGGACCATGGAGATAAAAGTACCGATTCTTTGTCGACTACCCGTGCAAGTTTTTGATAGTCACGAATATACCCATCTCCATGCCAAATTTCATTAAGATCCATTCAGTCGTTTAGGCGTGAAAAAGTAACAGACAGACAGAGTTACTTTCGAATTTATAATATTAGTATGGATGTAGCGATTAAAAGTGTTCACTAAAAGATCGAACAATTAGTAGATTCGACGTTTGATGTATGGAAACTTTGTTCAAGAACGTCAACTGAAATGTAATTGCCCGATTATTGCCAAATTATTTTTGAAACACCTGCCTATGTAGCTTGTAAATCTTACAAGTAAAACCCCGATAGCTCTTCATCAAGTAAAAATAGCAAACCAGTATTTATAGAATATTTTTACTGCCTAGGTACTGCATTCCAGCTTTATACTTCCGCATTTTGATACTAACCCTTGGCATCCAACTTTACGTACCTCCCAAAAGTCATAAATAAAATATGCTTCCGAAACTAACACAAAACTCTAGGCGTCCGAAATAACTGCGTATTCATTCGCATTCATATCATAATACGTCAAAACAAAATTCTAGTGAATTTTGCTCGGCGACAGTATTTAAGATGCTTCACATAGAAAGCCTAGACTACGCGCGAGACATCCACATAGCATCTGCATGTGCTGAATCACCTAAACCTTATGCGTACGTGATTAGAACTAGATTCAAAGCAGAGTTATGTCGGATCTAACAATGCTGCGGCGCTTCTAGTTGGCATGGAGCCCGGGTCAGGCACACCCTACAGTCGTGCCCCTCCTACGTCGTCATCGCTTCACACCTCCACCATTGCTGCTTTGATTCATGCTCCTCTATGACAAACGGGTGACAACGCGGTAATGTGATGTTAAGTTATGCTACTTTACGATTGTCATGCTAATATGTTGCTAATGAATTAAAAGTATATTACATACAATGAATGCTTAGGCATTACTACAATGTACCCACAGGATGGCTAGATAGATGTTCTTTTTAGTGTGATCAGTTTAGGACTCTATTGTCTTAGATTTTAAAAGCTGTGTGGTGCTGCTTTAGAAATTGCACCACCCCAATTCTTCCCACGGGAGTCGTAAGAGGCGACTAAGGGATATCCACTGGGGGCGGGCAACAGCGCCCCCTGCAGAACAATTCTACCACCGAACTGCGATCCTCAACCCGCATGCCTAGCGTGCGGATTATGCGCACTACCCCCATGAGATAAAAGCCAATAAGGCGCTTGTCTATATAGCCATATAGCCTATTTTGGTCTACTGCTCGACTCAGGCCTCCCCCTGACCTGCGTCCAGCAGTGGACCAAAATAGGCTGTTGAGGTGAGGAGGTATCTTAGATTTTGCTCAGTATAGCTGGCTATGCTCTCGCCTTGTGTAAGTCTTAAGTTTACTAGGTATAATCTTTTAAAATAATAATGTAAGTAGCTGGTATTCATCTGGTATTCCACTCAATCATAACATTGATTGTCCTTTCTTTGACCGCCATGGTTTTTGGCTGTCATATGCATATTTTTATGGTTCTGCTATAAAGCTTTACGAGCATACGAGCCAACGCTTCCTGTTAGACCCCTATATATTCTTTAATGGCTTAAAATAGGTTAAGGTATGTTTTCTCATAACTATTTCCTAGTTCCCGTTACTCTACCTACCATTATATCTGCCTAGATAATTTATCATAGTTTATTTTCTAAGCCAATTGTTACAACAAACTATTTGGTAGCTTCGATGGGGTTTATAAATTTTTAATTTTGTTGTTAATTTATTTTTTTAAAGCACTTGTTTTATGATGTTTGTTTGCAGTCTCTATTGTTGTGTTTAGTGTAACTTTTTTTTTACTTTCCCTCAGTGTTTTATTTAGGTGTGTTTGTACTAAATAAATCTCTGTTCTATTCTTTCTTCTTTTCTAAAACATTAACGCAAGTGGCGTCAAAGTTCTGCTGTTACATAGTAATAAATGTTCAGTACATAACATACACTATTCACATACATGTTTATTTATCAGCATGACTCACTATTTAATTAGCAGTAAACGATGTTACTTGCCAACCTGCCCGCTCCGTTTTGAAATCTGATCTTACTGTAGCTTTCTTTACATATGTAAGTACTTTAGTTTCTATTTCTGCCTGTCGCCGTTATTATTATAATTACGAAAAAAGCCAGTTAAAAGTTTTGATGAAACTACGTTGCGTTGCGATATAACTCGTATTAGTCGACCTCTTTGCCGCAGTAGGTGAAGGTCCGCCAGCGACGCAAAAAATATATATTTGATCTGCAAATTAATAATTATTCGGAAGATAATCCTACTAAACATAAACAATCTTATTACAGCAAATAGGCAAATAATAGATAACATTACTTAAATCGCCATAAAAAGATACAATGGCCTATAAAACTGATAAAAAAGTTATTGGTGTGGGCTAAGAGACTATGATTTGACCGATGGATCTCACTATACGCCGAGCCTGTGTCGTGAGATCCAAGCTGATGATTCTCACAAAAACGAGTAGGCAGGTAGGTACTTTGTCTCAGTGTGAGCAGTGTGAAGTGTGAACGTATAACTCTTAGTCCTGCTATCTTAAACTATCTTATCAAACAAACTCTGACGGTATAAAAAATGTTTCGACCCGCTCCGGGCGTCGTTAGACTTTATCCGGACACAACTCTACATCCTAATCAGCATGTCATAACAAGTTATGTATACTAATTAAAAGTCTCTGACTTTGATACCACGTCTCTTGATAAGCGTGGTTGAATGCGGGCTCATCGGTATGACTCACGGACACACTAATTACAGAGCTATCTCCTTTTTATTCTAGACCTTACTGCCTTGATATAAAGCCCGCATTCATCACGGTTTTGAATATACACGTGCTTGCCTTGAGCTGTTGATAACTCTAGTTAATGAGCGCTTCTTGTGTACGTAGAGTACTCCTGCATTTCAAAAGTATAGTGCACGTTGTTTTATCTCGTGCGATGTACCGGTTATGAGACTGCATAATGATAATCACTGGTTCTGTGTACGTTTGTACAGGTTTTGAGTGAGTTATATTTATTTTTCATCACGGAATTTTCATCGTGTTGTGTATTGTTCCATTTGTTTTTACCACGAGGGGCTTGCAATCTCTCAACTAACGCTAAAATTTTGTTAGCGAATTTAAAATCGTTATGTCGCGGAGATGTACCTAAGCTGTCCCTCGCAAGCTGGCGACATCGCGCAGCGGTGACGAGAAGAGAGGTGAGCGGCGTGCAGCAAGCGGCGCCGCTATTGCATTCATCTCAGCAAACATCCGACGCACGCCGCACGCAGCTCAGTTCCGGTCATTGCCAGCACACATCTCCGCTCCAGTCTCTCGGGTACGCATCTCCGCACACCTTCGGTGGAGACAACCTAGCTAAAAACGTCTCACCTCTGCTTCGCACTCTCAGCTTTGGTGGAGTCTAGGCCTCAACCTTTGTTCTCTCTCTCTGTGGTAAACTTACATTTATACGAAAAAGAATGCAATTGCCCACAATGCTATTCCAATTATTTTGGCAAGTAAGCAGTGCCATTTATTTAAATCTATTTTCGTTCGGTATTCACAACGTGTTCATCAAAATGTGTTGCATGCGATTCTGTTACTCCACTGTTTTGTACCGTATCATAGCTGATCTTTTAGTTAACTTTGGATTGTTAACTCCAGACTTCCCATTTAGTTGGCTAAGTGATCAATCAGATCATATTTATGGTAGGTAAGGTATGGATTCGTTTACACAAAAACAAAATCGATACTTTAATATTATAAATTCAAAACTAACTCTGTCTGTCTAACTGTTACCTTTTTAGGGCTAAACGGTTGAACGGATCTTAATGAAATTTGACATCGAGATAGATGGTATCCCGGGGACGGACATAGGCTACTTTCTATCGCGGAAGAGAGCGTACGAAGCCGCGGGCAGCAGCTAGTTACTTACCTCATCCATTATTATTTGAGCTCTGATCCCGGCATGATTTTAATCGTTCTATCCTTTCTCGAAACGACCTTAGTCTTACATCCTGAGATTCAATTATTACTGTCAATAAACAACGTAAGACGTACCGTAACCAGGACACAAGAAATCATAAAGTTCTTTACTACTTCATTGTTCACCTCGGTGAATTCGATTTGTCACTCGATCGACTAACTTCATGAGAATTGCCTTCCATTGTTGACGATAGGAACAGTTTTTATGCCTATTCATACGCTGAACGTGGTAATTTGATTGTGTAGTGTGGTTTCCTTGAACGCGGCTTTCGTGTTACGTTTTGTTTGTACGTACACGTAATCTAAGTACGTGCTTATGGTATGTTTATTGCACCGGTTGAATACTTTCAGCCCCTAGTAAAGCCAGTAGGCTAAAACTGTAATTAGAATGGCCAGGCCAAAATGGTTACTCTGATTTTCCTTAAAACGATCGATGACAAAACTTAAACGAAAGTATTAAAATCAGGTTATCTCGTATTAATGGACTGCTAGATTGCAAAACACAGCACACGATATCTCACCATATCTCATATCAATATGGCTAATTCGTGCAGTGCTAAATCTATCTGGTCCACCAGTTCCAAGTCGCTCACTCAGCGAGCTACGGAAAGACCTATGCTCGGAGTTTCTCTTAAGGATAGGATTCGTAACGAATACATCCAACAGAGAATCGATATAGCTCAAAGAATTAGCACGCTGAAGTGGCAGTGGGCCGGCCATATCTCGCGAAGAACCAACCACCGCTGGGATAAACGTGTTCTTGGGTGGAGACCGCGACTCGGCCAACTTAGTGTAGGATGCCTTCCGGTCAGGTGGGCTGACGACTTGCGGAAGACTGCAGGCAGATGCTGGATGCGGCAAGCTGAAGACAGGACGCTATGGCGCTCTTTATCGGAGACCTATGTCCAGTAGCAGACTGATATAGGTTGATGATGAAAATATGAGGCATAACTCTACCTCGTTCACCCATTGATAGCCTGTCCTCCATCACAATGTAAAAATGTTTTGTTACAATCACTCCGGTATCTATTGTAACATCAATTCAAGCCCATGATTATGTTCATTCATAGGTTACGTCATTTGCAATGCACTGGAGTTACGCCGAGGTCGTCTAAAGGTTAAATATGTGCTAATCGACGACTAACGCGATAGATAACTTCTTTATTATGACGGCTGTTTTCGATCATCCATTTTAACCGTAAAAGTTTTATGTAGGCTGATATAGGGCTTTCCTTCCTTTAAAATTGTCTTAATGTAAGCAGAACTTATGGCAACCAAATGCTTCGGACACTAAAAACACCGGAACAAATATACATGAGTATGCTAATCTTACAAATGACTTGCTTCGAGACTGGGTCCACGTCAACGTCTTAACTGTTAGGCTCGTATTAAGAAAATTTGCTCAGTCATAGATATAGCTTGATGGCATAGAAAAGCGTTAAATAAAATGAAATAAAAATAGCGTTTAATCTCTGACTTACAATTTTCCTAATTTTTGTCATAAAGTTTTAATAATATCTACTTATCTATTTACTAATTTTTGACACCGGTTCTAGGTAAGTCAGGTTGTCCTTTGACATAGCCCTCCTCCATTGTGTGCCATTGCATGCGGTTTAGGCATGCCCTACGCCATCCCTCAGCTAGATCATCTTCCCAACAACGCTTAGTAGGTCTGCCTCTGCTGCGTTTCCCTTCCCGTAAAGCGTCACTCAAGCATAAATCGATGACGAGCAAGCATTCATAATACGTTTTAATAATAAGTTTTAGTGCAAGCATTTAGTTTCCGTAACACAAGATCTGCTTACTTTAAGGCAATTTTTAAGGAAGGCCCTATACCAGACTACATAACTCTTTTACGATTAAAATGGACGATTTTAACTTAGCCAAAAGTCATATTTTCGAGTACACCCAGTTGTTTCACTTCGCACTAGCAGTAGAATTCACTGCTCTGCCGTCGGCATGCTTTCAGAGATGAAACAAAACCTCGCAGAGAAATGAATGCTCTTTCTACGAAGGCAGCCTTCGTGAAGCAACGAATGAGTTACAGCGAAAGCGGCAAGCGGCCACACGCGATGGCAAGGCAAATTAACCAAAGTGCTCTGTCCAATTTTGAATATAACTTTATTCGATTAAAATTACCGTGGGTTGGGTGCTTAAAGTTAGTTACAATTACAATTTATGTCGACGAAAGTTGACTCCCTGAATGATTAATGAAAAACGAATATTATGTTAGGATGATTTCTTGAATATAAACAACTAAACAATGTTAATTTCCTATTAGCTGTATGGTTTTACTCCGTTACAAATTAGCTATATCGTCTTGTCTAACTTAACCTACCAGGCCTGGGGCCGGATTCCACTAAATTAAACGCTTCACCATAACAATGGTTATCGTCTCAGAATTACACATTTTGGCATTTTACCTTTGATAAAAGAAACTACAGATGGAGGGACGCATCTCAAAAGTGTCAAGGTTAAAACCAATATTATGTATCTCGTGCAAATAGCACCGCAGGCTTCTTTCATCTATGGACGATTCTAGGAGGATACCATTGTCACAGTAAAGCAGAATTCGGCGCCTGGTCTTTGTCCTACACAATCTTAGTAAACATATTAAGTAGATCATAGTAAATATGAAATTAAAATTCCTGTCCTGTTTAACAATACCTTATCATATCAACATGGTATTGGTAACATCTGTAGGTAGCGAAATAAATACAAAGAGCGCAATGAAATTATGAAATCTGGTATCTCACGAATGTTATATTATTCAACTATCACAGGTCCTTGTATTGTATTGTACTCTACAGGGTGGATTTTTTTTATTATTTTTAGTTTTACGTTTATAAAATTTTTGAATCTCCGATGATGTCCTACAAAATGGATGGTTAAAGTTTTTTTTTTGCAATTTCTGACTCTTTTAGTAATCCAACCTCAGTTGGTCCGATTTAAGTTTTTGACCAGTGTGGGAAACAGGATCGATTGGCATCAAAAAAGTTTTCTTGTAAAATGCCCATTTATTGCTAACAGTATTTTTTTTATGTGTGAATGGGTAAGTATAAAATTCATCTAAAGATTATGAATAGTCCCCTAATGCCATTTCCCTGTAGCTACACCGGTTAAGGTACCTCCCCTTACCGCCCCGTCCAAAATCCGTTAAAATCCAACCTGTATGTGCGAGATTGTAAGATTTATCATTGTCTCGCGTCAACTCACGTGCATTGTTTTCTCTTGTCTCCAGCCAAACGAAGGAGCGGACAATCAGGTAGCTTATATGTATAATGTTCTGTAGTTGTATGCGTAGTTGACGCCAATCTTTATGGCCGATGCAAAAAAAAAATATTTTTCGCAAATACTTAGCGCTATATCATACTGGTGACTTGCGAGCGTGTCTTCAGACAGCGAAACGCGTTTGCAATACGCCAGTGGTAGCCTTTACGTGTATGCCAAAGCAAATTCAGCGGGGTTCTTCAGAATCGTCTAATCACAGAAGAAAACCTATTTGAATTGCATTCAAAAAGGTTTTCTCCAGTGTTCTGATAAAACCTCAAACCAAACCGTCACAACGTCGAAAATATCCTTGCAAGTCGGCTATAGAGATTGTCGAACCCTGTCCTTTATATCATATAGTCTTGTGCGTGTATGCATGCTTGTTAAATCTAACAATTCAACTTTATCTCATTGCAAACTATCAACTAATTCTTGGTATTCTATTGCCCTTTGACATTATATTCTCTCAAATAAAATTGTGTTACGATTTGTTCATTTTCCGTATAAGTTGGTGGTCTTAACCACCAACTTAAGTAGTCGGTGTTCGTTATCTTTTCTAAGTATTACCTACACCTTGGGTTAAATTATAAACCGTAAAAACGCCAAAGACGTAAAGCCTCAAAAGACGATTAAATAAACTGCCGCTTTACATCGGCTAAAGTTTTACCCCCTTATTCATAATCACAATTTGTTAAGCCACTCTGACTTCTAGCGATATAAGTCAAGATTGAGAAAAATAACACAGCTTACTTTTGGGTTTTAAATTTTGTGTATGGTACTGTTCAATCGTCTGTACTTTAATACGAGTACCTTGTCAGTTACCAGTATCACATTATAGAGTGCTTGTTCATGGACAGAATGCGGTCGTAAAAGTCATCTTCAAAGCGATATTGCGGTTCATCTTAAACCGGGTTTCCACCACGAGCGGAGCGGACCCATTTTAACTCGCAAGGGTAGACTGCATAGGTACTTGTATTTCTAACAACAATTAGTCGTGCGGAAAGCGTTTGAAATGAACTCCGCCCACTCATCTCTCCTTTCCCGCTCATTACTCTTTCGCGGTGGAAACCCAGTTTTAGTGCAGTCCACTTTAGGGATACGCTAACTTGTCTACTGTTAATTTACTGATATTTTCTGTTCCAGTTGTTCACTGCAAGCGCCTCGCACATTAACACCCCGCAGCGCTTCCAGCCCCCAGATTCCGGCTTCTCCGAGCCCGTGAACAACAATGTCGCCGGCGAAGACAACAACAATGGTCCCATATCCTTCCGAGAGATGCAGAACATCGCCAACAACAACGCCGGAGAGTACATCTTTAACGAGAATGAGGAGCGGAATTGGTACATGATTCCCGGCCCGGTTATTTGGCTTGATCCGGTCCCGGAGGAGCTGTTGAATGAAGATGATCCGCTGGAGCCATATTCTGAGTGGTTCAGTAAGTAGTTTGATACTGGTGAGCTGCGGATATTGACATTTGAAAGCCCTTCATAATTTGCAATTGTATTTGCGAAGATCATTGAAATGGCTTTCAAGTGTCAATTATAGGATGGGTGGTTATTGCGTAATCGCACGGCAGGTGCTGCCAAAATTAAGCTAAATTGTGAGCTTTATAAATGCTGCCAGCCCATAACGATGGATATAAAAAGAACGGCATCAATCTTAGTGCTTTCAAATTAGTTTAGTTTTGGAGACATCTGATTTGACACCACTACGAGTATGTGCGAGGCAGAACTCTTTTTAATTATTAACTTTTAGAACTTTTGTCGCTGCGCCTTTTCACACTGATAATATCTAAACTTTTGGATGGATATTTGTTAATTCTTCAGGCCGAAATTACTAAACGGGAACGGTTCAGGCTGAAACTTTGCATAGATGTCCCTAATTTTAAATAACATTTCTTAAGGCGAATAGTAGGGTGGATAGTGGCGCCACTAAATATATAATTTTATAATTACGTTATACAAAGGAATTATCAAGAAATCGGACCGCGCTTAGACGATATCTATCATAAGCTTTTTTTAAATGTATCTGTAATAGTTTTGTTTTGTGTTATTCAATCAAAAACCTTGTTTGGAGAGCTTGGTGGCCACCAATAGGAACTAAACTCTTGAAACAAGTATCTGCCTAAATAATACAGTACAAAACTATTAAAGATACATAAAAAAGCTTATGATAGATATCGTCTACGCGCGGTCCGATTTTTTGATAATTCCTTTGTATAACGTAACTATAAAATTAAATATGTAGTGGCGCCACTATCCACCCTACTATTCGCCTTAATCGTCACCTATCGCGTGCAGTACAGGCGCGGTCCCAGGGGGGGGGTCACGGGGGTCATGACCCCCCCCAAAATCTTAGTTTAGGTACTTAAAAAATTGCATCCCATAGTTTGATGATTATTTTTTTCCTATTTCCCTTACATTGAATATGGTTACCAACTGCAGCAAAAAAAAAAAATCGCGGCTCGCGCGATATTACTGTTGTTTTGAGCCCTGTGTTTTGATCAGCGCAGAGGTAACGTTAGCTATTTTTCGTGGTCTGGCTGGTCCGTTAATATCAGTTTGTATCAATCCAACCACCACAATAAAAAGCACAAAATTGTTACTCAATTAATAATCTCCGAGGTCACTTTGTCAACTAGCGCAAAAAATTAGTAGACAGCCAAATTTTCGCGTTTTGATCCGCTCGCTGATAGAAAACATTTGTTCCTTCCAACTATGTTCCAAAGCTCGACCCCCGCCCCGCATTAGGTCACTTTACCAAATTTTCTAAAAAATTGCGTAATATCTAACAAAAACCAAAAATTATCGCAGCAAGCTCTGCTAGCCTCTGATAGCACTCTGCTGTTTCGATAAGCTTCTGGCTTGCTCTAGACTCCTCCTCCGTTTTAGGTGCAACTGCAAAATATCTAATACAAAACAACTCACACGCACAGCCAGATCATAAAAAATTTCGCGGCTCGCTTCGCTCGCCGTGGATTCCATATGGAGTCTAGTCTGTTGTCCTTATATTTGATTGTTATTCGACTCGCTTCGCTCGCCGTTGATTCCATATGGAGTCTAGTCTGTTGTCCTTATATTTGGTTGTTATTCGACAAACTTAAAAATTGTTCATAGCTCATTAGTTAGCTTCCTTGTCTTGCATGGACCTCACCAATTTTAAAAAAGGCTGCTGCTCATTCCACTCACTGATATATATTTTTTAGGTTTTCAACATTTTTCTTAGCCGCCGCAAACTTTCAAATTTTTCAGAGCTCGCTCCAATCGCTTATATTTATTTTCTGAACCAGTTTGTAACCACCCGAAAAAGTAACAAAAATTTCGGCGGTTCGCTCCGCTCGCCGTTACATCTTTTTCGGTTTATTTTTTGTTGATGTCCCTTGCCCTGTTTGCCCTTATTTATATTCGTAGCTTTATATTTACTACCGCAAAGTCTCTCTCTAAGATTTTCGGGGCTTGCTTCGCTCGCCATTATTATGATAGCGAGCGAGAGTAAGCAAGAGTAGTAGCAAGTACTCTTGCTTACTTTTCTTCAAACATCAGAAAAAATCTCGACTATTTTGAGGGTCGCCTCGCTCGCTATAACTTAAACTTACTATAGTTGGGAGTTGAGGGAAGGGATGTCATGTTTTCGGTCAATATGCAAAACACTGCAATTAAATAAGATTCTTGCGGCTCGCTCCGCGTGCCGATAGTATTTTGTCCTTCTCTATAATATGTGGTCTAGTGCTTGACACCCGTTCAAAATCACTTTGCCCGCCACCACGAAAAATTATCAAAAAGATAAATTTTTCGCGGCTCGCTCCGCTCGCCGAAAAAGTTTAGCTATTTTGGGTGGGACCTGCAACCGTCTGCAAGTGAATTTGTGGCAAGGCTCCGCACCAAGCGTGACCCCCCCCAAAGTCTTGGGCTGCGACCGCGCCTGGTGCAGTAGCTAGTTAAGAGGCGAAACTAACGGGTTTGGTTGTTTAACTAGGTCTAGATCTCAGTAATCACGGGATCCCCGTGGTAAAAAACTCGATCTACATAAAATTCATTTTTTTTTTCTTTGATTCCTAGAATGTGAAACAGGATTGCGAAAAAAATAAATCATGAAAGTGCACTGTTTCGCACATCATTTGGTCGAAATCTCAGGAACCCTGCGGTGCGGTCTATTGAAATGATTTATGATTTCATTGGTAAATGACTACCAATTATTTGGTTTCTTGAACCAAAATCCTTTCAACAATTTCTTCAAAAGTTGTCTACTTTTCTTAACTAGCTTCTTCAAAAGTTGTCTACTTTTCTTGTAATTATAAGCAAAAACTTGGTTTTTGCGCTTACGCCGTTTCATAAACGTACAGAGCATACGTTTTCCGCTTCTATGAACGCGAAATCCTATCCTTTTCACAAAATGGCGCGCAATGTGCCCTCCGAATATTCACTTCACTCTACTCTCTTGAAAATATTACTTTAGTTAGCTAATCCAGCCTCTTTCTAACTCCATCTTTTTCAAATGAAAACAAAATTGTTAAGGGGACTCAATATCCTACTATTCCATCACTTCGTTCTATTCGAATTGGAAACATGTAACTTTTCTATCCTCTGCCGATAGAAACATGTCAATGGTCCGCGAGAACCGATCAGTAGTGGCGAGCGACATCCTTTTCATTACAGTATGAATGAGGTCGGCTTGACAGGCGGTGCTGGGCTCGTACTCAATCGAAGTCTCTGATTCGGTTTCGTGCAAACGCTAATCTTATGCGACCGACATAGAGTTGGTTTTGCACGACAGCGAAAACGAAACTGCGATTTTCCTTTTCCGAGTAGGCCCTCTGTCGTCGTATCTGTCTTGTGTTCTTTTGTAGACACTTTTGAGGCCGCGAGAGACTTTTTGTGTAGGCAGAAGGCTCTAATTCAATTTCATGCAAGTTTTATCTGGGACCAATACCCGTGTTGATTTTTAATCTAATAAAACTGATCACAGGCATTTGAGTTGAGCGTTTTTCTCTCCTACATAAAGATGTGATGCTGACTTCTAAACCTAATTTGACGACCTCTGTGAAGCGGCGCGCGAAGGTCCGCCAGGAACACAGGAAGTTGCGGGTTCGATTCCCGCCTCGGGACAAATGTTTGTACGATCTGCAGATATTTGTTCTGTGTGTTCTCTATGTGTAATAAACTAATAAAAAATATGTATATATGAAGTGTATTATATTAAGTATATCAGTCATCTCATCTAGTACCCATAACACAAGCTCTGCTTAGCTTGGGGCTAGATTATGCTGTGTGAATTGTCTATTATTTATTTTATTTACTTGACTCCAGAAAACTAACAAAGTATGTCAACGTACGCTATGGCGACAAAAATGGTAAATAAAAATCGTTTAATCACTTGCCTTCCCTACAAACCAACGAAGCTAAGCAGTAAATACCTCATTGATAGCGTTTTTGCCTTCATCGTAACGATTGTGATCGCTCAACCATCAAATTTCCCATGGATGTGGCGAGGTGACGAAATGACGTGACGCGGCTGCTAGGAATTCCTTAGAAATGTTGGAATTTAAGTAGGTAATCGATTGATTTACTAATTGTTGCAGCGAGTGAACACTTACCGAGGAATAATCTGCAGTATCTACGCGAGGCGGGGAGAGGATGGTTTGGCAGGGTAAGTAAAACTACCTCACAGAAAATTTAAAAAGTGATTGCCGCCCAAGCGGTCTGGCAGCTGAAAGGGCCCGATTAGCTGACCGTTAAGTATGCCAGACCAAAGGTTAACACTAAAGTGTTCTTGGAATGTCGATTCCCTTTTTAAATTCGGATTTTCAATTGCCTTATAGCCTGGCCTCCACGGTCCCCCGACCTAAACCCCATTGATTTTTTTTGTATGGGGATACTACAAAGACCTCGTCTACTCGAGAGAATGCCGCAATTTGGACGAGTTAACCCGGAAAATGAGAGTAGCAGAAGAAACCATTAAAAATAATAGAAGTGCATTCAGACGTTTAAAAGACAACTTTTTCCGGCGATGTCGCACTTGCGTTGAGCAACAGGCCATTTTGAACATTTATTGTAATGTAATTGGTTTTACTTTGCTAGCATTAATCATCATGTAAATTAAAAATTTTTTTATCTATACTAATATTATAAAGAGGAAAGGTTTGATTTTTTGTTTGTTTGTTTGTTTGTATGAATTGAATAGGCTCCGAAACTACTGGACCGATTTGAAAAATTCTTTCACCGTTAGGAAGCTTACTTTTCAGGGAGTGACATAGGCTATATTTTATCCCGGAATTCCCACGGGAACGGGAACTACGCGGGTGAAACCGCGAGGCGATCGTCTAGTGAATAATAAAATGAAATTTACAGAGTAGCTATCTGATAGATAGAGCAAGTTTTTAAAAGCCAAATGTTATTTATTTTTATGTGATTTTATTTTTTTAAGGGCGCTTGAAGTTGTGAACATACTGGGTAAATTTTATCTTTCTTGGCATTTTTTTATTCCATTTGAAGATCTAACGATAGTAAATGTTACCATACTGAATTGGCCTATCTATCAGCTTAGCACACAAAAAAAATCAAGCATCTACTGCAATAATTCACGTCATCATCATAAATAAATATCTCATCGTACTCGGCGAAAGGTGAAAAATTAAAAAAAAAATCATAACTCCGAAAATACTAAAAATCGCGGAACATATATGGGGGTGATTCAGATAGCCCTTTAGGTCCTCTACCTCCCAGCTTCAGTATATCACTACTTCTTGGGACACCCTGTATTATTAAATTTATTGGTTTTTAAGCCCCGACGCAAAAAGAGGGGTGTTAAAGTTTGACGTGTCTGTCTGTGTATCTGTCTGTGGTATCGTAGCTCCCAAACGGATGAACCGATTTTCGTTAAGTTTTTTTTGTGTCATATATAATTTTATCTCGAGTGTTCTTAGCCATGTTTCATGAAAAATCTGTTCAGCCAATAAACGTCGGCAAGTTTTTAAAATTTTTAATTTTGTCTTGTATATAAAACTGTTTGCTAATTTTTATTCTACCGAAATGTTTTAATTTTAAAATAGTTCTGTATTCATAGAAATTGACTTCAAACGCCCCTGTTACGTTTGAAGTAAATTTCTCAGCTAACAATGACAGCAGGTTTCAGCAGGTCAGCTAACAATGAACGCCACTGTACATACATTTGAATCTCCAATCAACTCCCAATAAAAATTTCACCATACCTTATTTTGTCCAGTTTGTAATCGGCGAGTTAGAATCAGAAAACTCCACACAAACCGTAGCCGTGAAGATCCTCGATCAGAACAGCTCGCTGCGGGAGAAGCAGAGGTTCCTTGAAGAAGCACGCGTGTACCGAAACATGAGGCACGATCATATACTGCAGTTCTTGGGGAAATGTCTCGAGGACGAACCCTGGCTGCTGCTGTTTGAATTCTGCCCTCAGGTAAATAGAGATCAGTTTTGATTGACACACACCCGTGGTTTAACTACCCGAATTGTTTTTTTAATCTCCTATGTATTTTTATACCTCCAGGCTACTATGCTCCGTGTACGCATTTTTTTTTTACCGAATGAAAATCAAATCAAATCAAAAACTGTTTATTTCCATAAATACGATAAATTAACACATAAAAAAGGTTAAATTATGGTTCCCTAACGTCGTGCAGTTAACTAACTGTGAACACATTTCGCAGGATCTAAAAGAATACCTGATATCAAACCGTCCGCGAATGGGGTTCCTTGACGAGAGTGGGGTGCCACTGCAGCTTCTGAGTGATGTCAGCTCGGCGCTCGCTTACATGCACTCGCAAGGACTCACTTACGGGTAAGTTTAGACGAACTATAGTCTTTGATTTGTCTAGTTTCTATGTGACAATAATATGTTTTTAAAACTTGTAGACAAGTGCCTTTTACAAAACTATGGTATCAAAATCCTTCTCTTGCCGGCCAGTCAATGGTGAGATATTATTATTCTGTCTGATATCGGTGAACGCATTGAAGATATTAATATTTTCTTTGGAAGATACTAATGCTGTCTTACATCTGAGGGTTTGAGAGACTATCCTAAGGCCAAGTCCACTTCATGACACAATATAAAAAAAAAATCTTCAGATTCCTGTGGAGCGGTGCGGTCCTAGTTCGGGGCGAGTTGGAAGAGGCTCGCGCAGTGCTCGGCCGTTACGAGGTCGAGCAGCAAGTAATCACACACGATTGCTTAGCACCAGAACTCATGCCAGGTGGCGCCACCTACACTGTAAGTATCACAATAATACTCCTATATGTGCTCCTATGTGGTTTCTGATATTCTTTATAAATCGAATCGTGCAAACAGCCAAATAGTTTTTGAGTAATGTCCTCCTAGCCGAATTTCGACCACGGCGGCCAGTCTTATCAAACCATTTTATTTGACTGCTGCTCAGCAGTGCAACCCACAGGGGCACGTCACTGCCACAAGCTTGTGCGTAGTAGGCACCGAAAGCGTTAATATTATAAAAATATAATGATTGTTTTAGCCAAGCGCCGAGATCTGGTCCCTCGGTACTCTCATCTGGGAAGTCGGCACCTGGGGCGCCGTTCATGTCGCCCGCTCGGAATCGCTTGAACTACCTTGCCCTTACAAGAAACATCTGTAAGTCAACACATTGTAAGATTATTATGGAATTTAAGAGGTTGCGGGTTCGATTCCCGCCTCGGAACAAATGTTTGTACGATCTGCAGATATTTGTTCAGGGTGTTCTGAATGTTTTCTATGTATATAAAAATATCTATCTATGTAGTGTATTGTATTAAATATATCACTTATCCAGTACCCATAACACTTCAAACTGGTTTTACTTACTCATTAAATACTTATTTTAACTTTTGATGATTATTTAAATTTATTTTAAGCATATTTTTTTTCTTTAAGTGAAAAATTTTAAGCTTAAATTGTACCACTACTGTTTCCACACACAATTTTTTTAAGCTGTTTGTTTTCTACAAAAATAATTGAACATAGAAATGCCTATGTAGTACGTTTCACGGTCAAGATAATTCAATTTCATGAGCATTACGATCCATTGGATTTGTCCACAGCCACCAAGTAATGCAGCTATGCTGGAACCGGGAACCAGATGAACGTCCAACGGCGGCGCAGGTCAATGCCCTCATCAACCATCTCCACGCCACTCACAGAGCGTCGCGAGCGCAGGCAGCGGAGGATGTGCAGAGCGACCTGTACGCCAGTTCCGACTTTGAGGAGCGCTGGCAGCGGCTCAAACCCAACTCTATTCCCAAGGTAATACAGCATAAACTACAATAACCTTAAGGTATGGAGCTAAACCTGGTTATCCAGGTTTAGCTCTAGTTTATAGAAGGTTCCAATCGCACCTAGAAAAGATGCCATTTTAGAAGACAATGAGCCTTAGTTCAGGTGCTTTGATAGGCTCAAACGTTAGAAAATTCATCGGCCAGGCCGCTTTTCTCTGTGTTTTAAATGCTCAATAGTTTCGACGTTAAAGGACACTGAATACTTAAAACCTACTTCAGTAGGAATACCAATAAATTGATTGATAGCGATCTGTAAATATGGCATTACCAAGTGTTCCAATATGTGTTCCTATGGACTGAAACTGATTTAGGTGTGCTTTATAGTAACCTGAACAATTTCCACAGGTGGACGAGCACATTGCAATAATCCACGCGCCGTCCACGTCCGCCGCCCACTTCACCGAGTCCGAACCCGTCGATAACACGCTAAGTGTCGACATGGACACAGCCGTGCTAAGTGTCGACATGGACACCGCCGTGTCCCGATCTAGCAGTATCATGTCAGACAAGGACCCTCTCGAGAGCCAGATCAAATCGGAGAGCCTCACCAACCTACACGGGTCTTTAGAAGACGTAGGAAACATTTACCTTACGCATAATGAAACGGCAGCCCTAGAATGTAATCAGGGAAATATTCTAGAGGATAGAGAAAAGGAAAACGACCGCTCGGATAGCTCAGTCGACCCGTGGCTGAAGGAAATCATAGCCGGCAGTCAAGATGACGTCAGTTATTACAAGGACGTAAGCGATGTCATCAAGAATCTCGATAATATACTCAACTCGGAGAAAACCTCCAGCTCAGAGTCGAGCCACCAAGCCAGTCCATCCAGAGATAATCTCAGCCTCGATTGTAAGAAAGAATATCCGGTCCAATCTAGTATGGTCAAGTCACCTGGTATCAGCAACTTCCAGAATCTACTCGATACCGGTTTCCCGAAGGATGATGAAACTGAAAATGAGGATGAGTTGGATCGTGACACTATAGGCACGCTCAGTCACTCGTACGAACGACATAGCGATACCGCGAGCCAACACACGCTAGAGAATATCACCCCCGATACGCCTATGAAAGACTTTGACGTATCCGTCGAAATCGAAAATCAAACTATAAGTGTATTAGAGAAACCTAAAGAACAAAATGAAGAATTGCCAAAAGTAATAGTTGATAAGAAAGTGCCGAAACTAAAAGAGTTATGTGTAGTCTCGAACCCTAGTTTAAGTAAAACTGTTAAAGAACAATTAATAGTAAAAGACTGTGAAACATCATGTGATAGCATAAGAACTGATAATGAAGAAACTAAGTCATTAGTTGATGTAGTGAATACAGAAAGTATACCACTTGATGAAAATGAGATATCTTATTCTGTACAAGATCAAATGAGCCCTGAAAAAATGCAAATGGTACACAATGTACGAAAGCCTGCAGAAATACCGTCTAATAGTGAAGAGAAAACCAACGTAGATGAAACAAGCGAAGATATACCAACAGAAATTGATGAGTTAGAAACCGAAACAGATGATCTGAAAACTGAAAGCGATGAAATGCGATCAAGAAGTGAAGATCACACTAAAGTGGATGAACCTGAAACAAAAACAGATGAAGAAGTACAATCGCACACAGACGATGGAGAAACAGGAACCGATGAAGTACTTACAGATAACGATGACGTTCAAACTAAGAGTGAAGAAATCAAAGATGAGAAAAAAGAGGATGCCATCTTGCCAGTAAATAAAGAAACTAGCATTGAAGAGATAGATACGCTTCCTTCTGTTACTGAAGAGGTTTCCATCACTACTGAAGCATCTCATCTTAAGCTAGATTCTTTTGATGAACCGGAAACAACGGAAAGTGTAAACAATTATAGTAAAAATGAAACAATATTAGTTAGTGATCTCGATATTGTATCTGATAGTTCTAAGGATCAACCGGATAAAACCGAATCTAAAGTAGAAATAGCACAAGGAAAGAGCCCTGAAATAGTACAAACACACGATAAAGAGCCAATTGATGCAAAGAATGAAATAATAAAATCAATATATGAGGCAATGGTTGAAAAAGTTGACCCAATAATATTTAATCAGGAACTAAATGAACACACTGATTCCATGAAAGGAAATACTACACCAATAGATATTGATCAAACAAGCGTTGCATGCATAGATGAGAAAGTTGATACAATTGATAATCAACGTGTAATTAATTCAGAGGTAGCAGAAAATCATCATCCATCAGAAGAGGTTGATACAAAGGAAATCCAATTAAAAACAACAAATGAATCAACAACGCATATAGATATGCTAAAAGTTGGTGCAATTGATAATCAAGAAGTGATTTATTCAGAACAAGCTGTAAACCATCAAGAATTTATTCCTACAATGGAAGATAAATTTAAAACAACAAATGAATCGACACCGCCTACAGACTTTCCAAAATTAGATTCAATTAAAAATCTAGAAGCCGTTAATTCAGAGAAAACAGTAATCCAAGAAAATATTGCTACAAACGAAGACAAACTTAAATCGACAATTGAGTCAACAACCCCTACATATTTGCCAAAAGTTGATCCAATTGATAATCAAGAAGTGATTGATTCAGAGAAAGCAGTAAACGAAGAAAATATTGATACAAGCGAAGATAAATTAATTACAACAATTAAGTTAACAACGCCTACAGATTCGCCAAAAGTTGATTCAATTTATAATCAAGAAGTGATTGATTTTGAGGAAGAAGTTAACCATCACGAAAATATTGTTACAAAAGACACATTGAAAACAACAAATGAATCAACAACGCTTACAGAATTGCCACCTGCATTAGTACAAAATACAAATAATACTGAAAACTTAGTTGATACTGAAAACGTCAGTGAGAACGTAGATATTAAGGACGATAACGCCATGTCTAGATCTGATAATTATGTTATTGATATGAATGAGCTGATAAACGGCAGCACTGTGTATATGGATCTCATTAATAATACTAATAGTCAAATACTGAATAGCACCGTAGATAGTAATAATAGTAGGAATATAGAGACTACACAAAACATAAAAACTCCTGGAAGCACTTTCAGAAACGAATCTACTGTTTACATGGATCTGCCGAGTTTTGAAATTATTAAAAGAACAGATGATTTCTTGCATTCGGAAAGGGTCAATCAAGGAAGTAACAATCATAATGATAAAATCTGTTCTAGCACGCCCATAGCTAGCGATAACTCTGCCGATACCATGGACACTTTCGAAAATACGAAATGCGAAACGTTGAATCCACTCGACACGAGAGACCTTGCAGAAATGACAGTAAAGGAACTGAGACGCACTTCTGATTGCATGAGTCCATTCGATTCGCCGACGAAAAGTCACCCCACCGATACATTTGACGAAAACAGCTCCGTAGTCCTGGGATCACTAGATAACTGTTCCATAGAACTGAACAAAGGAATTAGATCCAGCATAGAAATGGTCGAAATACCCCGCGAGGAGTTACTAGCGTTCTCCTCAAACTTTAGCGAGATCAACCTAGAAACGCCTTCGCCGCTACGCGATGGAAACTTCCTGAACGAAGTCCCAGATATAATGCCTGATGATAACGTCTTCGATGATCTAGCGTCGATAACGGAGCCAAAGGATGAACCTCCAAGCGACAGTGGTAGTGGACCGGACGGTACTGAGAAACACGTGTCACCATCAACACCACCTAACTCCCCAGGAGTCTTCCCATCGACCTCAGCACCTAAATACCTAGTCGAAATCGATCTGAACGAACCAGTAGAAAACCTTCGGGATGAAATAGAATTGAACCAAATTGAGCTGCAAATAACGTCCAAATTAGCTATAGCGGAGAACGAAAACAATCTCAACATAGAATATTCCGGTCCGCTGACTGTAGAAGGTTTGATTGAGGAAGGTGGAATGATGCCAGAGAATGATGAGATTCCGGAGGCATTTTTAGCTGGGAATGGGGAGGTGCTAGATGACCTTAGGGACAACCTGGCGCTGGATGAAGAATGCGTGAAGGCGCTTCGAAATGAACTCGAGTTGAAGCTTCCTTTGGCACAAGTGAGTTACCTTTTTAGCTTCCATAGCTTATAATTTACAACACGTATAATTTTTTGTTTCTCTGACGCTTGGTCTAAGCAATTTGGTATAAGACAGAAATTCTGCATATCATCATCATCAACCTATATTAGTCCACTGCTGGACATAGGCCTCCCTTAATGAGCGCCATAGCGCCCTGTCTTCAGCTTGCCGCAACCAGCATCTGCCTGCAGTCTTTTGCAGGTCGTCATCCCAGCTGCTGCATGACTCTATTAAATTATTCCTTCTTCCATTATTTCGTTCATTCATTCAGTGACTTGAATTGAATCGTCTTTTCGACAATGGTTTGTAAAGCTTCTGAAACTTATATTAACATACACTGGTGTCAATATAGATATCACAAAAAATAAAACAAAAATATTTAGACAGCACTAAACATGATGCCTTACTATTAAGTTGAATAGACAGCATTGTAACCTAACTATCTTTATACAGGTAGCGTCAATCGAGCCCCAAGTAGACGGGGACGTCGAGTGGCCCGTGGAACTGCCTCCACCGCCGGAGCTGGTCGTCAGCTACCCGGGCGCGCTCAGTCCCATCCAGGAGGAGACCGGCCCGCAGCTGTCTGCCTATGAGAACGATATACAATGTAAGTGGACCTTTCACAAACAATACCACACAAAGTGACTAGGTAAACGTTGGACGTTAATAAAGCTTGAAGCTTGAGCTAGGCAAACCATTGATGGGGCCAGTGGGGATTGTCCGATGCCGGCCTGTGAACGTGCACCCTAACGTTTCAACTGCTAACGTTTGAGCCGTAATGCCAACAGATAACTACGCTTACCACACCGTGATCGCGGCCCAGGAGTTCTGGAGTCCTTGGGCCATAAGGTTCTCAAGTGCGTGTTGGAAGGCACAGCAAGGGTAGACGGGGGACTGAAGGTCGCGGCAAACCGCTGGTTGCGAGTAGCGCAGGACCGATCGTTGTAGCGATCTTTGACGGGGTTTTCCACTAAAAACTTGCTCGCATTAGCACATCATAAAAAAAACTAAATTAGGAGTGGGATTTGCAATTAACACTTGGGCAGTCGCGCCCTGCTTTGATTCGCTAGGAGTCGCTACCGTGTCCCCCGGACCCAGTTTAATATTGCCGGATTTTTCCAAAACTGCTGAATTTAAGTGTTTATATTCTAAAATAAAATTACAAATGGTATTAACTACAAGAGGGTCAGTTTTAAACCGACTTCGGAAAATGGAGGAGGTTCTATCCTCGGCTGTATGTATGTTTTTTTTTTTATGTATGTTCGTCGATTTCTCCGTCATTTATGAACCGATTTGGATGATTCTTTTACAGTTGTAAGTTTAGAAGATGTTCCGAGGTGGCCGCATAAAAATTTTGTTCCTGAGAGTATTTATTCCGAAAATTTAAAAAAAACAGTTTAAAACTAAGAAATTTTAAGTCGGTTTTTAGTCGAAAACGATCAAGTTATGTAAAATACTTACATAGGCAAATGAAGACCCTAATTTTTGTTTTCTAGGGAACCCCTCGATCCGCACAGACTCTTCCGAGAGCTACCCAGAACCGTGCAACAACTCGACTGATGACGTCACTGAACTACCCACGGGCAACCAGGAACACACCTACACCATGCCCTCGAGAGACAACTCGCATTCGCAGAACCATACTTACACTGTTTGTAAGGAAACCGCTGCGAGCAGTCGAGAGTGAGTCTTATGCTAGTGTAGATAATATCCAGAATTCAGTAAGCAAATGTTACAGGAATAGCTCTGATTTTATTCCTATGCCTATGTGCTGGTCTATTTATGGCATTCAGTGAACGTCTCGCTCCAACAATTTTCTTGGTTTTTTCTTCGCGTATTTGGAAATGCATGTAATGAGTGAGAGAATTGAGCGTGTCATGCACTAGTCACACTCTGGACATCATTAATGTGTCCGCTTGGTTTTCAATCAGATTGACATGGAGCAATGATGTCCAGAAATACAAGCTATGTTTGTGTCTAATTTCGAAATACTATAGGTACAGTTAATTTGGCATGACATAAAAAATCGTTTTTAAAAATAGAAATTCCTCTTACAGACTTGAACTTCAAATTCATTCAACTATGCACAATCAATTAGCAAAACTAAAATGGTATGATTCGAATTACATAATCTACCGTTATCCTTCAACAAAACACGCACGGGTTAATTATTCTAGCGTTACTTAGTAATCAAGTTTCTACACGCTTCCTTTACAGTCTCACAATGAGCGCGGACAGTTTGAACGCCAGTCCTCTCAAGCTGAAAGAACCTACGCTATCACCAATCGATGATACAACTTATAATAAAGAAGATAAGGATACAAATTGCGAGCGCATCTCTCAAGTGTCGCCTTTCCTCGTCAGTCCGACAACTGACACCTCAGCGCCGGAGATATCCGACAACACCCGAGTGTCCACATCGAAAACGACCTTACCGACCGACGCGAAGCACTCCAAACCAGAATCTCAGTGTCACTCCAAAGCCACAAGCATCGACTCGTGGTGCTCCAACGATACGCTCTACAACGTAGAGGAAAACTTCGATGATCTCGCCTTAGAACCGGAACCGGACTGTGTCGAGTTTGAGAATGAAGGGAATAGCGAAAGCACGGACACGCTCACACACCACGATGAAGTCCAAGACCTCAGTCACTGCTCTACTTACATCGTCCATGACAGCAAATCGGAAAACTGCGAGACATTCTCACCGGATTCCATCACAGCGAACGATAACTACACGTATACGAAGGTCAAAACCGATGTTCTCACCACGCCTTCCGCTACCGACGTTAACGATTCCACCAAACCGTCAAAGGACCTAGCATACGGGACCCTTATGTCTGGTATACCATCTTACTCCTGCACCACGGAAGTAGCAACAGCCTCAGGGTTAGAAGACGTCTGGAAGCTTCCACAACCCGAACTTATACGCAGAAGTCCTCAACCTGAAGAAGTTTTATCACCGACGCGGCAAACGGAAGAAAAAGAATGCAAAGATGAAAGCAGCCCGAACATCACCGACCATAGTCTGAAGAAAATGGACAGTGTAGAGATATTCTGCTTGCAAGATAACTTGAGAGATGTAAGCGAGCCACAAGGTGGCCAAGACGTCGTGGCAGATGATAGTCGAAACTGTCAGTACAGAAACATGGCGCCTTCTATAACCAGCACTCCTATTATAGAAATCGATATAGATGATGCCGTTGAAGCCATTCCATTGCAGCTACCAGATGTCACAGACAACTCCATACCCAGCTTCAGAAACTTCCAACAATCTGTCGAAGTCAGGCCCCAAGACTTGTCCTCCAACACAGAGTTAGCAAACGATACGAAAGGCACGGAGAGTCTTCTCGAAGGTAACACTCAGCAAACGCTCAGTGGTAACAGCAGTAACTCGGCTGATCGTACCCCGAACTACTACGATTTCGTAAACTCGGCAGTTGGTAAACCGCAAGATTTGAACTCCAGAGATCAAAACATGAGCGGTGTCAGTTCCGAGGGGTTCATGCAATTTGAGAACTCTGCGAGGTACCGTCCGCAAGATCTATCGTCTTTGATCGACGCCAGTTCTCTGCTGCTTAGAAGCGAGCGAATGTCCGGAGAAGCATTAAGCTCCATATCTCAAAGTTACAGCTACTCCAGCTACCAGACTAGTCAATCGGACAATCAAACTCAGTCTTCCAAAATAGACGAGCAAGCTCAGTCAAGCGAGGTCCAATCTCTACCGAATATTCCGCCTACAATCTCGAATTTAACAGAATCTCAAGTCATGGAACCAAGTTTACTGATCAACTTTGGTCCGGAGGACGAAGAAGAGCAACCCCACTCGATCATCGTGACCGAAGTACCAATGAATGCGACGAACACCACGCCGAACCGAACGCACGATTCGCACACTGAATATCACAACGTATTTTCCGACTTACATCAAAACAACCATGCAACTAAACCACTGGATCTACCGAAGACCAATGGCGAAGTTAACAACGAACTCGATAGTCTTATATCAATCGAACAGAGTTCCAACGTCGAGACTGTTGTTGAAAACGAAGCGATACCGAAGATTATCGAATCTTCAATCGAAAAGGAACCACCGATATCCGAAACAGAATCACCGAAAGTTACTGATTCACCGAAAGTTACTGATTCACCGAAATCCGATAAATCTGCAAAAAACGACTCTATTGCAAAGCAAGATTTACTCAACGGCTCGATCATTCAAACTGAAGCCAAAAACGAAATCCCAAGAGACGTTCCCAAAGTGAACGGCAACGGAGTGAACATAGCTACAGTAAACTTCCTCAGCGAAACATTCGAAGAGCTCATGGAGAGTAACGTTGACGATAAAGATGATACCGAAGATCCAAAATCGCCTACCGACGTCGCATCTCCTATAGTAGACCTAGCAAGTCCTAAAGACTCCGTAGAAGCGAAATCCACTCCAGAAATCAAAACGAATGGAGAGGCAGAATCTCATAAAGAGGTGACGGAGGATTTTTTACAGAATGAAAAGAAATTCTGTCACTTGGATTCCTTTTCACCTTTGCTGAGTGATATCAGATTCACAGGTGAGATATTTGCATTTATCTATGTTCTATTGATAGGAGCGGGGTAGCTACCAAATTAATAGGAATAACATTACATTTCTGGAATTCTACTTGAAATCTATTTATTTTAAGACTGAACGAAGAATCAATAAAGTCCCTAAGGCTGCTGTTCAGCTTTTGCTAAAAAAGAATATTAGAATTTTTTTCGAATTACCTACGAAAAAAAAATCTAAAATTCGTATGTTAACTTTGACTTTCAATGTATGAAAACTTATGTCAAAAATGTTAATTAAAAATGTAATTGCCCTTTGAGAGCACACCTTAGATCGGTAATTAAATAAATGTAACTTTCAGGACCAGCAACAGAGATCATGAGTACGTCCTTCTCTCAAGACTCGCCCACCGAGCCGACCTCCCCCGAGTGCGAGCAGGACAAACCTACCGCCGCGGACATACTGAAAGACTGGGACAGCGATAGCGAATCGCATTCTAGCAACTCGTCCAGCGGGGAATTTATTTGGAAGGTAAGTTTTGTGAATTTTGTGGGTAGTGTGATATCGTTGTAGCAGTAACATTTTAATATACATAAACGGTTGCAGACCATTTTCCAAGCAGAAGCTTAGCTAAGCCAATGTTAAAGATTGACGCATAATATTTTCTTTTTCTATAAAAAGTTTCGTAGTTTGCCGAACTGGGATGAAACGTTGGTGTTTTTGTAGTCCTATACACTAGCCAAACTCGATGTAGAATTTTCGTAGTTAATCCGCTTACATTCATAATAATAATATGTACTCGTATATTGTTTTGTGGCTGCCCACAATACGTTATCTATCACACATAATTATGTGCGCTAAGTTGATCTATTTTAGCTTGGCTTTTGGTCTGCAACTAGCATATTTCTAGACTAAAGATTTAGACATAGGTGTCAATTCTGTTGGTATGAAAACATAAACAACATAAATCTAAACTAATTTCACAGCTCTAAAAGTGCCATCCTTTTTATTTCGATCGAAAAGAAACGGCAACATTTTTAGTCCTGTCAAATTGGTTTAGTTTAGTTCTTGTGTCATCTGAATTGACACGAATGAAACAGATATCTTTGCTTTGTGGTTTTATTAAAAAAATATACCTTTTTTCAACAATCTCGCCTTATGTAACAAGACAATAATGGAAGTAATTCATATGTCCTCGCCAAAACTAAACTAAAATAATTTTAACGGCACTAAAAATGTTGTGGTCCCTTTCATAACGTATAAAAAAAAAGGCTGGCAACATTTTTAGTGCTGTCATATTAGTTAAGTTTAGTCGCGACATCTGAATAGACACTAATTCTGACAATGGAACAAGGTCGACACAAGAAAAACCCTACTTCCATTTGCCTCGGTTAAAATTACCAGTAACATTATTTTGGCCATTAAATCGTCGACATTATAACCTGCGAACTTGAAAAATGGGATTGATAGTGACGATTTCTCTGCTGTTCTGTTCAGCTCTGATTTGAAATGAGAAGGACAGTGTGAGAGATCACGTCTTTCTCAAAACTTTTCTTGAAGTACGCAGGTCATATCATAACACATTTGCAAAGATATCTTGCTTTAAAACGTGTGGTTTTGGGTTTTATAGAAACTTGCAAATAATACTGGGTAATATTATAAAATGCATTTTGTAAATGTTTATTAAATGCTATGGTGTGAATAGGTAGAAAACCCTTCCTATGGCATTTGGAACCGCTTGTTGAACTGTAAAAACTAGTGACCCCTACGACTTGTATACGGGAGTCGTATTTGCTTGTATGATATAAAAGTGGACAAAGAGCTTATACCATAATTTACTGTTTTGCAAAAACTGAAAATCGACTTCGAGTCCCTTAGTTTTCAACTGTTTTTTCAGTTTTACGGGATAAATACTAATCCCTCGGGAATCAAATTTTGATGGGACCATCTCGAAATCATCCTCTATACGAAAGCAAAAGAATCATCCAAATCGGTCCATTAATGACGGAGAAATCGACAAACCAGAACCTCCTTTTTTCAAAGTCTGTCTGTCATAGTGTATCGGTCTAAAAAGTTACTTGAACGGGTTAAGTAGTTACAATTTTCACTTAAGTTATGATGATGTCCTCCTAGCCGAATTTCGGCCACGTCGACCAGTCTCAACGCAAACTAGCCATTTGCGCAGGATATATTATATTGCACGAGTGTGTGCGTAAACACAGGTGCACTCTCTATAACCTCACCCTCATAACGGTTTCAGTTATACAAGTTTAAAAGTCTGTTAAAATATTAATTTTCTTCTCAAAATAAACTAATTGTCTTCTTTCCAGCTTTTATCTACCAGTTGGTGGTAGCCTTCTTCTACCTTGTCTTGTTGCCTGGCAATCCTAAATATTTTTTTCATCCACAATATCTCTTTAGTTACTTATTCTGGTTATACTTTTCACTATGTATGCCACAGCCCATTCATGGACCAGCCCTTAACACTATGACTGCACTTACGACGATGCACTTAGCCTTCTACGGCGGCGGCTGCGTCTTGCTCAGCGACGAACTCTTTCGGGTCGCATCACTGAAATTGGCAGTAAAAACGTTAACTGTGGCGAGGCCACAACTTACCTCATATTCCTTCTATCCTCCTTCTTCCTTCCTGTATAAACTAACACACAATATTATATTATAAAAACTATATACATGTACATATAAATATATATTACACAACAAATTATAAACTAACATAAACATGCACAGTATCACCAAATACTTACCTAGCACACTTACCTGAAGAATCTTCGGTTGGTCGTCGCCGCCGCTCCGGTGTCGTGTCGGATCGAGTAAAAAGGACCTTGACACGACAGAACAAAGGAATCGCCTGCGCAAGCTATCTACCGAGCCTCGGTCGCCGCGTCACCGGCGCCGCCAGTCAGACTCACGCCATTGCACCGAACGCACGCTCGCTTGCTTCACCTCTGCCTATCGCTCGCGCACTCATACCTACGCTTATGTATATCTGTGCTCCTTACAAACTATATTGTTGTGTATGCCTGTGTATGTGCTTATATTAAACTGTATCTGCAAAGTGCCTGTGCCTATCATTTGAGAAGATCCCAGGAGATAACGCCAGGTAGGCAGGACACCGCATATACACACCAATACCTACAGTGGTGACCCCCGATACTGGATACTTTCCACGGAATACACAAGGAGCATCGTACAAACCGTAAGCAAGTGAAATTATTTCATATTACGCCAGAATGTCCAAAGACAATGCCTCGACAAGCGCACCAAGCCAAGATGGCGGTTCCGGGGAAAAGACATTTACACCGTCCGACATTTTTCGAGTTGGAGTACGACTTCCACCGTTCTGGCCTGAAGAGCCCGCTGTATGGTTCGCGCAAGTGGAAGGAAGTTTTGCACTCTCCGGCGTCAAGGACGACGAGACAAAATATAATTACGTCAGCGCCCAACTGGAACACCGCTATGCAGCCGAAGTAAAAGACATTTTGGTCAATCCGCCAGCAAGAGGCAGGTACGACTTACTAAAAAGCGAGCTTATTAAGCGATTATCTGCGTCACGTGAGAAGGAACTTACCCAGCTATTGATGCACGAAGAGTTAGGCGACAGGCGCCCGTCAGCATTCCTCCGTCACCTCCAGCATCTAGCAGGCCCGAGCATCCCCGACGACTTCATAAAGACTGTATGGACAAGCCGCTTACCTGGTAATATCCAGATTGTCGTCGCGTCCCAGGCTGAGTCAACACTGCGCGCGCTCGCAGACCTCGCCGACAAGATCCATGACCTCGTTCCAGCAGCCCCGCAGGTAGCATCTACAGACGCAGTGCCAGGTTCGTTGATCGAAAAGCTTTCCAAGGAAGTTGCCGAGCTTAGCCGCCAGGTGGCAGCACTCTCGACAGGATCCAGATCCCGTTCCCGAAGCAGAGGACGAGGTGATCGACGCAGCACACGATCAGCATCGAACTATAAGAAGTTTCCCACATGCATTTTCCATCATAGATTCGGTGACGACGCACGCAGATGCTTGAAACCGTGCGACTACAAACAAGGTTCGGGAAAAGCCAGCGGCAGTCACTAGTAGCGACACATGATTGCCCAAGTTCAACAGGTCGCTTATTCATCACGGACAAACGAACAAGGATGCAGTTTCTGGTCGACACAGGGAGCGACATCTGTGTCTTTCCTCGCTCCGCCCTGAAGCAAAGACGACCACGAACTACAGAGTTTGATCTCTTCGCAGCGAACGGAACACCTATAGCAGTCTACGGCTTCAAGCAGATGGAGCTCGACCTTGGCCTCCGTCGCGCGTTCACCTGGCGATTCACCGTCGCCGACGTCACAAAGGCGATCATCGGCGTCGACTTCTTATCTTTCTACAATTTAATGGTAGACTGCCGTAACAAACGCCTAATCGACCAGAAAACCACTCTTTCAGCCGGCGCAGCGCCTGTACCGTCATCCAACGCTATATCTTCGGTGAAGACGATGACAGGGGAGTCGAAGTACCTAGACCTTCTCCGGGATTTCCCAGAAATAACTCGCCCCGCAGGAACACATCGGGTTATACGTCATAACACAGTCCATCACATACGGACCACTGAAGGACCACCCGTCTACTGCACACCGAGGAGGCTCGCGCCAGACAAGTTAAAGATAGCGAAGCAGGAGTTTGAAGATATGTTGAAGAATGGGACAATCAGACCATCAGAGAGCCCATGGTCATCCCCACTTCACCTCGCTCCGAAAAAAGACAACGGATGGAGACCATGTGGTGATTACCGGATGCTGAACGCCCGCACAATCCCCGACCGATATCCCATTCGTCACATTCAAGACTTCACACAAAGCATTACTGGTTGCAAGATATTTTCAACGATAGACCTGGTCAAAGCATACAACCAGATACCTGTCAATCCTGAAGATATCCCCAAGACGGCCATCACCACGCCCTTCGGGATGTATGAATGTCCATACATGGCCTTCGGACTTCGCAATGCTGGACAGACGTTCCAGCGGTTCGTAGACGAAATGACGAGGGACCTGGACTTCTGCTACTCATACCTAGATGACTTTTTGATCTTCTCTTCTGACGAAGAGGCTCATCTACGTCACTTGCATCTCATCTTCACGAGGCTCAAGCAATACGGAATGGTGGTAAACACTTCCAAATGCATCTTCGGCGCAGAAGAGGTGACCTTCCTCGGCTGCAGCGTATCCTCTGCCGGCATCAAGCCCCTCGACAGCAAGATACAAGCCATAAAAGATTATCCCACCCCGAAGACCGTCAAGGAGCTAAGAAGATTCCTCGGTATGCTCAATTTTTATCGTAGGTTCATCAGAGACGCCGCCAAGTCCCAAGCTCCACTGCACAACCTGCTGACTGGATCCGTGAAAGGCTCGCATCCTGTAGACATCACGGGAGAAGCACTTCGAGCATTCAACGACTGCAAGAACAGCTTATGTCACGCGACGCTATTGGCTCATCCGGACATGGACGCAAAACTCGCGCTCGTCACGGACGCGTCGGACTCAGCCATCGGCGCCGTACTGCAACAGCTTAGAGATGGAAATTGGGAACCCCTCGCATTCTTCAGCCGGAAGTTGAGTCCAGCGCAGAGGAATTACTCGCCATACGACCGGGAACTGCTCGCGATATATGACGCAATAAGGTACTTTCGACATCTCGTGGAAGCCAGACACTTTACTGTGTTCACAGATCACAAGCCAATCTGCTTCGCGTTCCACGGACACAAAGAGAAATGCTCGCCGCGCCAGTTCCGTCATTTTGACTACATCGCCCAATTCACGACGGACATTCAACACATCTCCGGAAAGGACAACGTCGTTGCTGACGCCCTTTCCAGAATAGAAGAGATAGTACAACCCGTTGAGCTGAAGAACATGGCCCAGTCACAAAAATCCGATCCAGAACTTCAACTTCTGCTGCAAGGAGGAACATCACTCAAACTCGTCAAAGTAACGGTACCTGGTACGAGACTGGAACTTTACTGCGACGACAGCACGCCGACACCAAGACCATACGTACCTAAAGAGCTCAGGAGGCAAGTCTTCGACAGCCTACACTCACTCAGCCATCCCGGCGCCAACGCTTCCGCTAAACTCGTGGCCCAGCGTTACGTGTGGCCAGGAATCAATAAAGACTGCCGAGAGTGGACCAAGCTCTGCCATCCCTGCCAGCGCACGAAGATCACACGGCATGTATCACCACCGGTGGGAACCTTCAAGCTACCAAGCGGCAGATTCAGCTACGTACACATCGACATCGTCGGGCCCTTACCTCCATCGGACGGATACCGCTATTGTCTCACCGCCGTCGACAGATTCACACGATGGCCTGAGGCAATAGCCCTGCAAGACATTACCGCTGAGACCGTGGCAAAATACTTTGTCTCAAATTGGATCGCGCGTTATGGTTGTCCTACAGAAGTAGTTACAGATCGTGGAAAACAGTTCGAGTCAGCATTAATGAAGCAACTGTCAGAACTCGCCGGATTTCAACGAAACAGGACCACAGCGTATCATCCTGCAAGCAACGGAATGGTCGAGAGAATGCACAGACAGCTAAAAGCAGCCATCACGTGCCATGGTAACAAATCATGGACGGAAACCTTACCTTTCGTACTCCTGGGTATGAGAAGCGCCTTCAAAGAGGACATCCAGTCATCCCCGGCTGAACTCCTCTATGGTGAACCCCTCAGACTGCCCGGAGAATTCCTGCAGCCAGATAGAACCCTGCAAACCACAAGTGACCTTACAGAATTCTCAGCACGTCTCCGTTCCATCATGAATGACATACGTCCGCAGCCAGCAGCCAGACACAGCAGACGAAACATCTTCGTTTTCAAGGACTTACCTTCTGCTACTCACGTTTACGTCCGCGATGACACAGTGAGAGGATCTCTTCAGCCGGCTTATACTGGACCATATGAAGTATTACAACGGGACGCCAAAGTCTTCAAGCTGCGAATAAAAGGAAAAGAACAAACAGTAACAATAGAAAGATTAAAACCAGCGTACGTTCTTACCTCAAACAATAACGAAAAGACGCACCTGGAAGAAGAAAATCCTGCCCCCACCTCACCCGAAAGCAAAGATGCGTACGAGAAAACTACACGCTCGGGAAGAAGAGTGAGATTCCCAGACTATTATCGCCCATCCTAGGCTGGTCTCTGGGGGGGAGTCCTGTGGCGAGGCCACAACTTACCTCATATTCCTTCTATCCTCCTTCTTCCTTCCTGTATAAACTAACACACAATATTATATTATAAAAACTATATACATGTACATATAAATATATATTACACAACAAATTATAAACTAACATAAACATGCACAGTATCACCAAATACTTACCTAGCACACTTACCTGAAGAATCTTCGGTTGGTCGTCGCCGCCGCTCCGGTGTCGTGTCGGATCGAGTAAAAAGGACCTTGACACGACAGAACAAAGGAATCGCCTGCGCAAGCTATCTACCGAGCCTCGGTCGCCGCGTCACCGGCGCCGCCAGTCAGACTCACGCCATTGCACCGAACGCACGCTCGCTTGCTTCACCTCTGCCTATCGCTCGCGCACTCATACCTACGCTTATGTATATCTGTGCTCCTTACAAACTATATTGTTGTGTATGCCTGTGTATGTGCTTATATTAAACTGTATCTGCAAAGTGCCTGTGCCTATCATTTGAGAAGATCCCAGGAGATAACGCCAGGTAGGCAGGACACCGCATATACACACCAATACCTACAAACGTTTCAATAAACAAAAATCCATAGCTGACAGAACTACGCACGAGATATATATACGCATCCATATAATGCTAATTTCCATAACATAAATAACTTCCGAGTTAAAATCTTTCTGTGTTCAGCTAGCGTAAAGAAATAGAAAAGATACCATTAGTTTAACCAATAATTTTCCAGTGGAACCAAAACTCTCTTCAGAGCCAAAAGGGCCCCCTTTTTAGTCTAAATTTATTGAGCCGTTTGTCCTGTTGAACAGCTAGTCCGACTCTTCAGTGTTCAAACTTTTTCAGCTATAGTTAAGAACTGGTTCTAGCTTGTTATAAACCCAGTGAAAGTACCTCCCAATACTCTTCTGATTTAAATACCCTTTGTCCAAAACTCTTCAGTATTTTAGTGCCCCTAATTCCCTTTGTCCACTTGTGTATCACTGTACAAACCCCTAGTACGGTGTCGGTGTGCTTGCATGTAAATGTCCTTGTGTGTGTGCGGGTAGGACGGCGAGGGGCGTGAGACCGCGGTCGTGACCACTACGCACTTCGATCATGTGAGTTTGCATTTTATTATCTACGTGTTAGAGTACTTTTTCCGTCACTTATAATCCTCTTTCGGCTTTAAGCAGTAGCTACAATGCAGTATTATGGAGTCTACACAAAAAAGGCCACCAGCAAATTGACAAACCATGGTCACTGCTAACAATTCGTAGAAGAGTGAAGGTGTCTTCTAGATTCATCATCGGCCACATCATCACTTGCTGTCAAACGAAAAGATTGTTGTCAAACGAAGGTCTATTCATGGTAAAAAATAAAACGTCAAGCGCAAGTTCGTTTTATTTTTCTAAGGGTTCCGTATAATTGTAAGACCTTGTTTCTTGCCAAATATGGTTCTAGGTCAATGGGAAGTAGGTACTCTGTAGATTTTGGTCCATGGCAAGAATAATTTTTTTTGTGAATTGACTACAAATTTACGGTTTTCGTAATTTTCCCTTTATTTGTGCTATAAAACCCTGCTTCTTACCAAATCTTATGACTAGCTAGGTCAACGGAAAGTACCCAGTAGTAGTAAGTAGTAGTAGGTTTTGGTCCATGGCAAGAATCAAAAGTAATTTTTTTCAACGCCTTCTTGAGAAAATGGGTTTGACAGACGGACAGACAGACGGTCAATATAGTGATCCTATAAGGGTTCCTTTTTTCTTAAGGTACAGAACCCTAAATACTAAATCGGCGTACCAACTCGCCGGCGCCGGCTTGAATCGTCTTTGGTGTGTAGACTTCATTTTAGTTACAAAAACTAAAAGTAGGTTTGTTTTCTTCTGTTGGCATAAGAACAGATTGAGAAAAAACACTGCTTAGCCATTGTTTGATGTTGAGAGAAGATTGTTAAGGGGTTAATCATTACTGGCGAAGTTAGGTTAAGACTTTGTTAGTGCTTGAGATTTTTTTAATTCATCTTTAACATGTAAATTTTCTTGTACTTACAAAATTATAATAATAAATACCAAACTTTTATTTCCATATATATTGGTTTAAAGTCTCAACTTAATCTCGCCGTTTTGTTATTTATCTTGCCTGCATTAGCATTACCAATTCATGTTCAGTAACGTTTCCACGCATGAGTAATTAATTCGGTTGCAGTATTTTGTTTTATTATATACGTCGTACAGTACAGTACCTATAGTACTTGCATAGAACCATTATTACTCTCACACTCATAGTTTTCATTGTGTCAATCGAATGAAACATTTCATTGCCATCTTTATAATGCCCATGTTTCGGTTGATCTACACATTTTACGGGTATTTTTTTACATTTATAAAATAAACGTTATGTTAAATAAAATCAACATAGTTAACACCAATCATAGTTCACATAAACGAAGCCAAACTCCACCTGTTCATTTTTTTAGAAAACGATTGTAATATGTAAAAGTTTGCGTTACACTTTGGTTCCGCTTCAATCATGTGAAAATTGTGTGGGCCCTGACCACGTTGACATTTGTTATACTCAAAGTACTCTGTATCTCTAGCAACGCAGTAGCAGCGGGCCTCCTCCCGACTCCTCACAGGCAGGACCCGACGCGCAGGGCTCCGAGCACGGCTCGGAAGTATCCGGGGATTCCTGCTCGGGCTCCGAAGGCGACGAGGTGGAGTTCGTGCCTTCCTCGTGGGACTGCCGTGCGGCGCCCGCCAAGAGCTCGCTGCGGAGCTTGGAGCAGGCTTCACTGGTGAGTGGTACTACTTACTGTAGCAGGCCATATCGGCCGATGATGAGCGAGATGGTGTTTGGAGCATGCTTCGTTGGTAAGATAGTATTTATTATAGCGGGGCCATATAAGCTGATGCTGTGAGGTGCCGGCTTAGAATTTCCACCACCCCAACTCTTCCCGCGGGTGTTGTAAGATGCGACTAAGGAATATCAACCGGTGGAGCGGGTAGCAGCGCCTTCTCCAAAACAATTTATCACCAAACTACGATCCCCTACCCGCATGCCCAGCGCAGCGTGGGAATTATGGGCACTACCTCCATGTTACAAAGGCCAATAAGGCGTTTATCAGGGGGAGGCCTGCGTCCAGCAGTGGACCGGTATAGGCTGTTGATGAAGACGAGTTGATGATGGCGAAGATGCTACGTCGCGATCTTTACTATAGTATATTTTATAGTCGCCCCACAACTTTCGTAGTTTGACGGATTCATTATGGATGTAAGCGGGTTAACTATGGACCTAGTTTGTGTTGGAAGAACACCAACGTTTCATCCCTTAACGAGGGACTTCATCAGTGTTAGTGCGGTTCGCGTCGCGCCTGTACTGCATCCTTGCGCGCACTGGTGTACTTCAAACACAAACTAGGTTTGTAGTTAACCCGCTTACATCCATAATTAATTGGAACGAAGTTCCTTATCGCGCGTTGCGAAAGGGGACTAGACGGAAAAAATTAAGACCAAAAGTTGTAACCACACTTTTTGCTTAGGACACTTTTTGCTATAGTTGTAAGGCGTGCGGCGTGCGCGTGTTTCTCTGTCTCTGTCTCTCTCTCTCGCATTGAACAGTGTGTTGTCGCGACGATTACAATTCCTTCACTAATTAATCGAAAGGAACTTCGTTCCATCCGGGTGTCCCTTGACACCTCTCAAGTTTTTTATTAATGTTTGATGTTAATGTTTATTTCGCCAGGAGTCCGCCAGTGAGAAGAAGCGCGTCGTATTCAAGCGTCAGAAGTACCACTGCGTGTACGAGTACCCGCGAGAGGCGCTGGACGCTGAGCCCAACTCTCCCGCCTACCTGCCAGACTTGTCTACTTACTCAGGTGAGAGTCACTAGCCCCGACACACATACTCGTACCTACGGCTGAACGAGCATGACCCGAGAGCTGATGAGTGTCTGGCGCAGCGCATCAGCATTGACGACCTCTGTGGCGCGGTGGGCGAAGGTCCGCCTGCGACGCAGGAGGTTGCGGGTTCGATTCCCGCCTCGGGACAAATATTTGTACGATCTGCAGATATTTGTTCAGGGTGTTCTGGTCGTTTTCTATATATAATAAAAAATATCTACCTATGTACTCGTATATTATTATGTATATCAGTTATCTAGTACCCATAACACAAGCTCTGCTTAACTTGGGGCTAGATAATGCTGTGTGAATTGTCCAACATTATTTATTATTATTATTTATTTATTGCCAAACAGCGGGGCAATGCAGCCAGCGTAGCGGGGACGCGACGACTGGTATTGATATGGATCAGTTGAGCTACCTGTAGATTTTTTGCAACAGTCTGCAGTTAGCTCAATGTTTCAATTGTAAATACTAGTAGTAATTTATTTATATTACTTGATTCTATTTTGTTTTTTAATAAAGACCTACTTATAAAGGGTTAGTATAAAATTATGTTACTCCTCGTTGTTAGTGTATGGATTGCCTGTGGCTGTGAAAGCCTCCTCCAAACGTTTCCAATCAATTCTATTTCTAGCTGTCCTAGTATTATAGTATAGAATATACTGAAACTTTTTAAGCTTTCGCGATTTGTTAACATATTAACGACTAGCTTCTGCCCGCGGCTTCGCACGTGTTGTTTCTATGGAAACCTTTTGAGGTTATTTCTATCCCATGGGAACTGATTTATGGGATAAAAAGACGCCTATGTTTGATTCCAGGGTTAGACTTACCTGTATGCAAAATTTCAGCCTGATCCGTTCAGTAGTTTTGGCGTGAAGAAGTAACAAACATCCATCCATCCAAACTTTCGCATTTAACTAAAACGCGAACTTGTTTTTATTTTCCCTGCGTTTCCATCGCGTTGCAGCGATCGTGGTCACAGGCACTTAGGGCGGATCGCTGCAACGCGATAAACAATCGTAAATAGTATACACTAACTTCTGCCCGTGACTTTGTCAATGTGATAAAACATAGCAGATAACAACCAGGGATAAGGGGGCGTAAAATTAAAAAAAACACCTCACGTAATTTATGGACGCCCCCTAATGTAGGTAGCTGTACAAACAAACTTAAAATACATTACAACTTTTACCTGTTTCTAATATTAGAATATATTATTAAACGAATGCCTGGTGTTTAGGCATGACCACGGAAAACAATTTAATTATCATAATTAAGACTAGTAAGTCGCCCGGGCTTCGGACTTTAAACTGAGCATCTCCTCTTCAATAAATCGTCATCTTTCAGCCAATTTACACAAAACCATTATAAATAAGCTAGTTGACTAAATTTGAAAAAAATCGTGCATAATATTATATACCTATTTATGTACATTAAATTACCAATTTTATATACCTTAAATGACCTATTTTAATCGTTATTATTTTTAAAATTAAATAAAAAAAAATATATTAAAATATTTACGATATTTATTTTGCATTTTAAAACGCTCAAGACTGTCATGGCGTCCTGAATGACGTCACTTTCGAAACATTACTGTTTGTTTAGGAAGATTTAGTTTGAACCAGCGTGCAAACGGTATTACGAGTGTTTTCTGCCCGCTTTGCTTCTATGGAAACGTTGAAAGGTTATTTCTGATTTCTAAGAAATCGAATAATATCGCAAACATTTTCGACTTCGACGGGACTTGAACCCGCATCCTCCCCTCAGTACGGGGATGTGATAACCAACTACACCACGAAGTCAAGTGACGTGGGAGTCGAAAATCTTTGCGACTTTCTACGGACTCAAGCGCCGTTAGCTCCACCTACAGGGGAAACATTGAAGTTTATCCAATCCTGTTCAAAGACTAAAGTTACGTTTAGTTCGTTTGACGAGAGGTATCGCGTTGCTCTAAATCTAACGTTTTTGTTATTATAGTGCGTAAGCCTCGCACTCTGAAAAATTTTTGCGATATTATTCGATTTCTTAGAAATTAGAAATTATCCAAAGTGCGAGGCTTACGCACTATAATAACAAAAACGTTAGGTTATTTCTATTGATTTATGCTATAAAAATTACTTTTTATCTCAAAAACATAGGCCATATCTACTGTAGGGGTAGCCTGTTTTATTCGAATCCAAGAACACCTGTATTCCAAATTCCAGCCCGATCCGTTCAGTAGTTTTGGTGTGAAGCGGTAACAAACATCTAAACGTCCAAACTTTCGCATTTATAATACTAGCTTCTGCCCGCGGCTTCGCACGCGTTGTTTCTATGGAAAGGTTTTGAGGTTATTTCTATCCCATGGGAACTGATTTATGGGATAAAAAGTAGCCTATGTTTGATTCCAGGATTAGAATTACCTGTATGCAAAATTTCAGCTCAATCTGATCAGTAGTTTTGGCGTGAAGAGGTCACAAACATCCATCCATCAATCTATCCATCCAGCCATCCAAACTTTCGCATTTATACTATTAGTGTGATTATTTATAAAATTAGTGTGATGTATATGTCCACTGCACTGCAAGGCAAGTGCCTCCCTTTTCCTTCAAAGTTTTCCTTCCTCGACTGAGCCAACATGTATTTACTCGCAGACTGGGACCCGTCCAGCGTGGAGGAAGCCGAGCTTTGCTACGGACATCTGTTCTCGATGCCGAGCTATCCACTCAGAGCCGGGATTGCTATTGGAGCTGGTAAGTTTTACTTTATTCTAATTGGCTAGTGACTCTTTTGAAGTAGGTCTTAAATTATTAATTACTAGACGATCGCCTCGCGGTTTCACCCGCGTAGTTCCCGTTCCCTAAGCACTCTTTTTCATAATGTGGTACCTTAGTGCAGCCAACTAATCAAGAGCATTTTTTAGATTCATAAGAAATGCAGTAGTCTGAGTTGTTATGTTTTGGAATATACTGTGTGTTCGGCAGGACCTGTGTAAAGAACAAGCGAAGGCTAACGAACGAACACGAAAGAACCATTGTGGACGTCATTGCGAAAGCAAGCGAGCCCAAACGAGGGCCTTCGTTCGCCTTCGGCGGCTGTCGCTATATCGTCGTATCCTACTCGTTTGCATTCGGTCACTCTCGCTCGCTTGGTCTGCACCCACCATATGGCAACAGGGGACAGGAACCAAGTGCAATATCTTGGAGGCTTTTTTAACCGCATTATTGCACTTGCTTCCACCTAACCTCTGTTAGCCGAACACCCTGTATAAATAAAACAAGTCTTATTCGAAACTTCGTAATAAAATATTTTATCTTTTCATATTTACAGATTACGACGAAGATTTCTTCATCTCATCCTCTGCGCGTCCGTTCGAGAGCCTCGGCATCATGTCCACCACCAGCCAATTCTTCCCAGGCATGCACGTCAAGCCCATGATGGAGCGCGACCTGCCCGAGGACGTCGACGACTTTCCTCCACCCCCATCACCATTACCAACCACTACCCTGATCCAATCCAGAACACCGAGTCTAGACTTCACGACCCCAGACTCAGGAGTCGAGGATATCACCCCCGGATCGACTACAGACGAGGATTTCAAGAAGAAGCTGCCTGAAACCGAGCTGACTTGGCGACCCGTCGACAGCGCTAGCTCCTCAGAGTCTGTTAGTCCAAGCTCCCCCGGCGGTGAAGCTTTAGGAGGCCTCAGGCACACCAGAGACAAGCTGAAGCTGGATCTACCACCCAGCCCGCACGTGCCTTCCCCGAGACACAACAGAGTCTTCAACTTCGTCCTCGAGAAACCGAAACGCAGACAAGACTCCATCGAGGCCCCTACACCTCTAGTCATGACAGATGAAACACCAATAGTCGCTACCAATCTCCCGTTACTTAACGACGATGACCTCCCACTCCCAGAACCGACATTCTCCACCTTTGGTAAAAGCACGCAGAAGGTGGAACCCGAACAAAAGATTATACTCGCTGAGGAACAGACGGAGAAAGAGGAAAGCAAGGTCGTTGAACCGGTGAAAGGTGAAGGCACGGTCTTGGATAGCGGCGATGAAGACTCGGGGATAGAGAGCTCCAAAGCAACGCTCGAGCGGAAAGCCAACGTATCTTAGAAGCAAAACGCTGTATTCTATGTAAGTTATTATTGTAGAAAACCTGCTGGAATTTGCAAAAGGATCGTCGAATAGATAAATGTTTATACTTCGTAACGCGCTGAAATAATGCGTAGGAAGAGGAAATCTTTACTCTTCGCGTAGATTCTCAAAATACGTAAGATCAAATGAACAATTTCGCGGTAAGGAAAACTTTCAAAATCGAGAATTCGCGAATTGATTACGTAAACTATCCTTCCGTTATAGAAATTAAACAAGCGGTAAATATCCGTCGGTATGCCATTACAATGTTTAAAGTTAAATAGTATTTACAGTAAAAATAATGGATTTTTGTAAACATCTCAACATATCGTCCTATGGATTTCCAGTCTCCATACCTATGAATAGTTTGGAATCATACAGTATTGATATTGGTGTTCCGAGCCAAAATCTAGCAGTTTTTAAGTTATACCGCTATTTACTAAGGCATTACTCGAACTAAGGTACAAATAATCGTGAATGAATAATTATAAATAATTAGATATCCTAAATTCAGTCTAGAATTTGTAATCTTCAGTCCATACCTAGAAAATAATAACAGTCTTTTCCCTCATGAAGATAAATGGCCAAACTTTATGTAGACTAAACTAAGATAGATGCTTATTTAGCCCAAAGTTTCGCATCTCTATAAATGGTCTAAGTAGTTCAAATTCATTCATCGTAATCAAGTTTTGGTCACAGCAGAGCCTGTATTAGTATGAAGCCTATATTGTGACCATATAAATCATTGTGAATGTTGTTATTTCACGTTGTATGATAACCACAATTTTATGTACGTATTTGCTAGTGTTTTCATACGTAACTTTTTACTATTGTAGTGGGTTAGATTGTAATGGAGGCGTCTTCAGCGTCATGTTTTATACAAGGCCGCCATGACATTTGTTTTATTTCTACGTAACTTTGGCGACGGGCTTTGTGCTCGGTATGTAATTTATAATCTTGTCGAGATAGATAGTGTGCCGTGCCCATATAAATGAAATTGTATTTGCAAACATTATACATTTTAACATGGATCTTATGAAATATCCTCTAATCCGGGGCGGGGTAACAGAAAATCTATCTATTTCGACTTGTGTCTCTTTTATTTGTGTCGGTATTTACGCACAAATGAGACGCATCTTACCCGAACAAATCTGTCTCCATTTTGTGGTTGCGAAGCCAATTGTTAGTTAAGTGAAGATTTATGATAAGCGTAGATTTAGATGTAAAGTACGGTGATAGAATTAACGCAGCAACAGGATATTAGTTTATCTCGTCTTCGCAGTTATTGTTTAGAACGCCGGGTTGAATACATAACGCTGAACGGGCTATGAAAGAACTGTAAGGGCTCTTGTACACGCACGTTTATTTTTTCGTCGTAAAAATCAACCGTTATATCGTCAGTGTTGTTTGGATCACCGTGGAAGCTTGTAGACGTGCATCATCGGCGAAATAAATGAAAAGTGTTAAAAAGGCCCTAAAACTCGTGTTGACTTCTACGGCCATAATTTAAACAAATCTTATGAGGTAACCTTCTATTTCATCCAAAAATCTGTGCGTATTTCAATTTGAGTCGTTTTTTTTCGTACTTGATTGGATCTTTCGCGTAGTAAGATGTATCGTAAACGACTGTTGCTGTTACCCGCCGTGCCACTAACATTCGATCGACATAATGCAATACGTCCACTGTGTAATTGATGTGCAATTCTTCTCATTTCCATATCATTGCGTTTTAGTTGTTTAGTTATTACTGTAAATATAATTTAAAACGTTATTATTGTATCGAGGTAAATTTTTTGAGTATGAAAATTTATTGATTGTACTTGTGTTTATTGTTCTGAACATTATTTTTTACAGTTTTAGAAGTTTTCGTTAATGTACAGATGTAAATAAGTAATAGATGTTCATTTTGTTATGATGTAGGGAAGGCAACTCGAAATATTTGGATTTAGAAAACTTGTGTAGCGCGCGAGTAAAAAAAATTATAATTAAATTTTTTATGATAAATTAATATTATGTAGAATGTTAAATAAAACTTTCCCTTTAATAGATGTTCAAAAACGTGGAATTTAATTGAATGAATTGTCCAATTATGGTATTTATTTATATAAATTGTTTTGATTTATAAGTCAGCAGTATTTAGTAATATGTGAATGCATCTGAAGTCTTTTCATATTGTGACTTTGTCGAGTCTTTTAAAGTATTTCTATGAAAAATAAAATAATGTGAATCAATACAAGCTTTTATTTTACAAGGTACTTTATTAAACTTAATTAACAATGAGATCGATTAATAATTTAATCATTAATTATTTTGATTTTAATTCAACGACCAACCAACACTTATCCGGGTTATTGCCAAATATCCTTCTGACATGTAGATTACATTATTCAGTAGAAGGATCTAACAAACTCGTGTCGGCGTCCAACTCCAACACAGTTCGCCATCGGTCAGCTTCGACGCCAGATGATGACGAGCCCGGAGAGGTCGCTGGTCGCCAGCAGACTTTCGTCGTAGCTGAATGACACGCCCAGAACCGGGGACGCGTGACCTGTGACAACGAAAGAAGGGCTAAGCTTCACTTTCACAAGACAATGATGTCGATTCTGTTGTTTTAGAATCAGCTAAAATTAGGATTTAAGAATGTCAAATAGACGAAAGCTATTCTATTTTTGAAAAATTAGACTGATTAGTTTAAAATTAGGATGATAGCCCTAAAATTAGCTTGGCAGATCTAAAACAACTCAATTTAGTTAAAATAGCTAAATTCCTATTCTTTTGCACTACATTTTAGCTATGATTAGAAACGTCTTACTAATTTTAGGAGGCATCTAATTTGGTCATGATTAAAATTTAAAGGCAAAATGGTAAAAGCTTTCACTCCAAAAACCTATGGATAACTACTCAACTCAAGACAGGTTTTGCGATTTTCAAACACTGATGAAATATTTGATAACAAAGAGTGTACAGAGACTACCATAATTTTTAGATCAAACTAAATTAGAAAATTTAGAAATCGTAAAATTTAAGTTAGGAATCCTAAAACAACAGAATAGACATCAATATTAAAATTTTAAAAACCCGCCGACGTTTATTGGCTGAACAGATTTTCATGAAACATGGCTAAGAACACTCGGGATAAAATTATATATGACATAAAAAAACTAAACGAAAATCTGTTCATCCGTTTGGGAGCTACGATACCACAGACAGACACACACGTCAAACTTATAACACCCCTCTTTTTGTGTCGGGGGTTGAAAATATTTTAAAACTAGCGGCCCGTCTCGGCTTCGCACGGGAGGACATTAATTTTTTAAACATATAAATATAGCTTATATGTTACTCAGGGATGTCATGTAACATTCTAATGGTAAAAATAATTTTTGAAATCGGTCCATTAGTTTTTGAGTTTATTTGTTACAAACATACAAATCTTTCCTCTTTATAATATTATTATTAGCGTAGATAACGAGCTACATAAAGATGGAATTTATTTCATCGCGTTATAAAACAGGTAGTACTTAATTTAAGTTAATTATAGAGAGCAATGGAATTGGCGGCCTTCTAATTCTAATTCTAATTCTGAGTGGGGGTACTGGGATCTGCACTGACATCTCGCTTTGGAGTGTATTGTGCATTGTCCCCCTGCCTAACCAGGCCCTAACCAGCCCAGCTCCTTGAAGTACCGGAGCAGGACTTTTGGCGATTGACAGCTTCGTTTCAGCTTTTCTGTGGGCGAGGACGGGTTAGATCCCTCTATGAGAGTCTTCAATCCCGTTACCCGTCTGGCCTCCTCTGTGGCCGTGCAGTGAACCACTACATGTTCCACAGTCTCTTCTTCCTGGAAGCAGCCGCGACATAGGCTGCTGTCTGTGGCTCCAGTCTTGAGCAGATGATGGTTCAGTTCACAGTGACCTGTGATGATGCCCACCATTGTTCGTAGGTCCTCGCGGCTCATCTTGAGCAGCGTGTTTGTGGTTTTTCTATCTTTGGAGGGGAATATTGATCTAGTATGTTTGCAGTCTGTTCGACGCTCCCATAATTTTTGGTGTTCTTTTTCTGAGTTTAGTTTTAGTTTGTTTTTTACTTCCGCTGTGGGCGGATTTGAGAGACTGATGTCCTGTTTTGTTGGGGTCTGTCTCGCTCCTTCTTTTGCTAGTCTGTCTGCTTTTATGTTGCCTGGACAGGATCGACTCTCCGTCCATTCAATGCTGACCTTGTTATGTTCCGAGAGACTTTGTAGAGCGTTGTGGCATTCTACAATTGTTTTTGATCTCGTTTCTGTCCTATTGAGTGCGTTTATTACTGCAGCGCTGTCTGTTTTGAAGACCAGATGCAGCTGGCAGGTCAACTCTTTGATAGTTGTCTCCCTAATTGGCGGCCTTATCGCTCAAACCGATTTCTTCCAGGCAAGGTGTGCACAGCATAAATGCATGTGTATGTCTGTCTATGATATTCTGCAGTTTGGGACTACCTCGAATATTATATTTTCGCAGCAAAATGCGAGATGTTTTGGTGTAGGTAAAACGAAAGCGGCGAAAAGGTTTAAGAGGCGCCTCTACTTTTTTGTTATTATGTACTTTAAAGTTATTTTACTATGAAAACTATCGTAGTTTGACGAATTCATTACGGATGTAAGCGGGTTAACTACGAACCTTATTTGTGTTTGAAGAACACCAACGTTTTATACCTTAACGAGGGACTTCATCAGGGTGAGTGCGGTTTCCAACACAAATAAGATTCGTAGTTAACCCGCTTACATCCGTAATGAACTTTAAAGTTATGTTTAAATTTTGCCATTTTTAACTAAAAAAAGGAGGAAGTTCTAATTTCGGCTGTATTCGTCGATCTTCGTCAATTATGGACCGATTTGAAAAATTCTTTACTGTTTGCAACAGTCTGCAGTTAGCTCAATTGTTTCAATTGTAAATATTAGTATAATTTTCTTTGTGAATAAAGGCTATGTTGTGTTAATATTATCTTGTGTGAGCCAGTCTTCTTCATCTTTTCTAGACGATACAGGTAATGTCTGTGATTTAACTTTGAAAGCATCTTACCTTGCAGCTTATTCACCACCGGGTGCTCCGCATGCCCCTCGATGTCCAGGAAGTAGACGCACGAGTCCTCCGAGCCGGAGACGACGCAGACACCGCGCCGGAACGACATGATGGGGCAGAACGTAGACTTGACGCTGCATTGGGAGTGCGACACGTCGAAACGCTTCTTGAGCGTCAGGCTGCCTTCGCGGTCAGAGATTCTGGAACGGAAGGTGTTGATTTTTGAGGAGGAAATTCGTTTACGTCGACAATACTACTAATATGGAATGTTACGAATAGATTCCTGATGGTCATCATCATAGTACTTTCTGTGACCTGAAATAACTGTATTTTTTTTGGTTATATTCGCCTGGAATCATCTGGTTAGGCATAGCATAGCACAGAACTTTTGTCTGTCCTGCCCGCCATATCCGTCCTATAATTCTAGCATCGGAGTGCGTCATGGGGCATATCTGTAACGATATCGTGTACCTAACAATCTAGCCTGACCCGATATCGTGTAGGTACCTAGCAATCTAGCCTGAGCCGGGCCAGCCACGGCGACCAGCTTAGACACGTGGCGCTGCCATCACTAGATAAATGTTGCTAAGACACGATATTAAACACTCACCTGAAGAGATAGAGCGCGTTTTGCTGCGAGCTAGCCAGCAGCGCGGGATGCCGGGCCAGCCAGGGCGACCAGCTCAGACACGTGACGCCGCCGCCGACGCTGCAGCGACGGAGCTTGCTGAGGGCTCCGGCGCCTTCCAGGCGGTAGCTTACAATCGCGCCCTGCACACACATACACAGAGATTAGATCTCCTTACATACATCACGCCTGCTAAAGGAAATCACCCGAGACATTTCATCTAACTAGGTAAGGTTAAACATAATAGTATAATTATGTTTTATGTATAATATGTAATATTTATAGGTGTAGGTATATTAATACCTAATTGTAATTTGTGTAATTTTATTGAAGTACTACCTGCGCCGCGGCTCCGCACGCGTTGTTTCTATGGAAACGTTTAAAGGTGATTTCTATCCCACGGGAACTGATTTATGGGATAAAAAGTAGCTTATGTTTGATTCCAGGATTACAATTACCTGTATGCAAAATTTCAGCCCGATCCGTTCAGTAGTTTTTACGTGAAAGAGTAACAAACATCCATCCATCCATCCATACTTACAAACTTTCGCGTTTATAATATTAGTAGGATGTTATTTCCTAGTAATTATTTATTTTTTAAGTAGCAACATAACATAGCAGATGCACACAGCTCTTACCCCATGTACATATCCGACGATCCTATCGATACTAGGTTGTCTGGCAGAGATCGCTCATGAGCAATAAGACCGCCAATTGTCACTTGGGTTATAATTCTTTCAAAGTGTCCAATAAAAGTATTTTCTATCTATGTATCTAGGTAAGGTAACTCGCGTCAAACTCAACGTCAACTCAACGTTCGTGTTCTCACTTCTATAACCTTGTTTCTTTTCTGCCAACATATTTTGCTGGAAGAGATCTCTTTTTAGAGCGAAGCTCGCCTTTTCCATTCTCTAGTTTTGTATGTAGGTTAGGTAGGTATATTTATTTCGTGCAATAAAGAATTACTCGGCATGTGATGGTCGAGGAATGCATCAGCCTCCTTAGATAGGGTACAAATCATTATCATTTCTACGATCAACAAACCGCCTAAGTGTGGTGGATCAGGTTAGGCTCGGGATTGTAACTAACGTAGACGACCTACCTATAATTAATTGGGTACTAAATGTAACACTGTACGAAAAGACGAGACAACACTCGTTTTGAGATAGTTGACAGTTTACCTTGTCATTGGCAGCCCAAAACATTCTTCCACTTGACTCACACGCTATCGACATTACACGTCCTCCTAAAATACTGCTGCCGCCTGAAAAATGCACATAGGTACTAGTATAGTATTATAATATCTGTGACATTATGTATCGTAATAAAATTATGTTTTCAGTGTCAACTTCTACAGCCACATTATTCGGATACTTATTATTTGATTTCTTGGAAATTATCCCGAACGTGAGGGTTTACGCACTACTTATAATAACAAAAACCTTGTTTTCAGTACTTTCACCTCCAGATCGATAACTTAAACTCATAGTGCTTTATTTCCTTTAGAGTTTTAGACTTTGCAGGGCTCTTGGACACGTCAGATTTTCATATAACATAATAAAAAATAAATTAAAAATTTTCTTACCTCTTGGATAAATTCCCGTCGATATATTCAATACCGCCACCATTCCCCGAGCATTCCCGGCCTACGGTGGGGTACTCAATGTAAGGAATCTAATTGATTTTAAAAGGAGTGCACCAAGGGTGTACACAATCACCACTTCTGTTCAACTTGTACACAGAGCACATCAAGATAAAGAACCATTAATAAAAGGATACAATAACCATATTGTTATTGGCCGGCTGGAATACACAGCACAGCAGCGGCGACGCAAGCTGATCCCTGACCAGGCGCAGTCGCGAGCGTTGCGGGACGTTCCACAGCGCGAGGCACCCGTCCAGGCCGCAAGTTACCAGCAACTCGTTCGATGCTGACCAGTCGCAATCTGTCAAACAGCTTATGCTTAGATAATCCTGAATACTCAAGCGAGCTACCGCGGGCGATTGTTATTCTAGACAATTCTGAAAGTAGTGATTTTTTAACAAATTTTCATAGAAATAGTCATAAAATCGCGAGCCTGCTCAAAACAACGTAACTGATCGGGCTGAAATGCATGCCTGTAATAATATTTAAGCATAGATAAAGCAAAAACAAGTTTGTCTATGATTTAAGCTACTTTTTATCCAATAGATCAAATCCCCATGGGATATAAATAATCTTAAAACATCTTCAGTAGGTAAATAATAAATGCGATAACTCACCAGTGACCGGCTTAGTATGCGCCTCGATAATGAAACTGACTTTCGGCGGCGAGGCGGTGACGTCACAGATGGAGACAGAGCCATCATCGGAGGCGCAGGCCAGCTTCGAACGGTCGTTGTTGGCGAACTTTACTACACTCACTTGTTCTGCATGCTACAAAACAAGAGCATTTTATTAAGAATTCGGTGTGTGGCGCAGTGAGCCAAGGTCTACCAGATAATAATAATAATAGAAACAGCTTTTCCAATCCATTGATTGTTTAGACCTACCTAGAAATACTTACATACTTATGCAAAAGGCTGTCATTTTAAACACCTGTAGGATCGTCAGGAAATTCCTGCAAAATGAGTTCCAAGTGAAGTTTCTCCCTCTGAAGTGCACTTGGCTTAGGCCCGTGCACTTTAGATTTTACCGGTTTTAAACCGAGAAGATTAGATCTTACCCAATAATAATAATAAATGTTTATTTCGATAACTTATAAAATTATACAAACAGGGTTTGGAGTCCCCCTTTAAGCTAAATTTGCTTGTATTAGAGGACACCACTCTTGCCAGAATTATTCACAGATTATAAGTTAGATGCACAACAATATTTAAAAGTAAGTAATTAAGTAAAAAGTAATTAATCAAAACAATACAGTAAAATAACATGACAAAATGAACAAACATTCAATAATTTGTATGATAAGCAGAAGATTGCGAGCTCGATTCCCACCGCGGGATTAATATGGATTAGAGTCTAATGTATGATTGTAATATTTATATAAGTACATATTCTACATAGAAAACCCAACTGGCTTTTCTGTGTAGGTATATTGTTTAAAATAAAAGTTATTTAATAATAATCATCACATCACTCATGCTAATACTATAAATGTGAAAGTTTGGATGGATGATTGTTACTTCAACTGAATAAAACTACTCAATGATTTGGACCATGCTAGTGCTATGGATGTAGTTTTAAGGATAACATAAAAACAACAAAAGCAAATTATATCCAGGCAAATGTGTGAAGCTGCAGCCAAAGCTAGGGCTTTAAAAGGATTGCTGGAAGTAGCTGCTTAATCCTACTATTACTTAGAATACTTACTGTTATGTTATGATTTTATAACTAGTCACACCTATCTGAAGTTTACTCTGCTGACTCAAGAAGAACACTTTTTTACAAACCTCTTTGATTGACTTGTTGTTTATTATAATTCCATGATATTATTTTAAGTTGGTAAGTAAATTAAATAAATCCAAAATACCTGATCAAAAATATGGTGTACACCGGTGAAAGCATAGTTCTCGGATATTGTCATATCATTCTTCTTCTTTGTGTGAGTGTGGGAAGGACTGTCTTCTATGGCTATGCTTGCCTAAAAATGTAATAAGTTATAGGATAATTATGTACATGGTTACATTGGAGACATCAAATGCCATAACTTTGAAACTTAGTAGGTATGGCTACCCAGAGCTTAACTCACCAGCACACATTACTTACTGAATATGCGTTCCCCCACCAAGGGAGGTTTTGCCAACATCAAAAACAAATACAAATCATTTATTGATAACTCCAGGTTACAGGTCAGCAAAGGTGCAATATAACAGTTAATATATTGACTTAATTTAACCGATATAATAAGTATAATTAATAATATACCATAATAATAGATTTAATTTATTTAAGTTATAGGTAATTCGTAGAACTTTGTTACAGAATAAAAAATACTGTCCAGAAGCCATTACCTAATCTGTGACTAAGGAAGGTAGTTTCCCAGGCCGGTTATCACATGTCCTGTGAAATCTTATAAATTACAGATATTTTTGACTTACCAAATAGCTAAAAATAATCATGGAAGCTACCTTTCTGAGTCACATAGATTTTCTTTTAAAGAAAGACTTACTTTACTGCTAGATCTGGCTCTGGAAGATGATGAACTGATAGAAATGTTGTCCTGGACTCCGTATCGACGCTGCAGTAGCTGGCTTCTTACATTTATGTACTTTTTTATCGTTTCTATGTCCTGAAAATTATGGCAGGGAATAATTACTTACTGTAAAGATGTAAGAAACAGGAACTAGATTCTGAAGTTGATTTACCTTGAATTTTGCGTTTTCTCGTAGAAGTTGACTGCGACGTCTTATGTATAACGTTTCTACAAAGAAAGAATAATACAAAAGTTTATGGCTTTATGACAGCGAGATGATGGTTTCTCAATGAAAGGAATGCAGTTGGTCTTGGGGGTGGATTAGACTAAATCCTGATAAAAGTAGCATAGATATGAATCTAAGCATCAATATCAGGTAAGTACAATGAATAAAATATGAATCAGCCAGAAAATAATAAAAAAAATCGCAGTTCAGCATACTTACTGAAATTTGGATTGTTCGGTGCTCTATATGCATTGAATCGAGCGTCCAGAGCAAATATTTGTTGCTGAAATGCAGCAGCCATCGTTGGGTAACTGTATCAGACCTGTTTTTGGTCTTCAAATAAAGAAAATTGAATTTTAATGAAATTTAGTACAAACCAAAACACAAACAAAACAAACTTGATTCATACGTCCGTCATCCTTTTTTGACGTTTTGATTTATATGACATTGACATAGGCGACACATTAAACTTACAATGTCAAAATGAAGAAAAAAAATTGCGTAGGCTAGGCTTAAGTTCGACGGCCTACCTTCTTCGTAGTCTCCGAAGTTCGGAATCAACATTTTTGATTAGATTAGAATTTCCTATCAATCCATGTAATGTACCTACTTTACCTACATTAATTTACTTCCTTCTTTTCTACCTACGTAGTTAGGGAACCAAAAAAACTCTTTCCACCTTACTTAACTAGGTATATTCAGTCAGCCCCTCTCTGTAGGTACCTACCATAGAAATCTAAATAACATATTTAGATTTCTATGGTACCTACCTACCTAAGAGCACATAATTTTCTGGGTTGTCGGGTCTTTGGTGGGTACGCTAACTAATCTATTCTAGCTAGGTATTTGCATAAAAACATGTGGCGTCATCAAGTAGGTAAGTATTTACCTCATCAGCCGCCCACCCACACGACACAGCTTACGACGTAGTGCGCGGCCGCGGGCCGAGTGCGTCCGAGGCGCCCGCGTCCGCGAGGCCAGCGATTTCCGAGAATCCTTATTTCCGATTCCGAAATACTTGCCGCGCGGTGATACCAGGAAATCTCGACTCGCGTTATTCTGGGGCGATGCTTGTAAAACCCGAAACACGTAGCTTTCTAGCGAGCTTGCTGTGCCTTACGCCGTTATAAATAATCAGAATGCGCAAACGAGTCTGCCGGTGCGGCGACCCGCAATTATGACCATGAGTCTCGGAATCCGCTCCTCTTTTTGTTGCTAGATGCTGATTTGTTTTTCGAGGAATGCGAATTGCGCTTCTGCTATGCAAGCAAGTGCAAACTGCAGTCCAGGCAAGTGGAATTGTAATAAGGCCAATGATGCGGGTAACATCACTTACACAATTATTATTGTTTTCACTAGCTTCTACTGATTTTCTTTATAAATGAAGCCATGATAAAAAATTAAACACTTATGTTATGACCGTAAGAAGATTCTTAAGGCGAGGATTCCCGGATTTCGGGATTTTTAACTGTCCGTACCTCAGTAACTATAAGGCCTATAGTTTTGAAATTCATACATATTATAGTCGAGGATATTTTCTAGTGCATCACTAGACAAAAACACGATTGGTGATATTTCACCCGATAGAAAAAAATAACAGTTACCTCTAAATGAAACTTTGAATGATCAGTGTGAGTAGAAAAATGAATAAAATGACACAAAATGTATGCCAAAACATTACAAACGTTATTTTATTACGCAGTGCATCACTAGAAAATATTTTTATATGCCATACAAATATTTTTCAAAACACCTAAATACCTACAAAATCGTGCTCGGCTGCCTGCGCACCGACTTGCTCACTTACTCGCAATCATCGCATCTCGGGAATCCTCGCCTTAAATTATCTAACGGACCTGTTACGGCAAAGAATTTAGAACAAAACAAGGAATAAGAAAGCGAAGTATTTAAAAATTCATTTATTTAATGAATGACATACCATACATCGTAACATTTAAATTCCAATCGTACAACAAACTCATACCGACAACATGGATATACTATGTACCGATGGCAAAACATGTGAAATCGGCAATATTTACACATAGTTTGGCTGAACAGGACTAAGCGAGATATTAATTTCATTATACATCATAAAGAAAACGTACGTAGGTAAATACTAGACTTCAAAATAATGCTGCAAAATAAATAGAGGGCGCACAATACAAGTATCAAAGTAGATTTCACTAATTCCTAACAATATGTTGACTATTGTTTGTTGTACCTAAAAGTAAAAATTGCATTGACTTAAAAGAAATGCATGGATTGTAAAAAAAATGTAAACATGTTAGATCATTTAAATCAATCAGTCAAAACTTATATAAAATCTATGAAAGGCAAGTATTCTAAACAATAATATTAACGGGACTAAAATTTTTATATACAATTAATCTATATTATTGCTATTTACATACATAATTTTGTTAACAAATTCATAATAATATCAACATAATTGTAGTTTTAGAAGTAATAATATGCTTACAGCTAGGTTGATTTGAATGCTTGACTGGCGAGCGGGCAAACAAGCAAACACAACATTTACGAAGCGTGGTCGCTCGCGTCCACATCAAGCTAAATCTTAAATTAGTGCATTATATTGGCGGATTATATAATAAAATTATTCGTGTAAATTCTAAGCTAAAACAATGGCATGACATATAGCACCCACACATGAACAGCTGCGTTACACGATCGCAATCTCCCAAGTAACTGCGCAATTTCGCCTGAACAAGTTTAATTTCCGATAGGGTTTCCCCTCGGGGCAAATATCCGGTTAACGTTGTTAGTTCTAAACTTTAGGAAACAAAAACAACGCACGGCTCTGTAGCCGACTTCTCATGGATAAACATCTTGCCATAAAACATATTGATACAAAACCTCCTTTACTTTCCTCGATTATAAACTTTATAGCAAAGAGGTTCCATGATGGGGGTCGATTTGTACATTGCAGGCAAGACCGGGCTTAAATCAAACATTTTTTAAAATTACATTATCGAGCTCCTTTACTTAGAACTTAGAATCTCACGTAGTTTTGACGATTGATACGAAATCTTGTTTAGCGTGTATTACGTTGTACATGACAAAAAATAACACAACGTCAAAATAACTCAATTACGCGTAATAATTGACGACAAAAATAACTTTATGATTTCATTTCATATTATTTATTGTGATTTTATGCATACAGATAACTAATACAGATCAAGAGGTTGTGTGCTCCGTAGCATTGTTATCATGAACTAGAGGTCTACACTACAACATGATGTAGATAGTAAATTGCCATTTTAAAACTTAAAAGAACACGCTAACAACACACCCTGTGTAAGCTACACTGCTTTCAATAACTTCATATTACTTAAGACCTTTATGTATGATCCACATTAATAAAAATGGATTAAATAGAATTGATCCCTAATTCTTAAACCTGGATGAAAATACGGAACTTTAAGCCGAGAAGCAAAATATAAGCTGCCATCTATCTAGTATGTTACAGTAAATAATGTATAAGTATATAAAATAAACCATAATAATACATAAATTGTCAACCGAAAACATGTCCGACTAAACAAGGAAACGCAAAAATATTAAACACGAATCGACTGGACAAATTAACATCAATTATTTAACTGGATATAAATAACAGATATATTATTGCAAATTTAAACTATTACTAATCACATCAATAACAATAGTTAAAAAGTTGCTATTTAGCTTAGTAGGCCCTTATCAGTTTACTTACGACTTAAGTCTTTAAAATTTTGTGAAAAGTGATTAGTTGGTATTTACAATAATTAGGTAAGTACTTACTATGTTGTCAGAACAGGAATCATTTTGACCAGACCACAACAGTTTTAAGGCCCGTATTATAAAAGCTGGCTCAGTCATCGATATATGCTTAAGTATCGCTTTTCTATGGAATAAACTTCACTCAAGCATAGTTCTATGACTGAGCAACATTCAGTTACAATCCTAGTGCTTTCATAATACGGACCTAAGTTGACTATGCACTGATAAATACAAAAATAAAAACATCATTGATCCCCATACAACTAAATCTCTACTATTATCTATCGTAATTCAAGCTCGTTCATTGTGCAATGCGGTGTAAATTTTATTGGTCCATTTATTAGGTTGATTGGTTTGTGAGGTTGTAACATATAGGTGACAGACGACGGCCAGCGACGCCACGTTTCGTGGGTCGTTGGTTTTTTTTTAGATTGGTCTAGCAAATGGTGCAACAAAATAACTTCAAGTTGCTTAGAGTTCAGCTTTTTGTTGAACAGTTCTAATAATAACAAGTAAAATATTTCTAAGAAATCAAATATATCCCGAAATTTTTCGACTTCGACGGGACTTAAACTTTGGACTTTTGGGCGATTTCAAGTCCCTTCGAAGTCGAACAATTTTTGGGGTATTATTTTATTTCTTAGAAATTACCCCGAGCGTGTTCCGCACTATAATAACAAAAACCATAAGAAAGTTATTTTTTGGAAAATGGGTTTTCAGATTTCCGGAGAGGAGATCGCACTCTTTCTATTAATTAATTTATGTTTAACAAGAGCGGAGAAATTTCTTCGCACCTACTCCACAAAAGAAATGGAGTTAACACCTCGGTATTGAGGGAAGTATCGCCGGATCAATCGAGGCATTCCGGCTCAGCAGTTGGCCACGGTATGCCATTAACCCACCCGCGGCAAAGAAACGCGCCAAACGTGGCAATAATATATTTGATTCCCCCCGAGATTTATAACGACATCCTAGTTAACCTATGTATGGGTATTAGGCGCGCTTAATCCGAGTGGACTAAGCTAACAGCTATTTCACCGGAATAACAGTAGAATGTGCCGCAGTGCATACGAATAGCCCAAATAATATTGCAGAAAGGAGCTTCCAGCGTCAGGAAACCTAGGCACGTTCACGGCACATTTCGCATTGGACACGCGAAAATAATTCCACTATAAACGGCGTTTTTATATTTTAAATTGTTTGCTAAGTACGCGGCAACGCGGTTTGTTTATTTTTTCCCAAGAAAACGTCCGCAGTTTTACGTAATGTTGTTACTTGTTAGGCCACGTGTGGCCATCCGTTCCGCCTTACCGTGTCAGAATGTACACTAACGAGCAAATATGCCACCCTCCCCCCAACAATAGCGGCGGTTAGCACGTTACACTGCAATTTAATAATAATTTAAACCGATTAAAAGTTCATTTCTGAATAAATTGACACTAACTTTTCAAACAACAAGATGAGGGACTACATTCGTTGACATTATCACATCACACCAGTCTTTTTAATCTTTCTTAGAAGCATTCAAATAAGGACGCTCGATTCTTATCGCCTGGTTACACTAGTTTTCTTATCAGCTGAGCAATCACTCGCGAATAAACAGTAATTATCGGGAATATCGATTAAACGTCATGTTGTGGCGAAACGACGCGGCGATCGATAAAAATCTATGTTCGCATTGCTTTTAAAAAATTCTTAACCCGGTGTTTACATTCCAAACTCTAGCCTAGGTCTTTTAGACTCTATTCCGAATAACCCTGTGAGGTCTGCATAGTATATTAGAACCATCATTCAAACTTACAAACACCTGCATTATAATAATTATAACTACTCAGATCTCAATTTGTTATAAGTAATTCTCTAGAACCGACGTCGAGAGTATCGTACATTAACACCATAATAATATATATTGTTAGACAATCACACGAACTGTATAATTACGTATTCTATAATTTAATTTACGTAGAAACGATAACTACACATGTAAAGTGTAAAATTTCGTTGATTTAATAAACACGATAATAAGTAGAGGCCTCTTAATATTTCTGAATTATTAACATTGAATCCTATAGAATTTCATTTACAAAGTAAAATCTATAAATAACCTGTCGATTCTAAGATATAAAAACGAGATAAAAACATGAACGAGTAATCTTATATCTAAAGAAGTCGTTAAAAAGAAACTCGTCCCGGGATAGCGAGGCACCGTATTCTCGGAGGCAGGTGAGACGCGCAAGCCGTAACTCGATTCATTTCTCGATCCTAACTTTTTCTCGATTCTGGAAATGCTAATCGCCCAAACCAGTTGATAGTTCGCGGGGAAGAGATGAGCGTACTTCCGAGAAACGAAAGCGAGACAGCGCACTAGTGGGAAGCGAAGCACGAGCGATTATCATAACAACCTCCCGGAACGTGAGGGCCTATTTCCGATACTTCGTTTTGTAAATAGAACTATAATATCAACAGATGTTCATGCGTGTACAGGTACATTTGGCTTAATTTATTAAGGCTGATCCTTTTTTGTTTATCGTATAGTTGAGGCCTGGATTTGTGACTTCTCGGGGTCTCGTCAGCGTGAATAATAGTATGAAAAAAAAGACAGTCATAAGTACCAGACTTTAAGATTTTACTTTATATTTATACCACTGGTATTTTATAATTTAGATGTTTCCTAAACTAATTTGCGAGGACTAAAAATTAACGATGTCATCATTTTTATTTCCACCATCAAGAAAGGGCTTTTTACGGAGTCGGTTAAAAACGGTGCAGTCACCATTTTTAACCGACGTCGAAAAAGGAGAAGGTTCTGTATTCGGCTGTTTGTATAATTTTTTTTATGTACGATTTTGCCGTCAATTATGTGCCGATATTGAAACATTATTTCGCTACTGTATAGATGGAAAATGATCCCAGGGCGCGAGGTGGACCGATAAATTTTTCTAGAAAATTCGACTAAAGCACAATTCGACTAGCAACAATTCGACTAAAACAGGTCGGGTTAACTCAAGGTAGAACTGCTACTAGTCGAAACGTTTTTTAGTCGAATTCTTTTAGTCGAATTTTCCGTGGAAGAATTATTAGTGCTGTAAAATTCGTTTAATTTGGACGATATCTGAATTGACATTCCGTGTTTTCGCTCTGAATTAGAATAAATACTACTGCAGCTTATCCACAAAATAAACAGGTTACCTTCTGGCGATTATTCGCAGATTTGATGGAAGTAAACATCCCTATCTAATTTGCACAGCTTAACGTTCCGTGCCCTAATTAGTTGTAGCAAACAAGGAAAATCTGCTGCCTGGAGATAAATTCCGCGGCGTTCTAACGTAAATACGACCATTCTAATAAGAACCGGTTCTCAATAGCCATAATATTTTCAAACAATATCTTTTACCAAGATAATCTTTATCTACGCCGTTTCTTTTAATTTAATAATGAATTATCTACCGATATAATCGAAAATCGTTTCGGAAGCTTCCCGGGTAATTTAAGATGTCCGCTTAATCGATTTAAAAGCACTTTCCGAGAAGCGGCCGAGATAGTCACATAAAACTCGGGATTCGTGCTACAGCATAACTAGTAGTTAATACGTAAGCTAAACAATCAATACTACCAGTTTTCGGAGAACAAATTAATGTTTTTACTTAGAACCTACGGCCCCGCGTACCAGGAAAACCATCTTTAATGTTAGAGTCGCATGATCTTAATTAAGGAGACGGTTTCTTTCAAGATAGAAAAAAATACAGACTGGTATCATTTAATTTTCAAAGTAAGGCAAATCACGAATAGACTTGTATGATCAATAGATTTCGATACTGCGCGTTTTCTTACGTTATGTATGAAGTATTCTTTGAAAACTGGAAAACACTGCCCACCAGGAATTCGGCCTTCGACATCTACGGGATGAGTTGAACAGGTCGTATTTCAGTTTGATATTACGTAACAAAGGAAATCTTATCAAATATCTTAGTTTTTACCAATTTAAAGGACATAAGTTACAAAATATGTGCACTGTTGAATTAAAGGAACCTCGGTACATTGCAGGCCAGACGTTTAACAAAACAAATAGCTGTACGTCTGCCATTCTAACCTTGCAAACAGAAGACGTCTTTGAGACAGTCGAGAATGAGATTGTAAATTGTCTACCGCACTAACATCGACCTTTTTTAATTGATGATTGACAGTGACAGCCAGCTTTCAAATGTCAAGTAGAATAATAATATTTAGTTTTATAAAGCCAGGCCTGCAAAGAGCGGGAACATCGATGGAAATGCTTTCGGAATTTCTAGATCTTACGACTTATCACAGGTCCCGCATTCAAATTATTCCATAGTTCTCACAATATTATTTCAAAAGGCAGTCTACGTCTGAATAATCAAAACACAACTCAGATAAAGCACGTCTCAAGTGGCGATTTTTATTTGTGATAATTAGTAGATTATACTAAGTTCTTTTTATGTTTCTCTGTCTACATAATGTAACGCTTTAGCATAGCTGTAATGTTGCATAATGAAAAAAATAAAACTGTCAAAAAATCGCGTCTTGCGACGTGTTTAAATGCGAGTTTGGTTTGAATATTCTGGGGTAACATTCATGCCCGAAAGCTGGGTCAGACTCTGACGAAACATCCCAATTGAACACATGATCATTATCCATCTGTCCTCTTTTATTTTTCTTAGCCTTCTCTTTAGGTTGAGACACATACCCCCGAAAACTAAAACGCTACTCAGATTTAAGTACCTATGTCTCAAGTTGCGATTTTTTGACAGCTTCAATAATCTGAGTTTGAGTACTCGGTGGCTAGTTCATCAACATCTTTGCATCATCGCTGTTTGACAAAGTCTACCGCTGTTTATGATTATATCGTATACTCTAAAATGGTTTAACCTAAAACTTGCTATACTTGCTATTCCAAACCTATTGCGTTCCAGTTTAATGATGAAACCTACAAAAAATTACAGCTATTTATGTCATTTAGCGTCAACCTACACTACATCATCGAAGAAAGATTTCTGTATTCCTTTGGCGACACAAAGGATTGACAGCTAGAAGTCGCGTAGATAAGATTGAGATTGAAAATGACGGCCTTTCTAATGCCGACCCGCTTAGATCATATTTGATCAAATATGAAAGCGGAAGAGCATTTAAGAAGCTGTCATTTTCAATGGCAATCTTTATCTAAGCGACTTATACATACAAAACTTGATCGATTTAACGTTCTAATGGAACAGACTGCAACATTTGCGTACAATGTGGCTGTAACATGACAGTTTCATCTTATGACTCTACGGCCCGTATTATGAAAGCTTGCTGAGTCATCGATCAATACTTGAGTAAAGCTTTTCTATGTCATAAGCGTTACTCAAGCATAGATGTATGACTGAGCAATCTTTCATCGGGCGATAGTCTTCTGAGGTGGCTTCAAGTAGTCATCGTTTGGCGGTCCTGATACTTAAAGTGGTGTAGTGTTCTTTTGAAGATATTCGGACCCTTAAATTTTAATTGAGGGATCAATAATTTCCGTACAAACCTCAAGTAAACTTATTATAACTCTTAATATCTCTTCTTCAGAGAACACCACCCTTAGGTAAGACAAGTTATATTAAATTTTTTTTGGCTGTCAAAGTTCCAACTGACAGCGACAGCGATGGAAGACTTGTTCGATTTAACGTGGGCAGCAACAGTTCTTCATAGTGTCTGATAACAGTAAAGTCTGATCATACCAACGTCGCTTATCAGGGACTTTGGCTTTTGTCCAGCAGTGGACTGGTGTAGATGATGATAGAAAAGCTCACTCCCAATCCTCGTCACTGGAAGACCTTTGCGAGGTGGACTCCGGCTCCGGGATGACAGAAGCCAGGGTGTGGAGCACGCTGCCTCCTGAGCGTTCGGCGCCGGAGATGCCCCGCCGACGCATGGACAGCTTCGCGTGGAGGTCTGCCATCAGGTCGCCGGTTGGCGCTTTGGATTCCTGGTGGAGAAAGAACTTGTGTTGATAATAATAATAAATAATGCTGGACAATCCACACAGCATCATCTAACCCCAAGCTAAGTAGAGCTTGTGTTATGGGTGCTAGATGACTGATATACTTAATACAATACATAATATACTCATAGATAGATATTTTTTATTATACATAGCAATACCCAGAACAAATATTTTCGGATCGTACCAACATTTGTCCCAAAGCGGAAATCGAACCCACAATCTCCTGCGTCGCAGGCGGACCTTCGCCCGCCGCGCCACAGTAGTAGTCAGATGGATGGATGAATATGTTGTTATCTCTTCACGCCAAAACTACTGAACGGATTGGGCTGAAATTTTGCATACAGGTAATTCTAATCCTGGAATCAAACATAGGCTTTACTATACTTTTTATCCCATTATTCTGTTCCCATGGGATAGAAATCACCTTTAAACGTTTCCATAAAAACAAAGCGTGCGAAGCCGCGGGCATAAACTAGTATTTATTATAAAAATAAAGAGTTTTAGATTTGATTTGATAACTTAAAAAACAGTTGAAAATTAAGGGATTCAAAGTCGATTTTTAGTATATATTAATTAAATAATTATGCATTACCGTCATCGTGTAGGTTAGGTACCTGTACCTACCCACTATGATTGCCTAGGTACACCTAATAAGATCAATATCTATATTCATAAAATCACAATAAATTATATGATTATCAATAACACAATGCAAAGTCACGGATATATATTAAACACTACCGGTGTAGTTATTTATATATGTATACTTAGCTATTTCTGAAGAACTTTATCGTGGTTCCATCCATCCTGTTTCCTATTCGGTGTATTTTGTTAATAACTGATATTATATGACCGTTTGTTTGGTAATTTTGAACTTTGAACTTATGAATTACTAGTTTCTGCCCTGCTTCGCCTGCATTGTGTCTATGGGAACGTTTAAAGTTCCTATCCCATGGGAACTGATTTATGTGATAAAACGCAGCCTATGTTATTCCAGGTCTACAACTACATCATGCAATTTCAGACCGATCCGTTCAGTAGTTTTGGCGTAAAGAACAAACAACCATCCATCCAAATAATCATCCAAACTTTCGCATTTATAATATTAGCGTGACTAGTTTCTGCCCGGAATTATTCAAGAGGAATAATTCTGTGATACATTGTTTTCATATACTCTATCTATTGTTAGGTTTTTTGTTATTATATAGTGCGTAGCCCCACACTCAGGGTAATTTCTAAGAAATCCAATAATATCGTAATTTTTTTTGCGATATTATTTGATTTCTTAGAAATAATGTCATAATGTCGCGATGAATCGTTGATTTTGGACTTAATTTATTTGCGTAAGATATACTAAACGAGGACTTTAAAATAAAAAAATAATTTAACAGAAGAAATTATTTAGACAAAGAATGTCGGTCTTGAAGAAATAATGCTACTAATAGGTATTATAAAGCCGAAAATTTTTGAAATCTGAATTTTTGTTACAGTTTCAGTAGTTTTGGATGTCCAAAAGTACTGAACAGATGAACAGATCAAGATGAAATTTGCGTACGTTTAGAGTAAAGCCTAACTTAGATAATAGGCTACTTGACGACCTCTGTGGCGCAGCGGGCGAAGGTCTGCCTGCGACGCAGGAGGTTGCGGGTTCGATTCCCGCCTCGGGACAAATGTTTGTACGATCTGCAGACATTTGTCCAGGGCGTTCTGGATGTTTTCTATGTATAATAAAAAAATATCTATCTATGTAGTGTATTGTATTAAGTATATCAGTTATCTAGTACCCATAACACAAGCTCTGCTTAGCTTGGGGCTAGATAATGCTGTGTGAATTGTCCAGCATTATTATTATTATTATATTATTACTTATTATACCGAAAATACGCGTGCGAAGCCGCGGGCAGAAGCTAGTTATACAATAAATAAATAAACAGTCTTAAAATTTGCATGGTCCAAGACGTTGAAGTACCTCTCGATCCCCGTGTCGCGGCGTAGTGCCCGCGTAGTCTTGGGCACTACGCATATTTTATCTCATTTGGCGTTATTACGCATCATTCAGCACATATCATGTCATGTCACCTAGACGTAAGGAGCGATCTGACTAACGAATAACAGGGCGGAGATGTACAGGAAATGCATGGATCAACCAATCACATTACCAGAAATCCGCATCTCGTGTATCGCTGGTCCATGATTGGTCGATCTTTACGTCGAGTTTACACGTCACGATTCAAGTCGGAACGCAGCCTTAAGTCTTCTACAATCAGAAACTTAAGATAAACTCTGACCGTATCGTGTTTTTGCAAAGTTTTCATTGAATATTATCTTATCAAAGCGTATATTAATGTGTTTACCCAGAAAACGTTTGGTCTATCAATCAGTTTTATCACTGCTACCGACTACGGAGAAAAGGTCAATGGCAGATTGTTTTACAATCAATTAACTTGAATTTAGTTTATTTTTGTTATTGCGAATGAATTGCGATTTGTATTCATTGAAAGTACTGCGTCATCGAACATAGAATAAATATGTAATAAAGTTAGTTGAGAATTGCGCAATGTTCTTAGCATTACCACAAAAGAGATCCAAAACAAAAACACAACAAACAAAAACATCAAATTGTTGTTGTTGCCAACAACAATTTTTGTGTATTTTTTTTGTGTATAAGAAGCAAAACAAAAACGAATTCTAAAAATCATTATTAAAACCACAGATATCTAAATAATAAGGCACTAATTAGATTTATGTGGTTAAACCCACAGTTAAAAGCATCCATTAAAATTCGAGCAAAAGAGGTCGCGATTAAGCCGCAATACCGAGAACTGAACTACGATTTCGGCACTTCATCTGACCAACGAAGATACACTATCATTTATCACCTTATCTCACTCATTACCTTAAAAGAAACATCTTCGTGGAAACGCCCGCCTTTCTTGTATCATTGTCAACCTTGTAACTTGGCTGGATTTACGGGGAAAAAATTCATGAGATGGTCGGAATATGTTCTGCGTAAGGTCGGGTGACAGTCGCTCTCGTCAAACCAGCTCCTCGGCTAATGATAGCATCACTCCATCAACTCAATTATTGTTTTGGCACACTCTAAGGCGGAGCTCACGTTTAGTCGCGGGGAAAGCTTATTGGACACGAACTTACATAGAATCAACCAGCTACGTACATGTGTTTACCAAAAAACGCAAGACTTAAACGTCGATGTAGTCAAGTCTTCATAGGTAAGGTTAGATTTCAAAATAGCTGCCTCTGTCGATATTGTAGAACCTGTTAGTAATCTATCACTGCCGGCCGCTATTGATTTTCCGATATGCGGCTCGTCTCATATATAATTCGCCACGCTCGGCTTGTATACACGAGGCGTAGAGTGAACAAACAAACGTAAAAACAACTTTTTAAAAACACCCCAGAGAAACCAAACACAAAAGCTCGCTTCATAATAAAGGATTCTTTCTCCCGTACACTGATTCTTCAAAATTCCGTGCTTCTGTTACGAACAAGCGACCAGTCCGAACAAAGGCTCTATTCGCTACACGTTCCACCCAAAATCCAATTAAAGTTACAATTTGATTCAATTACTCACGTTTCAAGCGAATACAAGTACGTGCTACTAGAAACACCCCAAAATACCCGTATTGTTGTAAATAGAATTTTGTTTGTATAAAGAATTTGCGAACACGAGTTTTGTTTGTTTTTGGGTCGTGCTAATAGCAGGGTGTCATTTCTCGCACACTAGTTGCAGAGCAAATTTAACAATAACAATTTCTGTGTTATTTCAGGGAATGGGCAAGGGAGGGACAAAAAGTGGCCGCGAGTGTACACGCTCACAAGAAACGGCGACGTTTGCTGGAACCGGCAACAAAGCAGAATCATGAGAAACACGGATTCTGTTAAACTGTAAGCCGATCGATTTGTGACTTCCAATAAATACGCATGCATTTACATTTCCAATTTCAGTGGCTTGCAGTATAACGCTTTAGCTGTTGCTTGACTTAAACCATAGATGTAAATAAAGTTGAGCTACAACAATCTGCACCTAGCTCAAATGTTTCAGTTGTCAATACTAGTTCTATTTGTTTTTATTATTTGATTGTAATTTTCTTTGTTAATAAAGGTAAGTAAAAAAAAACTGCTATTTGTGAAAGCTAATTCCTGATTCATAAGCCCATAAAAGATAACTTCGGAAGATTACTTCTTACTTAATCTAATCACCATTAAAGAGATAATGGATTCCAATAATCAAACAAACAAATGGTATGCATTAAAATATTTCGCAATTCTCAAAATTGCAAGACATACGTGATCGCGGAACTGCATTTCTGCAAATGCAACAAGCAGCGGGCATTACAGTTTCCCCACACAAGTTACTGGAAACCACGGCGATTGTACCATTTGAATAGTTCATACCTTATCTTGAAGATGTCTGAATTACAAGAAAATCCATTTCCAACTATCAGGTCTATAAAGCCGTGGGCGAGCACGCAATGAACTATCGGCCGGTCGTATTTTTACAACGAACGTGGTAAAACGTCACAAGGCAAATTTTCGAGAAATGCGGAAAACGCAAGTAAACAATGAGAATGGATAGCGAGCGTCACGTGACAATAAGAAGTGATACCATTCATTATCACTGCGTTATCACGGACTATTACAATGGGCGTTCTGGGAAGCGGCCGAGCTAGTGCGCAATTATCGCCAGTTCACAGAAAGCCCGGCGTTTCTGTTCCTAATTATACGGCTGTACTTTGAGGTTTCGACGAAGGTTCTTGCTTTCGGATGAACAGCTAGTTTCGATTTCCACGCGGTTTGCGCTTCCAATGTTTTTGTGTGTATCACACTGACGATAATCAAATCACATAAGATTAAGGATGTTTAGATGGATGGATAATTGTCCTCTTTTACTGTCTGTGGCGCAGCGGGCGAAGGTCCGCCTGCGACGCAGGAGGTTGCGGGTTCGATTCCCGCCTCGGGACAAATATTTGTACGATTTGCAGATATTTGTTCAGGGATTCTGGATGTTTTTCTATGTACAATAAAAATATCTATCTATGTAGTCTATTGTATTACGTATATCAGTTATCTAGTACCCATAACACAAGCTCTGCTTAGCTTGGGGCTAGATAATGCTGTGTGAATTGTCCAGCATTATTTATTTATTTATTATTTTACCTCTTCACGCCGAAACTATTGAACGGAAATTTTGCATAGGTACAGGTAGTTTTAGGCCTGGAATATAACATACTACTTTTCATCCCATAAATCCCGTGGGATAGAAATAACCATTAAACGTTTCCATAGAAACAACGCGTGCCAATCTGCGGACTTAATTTATAAATGTGAAAGTTTGGATGGATGGATGGGGGGATGGATGTTTGTTACTTCTTCACGCCATAACTACTGAACGAATCAGTTTGAAATGAATGTAGGTCTAGACTGTAGTCTAGTCTGGAAGAACACATACCTAGGCTACTTTTTATATCGCATAAATCAGTTCCCATGGGATATAAACAACCTTTGAACGTTTCCATAGAAACAACGCGTGCGAAGCCGCGGATAGAAACTAGTTTATTATATTTATTACAGAATTTGTAATTTCTGGCACGCGCAGTATAAAATGCGAAAGATTTGAGGAAAAGAAGTAGATAAACTCGATTGTGAACGGTTTTCTAATTCTTTATAACGAGTAATAAAACTCTGACATGTATGTAGGTAGGTCAGTATAATAAGCCAGTAAATTCATAAAACATGTTAAATTTAATTAAGTTTATGTTCGGCTAATGATAACATTATAACTTAATATCTAAAGATTGTGTTTTATGTGAATAACTTATGCGTAAAAGCGAGTCAAGGCTCTGTATTGATAATGTTGAGTTTAATTTGTACATTTTTTCCTATAAGTCAATCTTGTGTGATATTGATATTAAAATATATGAACAATATTTTTAGTAAACACCGGAAGTTTGTTGGGTTTTGTCCATCGATCTAAGTAAAAAAGGGGAGATGGGGAGATGGACTAGCTTCTCGAAAGTGGTTCAAATCAGGTGCAATTAGGTCCACCCGCCTCAGTCACAGTCGGACGCGGCGTGCTTGCCACGACGTACTTTAGTGTGATTTATTGACTGAAAGACTAAAGCAATGCCCTCGTGTTTGTTCATTATGATGGCACAAATTTAAAAGGGCAAGTTAAATAAAAGCTCGTAATGACGAATGATTATCTTAACTCATATAAAATCTATTTAATAAATCAGTAAACTTTGTATGCAACAGGCGATGCAGCGGGCAGAAGCCAGTGGGTCTATTAAATTCAAACTGCCCATCAATCCAAAACTGCCCGTCGTCGAACCACGAGCCAAGAACGTAAGTATCTTAGGATATCACAAGGAGAGGGACCCGATTTACCCCTGTAAGGGTTCCTAACATAAAGATCGTTTTCGTCTGCCTCATCACTCCGAATGTAATGGAAATTGTTCATGGCGAGTGGTTTATAGCAGCGAGCGTCACTTGTTTTCTCATTGATGGACATAAATCGAGAATAATTGGAATATTCTAATTCCTAGCCGCATGGAGCCTCCAGGCTGACAGTTGAGAGAGGACGTGTTATTCATGAGAACGCTCGAGCGAACAATACGTAGTGACTGCGTTCCGATGATGTTGATAATTTAAATACACATATTTACGACCGAAAAGGAGTTCACGAGCGAAAGATTGAAGATCATGAAACTATGCCCAACTTCTGGCCGCGACTTCGAAGACTTGATTTGACTTTGAATAAGGTAGTTGTGTTGGTTTTAAGCAGGAATCTTTTGACTGTGAACAATAATTCAAACGCCAAGAGTGTTCTATTGAATGATAGTAGACCCCTTAACACGTTCACCTAACTCTCTCGACCCATAATTTTACTGCCTCGTTACAATGTCATCACGTTATCAGTGCATAAGTGCTTTAAGTTATCTACCATAAATAAAATAAATAAATAATGCTGGACAATTCACACAGCATTATCTAGCCCCAAGGTAAATATCATGATGGTTTCAAAATTACAAGCAACATTCATAGATAGTCTCAACAGAGACTAGCTATATGGACAGGAAATATTGTAGTGCACAAGTATGCGCGCTAACACAGGTGAAGAGGTCGGGCGAAGGACCAACGGCTTAACGTGCTTTCAGCAATGCAATAACAACGGTAATACAACAAGCAACATTACCATTGCTATAAATGGACATTGTCTTTTCGAATTCAATTTCATCCCATAACCACAAATCAGTCTACGTATGGCATGACATGGCAGCAGCATCGCGCTGACAGAAGCAGACATACATAATGTAGTTTGAGGGCCACCAAGGCGGTGGAAATCCGCGTCTCGTCTCCAGACGAGAGGAGAGATGGGTCAACCTCTCGAAAAGTTTTACCTCTTTATCTTCTTTCTTTCTTTCTTTCTATCTCTCAAAAGGTCTTAATCACGTTATGACTAGGCGTACCGGGATATAGTCTCACTACGAATTAGGTATACAAAGATGAAACGTTTTAAACAACCAATAGAACGTCGTTATTTACACATCTCGTATCCGCTCAGCTTCAGTGGATACCAACGAGAGCGGAGATGTGAACTGTGCCTCGCAAGCTGGCGACGACGACGGCACGCAGCGGAGATGAGAACATATGCGAGCGGCGTGCATTTATCTCAACAAACATCCAAAGCTCGCCGCGCGCAGCTCAGTTCCGCTCTACCCAGCACACATCTCCGCTCCAGTCTAGCCAGTACGCATCTCCGGTGGATACATCCTAGCTGAAAAACCGTCTACTCTCGTCTCCGCTTCGGACATATCTGCACATCTCCGCGTTGGTGGACTCCGGGTGTTTCTATTTGTGATGATATAATATCAATTGTGTAAGATTCCCATATATCTATGAGGGATCTAAGATAATCAATTCACAATACGTGAAGTCTACGTCAATCAGTCGCATTGTTAGCCCTGATATGGTTGAATAGTTGACTTTGACATCGGATAATTGGCAGACCTCTGTCTGAGAAGGTCCTTGCGAATAAGTATAATCATTTGTGTTATTGTAGTTAGGTACCTATCGTAGACTAGAATTATTTATCTGTGAAGTAGAACAATAATATTCGTTTAATTTAGACAAAGCCTCTTATGTTATATGTATTACACGCCCATCTTATGTAGTACATGCCTAGTGGCTTTGACTAATAATAATAACGTCGACTCGATAGCCGGGCAACGAATGAAATTCCATAGTTATCTGTAATTTTCTATAGCCTAGAAGCTAATGCCACGATTTGAATTCAGCCGACCACTGAAATGAATGTTTTTTTCTTTTTTGATTTGATTTATTTGAAAAAACTTAAATTTTACACTCTTTTTAGAGTTTCGAGATCGGAGATCGCTTTCGAAACCCTTATGGTCTCGCTTTGTCTATCCTTTTTTCCCTCTTTAATACTTAAAAATAATTATTTAATAATTAAAAATAATAATACATTTCGTGCGCCTGTGCGGATTTGGAGAAAAAAAGAAAAAATGAATATTTTCCATACAAAAATTCAAAATAGTTTTTGAAATTTCTGTCTGTTACAAACTTTTTTCAATATTTTGAAGAGTTGAAATATTTACCATTACCATTTTCAACGAAGCATGCAGAGTAGGTTAGTACCTACCTACTATTTTTAGGTATTCATTACATAGCGAAGTCTCTAACCATTACCTTTAGTACATATTTGTATAATTGACTAACGTTTGAAACACTCGCACTTGACGGAACTTGTTTAAGCTTTGCGGGAAGTACTAATCCCTCGGGAATAACATTTTTATGGGACCATCTCGGGATCATCCTATACAATAACAAAATAATCACCAAAATCTGTCCACAATTGAAGGAGAAATCAGACTTACGTTAGCCGAGATGTTGTCAGCCGCTGAGCGCAGCTTCGCTCGCCCAGCACCGCCAGCATTCCGGATGGCCTCCATGAGGTTAGCGTGGGCGTCCACAGGTGGTGGTGGCAGCTGGGCTTTCTTTTCCCTGAGGACAAAAACAAACCCTTAGTACACAAGGACTGAAAATGGTACCTATAAAGTAATTTCATTTTATCCGAATGCGCAAGAAGAATGGTTATTATAGTTTTTAGTAAGGGAAAAAATATTATTTCCAATAAATTAACGACTCAGGCGAATTTTGAACCTTTCCACCTTTCCTTGAACTCTGTAAACGGGAATGCATTGAAAAATTGACTTAAAATTTAACAGGGGGGTTGACCTGCCGCGGAGGTTTTTAAATGTTCCCGTGGTTCGCCGAAAATGGCGAGAGAGGGACACCGAAGAGGTTTTTAAAGGGTATTACGTCCGGTAGGACGTCGAGTCCCACATAATTCTGCCCTCCCCACCTATGATGAAACCCCCCTAACCCATTGATGAACACTCCTGAACATGAAGTGGGTTACGAGAACCATTCGTTTTTAACACTTTCATTGCCCCAGACGCGCATGTAGTTGTCCAGCGCCGTGTGACGGCGGCTGGACAGTAAATGCGTTAATTCTGTGATGTACAATACAAAGTGAGAGCTGTAAATAGTCCAGTAAGCTGTGAAAAAGTGAAATGAACACGCACCTCGCATTTGTTGGAAGGATTCCGACTCAAAATAGATAAGAATAATGGTCAAATGCTTTTATTGTAAAAATGAAGGCACGAATAAACTTACTTTACTTGTAATTAACCATAGAAAAGCCATAGAAAAGCGTTACTCAAGCATAGATAGATGATTGAGCAATCTTAGGGACCTATATGTTTATAATACTGTTCTCGATACTCATTTAATTTGGCATACCAGGCCTGCGGCTTTTAAAGCTAATGCTCGCATTGTATAATAAGTTTAGTTAAAAATACTCAGTCACAAAAACTCATAAAACTATCCACTCGATGTATGAACAAGAAGTTTACTAGAATTATAAAAGAAATCTACCTGACATCACTAAGAATCCCGACGTAAAATTTTAGTATTTATTATACGTACTTCAAAGTCATAAGAAAATAATGAGAGTCCTTAGGCTTTTACGTCTAAAACCTAAACATGTTACCGCGCACTTTACATTTCTAACATAAAAGGAACCCCTGTGGGGCTTTGAATAATGTATACAGTCTGTTAAAGAAACATGCCGAGAGAAGAGGCATGCAATGTTTCTGAAGTTTAAGACAGGACAAGTAAAGGTATAATTCTAAGAATAAAACTATCCCATCTCATCGAGCACATACCCAATTGAGAGGAAATGTCATTTATTTTGTTTAGACAACAATTCCGCCAAATCACTGCGGCGACCGCTACGCTCCGATTGGCCGACTCAAAGTCAAGCATCACACCCCAGTTGGGCAAGCATATATTTTCACTGATCAACGATAACTCAATCAAATTGATACATTTTAATAAGTTACATCTTGTTAGATCGGGAGTATCGATACATAATTTATTGTATCAGCACAACACTAGTATGATAGACATTTATAAGTGACAAATCACTGATCAGTTTCGGAATTCGAAAGACCATATTTCCTCTATTGGGTATGTGCTCGATGTCCCTTCTAATAGCTGTAGAAACCTGTCAAGAGTGCCAAGATAGAAGAGACTAAGGGCGCGTTCCCAGTGTCGTGGCGACAGAAAGTGGTGCAGTTTAAAGCATCGTTGCTTTTATATTTAAATGGAGGACATACAGGACTGCACGATTAACTGTCGTCCACGACTTGTTTTTGTTGTGACTATAGACTGTCGTTATAAAGGGTTGTAGTTATAAATAGTTAGCAAGGCAGTCGTGAAACCATAAACAAACATCACAGCCGGGAACTGTAAGATGTCGTCACGATCCAATGGGATATATACGAGTATATACGATAGTCGTTCCATGTTAAAAATCGCGACGATAAACAGTCGTTATAATGGGAACTAGAGACGATAGCCGTCCCGCGATAATTTACGGTTACGACACAGTGGGAACGCGCCCGTAGACAGGGCAAAGTGAAACAAGAATACCTACCTACTACTAAGAATGATGCCTGCTATAATCCATTTCACATTTCTCCCGGCGGCGCCTGAAGGGTAACTTTTTTAAATAAGTATAAGAATAGAATATAAGAATTTATTCATAGCCACACACAACTTATACTAAAAAAGGGAAAAAAAATTGGTTGTTTGTAAAGTAGGTTTACGATCGAGATGTTTACGTGATAACGTCTTATTGCATGACGTCACGCGCTCGTGAGGTTTTGGTGTGACACAAGTTTCTGAACATGTCACCCGACTAAAACGATTTTAAAGACGTTATCACGTCAAAAAAAAACGTGATAATGAAAAACATAAACCTTTGGATTTAAATTTAAAACATATTGTAAGCAGCGTGTATTAGAGTCGCAAGGGTAAAACTAATTGGTATTTTCCTATCTATGTGCGCGGCTAATCAGGTCCAACCTCAGCTTGTTGTCGTTATCCACCGAGGTCGATAACGACGCTGGTTTTCAGTCTGGACCTAAATTGGGTGACATCGCGTCACGAGTCACGAGTAACGGTCCACAGATGAAACGTAACAAAGCCTAACAAAATATAGGGGTAAAAATATAAAATAAAGTAAAATATATAAATATTGGGTTGGTTAACATGAAGAAAACAGAGAATAATACCCTATTATGACTGTATAAATTTGGGTAGGTGTATTTTCTTAGGAGCTTTTTTGGTTGGATAATAAATCACCCGTAACAATAATTACAAATGGACTCGAAATTATTTTGGAACAAATAAATACGTTATACGTATAAAAATAACATTTTACGCTCATAAATGTTTATTTATATAAATAAAAATGTATTGCTGTAAAATGTTTTTTCCATCTTAAACAATTTTTAATGCGTGAAATGAATCAAAGGCACTGGAACGGTTACTTTGTTTAATGGACTATAAAATAAATATAATAAAAATACGAAAGAGTGCATCAGGGAATAAGCGACTGTTCTAAATAGAGCTAGTTTATTCGCCGGATAGTGCTCTACTTAACTTAATCAGAGAAATAGGGCAGGAAATAGAAAGCAGAACCACGATCCCCACCATTCTTCGTACCACAATACCGTACCCTTTAGTGACTACAATACTTCATTGACCGTACCACAGTCGAAAACAGGCAATGATAGTAACAGAGATCGTCATTATCCAACTATACATGACCCAATTGTCCTTTTCGTTCTCGGAAGTCCGATTAAAAACGTTATTTTTCGCCTTGACCTTTGAAAACTACCAACTAGATTCCTGCTAGTGATACAGCTAGGCGGCAAATGTGCCAATTTATTTCGCTAAGGGGAACTCATCCATAATTTATTGTATAAAAGAGGAGACAGAATAGACGTAGATTGGCAGTGAGGTGATGTCGTACAGGTTTGATGCCGGTCCACGCCATCACTACGATATATATGTAATTACGTTTCTGTACATTTCAGTGAGTTTTGTTGTTTTCGCTATCACATTTAATGATCACACGCGGCGGTGAGACAGACGACGTTCTTTGCTATTTTAAAATATCATAAAAAGCCTGCTTCATAAGAAATGAAATGAATTTATGGCGGAGAGAGAAATAGCAAATTCTTGCTAGAGAACATTGCGAACACAATCTAGGTATTTCTTATTCCGCAGGTATTTATGCAAACAGGGGGCTCTACTCGGAAAAGGAAAATCGAAGTTTCGTTATCGTTGTCGTGTAAAACAAACTCTTATGTCGCTTGCATAAAAGATTAGCGTTTGCGCGAAAACGAATCAGAAACTTCGATTTAGTTTTTAAGAGTACGGGCCTAGGTACCTTTGATGCTTAATTTGTTTGTTGCATAACATTTTCCATACTGTTAATGATTATATCGGGTAATTATCGCGTACCTTTTGTTTTATTTTCCCTACAGTCGCCCCGTGACCACGATCGCTGTAACGCGGTAGAAACGTAGAGGAAAGAAAACAAAAGGTACGCGATAAATACTCGATATACACTCGAGAGCAATGAATCCGGGTCACTCAAAAAACTCGTAAATTGGAGTATTGAAGATTGGTCGAAAGTTATGTTCTCCGACGAATCAAAATTTATGCTCTACAAGCACGATGGAAGACACAGAGTGTATAGAAGACCAGGGGAAAGATTCAAGCAAGCATGCATCGAAGAAAAAGTAGCCTACGGTGGTGGGTCTGTACTTGTGTGGGCCGGAATTTCCTCTGAAAGTCGCACAGAGCTGGTGATCATAGAAAACGTCTCTTTAACTAGCGTAAGATATGTGGAAGAAATCCTCAACGAACACGTTGGTCCATTTATGGTCAATTTGGGTGAGGATGCTATATTTATGCATGACAATGCCCGACCTCATACAGGTAGGATTGTGAATGACTACCTTCAAGAGATGAACATTACTTGTATGGAGTGGCCAGCGCGCAGCCCGGATATCAACCCGATCGAGCATGCTTGGGACGAGCTAGGGAGATGCGTAAAACAACGAAACCCTCCCCCAATCACGCTTCCTGAGCTCAAAATTGCTCTCACAGAGGAATGGGAGAATATTGCCCAAAATCGTATAAGGAACTTGGTGTACAGCATGCCAAACCGCGTAAACGCAGTAATGGAAGCACGAGGAGGTAATACAAAGTATTGAAATTCAAGAAAATCGTCATAAAGTTCAAAAATTTCATGTTTCCTATTTTTGTTTTAAGGAGAGATCAGCAGTTTTTTTTCTTTATGTAATTTTGTGTAAATAAAATGTATGGTGACTCATATTTTTTTAACTTTCATTTAAGGAGTATTAAATTGTCTATTAAATACAATTTATTGCATTAACCTAGCATTCTTACTTTTCGAGATTTTTTGGATTCTTTGAGTGACCCGGATTCATTGCTCTCGAGTGTAATCATTAACTATGTTAACAAATCGCGAAGGTTTTTATTTTCCATATTATTTGATTGTAATGATCCTAAATTCGACTTCGAATCCCATAGTTTTTAAGTTTTGCGGGATAAATAATAATACCTGGGGAAACAATTAAAAAGAAAATTATGGGACCACCTCGGGATCTCTATAACACGTAATACAACAAATGAATACGTTATACGTATAATAATAACATTTTACGATCATAAAATGTTTATTTATATAAATAAAAATTTATTGCTGTAAAATGTTATTTCCATCTTAATCAATTTTTAATGCGTGAAATGAATCAAAGGCACTGGACCACCTCGGGATCTCTATATACATAAAGAATATTCAAAATCGGTCCATAAATGACGGAGAAATCGACGAACTTACATAAAAAAATCATCATACAACCGAACATAGAATCCTCCTTTTTTCTAAGTCGAAGAGAACAAATACTTTATCAACCATTACAATAGAATAGTGGGCATTACAAAATAGCGAATGACTTCATCCACAAAGTTCGCGGAACGCCTCAATCAGGACAGAGCATTTATTGGAGCTTGCTCTAAATAAGTTCACGTTTGTCCCTCGTCTGTTTACACCAGCCAACAAGGTGACGTAAAGGTACACGATAAATAAATAAGTTCGGGGGTTGAGGTACGAAATATTTCGAACGAAAATATTAACGAAAGGAAATTGTTCTCCATTCCACCGATTTATATTTTATTACATACTGATGTTATAAATTATAAAATAAAATATAAATCGATACTGCTTCATCAGAACTGCTTATTAGATAACTGACAATCATTTGACTGGCACGGGTGAGGCGAGCGGCGCCAAAGCCCACAGAGTTCGTAGTTTATTTGTTCTGAACGTTTATGTTGGTAAATACTAAAACGATAGTTCAATGGTTTTTTACGATCGAAAAAAGAGGACAGCAACGATTTTACGCTTAGTTTAGTTTAGGTTTTGTACTTGTGCTAACAGAATCGCTACCTTTGTGAAATAGATTTACATACATTTTAGAGAAAGAGTATTATGAAACCTTTGTATGATTTCTATATTTTTAAAGGCTTTTATGTTTCGTAGGTTAGGTAGGTACTGGACGTTTCAGTCGACTGGATGAAACACATTGAAATCCGTCTCGACCTTAAATCCTCAGAACTTCAGAAGGCAATTTTAGAGTTTTTAGAAATGTTTTTATAGATAAATGTTATTAAGAGGTCGTGTGGTGCCGGTTAAAATTTGCACTACACCAACTCTTCCCGCGGGTGTCGTAAGAGGCGACTAATAAGGATTATCTACCGGGGGGGCGCCCGCAGAACCATTTTACCACCAAACTGCGATCCCCAACCCGCATGCCCAGCGCAACGTGGGGATCATGGCCACTATCCCCCATGTTACAAAGGCCAATAAGGCGTTTATCAGGGGGAGGCGTGCGTCCAGCAGTGGACCGGTATAGGCTGTAGATGTGAGATATTCAAAAGAACTAAACGCTTTTAAAATAAAACTAGTGGTTCTTTGAGCGAAGAGGTGGTTAGTCGTCTGCAATTTTTGTGTTTTGTGTATACCATAGTTATAATATCTAGATCTCTGTTTTAGATGGTAGAATGTCATTTAACTAGATTTAACTAGGTTACGTTGTAATTTTATTGTCTTCGATGGCTCGCACCCAGATTGTAGCCCGGTTCCACAGCTCTATCGATCCGTCGACCCTGCCAACTTCCAAGTTTCACGTCTGAGTCTAGGCAGACTAATGAAATAACCCGAACTAGTCTAGAGCGCTGTATTGATCCAGTACCTAACCACCGTTCAGTGAACTATCGTGTTTTGTCATTTGAAAGATAAATTGGGTTCATGATTTCATCATGACGCTGTCATTTTGTAACACAGCTACAGACAAGAGGAGCCACAGTTCTAATTCTGTTTTGTAACACATGGTTCTGTGAAAGTTTTGTTTTTGTATAGTTTCAACCTATTTGCACCCATAGTTGGCAAGCCTAAGTTTTAAGCCTCCTCTCGGCCCAGCCACAAGAACCTACTTTCTTGGCCCAAGACGCAGACGTGAGTCTCGATCCCCGTGTCGCTAGGCAGTGAATGCGTTAAGCATGTGCATCGTAGGCAGCCAAAGCGATACATACGCCATGTATTAAACGACTAAGGAACGGAAAGGTAGCCTCGGTCAAGATTAGCGTATTTTCGCCGTTTGAGGGACTCCGCCGATGTTGCTGCGGAAATTACGCCATTGGACTAAGCTAAATAAATAATAAATATATAATGCTGGACAATTCACACAGCATTATCTAGCCCCAAGCTAAGCAGAGCTTGTGTTACGGGTACTAGATAACTGATATACTTAATACAATACACTACATAGATAGATATTTTTTGTTATACATAGAAAACATCCAGAACGCCCTAAACAAATATCTGCAGATCGTACAAACATTTGTCCCGAGGCGGAAATCGAATCCGCAACCTGCTGCGTCGCAGGCGGACCTTCGCCCGCTGCGCCACTGAGGTCGTCGGTGATAAGCTGGGTTAATAAAGTGCAATTTTCAACTTAAAAATTCGTTGTTCGGAAAGGTTTTTTCGAGGTTAGAATTATTTAATAACCCGAACGAGGGGTGCAGATAGTTTTAACAAAAAGCTTTACCGAAACTAAATGGAAACGACGTATTTTCTTTAAAAACTGCTGACGTTGTTTTCTAGTAGGTGTGGGCAGCTTGTATAAAGAGAGAGTTCCCAAGTTTTTGTAGCTGATTTTTCTGTCATAAGGCCCACAAAACTACATTGTTGACAGCCACACTGACGCAAAAAACATAGCTATTGTGACAAGTTGATAAACATTCGAGCGTATTATCAGGACCTTGTAAACAAGTAAAATATGCGCATTAATAATTAAAAAAAAACGTTTGGCATGAATCGTGTTTTCTATACCTTTGGAGAGTTAAAACGCGGGAATGGTTTGGGAACGTTTCACACTGGATTACGAGCTATCGGCTTTTATGGTTTAAGGTTAAACGAGTCGCTCATCTTTCCATAAAAACGTGGAAGGGTACTACGCTGTTTGTTGTTGACCATCCAAAACTAAGGATAATATCAATTTATCTCGTCATTATCTATGTTTGTATACACCCAAAACCGTAAATAAAGTATACATTTGAAACATACAAGCTTCTATCTAACTTTCGTATTTCAACACTGATTTTAGCCCAACTTTGGGCGAAAATAAATAAAATACGGAGAAAGAAAACTCTAAAATAAAGCCTGTACCAACATAGTTAAGTTATTCGAAAATATACTCTCAATAGTTTTTCCATAATAACCCTTGTGCTAAAAGTCTGTTCCCATTTTTTTATGCGGCCGTTTTACGAATAAATCGTTGTGCATTTCATCCTAGCGCGTCTATGTCTATTATGTCAGGTGAGATAGCATACATTTAGGCCGCGCTCACTGATGAGTTCGCCCGGACGACTTGTGCACCCTTAATGATTAAACGAATGTCAACTCGTCAAGTTTCAACAATCATTATTAAAAAACTAATACAATAAACACGCCAAACGTGTTAGGATTGAAAAGCTTTTAGCAAACGTCTGCATTTGGGTTACACGGAATAAGTAGAGCATGAAAATAATTTGCCTTTTTTGAAATTTTGCTTGTGAAGTTGTGATAATCGAAAAGAGGCCGATTGCGAAAAAGGGATTCCTGCGACATTTTATCAATAAGATTGAACACAAGAAGATCACGCTAATTTTAGCAAGGTCTATTAAATAATCATAAAAATAACTACATAGGTAGTTAGATAATTATGAAACTGGATTCTGCAAACTTTTTATTTAGTTACTATTACCTGTCACCCTGTCAGTATTCAAATTTTGCTTCATTTGAATACTGGCAGGATGACAGGTAAGCTATAGATGCTCATGAAAAGGCTCTTGGGCGAGTTCCTTGAAAACCCTCAAGCGACCGCGATACGATCTCAACCATTACTGTAATTACTGCCTTGAGCTAGATTAAATATGCCATGAAAATCATTAAGGAAACTTATATTGAAGTCGAGGAAACTTCACCGAGCCACAGAATAGTAGCATTGACAGTCTGACCAACGAGATAAGTTTCTAGAAAGAACAAGGCTATAAAAGCAGTTGCTTGTTAGATGCTTGATTTTATAGGATTTGGGTGACAGACTGACAAAAGAGTAATTTCACTTCACTGCACAGATCAATTTCGTTTAGTTCCATGTAAAAGCCGATGCATGGACTGATTTTATAAGGGAGCCAGCGTCTTGGGTTGGGGACGTTTCCGACAGGTATTGTTATTGTTATGGATCAGTTGAGATACCTCTAGACAATCAGCAGTTAGCTCAAATGTTACTATTGTAAATTTGAAGAAGTTCTAATTGGAAAAGGTAAATAAAAAATTATAATAACGAAAAATTGAAATGAACTAAAATTTAATTATTATACACAAAGTGACCAACGTGAAATTTCATTGCAAAAGCATAGTAAAAACGGATGCCGTTCCCTATATTAATTATTTTTTATTTGCAACCATAATGAAACAATGGAAGACTTAGAGTAGACTAAAGATCAGTGAGTTATTCGTGGCAAGAGTTTTACAAATTTTTTATGGAAAATCGTGCCTACAATTAATGACACGAATTACCCCAAATCGTTTATGAGGAAAATCTGGCCTTGGTAAACGGATAGCGTGGATGTAACCACAATACAAAACAGTTTAAGCCGAAATTTCGAAGAATTAATTTAAAATTCTAGGTATCGTATCGATTGATAAGTTGATTGATGATAGCACTGACCCTGTCAATCAGTCATTGCAGCTGGTGGATCCGCCCTATGCTTGCCCTATGGGTAAACGATGCATGATCAAATATTTTATACCTTCGATGATTGAAAATCGAATGACGCAGTTTTGGGCAGACGAAAATACGGGTCTATAATACAGACCGTATTACAGACTGCTAGACTCAGGCCTCCCCTGATAAGCGCTATTGGCTTTTATCTCATAGAGAATAATACCCAAAATCCATACGCTGGCATGCGGGTTGGGGTGATCCCCAACTGTGATCAGTCTGGTGGTAGAATGGTTCTGCAGGGGGCGCTGCTGCCCGCCCCCGATGGATATCCCTTAGTCGCGACACTCTTCCCGCGGGTGTCTTACGACACCCGCGGGAAGAGTTGGGGTGGTGCGAATTCGCAAATCTCATACACGTGGAACATAATTCGACTGGAATAAAAGGATACTTTTTATCCGGGAAAAGCGCGTCTTGCGGTCGAAGCCGCGGGCAGAAGCTATTCACATCAAAAATCACAATCTCACAAATATTAAAAATGCAAAAATTTGGAGAGATGGATGAAAACATGAAAAAAATTACATGAGCTTAAAGAATCCAGGTTGCAATTAACCATCGGCACAGCCCGTATCATCATCATCATGATAATGATGATGACAGCCTGTATCACGGAGACCAGGTTGTTTGTTACGAAATTACGAAATGGTATGAAATTTTGCATTCCTAGATGTAGGTCTAGATCTGGAAAACGCCTGTATAAGTATGCTACTTTGTATCCTATAAATCAGTTCCCTTGAGATCGTTTAAACGTTTTCATAGGAACAACGCGTGCGAGGCCGCGGGCAGAAACCAGTAAATTATAATGTATTCTTGCTGACTCATGGATCATGATCGTGATTAATACAACACAACTCGATAAGTACACGTGGTTCACTGGAGGTTCTTATGAAATTCCAAGATACGGGATTCCCTTCATACAAACCTTGTGCTATTTATGGGAAGTTTGTGTGGATCTGAATTTTATTGAAGAGATTATGAGACGAGTTCCGATAATGTACAATATGTTGTCATCGAATTTGATTAAATTAAATATGTTTTTAAATATATCCTACTAGGAAGATGCATTCAGCTTCGAAACTGGTTTTGTTGCAACATCATCAATCCTCATGCATTGATGATGCTTAGTAATAGATTGATAGAAAAATATTTATTGCACACTTAACGAAACAATTCAATAAAAAATCTAATTTACAAAACATGTGACAGCTGGCGGTCTTTTCGCTCAAGAGCGATCTCTCTATCAGAAAACCGTGGATGGATAGCGCTAAGTTCTGCTGACAATATTTTTTTATGATGAGCATGATGTCGATAGAAGCCAGAATTATAACCCTCCCACGAAAATACAACAAAATATATAAATTTTTAGACCGTGCTTGGATGCTTAGACACCTCCAAATATTTCAGAAAAACTAATTGCGCAGCCAAGTAAGTACTCTTTTTAAGGACTTTTTTCTCTTAAGAAAATAAATAAAATCCCAAAAATTTTCGACTTCGACTGGACTTGAACCCGCAACAACAACCCTCAGTTATGTTTTTTTATTGATTTAGGAAGCTAATAAAAAATTTCTCCCTATTGTACTCTAGGACTAGGCTAGCAGCATCTGCTGTCAAGTTACAAGGCATTACCATAAAATAATGAAAACAAGTGTTTTTACACCGCTCGCGAGCACGTATCGCGTGATAACATGCCATTATTTAGCTGAGCGGCAAATAAAGCCACGGGCCAAACACACGCGGAGCGATTAGCGGGACTTTCAGCTGGTCGTCTTTTAGTATCTTCTAGAATCTCGTTGACTTCGGTGAACAGATCCTTAATAATAATTGTTACCTTTTTAATACTAAGTAATAGTTCACCCCAAATTTTGATCTGGCGATATCTGACTCGGAAGTTTGATTTGATTTTTATAAAACTGCAGGGGTATTTTGATTCGTCGGAAAGGTCGTTGGATTCGATATCGGAAGCTTTTTACGAAGAAAAACGTTTCCGATATCGAATCCGACGGCCTTTCCGACGAATCAAAATACCCCTGCAGTTTTATAAAAATCAAATCAAACTTCCGAGTCAGATATCGTCGGAAAGGCCGTCGGATTCGATATCGGAAACGTTTTTCTTCGTAAAAAGCTTCCGATATCGAATCCAACGACCTTTCCGACGAATCAAAATACCCCTGCTGATGTGTAATCGACAATCAACCCTCCCACTGAGTTCATCAGTCACTCATCCAATTACAGTAACGTATACCATCTTTAAGAATCAATAAGGCGCTTATCAGGGGAGGCACTTATAAAGATGATATTATGTCGTTAAAAGAACATAAGCAAAGAGCCTTTAACTTTTATTTGCCAAGGTGGCAAACAGGTATGCCGACTGCCTGATGGAGAGGTCACAGCCAATGGACGCCTGCAACATCAGGGACAAAACACGCGCATTGCCGATCCTTTAAATGTCTAACAGAGTTAGGTTATAGCTGATGTCTTTAGACACATTGCTAGACGAGAATAACGATGGACCAAGTTGGTCGCAATACCCAGAGGGCCGTCGTCGTCGAAGCAGATAACCTGCCAGATGGGCGGACGATACCGTCGGAGGAGTCGGAAGGCTGGGTGACGAGGCTTACAGGACTCTTGGACACGTCACAAAATTCAAATAACACAAGTAAAACTAGGAATAAAGTGATCACTTTGTATTTTTTTTTCTTTGATCTTTTAAGGTTTAAGTAAAGAAGCGTAGAAGCAAGGATCCTTTACCTTGTTGGTTTTCGAGTTGAAGCAAAAGCTAGCTAGCTAGATAATCTAATATTTTGTAGTAAGCCTTTTTACAAAGGATGTGACAACCTTATATCCGCTCCACCCGGTTTATTCGGTTGGATAATTTAATTTCTACCAACAGTCGCCCGTGGAAGCGAGGCTCACTATGACATTTCTCACAGTCAATATTTGAATATTATTTGATTCGGCAGTGGATGGCAAATACGGCAATCCAATATCTGAGCCAACATTGACTAAGCGTAGTAGTGTACGTAGCGCGATAGATATCTATTTGCGATGATATAATTACTCGTTCTCGCTCTGCTCGTGCGTAAAGGATAGCTGATCTTAATCCCTCTAATTAAGGTGACGTAAGCGTTAATAAGAATGCCTCCCCTGTATTTATAATTCTGATATTTCTGTACCATTGCCGTGACATTGGTTCATGTTTTGCCGTGTGTAAGCTGTCATCAGTTGCGCCGAATATACAATGTGTCTGGTTACCGGTGTCGGAGACTTTGGGGTGGTGAAATACGGTAAATTTATCGACAAATCACTATCCCTATTTTTTTTTTCTCGCTCCCTGATAAAATGGCCATTTTGTTTTCTTTTGCCTCGAAGCATGGGTGCTTGTATTGTTTAAGCTATAGCTACCCATGCAGAGGTTCTAGGAGGACGATAGAGGACTCATTTGATTGCCAGTAATGTAGGCAATAAAGCAATGATAACATTGTTGCATTTTCTATTTTATAATAGAAGAAAAGAGAATTTATAAAACAAAAAAAAGTTATTTTTTCAACATTTTTTTTAAATTTTTAGCTTTTTCATAAAATTGAAACTGTCAAGCTACATGTTTTTTGTTTTTGAACGATAGTACTGAATGTGTGCTTCAAAATAAGTTATGCATCTTAGCCCTGAGTAAGATAGTTTAGAAGTTATGACGATTTGAATCTGACCCTTGAAAGTTTAAATATCCCGCTAATAAGCAACTGGACTCACGGTTTCGAGGAATTGCGTGTCCATAGACAATTCTGTGCTTTGTTGTAGATAAGGACGTGCTGAAACTGAAAAAAAAGGGCGCGCTGTCAGATTAATTTTTGTTAAGTTTTGTATTTTTCGCTGACGAAAGTTAACAGAAATGGAAGATTTCCATTATTCCAGCCAGGACGTGGCCAACATCCATTTCGTCTATGTATTGTGCAACGGGAACGCTAATGCTGCTGTAAGAGAGTATGCGAGAAGATTTCCCAATAAACCAACCCCGAATGCTCACACATTCATACGACCATGCCATTTTAGAAGACAATAAAGGAATACGTTCGTTAGGTGCTCTTCTTCAATTCCATTTTCGGCGAGGTTGAGGTGTAGTCGTATGAATGTGCGAGCATTCGGGGTTGGTTTTATGAAAAAGCTAAAAATTTAAAAAAAATGTTGAAAAAATAACTTTTTTTTGTTTTATAAATTCTCTTTTCTTCTATACTAATATTATAAAGAGGAAAGGTTTGATTTTTTGTTTGTTTGTTTGTTTGTATGAATTGAATAGGCTCCGAAACTACTGGACCGATTTGAAAAATTCTTTCACCGTTAGGAAGCTTACTTTTCAGGGAGTGACATAGGCTATATTTTATCCCGGAATTCCCACGGGAACGGGAACTACGCGGGTGAAACCGCGAGGCGATCGTCTAGTCTATTATAAAATAGAAAATGCAACAATGTTATCATTGCTTTATTGCCTACATTACTGGCAATCAAATGAGTCCTCTATCGTCCTCCTAGAACCTCTGCATGGGTAGCTATAGCTTAAACAATACAAGCACCCATGCTTCGAGGCAAAAGAAAACAAAATGGCTGCCATTTTATCAGGGAGCGAGAAAAAAAAATAGGGATAGTGATTTGTCGATAAAATTTACCGTATTTCACCCCCCCCAAAGTCTCCGACACCGGTAACCAGACACATTGTATATAAAAAAAATAGACTGCTTTTCAATAAGCATATAAAATATTTACTTAATATTACCTACCTCTAAATTGAAGATAATCAAGTGCCTTTAGACACCAAATATATTAGGTACATCGATTTCAGATCAGTCATATCGCCATACAAGCAGCTGCCGCTCGCGCGCGTTTTTCAGTGTTTAAAATGGCATGTTTGTTATTATATAAATTTCAGCGATTTGTTCAGCAGTTTTACAGTGAAGAGGTATCGAAAATACACTTTTTCGCATTTATAATATTAGTATGATGTGATTGGCGCCGCGCCACAAGATATTACATAAATGAAATATCAAAAATCATTAAATGAAATATCTTGCGGTGCGCACAAATTTTATGTGCAGTGCAATATCAAAACTTCTTTCTCTATACGAACATTCGTAACACTTCTACGTATTTCGCTAAAAGGAATCAAAACTGTGCCTACAATACCAGTGAAGTGTTTTACACTTCTTCGCTTTGAAAAGGCAACTTGCCGCGCAGCACTTCATGCTTAGCTTGAAATGGCGCCGTCGATTCTAAGGGGACGCTTTCTAAGTCTTCTTCATCGCGTTAAAGTAGAAAGCCTATAAATACAACCTGACATTCTTAGAGACGTCACTCCATATTTATAGTGTTTATTTGAGGTTCTTATTGCTTCCGAAACTTGACTTCGGACAAAACATTTTTGTAGCTTTACGAAAGATATATCCATTACAGCAAAAAATAAGGCTTTTTAGGCATTGATGTGTGTAGGTAGTTATGTTAGTAATCTCATAAACTAAAACTACACCAATTCAATGCTCTTTTGCTAAGAGTGATCGGATGGAATACGCGTTCTTCGAGGTCGGACTTGGTAGAGTTTATAAGTCTCTACTCAACTAAGTAGAAATAGTCAGAAATAATCACGTGGTTTTACTTGTACAGTCGGCTGCAAAAATATGTATACACTCCCAAGTTTTCAATTTCACTAAATAGTAAGTGTATAGTAATTGCGATAATTTATGTACCGCATTCTGACGAAGTACGATGACTACTTTGTACGAAAAACGTGTGCATGTCCTTTTATTTGAAAAGTTCCGAGTAAAATAAAAGTTAAAACTTGGAAATGTATACATGTCTGTGCAGCTGACTGTACAATAAGCTTTTTAAAAATTGTCAATACAGTACTGTGCTTGGCAGAAGAAAAACTTTATCTTAAAACGAATCTGAACACCAAACATTTATCTGCTTAGCTTGGGCTAGATAATGCTGTGTGAATTGTCCAGCATTATTTATTTATTTATTGGTTACCTACCCTTTGTGTAGATGTGGTGAACATCGACGAATTTATGTCATGATCATTTTCTGATCTTAACGCAAATTAAATATTAAGGAAAATATAACAAGACTACCTTTATATTACAAATACCACGTGCTACATCCATGCTATATGTTATTGTATTCAAATGTGCTAGTTAGTGAAATTCACGGCTGCCATATAGGAGCAGTCATTAGCATGTGATTGTCCAAAACAATGAAGTTATTTGACAAGGTCGTTTGCGTTATAGTGCCCTTCCTATAAGGAATGATATATGTTTGGAGGTCGCTAAAAACCTGCCATTGCAAATAATTTATAGCCGATTTAGCGAACTTATATTGGGATGTGGTGTGGTGACTAGAATTTGTCATAATATGTGTATAAAGTTTTTTTATATAATAATATGTATGCAAGACCGTCTCAGAAAACCCAAGATATTTATAGTTGTCTTCACATTGTTAGGCTTAATCCTTTAGGTAAGTAAGATATATAGAGAGGGTATATAAAGACCACATTCCAATATGTCCGCATATCGATATACCCACTTCCTAATTTGGCCGTTTCCCAAATAGGTTCTATGTTTGAGGATAGTTAGGTAAGGTTCTTTAATTTAGTATCAAATTGTTTTCGCAAGCTGACTATCTCCCTTCTTTCTTGAATCGAAATAGTTATTTTTGAATAATGGATCTATCACTTTAAATTTCTTTCTGTCACTTTATACGTCTACTAACGAATTATGCCCTAAAATGGCAATCACGCACGATATCAACAGCTTACGGGACTTTTGCATCCTGGCGCTTCTATTTACATTTTCAACGATCTTTTTCACTATCTATTCACTTCCACTGACCCCTCATAGATATGAGTGACCTAAAGATATACTCGACCCTACTAGCTGGCGTGGCGAGAGACAGCTTAAAACCGAGATGCTGAGAAGTATTGAATGAATTAAGGCGGTACCCTACCTCGTTATTGTGTGAAGAGGATAGGCATAGGATTTCGCGTTCACCGGCGCGGGACAGAGCAAAGCGGCGTAAGCCCAAAAATCAAGTTTTTAGTAGATATTTGCTCCCCACAAACATTAGAATAGTTAATTGAAAAAAAGGCAACATATAAAATGTTCTTTATACTTAGTTCAATTACTATGCTTAATCTCAAGATCGATACGATCTTGAGATTCGAGATCTGTATTTATTGAGAAATTAGGGTTTTAGTAAAAAAATAGAGGTAACTTTGCGATTTTTTTCTATCGAGAAAATTTTATGGCATCGTGTTTTCGAAACATATGATCGATAGAATAAGTCCTGAACTTTACCATATATAAATTTCAAAGTTAAATATTCAGTAGTTTGGAAGATATGGAGGTCCGACGGAGTTGAAAATAAGCAATTTGAGGTACTATACCCCCTTAATACTTTCTTGGACTTCATAACATAGCATAAACTTTATATCTAAATGTAGTATATGTCGGGAGTGCTCTATGATCCACTTTGGATCGCTGAGCCAGAGAAGTTAATAATACCCAAGGCTATTCTAGCGCCTTTAACCACAGAGGAACGAAACAAAATCTGCAACATTCGCTAAATTATAAACAAGTACATTACCCGTAGAATTAAATAAATAAATAAATATTGCTGGACAATCCACAGAGCATCATCTAGCCTCAGGCTAAGCAGAGCTTGTGTTATGGGTACTAGATAACTGATAAACTTAATACAACTTATTACTTACTACTTAATACTATTGGAATGATGATTTGGCATGCCTAGCAATGGCAATCCACCATTTTCCTGGCTTGACAAAGAGTATCTAAGACACTTTATTCTTTCAAACATTACAATACATTACATAGATAGATATTATTTATTTTACATAGAAATACCCAGACCACCCGGAACAAACATTTGCAGGACGTACTAACATTTGTCCCAAAGCGAGAATCGAACCTGCAACCTCCTGCGTCGCAGGCGGACCATCGCCCGGCTCGCCACATCGGTCGACGGTCGACATAGAATGCAATAAATGTTTGACTATTGACTATCAACTTTTGAGATAGTCGATACAGTTAGTCGCCTACACGCACCAACGCGCAGACTTCACAATGATCGAACATAACCGACCGATCATGAAAAAATCAAAGGTTTCCACGAACCGTCATAATATTTATGATTCTCTTGATTAACGAACGCTTACAACAGTAAGCTTCTGATATTACGATCGTTGCGATGTATTGCGCAAAGTAGTCAGACTTTATACTTAGAAATTTTCTCGATTTACAGTCAAATCAAAAGTAAAGCGAGAAAATATTCAATTTATATCCCGTAACTTCGCTCGCAACCCGTAACTTCGCTTACAAGGCACAGTATATAGAACAGAGGACTGAGGCATAAGGTAGCTTTAGCTAACTTAGTGTTTTTGTTTTTGAATCGGACCCAAAAGTTAGAGTAGTTCCGGAGATTACTTTTTAAGTTTTTTTATTGGTTCAGGTAGATTGTCCTTACCTTAGAAATTACAGAAATTATACTATCCTAACTAATAGTGTGGGATTCCTATAGCCTCTATATTTTATGGTAACTGATAAATATAGAGATGCGATACTATAGTATAGACACTTCCATTACCAATAGGAAGTTGTAATATAATAAGGCACTGGGACTTTCACAGCATGACAGCAAAATTAAGTGGTCATATCTGTAAGTACTCTTTCGTTGAAAATATAAACATGAGCGTCATTGTATATTATTAACAAATTACTCACTTATCCAATATAGCAAGAGAATCGACTGGGTTCAACGAATTCGAGCGAAAGGGACTCGTGCAATTTGCGCTTTATTCACATAGCAATAAAGGTGAGTGGAGTATAAAGGAAGATCCGGCGGCAGGCAATATAGCATCTAGCAGTTTATTCAATCGCGAGGTGTCAATTATAATATGTTTCTCACAGAGGATGAGTGATGGATTTAAATTGACGGGAGAGCTTACCGAGAAATGATTACTTTATTTTGGTTCCAATAATTCATCTGAGAGATCGAAACTTCACAGTACAAGCAGGAAAGAAACAAATAAAAAATTGTTGGATTAAGAAAACCTGGTCGTCATAAATCTGAAATTTGCTATAACACTGTGTAAATTTAAGTTGAGAGTTTGAATCGACAGCAATTATTAAATAAATACGAGTTTATTTTTATTAACACAAGACTGTTCCCGGCTAGTTCAATACAAATAAGCCGCAAGCTGCAATTCCTGCTTCAATTAAAATTTATTCACATGGACCTAGCCTATCTCGGAATCTACGATGCGGTCTACCAAGGCCATGCTATGCGCCCAGATATGTAAACCCTGCAAGTAGAGGTAATTCATGACCATTTGTTAAGATTTTATAATTAAGTAGCCCTGATAAAAACAACCAGTGGCTCTGGATTTTTCCCTTTTAATAAACCTCGGTCACTTTCAAACAGATTTGTTTTAGCTCGGCGATGGTAGGAAATTTTTGCTTTTCAAACCGTAGGCGTTTTTTTGACACATTTATTACCGTAAAATGCGAAAATAAAGATACGACAGAGCATGTGTAAAACGAAGGCTGATGCAGGACAGGGCAAGCTGAAGACAGGGATGAAGACGCTACGGCGCTCATTATGGGAGGCCTATGTCCAGCAGTATATATTAGTCGACGGCTGTTTCTATTAATATAGGCTGATGATAATGTATGAAACGAAGAAACTTAGCAAATTTTCTAATCTCTGGATATAATCTAGACTCCGTATCTTTAAACTGTGAGGTGACGTGTCAGATTTTTTGAACAAGATTGAGATGGAACGTTATTATATCCAATAATGGTAAATAGCCTTTACATATTCCTTTGTAAAGTATTATTTTGCTGTTTACCCGAACAAATAAGACATCTAATCATCCATTCGAGTGTTAAATCCACGCAAGTTGAGCCCGCAATTGCATTTTAATTTCTTAGAATTCACTGTTTGCGATTTCTCGGAAGCTATACTATTATTCCTGGCTTGTTTTGTTCCGTAACTGGTCAATAAGAAATTGACCGTTACATAACTTTAATAGGGCGCTACAATGAGACCGTTTATGTATGACATTCAGTTGTAATTTTATTATGGTTGATAGTCAATAATAGGTACTGTTTCGATTGTAAACTAGTTCTAATTTATTTATATTATTTGATTGTAATTTTATTTCTCAATAAATTGTCAATAATATTGAATTTTAGCAAATTCACTGTTGGCAATTATAACATAATATTATCTTGCTGAAGAATACCATAACATGAGAACGACTATATAGCTAAAGTTAGCGAAAATATATACTTCAAAAGAATCGCGTAACTGGTTGTCCCCGCAGAAAATTTCCGCTCAGACAACCAGTTGTCAAGTTTGGTTGTCTGGGCGGAACAAACCGAAATGTCGACGCTGCGAGGCTACAGACAGTCAGACAGCCACAAATATGTACTTTAATAATTATATCTGCATCAGACAATTTAGCCGTGGGTTAAAAATTAAGAACAACAAACCTGGATTAACACATCCCAGGGAAAATAAGCGTGCTTGTAATAATAAAACTGTAACTACATCTTCTGATTTTGAATGGAGAAAAGGAATCGATACTTATTTGTACAATACAATTCATTGTTCTTAGGAACACGCGCGCATTGTTTTCAAAACTACTGCTTCTACTTAATACAAGTTACGGGGAAACAGAAGGTTTGTAAATAGCTCTCTATTCTTGCTCGCATGGGCTAGTTATTCGGGAAATACAACAGAAAATAGCGTTTCTAAAGATGTAGATTTTAAACATTGAGATTTGAAGATTCTGATTGTCAGTGTGTGTGTTGTTGTCTGTCTGTGTGTGTGTTCAATATGTTGATTGAGACCTGAGTAACAAGTTGTGGCCTCAAAATCCAAAAATATGTAGGCATATCGTCCATTTTTGCTATTATAAAAATATAAAGCGGTATATATCAAGTCTCATCTAGGATTTTCAAATCATATATGGTTTGAAGATTTCCATATTAGTATAGTCTAGTTTTAAATTATAAACAATGTTAATATAACACTGATAATGATCTTTATGCGATGTATTTTCAAGATAGTTTTAATTGGTGTTTTCTTAAGTGAGTTGATCCCTGACTATGGCGGTCTGAACTAGTTGATTGTACTAAAGCATCTGGCCACGCAAATCTTTTTTGCCTCGTGTGTTAATGTCAGTATTTGCGACCACCTAGCTCGGTTGGCAATGGCAATTTAACTCATCTCATTTATAATTTATTTATCTTGCATTCATTAATTGTTACAAGATGGGCTGCAGAGCAATAAGAGAGCAAATACTATGCGAATACGATGAATAGGATGTTATCAATTACTAACTACTGCCCGCGGCTTCGTACGCGCTTTTCAAGTAGCCTATGTCCGTCCCGGGATTAGATTTACCTCCCTGTCAAATTTTATTAAGATCCATTCAGCCGTTAGGTAAGGCGTGGACAAGTAACAGACAGAGTTACTTTCGAATTTATAATATTAGTATGAATTGCAAAGAGTTTAGTTTAGCCTCATACTTACCTCACAATTCGGTTATTTTTAGAAGGAGGCAAGTAGACATGTCTAATGTCTTCCGAAGTAAATTAGGCAAACAGTCAAAATAACTCGGAACGCTTTCACAATTTCGTGACGATGATCGCAACAAGGCCAAACATTCTATAGATAGATAACTAATACTATGCATATCAGCAATGGTATTACTGACGACATAGATAGGGAATCACCGAATCACTCACTTCTGCTAACAGGTGGAGTGTGTTACGTCACAGAGTAAATATTTTGATTCCGACACGATATTTATTACGCAACAGTTTAAGGCAAAGTAAAGCTTGTTTATTTGTCGTTAATGCTATTTAATATTCCATTGAAGAAGTAAACTGGGGTCAAGTAAACCATAACTCTGATCCCGTCACATGGATTTACATTTTTCTAAGAAACTGCTTGAATTTGAATTTAAACTCCTTTCTTTTGTAGGCTTAATACGATTCATGCGTGGAATGTAAAGAACCTAGGCGGATGTGTGAGAGGATAATCTGAATAATTGTATGATTTCAATTTTGTTTGTGTTCGCGGCTTTTTGAGCTTGTTTTAGTAACTAAAACAAATGTTATGATAGTGATGCGACTTACGACCGTTCCTTATATTCAATACACCTCTGGTTTTGCCCAACAACGGTGGTAAAATTTTGGGGATATTTGCACAAAAATGTAATAAAACTCGATTGTACATAGTCAAAATAATGAATGAATTTGATATTGAGAATGACTCTGTTTTAAAGCCTCCATACATAGAAACTGTAGCCGGGCCGGAGGAGAAGGCATGCGGGTTGTAATATACGAATTTATATGAGAGACTACACATGCGCCGCCCAGCGGTGTATGTGTAGTCTCTCATATAAATTCACGCATTACAACCAGCACGCCTTCGCCTCCGGCCCGGCCACGGTTTCTGTGTGCTTTTAGGAACCGATCTGAATTGTTTCAGCAAAACATTATGTGCAAAGCCCATAGATGATGGCAAACTCCTGCCAAACCCCCACATCCCCACTCGGTTCGAATTCGAACTCCCTTGAATGAATCGCCCTGTATAGACATTAAACGTTAACATAGTGGCATTCACTCGATGCATAGAGAACATTTCTTTTTGTGATCAAAAGACGAGACGTTTCGCATGGACTGCTCTCAGTCAACTCTTATGGTTATAATTAATTTATTGAACGCGCCAAATAGCTCCTAGAAAAAGCGCTCCTAATTACTTTATTCAAAGCAGACGACTTTTTCACACTTGATTATAATCGAATTGGATGATTATTCAAGGATAACATTCCCAGTTTGTAAATTAACGGACCAATTACGGAGGAGTTACCCTGTTCAAGGCATCCTTCCTCGCGATAATTGCCAGTTAAAAACGTTTAATTACGTTAAATCCCATAGTCAATCAGTATACTCGGCTTTTTTTGCTGTCATGCAATTTTAATGTGTCTCGACATATTTGCACCATCTCGCTGCTTTAGGTCTGATCCAATGCTCGTTAAAGGACATTAGCTAAATTGTAAGTCTAATGACTTAAGTTAAAATAGCACCACGCACATGAGAGTAAAATCTAAACAAAGGATACGACATAAAGTTACTCGTAGATCGCTCGTTAGCGTTTAGAGATACTGGGAGTGCATGCAATGCTCTTGACTATTTATTTATGCTCATTTGGACCGTCTTATTAAGTCTGTCTCTCTTTTCCTTAAGTAGTTATGTAGATGTAAGTTTGTTGTTCGCGCGGCGAAGAACCCAAAACAAGCACAGATGGCGAAGGGTTGTTTGGACGAGCACAAAAAATCAGGTAACCAATGAAATGTGAGAACGCTAATGTGCCTTTTTAGACGAAAAAAACTTGAGCACATGTTTAGAGACGCGTGTGGGATAACACTTTCTGTTTTTACCGACTTTGCTTTACTAAATTAACTGAATTTTATGTCATCATTTCGAACAGATGACAAATTATTACGGAAGATTTATAGTTTAGGCGACGTGAAGGAAGGTCTGTTACAAAAAGAATGTTTTTTTTGAGATTTCAGAACCAAATCTTTGAAGAGTTTGGTTATTTTAGGGTAAAACATCATTATCTATGCAGCAGGTCTGTGTTCTGCTTAAACGAAATACATACAGTGGTAAGTACAGTGGTGACTCACCGTTTAATTTCTATCGGTGGTTCGGCCATCATCGGCGGCGGTGGCGGCGGCGGCGGCGGCGGCGGCGGAGGCGGCAGGGAGGGCGCACTAACTTCCATCTTTGGAGCGTCAGGAACATCAGCCTTCCCTTCATTCACATTAGGTATAATTTGTATTGATGCATCCTCCAGTGAGTTGAGTTCGGGTAATTCCGGCAGCTCGCATTCGGGCACACTCGGGACGACAGGTGAAGTGACGACGGAGGGTGCTATGGATCCGTCAGTGGTGATTGAGAACTGAACGTCACCCGCGACTCCGGCCAGGTTCGGCAAGTCTAAAGGCATCTCTAGTTCCGGTACCTGCGAGAACGGATGATGAGGACATTTTAAAAACAAAAGCATATGAGCTGAAATTTGAGAGGTAGATAGGTAGAACAGTATACTTACCATTCCAATGCCCGGAGCGTACATATATTCGTCAGCCTCACGTTTAAGCACGTCCCTCTTCATGATTGACGATGGTGCCTCCTCCAATAAACTCTTACTGACAACTTTGGATGTCGCAGGAGGAACGTAAACTGGAGACTTGGTAACAGTACCCAGGTAAGGACTCTCGCTCGTGTTGAAAACCAAAAGTTCACTTATACTCTCTGCTTTCTCGATTGCAGACTTCAGATTGAAGTCTTGTTTCGGTTTTGGGGTGTGTTCTGCTACTTTCACGTGGAAAAAGTGTAGTTTCTCCTAAAAATAACATGATTGTGAAATTACCAGAATAACGACGTAGAATTAAGAAATTCACGGGCTAGATGATGCATAACTAATGATGAATTTCGAGATTTGGAATTTCTCGGAAACGAATGAAACGATAGGTACCTGTAGTGATTTTTCAGAAGACTGCCTCTGAGTTCTCCCACTCAGAATGATCTTTTTCGGTTCATGTTTGTATCCGTCCAAATCGAAAACTGATTGGTAGTGTTCATGTTTTATTGACGCTGGATACTTCGAAGTGGAAAACACTTTGATAGCTTTTTGCATCCCGGTCAACTTTTCAACCTTGGATCGCGATGAGTCAATTCTTTTATTGAGTTTATTTGTCTTTTGCATGTTCTGTTGTATTCTAGTTAATACACGCGTAAACATATCGTCTACGATACCGTTGAGATTGTCAAGTGTATTAGCGATTTGGAGAATAGTTTCCTCCGTGCTTAGGTCGCTGGCAATAAGGTCGATTTTATAAATACCCTCCATAGCTAAATGCTGTTACGTTACGCGTAGATTCTGTAACAATGAGATTGTTGTTATCAATTACCCTGTTCTAAGCTGCAGGCTCTGGGAAACTTCAACAATTAATTTTGTTATGGTGAAGTGTTAAGTGGGTCATTTAGCGATGTTATTAAATAGTAGATTGCAAATTACAGCTATTGCTTACCTACTTAGCTTCCTAGAATGACCTAAAATAAATTAATAAGGCACAAGAATTATCACTAGACAACACATCCACTTTTCTAACGTGTGCAAATTTTTGTCCATTTTTACAAGAATTTGTAAAGCTTTTTTATAGTCCACTATTATTTACAATTCAGTCACTAACAGTTTATTAACACTCGCGATTTTAACTCTAGTTTAGGTTCTTATTGGTTTTTAACGTTGGGGGATTGGCGAGTAGCGAGTGTAGGTTGTCATTTGCGGGGTCGGTACTCCAAGAGAAGCGACAATATGCGTCGGGGGACATCATAGGATCCAAGATGGCGGCTTCTTCTGCCAGCTGGCCGGCCGATAGCATGTTGTTAAGGTGCTTGTTGATGACGGCGTCCCCGGGACTCACGTAGCCGCTCGATGCGGCCGGCTTCGGTGGCATCGCCGTCAGCGCCGACTGCTTGTGACTAGGCAAGGACTGCAGCTGGATGTAGCTGCTGTCGGCGCCGAGTTTCGTCGGCACCGCAGGCAAGGTCGGCATGATCGGCAAGCTCTCAGGCCCGAAACTCTTCACGGGAGGTTTCTGATTCGGGAAGTTTAACATGGATCGCGCTTGAGCGTCTTCAGGTAGTACGTAGCCCGAGGACGCAGCGGTAGTCCGCAGACTGGGTGGAGACACGCCGGTCGTGAAGATCGGTGACAGGCCGGCCATCACGTAGCTCGAGCTCGCCGGCTGCGGGGCCGTCGGGTTCGGCGTCGGCGCCGGTGCGGATTGCACATACCCCGTGGCAGGATTCACGACCGGCTGCTGAACATACCCACTTGTGGGGCTTCTCTTGAAATCCTCGTTGCTGAAGTATGGAGAGCTTTCGTGGGAGACTTCCGTGTCTGAGCTGGAACAGTCCTCCTCGTCCAGCGCTACGTCATTGCTGTCCACTTTGACGGGTTCCATCTCCAAGCGCAAGGAGGAATCTGAGCATTCGTCGGACGTGGACGCCTGTCGGTCCACGGCTTCTCGCGATCCTTCCGACAGAACCGTGCTGTCCGTGTGGTCGCTCGCACCACAGTTGCTCTCATCTTTTTGCTTCGTGTCCGTCGACACTGTTCTGCTGTTCGGTAATAATAACATTTCATCTGAAGGAGGCTTTTCATCCTTACTCGCTGGATTCCAGCCGCCAAAGGCGTACTTCGTTATATCTTTCTCGGGAACACCTAAGCCAACCGGAAGAACTGGTTTCAAATCCATTTTTCGGTACTTTTTAACAAGTTTGATTGTTGCGTATATGATACCTACTAGGCCCAAAATAGCCATGAGGATGAAAGTCATTGCCAGTCCATCTTTGCTTCTGCATGCTAGTTGACTAGAATCACTCCATTCACCAGCAAATTCCAATTGACCTTTATGCATTCTCTTCGGTAAAACAACCTCCATTCCGTCTGCCAAGGCTCCGTGGTTTGCATCTTCGTCAAAGTTCACTGCCCTTACTTGATACTTTTCTACAGATACACTTCCTTCACAGTTGACAAGAGAGTATGATAAATTGGTTGTGTTAAATATCTCCGTTTGATCATCTTTGGTTCTCAGTATTTGATAGAGGTCAACAGTTCCCCCAGGTATCTCAGGGATCTCCCACTTGATAAGATCTGGACTGTTTGAAATAATTGGTGGTTTTAATTTGCTAGGTGGGCCAATTCTAGTCCTGAGAAAGATGCCATTTGGTGGGCTCTTCTGTGAACAGCTTCTAATAGCTGAATTGCAAGCGGCAATAGACCATGAATAGTTGAAGAAGCTATGAAGCCCTTCAAGTTTCAAGCTTCTTCTGTTCATTGAGTCCTTGTCTTTGTAAGGAACTTTGTCAACAGCATATTCATCTGTGTAATTGTAAATTACATATTTTCCAATGACTCCATTTTTTTCTAGAGGTGGATCCCATGATATAACAATAGAGTTACTTTCAACTTCTGTAATTGTAACATTTCTGGGGCTTAATGGAGTGTCCTCTGTGGTTGTGACTCGTGTTGAAGCATTTTCAATTGGTTTTTCTCCATATGTTGTATTAAGTGATAAAAAAATTTGATAAGTCCTGTACGGTTTTAAGTCAGTTATATTTATTTCCATTTGTTTAGGATCTGTTATGTTGACTACTGATTTGCCAAATAAGGGATCACATACATTACTGGTATCTTTGACTGGACAATATGTAATAAGATATCCAGTAATAGTACTTTCTAGTAATGTACAGGTCATTGTCCATGTGATTTTGACGGACGACTTTCCAGCAGCACCATGGTCTAGTTTTACAGGAAATCCATACATTGGTATACCATCTCTGGATATGTCGCAAGATGCCCAAATCATTCCACTGGTTTTAGTATTATTATTAGCAGAAATTGCAAATTGATATCTATTCTCCCTTGGTAAGTCAATAACATGGTTTGTTTTGTTTGGCTCCAAAACAGTGTAATTCATTCTGCCTGTGCATATTTTTGTAGTGTTCTGCTGGCACCAAAAAACAGTATAATTATCAATGTTCTCTATCCCAACCCATGATAATTTGTAAGTACCATTTTCATATGCTAGCTTGGTAAAAGATGTTACTCTTAAGGCTACAGTATCAGTGTAAGGAGGTATAAATAGATGGCTTTTGTTGAGTGAAGAGCCATGGTCATTGGTTGACCAAATGTCTATGTTGGTGGCTCCCAGAGATGCATCTTCCAGGATAACATAACTCAGGCTCTTCTTGCTATCAGCTAAGATTGTTTTAGGGTTCCCTGTCCCCTGATGAGCTACCACCTTATAAGTGAAATTGGCACCAGCTTCTTCATATTCTTCCAATTGCTTCCAGTAAACATATATCCTTCTCTTAGTTTCAAATGGATTCTGATCAAAAGCACCCACTACTGTGTCTGGTGGTCTATTCGGTCTTTCACTGGCCGTGTAGAATAGCAGATAGGTAAAATCTGACCAATATTCATCTTTGACAGCTTCTTTTGGCCGTATGTATATCCTAACTTCATATTGCATATGAGCATAGGGTAAGTCCTTCAGTAGAAACTTGTATGTTTTGTTTTTAGGAGGAAGCTCTGAAGTATTTACTGCTCGGAAATAAGATGTGCTATCAATCTTTGCAATTTGATACTCTATTTTATGTTCTAGTCCTGATTTGGGTAAAAAGTCAACCATGTTATTAGGTATACTCCATTGAAGATAGACGCTATGAGTCCCATTACCAATGACTTTCAAGTTGATAGGTGGGTCCGGTTTTACTATGGAGAAGTGGTTTAAGGTGAAATTTTGTTCATTAGATCCAAAAACATTAGAAAATTTAAGATTGCAATGAAACTGTTTTTCTAGTTGTCTGTACCTGGGCTGACTGCTGGTATTCCAAGAGCAATACCTAGTTTTTCCACTCTTTTCTGGGTGGCATACCTCAATAGATTGACCGTCATCAAGTGTTAAGGTCAATGAGTAGTTGGTGACACTGGGACTCTCTGGATTCGTCCAGGAACAGTTCAGGACTTCAAGGTTTTTAGACTTGCAGTTGAAGTCGGTAACTTTTCCTGGCGGAGAGTCCACGAGCACACGAGATGTGCAAATTTTATTTGTTATTTTGTTTCTACAGTAGTAGGAATACACTCCTTTCTCCGGTTTCTCAAAGGACATTCTTCTGGTTGTATTATTCACTACGTCTGACGAAAGGTTACGTCCACCAATAGCAAACAATAGAGCGTCAGCCATGTATATGCGGTCTTCGCAAAAAATCTCCAGGGGCTGACCATAAGGCACCATAATCATTCCCTCAGGGTGGATTGCCAGGGACAGGTTCTCCACTCCTTGACATCTCGACAGTATGCATGGTAGAAGTATCAGCCACTGGATGGCCAAACACCAAAACCACAGACTGAACTGTGGAGCGCTCCGTAAAATGCACTTCCTATACCTAGCATTACTTTGCGTTGCCATAATTGTATCACTAAATATCACTCCATTACGAAACAAAGTCCGACTTCATTGAGCGAGTCCAATGAAACATTCCTTGTTTTTTTACGAGGCACTCGAGTAAATGGCGCACCGATGGTCTCGACACGATGACACACAACACACTGAATACGATTGCAGGGTGCACAGCACATTTATTTATCAACAACACTATTCCATCGAGAACTTGTTATTGTTAGAGTAGCCAATCTTGTATCCCGGAGGTTCTGCTGGCTGATAAATACACAAGAGATTTAATTTTGTACGTTTACGGCGTAAGTACTTACAGAAAATAGAAAGAAAAACTGGAGAAATTCTGAGAAACGCCAACTTCATTATGTTAAGTGATGGGATACTATGAATCATTGGTAACTCGATTTGAAAAGTCTCGATGCGCTAATGGATGGTTGATTTAGATTCGATTAATACTTATACTGATTTAACGACGACGCCTTCATAATCATTGAGCGTTTAGTTTAGACACAATAATATGTTCGTGTCGACTAAACGTTTCGCTATATTATTAGATTTTAATGTTTCGTTTCATAACAAAGCAAATATTCCCATTTATCTTAAAACCCACGGAAATGGAAGTTAGGGTGGAAGGACAATGCAACCAAATTACTAAGGGCACCGGTGTCGCCAAACTCACACAAATAAACCAGTAATCATAATATAATGCATTACAAAGAAACAATTCGTTTCATTGGTAGTTTAAGTTTAGTCAAAACTAGCCAACGTCACTGATTTGGAAATAAACCTTGACTTCTACAGATAAGATTTATTTTACTTTAGCATCAGAACGTATTTACGGTCTATAGTAACCAAACATTCGATTGACAAGTTAATTCCGCTACTTGACCATAGATGGCGGTATTTTCAGTGGTCGCAATTATAAACTTAATTTCCTCAGACTTAAGATTGACATTCGCGTGATAGGTCGACCATCGACTGCTACTCGATTAGAGCTGCACCAGGTAGCACATTGAAGTACATTATCGATATCGATAGATACCCGATATTTTGTTCAATTCGCAAAAAATCGAACTTGTTGGTAGTTTATTTACTTAATTGGCACACAAAGAGCTGTATATTTTAAACCATTTATAAATAGACACAGACAGGCAGGTAAAAATAAATGTAATGTTATTTATGCCCCTGAAATAAAACGTATTTATGAGGAAACTGGTGTTTGGAAAGTTTTGTGTTTAATTTTAGTAAGTGGTGTATGTGAACATTTATATATTTAAACTTAACGATTTTCAGTGATACAAGCGCTGTATGTTTCGTAATTGTATATCTATATCCTTTATTTGATATTTTGAAATCGACTTCCAAAAAGTGTTCAGAGCATAATCGTGCTTGATTTGGTTGGCATCCAATTAACTCTACCCGTTGCATCTATCCATTTCTTTTTGACGTTTGTATCTTTGGGAAACCTACAAATATATAAGATAAAGGTTAGAGGACCTAATGATGTCAATTTAGTGACTTGTATTGTAATGTAAATACTAAATAAATAATTAATTTACACTATAATATATCACTTAATTTAACATTAAAATTTGATATTGAAATTGAATTTCTTGTATCGATATCAATCGATAAAATCAACATCCGACTTGACTACATCACTAATTGAGTAGCGAAGAATAGAATCAATCCAAAATCAACTTTATCTTAATTGCATAAGGTTGATTTTGACTAACCCTTCTATTAAATTATTGACAAATTGAAATAAAATAAGATTTAATTACAAAACAATTAAAACCGTTCTCCCCGATGGTACGAGACACCTTCATTTTGAAGATTTTTTCTCCTACTATCATTTTTACACTCTAAAATCGAACAATACGGCATGATTACGGAAAACATGAATTGGTTGCGAGACTAGCTACTCCACGCGATGTTAGAACCCGACTGGGGTCGAGTAAGCATACCAACGTGTACTTGTGGCACGCGTGCCACGCCCACTTACCATTTCCCCTTACTTTAATTCCGTGTTAAAACCTATCAGATAGCGTAGCGCGAGTCTTTTGCAGCGAGGAGAGGACAGGATTGTAATCGTCAAACTATGCGTGGTCAATACAGTGTCGTGTCTAGCTAGTAACTAGCGCTAGTTTACTAACTTAATTTCAACCCTTTCTGGTTGCACACATCAAAGTCTCTGGCTGGCAGCGGCGGCGGCGCGCGGCGGTGTGTAGGTCTGTCTATGTCAAACGAAAGCGGTCTCTTTTCAGTCTCATCAAACCATTTTTTTTGTTAGAAAACGCCTTTTGACAATATTTTGAATAGTAGGTACCTACCTATACAAAAATAGATTTTTACAATTTTGTTTTGGTATGATAATAATTATGATCATTCTTTTATTATTATCCTTGTAGGTATGCAACGCTTCAGAACTTCGACTTCTGGTGTCAATTGTCTAAGCAAAAACACCTTAATTAGTGCCTAAAAATATTGCCGTTAGTAGTGATAATTATTCATAAACCTTTTTAACTTTATAAACACTAACACACTAGACCAGAATAAAAAGTTCGATTCAAAATCGATTTATGTTTCATGGCACATCACTTAAGTCATATGGAAAAACTGTCAATTGTGATTGTCATTGTCAGTCATGTTTGACACATGACAGTAACTAGGTTGCCAACTGTTGATGTTAAAAAATTAAATAACTTGGATTACGAATAGTTGACTCACTGACTGACGAACCTATTGAATTGAAAATTTGGCTGGTCGGGTGGTATGACATGACTCCATGACTCTTTGGGGATCTTATCTGACCAAAACGTCTAATTCCAAACGTCCTTTTTTTCAAGTGTAGAGGTTTGCATTGCGATGTCCCAGAGCAAACCTTTGTCTTATCTACAGGGACGTATTCGAGTGTGGGATTTTTTTTTCATTTTTTTTTTGTTTTTCTACCTTTACAATACCTTACCTTGTCATTCAATTTTCAGGTAAGTACCTATCGATATTTAAAAATGTATTGTAAAAAATAAGCGAAGTGTATTGAAGTTCATCATGACGAAGCAACTTAACGTACAATTCATAAGGAAAACTTAATATCCCCGTTACTACAAGTAAAACTTTTTACAAAAAATATGCAAAACGTATCTTTTTGTCATATTTCGGACCATTTTTTTCGGATCGGAGTAGGGGTGTCCATTTTTGTTTTTTTCGATTCTACAAATCAGAACTGTACATCGATGTCTTTCGATGTATCGGGTGAAAACATCGATATTTTGTACGCATCGAGTACTTTTTCAGGGTTTCGTACCCACAGGTTAAAAACAGAACCCTGTTACTAATATTTCGCTGTCCGTCTGTCACCACACCAGGCTGTATCTCATGAACCGTGATATTTAGACAGTTGAAACTTTTACAGGTTATGTATTTCTGTTGCCGCTATAACAACAAATACAAAGTATTTTTAATAGAATTCACGGGATACAGACGAGATATACTACTTCAACACAATTTTTCATGCAAACCATTACTAATTCAAACACTGTTTTACTAAATCAAGTAAAAGCCATGTATTAGAAAAATCTTTATTGTAGGTAATTTACGTAAGAACAAAAAAAGAACATCCGCAATAATTTTGCTAAGTCTGTCATGTCCTATTCCCAGTGTTCTTTTGAGAGACTTTGCAAAAACAAGAGTTTATTTAATCGTTTGCCGTTCAGTCTGCTTCGTTGATGAATTGATGATTGACGATTTGTGCCGCTTTAGGAAACAAACGTTCAGATGGGACTGAAGTTCCTACCATGGTTAAGTATTTGTATGCAATAGTATGAAGTTTAGGGAGCTGAATCTTAAAAATTTTAGGTAAAATTTTAGTGGTCAAACTTGAGTTTATATGAAATTAATTGGTTATAATCGATTCGATGTTTTTCTACTAAAAACTTAAAAAATATCGATACATCGAGTATATCGAAAGCATTTATATAAAAACATCGGATCGATTCGATGTATCACATTGTAAATATCGATGTTTTCGATGCATCGATGTATATCGAATATCCCTAGCTAGCTAGATCTAGATCGGAGCTTTTTCATTTTGACTACCGGCAACACTGGCGCGAACGCGAACGAAGAAAAACGAATTGAATTTTTACTGAAAAATCCGAAAGGCGAAAATATTTAAAATAATCTGAGTACCTACCATTTTATATTTACACACCTCACAGCAAAGTTTTCCATAATAACCTTCCTTTACGACTGGACAGGCCCTTCGCTCAAAAATGCTTTACGTAATTAAATGAATGTGATCTAAGGTTGTGTTTATTTTGATTGGACAAAATAATATGAATACCTACAATGGAAGGTCTGAAAGAGCAAATGCTAGGCTATACTACTAAAGAAGCACTAGTGAAACTACATGATGGAATACGCACCGAGATCGATCAACATTTAGCAAAGAATCCTACAGGGTAAGTCTGTACCTACCTACTTGTTGATTGTTATCAAATCAATTAGCATTAAATTTTCCCCATGTTGTCCATGCGGGTTGGGGATCGTAGTAGGGTAGTAGAATAAGCGCTGCTGCCCGCCTCCGGTCGATATCCCTTAGTCGCCTCGAAGAGTTGGGTTGGTGCAGTATAACCCAGCACCACACCACATTAAATTTTTTGCTTGTGTTTAATTCTCGCTCTTGTTCCAGAACCAGACTCATCAAAGACATAATATCATTTTCTTCTGAAAAAGTTTTACTATCAGGAGTAGCATACACAATAACACTGCTGTACATTATTTGTTTGATATTGACATATCTGCTGGGTGAATCGGTGCAAGCCCATGCGTTTCTACTTTGGGAAGCCCTATTCCTATTTATTATACTGATTGTAAACCTACTGGTTGCATTTAATGAAGAGTATTTGTACAGAAATGAGATACCTCACCGAGTTCGGAAAGTGTTAGGTAAGACTTCCTAACCTGCATAATCACCATTTTTTCCATAAAGACATTTAAATAGAGTCTATCAAATAGTCAGAGCTGTGTGTAGTGTCTATATTATGACACTGCACACAGATCCTTACACTAACGGGAGACATTACATTGAATTATACAACTTTCCTTAGAAGTCAAACAGTCCAAAGTGCTATATCTTCTATGAACCTTACAGAACTCTTGGACAGATAAACTTCCTGGCCACTTATTTTATCTTCTCAATAACATTCCAATATGTATCGTCTTGGCCAGTAGGCTCCGCAGCTATGTAGTAAGTAGTTAGCTACAGCCCACGCAAGCTGAATAGATAAAGAATTAGTAAATAATACGATGTATTCACTCAGCATCAGCTGGCGTCAAACCAAGCAGAACTTGTGTATTAGGTACCAGATGACTGACTGAAGTCTCATTATCTCTGTATCTGTCATGGGCCAGCTAATTAAATTTAAAATGTAAAGGGGGTTGGAAGATTTTGACCCTAACATAGGCTGCCACACTGTTTTTGTTTTTCAAAATCGCATGTTAAAATTTACATATTTGGATAGAGGACACCTAAACAAATAAAAAATGTTCAATTACATATTGTCCAAGCGTCAGGATTCTGCGATGTACACATTATAAATATTCATTTGGAATATATTTGATTAAGATCCTCTTATCTGATAATAAGTGATAACAAAATATTTTAATACCTTGCAGACTTTTATGACTGTGCTTTGAGGATACTATTTACTGGATTTTGCTTTTCAGAGACATTAGACAAGTCTATAAGGAATTCAAAATGGAAAGAAGAACACTACCCACATTTGTGTGCCCCATTTTCACCCTGTGTTATCTTGCAATGGACTTATAGAGATGGTAAATCTAGACTTTAGCTTACCTTAGATTTCTAAGAAATCAAATTTTCGAAAATTTTTGACTTCAACGTGACAGGATGGGAGGGGGATGCGGGTTCAAGTCCCGTTGAAGTTGAAAATTTTTGCGAAATTATTTGATTTCTTAGAAATTACCCTAAGTGTGGGGTTACGCACTATAATAACAAAAAACCTTACCTTAGATTTGTTTTTCTTTCGAATATTTATTTGCCAAAAAATACAGTTATTATTTCTTCCTATTCGTGTTCTTTTACACGCAACTCATTCTTTTACAAAAAACATTTATAAATATTGTTTAAATGTTGTTTGCTAGTTTTTTTCAGCAAAACCAGTGTTATGCCAAAAAAAATATGTAAATCCTTTGAAATTTGGAAACAATAATAAAAACGTAAGAATACACGTAAAAGAACAAAAACAAAAAAAACAACAACAGAAAAGGTCTCTATTTTATTTTCAAATAAAGTAAAAAATGTATGATACCTATTCACACTCGGACTATCGAGGCCCTGCTGTATTATTTTAACCGGAAATAAAATCACACTTCACACTAATATTATAAATGCGAAAGTTTGGATGGATGTTTGTTACCTCTTCACGCCAAAACTCCTGAACGGATCGGGCTGAAATTTTGCATACAGGTAATTCTAATCCTGGAATCAAACATAGGCTTACTTTTTATCCCATAAATCAGTTCCCATTGGATACAAATAACCTCAAAACTTTTCCATAGAAACAATGCATGCGAAGCCGCGGGCTGAAGCTAGTTTTTAATAAATGTCACCGCTTTTTCCAGCGACAATAGTGAACCTACCATGGGCATTGCTGGTAGAGGGTGACGTTATCGTGGTGCGACCCGGCCAGGACGTGCCGGGCCACTGCAAGGGACTGCAGGACGATGACCCCGAGCTGTTTGCGGGACAGACCTTCCAGCCTTCTTCACAGGTACCTACTATATGTTGCTTTTTATATTGCAAAGAGTAAGAGAACTATAGATATAAAAAGAACTACTCGCACTTGGCCGGTTTTATTTTACTGTCAAACAGGGCCCCAAGTTTTTGTGTGGTCCGGGGGCCCCGGCATAACCTAAATGCACCAAAATCTAAAAAATATAATATTCGATTATTCGTTAGTTAATAGTTTCAAAAAAGTATATAAATTTACATACCTATAATGTCATATTACATAAAGGTTATAGGATACGTTAATCCTGACCTAATATTTCATAAATCCTAATTTTTAACACAACTGTAGGTATTTCGTTTCGAGTACGATCCCTGGGCGCTGCCCATCGCCTGGTGTATCATTCAGTCTCCATTGCGTCATTCACATTTCACCCCAGCTTTTGTTTAACTATTCGAATTGATTGTAAAATCAGACTATACTTTCAGTACAAAGACAATTTCAGCACGCCGCGCGTCCGCCCTCCTCATCAGAACAAGGCTTACCGCATGTGCGAGACTCCTTACTTGAGTAATCTACGACTGGCGTTGGAGAAGGCTACGTCTCGGCCCGTCACTGTATTCGACAAGCAGCGGTATCTGGTACGTATTAGCACATTAGGTACAGAATACATCAAGTACAGACCAATGTTTAGTCCAATAGCCACGTGACGTCTTTGTGACGTCACAGTTAGTCGGGGTCGGGCTCAAACGTTGTGGTCCTTCGAGCCGGATTTGAACCAGCGACCTATAGTAAGGACATAGCATACTAAGTCCTTCGCGGGTGGTATGTTTAGTCCAATAGCCACGTGACGTCACGAAACTAAAAGTGCCGATGCACAAGTACATGTCGCTAGTAATAATGGACGACGGTTAGATCGCGCTGATGAGAACGCACGGCCTAGCCATATACTGTGGTTTCAAAATTAATAAATTCAGTCTGCTCCGAGAGTTCAAGGTGTTTTATTCTACCAAGTAAATACCTCATCAGTACAGTTAGTCGGGGTCGGGTTCAAACACCAAAGATGTCCACTGTTGGACATAACCCTCTCCTAAAGAGCGCCCTAATGACAATCAAGCAATACACATCCATCTATTTTGTAATAAAAACAAAATAGATGGATGTGTATTGCTTGATTGCTTTTTAGGGACTTTGTCGCTGAGCGACAAATTATTATATAATTTATAATTGTAAATCTTTATATATATAATTCTTCTGTGAGTGTGTATGTCACTGAACTTCTCTCAAACGACTGGACCGATTTTGATGAAATTTTTTGTGTGTGTTCAAGGGGATCTGGGAATGGTTTAGATTCACAATTTTGTCCGCTGGACAATGTTTTTTTAATTAATTTTTAATATTCTATAGAATAGCAATCTCCTTTAAACGTTTCCATATAAACAACGCGTGCGAAGCCGCGGGCATAAACTAGTATAAATATGTATAATTGTAATTTATAATATATATTTTTTTTTTTATCGAACCTGCTTTGTCCTACTGCTGGGCAAAGGTCTCCCCCAAACTCTTCCAGGAATCGCGTTAATTTATAATTTATATAATTTATTTAAATATAGATAAAATTTAAAAAAACTAACGGCCTATTAAAGATTAACATATTGTAAAATAAATAACTTTCAACATATCCAGCCTGAGCAGGCCACTTTTGCGTTATTAACTTTTTGGTCACTATGCTAACCACAAATTATTATTAATATTAGAATATACTAAAATGTTTACTGATCTTTTATCACCTACGAATAACGACCACTTATATTTCCAGTGCACAGTAAAGATAATGGAGGGTATTGTCCTCCCGCTGGTGATGGCCATAGTGGTGGTAGCGTCCTTCGTGCGACACGTGTTCAACCTGCCCGGCGTCACCCACTGGACCGAGATATACTTCCTGCAGACTATAGGTAATACTCACTCTTCATCATCATCAACTTATAGTATTGATTTTTTTCTTATAGTATTTATTTATTATTATTATTTATTTATTGTTCCTTCTCTATATCCAATCTCAATTTTTTGTCCAATAACGGAAGAAGTGAAGAACAAAGCACAGCTCACTTTAGCCATGCAAGGACTCAGGTGGATTTCATTCTATAAGGTGATGTGTGTGGATGGTCCAGCATTATTTATTATTTAAAAAAAACATGACTGTCACGAACATAAGAAGATTCTTGTGGTTTTTTTTAAAGTTCTGTAGACCAAGCACAGAGATTGAGCGAATAGAGAATATTTAGAAGCATTGTCATAAGTTTGAAGAATTTAATGGAAAAACCGTATCCAAAGATAAGTTTGAAAATAAACTGAGCAGAGAATGAACTGAGAGAGCAGATGGAGCTCTACATCTTGGCTCCTAGGGAATTTCAAATATATGTATTTCAGATAAATAAATCTTTATTCACAAAGAAAATTATACTAGTATTTACAATTGAAACAACTAAGCTAACTGCTGACTGTTGCAAACAGTCTACAGGTAGCTCAACTGATCCATATCAACACCAGTCGGAAGCGTCCCCAAGACGCTGGCTGCATTGCCACGCTGTATGGCAATGCTGATGCGCTGTGCCAGATACTCACCAGCTCTCGGGTGAAAACCCGAAGAGCCTCGGTACCCCACGGACCTAGGGTCTCTAGGTCCTAGGATGCCAGAACCTCAAAACGCTGCGTGACACTATGACTAGTTACATTATAAATAAATAAAACTTGAGAGGTGTCAAGGGACACCCGGATAGAACGAAGTTCATAAGAGAGAGAGACAGAGACAGGCAGAGAAACATGCGCACGCCGCACGGCTTACAATAGCTTACTATAGCAAAAAGTGTCGTTACAACTTTTCGTATGAATTTTTTTCCGTCTAGCCCCCTTTCACAACGCGCGATAAGGAACTTCGTTCCAATTATAATAAAACCTAGATCTACTCGCGCACTAAGGGTACCTACCGTTTAATTGTAAGACCTTGTTTCTTGCCATGATTCTAGGTCAACATGAAATAGGTGCCCAGGTATTTTGCTAATAAACTATATCACATTTCCCCGATGTAAAAAGTTTGAGAACCACCGTAGTGGATAATGACGTAGGCTTGGGAAAACCCACGTGACCGTTGTTTCTCGGAGTGTTATACCTGGTGAAGTAAGTATGTTATTATACCATGCATCCTTACATCTAAACATCCACACTTTCGCATTTATTATACATATTAGTGTGAATCACTCCTTCAAATTTAATAAACGCAATTTATGACGATGCGATGTCATTTTTGTCTATTCTACCCTAGAAAACAATAGCTGTGTTTGACCTACTACTGCTACTATGCCAAAAGAAATCCTATTACTATAGATAGATAGATAGAATATTTTATTTGTAACTTTATCAACAAAAACTAACATGATTTAAAGATAAAATAAAAGATACAGCTTCCGTCGATATAAGTCACAAAACGGTCTCTGTCTCAGCATAAGCTAGTTGTTACCACGTAACAACCAACGCTGGTCTTCCGACAGAGCCGTTTGGTGACGTCACGGAAGATAACATATTATATTACTATAGGATTAGAACTTACTTTCCGTACAACGTCTGTACTGAACTTGCTTTGATTGTTCCAGCTGCGTCCTTACCACTGCTGCAAATAGTTTTCCCAATCGCCTGGGCGGGGTTTAACTGCTACGGAATGGCCAGGTAATCCAGCTTACTAATTGCGTTTAGATTGGTGGCTGGTTCGATTACCGCCGCGGGCAAATTTTTGTACGATCTGCAAATTTTTGTATCAGGTCTGAGTGTTTTGATAAATAATAAAATGTCAAGTGCGAGTCGGAATCGCGCACCAAGGGTTCCGTATAATTGTAAGACCTTGTTTCTTGCCAATTATCGTGATTTTAGGTCAACATGAAGTACCCTATAGGTTTTTTCCATGGCGAGAATCAAAAGTAATTTATTTAGCGAATAAACTACAAATTTACGGTTTTCGGATTGTTTCCTTTACTTGTGATATAAGCCAAATTTCATTATTCTAGGTCTACGAAAAGGTTTTGTGTGCGATTCCCTTGGAAATTTCAAAATATCCAGACATTAATGGCTGTAACTATTGATTGCGTTGACCTAGAAGTTATGTTTCTATCGAGGCTTCAAGAAGTTACGGACTTGAGTATTTGATGTTAATTTCAACTCGATACCTCCACGCGTTCCTGAGAAAAGGAGGTTGAGTTGACAGACATACAGACAACAGAGTGATCCTATAAGAGTTTCTTTTTTCCTTTTGAGGTACGGAACCCTAAAAATCGTGATTTTATCAACCCTGGTATAAAGGATGTATGGATTGACAAAAAAGACAAAGATATTTATTGAAAAAGAAGCACCTACACAACACAATAACTTTTCTAATATTATAATATATATAATATTAGAAAAGTTATTATATAGATAATATTATATAACATTTCTAATATTAAGTATTTCATTTATGTATTATGTAAGTACTGTATTGCAGGTTTCATTTATTGTTTGTATTGTAAGTTTTGTAGGTACCTACTATTTCTGTTCTGTGCTGTATCATAATTGTGTTTGTCAATAAATGTTTCTCTATCTCTCTATCTCTAATAACAATGGTTAACTCTTTTTTATGTAAAGCTTAGGTGTTATCAGTTTCTCGTCACGTAAAATTACACAATGCATATATTAGTTAGAAAAAGAAAATTATTACTAAGTATAAAGTATATTTGTTTATAAAGTTAATCACAAATTGATATATTGTATCACATTTTAGGAAAAAAAAATCACAAACCTATAAAACTTGCATGGTACTTGATCTTTCGATAAGACCCCACGAAATATTATGAGGGTGAGGGGGTAAATTACGAAGAACAAGGGACACACGAAATATGGGTGCTATATTCTTTTAGCACCCACTTTCCTTTTGTATAAGCTTATCAATTCGTAAACAACAATAATAACAACCGTTACGCCGGCCAAAGCACCTACGATATACAACACTATAGAAACCTCTTTAATATCGCAGGTCACTGCGATCGGGTCGCTCCATTCCCCTGGGTATTCAAGCTTTTGCACACCATTTTGACTCGAAGAAATACTTTCAGTATTCACCGCTCGCACCTGATACCTTGAATCTTCTTGGCAATTGTTTAGCAAATGGGATAAATTAGTCGTATTAATAATCTCCCGATTCTCTTTGTTGACTTTTAATATTTGATAGAGGTTTATATTACCCCCAGGGTGTTCAGGCTTTAGCCAGTTTATAGAGTCGGAGTTCGGGCTAAATGTAGGGGATTTTAGTTTACTGGGTGACCCAATCCTGGTTTTGACTATCATACCCTCTGGTGGACTTTTCTGAGAACAGCTATCTATTGCTATATTGCAAGCCACGACAGACCACGAGTATTCATTATATGCGAGAAGTCCTTCAAGTTTCAAGCTTCTTCTCTTCATTGAGTTATTGTCTCTGAAAGGAACCTTGTCAAAAGCATATTCATCTGTGTAGTTGTAAATTACGTACTTTTCTATTATTCCATTTTGTTCTAGAGGTGGATCCCATGATATAACAATAGAGTTACTTTCAATTTCTGAAATGATGACATTTCTTGGACTCGATGGAGTGTCCTCGGTGGTAGTGACTCTTGTTGACGCATTTTCAATTATTTTTTCTCCATATATTGTATTAATTGATACATAAATGTGATAAGTTCTGAATGGTTTTAGATTTGTTATTGTTATCTCCATTTGCTTAGGGTCTGTTATATTGACTATTGATTTCCCAAATGACGGATCACAGACGTTACTGACATCTTTGACTGGACAGTAAGTAATAATATATCCAGTTATTATACCACCTTGCATTGTACAAGCCATTCTCCAAGTTACCTTGACTGATGATTTTCCAGCAGTATCATGATCTAGTCTTACAGGAAATCTTATTGGATCTCTTGATATGTCACAAGAGTCGTCTTTGAATGTGTCAGGGATACTGGATGTATCAGGAATACCTGATGTTTCACTCTCTGTGTAGAATAGCCCATAAGTAAAATCGGACCAATATTCATCTTTGTCAGCTTCTTTTGGCCGTATGTATATCCTTACTTCATATTGCATATGAGCATAGGGTAAGCCCTTCAGTAGAAACTTGTATGTTTTGTTTAGAGGCGGAAGCTCTGAAGTATTTACTGCTCGGAAATATGATGTGCTATCAATCTTTGGAATTTGATACTCTATTTTATGTTCAAGTCCTGATTTGGGTAAAAAGTCAAACATGTTATTAGGTATACTCCATTGAAGATAGACGCTATGAGTCCCATTACCAATGACTTTCAAGTTGATCGGTGGGTCCGGTTTGATAATGGAGGTGTGGTTTATGGTGTAATTTTGCTCATTAGATCCAAAAAAGTTAGAAAATTTGAGATTGAAATTAAACTGTTTTTCTAGTTGTCTGTACCTAGGCCGGCTGATGGTGTTCCAAGCGCAATATCTTGTTTTACCAACTTTTTCTGGATGGCATGCTACATAAATATCATCATTGAATGTCATGGTTAATGAATAGTTAATGACACAATATGTAACTGGATTAGTCCAAGAACAATTCAGGACTTCAAGGTTATAAGATTTACAGACAAAATCGGTAACAGGGGCTGGCGCAGAGTCTACAGTTACACGACTTGTACAGATTTTCTTCGTTACCTTATTTAGACAATAGTAACTAAAAACACCCTTTTGCGTTTCATTTATACGATAAGCAATTGTCGTAGTGTTTACCTCATACGACAACGTGGCCGACTCACCCCTCAATCCGAATTCAAGCTCTTGGGCCTTGTATGTTTCATCCACGCAATATATTAGATGTTCGGTATCAAGGTTACTTATGTTACTATATGTAACAAATATTTGTCCCTCTGGGAAAATTCCCTGAGATAAAGAAAGTCCACGGCATCTACACGAACACGGTAGAAATTCCAAGCTCAATAATATTGCGTATAAAATAAACCAAATGGACTTCATTGTGCTCAACACATCAAAATATGTATAACGTCTGACAACAACACAGCACTGGCCTCTTTGGCCTTACGAAAGTTCTAAAGTCTCGATACTGCGCACAACAAACAAACCAGTAACATTTTTCATTCACCTAACACCACCACCCTTTTGAATTTATTTTATCTAATTGAACTCATTTTTTTGTGGTGTAGTGATCACCCCGATTTCTGTATGAATATTATTCTACATAAATAACAGCTCAATACTATGAGTGAATGATAACAAAAGGAAATAATGTGCAAATATGGTATTGTTTATGTGTGTAGGAATTACCTACTGGGAATTAACCAATTTATAGATAGGTATACCTCATACCACGCACTAACATCGGAAAGGTCAAAGATAATTCTGCTCAATATTACTGATTTGGTCACTAATTTATGATTTTTTCTTTCAGTTGAGCTACTTCTACATTTTTAGTATTATATACTACCATGATATTACCAAATTTTGGCAATTATTTTTGTTTATTTTCCGGGTTCTGTAGGTAGGTACCTCAAAAGGAAAAAAGGAACCCTTATAGGACCACTGTGTCCGTCTGTCTGTCCGTCTGTCAACCTCCTTTTTTCAGGACCGCGTGGAGCTATCAAGTTAAAATTACCATCAAATACTCAAGTCCGTAACTTCTTGAAGCTTCGATATAAATAAAAACTTCTAGGTCAACGCAATCCAAAGTTAGTCGTTTATGTCCAAATATTTTGAAATTTCCAAGGGAATCACATGCACACAAAACCTATAGGGTAGGTACTTCCCGTAGACCTAGAATCATGAAATTTGGCAAGAAGCAAGGTCTTATAGCACAATTAAAGGTAAAAATCCGAAAACCGTCAATTTGTAGTTTACTCTTTAAATAAATGACTTCTGATTCTCGCCAAGGACCAAAACATATAGGGTACTTCCCGTTGACCTGTAATCTTAAAATTTGGCAAGAAGCAAGGTCTTATACCACAAATAAAGGGCAAAATCCGAAAACCGTAAAGAACTTCATTCACAAAAAAAAAAGATTCTTGTTATGGACCAAAACCGAAGTACCAAGGGTCAACTTCCCTTTGACCTTGAATCATAACATTTGGCAAGAACCAAGGTCTTACAATTAAACGGAACCCTTAGTGCGCGAGGCTGACTCGCACTTGACGTTTTATTGTAGGTACTTCACTCAAAAATATTAGAGACTTTCTCTAATATTATTGAATGAAGTTAGTTTTATCGCGGGTTCATCGACAATGGCTTATGTTGATTTACGGAAAATTACTTTTCCGCTTCCTATATTCCTTGTTAAACGCAGATAATAATACAAATTGCAAAAAAAAAAATATTTTTACGTAAATCGAGCCGCCTTGACTGACTGTATCCAGTCTGTTTCGTAGTTCCAACTCGTAGAGGGGCGCCTCACCCTTTGTTTTCTCAAATAACCACCTCGTTTTGTGTCTCCTTTTTGGTGACCAATCATATGTATATTTGGATGGATTAATGGATGTATGTTTGTTACTTCTTCACTCCAAAACGGATCGGGCTGAAATTTTGCACAGATGTATGTATGTCTAGACCTGAAATAAGAAATGTTTCGCTTCTTTTACACCATAAATCAGTTTGCATTGCAGACCGGCCCAAAACTAGAGAAAAATAATGAGATTTTTGTTGGCTTAGCATAACATAACGTACACATTTATATAGTAAACCTTTATTCACAAAGAAAATTACACTAGTATTTACAATTGAAACAACTGAGCCAACAGCAGACTGTTGCAAACAATTTCCCAAGACGCTGGCTGCATTGCCACGCTGTATGGCAATGCTGATGCGCTGTGCCAGATACTCACCAGCTCTCGGATCACTTCGACCAGACACTTAGATAATTTTTTAAAAACCCGACGAGCCTCGGTACCCCATGGTCTTGACTCCAAGGGGAGCAAATGTGTAGGCTCTTTCGAGACCTGCATATTTGCGCCTGTTGAGATCTTCGGCCAAATCTGCCGCCGCACCCGCCCTCACGGATGTCCTCGGAAGATGGGATGGCGCAAGTGTGTCGACGCATGTAGCGTCCCACACAATGGGCCTCACCAACTTTATACAGTTAGATAGGCTACTTTTAATCTCGGAACGCATTGTGCGTGCGAAGCCACCAGTAGAAACCAGTGTGGCCATAAAAAATTTACTTTAGAAATCGGAAATCAAATTTCTTCAGGATTACAAAGTAAGCTCATAGACAAGTTAGTTTATTAAAGTCATTTACAACGGGATATTTACCATGATTTATTATCCCGTTGTAAATGACTAGTGTTAATAACCATGATGGATTTAAAAGTTAGTTTATTATTGACAGATTTAAACTCCTATCGGAGACCAGACAGCGCTACGCTCGCCCCAAATCCTGCTCCATATCCGAAGATGCGAGTGACCCGCTCATCCAAGCCCTGAGCGAGTCCAACCTTAAGCCGGAGAACCTGAAGTCGTTCTGGAAGACGTTCTGTAATATAGCCACTGGGAGGGAGGATATGGTTGTCAGGACGGCTAATATTGTGCACGTGCTTGGCTCGCTATCGGTAAGTAAATAAATAATGCTGAACAATTCACACAGCATCATCTAGCCCAAGCTAAGCAAAGATTGTGTTTTTTATATTAAACATACATAAACATATATTTATTCCTAAATACTAGCTGTCTCGGCGAACTTCGTACCGCTCTCACCTTTTAAACCTTCCCTGAATAAGCTATCCTGTCTTTCAAGTTGGATCAAACTGCACACGGTGTGCAAATTTAATTTAAAATCGGTTAAGTAGTTTAGGAGTCCATCGCGGACAAACAACGTGACACGTGATTTATATATATAAAGATGTAACTGTTGGTACAATATAATATTGAGGTAAATAGGTAGGTTTTGTGACTAACATAATAAGAAAAAAATTACAAGAAAATAACATGGATTACCTATTCTATGTCTACGACTATTTAATTATATGTCATCAGTACCAGAAATTTAGTAAGGCGACACCTCCGTACTTGTAAAAACTGTTTTATGCAGCTCTTCCTTAGGTACATTTTATAACATAGCATATAACGTAAGCTAATATAACGTGTTTTTTACAGGCTCTATGCTGCGTGGACAAAAAAGGCATCCTCTCCTGGCCAAACCCGACAGCTGAGAAGGTGTTTTTTCTCCGCAACTCCAGTCCAGGCTCCAATAGTTCCAGCAAGACCAGTCTGGTCGGCTCCATGGGACACCAGAGCGAGGACCGCGACCTGATGGGAGATGGCCCGCAGAATGAACCGTCTACTATTGTAGAGGTACTTTATCATAAACCAGCTGGCAGCTGCTGCCCACCGCTTCGCAGGCGTTGTTTCTATGGAAACGTTTAGAGGTGATTTCTATCCCATGGGAACTGATTTATGGGATAAAAAGTAGCCTATGTTTTATTCCAGGCCTAGAATTATCTGTACTTATGCAAAATTTCAGCCCGACCCGTTCAGTAGTTTTGGCGTGAAAAAGTAACAAACATCCATCCATCCATCTATCTATCCATACATCCATCCAAACTTTCGCATTTATAATATTAGTGTGATTATCATTAATTTTGTGCTGTCTAGTAGTGGACACAGCGAGTTTATATTTATTTCTAGTATTAAATTTATGTATATCGTTATTTTTAGGATTTATATGACGGGACGTCAGGATTTTGGTCCATTTTTCTTCCAACCTAGCTGCTGTGTGCGTGTCCAGGGTAGTTGAGGCAAATAAAAGGTGTTGTGCAGAATCACAGTGTATTTTCCAGGAATTATTTTAACAGGGAGGGCACTAGTGTAACACGGACGGGGTGACAGTTTCGCGTCTGTCTCCGCCAAGCGCCGGGAATAGATTGCCTGTGAGCGCTTGCTAGCAGCCGCTCGTCGACCGGGCGCTTGACGACACGACTCTGTCAGGCGCGCGCGCAGTGAATCTGGCTTTCGCAACGCCTCCGTTCGTGTTGGATGCGACATATATTTCTAGAGTGTACAACAAGATTTCATAAATATTCAAAGTGTAAACTACAAGTAGGTATAAACTTTAAATAAAATATTTTAACATTTCAGGTATTAGACCTCACCCACGACCAGAACGCGCCATTTTGCGTAGAATTCGACGATCAAAGATGGCGGCAGCACCTGTCACTGCTCAAGCCGCTCGGATTGGCCGCTCTACTCAACACATGCGCGCCCGCAGCTCGACACACCTACGCACACTTCTGTGCGCATCTCACCTGCGAGGCGCATTGCAGGTGATTATGGACCTTATATCTACTTACAGTAGCTGAGAATTTCAAATCACACTAATATTATTAATGCTACTTACACCTAAGCTACTTTTTATCCCTTAAATCAGTTCCCATGGAATAGAAATCACCTTTAAACGTTTCCATAGAAACAACGCGTGCGAAGCCGCGCGCGTAAACTAGTATTATTATAATATGATGTATAACAGCCGCTTAGCCCCCACCAGTCAAAATTCCTACCCCGGTTACACTCTATCGAGGTTTTGAGTACACAGACGCTAGGGCGCTCAGGCAATGGAGTCATTTTCGAAAAAATTTAAAAATCACTGGCGTTGTGATTTTTGTTGCTTTGTGAGTTTTTATCTTGAAATCAGCAACTGTTTCATTCGCACAATAAATGACTATTGCATAAAACTTTAGTACCTATCTACCTTTTCATACAGCGCACGCTTTGAAAACCAGCGCTGTTTTGTACCCCGGTGCAAAACAGCATAAAGCTGAGACTGATCCGTTTTGGCTCACCTCGGCAGCACTGGCACGCCTACCTGTCACGAGTAGGTCCAAAAGTTCATCCAAAAGTTTTGCACAATATGCACACTAACCTAAGTGTGCATATTATGCAAAACTTTTGGATTTTAAACAATTATTCTACCTAGTCATAAGTTTTAATTCTAGTTTTTTTTATATACCTACCTACTTGTCTATGTTTGATTGTATTTTGTTCTGTCCATTTGTGAACCAAATAAATTATCTATCTTTGGCAGAACGCAGTCGTTGACTGACGAGTAAGTCAACTTTAATTTTATTGGGGATGGCAAAGCTTTTTAACTTTAAAGAGACTTGGTACAAGTGTCTTATCCTAGACCAGCCGAACTTATTATCTGTGTTCTTATTTCAGTGAAGACCTAGTTCCCGTAACAAATCGTCGTTGTCTATGCGAGTTGGCAAAACAGATTGGATTCAACGACGCGGCAGCCGAGGCGTATAAGGTGCAAGACTGTTTGGCGGTATTTAGACATTTGGTAAGTTCACTTTTTATACAGTAGGTACCCTTTATACATCTTTATTATTATTTAAACCTTTATTGCACTGAGGTACAAAGGATGGGCTTAATGCCGAGGTATTTTCTACTTTCCGATCAAAAACACATGTTTTTACAAGGGGTTGGCGTGCTAATACATATAAGTTCTCTCAGAATCTTTCTGTCCGTCTGTCACATTCAGTTTCCCGCTCATTTATAACATTTGTAATCAATTTCACGAAGACGAAGAAAAATTAAATTTAAACAAAATAGAAAAACACTCCATAAAATGACTCGTGTTCTAAAAATTTTAAAGCTCACCTTTATCGTATGGCAAATACTTTAATTAAGCATGTGAGTACGTAAATATATCGAGAAAAATTAGAATAAAAGAGTATCAAAACATATCGCGTTACGTATCAAATATTAGTTCTTTATTTTCTACGTTTTGGAAACAGTCTTAACTACTCTAAAACGAACAATATTTTAGCTTTTAACCTTCCTGTGTTTTCAGCAAGCGGACACAATAAGACGGGAGACGAAATTCGTCCGCTCCCTACAACTCAGCACGCGCGTAAAAGTGCCGCTGCCGCACATGTTGGCTGTGCTTGTCAGCGAGCGGGCACACCAGCTGCAAATGCTCACTCAGGTACTATGCTTAATAAGGGTCTGATGCTCACTCTCGTATTAATGCTCAATTAGGTTATGCACAGTCGCACACTAATGCTCACAAAGGTTCTAATGCTTAGTCCAGTTCTATTTTTCACTCGTTTTCAAGTTACACTAAAAATGCTCGTTGCCAAAACGATTGCTAACTATGACTATGCTATATGACGCTGGTGGCAGCGATGCTGACCCAAGAATTCAGCATACTATTCACTCACAAATAAATAGTGCTCGGTAAATAAACTATTGTAAGTGAATTTACCATTGTTTATTAGCTAAGCACTATTTATTTGTGCACTAGAGCGTAGAAGCGAAAGAATGGCAACCGTTCAACATTCCTCATTTTTAATTTCTAAGAAATCGAATTATATCGCAAAAATTTTCGACTTCGACGGGACTTGAACCCGCGTCCTCCCCTCAGTACGGGAATGTGATAACCAACTACACCACGAAGTCAAGTGACGTGGGAGTCGAAAATCTTTGCGGCCTTCTACGGACTCAAGCGCCGTTAGCTCCACCTACAGGGGAAACATTGAAGTTTATCCAATCCTGTTCAAAGACTAAAGATACGTTTAGTTCGTTTGACGAGAGGTGTCGCGTTGCTCTAAATCTAAGGTTTTTGTTATTATAGTGCGTAAGCCTCGCACTCTGGATAATTTCTAATTTCTAAGAAATCGAATTATATCGCAAAAATTTTCGACTTCGACGGGACTTGAACCCGCGTCCTCCCCTCAGATCCATCCAGAGTGCGAGGCTTACGCACTATAATAACAAAAACCTTAGATTCCTCATTTTGTTTTAGGGCACGGCAGACATAGTCCTAGATTCGTGCGTGGACTTTTGGAACGGAAGCGACTTGTCGACGATATCGCCGTCGGATCGTAAGAAAATCATCGACTTTTATCAGAGGAACTCCCTTACTGCCTACTGTACGGCTTTTGCTTACAAGTAAGTATATATTTATATCTGCGTTGGCAACCAAAAAACAAATAAATTCTATTTTTGTCGATACTGTCCAAACAAACTGGTCGACAAAATCGTCAGAAACTGGATTCCCGTTTTGCGGTATTTTGATTCGTGTCGCGATATTTTGTCTCTGTTCGCACGTGAAATGACACACATATAAAAGCCTACCCTAGACTTTAGTGTTAGAACAACAAACTGAGACAGGACCTGTTAGACCTGCACACACTCGCTCGTCGCTTGCTGAGTAATTTTAATACTTGTGTTAATATACGTATTGTGTTAGTATTATTGTTCACTTATGTTTTTGTACGTGTTACTAAGTCTTTTTATTCGATTTTATGGCGTTTCTTCGCGAACCGTAGTCGTTACCTAAAAGGGTCTTCCAACGGTCAAATACTGCCCGCTTTTTCTTTTTATTCGGCGAGGAAATTCGTTTACGGATAAACTGGTCTGCGGGGACCAGAATTATGTGCGACTCGACGCCCTAAGAAGGACGTACTACCCACTATAACCTCTCCGGTGGGAGGAGGGAGAGGTTATAGATGGGCATTGTCGCCCCATACTGCTACCAGGTGTGGGTCTCGCATTTTCACACGCAAACACTCACAAAATACTGGCCGCCTACGCAGGCTACGTCGGAGACTTAAATCATATACTATGGGTTATACAGATCTTGATGCGAAATGTGACTAAGCCGTATTGGAGAAGTAAAAGTGGCGTTTATTTTTCCAGACCATTGACCAGCGGTATATCGCCGTCCCTCTCACACATGTACTTGGAGCTGCCAGCTGACAGTCGACAGCTGTACGCGCCGCATTCACAGACGTGGTGGGATGCGCCCGCCCTGCACTTCCATTCCACTGGTGAGTGACGTCACTGTCAGATAAAGATAAAGATAAACATAAACATTTATTTATTCTTTAAAATATAACTACAGTAGGTTGGTACAATATACATAATATTAAGGTAAACATTAAGTAGGTTTTGAAGACTAAAAATAATATGAACAAAAATTACAAGAAAATAAAACAATTACCTATTCTATGTCTACGACTAAGTATTATTTATTTTATTTGGTATGAATGTATCAGTAGGTACCAGAACCTCAGTAGGGCGACAGTCCTCCGTACTAGTAAAAACTGTTTTACGGCAGGACGCCATGCTCTTCCTTAGGTACATTTTTTTTTTACATTTTTTGTAGGATGGTTTTGTATACATTTTTATACCTAAGTTCTTATAATATTATGCATGCACTGTAGCCTAAAATTAGAAAAAATGAAGAAAAAAAAACAAAACTAGGTTATTACCAGATAGTTTATTTGCTTGAACACAATGTGGGTAACACAGATGCTAATAATATTTGAGTTTCAATTATGTTCTACTAAGATAAGCATGCAAATGTTACAGTAAATTCGAATTAATACTCTATACATTGTAATTCAGTTAGTCCGGTGACACGTATACTTGGAGCTGCCTACTGGTTTTTAGGTAGTAATCGTAATGGTACAAATAAATAAATAAATAATGATGGACAATCCACACATCATCATCTAGCCCCAGGCTAAGCAGAGCTTGTGTTAATTTTAAACTAATATAATGTGTATATCAGTCGTCTAGTACCCATGTACTAGATGACTGATATACTTAATAGTATAATTGTATTAAGTATAATAAGCTAAACTGAATACAATACTACATTGATAGATATTTTTTTATTATACATAGAAATACCCAAAAGAATACAAGGCAAATTATATCAGTTCCTCCTACATCAAGAATTAAAACCCAGTGTGGGTTTTGGTTCTCGTGTTAATTCTTGTCTCCTTCTTGACAAAAGTGTTCGTGAATATGAAGATGAATCTGTGTAACAATTTTGTTTCCATTTATTGTTTCAGATTCGTTGCTATTCAATGAGGTGACAGATGAAGAGGTCAAAGATGCTGATGGATATTTTGACATGCAATGTAATCAAGTAAGTACGAACTTAATTATTAAGACTAAACGATCGCCTCGCGGTTTCACCCGCGTAGTTCCCGTTCCCGTGGGAATTCCGGGATAAAATATAGCCTATGTGACTCCCTGAAAAGTAAATTTCCTAACGGTGAAAGAATTTTTCAAATCGCTCCAGTATTTTCGGAGCCTATTCAATACAAACAAACAATCAAATATTTCCTCATTATAATATTAGTACTTATAGAAGAATAATGCCAGTAACTTATAATTTTCAACTGATACGAGGTCGTTACTTCAAAATTTACCTTCTGGATTGATTACCGCTATTTTCAACTGATACGAGGTCGTTACTTCAAAATTTACCTTCTGGATTGATTACCGCTATTTTCAACTGATACGAGGTCGTTACTTCAAAATTTACCTTCTGGATTGTTTACCGCTATTTCGAGTTTCTGTATTCCGTGGTGATTCCGGTATTCGGTAGTCACCCAAAATAACGCTGTTTTGAGCTACGATGCTGTCAACTGAACAGTAAAGTATATTTTATTCTTCACTAGTTTCTGCCCGCGGCTTCGCAAGCGTTGTTTCTATGGAAACGTTTAAAGGTGATTTCTATCCCATGGGAACTGATTTATGGGATAAAAAGTAGCCGTTTGAATCCAGGATTAGAATTATCTGTATGCAAAATTTCAGTTCGATCTGTTCAGTAGTTTTGGCGTGAAGAGGTAACAAACATCCATCCATCTATACATCCATCCAAACTTTCGCATTTATAATATTAGTGTGATGTTATAATGTTTACAGGTATTTATAGGCATGGTAACAATGCAGTACCAAGCTCAAAGCGACATGGTGGAACTGATAGAGCGTTTGGAACGCGCGTGTATACGCTTCGTACACTTTAGTAAAGAGAACGAGCTGAGATCCAGAGTGTTTAGTGAGAAGATGGGCCTGGAGTCAGGCTGGAACTGCCATATATCGCTCATGAGTGAGGAGGAACCCAGGTATGTTGAAATAAAGAAAGAAATAACAAAAAATAATCACAATTAATCCATTTTCACCTGTCTTGGATATCTTGGTCAGTTTTGGCTATCCTGTAATGATAAATGAGGCGTTTTCCAAAAAACCCTGTTTAACTAACTCAAAGAAAATGACCATCAAATAATAGAAATAAATTAGAACTAGTATTTACAATAGAAACAATTGAGCTTTTCTTTGTGCAAAGTGTAAAAAGAAAAACTAACTCGATAGATGGCAGGGATTGGGATTTCATGTCAAACTATGCAGGGTCTGGGCCATTTTAATTTGACAGACCTGAACAAAAGGCGCCTTCTTTTCAGTCTGGTATTATCACATCACTGGCGATTTGCTAGCGATTTCACGCTTTGAAGGCCAGTGTGCAGCGAGCTCGCCGCGGCCACGCAGCGAGCTCGCCGCGGCCACGCAGCGAGCTCGCCGCGAGTAGCAATCGTAGCTCGCTGTGCACTCGCCTTGAAATCTCTCGCAAATCGCCATTGTGATAACTTAATAAAGCTCTAAAGTCTTAACGAGTTCGAATGTGAGCTTGTGTATTGGGAACTAGATGATTGATTTACATATATTTTTGTATAAAAAATTAATATAGAAAAGACCCCGAACAAACATTTCCAAATACGAACAAACATTTGGTTATTGGATATTTGGTTGAATAATTTGGTTTTAATGCTTACTGATTGAGTGATATAACAAAGTTGTGATAAAACGTTATGATAATTATCATCATCACAGACTCTAATTGGCATAATAATACGATACATTTTGTTAACATTCATAATAGTTTGTAAGATTGTTTATTATTAACAATCAGTGTTTCTCAAAAACGACATTAGGTTCCCACAATTCCTACTGGCGTATTCTCAGTGTTGCATCCGATTTTAAAATCTCGATGTGTAGACAATTCGTAAATGTACATTTTCGTATATGTAAAAAATATTCGATGTGTAGGATGTGTATTTGTAGTGAAATTATCAGTTTTTTAGTTTTATAAAAACCCGCAACGTCATTCTATGCAATAAACACACTCGGGGTACCATTTTTATGCCGCACAACATACAATTATAATGAACATTATTACATTATTCTGAATAATCCTAACCAAGCTTTCAAGAAGAGTAACTATTTATGAGAGTGGTGGCTCACAGATCCAGGAGCCGCTTCTGATTGGTCGACCGAGATGCAACGCAAACAGCCGCGAACGCTGATTGGCTGATCGAGACGTGACGTCGCGGCTGCTTACGTTGCGTCTCGGTCGACTCTCATAAATACTCTACTCCTTCAAAATTTCCTTTTTCATTATTTTGCGATACTATCCTTTCGCAGTTACACTTTTTTTAGACAGGCGATTCCTTTTTAAAACAATAATTTGTGTTCAAAAGGTCCATCTACTAAACATTACTGTGTGTATGAGCCCATAAAAATAGAAAATAAAAACCCGCAAAGACAGATGGGTAAACCCGTGATACCAGCAATCAATTGCATTATGCGTATCTGACATGAGGCGTGTAGGTCGTGCTAGATCTATCGTTCTACGCTATCCATCGGAAAGCAGAGAAATAAAGCACAGCTGCATTGTAAGAAGTTTGGTACACGGGACGAGTAAAGAATTCATTATTGTTGACAGCAAGGGCGTTCTCAACTCTTTATCCACATTATTGAATAGAGTCTATCACAACTCTATATTAGTGTTAGAGTCCATAACTACATATAGCGTCCTCGTGACAATACTGACTCGCCAGCACAACGCTATTATAGGTTCGTTCTCAACTCTACCCAGCAGTGTAACCTAACCCTCTTACATCCATTATGAAGCGATAAAGTCTTTTAAACTACATGTCGTGTATTAGTGATGTAGATTATTGTCGACAGCAAGGGCGCGTCGCCACTGTCCCCTTACTGACTCGCTAGAGCAACGTTTGTATAGGTTCTCAACTCTATTGTATTGTTTTGTATTTCATTTATTTCAGATAATTAAATAATCCATATTACACATTATTACACACACACAAATTCAAATAAAATTCTAAATTACACAGTCAATAAATTAATAAATAAGATCAGATAAATTAGGTCACATTAGATAAGATTAAATAACCCAGCAGCGTTATAACTACATGTAGCGTATAGTGATGTAGAGTATTGTCGACAGTAAAGGCGCGTCGCCGCTGTCCGCTCACACACTGCCGAGGGGCGCTAGGGACAACACTGACTCTCCAGCACAACGCTTTTATAGGTTCGTTCTGAACTCTACCCAGCAGCGTTAGTCTTTAAAACTACATGTGGCGTATTAGTAAAGTAGAGTATTGTTGACAACAAGGGCGCATCGCCGCTGTCCGCTTACTGACTCGCTAGCACAACTTTTGTATAGGTTCTTAACTCCAAACCCAGCAGCGTTATAACTACATGTAGCGTATAGTGATGTAGAGTATTGTCGACAGTAAAGGCGCGTCGCCGCTGTCCGCTCACACATTGCCGAGGGGCGCTAGGGACAACACTGACTCGCCAGCACAACGCGTGTGACAGATTTCAATAAACAAATCGAATATTTTTCAATCACAACATTGAAATCAACTGCCACCTAGTGGAAATAGGTCGAGTCTACGGATAGGTGACGATGCAATGTAAACACCGTGCACAAAATAGTATCTCTGAAATGTAACAGATGTCGCTATTATCATCTGCATTTGTAATGAGAACGGTTTTGTGGGTGTTTAGCAACCTTATTTATTTAATCTGTATCAATATAGTAGCAGATAATATTCATAAATCATTAATTGGATAAAAGAGAAGTTTTGTTAAGTTATAATTTCTTTAAATAAAAGTTTGGTATACGATTACGTCAGTTAAATCGGAAATATGATGATAATGGACTGATTTTGTATTTGTTTACTAATTAAATAAACTTATATGTAACAATTCATGAAGCAGATTATATTCATAAATCGTTAATGTAATTATGGATTACCGTTGTTAAATTAGAATCTATTTAAATATAAGTTTGTAATTATCGCTTCATCAGCGAAATCCTGAACATGACGATATTAACCTCTGGGAGATAATGAACCCATTTTGATGACCGGCAAAAGGCTTAGAATAAGTTTCAACATGGGTTTACCATGTTATTTGTTTCGAAAAGGGTTAGATTTAGAATAAAAGTAGATCTGAATGCTGATTGGCTCTGGTGATTCAACAAACATGACCATATTTGGATAGGAAAGAGAATGGGTAGGCCTTGGAGAGGCAGTATAAAATAGAAACATAAGCCAGAACGGGATTCAGTTTGTGTTGTGCAGTTCCAGAGACAAAGTTAAGTAAACCTTCGTTATTATACTCCTTATGTATCTTTCCATGTACACGTACAGGTACATCTACAAGTACCTACTTATATTATTTCTCTTTGTAAATATAGCTTCCGAGTGGAAACTAAATAATAACTGTATGTACCTACATATTACTGTGTACTTTGTTAAACTGAAGTAGTACCTATGTAATTTAATACCTTCTAATTACTATTGTTTTCATTCTTTTATTGTGTGTTGATTTAGCTTCAACGCTTCAAATTAAATTCACAAGTACCTTCATTTGTATTTCTTTTTGTATTATGCCAATTAACATAATTATTATTGAGTACTAGAACTATGTCTTATGTTTTTGATTGATGGTGTGCTTTTGTGAAGATACAATATAGCCAAGGTGCTTAAATAGTTACTACGTGTTGCTTTCTTTCCATACAAATTCGGTAAACCCATGTAGGATAACAGTAAGTAGGTACCCTCCGTACCTACTCTTAGTACCCCATGTAGGATAATAGAACTATGTCCTATGTTTTTGATTGATGGTATGCTTTTGTGAAATTACAATATAGCCAAGGTACTTAAATAATTTACTATGTGTTTGCTTCCTTTCCATACAACTTAGATTACCCCATGTAGGATAACAGCAAGTAGGTACCCTCCGTACCTACTCTTAAGTTTAAGGATTATGGAAGATGGTGGTTCTATATAGTTTTCAGAAGCTTCTCGTACTTATCCAGCTCCCCATGTTGGATAACAGTAAGTAGGTACCCTCCGTACCTACTCTTAAATTTAAGGATTATGGAAGATGGTTGTTCTATATAGTTTTCAGAAGCTTCTCGTATTTATCCAGCGCCCCACGTTGGATAACAGTAAGTAGGTACCCTCCGTACCTACTCTTAAATTTAAGGATTATGGAGGATGGTTGTTCTATATAGTTTCTAGAAGCTTCTTGTATTTATCCAGCTCCTCATGTTGGAAAACAGTAAGTAGGTACCCTCTGTACCTACTCTTAAATTTAAGGATTATGGAATATGGTTGTTCTACCTAGTTTTCGGAAGCTTCTCGTATTTATCCAGCCCGCGAATTAGTGATCAATGATTGACTGATGACTACAATAGTATTTCGTTTAATGCATTTACGTAAGAATCCTAAGAATCATCTTGGCTACTTCGCAGTTGTGCAGTATATATAGCAATAGTTACTCGAAGACATACAATCTGTCTAAGGAACCCTATAAATTTTAACATCAGAATTGGGATACCTACATCCTGACTTAATAACTAATCACTTTTTTTTTTATTTCAGTACGTTTGGGCCATCATTCAACGACTTCTGCATAATGAATCGTGATGCATTATTGTCGACCCATCTCAAGGAAGACGAAGTTACATTGACCGTTTTCGACCCCTATGTGACCCCGGTGGGCCAACACTTAACGACTTCTTCACAGCAAGTCATGATGCAGATTCATCAACCTGTTACAAGGACCATGACGTCACATTGACTTTCTTCGACCTTGACAAGAATGCCTAGGTATAGCAGGTTGGTGTAATAGATATGTAATAGATACCCTCGTCAAGGAGTTTACATGGAGCAGCATCAGCAACAGCCAAACCGGCAAGGCCCCCAAGAGCCCTGCTTCATCCTGTTTGAGTCCTGAAATGGAACCCTCCAAGGGCAGCAAACGGGACGAATATTCATCCTTACATAAAATTTAGCAGAGCCGTTTGTTTGCTCCTCAGAATCTGTAGAATCGTACGATGTATATGCAAGATAAGTTTTTTTTTAGATTATTTAAGTAGTGCCTTTACTGAGTCACATTTGACTGAATTGATTTGTGTTTATAACTGTGCAATTTCTGTGTCTATATTTTTATCAGTTCTGTGTCTATTATCTATGAAAAGCCGGGGATCGAACAAAACTAAAGAGGCATAGATTTTGATCTAAATATCAGGGGACACAAAATCATAATCTTTTCATAGTTATCCAGATATATATTTTGCTGTGGACGAAAAGTTGTTGATTTACTGCAATAATTGCACTGTGGCTTTACCGTATTAAATCATTTTATTTGTCAAGTCTAGTTCAGTGCTCGCTGGTTGCATTGTGCTAGCAGTTACCAACTACCCACATTTAAGTAAAAAAAATGGTAGGGTTGCAGCAATTTACTTTTGATATTTTTGATATTACTTTTCAAGTTTTTTCATCATTATCAAAATATTTATTCAATCATTATCATTTTAACGTCAATTCTTTTGAGAAATATACATCGTCAACGATTCAAAACAAACATTGTCGATTGCAGGATTTGCATTATATCTAATAAAAATGGTTGTTTTATGGTTAATAGAGAGTAGTTAGGCTAAGGTTACTTTAACACCAAATTATGGCGTTGAGTCTAACGAAAGATCAACATTGATCAATTCCGCTGTATCGGAGCAATGTTTATACCAACCCCTAATGTCCATAAATGGACAAAAACCTGTTTCTCTTTCTTTTGAGATTTATACTTTTCACATAATTCCATCTGCACTAATAATTTATAATATCGACCTCTGTGGCACAGCGGGCGAAGGTGACGCAGAAGGTTGTGGGTTCGATTCCTTCCACGGGAAAAATCCTTGTACGATTTGTAGATATTGTTCCGGGTGTTTTCTATGTATAAAAAAAAAAGAACGAAATATGTGAGCAATGTATTGTATTTAGTACTTGTATCAGTATTAAATATACCTGTTGCTAGTATCCATGACACAAGATCTGCTTACTTTGGGGCTGGATGATGCAGTGTGGATTATTAGGATATTTATAATTCTTGTCATAAAATCTAGGTAATATTATCAGACAGTCTAAGTATATTCCAGTTTAGATAAAAATGATTAGAAGACCATGGTGTCCACTGGTACAAATGGACCAGTAGAACGATGCTCACCACGACTGTTGACATGTTTAATACTTTTGTGCCTACTGGTTCGTCAGATTGGCCAGGCGGATTGTGTGATATGGAAGGATACATAAAATTATTTGAACTAAGGTTGAGACATCTATATCTTTTTTTACTCTAATTAGCTTACAAACTTATTGGTTGTAACGAACATTAGCCACTACCTTAACAATAATTTTTCCGTGTATTCAGTGTCACTGTGCTAAGATTACTTTCTCTCAATGATTTTAATCTTGATAGCGAGGGTAATTGCTCTCCAGCATTTACGTAGGTACTGAAATTAAAAAGTAATTTGTCAGTAAACACAATATAACAAGTAATTTATGTTTAGAATGTTGGGACCATAGGCGATTGAACTCCACGTTTAAATAACCCTAGGAAATAACTTCTATTCTCTTCCATGAGGTGGAATAGAAAATTAACTTCAATTTTTATAAAAATAAAAAATACTTGGCCCGAGAAAAATACCTTTAATAAAAACCTGTAGATTAAAAGGTACAGGGAAGTGATGAATATGGGCTATGGCTTGATATGGAAAATAATACTTTGCACCTATTTAATAACATGTCCATGGAAGGGACAAAAAATACAAACTCTAAAAAAAAAAACATTAAATCTTTATTGTACACAAATAAAACAATACACAAAAGTTGACAAATTGAAGGACAAACACAAAAGCCAGCTTAACCCTACATAGTTGTGTTACAGCAAACCTTTTGGGTAGGTATGGAGAAAAGTAGGGCAATAAATATGGATAGATAAGTGTACATATAAAATAGAAAAATTAAATTAAAGGTATATAATAAATTGGTTAAACAAAAAAAAAATTAATTAATTCAAATATGAACAAAAAAAAAAACAGACATAAATACATAGTAAGATAAAAATAAAATAAGATAAATACCTACTCATAAATAAAAATATACTAATAAATATTCTGCTATATATTTATATTTATAAAAGACATGCGAAAAAACGCAGGTTATGGCTTGGTGAATAAGATTATCATGTGTGGGAATGATAATGGTTGATATTCAAAAAGATAAAAGCCGTGGATAGTAGCGTGGATAGGGCCATGGATAGTCCAATGGATAGATATAACGGATAGTTAAAGATATAGCAAATATCTTAATAAATATAAATCATGTGTCACGTTGTTTGTCCGCGATGGACTCCTAAACTACTTAACCGATTTTAAATTAAATTTGCACACCGTGTGCAGTTTGATCCAACTTGAAAGATAGGATAGCTTATTCAGGTGAGAACGGTACGAAGTTCGCCGAGTCAGCTAGTATATAATATGTATATGTATGGATAGGTACATGGGTAAAACCGTAAGTTAAGACAAAAATTAAAATAAATGTTTTAAAAAAAAACCTACGTTAATGGATCCTATGTAGGTACTTCGAGACGAAGTACATGTCAGTGTGGCCGTGACAGATTTCAATAAACAAATCGAATATTTTTCAATCACAACATTGAAATCAACTGCCACCTAGTGGAAATAGGTCGAGTCTACGGATAGGTGACGATGCAATGTAAACACCGTGCACAAAATAGTATCTCTGAAATGTAACAGATGTCGCTATTATCATCTGCATTTGTAATGAGAACGGTTTTGTGGGTGTTTAGCAACCTTATTTATTTAATCTGTATCAATATAGTAGCAGATAATATTCATAAATCATTAATTGGATAAAAGAGAAGTTTTGTTAAGTTATAATTTCTTTAAATAAAAGTTTGGTATACGATTACGTCAGTTAAATCGGAAATATGATGATAATGGACTGATTTTGTATTTGTTTACTAATTAAATAAACTTATATGTAACAATTCATGAAGCAGATTATATTCATAAATCGTTAATGTAATTATGGATTACCGTTGTTAAATTAGAATCTATTTAAATATAAGTTTGTAATTATCGCTTCATCAGCGAAATCCTGAACATGACGATATTAACCTCTGGGAGATAATGAACCCATTTTGATGACCGGCAAAAGGCTTAGAATAAGTTTCAACATGGGTTTACCATGTTATTTGTTTCGAAAAGGGTTAGATTTAGAATAAAAGTAGATCTGAATGCTGATTGGCTCTGGTGATTCAACAAACATGACCATATTTGGATAGGAAAGAGAATGGGTAGGCCTTGGAGAGGCAGTATAAAATAGAAACATAAGCCAGAACGGGATTCAGTTTGTGTTGTGCAGTTCCAGAGACAAAGTTAAGTAAACCTTCGTTATTATACTCCTTATGTATCTTTCCATGTACACGTACAGGTACATCTACAAGTACCTACTTATATTATTTCTCTTTGTAAATATAGCTTCCGAGTGGAAACTAAATAATAACTGTATGTACCTACATATTACTGTGTACTTTGTTAAACTGAAGTAGTACCTATGTAATTTAATACCTTCTAATTACTATTGTTTTCATTCTTTTATTGTGTGTTGATTTAGCTTCAACGCTTCAAATTAAATTCACAAGTACCTTCATTTGTATTTCTTTTTGTATTATGCCAATTAACATAATTATTATTGAGTACTAGAACTATGTCTTATGTTTTTGATTGATGGTGTGCTTTTGTGAAGATACAATATAGCCAAGGTGCTTAAATAGTTACTACGTGTTGCTTTCTTTCCATACAAATTCGGTAAACCCATGTAGGATAACAGTAAGTAGGTACCCTCCGTACCTACTCTTAGTACCCCATGTAGGATAATAGAACTATGTCCTATGTTTTTGATTGATGGTATGCTTTTGTGAAATTACAATATAGCCAAGGTACTTAAATAATTTACTATGTGTTTGCTTCCTTTCCATACAACTTAGATTACCCCATGTAGGATAACAGCAAGTAGGTACCCTCCGTACCTACTCTTAAGTTTAAGGATTATGGAAGATGGTGGTTCTATATAGTTTTCAGAAGCTTCTCGTACTTATCCAGCTCCCCATGTTGGATAACAGTAAGTAGGTACCCTCCGTACCTACTCTTAAATTTAAGGATTATGGAAGATGGTTGTTCTATATAGTTTTCAGAAGCTTCTCGTATTTATCCAGCGCCCCACGTTGGATAACAGTAAGTAGGTACCCTCCGTACCTACTCTTAAATTTAAGGATTATGGAGGATGGTTGTTCTATATAGTTTCTAGAAGCTTCTTGTATTTATCCAGCTCCTCATGTTGGAAAACAGTAAGTAGGTACCCTCTGTACCTACTCTTAAATTTAAGGATTATGGAATATGGTTGTTCTACCTAGTTTTCGGAAGCTTCTCGTATTTATCCAGCCCGCGAATTAGTGATCAATGATTGACTGATGACTACAATAGTATTTCGTTTAATGCATTTACGTAAGAATCCTAAGAATCATCTTGGCTACTTCGCAGTTGTGCAGTATATATAGCAATAGTTACTCGAAGACATACAATCTGTCTAAGGAACCCTATAAATTTTAACACGTGCATAAGTTCGTTCAACTCTACCCAGCAGCGTTAGAGGCCATATAATTACATTTAGCATATAGTGAAGTACAGTATTGTTGACAGCAAGGGCGCGTCGCCGCTGTCCGCTCACACACTGAGAGGCGCTAGGGACAACACTGACTCGCCAGCACAACGCTTGTATAGGTTCGTTCTCAACTCTATACCCAGCAGCGTTATACTACATGTAGCGTATAGTGATGTAGAGTATTGTCGACAGTAAAGGCGTGTCGCCGCTGTCCGCTCACACACTGAGAGGCGCTAGGGACAACACTGACTCGCCAGCACAACGCTTTTATAGGTTCGTTCTGAACTCTACCCAGCAGCGTTAGAGTCTTTAAAACTACATATGTCGTATTAGTAAAGTAGAGTATTGTTGACAGCAAGGGCGCATCGCCGCTGTCCGCTTACTGACTCGCTAGCACAACGTTTGTATAGGTTCTCAACTCTATACCCAGCAGCGTTATAACTACATGTAGCGTATAGTGATGTAGAGTATTGTCGACAGTAAAGGCGCGTCGCCGCTGTCCGCTCACACACTGCCGAGGGGCGCTAGGGACAACACTGACTCGCCAGCACAACGCTATTATAGGTTCGTTCTGAACTCTACCCAGCAGCGTTAGTCTTTAAAACTACATGTGGCGTATTAGTAAAGTAGAGTATTGTTGACAACAAGGGCGCATCGCCGCTGTCCGCTTACTGACTCGCTAGCACAACGTTTGTATAGGTTCTCAACTCCATACCCAGCACCGTTATAACTACATGTAGCGTATAGTGATGTAGAGTATTGTCGACAGTAAAGGCGCGTCGCCGCTGTCCGCTCACACACTGCCGAGGGGCGCTAGGGACAACACTGACTCTCCAGCACAACGCTATTATAGGTTCGTTCTGAACTCTACCCAGCAGCGTTAGTCTTTAAAACTACATGTGGCGTATTAGTAAAGTAGACTATTGTTGACAGCAAGGGCGCATCGCCGCTGTCCGCTTACTGACTCGCTAGCACAACGTTTGTATAGGTTCTCAACTCTATACCCAGCAGCGTTATAACTACATGTAGCGTATAGTGATGTAGAGTATTGTCGACAGTAAAGGCGCGTCGCCGCTGTCCGCTCACACACTGCCGAGGGGCGCTAGGGACAACACTGACTCTCCAGCACAACGCTTTTATAGGTTCGTTCTTAACTCTATTGCATCTTTTGCTTGTTACATCTCTGTCTTACACGGAAACATAGCGCGGCTTAGACAAATTCATTGATGGAAGATGTGGAAATCAATTGATCGGAATACGACATCGCGTTAGACTACGATTTATGATTGTGATAAATTTCAGGTTTCTAGAAATCGATTTATGCAAAGTGATTGGCGCACGAGGATAGTTTATGTATTTACCTTCGAAAAATCATATTTCTTGTGACCGACCGAACCTTTGATTAAAGGACTAGTTTTGGAACTACAGTCCTATTTTCGTTTCTTTAAGTGAAATGTCGTCTTAAGCTTTGATCTCTTGGTCACAATGCACAACGCTGCGGTATGCGGTACCGTGCCGAACACATAATCGTATGAAAAATTGTCATTTTTACGTGCGTCAGCGGTGAGGGGCAAGCGCGGTGAAGTGTGGAGCGGGTACACCGCACAACGCTGCGTCGTGCTCTTCACAACGCTGCGGTGTGCGTCACGACGTCCACTATGGATTTGTTTGTGCCACTTACCGCTGCGCCTGAGCGGAGAAGCGTCAAATGACCGCTTCTCCGCACAGGCGGTTAACGTTGCGTCGTGACGCTACGTTGTGCCGCATACGGCAGCGTTCCGCGTTGCGAACAAGATACCAGAGCTTTGAGTAAACAGCGCTCGAAATTCGTTGTAAGATAGAGATGTAACATTTATCATTTGCCACTTCTTACACACGTAATCTTTGATTGTTTTAATTCATTGTCTTTGTGAGCTTTGCACTGTAGCATAGGATTCCATTTATTGTGATTGTGTTATTGGTAAAGGTTAATATATTTGTAGTTTTGGCTCCGACACTAATTTAGTAACCCACAGACTAACTTAACTACAAAACTTCTACATGACTAATCTGTTAGTGGTTTAGAGTTAAAATAAGTTTACCGGTCGATTGTAGTATTTAGTGCCGTGTTGAACGTGGTGTACGCAGAAATATCTGACATCGGTTCTAGATATTTAACAGCTTTAGTGGTGTATTGTATTCCTGTAGAACGTTTCAAGTAGTATACACTAGTTATTTAGATCGAGTCGAGCTCTCAAGATAGTTTAAAAATGTCTAGAATTTCTAGTCTATTTCTTTTTGGAATTTACAGTACCTACCTTATTGCTTTGAAATAAGGCTCGCATATAAAGTCTCGCTTGTAGTATACCAAGTAGATAATGCTTAAATGCTTTACTCCATGTACATTGTAAATATAAATTTTCCACTAGAGCAAAGCTACACACACAGCTAGCCCCCGAATACTCAAACGCAACTAAGATCCACGTCTTAAGTCGCGGTTTTTTGACAGATTTTCATTGAAATGTGTCAAAACATCGCGACCTCAAAAAACCTTGCTCAGTCATCGATATTGAGTACCGCTTTTCTATGGCATAAACGTCACTGAAGCATAGACCGATAACTAAGCAAGCTTTCATAATACCTTAGTCTCAGTTGTGATTGAGTTATCGAAGGTAAGTGGCAAAATGCCAAACACAGCCAATAGGATCGTTTAGCTATGAAAAAAGAGCGATCCTATTGCTTAGTTTTGACATATTCCACCGTATAGCTACGCGGCTTTGCTCTTTTCATTGCAGAAGAGCTAGTCATCTAAAAAAGCGTAAAGCACTGGCCTCGTCTGTCTGGGAGAAAATAAAGGGTATGCGGGCGGGAGGGGGAGGAAATAAAACAAAACAAGCGTGCATTTTTTGGCAGGGAAAAAAATGCGCTTGAAGACGTAAATTTTGTTTTTTGCCAGTGGCCAGTATCTTTTCCCACGCTGATATACCGCAGGAGGTGACTAGCTCTAAAGAAAACAGCATAATTAAATTAACTAATACGTATCTATGCGTATCATAGCAGCAACATGACGTCATCAAAGCCTCTCTCCATGTCGGCACCCGGAGCCATAAACTTGGATCATACGACGGTGAAGTTCGACAGTGATATCAAGAAGGTTCGGCATTCTATCACTGCGCACACGGCTTTTAAGGTAACATATTCTAGTCAATTAAACAAACTGTTGAATAATGGATTCAGGTTGATTGGTTCGTGTTGGCGAGAGATTTTTTTTTGGGGGGGGTTTTAATTATTTCTGTTATTACTCTTCCCGCTGGTGTCGTAAGAGGCGACTAAGGGATATCCACCGAGGGCGGGCAGCAGCGCCCCCTGCAGAACAATTCTACCACCGAACTGCGATCCCCAACCCGCATGCCCAGCGTGGGGGTTATGGGCATTACCCCCATGAGATATCAGGGAGAGGCTTGCGTCCAATACAGTATTGCGGACCAATACAGACTGTTGAGATTGAGGTGAGGTAAATTATTTCTGCGTTCGAAGGAAATAAAACTAGCGGACAAGTAATTAACCGGTTATCGTAACTATTTTCCATGAACCCATGGTAAAACCAACTTCGATTCAATTTTATTTTGGGAGCATTTGCGAAAATGTTGATTTTTAGCTCAAAATCTCTTATTTTTCCAGATGCTCCAAAAATTCCAATGACTCGAGGTTAGTTTTTTGATAAGTTAAAGAAATCGTCAACTAAAGTTTCCATGACTTAGTTAAAGATTTGCGGCAAATTACATTTCCGTTAGTTTTGATCCTTGTAGAGCGCAGAAAAAATTAAAAACCACAAAAAAATGGTATCTTGAGCCAATACGAAACGATCAACTTACAGATGTTACTTTGCGGGAAGCCATTTCAAAATTGGATGTAAAATATTAAGTAACAATTCCGCGAAAAACGTTTTCAATGTTCTTATTTGAGAAGGTTTGCGCGGGGTTGTTACTAAATATTCTGCATCCCAATAATTACCTGAGTTTGTAGCTAATATCTGTTTTATTGTAAGCAATATTTTATGCCTTTTGGTTTAAGGAGGACGCAGTAACGCATATGGTGAACGGAAGCACCTTTGTAGGCCTAACAGTTCGCCTAACGGGGATTGTTGTCTGGGGTAGAATAGAGAAAAATGTCATTGCATCGTCATACATTGCGTAAATTATTGAAGTTGAAGGATTGAGTTTAAAATATTTTACACATTCTATGACAGTGTGACGTAATTTTTCTCTATTCTACCCTAGACAATATTCCCCGTGCTAGGCCTACTGATGGCCTCTCTCTATGTTATAATATTGTAAACCTTCATTTACATATTTTTGTAGCACTTTTGATGTTGGCTAGGCCTTGGTCTCTTATCACTAAGCAGTACCCTGCATTATGCGCTATGCGGTGCCGGACACATAATCATATGAAAAACGTCTAGAATGGTCGGTGCCTGACATATAATCGTAAGAAAACCGTCTAGAATGGTCGGTGCCGGACACATAATCGTATGAAATACGTCTAGAATGGTCGGTGCCGGACACATAATCATATGAAAAACGTCTAGAATGGTCGGTGCCGGACACATAATCATATGAAAAACGTCTAGAATGATCGGTGCCGGACACATAATCATATGAAAAACGTCTAGAATGATCGGTGCCGGACACATAATCGTATGAAAACGTCTAGAGTTATTCTTCTGTTCCGTCGAAGTCTGCTTCAACGGTAAGAGGCAGTACGCATAGTACTGCGTAGTATTTAAGAGACCAAGGCTTTACGAAGCGTTTTTGCGAAGTCAATGTTTACGATACATACAATCATGGTTTTACAACGTCAATATTTTCATTTCTCCAGCGCGCCAGTGTTGCCACCACGCACCCATCAGCAGACTCGCTACTGGATCAAGAAGAGGACGAGGGTGCGGATTCCCCGGTCGACGGGTGCCGGTCTCTATCGTGTCTCACGGACTCCACGGACCACTCTGCGCCCGTAAACTTTGACATGAGCAACCGCGTGAGTATACACATTCCCTGAGCGTCAGTGTTGCCACTCGCTACTGGATACAAAATGAGGGGGCCTCGGTAGATTATACCATCTCGCGCTGTATTCCAAATTATTTATTTGCGAATTTGTGAACATGGGTCACAAATATGTAGGTTATAGTGTTTATTTCATGATTGCTCAGCAGTAAATTGGTCGATTCAAGTGAGAGGTCGCCTTTGACAGAGCTCACGATTGTTCCAACACTGGACAGGGATGGCATGGCGTTACAGAGTGGCGAGCGAAGCGAACCACGCTGTGTAACGACTTGCCATCCTAGGGCGTCGAGCAAAGCAAGCCGCACACTCCCACAGTGAGACGAGAGCAGCGAGCCGCACTGTGCGCTGCTCTCTAGCACACCCTGAAACCTGCTCGATTATTTAATCACACTAATATAATATACTTAATGCGAAAGTTTGGATGTTTAGATGTATGGATGGATGGATGTTTGTCACCTCTTCACACCAAACTACTGAACGGATCAGGGTGAAATTTTTCATACAGTTTATTTAAATCCTGAAATCAAATATAGGCTACTTTTTACCCTATAAATTCCCTTGGGATTCAAATCACCTTAAACGTTTCCATAGAAACAACGCATGCGAAGCCGCGGGCATAAACTAGTATACAATAATCTTTTTTTTTTATTTCGCAGGCGAAACTCCCTCGCGGCATAGAAAACATCCGTCCGCATATAGAGCAGGTAGACAACGTGCCTCTGTTGGTGTCTCTCTTCACGGACTGCGGCGCCAAGTCCGTCCGCGAGATGATACAGATTATGCAGGTATAAACTACGTACTTAATGAATGGGATTGAGAATGTCGTCATCCCTAGTGCTGTTCTGTTCAGTTCGAATCCAATCTGAGCGGGATAGCATGAGAGATCAAAATTTTTAAACTTAAGCGATCTGAACACATTTTTATTGTTGGTTTTATTAAACGGGCATGTATCACGTTTATTTACCTATTTTTGTCATGGGCGTCGTTTCAACAGGTTCAGGACGTCACATGGTCACGGGATCACATATGCATGACACACGTCATCCTGTGACCACGGCATTGTGTAAACCTGTCTTCAAATCCAGGGTAAATAAGTTCCTTCTAGAAATGCATGCTCCATCTTACCAATCTTCACTTACATAAGTGAGTTAGTGACCGAACGCTACCTCAACCTCAACAGCCTGTATTGGTCCACTACTGGACGCAGGCCTCCCCCTGATAAGCGCCTTATAGGCTTTTATCACATGGGGGTAATGCCCATAATCCTTGAACGCTTGACCAGCAACAATAAAAAAAACCGGTTGAAACATCGGGAAAAATAGGTTAATAAGATAAATACCCGATAAATAGTACCAATAATAAAACGAGAAATAACGTCATTCTCAATCAATTATTTATGTAATACCTTAAACCCCAACTGGGCAAGATCGGTTGTTACTTAGGAAGTGTAGCATCTACCGACTTTATTTTATAACGATAATTTAGAGGATAGAAGCCATTACTCGGTAGTAAAAAATAAATAAATAAAATAAAATAAAAATAAAATCTCTTTATTTCGGATGTCCATGGATCCATATGGGGTTAGTAAGCACACAAAAATAAAATAAAAGTGGAAAGAGCGTTAGTACAACCTTAAAAATACAATACCTAATTACTTAAGCATGCCCCGTTCCCAGAGTGATCATCATAGGAAAGAGACGTTTGCCGGGATCACTCTGCGAACCAGGCTTGCCCACAGCGGCGATGAGAACCTATCCGCTATGGTTTTCAGGATGCTGTTGTGGCTGTCCCGCACTCTGCGGATCAGGGATGCAGTTTTTTTGCGGATAATGGCTTCGAAGCCATCCGTTTGATATTCTGCAAACATCCCCGATGCACTGCAGAAGCGAGGCAGCCCCAGCATCATCCTGAAAATATTATTATATTGGATACGTAGGGTCGCTAGCGAGTTTTTGGTATAACCAACCCACAAGCTTCCCGTGTACATATTTTGGCAGTAGGCTTTGAAAAGAGTTATCTTTACTTGCTCTGTACACCGGGAAAACCTGCGGGCCAGCATATTACCTCTAACTGCCAGCGCCCTACGCTCCCTTTCAATGTCAGCGTCATCTTTGAGGCTGTCGGCAATGATATGTCCAAGATATCTAAATTTATTCACTCTTCTTACGTTCATTCCATTAAGGGTAATATTATAGGCATTCTTATCTGGACCATTATTGCCGGCAGCCTCAAAGACCATGTACTCAGTTTTTTTGTCAACCCATGTTCGTCAGCGTATTGCTCACAGACCCCCAGCAGTTCCTGTAGGCCACCCGCCGTGGGGCAGAGCAGCACCATGTCGTCCGCATAGCTAATATTATTAATGCTTACGCCATCTATCCGACATCCGACACGCATGCTGCTCAGCCTCACGATGAGATCGTCAACGTATATGTTGAAGAGCAGGGGAGATGTCAGCCCCCCTTGTCTCACACCGCTCTCCAACACATACGCCTCAGATAGCGAGTCAGCCCACTTTACAAAATTGGTTTGGTATGCATACCAATACCTAAACATATTCAGTATTTCCGCCGGCACACCCCTGTCTCTCAACTTTCTCCAAAGAACGTCATATGACACTAAGTCAAAGGCTTTAGATAGGTCAAGAAAACAGGCGTGGACCGACGTCTTACGATCTGTATAGTACTGGACAGTATGCTTAAGACTCACTATGGCGCTTTCTGTTGACAATCCGGATCGAAATCCGAACTGTGCGTCATGTAGGTGTGTAAATTCTTCCAAGTAATTGTTAAGCACACTGTCCAGTACCTTACCTATAGTTGTCGCCAATGAGATAGGACGGTAATTCCCCTTATCCGAGATATCTCCGGTTCTGTCCTTGACAATGGGCACTACGATGGTTTTCATTAAGTCGTGAGGTAAGTGTGAGTGACTTATGCACATTGAGAAGAACAGAGCCAGGACTCTCGGAAGGTGAACACCCGCATGTCTCAGATGCTCTACACTGATTCCATCATGCCCGGGAGATTTGCCACCGCTCATTTTCCTTAGGGCTTTTCGTACCTGCTTTGCAGTAATGCAAATCAGTTGCCTCTCTCCCTGACATTCCGGGTCATTCGAGTCGAGGGGTGCAGACGATGGACCTAATGCGGAATGTACCTTAAAATGGTCCCTAAACAAATTAGAAATCTGCTCCGGCTCACTCTTACCATCTATACTCACGGGGAGGCCAGGCCTAACATCGAACTTCCCGGTCGACTTCCAAAATTTACCAAAATTTTTTGCTACTCTATGTTTAGCTAAGATGTCCATTCTAAGTTGTTCCTGATTATTTTGGCACCATTTCAAGCGGCTTTTGAATATCTTACGAGTTTCATTCATTTGTTCAAAAATTTTACCCGATGTCGGCCTATTGTGCAAAACCCAAGTTTTGAAATTAAGCCTGGCCACCCTATGAGCATCAGAGACATGCTTATTCCATCCACAAAGATGCCTACCTTTGCTATGCCTAGTGCTATGGTAGTGCTTAACAGTATTTATTTATTTATTAAATAGGAACGCTAACAGCGTATACATAAAGCATTCTTATATTTAAATTATTTAAGCAGGTTCTAATATATACGCTAATAATAGGCGGACACAACATTCTTTAAAACTATAAATATTATTATGCTAAATTAAACTTATGAGATCAAATTAAACAGTATTCGAAAATATGGTTAATAGTAGAGCTTATTACACACTCCAGCACGGACAACACGTTTCACGTATCACTCCGGCTGCTTCGCTGATACCTCACCTCAACAGCCTATATTGGTCCACTGCTGGACACAGGCCTGCCCCCGAAAAGCGTCTTATTTGCTTTTTCACACGGGAGGTAATGCCCATAATACCCACGCTGGGTATTCGTGAAGGGGATCGCAGTTCGGTGGTAGAATTGTTCTGCGAAAGGCACTGCTGCCCGTCCCTGGTGGATATCCCTTAGTCGCCTTTTACGACATCTGCGGGAAGAGTTGGGGTGGTGCAAATTCTAAGCCGGCACCACATGGTCGTACAGCCTATCCGATTGATTTACTCATAAATCTTACTGTCCTATAAATAAATAATGTAGGTATCTATCCAACAGGACTACGGAGAAGTGGTTTGCGTCATGGGATCCGCTGCAAACTGTTCCAATATGGAGATCTTCATGCAAGCTGATGCAAGGTATATTGTACTCGGTATACAGGCTGTCACGGAAAGGGTGTAATAGCCGAAAGGGATTCTGGACCTCGGAAGGCCGGGGTTCAACTTCTGAATAACGATTTTTTTTTTGCAAATTTTTTTCGTCCTATTCGTGTTCTTTTCACGCTCTCTTGCATTATTAAACATGACAAAATATTTTACAATTATTTTTTTTCGTTGTTTTTTCAGCAAAACATTTGTCATAAAATTATTGTTTGTAATGTAATTCCTTTGAAATTTCAAAACATAGTAATGTAACAAGACACGTAAAAGAACACAAATATGAAGAAAAACGTCTTTAATTTTTTTCAAAAAAGTAGGTAAAAAATAAAATGTTCGAAATGCAAAAAATCGTAGAAAAAACGTTGAGCCCTCGATGTCCAGCCAGAATCACCCCCTTTCGGCCTTTCCGTGGCAGCACCTTTCCGTGGAACCTGTTTTTTTTTTTTAGTTTTAAAATATTTTTTAACAACTGTAGCTCTAGTATACCTTTACATTTCTTTGTAAACTGACATTTTCGTTTATTTCCTCCATTTAGCGTAGCCGTAGAGCCCTTGTATCCAGTTTTGTGCCAAAAAATGCCCCCCTACAAAGTACCTGAATCGTGCATAGGGCCCATAGACCTGGCGAGGTCACTCAATTCTATACCTTGTTCCTTATCGGTAAGTTTTAGTTTTGCTTGACTTGTATTTAGGCATAAAAAACCCGAAGAAGAGTAGGTGAAATAATGCTTAGTGCTTTAATTGCCCTTTGAACGACTGTGAGTGATTTTCTTCTAAAAGGTAATCGAAACATAAATTTTAAGTAATGTTTTTGAACGAATATTTCATACAATATCTGTCAAAGACAGTCAAAGTTAACCAATTGATTCACTAGAGTGGTTAATGACGATCGAAAAAACAATCGGATTTATACTATTTTCTAAGTTCTACAAGTAGTTTACATAGTAGACAGAAGTTTTGCGCATATTGCAAGCTATTTGTTATGAATCTTTGCTAAAAGAAACTAAAGAACGAAGAATCAATAGGATCGACAAAAAAAGAAATCAAATGATATCGCAAAAATTTTCGACTTCGACGGAACTTGAACCCGCATCCTTCCCTCAGTACGGGAATGTGCTAACCAACTACACCACGAGGTCAAGTGACGGAGGAGCCGAAAATCTTTGCGACATCTTCGAACTAAATGTAACTTTAGTCTTTGAGCAGGAATGGATAAACTTCAATGTTTCCTTTGTAGCTGGAGCTAACAGCGCTAGAGACCGTAAGATGTCGCAAAGATTTTCGACTCCTACGTCATTTGACCTGGTTGTATAGTTGGTAGCACATTCCCGTACTGAGGGAAGGATGCGGGTTCAAAAATTTGAAAATTCATTAAAAAATCTTTTAGTATCAATAGACTCCAAAAAGACAATGGGTCGTGGCTTCATAGCTGACAATGTGCGCAAACGTCTTATCTGCTATCTAAATTACTTGTAGAACCTAGAAATAGTAAAAACCCGATATTTTTTTCGTGAGTCACTCTGACAATTATCTTGTAGAAAATTATCACCACAGATTTTGCTAAGAGGTAGGTTTGTTTAAGATTTAATTTGAAATAGAATGGTGTCAATTCAGATGTCGCCTGAAGTAACTAATTTGACAGCACTAAAAATAATAATAAATAATAATAATTGTAGCAAACACCAGGTTGTTGTTACTTACCTCCGTTGGAGAGCCTCCTTTGATTAATATTAGTGTGACAGCCCGCGTCAGCAGCGTAGACAGGAGGAGAAAAATGAAGGATCTAGATTTGGCCGGGGTGTAAGAAAAAGGAATTCATGATCGTGCTTCGAATTTAATAAACATAATAAAATACCACCCTAGACAACGCAGGATTTTCGTTCTTTTCTTAATATTTTTTTTATTAAAACATAACTTAGGACTAAAGTGTTATATAATTAAATAATATCATATATTCTAATGGTATGAAATAAAACAACTGCCTGAACTACGAGTATATAGGTTAAACGAATAAAATAATAATCACATCAATAAGTAAATAGTCATAATAAAACAAAACCATGGTGCAAATTAGTGAATTAACTTACCTACTTGCTAACTATGCTAAACTACTTTTAATAATAAAAATGTTTACTACAAAATTTTTGCCCAATTCAACAAGGCCAATGTGTTTTCTGTGTCATCGTATGACATACTTTGGTAGGTAGGTACACAAGAATCATGTTATTCCTGAATAAAACTATTAATCATTTTAAATATACATAAACTATGACAAAAAGATAAGGATAGCCTGTCATGTAATGGTAAGATATTACAGGCTATTTCATAATAATAAAGGTAAAACATTACAAGAGACGGTCAGGGAATGGCGTGACTGACTGCACCCTTAGGCCTTGTCCTAATTGGCGAAAATCGCACGATGACACGATGCGTTCTCCTCGTGCGATGAGTTCAAACATACAAATTTCATCAGAGTGTCCTATTTGAACCTCGCAAGTAATCGTGCGAGCACATGAAATGTATTATGAAACTTTGATCGTGCGATGAAAAACGCATCGCGCCATCGTACGATCGCTCCGAATTAGGACGCCGCCTTAGGCTCCCCCATAATCAATAGAATTTATACCGTTTTTCAGCCGCTAATGTTGCCGGACAGTCGGTGGAGCCAGTAACATGGTTATCTGGTTTTATAAAGAGCAGGACAGGCACACTTAGGATTTGGAAAGGAAAATGATGCCATCCTTTTATTTCGATCGAGAAAGGGACGGCAACATTATCAGTGCTGTCATACTAGTATATTTTAGTTTTGGCGACATCAGAATCGACACCAATAACTGCTTTATTAGGTACTAATTATGATTTTTGTACATGCTGCTTAGTTACAAAATAAATGGCAAAATCAGCCTTACACCAACTACTGCAGAGAACAGGTATGTCATGGTCAAATTATTATACCATGAGGTATGTACTCGTAAAAGCATGCCCTTAGAAAGTCTCTTGGAATTTATTTTGTTTCTTGTTGTCTGTTATTTATACACAGGGTGCCACGGAAAGGGTGTACTAAGCTGAAAGGGGGTGGTTCTGGGTTCGAGGGGATCAACTTGTAAATAACGATATGTTGAATTTGGAATATTTGTTTTTTTTGGCAAAACATAAAGATTTTATTTTCTTATTCGTATTCTTTTACGCCCAATCTTTCATTATTTAACATTACAAAATATTTCAGTCTTTGCCTTTTTTTTCAGCAAAACCAGTGTTTTGTCACGAAATGATTACAAAAATATGGTGTATGTATTTCCTTTGATATTTCAATAAAATAATAATATTGTAAAAGAACTTTAAAGATCACGAATACATTATTATAAAGAAAAAAGCTCTCTATTTTTACAAAAAACTAAAAAAAAACTAAATTCAAAAAAAACGTGGAACACACGTTGACCCCCTCAATTTCCAGAATCACCCCTTTTCGGCTTAAGGGTGTACACCCTTTCCGTGACACCCTGTATTTCTGTTACTTGTGTAGATTTATAGTATCTCTTTGTTGTCAAATAACAGGTATTCCGATTATTATTTGGTGCTAAACTAAGCAATAGAATTGTCTCAGTTAAAATATGAACGGTTAAGATTGTCACAGATCAGAGGCGCTCTGCTACCGCGCATTACAAAAATGCGCATTAATATGCGCAGAGCTTTGGAAATATGTGAATATACTTATAATTTATGTGGGCCATCAGGCTGCTTCACAGTTTTTAGGGTTTCGTACCCGAAGGGTGCAAACGAAACCCTATTACTAAGCCTCCGCGTCCGCTGTCTGTCCGTCTATCAGAATCATGAACCGTAAGAGCTTGACAGTTGAAACTTTTACAGAACGTGCCGTTATAACAACAAACACTAGAAATAAAATAAATATTAAAATTAAAGGGGGCTCATTCAAAAAACAGGATTTTTGGGCAATTTTTGTTGTAAGCTTGTCGATCTCTTGAACCATGCTTGAACCCTAAATAGGTAGACATGAAAGTTTCTAAAAGTATCAACTTTAATACCAACAAATAATGAAAATAAAATAAAGTGGAAAATTTAAGGGGGTCTCCAAACAGTTGGTGTTTTTAGAGTTTCGTTTGAGAAATAGGTTTGAACGATGGGACGAAACCCTCCCTGTGCCAGTATGCTCGCACTTGGCCGATTTATTTACGTTTGCTGCCTCATCGCTCATTTCGTAACCTATTTATTAAGAACCTTATCTTGAATAAATTATTTTTGTAGCTTGTATTTTGTAATATTGTTAGTCTGCTCTTGTCCGTATCCTGTCTTAATTTAACCTATTTTTAACTTCAGTAGAGAACAAAAGGGAACTTTCTAGCAAAGTTTTATTATTATTTGTACTGCTTTTGGAAGTAGCTGCCTGCTACTGTTTTACGGTCACTTTACAACCTGACGATGAGACAAGAGATACATAGTCGGCCACATCGTCACTAATGAAATGAGACATAGTCTCATATTTCACTTATTGCATCCATAATTATAGGTAGGTAGAGTTTATTTCTCTATTCTAACACTCTTAGTTGGTAGATCTTATAATTACGTAAGATATGTACTAAAGTTAATATTAAATTATTTACCGACACGTTAATAAGTAGATATTATAATCAAAAAATTTAGTAAGTGTATATAATTAACATTCTTAAAGTAGCACATTCTTTAGTAGTTTATTATAATTAATGTGGAATGTATCTTTTAACCGAATGGTACATCTACTAGGTGAGATTGTGGTAAAACCAAAATCTATTCACGATAAAAAAACAGCGCTCCGCTTTGGTGAACTATATCAACTTATGTATAATACAACATATCTATCTATCTATGTAGTGTATTGTATTAAGTATATCAGTTATCTAGTACCCATAACACAAGCTCCGCTTAGCTTGGGGCTAGATAATGCTGTGTGAACCAGCATTATTTTATTTTTTATTTTATAACATCACTGGACACACCTGTATGCAAAAGGCACAGGAAAAATAATTTTGTAAAGAGAATTATTTACCACTTTATTTCTTACTAGACGATCGCCTCGCGTTTCACCCGCGTAGTTCCCGTTCCCGTGGGAATTCTGGGATAAAATATAGCCTATGTCACTCCCTGAAAAGTAAGCTTCCTAACGGTGAAAGAATTTTTCAAATCGGCCTAGTAGTTTCTGGCCTATTCAATACAAAAAATCAAACAAACAAACAATCAAATCTTTCCTCTTTATAATATTAGTATAGACTAACTTCAACTGGCGGCTTCGCACGCGTTTCTTGAAATTAAAAGTATTGTTATTCCAGCTCGATTCATTCAGGAGTTTTGGCGTTGTCCTCGGCCAAACATCTTCAAAATGAACACATTCATGGCCCAAGACGCAGTTGTCAGTCTACTCACCCGTGTCGAGGCTGGGCAGTGAATAGGTTAACAGCAAAAATTCACTCCTTTTTAATATTAGTAGGATTTGTATTTCGTTTAAAATTTGATTTGTTTGTTTGTTGCTTTTTTGTAAGCCCAAAGAAATAAACATTTTGCTGATTCTGATAGGTAATCGTCTATATTCACACAGTCACATCAGGCTATATTAGTCCACTGCTGGACATATGCCTCCCTAGAGTGCCATATCGCCCTGTCTTCAGCTTGACGCATCCAGCATCATACTGCAGGCACAGTCTGGGAGCCTACTCGAAAAGGAAAAATCGAAGTTTCGTTGTCGTGCAAAACCAACGCGTGGCTTGCATAAGATTAGCATTCGCACGAAGACGAATCGGAAACTTATTGCGTTTTTAAGAGTAAGGGCCCCGATTCTGATAAGCATGAAATTTCTTGGGGGGCGAACCTAGCGGGTTTGGTTGTCTAACTAGGCCTAGATCTCAGTACTCACGGGATCCCCGTGGTAAAAAACTAGAATTATATAAAATTCAATTTTTTTTCGTCGGTTCTTCGGTTGTGAAAACCAAAAATTACGATATAAAAATCATGTAAGGTGCACTGTTTTACACCTAATTTGGTCGAGATCTCAGGAAACCTGCAGTCTATAGAAAAGATTTTTGTTTTGATTAGTTAATGTTTATTTGTTAATTCCTTCCTTTTGTGCCTACAGTTTCTTCATAAGTTGTGTAGTTTGCTTGTAAATAAGCAAAAACATCACTTTTGCGCTTACGCCGCCGTTCCAAAAACGTATGCTCCGTCCCGCTTCTATGAACACCAAATCCTATGTCTATCCTTTTCACAAAATGGCGCGCAATGTGCCCTCTTAATTAACAGAAACTAGCTTGTTCTTGGTATTGCAGATGAGCCGGGACGCAGACGTATCTCTGTTCACGTTGATAACGATGTCGCGCCACTTCATGATGTGTGTGTGGAACAGCACTCAGTTCTGGATGTGCAGCGTCTGTTTCATCGCACTCATACAGGTTAGCATCTGTCTCATACTCATACTCATTTATCGCCGTAGGAGTACAAGGCACACTTGGAAATGTCAATTTAAATATACATGGGTTACAATATGTGGTGCTTATGTTATAATTTAAAGCCATAAAACAGACAAGACAGAAAATAACCAAGGAACTTAGGAATATTGGTACATACAAAAATAGGTAAATTGATAAATGGATCAGCTGTAAATGGGCATCGTTAGAGTCATGTAAACAAAATAATAATACTTAATTATAAATTCATGGTGCTGCTGTAAAATGGCATTGTCTGAAATAGTTAATTCCAAATAAATATTAATGGGCTAGATAATGCTGTGTGAATTGTCCAGCATTATTTATTCATTATTTATTTATTAAATGGGTATCACAGTGTAGTGTGCAGTTACTTTACCTAGGTAGAGTATAGCTGCTAAGAGTGCATTGTGATTTGTGGACTAGGCTATGATAAAATAAATTGCTATAACATAATCAATACTTATTCAGTGTCATGAGCATTACTTACAATAAAATGAAATAAAGCAGCTTGATGTGCATTGTCCCTGTCTAACTAGATGGTACAGTTTATAGCTATCAAATAGAGAAGAGAAGAAAGACATTTATTTAAAGCAACAATACAAACAGTTAAAAAACCAGATACACTTATAGGGTAGGTACATCCGTAAAGTTTTTATAGAAAGGCCCTATAACTCAGCCTAATTCTGGCTAAGCTCCCGTAAGAGGCCAGCGCCTGGTCTTCCGTTAGAACCCATACAAGTGACGTCACGAACGGACCGATGAATGTCACTATCTATCGGTCTCTTTCTAACATGAGCGATGCATCGCATAACTCGCGTTGTGCATCTTCCTCGCACATAGTTCGCGCTCCGTTAAACCGCTTATCTTCGATGGCAACGCATATTTTCGTACAGCTTACCTCGCACATATTCTAGTGAAAAATCAGTCATAGGGTCGATTTTATAGCTAAGCGATTCGATTGACGCTTTCTGTACGCAGCTTAGATAAAAGACCGTTTGGAAGCAATAGCTCTGCCGTGGACGATATATCAGCCTTTACTAGTGCCCTGCCGGACAGACCTCCCCCTACTGAGCACCACAGCGCCCTGTCTTCAGCTTGCCGCACCCAGCCTCGTTTCGATTATTTTCCTAAAACGTGTTTTTACCTGCCTTACAGATGGGGTCCCTGTGCAGCTTCCTACCTCTAGCGCTCGGCGTTGGCGGCGCGATCTGGGGCGCGTTAGCGGCGTGTCCTTTACTAGCGCACGCACTCGCCTTCGCGCCGCTCGACCCCGCCGTCATGCAGCGAGCGGCCACGCGTCCGCTCAGACCCATCAACGCTAAGGTATATACTGACTGTCCTTTAGCGCTCTCGGCGCGTTGGTGGCGTCAGTGGCGTGTCTGGGGCGCGCTAGTCATCAACGCTAAGGTATCATCATCAGCTGGACATAGGCCTTGTCCTCATAAGCACAAAGCGCTCTGTCTAAGCTTGCATCATCCAGCATCTGTTAGCAGTCTTGCGCAGATCGTCATCCCACCTGGGGACACACGGGACGTCCTATACTATGTGTGCGTGTGCCGAGACCCTCTCCACATGACACGTTTTACCCCAATGGTTGACAATTATTTGATAGGGACAGCCTGTTTCTGCCATTTCAGCTAACCAGAAAACAGGGGGTGGTTCTATGTTCGGTACGTATGTTTTTTATATTATTTATGTATGTTCGTCCGTCATTTATGGACCGATTTTCAAAATGTTATCGCTATTGTTCAGAGATTGATCCCGAGGTGATCCGATCAAAATTTAATTCCCGAGGGATCAGTATTTGTAGTGTAATATTAAGGAATTCACAGTCGGTTTTTAGTTTTTTTTTTAATAAAGGAAAACAACGTACGAAACCGCGAGCAGAAGCTAGTATAGAATACAATTCCTGTAGCAAACACAAAAATTTACAAAAATATATTTTGCCCGACAGATGGCGCTCTTCATATTCTGGTGCTACACATGCAAGTTCCTACCCTCAGCGATATCAATCCTGGTCATGTACTGGTACACACTGCGCAGTTTCTGCGAACAAATCGCCGAGGCTACCAACACCACATCCTGCTGGCTGGTTTACCCCATAAATGTGGGAAATTTCTCCACCTCCCATGATTTGACGCAGAAGAGCTGGCATGGTTGGGGAGACGACTTTCATGACGGACTGTATTTGGCACAGCATATCATTTTGGCACTTATGACTTCGCATTTAAGTGAGTATATTCATAATATCTGATGCTGTGTTGTTGACCGCGGATGGCCATGACCGCGTTACCGGACTTTTGGCGGGCGCAAAGGGCGCCACGCCGGTTAAAAGTTAGGTTGGGGCAACACGCACAAGGGCCACCACTTAGATGCGAGCCTCGGCTTGGGCTGTTGCCAGATGCTACAAGAGGAAAGGGAGGTTTCACCTAGGTGCACAAGTGCACCGAGTAGGGCGGATGCGGGGAATTCTTCGACCCCGCATCCGGCGGGGTCGGTTTTTGGTGAATGGTCCAGCATTATTTATACTATTTATTTATTAACTTGTTTCTGCCCGCGGCTGTCTTCGCTCGCGTTGTTTCTGTGCAAACGTTTTCTATTTCATGGGAACTCATTTGTGGGATAAAATACCTATGTTTGATTCCAGGATTAGAATTGCTTGTATGCAAACAGGCCGCAGATTCTAGATTAAAATTTCTAGATAATGGTGGATTACCAATTAGGTCCCGTAATTTTCTTTTGTGTTATATCTCTAGGTTATACACTCATTGGACCCGTATTTATAGAGAATAGGCGTGATGGGGCCAACCGGGCTATAAATTGCCTAAAAATTCCAATCTGTTTAAATATACATTTCCTAATTTTCGCGTTCCTTCAGAACCTTTATCGTTTGTCAACGCCAAAGCTACTTTATTTATTATTCTACACATGTATCTATCTGACATTGAGGTTTACCTAGATACCTACCTATACACTTGCCAGATTCGATGTGAAATGTTTGTAAACCAACCACGACACAAAAAACTAAATCTCACTTGATTGGCGTCATGTGTGGCAACACATGCCAACCTTCTCTAGTTTATCTAAATGTAGCGTCTTATAAATAAGAAAAGTAAGTATAAGTGTTTAATTAATAAATAGGTAAATACAAATACAAAATATATAATTGTAAGGAATAATTATTGAACGATGAATCTCCAATCGACAAGTAATGTAAATTGCGTATGAAAAGACGCGGCAACAAATTGAATTTTAGGTTTTAGGTTTGTTTACAAATGTTCTACGTCGAATTTGGCTGGAATATAGGTACTTAAGTGTTTGTATGTTACAGTTATAATTTCACTGACATTCGTCCACCGACAATCCTCGATATGGCAGAGGGGCTTCTGGTCGAACAAAGTTTGGTGCGCGACGGTTGTATTCCTGTAAGTATAGTTTTTTAAAGTGATATCTTTATTCACAAAGAAAAATAACAATCAAATAATATAAATAAGTTAAAACTAGTATTTACAATCGAAACCCTTGTGCTAACTGCAGACTGTTGCAAACTGTTGTAAGTTAATTAAAAAATGATGCTTTACAATCCACACATCATTATCCCTAAGCTAAGCCGAGCTTGTGTTATGGGTACTGGATAACTGATATGCTAAATAATAGATTCAGGCGTTACTTTGCGGAAATCCATTGTATAATATTATGATAAAACAATATTTAGTAACAATTCCGCGCAAAACCTTATCTGATAAGATCCTACAAAATGTAATCCGTGTGTACCGCCCGCCCTCCCACAAATTGATCCTACTTAAAATTAGAGAAGGTAATCAATAGACTTATGTAATGTAAAATAACCTAATTAAATTACCTACCTACCTCCTTAAATTGATCCTACTTAGAATTTAGAGAATGTGAACAACTGACTTATGTAATATAAAATAACCTAATTAAATTACCTACCTACCTCCTTAAATTCATCCTACTTAAAATTTAAGGAGGTAGGTAGGTAATTTAATTAGGTTATTTTATATTACATAAGTCTATTGATTACCTTCTCTAATTTTAAGTAGGATCAATTTGTGGGAGGGCGGGCGGTACACACGGATTACATTTTGTAGGATCTTATCAGATAAGGTTTTGCGCGGAATTGTTACTAAATATTGTTTTACCATAATATTATAACTGATATGCTTATACACAATGCTACAATACACAAAATAGATAGATATTTTTTATTGTACATATAAAATACCCAGAACACCCGGAACAAATAATGCAATGTTTATGACAGATTTGATTCTTATGATGCTCTCTACCGACAAGTGCCATTTAAAATACAGTGTTATTTTTTTTTAAGTTAACTATTACATAGAACCCCCACCTTTTTTCGAAGTCGGTTAAAAAACATAGTCGTATCAACGTTTCCTATAGAGCACTAGGTACTCAATAAACTTTAGATATAATTAGTTAACCAGCCTTTGCATTTAAAAGCCAATTCCTACTAAAACTAAAATATTAATTACTAGCTTCTGCCCGCGGCTTCGCACGCGTTGTTTCTATGGAAACGTTTTAAGGTTATCTATATCCCATGGGAACTGATAAAGGGGATAAAAAGTAACCCATGTTTGATTCCAGGGTTAGACTTACCTGTATGCAAAGTTTCAGCCTGATCCGTTCAGTACTTTGGGCGTGAAGAGGTAACAAACATCCATCCATCCATCCAAACTTTCGCATTTATAATATTAGTGTGATTAAACTAGATAATAGAGATATCAAGCTGTTCTTTATGAGAACACCTAACTTACAATGAGGATCCGTAACGTTTTTAGTTGAGAATGCAAGTTAAGTAACTGTAACTGTATGTTTAATGCAAGGAATTTTTCAAAATTCTGTAAATGCATTTTTTTTTATAAAAGGATGTTTCCTTGCAGTAAAACTTCCTATCTTCAATATTCCTGGTAGGTACTTGCCCTCTATGGCCGTGGGACAGGAACACCCTATATACCTATACATTACGACCTCTGTGGCGCAGCGGGCGAAGGTCCGCCTGCGACGCAGGAGGTAGCTGGTTTGATTCCCGCCTCGGGACAAATGTTCGTACGATCTGCAGATATTTGATCAGGGTGTTCTGGATGTTTTCTATGTATAATAAAAAATATCGATCTATGTAGAGTATTATAATAATAACAAATCTATATTCAGAACATTTTTACAAAAGGATCTTAAATACGTATTGAAACGATGACACTACCGAAGCTTTACAAACTGTGTGGTAGTGTCAACGCCCATCTCCTAGATTCCTGAATAACAAAATTACGTTAATTACTATATAATATTAAAAGTTACATAATTATTAATCTACTTATGGTTTTTGTTACTGGCTATTACAAATTCACGTAAAACATTATATGGTTTATGAGTGTTGGTGTGTGTGTGTGTGAGGGTTGTGTGTTGTGTATGTGTTTTGCTCTCCTGAGGCACCAGTCTCTTAAGAGTCTGGGCAACAGGAGACCATTTTGTGTATAATGTGAGTGTGTGGTGTATGTGTGTGAATGTGAGTGTGTGGTGTATGTGTGTGAATGAGGGAGTGGGTGTGTGTGTAGATTGGTTCTCCCGAGGCACCAGTCTCTTAAGAGTCTGGGCAACAGGAGACCCAAGGTTTGGTTGTGTAAACATGAGTGTGTGTGTGTAGATTGGTTCTCCCGAGGGACCAGTCTCTTGAGAGTCTGGGCAACAGGAGACCCAATGTGTGATTGTGTGTGGTTGTGTCAATGCTGGTGTGTGTGGCAAAATTGGACTTGGATTTTCCTGTGTGTATGTATTCTCATAAGCTCTGCTTAACTTGGGGCTAGATAATGCTGTGTGAAGTGTACAACATTCTTTATTTATTTATTCTATTGTATTATGTCTATCATAGTATCATAGTTATCTAGTACCCATAACACATGCTCTGCTTAGCTTGGGGCTATGTCATGCTGTGGGAATTGTCCAGCATTATTTATTTATATTTATTAGTAGAACTAGCATTCTCCACCACACCGTCTTAAAAAGTCACTTACTTACTACTAAACAAAACGTGCTTTGTGAAATAATAATCAATAATTTCTGTATTTCTATCATTCCAGAATAATTATACAAAGCATATTCAGCGGCGTAATGCTAACGGGCAGATACGGATACTGCGACAAGTGGCAGCTGTGTTCGCTACAATACCAAGTGCCGGCCGACCTATCGAGCGGGTACGCGCTGTCTCTGGTCGGTTGCTTCGCGTTACTAGAGTTCATCAAATGGCAGGAGATCAAGTGAGTAATACAATACATAATGTAATACACAAGTGGCAGCTGTGTTCGCTACAATACCAAGTGCCCGCCTAGCGAGCGGGTACGCGCTGTCTCTGGTTGGTTGCTTCGCGTTACTAGAGTTCATCAAATGGCAGGAGATCAAGTGAGTAATACAATACATAATGTAATACACAAGTGGCACCTGTGTTCGCTACAATACCAAGTGCCGGCCGACCTAGCGAGCGGGTACGCGCTGTCTCTGGTTGGTTGCTTCGCGTTACTAGAGTTCATCAAATGGCAGGAGATCAAGTGAGTAATACAATACATAATGTAATACACAAGTGGCACCTGTGTTCGCTACAATACCAAGTGCCGGCCGACCTAGCGAGCGGGTACGCGCTGTCTCTGGTTGGTTGCTTCGCGTTACTAGAGTTCATCAAATGGCAGGAGATCAAGTGAGTAATACAATACATAATGTAATACACAAGTGGCACCTGTGTTCGCTACAATACCAAGTGCCGGCCGACCTAGCGAGCGGGTACGCGCTGTCTCTGGTTGGTTGCTTCGCGTTACTAGAGTTCATCAAATGGCAGGAGATCAAGTGAGTAATACAATACATAATGTAATACACAAGTGGCACCTGTGTTCGCTACAATACCAAGTGCCGGCCGACCTAGCGAGCGGGTACGCGCTGTCTCTGGTTGGTTGCTTCGCGTTACTAGAGTTCATCAAATGGCAGGAGATCAAGTGAGTAATACAATACATAATGTAATACACAAGTGGCACCTGTGTTCGCTACAATACCAAGTGCCGGCCGACCTAGCGAGCGGGTACGCGCTGTCTCTGGTTGGTTGCTTCGCGTTACTAGAGTTCATCAAATGGCAGGAGATCAAGTGAGTAATACAATACATAATGTAATACACAAGTGGCACCTGTGTTCGCTACAATACCAAGTGCCGGCCGACCTAGCGAGCGGGTACGCGCTGTCTCTGGTTGGTTGCTTCGCGTTACTAGAGTTCATCAAATGGCAGGAGATCAAGTGAGTAATACAATACATAATGTAATACACAAGTGGCACCTGTGTTCGCTACAATACCAAGTGCCCGCCTAGCGAGCGGGTACGCGCTGTCTCTGGTTGGTTGCTTCGCGTTACTAGAGTTCACCAATGGCAGAAGATCAAGACACAATACATAATGTAATACACAAATGCCAGCTGTGTTTGCTACAACACCACCTGCCGACCTAGCGAGCGTGTATGCGCCTATTGCGCATAGGTACCTACCTAATACAATTTGGTTCCTACCTTTATTACTTAGTTAAAGTTGCTTCTCAATATCATTTACATTTTAACTTTATTTATCTTTTACAGAGCGGACATCCGCAACCAACGCCGCGCCCGTCTCGACTTCGGCACCAAACTGGGAATGAACTCTCCGTTCTAACCAACCGCGACCGAGTCTTCTAGTCAATTACGCTTTTATTTATACTAAGAATAAGGTTGTTATTGTGTACCTTACCTACGTGGGAATCCTACTGAAGGACATTGAAAGTGGCAAGATTTCTTAATGTAGGTATTTAGAAACAATTTTTAGCTTTTGTGGTATTCCTTGCAGATGCACTTGACAATTAGAAGGTTATTGGACAATGAAGTACTTTAAAAGATGTTATGTTTGCGAAATAGTAATTTTCTAACGTTCATTTGTTTATCCACTCACTGCCCAGTTTAGCCGTGCTACCCGCAAGGGCGCGCTGCAGCTCTAGCAGCTGCGGCACGCCTGGTGCATGTGATCATAGGCTCTGAAAGTTTTAAAACCATATCAATCATCTCTTTAAATTTTCTGCAGGCAAGTCATTACAAAAATTTGTTTTGATTTGTATAGGCTTCTAAACGTCCTAAACTGTCAGCGTGAAAACTAAACGGTAATTTTATTTTCGTTATTGATTTAAATACCTACGTACTTTATGCGATGTGGTCGCTCAGCGACAAAGCCTTTTGGGTGGTGTGAAATAAAATAAAAAAACACTTGCATACCTTTCAATTCGAACAGTGTTAATCCAACGTAAATATAGGTAACGATCCATTTATCTCAACTTACCTTTGATAACCAACCTTCGGTTCACCTTGTAAACTATTGTATCCTATTGTAAGAGAAAATGACTATGTACTTAGTGTACGTATTTTTTACTTATTTATTGCGTAGTGTATACATAGATACGTTTTGATGTATTTGAATAAAAATGTTTTTCTTTAAATTTACTTGGATTTCATTTTAATTTTTAAAAATGAATGTGTAGGTGGATAAATTGTGACTCTATGTATAAATAAAATAACCAAAATGAAAACAAATTACGTATGTTTATTTCTGCTAAATTAACTTGTGATGCAACAGATATTTATTAGTATCTATTCAACTATAGTAAGTGGAGTTTTTGTCAATATTTATTTCTACAATCTTACTTCAAGACCAGTCAATCAATATTGATTTAACCTTTCCCTGCACTAAACTGTAGATCTGAGACAAATCCATGGCCACTCTTAGTTATGTTATGTATGACATACATTCATTAGTTAGGTTATAACTATATTTTTAATACAAACTACATGATTGGTTAGTAAACTAAACATTGTACTTATAGGTACGTAAATAAAATAATTCCTATCACTAGGAGTCATCTGGTAAGTCTAATATTTCTTGGACAAATGAGGCCACATCGGTATCCTTTTCACTATGCTCTTTACAGAAATTATGGGCTAGTAATGCATCATAGTTAGGCCTTTGCTTGTAGTCTTTCTGTAGACACTTAACAATAACATCTTCAAAGTCTGAAGAGAATTTACCGGAAGGCAGTCTTGGAGGGTCATCTTTGACAACTTGCTTCAGTTGCTCAAAGGGTGTGCACCAGATGTTGTAAGGAAATGTTCCTGTTGCTAGTTCAATCATTGAAATGCCAAGAGACCAGACATCACTACGGATGTCATACTGTCCTGGGTTTCCAGTGGGGTCAATCCTCTCTGGTGCCATGTATGGCTTGCATCCTGCATCAATTGTTTTCGCTACTGAGTCGACCAGGTAGCCAGAGATGCCAAAATCACACATCTTAACTTCTCCTTTCCTGTTTATAAGTATGTTGGATGGCTTTACATCTCTGTGAATAACCTTGAGCTTTGAATGAAGGTAGTGCAGTGCGCTGACAACTGAGAAGGCTATCTTCCCCAATATGTTTTCAGTGATGGTACGGTTGTTTTTATACACTTTGGTGTAAAATTTGTCAAGGCTCATATCCATGACTTCCATGCAGATCCAAACGTCTCCTTCCCTGAACATTGCCCCGTAGAAGTGGACGGTGTATGGGCAAGCGCTGGCTCTCATAGACACATCTAAGTCCATCAGCAGACGTTTCAGTTCCAGAGAGTGGCTGCTGTTGAAAGTCGCTGTGATTCTCTGTTGAATGAATAACAATATGAGTTTACTGATATCATCTTTATAATTGGTAATTATCTGGCAGTATCTGGTTCATCGAATTTTACAAAAAGTATATGTCTGCTTCAACAATCTTTTGAGACACTAACCTTGACAGCCATGACAGTGTCGCTAGGTATGTGGCGCATCTTCTCAACAATGCCGTAAGCCCCGCGGCCCAGGTCGCATATCTTCACCAAGTCATCAGCATGGACAGTGAATGTCTTATCGTCCACAGTTATAGTAGTCTGCTTGTCCAAGTTAGCTGGTGGGGTTCTATGAACAAAATTAAATTTTATGGAATAAGCAAGGCTTATGCCCAATGGAATGGTGGTAAATTGTGTGTAGGTAATAACATAAGCGTTTTGGACATAAATTAGCTCTGAATATTGACGATGGCGATAATAGACAACCATTTCAAGAGGTCTGTTGTGTTGGTAAGAAATTCAAGCACTTACACAACTTGTTCTTCTGGCGGTTTGAAATTGAAGCCTGGAGGTGGAGGCTTCCTTCGTCCAGCAGACATATTACTGCCGCTAACGAAACGTTTATTAGAACCCTAAGTTTATTCAATTTAGCAAGAGTTATCACTAAAACGATAGCAGCGTTCGTTTTCGTAACCAATTTCAAAATTGGTAAAATCTATTTTTTTCACGAGAACATTATCATGTACAGGTTTTTCGATGTTTTCAGCAGCTTTTAGTTATATTTCTATACTGTCTACGTTCTTTTTAGCGGAAAATCGTAAAAATATTCCCAAACTGAAAGTAGGCAGATTCTGAGCGTTAGAGACAGAGAACAAAATTTTTATTTGTGTCTGCCAAGAATATGTCATTGTCATGTCGACATAAAAATCAATCCCATTCTCCCATTCATCAAGGTTCAGGCATGAATCCGTAGAAAGATAAATATTTAATCTGAGCATGAATCTATATAGGCCGCCACACACAGCACATACAGAAGCCGTGGCCGGGCCACACCTACATCTGTGGGCCGCCGCGCCGCCGCCGGGCGGATGTGAATGAAGGCGTGCGAGTTGTATCATTTAAGAATTTATATGAATAACTACACACACCGCGGGCGGTGGCTAAAGAGCTTATTAAACCATCCCAAATATCGGATCCTAAATTCAGTGTCCGATTTAGGACAAGAAATTTAGTCGCCGGAGCTCCTGATTACACGTTCACTGATTCAGGACTCGTAAGCAGACCCTAAGGACGAGCGAAAAGTGACGGACGTGTACCTAGTATATAATAATATATATTGTAAATAGATAAATAAATAAATAATGCCGGACAATTCACACAGCATTATCTAGCCCCAAGCTAAGCAGAGCTTGTGTTATGGGTACTAGATAACTGATATACTTAATACAATACATTACATCATCATCATCCGCAACCCGACTTCACCCACTGCTGGGTATAGGTCTCCAAACTTTTGTGCCACTCCACACGGTAATAATAAATAAATAATACATTTAATTGATACAATACATTACATAGATAGATATTTTTTGTTATACATAGAAAACACCCAGAACGCCCTGGACAATTGTCTGCAGATCGTACAAACATTTGTTCCGACGCGGGAATCGAACCCGCAACCTCCTGCGTCGCAGGCAGACCTTCGCCCGCTGCGCCACAGAGGTCGTCCGATATTGCAAAGAAGTGTGACGAAATGTCTCCTCCCTACACTATCAAAAAACCAAAAAATTGGTATTGTCGTACGTAGCCAGCTGTTGGAATTGGATGGAATTCGTATGGAGCCACCATACGAATTCCATCCAATTCTAAAAAAAATTGAATAACCTCCTTTTCACTCATTTTGTTTTACGTATGTTGATCATCGATGTAAAAAGGTTTTTTTACATCGATTATGTTGTTATGCGCACAACACAATCAAACAATGACGTACCTACCTACGTGCGCTCGCGACGGTACGGTGGTAGGCGAGCGGCGACTGAGCGTCTTAACTGTGATTTGATTACACTCCTCCGATTTAGGATCTTAAAATAGATTTAGAACGTCGGAAGCCATTCTTGTCCTAAATCGGAGCCTAATCTAATTAGGATGCTACCTTCCTAAATGCGATTTAACTTCTCTGAATTCAGGATTCACTAAATATCGTATCCGATATTTAGGATGGTCTAAATGGTCTTAAGCGGTGCACGGCCGTGGCGGGCCGGCTCAGCAACACAAACAAACAGTAGACGTGCGGGACGCGGCACGAAGCCGTGGCTGCGGCGGCGGCGGCGGCGGCGCGGTGGCAAGGCGGAGGCGTGGCGTGCGTGCGTTGTATTTAAATTTCAACTAGTTTACGGAGTGTCATACATACATAACACAGAGCCCACGCCATGCTTCGCGGTGCGGGGCATGCTACTAGCGGAATTACCTACGAGTTGTAATTATTTACAAAAAAATTGGTTGTCTGTAAAGTCGGTTTAATGACGATAGTTGAACGTGACAACGTCTTAAGAAAATACTGATGGAATGGTAGCATTTGATACACGATCAAAACATGTAAATGTACTATAGTATAGCAGCTGTCCACGCAGACGCATCGCTCACTCAAGTAGGAGAGAGACGGAGTCGAGCGCTCTCGCTTGCACTTCAAGCCTTACATGGAACGCCTCAGAGCGAGGTAACGCCGCATGACGTCATGTTTTTTCGTGCGTGCAGCCGGCTCTATCGAATTATAAGACGTTGTCACGTCAAAAATTAACTTATGACCCGAACAAGGCGTTAAATGAAATGGACTATACCGAAAAATTGATTTTACTAGTCCAACCACATCGTTGTTTATACGATTTACGTATTTATGATTATAAAAATGATTTTAATAAAGAGATCTTTACAATAATGCGACGCCGTGACCTACACACACAAGGCTCCAAAACGCCCCGCCGTGTGAAGACGTCCGCACAGTGCGTTACCGCGCCACACGGCCCACAGCCCACCCGGCAATTACTAACTTCGAGACCGAGGCCTTACCTTACCACTTCCGCACCGCATTATTATTTTACCACATCATCATGATCGCAATATTGACCAGTAGCCGAGTCTGTAGCTGTAGCTCGTAATGTTTATGAGGCAAGCTTGCGTTCAATTTATGATTTCGTTTTAGAATATCAGGCTAAAAGGTTGAGCAGCTCTCTGGGATATGGGGTCTATCAATTCCTGTCAACGGCATGATTTTTGATCAGCAACACTTCCATCTAAAAATTTACCTACTATTTAGCAGGAAAATAAAATGAGAACCACATTTAAAAAAATATAATATTTTCTTAACAAAAATAGAGATATATATAGATAATAATAGAGACAGAATACTCATTTTCACATAAAAGTAGAAAATGTATTAATAACCATATTCTTACAGCAATGCATCAATTTTACATTTGTCATTATTTTACACATTCATAATGTTCTAAAGTACACTTACATAATTTTACATGATCATACCTATTTTGATGAAAATTTTATAGCTCTTATGGCATCCTTGGCTTTCTTTGTAGCTTCCTCTTTCATTCTATGCCTCTTTTCTTTCTCTGCCAGCCCAACCACTTCATCATGGTGCAATGCAGATTTTACAGATGATTTGGCAAAAAGCTTGCTTAGCACATAATCATCATTACCTTGATTTTTCTCACTGACCCTTTCGCGTTTGTGTTTTTTCTTTTTAACTTTTTTAACACCTACCAAATTTTCAACTTCAGTTTCTGATACTGACTCAGATTTTGAATGTTTTCGTTTATGTGAATTCCTTTTTTTCATTTGCTCATCACTTTTAAGGTCATTACTTTCTGTCTCTGGGTCTTTGCTAATTGACTGCATTTCATCATCATATTTTTCTGTTGAATTAGTATCATCATCTACAATTTCACCTTCCTCTTCTTCTTCTTCTTGTTTTTTCAAAACTTCTTTGAGTAAATTATCTTCATAGTCTTTCTTTACATGCATGCTGATTATATCAATTTCTGAAAGTACTTTTTCAAAGGGAACTTCTGTTACCTTGTCATCTATTAAATTTATTTCAGGTACTTCTTCCTTAGGTGGGTTTAATAACAGTTCTCTTTTCTTTTTATACTCTTCCCTTGGATCTGCAGCAGGTTCTGTTTTCACACTTCTTGCAATTTTTTCACTTATCGCTTTGGCCATTCTTTTCATTGCCTCTATTTTCTTTTTTTTTGCAGAAACTTCAAGGCTTTTGTGCCACTCTTCTTTCCCTTTATCTTTATCTAGGTTTACTTTTGTGTGTTTGAAAAGTGAAGCTGTTTCTGTGTCTCCATCACAATTGGGCTCTTCAAGCGTGAAAAGACCTTGAAGAGTACTGGTAGTTAGAACATTTTTCTGGTTGGGATCAACTAGGATTTTATTACTAAGGAATTGCTTAAATATCTGCCTCTGATAAATTTTCTCTTCAATGGTTCCTGCAGAGATCAGTCTATAAACAGAAACATTTCTCTGCTGGCCAATTCTCCATGCTCTTTCTTTAGCCTGATCATCCGTGGCTGGATTCCAATCAGGGTCAAAGATTATAACTCTATCAGCACCAGTCAAATTAACTCCCAGGCCACCTACCCTTGTAGTAGCTAAAAACACCAAATACTCAGAGTCTTCATTGAACGTTTTAATCAGGCTTTGCCTTTGTCCAACCCCAACACTGCCATCCATCTTCAAGTACTTGAATCCCTGGTTCAGAAAGTACTGCTCCAGCACACACAGCATGGCCCTGGACTGTGAGAATATTAGAGTTCTATGGCCTTGTTTCTGCCAAATTTTTAGTAGAGAGTTAACAACTGTCATTTTTCCTGATCTTTTCCAGTGGCCAAACCTCTCTTCATCAATGGATTCCATGTCTTCATGTGCTTCATAAAGGTACAGGTCCGGGTGGTTGCAGATTTTCCTAAGTGTTGAAAGTGCAACCAGCATCCGGGCTCTAAGAGGATCCCCATACTTGGTGTCCTTGTCCAATATGCTTCTGACTGTGCCACTCATCAGATACCCCATGTACAGGTCTCTTTGCTCCTGTGTCAGTGCACAAAACAACACCTGCTCATTTTTTTCAGGTAGCTTAATATTGTCTTGGACCTCTGCTTTTGTTCTTCTCAACATGTAGGGAGTTATCAGATTTTTTAAAGCCTTGGCAATCTCCAAGGCTGTAGCTTCTTGGAATTCAGTTGCATTTGCATAGCCACCTTGGGTAATTGGTTGAGAAAAATGCTCCATAAATGCAGCATGTGTTCCTAAGAGGCCCGGTCTCATGAAGTCAAACAAAGACCAAAGCTCCTGCAAACTATTCTGCATAGGAGAGCCAGTGACAATCAACTTATGGGGAGTTATAAACTGTTTTATAAGTTTGCTCACTTGGGTATCTGGATTTCTGATTTTATGACCCTCATCTAAAATAATGTAGTGCCAATTTCGGGACATTAAATCTTTACTGTATCTAACAACACCGGCATATGTTATGAGGACTATTCCATGTGACGCATGCATATCTTTAATGAGTTGGTTGTGGCTCCCAGTGTGTGTGCCCGTGTGGTGGAGGACGGCCACTCTGAGATGTGGACACCAGTAATGGAAATGTGAAACCCATTGGTATATTACAGTTGCTGGAGCTACAATGATGCTGGGCCCAAGGCCGCACCATTTCCCCATGTCTGAACTGGCAAGACCAGAAAGAAATGCAATGATCTGAATAGTTTTACCGAGGCCCATTTCATCCCCAAGCAAACCACCTGCTTCTACTTGATGAAGTTCCCAAAGCCATTTGACACCGGTCCGCTGGAATTTGTAAAGTTGTTTCCAAATGAAGTTGGGTATGCAAAGACCATTTTGCAGTTCATGGTTTTCTTTAGGGTTTTTATTACCGTCTAATATGTATTGGATATCGGCAGTTAGGTTGTCTCCATCGAATTTGGCTGATGCTGCAGCTGCTAGGCCTTCCCGCCAGAACTTTATTCTTTCGTTGTAGGAGCTGATGTCACCATCGTCGAGAATTCGTTTCACATTCTGCCTCGTCCGGGATGTCGCTGGTAACTTAGAAAGGACTCCGCTATCGTCGTCATCGTCTGACGGCAAATACTCTCCGTCTTCGTCCGTATCAGTACCTGGATTTTCTTTAACACATGGTTTGGTAGCTTTTGTAGTTTCTTTTTGAGAACTTTTGGTACTTTGATCTATGCTTTTGGTGAAACTTTTAGCTTGCTTTTTTGAAATATTTTCAGCAACAGACTTACTTCTCACAGAGATGTTATCTTTCTTGTTACTTTTATTTTCTCGTTGTTTAGCTAGTGCTAGTTGGCTTTCGAGATACTTATTTATATCAACCATTATGTTTCGGACATTTTATTCAATGAAAAGATGAAAACCGAATTAACCGAATCAAATTGTAAGTAAACTATTAAAGGTCTATGTAATGAATTTTTCTTGTCTGAACTTGTTTTGTTTTTGTTGGACCCTTTTTGTTTATATTTCAACTTCTTGTCTGATGGCTCTGTCTGTCTGCATCATGGTCTGCATCTATCTGGTTTAACCTTAGAGCTTCCTTAGAGCATCTAGCGCGTGTTTTGTTTAATCAATCAGTGTTGCCGGCAGTAGCATTCAACAAAATAAGCTACGGCTTCGGCTCCACCTGCGTCCTCACGCGATAAGTAACGCGTTAATGAGGGCGTTACGCTTATGCAGATTGTTGTAAAATAAGGTTTTACTACTATTGTAGTGCACTATGCACTCGGTAGAGTTGGTAGCCATAGCAACAAGTTGTATTACTTGAATGTGTGTCATCTTGTGTTTACTTGTCTAGAATTTTTTTTAAGTTAACATTATTTATTTATATTAATATACCACCACTGTATACTTATAATCTATTTCATTGAAGAATGCCCACCTTCCAATAGGTCATGGGCCCAGAAGATTTAAATCTCATATTTAAATTGATTGTTAACTAAGTAAAGTATCTTAAATCTCAATATGCAGGCAGTAACCCATAATAGTTTTGAAAAACTAGTCGGCCAATCTAACTATGGCACATGGGCTTTTGCCATGGAGATGTTATTAACCGAAGTGGATCTATGGGAGTGTATTGACGCGAAGTTCAAGGCAGATTCTGAAGATGCTAAGAAAAAAGATGCCAAAGCTCGGAGTAAGATCTGTCTAATGTGCAGGGAAAATATTTATCCCTTGATCATGAACTTCAAAACTGCACGAGATACTTGGCAAGCTTTACAGAAAGCGTATGCTGACAGCGGATTACTAAGACGACTGTATCTGCTGCGAAAACTCTTCAATGTTAAATTGACGATGTTTAAGTCCATTGAGGAATATATCACAGATATCATGAATACCAGTCAATCGCTACTTGGTAGTAAGGCAGGTCTAGATGACGAATTCATCGGGATCATAATGCTGGCTGGTTTGACCAATGAGTATAACCCTCTAGTAATGACATTGGAGCATTCAAATGTGCAGATTTCAACAGAGACTGTACAGGCAGCGTTGATAAAAGAAAGCTTGAGAAAAGGTAGCACAGAGAACACAAGTGAAGATGACAAGGCGACGGCACTGATGTCAAAAACTAAGAAGGGCGTTATATGCCATCTTTGTAAGAAAAAAGGGCATTATAAATGGCAGTGTCATAGCCGGAAGCCTGAAAACAACAAACACACATTGTTTCAGAAGAAGGACAGTAGCGAGACCTCGGGTTTTGCGACCGCCTTATCTGTAAGGGTTAGCGAGGGTGATTGGGTCGTAGATTCCGGAGCAACATCGCATATGACGTCCGACGTACATACCCTTGAAAATCGGAAGGACATTGGTTCGAAATTAGTGACGACTGCAAATAATGAGAAAATTTTGGCCAGTGAACAAGGGGATGTATATGTCATGGGGCGTTCTGTGAGGTTTGACGATGTACTCATGCTTCCAGGTTTGACGGCAAACCTGCTGTCAGTAAGTAAAATGTGTAGCAAGGGTCACACTGTTGTTTTTGATGAGGCTTGTTGCAAGGTTTATAAAAGTCCTTGTGACGTAATAATAACTGGTAAGCCAGTATTAACAGCACCACTAAAACAGAGTTTTTATATGTTTTAGATAAAGAGACAGCCATGGTTCTGACGTGTCCTCCAGAAGAATCTTCTTATGCTTCATTCGAATTGTGGCACAGAAGATTAGGTCATCTAAGTGGACCACTGATGTTAAGGCTAAAAAGTTGTGCAGATGGGCTAACTTTTAGTGAGGTGAGCACGCAACCGTGTGAGGGATGCTGTCAAGGTAAAGAGTGCGTAAAAATGTTCCCGAAAGGCAAAAGTAAGAGAGCTATAGATTTACTGGAACTTGTGCATTCAGATTTAGCAGGCCCTATGGAGGTGGAATCCTGGGCGGTAACAGGTACTATTTGATTTTTGTGGATGACTATAGCCGAAAAACATTTGGCTATTTACTGAAATCAAAAATTCAAGTATTCGCTAAATTTAAAGAATTTAAGGCACTGGTTGAAAATCAGACGGGAAAGAAAATAAAGAAACTGCGTAGCGATAATGGCACTGAGTATACCAACAGAGAATTCCAAGTATTTCTGAAGAAACTTGGGATCCAACACCAGAGATTAGTACCTTACACTCCTCAACAAAATGGAGTGGCAGAGCGTACAATCCGTACTATAACCGAAAAGGCTAGGAGTATGGTGCACGACGCTGAATTGGATAAAAGGTTCTGGGGAGAAGCTGTTGGTTGTGCGGTGTATCTGAAGAACAGATCTCCAACAATGGCCCTTAAGGATAAAGTTCCAGAGGAGGCCTACACAGGAGAGAGAGTCAATCTATCGAATCTGAAGTTATTCGGATGTAGAGCTCATGTTCTGATAAAGGATCATAGTCGAAGAAGTTTGATCCAAAAACAGTTCAAATGATAATGACTGGGTATTCGACCGATTCGAAGGCGTACCGATTTATCAATTTGAACAATGATCCAAGGAGGATTGTAATTGCTCGAGACGCAACGTTTATGGAAAACATTCCTAAAACTGCTAAGAAACACGAAGTTGCTGTTCCTATTTCTAAGGATTCTGTAGACATATATTTAAAGAATGACATTCCTGGAGTTAGTCGTTCCACTACTCAACAAGAGTTCCCAAGTAGTGCAGGACCTGTTGCAGTAGAGGTGGTTCCGGTGGCTAGCTCGAATGCCCAGATTAATGAAGAATCCAGAGATTCGAGGAGTCCTGTTATACAAGTAGATGTTCATGGAAGTATATCTAGTTTATCGAGGGCTGGGTCACCGATAGGATCGAATTCTGGTGATGATTTTTACGATTCTGTCGATTTAGAGAGTTCAGTACCTGATAATTTGCAAAATTCGGCTACTGTCAACTTTGAGGGTCCCGTGGCAGAAGATATGCAACATTCAAGTCGTTACCCTGCTCGGAATAGGGTTCCAAAACGGGAAAAGGATATGGTTTATTATTTCCATGTGTTGGATGATTCAGTATTCAGTATTCAGTACTTTTATTGCGAAACAAAAATATTACATTATAGTAAGTATTAATGTACCCTGTCAGGTAGGGTATGGCAATATATCTTAATCTAGGACTTAAGTTTAAGGACTAAATTAAGTATTTTGTATTTTATACAAAACTAGGAGATCTTTTATGAACATAACATTTCAATAACATTTGTGTAGTTTAGAATTATATAAATTTACCTTGGTAGGTACAATAACACTTTTTAACAAAATAGTTCACCTTTTATAAATTTGTGTGACTAGGTTATACTTAACATCTTATAATTAATCAATATATAACCTATTATATTATTAAGAACACTCCGAAGCTCTTCCGTTGTTAAAAAGAAAATGTAGGGATTCTATCCTAATAGTTTGTCTTCAAAAAAGTCTTTTAAGTCATAATAGCATTTTTTAATAAGCAATTCTTGTAGTTTTGATGCGAATATATGGTGTTTGGGTTCAGATTTAAGGAATGTTGGTAGTTTATTATGTATTTTAATGGACATGTAATAAGGGCTCTGTCTGTATAGTTCAAGTCTAGGTATTGGAAGGATGAGGTTTGTTTTTCTTCGTGGATTTTTATCAAATTGGTATAAATTCAGGTTTTTTCTAACAAATAATGCTGTTTCATATATATAAAGGCTAGTCAAAGTTAGTAATTTTTGATCTATAAAATGTGGTCTACAGCTGGTGCGTCTTCTGATATTAACAATAATACGTAGGCATTTTTTCTGCAATATAAATAATTGGTTTGTATCTACACTGTTGCCCCAGATTACTATGCCATAGCGTAGCCATGAATAATGATCCAGATCCCATTTCTGTTAAAGATGCTATGGAGCGTTCTGATAAAAAGCTTTGGGTAGAAGCGATGAAGGATGAAATTAATTCCCTTAAGGCGAATGGTACCTGGGATTTGGTAGATCGACCGCCGGATGTTAATGTCATAAAAACAAAATGGGTTTTTAAGTTGAAGGTTGGAGCTGATGGAAGCATGCAGCGCCATAAGGCCAGGCTGGTTGCTAAGGGCTATTCACAAAAACCTGGAGAAGATTATTTTGAAACATTTGCACCAGTTGTGAAAATGTCTTCGATTCGTCTTCTGCTGGCACTGGCAGTCGAAAAGAACCTGAATGTACATCATATTGATGTTACGACCGCCTTCCTCAATGGAGATCTGCAGGAAGACATATACATGGAACAACCGCAGTCTTTTGTTCAAGAGGGGAATGAAGGCAAGGTTTGTAAATTGAAAAAGGCTATATATGGCCTCAAACAAGCTGCCAGGTGTTGGAACCAAAAGATTCACGATCATATAGTGAAAATGGGTTTTGTTCGGTCTAAGTTTGACCAGTGTGTTTACACAAAGATAACTAAAGGAGTATTTACTGTCGTAGCTTTGTATGTGGACGATTTTTATATATTCTCAAACAAGCTTACAGAAACTGAGACGGTTAAGTTCCAGATTGGAAGAGCATTCAAAATAAAGGATTTGGGTGAAGCAAGAGAATGTCTAGGCATCAGAATTAAGTGGAAGAATCGAAATGAGATCTGCTTGTCACAAAAGAAATATATTGCCAAAATCTTGAAGAAATATGGAATGTCAGATTGCAAACCAGTTAGCACACCAGTTGAACTAAATGTTCGTCTGAAATCCGGTGAGAAGAGTGACAATACACAGTATCAGGAAACGATTGGTTCACTTATGTACTTGGCGTGCTGTACAAGACCAGATATATCATATGCAGTTACGATGCTAAGTCAATTCAATAACTGCAATGATTCAACGCACATCGCGGCACTGAAGCGTGTGCTTAGGTATTTGAAGGGAACGGCAGAACTATCGTTGTGTTATAAAAAATGTAATAAACCTTTTGTTGCCTATGCGGACGCTGATTGGGGTAATGGACCAAGGGCGGATCCAGGATCTCATTTTGGGGGGGGCCATTTTGACAAAGATTGAAGAAAGGGTTAAAATTACAGGTCAACAAAAAATAAAGTTTTTATGCTAATAAAAACTTTATTTGTGCAAAATATTTTATACATAATATCAAAATATTTTATAAAATATAATATAATATTTTTTTTTACAAAATAAATCATCGAGTCACGCGGGGGCGGCACGGGAGGAGAGACGGCAGTGCGGCGTTGCGACGAAAATATATCATTCTATGAGATAGCGGTTCTTAAACCCTTTGGACATCGAAATATTTGACAGAGACCTAAAATTAAGTTCGTTGCCTAAATGAAAAAAATGGAGAGCGGAGCAAACTTAGTAAATCTTAAAGACTTTTTAGCGACTTATATTAGTATCTAAAAGAAACGATGAAACATATAAAATAGGCGAGCGGAGCGAGCATCGAAATTTTAAAGATATTTTAGTGACGATTGGAAAATATTTGAGAGAAAAGGAAGAAAAGACGATATACTAACGGCGAATGAGGCGAGCCTCGGAAATTTTAAAGTCTTAGCGACGATTGGGAAATTTAAGAAAGAAAAGATGATATAAAAACGGCGAGCAGAAGGATTCGAAATTTATAAACATATTTTAGCGAAATTTAGGAAATTTGTAAGTGAAAATGTAGAAAAGACGATAAGAAAACGGTGCGGCGAGCGGAGCGAGCCTCAAAAATTTGAGAATTTTAGCGCCGATTGGGACAATTGTGAAAGTAAAGAGTATACATTATAAAATAGGCAAGCGGAACGACCCTCGAAATTTTCATTTTTGTTTTAGCGACGATTGCAAAAATTGTGAGAGAAACGAAAGCAGAGATGACATTAAAACGGCGAGCGGAGCGAGCCGCGAAAATTTTAAAGACTTTTTAGAGACGATTGGGAAATTTGTGAAAGCAAAGAAAGCAAATACGATTTAACAAAGCCGACGAGTGGTGCGAGCTGCGACAATTATTGAGACTCTAGCAGCGGTGGGAAAATTTGTGGAAGAGAGAGAAACCCAAGACAAAAATATCGGCGAGCGTAGCGAGCCGCTAAAATTTTGCGTTATTTCTAGCGACTGTTGGGAAAAGAGAACTAATAGGTGTTGATACGTTCTTTTTTTTCACGCCTAAACGGCTAAACGGGTCATAACCACTCAAACGCCCGGCCAAATCGACTACCATAGCCCCAAACGTCCGAGCTTCGCGGACAAAAATCACGGCGCTGCGAGCGCGTCCCCATTATTTATATAAATCGTTATATCTCGCTATCTACTACACCTATGCCCTAAAAAAATATACCATAAAAAAGCGAAAACTATACGGAATCTATAAAGATATAGACCAAGTATTACAAAGAATGAAGTGCTCTCAAATAAATGTAAGTAGGTTGAAATTCACAAAATAAAAATTGTTGGCCGCAAAATTACGATCAACTTTGAGGTCAATTGGTCGTCGCATCGAACTAAGTTTCCATGATATTCGGGTATAATCAGAAAGCATTATTCCTAAGGATTAATTTGATATACGACACTAATATTAAAACACTAAAATACTTACATTTTAGAAAAGATATCCACGAATAAACACACTGATGTTTTTGAAAAACGCACAGTACTGATTTTTATTTTTTAAAAATTCGTCTTTGAAATTTTTTGTATTGGCACCTTGCCTTTTAGCCATTCTACCAATGAAGCAGGTATTACACCGTCAATTCATGACCATAGACTCAAGCTATTAGGGTTAAGTTAGCCACAAAACGAGTTTTACTCCGGCCGGAGAAATAAGCCACAAATGTGGCTGGGGCGTTCAACCGGAAAAAAATTCTAGCAACATTTGTGGCTCGGACGTGTGAGTGGTTAATGAAATTTGGCAGGGAGCTAAACGAACGGTATTCCGTACATGGCTAAAAGCGTGTGCGAAGCCGTGGGCTGAAGCTATCTATAAATACACGATATTAATTCTAAAATAATTAAAATAATATTTTAATTATTTTAGAATTAATATCGTTAGAATTAATGTCAAACCAGATATTATCTGGTTTGACAGTCGCACTGGGCATTTGTCTTTCCGCACTTATTGAATTTATTTCTCTTCCTAGGAACAAAGTAAGAAGGTATTCTAGCACTCACGCGCCAATCACCCTCTACAGAAAATTAAAAGGTAGTAGAGAAGTAGTTTGGTTCCGTGGACCACAACGCGCCTTGCAGTTCGAACTATAAAGATTGTCTACTTAAAATTGATATGATTATTGACTGTCATATAACTTAATATAATATTATATAATGTATAATTTTCTCCACAACCATGTTAAGGTACTGAACCTTTATTTTTATATGACCAGTATTGTCGCGGAGCCCCCACAGAGGCCCGGAGCACACTTTGAGAATAGCTGCTCTAAATATTAGGATAAAATAGTAGTTTCTAGTTTAGTTTCCGCTTAAACTTGAAGTTAAACCAGTAAAATTTGATACCTAGGGATTTTAGGTATTTAGTTTTTCGGTCGGTAAATAAATAAGACGTGCTTCAGTATTTTTGTAAATTTATCCTTTGTAGTATAGGAATTCCGTTACTCAGAAACATGAAAATTGGTAGGTATTTTGCCTATTGCTTGATGGAAAATTACGTGTTCAGCTTTTTAGAAATTCAACCCAAGAATGTTATTTTGACGTGACAACGTCTTATAAATTGGTTTGCCGTGTGACACTTCAAGAAACTGCGTTACGCTCCGCTCACGTTATGCGCTCACAATGAGCGAGTGAGAGGCACGCGTCCCTTCCACTCGGGCATGGTTAGCCCGCCTAAGAGCGAGAGAGACAGACATAAAAAGTGAAAGGCACGAATGAATATTCACATTAAAATTATTTTACCACTCAAAGTCGTTGTCACGTAAAACTTTCGCCCGTATACCGACTTTACAGGCAACCAATTTTTTTAAGTATTTATGTTGCTGGAGCAAGTGGACGTGGTGGTACTGACAAGTAAAAATTCAGGATTATATTTCTGTTTCCTAATAAAGGTACATAGCTAACCTACCGATGAGTAGGTATGCCGTGTAAACCTAAACCTAAATTGCACCTAAATTGACTCGAAAAATAGAGTCGAAAGTATAGAATTCCCAAGTCTTTTGGGGGGGGCCATGGCCCCCATGGCCCCCCCCCTGTATCCGCCAATGTAATGGACCTGATGGGAAATCTTTCTCTGGGTGTACTCTGGTTTTTGGTGGTGCTGCCATAGCTTGGCAATCAGTAAAACAGCGTTGCGTTGCATTAAGCACTGCTGAGGCCGAGTACATCGCAATCTGTGAAGTTGCTAAGGAAGTGATATCAGTTAATGGTTTATATTCAGAACTGACTGACACAGACACTCCTGTTACGGTTTATAGTGACAGCCAAAGTGCCAGTAAGTTAGTTTATACACCTGCTATTGGAAAACGATCCAAACATATAAATATAAGATATCACTTCGTTAGAGAGTTAGCAGAGCAAGGGGTAATCCGTATTGAATATTGTGAGACAACTCTTATGCCTGCTGATATGTTGACAAAGGGAGTTGGTGAGCAGAAGCATATGTTCTGCATACAGCATAGTGGATTAAGTGGGTGTGTTGTAAAATAAGGTTTTACTACTATTGTAATGCACTATGCACTCGGTAGAGTTGGTAGCCATAGCAACAAGTTGTATTACTTGAATGTGTGTCATCTTGTGTTTTACTTGTCTAGAAGATATTTTAAGTTAACATGATTTATTTATATTAATATACCACCACTGTATACTATAATCTATTTCATTGAAGAATGCCCACCTTCCAATACAGATGTGGCCAAAGTTTATACGTGTTCATTTATAAACGGCATTACTAATGGCATAAGACGCTAATCCCATGGTAAAATAATACAAGGTATGCTACTCCGAGATCTTCCCAAGCCTACGTCACTGTCCACTTGCCACAAAAATTGGAGGTTACGTTCATTTGCCGGTGACTATCAAACTTTTATAGACGCCGGTGAATCACTCGCGTTATTAATCGGATAAATTTTTACAATAAAATGGGCGGTTACTCTATCCGTAACTGTAAGTGTAAAGGGCGGTAAAATAAGGTTATTTAATTTCCCGAAAAGAGAATCTGTGTCTGAAAAATGTTCCTGCATTAGATAAATTTAATTTCAAAGGAAAAATTGACATATCCATGTGCAGAGCTCATTAGCGTTACTCAAATTATGGAAACTATGTTTGAAGAATTTTATGGAATACCTAAAACCTAGATCTAGATCTCGAATCTCCCAAAACTAAAAAGTTTGAAAACTACCGTAACAGATATGACGTAGGCTTGGGAAAACCCACGTGACCGTTGTTTCTCGGAGTAGCATACCTTGTATTATTATACCATGGCTAATCCTACTTCAATAGAAATAACCGCTTGGCGGCGTTGTTACGAAAATGTAGCCAAGATGCATTTTTAGTGTCTTAATAAACTCGTTAATGAACATTAAAACTAACGCAGGTGGAGCCGTAGCATTATAATAATAAATGAGTATTAAACGTACACGGGCTGTTAGAAAACATTGTTGATACAAACAAATCTCCTTTGATCTATTTGTACTTTCGCGATTTGTTAACATAGTACTACCACAGATTAGATAAGTAATAATGTAAGTACTGAAACTGGTGTTGACACTGAACTCCATACACCCAAACTTCCGATTCACACAGATAGGTACTTGAACGTCCCATCACATCATCATTCGCACCACTTGCAATCCGTTAGACACAACGGTAAATAAGCACCAGCATGAGCTCTGTGTGACCCTGAACATCTGGAGGATGAACTCAGCCATGTTCAGAAGGTTTTCAAACAGAACGGCTATGTAGTAAGTCCAAGACACACAAAGTGGAGAAGCCGCAGAACGCCTGAGGTTAGCAGACAACCCATCTTTTTGCCGTATGTGAAATGGGTGATGGATAAAATTGAAAATATCCTGAAAAGGTTTTCAATAAAGTTGGTTCTCATCCCCCACACAAAAGTTTCTCAGCAACTACGAAAACCAAAAGATGTCATACCTCTACAAATGCCAGGCGTCGGTTGACTGTAGCTGTGGCCGCTCATACCATACATAGGGCAAACTAATCGAACCATTGCCGAAAGGGTGAAAGAGCACATAGCAGCGGTCAAAAATAGGCAAATAAACAAGTCAGCGATAGCGGAACACCTGCTAGACTCAGGAAGCAACCACTGGATTGAGCTACATCATGACCCAAAAGTTCTATCCCGTGAACGCCACTACTACAAAAGGATGGTTCGAGAGGCGATTGAGATCAAATTCAAATTCAAAATTCAAATTCAATTTTTTTATTGCGACCATATTACGCCATATTCCACGGTTGTCTGGTAGAGATCGCTCTTGAGCGATAAGACCGCCACTTGTCACTTAGTTTTTAAACTGTTTTGTTGTATTGTTTCTATCTATAAGTGTGCAATAAAGAATTTTCTATCTATCTATCTATTACAATATGATTATTACTCTGAGGCTCTTCGGGTTTTCAAAAAACTATCTGAGCGTCTGGTCGAAGCGACGCGTGACCTGAAAGCTGGTGAATATCTGGCACAGCGTATCAGCATTGCCATACAGCGTGGCAATGCAGCCAGCGTCTTGGGGACGCTTCCGACTGGTGTTGATATGGATCAGTTGAGCTATCTGTAGACTGTTTGCAACAGTCGGCAGTTAGCTCAATTGTTTAAATTGTAAATACTAGTATAATTTTCATTATTACTTAATTTGTAATAATCATTATAAATTAAACTTGATATAAGTATTTTGTTAAATTTTGATAAGAAAAATGAAGTCAACTTTACTCATATAACCAAGTGCACAGTTTTCCAATTGGTTCCTTAGTACCTAGGTATTTTGTATCAATAGGAAAAAACTAACGATAGGCCCCTTTATTCATAATAGTCTGCTAACTTAAAGCATTGCTAATTCTCACTCTGTCTTCTTCTATTGACCTAAGTCAGAATGAAAAATAGCACTGTAGCAGCTGTTTTAAGTTAACGGACCATTATGGATAAGGGGGTTGATCTTAAAAGGAGGTAATATAGTCATGGGGGTCTGAGGTAACAGTTCATTTTAAGTTTGGGGATCCCTGGTCTAAAAAATTATGAACCAAAACAACTAACCACAATCCGGAAAGCTCGGTCGGTGCGAACTTCACGCCAACCATAGATAGCGCAAATGAGCGCAACGTAGAAAGAGAAACCTATAGAACTCGTGCAATTGCCATCGCATTCACACTAAAGAGAGAACGACTTATGCCTAAAGCCTAAGAAGAAATGAAATAGGACGATTAGCTCTCTATCTCATCCAGCGTGCCGGTTTTTGCATTGTTTAGCACCTCCATGTGCTAAACAAATTTCCTTTGTCATCGACGGAGCTCGACACGAGACTGGTGAAATAAGTTTTAAAAGCTCTAAACTTTTGTTTTTTATGTTTGAATGTGATCAATGTGTTTATGTGGACATTCCCGCAGCTAAAACAATAAAAAAGAGAGACAAATATGGTGCGGTGCAGCGTTTTTGCATGTAGAAGTGATAGTGAAGAAAAAGTGCCGAATATATCATTCCACTCGTAAGTACAAGTTCTTTTGACTACAAAAAGGTTCAAAATTTACAGTTTCATAGATTTACATACACACAAGGATCAAACATTATGTTTTATGCTATTTTTAGTTCATCTAACTTGTAATTGTGAAAATTTAGGGTTGCCTGCACCCGATGATAAAATTCCCCGAATGGCGCATTGAAATATTTTTTAATAGGTACCTACATAGCTAGTTTATAGATAATGTAGCTCGCTATGCATAGCAAAATAGTTTATGCCTGCGGCTTCGCACGCGTTGTTTCTATGGAAACGTTTAAAGGCCATTTCTATCCCATAGCAACTGATTTGTGGGATAAAAAGCCTATAGGCTTTTATATAAATCCTGGAATCTAACATAGATGTTAGATTCCAGGATTAGAATTACTTACCTGTATACAAAATTTCATTCCGATCCGTTCAGTAGTTTTGGCGTGAAGAGGTAATATGTAAGTTGTTGCTATGACACACATAGCCCATCGGACTTCGTGAGATAGAACAACTTTAACAAACATCCATCCATTCATTCACACTTTCGCATTTATAATATTAGTGTTTTTATTTGTTACAGATTTCCCGAAGATAAAGAATTACGTTTGCATTGGATCAAAGCAACGGGCCGCAGATTGGGAACCTGAAAAATCTTCGTAATAAAAATTTTTGTAATGATTCTGTGATATTTTAAATGATTCTGTGATTTTTGTACTTAATCTAATTCAACTGTCCAAATCTAATCTAACTGTCCCATATAAATAAGAAAAAATATATCTTAAGTAGGTTCTTGTAGAAATTGGTAGGTATGCTAATTTTAAAATGATTCAGTGATTTTTATAATGATTCTGCGATATTTTAAATGCTTCTGTGTAAATGCGTGTGTATTTCTTAATAAAAAAAAATGCTATGACTAACTAGGTATAAGTACCTATACGCAAGTACAATGAAAGTTAAGTACTTTTTAGATAGCAACATTACTATTTTTTAGCAAATATACGATGTTACGTTCGTAAGTAACCATTTTTTTAAAAGTGTTATTAATTTATGTAAATGTTATTGTATAGGTAATATAACTAAGACATTTATAATTAAACTGTGATTTTATGATTAAGTAGTATAAAACGAAATGTTGAAGACTGATTAAAACTGTAAAATTTATAAACGTTAATTATTGTAATAAATATTGATTATTTTAAAACAAAAACACTTGTTTCTCTATCTGTACTACTCACCTTAATACCTTCATAATTATATTTACCTACCAAAAACAACCTCGGTCTGCCTTCCACTTGTAACGCCAAACAGGGTTCACATTGTGATACTTACTTGTATAATTATAATGACCTAGCAATAGCCTTTATTCACAAAATAGAAAATTATACTAGTATTTACAATTGAAACAATTGAGCTATCTTCAGACTATTGCAGGTAGCTCAACTGATCAATATCATACCAGTCGGAAGCGTCCCCAAGACGCTGGCTGCATTGCCACGCTGTATGGCAATGCTGATGCGCTGTGCCTGATACTCACCAGCTCTCGGGTCACGCTTCGCTTGGACCAGACGCTCAGATAATTTAATTTTTTAAATTTATTAACTGGAAAATCGCAAATCCGATCTATCAACTAAGACATGAAATAAGGAACCTAAAATCGGGGTAAGAAAATTGCATGGCAACACTTTTCCCCTCGTATACTTTGTCTTGCTCGGGGGCATGCTCGCTGAAGATCTACCTATATTTAATCTGAGGAGCGCAAAAAGTTCATCATTAAGTTTACCCATGAACGTCGTCACGTCAGTCACGAAAGTCACTGTCAAAAAAAAATTAGAAGTGACAAATTCAAATCAAAATCAACAAAATCAAATTTCATTCAATCAAAACATGGTCGGGATTTGGACACACGTGTAAATTTCGTCGTAACAATATTTCAAAATTTTGCGTTTTGCTGCTGGATAATCGACCAATTAAGATCAGGTTTCTTTTGCATTCAAATATTAATCAAGCTATTAATCTCAACCTTCTTTGTTTATCAAACATTGTGAACATAACCTCATTTTGAAGATGCAAAAAGTAAAACGAAAAAGCGAAGAGGTTCATGGGACACCAAAAAAGAAGAAGATTATCAATTCAAAAATTGATAATCTAGGGGCTGGTGATCAGAATAAAGTGGAAACCATTGAAAAAAAGAACGCAAAGCTTCTAATCAAAAAGACAGAAACAAAAAAAATTGGCGACAAGCCTAAGAAATCTAACGATAAAAACACCAAGTTCGTCGACAAAAACAAGAAATTTCGCGACAAAAAAGATGGTTTCAAAGGTAAATTTGGAAAGCCTGGTAAAGGAAAACCTGCTGCTAATGCGACAACAGGGGAGAAGCCAGTATGGTCAGAAATGAAAAAAGAGAAAAAGGAACTGAGAATCGTCAGAAGAAAAGCAAAGTCTACTGCTGAAGTCTTCGAAATTTCTCTCAAAGCAAAGATGCTGGGGGCACAAATACAAAGGTAGCTTTTCTGAGATTGTATTGTTTTTTTAAATACAAAATGTTATGCAACGAAAATTGAAAACATAACATAACGTAAGATGTTAGAAGTAGGTACTTATTTTCTTTATCTTTCAGAAAAACAGTGAATGCAACATTGAGGGAAAAGTCATGCAAAGAACTCCACAATATACTAAAAGGCCAGTACAAGTCAATAGCCCTTTCACATGACCTCAGCCGTGTTATCCAAGTTCTCCTCAAACACAGCAAAGAGGAAATTAAGAAAGAAATCACCGAGGAACTCCTTGACATGATGGTTCCCATGGCACAGTCAAAGTATGGCCACCATGCAGTGAAGCGCATCCTGAAATATGGCTCGGATGCTATCCGTCAGCAAGTCATAAAGAAATTCTTGGGTCACATAGTTTCTCTGGCTACTCATACTATAAGTGCTCCTGTACTTGATTATGCATACGGGGAGTATGCTAACAAAAAAGATAAATTATTTATGCAGCAAGAGTTCTATGGAGAAATGTACAAAAACGTAAGTTAATTAGAAACAAAAATACTTAGTAATCCTGCCTGCATTGCTTTATTATTGACATTAGTACTCTTATACTGATAAAACAATCTGGACTGGCTATGTTTCGTATAGATGAATGAATGATGTGTGAATTCCCGAGCATTTTTTATTTATTAATTCAATTTTCATTGGTAATTATTTATTCAACCTGCAGACAAAAGACAAAAAAGTGCACTCACTAAAGGACTGCTACAGCACTAGCCCTGAGATGAAGCCTGCTGTCTTGGGTGCCTGTAAGGCAAACATACAGAAAATATTGGATAAAAACCTGCATGACGGAGAGTAAGGCTTATTTTACCTAATATTGTCTTTTTAACAACAAGTTAACCTGCGAAGGATTATGAGGCCCGGAGTGGACTGAAACATTTTTTATACCGTTAGGGTTTATGCGGCCCGCTCCAGACCCGATGCCTTAGGCCATTAAACACCCTATTACCAAGTGATAAGGGTTACAATGGCTTGAAGCATCAAATCCTTACACTGACTCCGATACAGTGGACACAACAACTTTAAATTAAGTATATTACTTGTAAATTCACAGGAGCGCATTGTATTGACATCCAACATTTTATTGAGTACAATTCTAGTATTAATAATTTATTTTCAGATTACTCCACTCAGTCCTATACAACTATTTATGCGAGTGTTCCCCGGAGCAACAAGCTGAGATGATCGCAACCCTCTGTCCACTCATAGTGCCACTCAGCAACTCCCTGCCTGGCGTTAATGCAGCCTGCATGTGTGTCTGGCAAGCCTCTAACAAGGATAAGAAGGTATGGAGCAGGCTCTCTCTTTCTCTCTATCCTCATAGTCAAGTACCCACAACACAAGCTCTGCATCATGTGTCTTACACGAATAAGGCTCCATCTCTCTCTGGTCTGTCCCCTCATCCTGCTGCTCAGCAACTCGCTGCCCGGCGTCAATGCAGCCTGTATGTGTGTCTGGTAACCCACACTAACAAGGTAGCCCTTCCCATAAGCCCACAACACAAGCTCTGAATAGGTACTGTTTCTTATACGGATAAGAAGGTATGGAGAAGACTCTTATGTGTCTCTGGTCTGTCCCCTCATCCTTCCGCGCCGTTCAGCAAGTCACTGCCCGGCGTCAATGCAGCCTGCATGTGTGTGTCTGGCAAGCCACTAACCCCTGTTAGTGTTAGTGGCCAGAGAGAAAGTGTTTTCTCCACACCTTCTTATTCCTATAACTCTTTCTCTCTGGCCTATAAGTTCCCTTCTAGTGCGGCTCAGCAACTCCCTGCCGAGCGCAATTTGATGCAAAATCGAGATCGAAAACAAACAAGAGACGTATGAAATTTTGAAAGAAAACTGTCAAGAGCCAAAGATAATTTCTGCTTTGTGATTTGCTCCAAAAATACAAGTGTCGTTAAATACCTACATATATTTTCCAACCAATAGATTTTTGCGCGCAGGTAGCATCGCGCCCGTGAAACCGGATATCAAACCCGCATGCTTAGCGTGGCGATTATGACAACCCCTCTCTATTTGGGGAAGGCCTATCTCCCGATGTGGACACAGATGCTGGGTATCAATAGGCCTCCTTTCTATAGTGCATTCTGTCTGTTTCTTTGCCACCCTCATGTCATGGCCTCTGGACATCTGACCAAATTTAGTCATGCATGGTTAATGATATTGGAATCCATTCATAATATGTGATAAATGTTTTTCCAGGCAATACTAAAAGTCGTAAAGGAGCACGTGATTCCCCTGAGCAAGCACAAGACCGGCTACAGACTGCTTATCGCGATATTCGACTCTGTTGATGACACAGTGCTCGTTAAGAAGACTATAGTCTCGACTATTGCAGCCAATATTAAGGATATCGCCAAGGACCATTGGGGGAATATCGTAAGCTGATGATTTAATAATTAGCAAGACGCGCAAAATTTCTCCCTTTGTTATATTTGATACTGGAATGCTGGCTTTTATTTCGGTCAACGAATTAGCATTGCCATTCAACGTGGCAATGCTGCTACCATTCTGGGCACTCTGCCTTCTGGTGACGGCTTAGATTATTAAGAAATAGATATACTTACTTGTATATACTAGTTGTTATTGTTTTATTCTGTTAATGTAATTTTCTATGTGCTAAATAAATCTCTCTTTGATACATTAAATAGTAAGTATGTATTTTTGAAGATAGTAAATGTAAATGGATCACATAATCAGCTACAACTTAATTTCGAAGGAAATCTGAAAAATTCACAGCTAAAATATGAAGCATAACTGGCTTTTTTAAACCTAGAATTTTTTTTAATATGGTATTCGACAGAGCAGAAAAAACTAAGAAAAACTGTATAGGTTCTCAACTTTTTTTACGTTGATTGTCGGTTAGCCCAATTTATTTATTTATCCTTGTAAAAAGTGAAACAACCTTATTTTATGTTTAAGTAAGTTTATATTCATGTTTGTAGGTTATATTGTATTTGATTCCTTTTTTCTTTAAGTTTCCAAATAGATTTATTCAGTGCTATCCTTAGATTGCCTGGAAGAGATAGCTTTCAGCGATAAGGCCGCCTTTAATACTTCCTCTATATTCTAATCATTTTCTGTGTAGGTATTGTTTCTTGTCTTTGTGTGGTCTAATAAAGTGTTTTCCTAATTTGGTGATAAGCACCAATATGTAAAGTACTGGGTTTCTCGTCCTAAATCTCCCTGCCAAATATCGAAATCATGTTTAACGGTTTGGGCGTGACAATATGCCACTTTTTACTATAGAACTTGGTAGATTTTACCGAAGGAATGATATTGCAAAGCAGTGTATATCGCCGATATTTGAAATCTGAAACGAAAACTAACCTGGAGGCAGGGGCGGTCGCAGCCCAAGACTTTGGGGGGGGTCACACCTGGTGCGGGCCGTAGCACCAAATGTACTTGTAGGCGGTTGCAGACCCCACTGAAAACCACTAAACTTTATCGGCGAGCGGAGCGAGCCGCGGAAAATTTATACTCAACTCCCAACAATAGTAGGTATAAGTTATGGCGAGCGAAGCGAGCCTCGAAATTTTTGAGATGTTTTCTGAAGTTTAGGCAAAAGTAAGCAAGAGTAGGTCCACTTGCTTACTCTCGCCCGCATCATTTATTTTGTTGTTGATGATCTAGAAAAAATAAATGATAGCGAGCGTAGCAAGCCCCGAAAATTTTAGAGACTTTGCGGTAGTAGATATAAATTCTAAATAGGAGCGAGCGGAGCAGCCCTTGCTCCGCTCGCTCATATTTAGAATCAACAAAAAATTGGAAATACAAAAAGACATGGAAACAATGTAACGGCGAGCGGAGCGAGCCGCCGAAATTTTTGTTACTTTTTCGGGTAACTACCCGAGCAAAATGATGTTAAACAAGTGTCAAGCACTGGACCAAATACAGAGAAGGACAAAATACTATCGGCGAGCGGAGCGAGCCGCAAAATGCAGTGTTTTGCATATTGGCCGCAAACAGTCAAATCGGGGCGAGCGGAGTAAAGGAGATTAACAAAAATTTAGAAATAAAAAAAAGACACCGAAACAGATGTAGCGGCGAGCGGAGCGAGCCGCCGAAATTTTTGTTCCCTTTTTCGGGTTGTCACAAACTGGTTCAGAAAATAAATAACAGTGAATGGAGCGAGCTCTGAATGAGCCGCAGCCTTTTTTGAAATTGGTGAGGTAGCGTCCATGCAAGACAAGGAAGCTAAATTATGAGCTATTAGCTTCTGCCCGCGACTTCGCACGCGTTCTTTCTATGGAAACGTTCAAAGGTAATTTATATCCCATGGGAACTGATTTACGGGATAAAAAGTAGCCTATGTTTGATTCCAGGCTCAGAGCTACACTGATGCTAAATTTCAGCTCAATCTGTTCAGTAGTTTTGGTGTGAAGAAACAAACATCCATCCATCCAAACTTTCGCATTTATAATATTAGTGTGATTGTGAAGAACAATTTAAAAGTTTGTCGAATAACAACCAAATATGCGGACAACAGACTAGACAGCATATAGAATCAACGGCGAGCGAAGCGAGCCGCGAAAATTTTTATGATCTGGCTGTGCGTGTGAGTTGTTTGGTATTAGAAATTTTGCAGTTGCAAACTCGCCTGAAACGGAGAAGGAGTCCTGGACCAGAACAAGCTAGAAGCTTATCAAAACTGCAGAAAGTTATCAGAGGCAAGCAGAGCATGCTGCGATAATTTAGTGGTTTCGTTAGATTTTTGGAGTGTTTGTAAAACTGACCTCAAACGAGGGATAAGCCCATGACCAGAGGCAGACAGTTTAAAGTTGCCGGCTAGGTTAAGCGAGCTGCGACAACTTTTGATTTTTGTTAGATTTTGGGCAACTTTTTAGAAAATTAATTTGGCAAAGTGACCTAAAGCGGGGCGGGTTTTGAGCTTTGGATCACAGTCAGAAGGAACAAATGTTATCAGCGACCAGACCAAAACGCGAAAATTACGTTGTCTACTAATTTTTTGTACTGGTTGACAAAGTGACCTCGCAGAACACAGAGCACAAATAACAGTAATATTGGCGAGCGGAGCGAGCCGCGATTTTTTATTTTGCTGCCGTTGGTAACCATAATCAATGTAACGGAAGTAAACAGGACAATATAATCATTAAGCTGTGGGTTGCAATTTTTTAAGTACCTAAACTAAGATTTTGGGGGGGGTCATGACCCCCGTGACCCCCCCCCTGGGACCGCGCCTGCCTGGAGGCATTATCGGCAGAGGAAAATCGAAAGTTTCGTTTTGTCGCTTGCCATTAGCGTTTGCACGAAAACGAATCAGAAACTTCGAGTTCGTACTTAAAGCGTTCTGGGCCAGTACTCTTAAAGTACGAACTCGAAGTTTCTGATTCGATAAGGTAGAACGTGTCCCCCCCGTGACGGCAGTGAACGGGCTAACTGCCACGTATTTTGCCGCTTTTTTACAATTCTCCTTCCAACAGACACTACACTGGCTAGTAAAGCCAAAGGACCCAGCGGCCTTCCACCCGTCATTCATCAAGTTCCTGGAGGCGGGCGCCAAAAGCGGCACATCCAAGAAAGACTCGAACATTCGAGTGTCCGAGCTCCGGGAAGCCATACTGCCGCTGCTGAAGCAGGACATCGTGGAGGCGCCCGCGACGTGGCTCAGTGACAAGACGACTATGCTGCTCGCTGTCACTGTACTATCTATAGGTGAGGGTAGGATCATTACCTAAATACTGTGTGTGGGTCTGGGTGCTGCTTGCGGCTGCTACGCGGTACTTGGAATAAGACATAGTGTCAAATGTCGCAAAAACTAAACTTAACTAATTTGACAGTAAAAATGTCATCCTTTTTATTTAGATCGTTATGAAAGTGACGGCTACATTTTAAGTTATGTCAAATTAAGTACACACAATCATTATCAATCACAGCATTATTTATATAAATAAATAAAAATTGTTAAGTTTTGACATCTGAATTGACATGGCTGTAGCTTTTTTTTTACCTCAGCCTATTCTGTCTTACTGCTGGGCAAAAACCTACTTTAAATCTTTCCAGTCCGTGCGATCTTGTGCGATTTCCCACCAGTCATCAGCTTTTTATTAGTACTTCAATAGGCTGAGGTAAAAAAAAAGCTACAGCCATGTTAATTCAGATGTTGTCAAAACTAAACAATTTTTTTTATATAAATAAATAATGCTGTGATTGATAATGTGTGTACACATTAACAGCCTATTCTGTCTTACTGCTGGGCAAAATCCTACTTTAAATCTTTCCAGTCCGTGCGATCTTGTGCGATATCCCACCAGTCATCAGTTTTTTATTAGTAGGTACTTCAAATAAATTTCTAAATCGCACTCCAGAGATTAACTCAACTCTCAAACAGACTCGAGAGCTTTCTTAAAACAAAAACTAGTGTAAAACTAGCTTCGGCATCCACAGATTTTTAAATACAACAAGAAAATGTCGATTTGCACATATTAATTTGTCAACAGAATCTTCAAAGGAGATGGTAATGGCGCTGGCCCACGAGATTTGCAAACCAGACTGGCACATCACAAATAACAAAGGCCAAGAGTTCCTGGCTGTTGAAGAGGCTGGTATACACATGTGCTTGAAAAAACTGGCGCTTCAGGACAAGGACCGCAAAGTAGGGAAGTTGGGAGAAGCGCTGGCCGATTTGTTGGATTACAATACCGTAAGTTACTTACCTATACATAGTATTATAATATCTGTGCCTATACCTTACCTTTGCTGCCGTGTGGTGCACCACCCCAACTCTTCCCGCGGGTGTCGTAAGAGGCGACTAAAGGTTTTTTCCACTGGGGGCATGCCCAGTGTTTTCGATTAAAGTCATTATTTGTTAATTTTCTCATGTCATTTGGAAGTATTATGTAGCCGTATTGCCATTCCGTAGCAGTTCCTTTTACATACTGCTGTTACTAATCTGTGGCTAAGTTCCCATTTGTTTTCTTTCTTTCTGAAGTGACAAGTTAACTGCTCCGGACCAGGGTAGGTAGACTAGATTCTAGACTTAAAACTAAAACGTTCACGACGATATTGTTTAACTACCTACTAGTATTAGTATGAATTAGCAACCCTAAAAGCCGTCACACACAGAAGCCGTGGCCGGGCCGGAGGCGAAGGCGTGCGAGTTGTAGGTATCATATGAATTTATATGAAACACACACACACCGCAAGCGGTGGCGGCGCGGTGCACGGCCGTGGCGGGCCGGCTCGATTCTGTGTGCGACGGCTTTAAATCATGAACAGGTAGATGATTCTTTAGCCGGTCTTTTGACAAAAAATTATCATTCCAGATAACAAAGTGGCTGTCAACTAACAGAGGATGCTTCTTTCTGTTGAAACTGATCGAGGCCAACAGCGATTCGCCAGTAGCGAGCAAACTTCATAAAACACTGAAGCCCTACAATAGTGTGCTGCGGCAGCAAACTACAGAGGGAGCCAAGCTGTTAATGCTAAATATTTTGAATAAATAGTTTCGTTTTGTGTTGTAATAATATTGGTTTTATTCGCCTACCACTAGTAGTGCCTACACATCTGTACAGGGTGGAGTTGTTGTATTCTCTTTGCAGGTTGACTGTTTGATAACGGGAGTGGATGGCCAAATCAGAAACCGCGTGTGAAAATTTATTATAGATTAAAAAAGTTTTAGTTCGTTACCTTTGCAACCTTCAGATGATATACAGGAAACTTGACCACTCACAATTTTCGCGAAAATTTTTGTTTTCTACCAATGTTAATCAGAGGTTCAAAAACAATTTACGGTAGGGGAAGGGCGGGCAAGATGGATATAGTTAGAAGAAACGCATGTAACATAGATAATCTGTGTATTAAGCTTCAACACTTTACTTAGAACAATCATTAACTTATTAAACTATCATTGGCAACAATGAGATTAATTAAATCTTAAACAAATATTGTGTTACTCTTACATTTATAAAAAAGTGGAAATTATCCATCTTGCCCGCCCAGGGTGGGTAAGATGGATAACCTAGGAGGGCAAGATGGATCATAGATTATAAGTAGTATTCTACTCATCACACTCATCGCAAAAGTACGAGCCATAACCCATATAGGTGGTCATTAGGTAGAGATGCCGCGGGAGGAGTACACTGCCTAGGTTCTGGAGCTGGAATTAAAATTGGATGGTGATGTTGAGAGTTCGTCCGTCGAGCAGGCATTTGATTCCGAGGGAGAGCATTGTGTAGGTTCTTGGACTGGAATTATAATAGATGATGATGCTGAGGGACAATTTAACTGATCATTAGCATCTGGTTCTGGAGGAGCCAATGAAGCTGCAGCGAACATTTTATCTCCAAAAATATTCCTGTTATAAGGAAAAATCCCACTTGCTTCGAATCCTTTTATCGCGTTCAATGGCGAAAACCATCTGAAAAAACAATAACATAAACATAATAATCAAAAAACAATAACAAAAACCATCTGAAAAGACAATAACATACATTAAATTAGGTTTTACAAATGGGCGGGCAAGATGGATATATCATAAATAACGTGATCCATCTTGCCCACTCGGCTTATGATGAACGAAAATGAAAATATGTCATCAAATAAAACTAATAGACAATAATCCATTCCAAGCAAGCATGGTCAATGGTAAACAAAGTAAAATAACAACAACCCATATCAATTTACAAGAAAACGATAGAAATATTCAACTTTACTTACTTTCAAAACATCGAAACCTTGGAACACAAAACACAAACACACACCTCCAACGACCGCCGCGCGCGGGAGACCGGCGGGCACTGATCGGGGGGACGCGGCCGGCGCCTAGGCACTCTGTTGTTATGCCGCGATCGTAAAATTTCGCTGCGTCTTCGGGATATTTCGAGTATCCATCTTGCCCGCCCTATCCATGTTACCCGCCCTTCCCCTATTCTTTATTGCCTTCAGAACTGTTTAAGGCCTCCAGATAACAAATAAAGCATGCCATATGAAAATACGAAAAATCAAACAAAAAGTAAAGCTAGGTTCTGCTAGGTTAGCTGTTGGGGCACCCCAACACAACCTACTAATGTGAATCTAGTCATAATGAATGAACGTAACCGATTGCGCTCTGGCGCGCCACGACACACCCCGACACAGCAATGTGAACCTAGCTTTAGGAATTTTAACAAAAATTTAATTTGATTCAAGAAATAAAGAAAAATGTTTTTCAGTTGTTTTTGTGCGAATTAATAGCGGGTGTTTCCTCCTCTAGCCCTGATGACTGCCTGCATCCGATCAGGCACGCTCTGAATTAAGTTTATGACGTCTTCTTGCGGTATCGTTTCCCAAGCGGCCAGCGCGCTGCAACGCGGAGCTCATTTAGTGACTCTGGTGGATTGGAACCCGACTTGATCTTTCTTTTTAGCATGTCCCAAATGACTGTTCTATCGGGTTCAAGTCCGGGCTACGAGCTGGCCACTGTAACTTCTGGATCCCAACCTCTTGAAGATACTCCTTGACGCAGCGAGCGACGTGGGGGCGAGCATTATCGTGCATCAACAAAAAATCTTCGTACCCAATAAACCCCGAATAGGGTAGAACATGATCCTGGAGAATTTCTTCGATGTATCGAGTAGCGTTTAACCGGTTGTCGACGACCACTAACTCGGTACGAGCCTCGGAACTCACACCTCCCCAAACCATTATGGAGCCACCATGAAAACTCACTGTTTGTGTAGTGGTAATGGGTAGGTAGGGGAGACCGAGGAGGGTTGTGACAATTTTTACTTAGAAGAGCATATCTCAATAAAGAAACGTACCACAATTATGAAATCTATGCCTAAATACACCCCAATCCTTTCAACATTAAAAACAGTCATGAGAGTTAACGAAAGTTATAAAGTTTCAGAGAAAATCCACGAAAATTAAAACTACTCCCTTTGTCACAACTCTCCTGACACCGAGGTAAGTTGTGACAGGTACCAGGGTAAGTTGTGACAGCTGTATATCTAGACTATATTTGATAAATAAAAATACTTTTATATTAATTAGAAACGAAAAACACCTTTTTTGCCTAAAAATACTTTATTTATCATTTTGTCATAATTGTTGGAACTACAAACATTAACTTAATGAGCAATAAATCTTTTATAAGTAATTATGGCTTTATTACGAGATCAGTCGTTATAAAATCAGTCAAAATTTTTAATGTAATCTGATAAACAATTATGACAGACGTATTGCAGCTCGCCCCCAGTGCAATCTTCGCGAGACTAGCCTTTACATTCCAGGCACTGAACCCACTTCGCATTGGATCTGCTACGTGCATAGGATTCAAGGCAACACAGGCAGAAACCATCATTATCAGCATCTTCTTCGACATCACCTGTACTTTTCTTGTTAGTCTTCTTCTTGCTTTTTGAGGTTTCTTATTTTCTTCGTTTAAAACACGGTTTTCCACATTTTTTAACTTTCTACTGGCTTCTATAGCAGCTATTACATCTTTAAGGCGCTACCCCGACCCAAATCAGCGCCACCATCTATTTTATTTAATTATTATGATAAACGAAATAATTTTTAAAAAAAACGATCGGGCAGTTTGAGCTTCCTATCATAAGCTTTTTTTTAATGCCTCTATAAATGTTTTAGTTTGTATAGTACAGGAGGAGATGCGAAGTTGCTCATTTGTCCCACCATGGTGGCCAAAAAGAGCAACTTCGCATCTCTGCTTAAAGTATACAAAATAAAACTTTCACAGGCACATGTAAAAAAAGCTTATGATAGGAAGCTCAAACTGCCCGATCGTTTTTTTAAAAATTCTTTCGTTTATCATAATAATTAAATAAAATAGGTGGTGACGCTGATTTGGGTCGGGGTAGCGCCTTAATAGGCTTAAGACAGAATTTTATTGCTGAATAGGTACCTACTCTTATGTAAAACTTAGGTTGAAGAATGGACTAAGTTAAACGAAAATACATAAACACAAAAAAAAACACTAGATATCACAGCAAAATGCGTGCAAATTACAAACAAACTTAAATGCCAAAGGTGCCAAAAATTGCGACCTGGTCAGAATAATAATTCGTAACTTCAAAACAAGATGCAAACACAGCATGACAATGCCACACTTTGAAACTTCGAAAGCCACACAATTTTTGGAAATTTTGCGATGCTTCTAAAATTTATTTCAGCAAAAAAATGCCTCAAAAAAGGTTGCCTTTTTTGAAATTGGTGAGGCATGCGTAGCAAGACAAAGAAGCTAAATATTGAGCTTAGAACCATTTATAAAAGAAACTATCGTAGTTTGACGTATTCATTACGTCTCTCGTTAATGGATGAAACGATGCTGTTTTTCCAACACAAATCGTCGTATCCTACGAATAAGGTTACAGTTGCAAAACACCAACTTTATAGGAGACGGTTTTTTCTTATTATTTCGAAAAGTTTCCTTTATACGAGTAAGTTTTTTTTTCTAAAAAGTTTTATCATGATTTTAGCTAAATAATCATGTAGGTTTCATAAATTTAAAAAACCGTTTTCTCTGGTTTTTGTCGCTTAGCACCTTGTTCCGCGTGCAAGTTTCAAATCGACACTGTTTTATTCGCCTTTGTGACCTTTTTCCACGGCGATTTTGCTTCACGACGTCGATTGAGATGGTAACAATCGCCTTTGTAAGCTTATTCGATGAAATTTGAGGGACAATTACAAAAACACTAAGGTAATATTTTACTTTCCTTCAAGAATTTCGTTTAGTACCTTGTTAATGAGCGTCAGAAACTGTTTACTCATGCTGCACAGGACGCTTTACTACCTGGACGATATTAGATGGATTAAGCTTGCCCAGCACCCAATCTGGCGAAGATCCGCCTGCAGGAGGTTGCGGGATCAATTGCCGACTCGGGACAAATGTTCGTACAACTACTACCGCTGACTTGTCAAAGTACCTACTGCAAAAATGCATCTAATCACTCAAAAATTACTAATCACTAATCACTATTCACTCTGTGGCGCGGTGGGCGAAGGTCCGCCTGCGACGCAGGAGGTTGCGGGTTCGATTCCCGCCTCGGGACAAATATTTGTACGATCTGCAGATATTTGTTCAGGGTGTTCTGGTCGTTTTCTATGTAAGTATAATAAAAAATATCTATCTATGTACTCGTATATTATTATGTATATCAGTTATCTAGTACCCATAACACAAGCTCTGCTTACCTTGGGGCTAGATAATGCTGTGTGAATTGTTCAGCATTATTTATTTAAGTATTTTTATTTATTTATTTATTTAAAATCATTCAAAAGCTAAAACCGACTTCGTATGAAAGTGTTGGACTGCTGACATACTGAAAAATTGTGTTTTCGTAAACTATGCAGAACTCATCCTAGGGTTTCTGAATGCTTGATTCAAATTAATAATTGAAACTTATACGTTATAATTCCTTTCATATAAAACAAAGTAATTCAGCAGTAAAAATTTTAAAACTAAAGTCATTTAAAGTTATTTAGTCAATTGTTCCTAGATCATGGCGCATGAAACTGTGTCGAAATATTGGAAAACTCACAACTCAAATAATGGTAAATAACCCGTTTTAAATGACTTAAAAATAATTCAGTGCACTGACTAATAAATAAAATGTTTTATTTCTAATTAAACATTCGCATTACATTCGCGTGCATTCTTGCAATTGTGAATGCGAGTATTCGTTACATCTTTAGTATGGATAAATGGGTCTATCTATGGCCTTTATTCACAAAGAAAATTACACTAGTATTTACAATTGAGACAACTGAACTAATTAAAATAATTAAATAGCTAATCTATTAGATTATTTTAATAATAGATTGATAAGCCTATGCTTAACGTATTTATTTTCCAATCTGCCATTTAGCTGTGAAGGCTATTTATTGGATTTTTTGTTCCTAGTTTATTCTAACCTATTTTGTATTTGTATGTACATATAAGCTGTAGGCCTTCCTTAACAATAAATAAAGTATTTAAATTACAATCTGCAGATGTTAGTCCAGGGGAGGGTGTTCTGGTTGTTTTCTATGTATAACAAAAAAAAATTTATGTAATCTTATTTTATTAAGTATATAAGTCATCTAGTACCCATAACACAAGCTCTGCTTAGCCTGGGGCTAAATGGTGCTATGTGGATTGTCCAGCATTATCATTATAATATTATTATTAATCCATCTTCTCAATTTAATCGACCATATCCAGATGAGATAATTCGTCAACGAGCCTTAAGCCTACTGCTGTGGGTTTACTCACGTTATATTATTAGAGAATACATATTTTGAATTACTTCATTTTATATGAAAGGAATTATAACGTATTCGTTTCAATTATTCATTTGAATCAAGCATGGAGTCTCGTTTAGCTTCTCCTCCAGAGCGTCTACGGACTTTGCGGTGACGATCGCGGCCACATCATCTGCGTTCATGAGGTCTACGCGGAGGTCACAGCTCCGGGCAGATCGAGGGAGAACATTATGTTGGAGACAGATGACCCCTTTTTTTTTTTTTTTTTTTTATCCTGAGGGAAATGCGCACGCATATCGTACTGCCACGGGGAGACAGTACGATGATGTGGGACTCTAACACCACTAAAACCCTCAGGGTGCTTCCGCCTTTGCCGCTTGTGGTAGGAACGTGGGAACGCTTACTCATCCACGAACCCACCGCGGCTGCCCGATATCGGGCCCCTCACTGGGGGTGTGCAGCACCCCCTCTTCGCGACGCGCCAGAAACACATGACGCGCCACGACCACCTTGGGGACCTTAACCGTCAATTGGGCGCCGGACGACCCCGTGTCCGAACGCCCAAGGTCCCCTTGCGACGGGTCAGTCGAGTGGCCCCGCCGCCTGCCACACGGTCGCAGAGGATAGGGAAAGCGGCCATCGCCTTACCGACAGACCTCCTCCCCTGCGACCCCACCGCGTCCGCCATCGTACGGTGGCGACCCCGCCAAGGCCGCGGAAGGCAGGGAGAGCGGCGTACCTCAATACCGGCACTCCTCTCCCGCCGCGGCCTCCACCTCCCTGCGGCCATGCTGCCCATACAGCACAGCCACCCGCCTCAGTTGCGGTGCCTCCCATACGACACCGCAACCTACTACCGCTCCAACTGGGCTTAGAGCGCAAAACCCAGAGGAGCGGTCCGTCCAGGGGCCAGCCGTGTCGCCGTCTGCGTTGGCATGGCCCCATGGGTTCCTCTTAGCTTCATCGCGGGTGACTAGGCCGCGATTACTAAGCCCCCCCGCCTCGACAAGGCGGGAACCCTTCGGGGGGGAGACAGATGACCCCTGCGCTACCCCCATGGTGGACGAGAGGGTTTCTGATCGCTCAGTACCACCGGCAACAATTTATGATCGCTCACGCAGCATCTCCGTAAGTACGGCAAACGATGCTCCCTCGATTCGATCCCATAGTGATTCATTTTGCAAGTACGGGCTGGCCACGTCGAAGCCTTTAGATAGGTCGCAGCACAACACGGCCACCTGCAACTTCCGCTCGCGCGCTGCCAGCACATCGCCGCACCATCTCGCGCGTCAGCGACGTCGTGGAGTAGCCGGCGCAGTACGCATACCGCCGAGGCAACAGGGCGTCCGTCGCCAGCAAGTACTGCACCAGCCGACTGCTCAGCCCGTTCTCGAGAACTTTCGCAATAGCTGGTATGATCGATACTGGCCTGTAGCTATCCATGTTCTCTCGCCTACCTTTACCTTTATAGATGGGAGACACTTCGCTTACTTCCGCTCGAACCAAGCATAATCCAGAGAAATACTCCGTTCAGAAAGAAAAAGATAGGCAACGGTATTTTCTAAAGAAGAAAGAAGGGAAGATAGAAACAGTTAGTGAATTAATAAATAATAAATAAAGAATGCTGGACAATTCACACAGCATTATCTACCCCCAAGCTAAGCAGAGCTTGTGTTATGGGTACTAGATAACTGATATACCTACTTATTACAATACACTGCATAGATAGATAATTTTTATTATACATAGAAAACATCCAGAACGCCCTGGACAAATGTCTGCAGATCGTACAAATATTTGTCCCGAGGCGGGAATCGAACCCGCAACCTCCTGCGTCGCAGGCAGACCTTCGCCCGCTGCGCCACAGAGGTCGTCAAAATTAGATCCTCGTCAGCAATGAATTGCTAGAGAGAATAGCAGATTCTCCTCTAATAAACAAAATTAAACTCAAAAACTGATTAAGAAGTAGGTAGGTAAATATGGTAGGTAGTGATTTAAGAGTGTTTTTTGATGTTAAATTTTGTTTGCTATAGGTACTTTCTTAGAAGAAAACTACCATATAAAATATTTGTTCCGTAATTTTATGAAACTTTCTATCTACTTTTTAGTGAAAACTCATTATGTTATTTATAAACCATCCCGAAATTCCTTCTAACAATGATTATGAATATTATGATATGCTAATTCACACAAAATGTGTATAATGTATTTCAAAATATAAATGTCGAATATTTTTATATATTTGATTACGGTGATATGAATACTGATTTCCGTGGACACCATATTTTTATAATTGAATAACTTCGTTACCGTTAAGCCAATTAAGTTCCCTCTGGTACCAATAAATTTTAAATAAAATCTATATTCAGAATATTTAATCATTATGTGTAATTTCAACAAAAGAAATGTGACACGAAAGTCAAACAAAAAATGAGTTTCCGAAGAATGACCCATAGCATCTACTAGTATAGATAAATCAATTTCCAATAGGTATTTGCTTACATAGAACTGTTCTTTGATCATGCTGTGTACACATATTTAGGGATACAGTCGTTTTATTATTGTGTCCTTCTATTTGTATAATATTTGATTGTATTCTGTTTTGTGTGCCAAATAAATAAATAAATTAATTCCACTCCGCCTCCGCCTCCGCGCTGCTTGACGGCGGTTATAATTATAGTCTATTATGTAGGGAGGCTCAGTGTTACAAATTAATTTATATACAAAACGAAATCGTGGATTGGTTGCATAGCATCGTGGAGTCCCCAACTCCCATGGGACTAGTGTCATTCCGTCGGGCCTCTTACCATCGTCACGCAACACACCATTCAGTTCGAGAAAAGCTGCTACGTTAGCAGTGACAAAGGCCCGCCGGATAATGTCGTTAGGCTGGCGTGTAAATAATTATAAATACTAGTTCTAATTTATTTCTATTATTTGATTGTAATTTTCTTTGTGGATAATGTAACGAGTTACGTTACAAAATAAATATGATACCAAATACTTTTTACATAAAAATAATGAAATAGAAAAAATACAAAAACATGACTATATTTTAGTATTTTTTCTATTTTATTATATACCCAAGAGAAAAGAAATTAATGAATAAATGAATCACAATTACTAGCTCCTGAAATATATTTTTGGAATAAGTCCGCTCCAGACATAGATGATTGCTATGTCTGGAGTATGATTTCAATTTTATTTTATACCGAAGAGAAAAGAAATTAATGAATAAATTAATCACAATTACTGAGTTCCGGAAAGGCTAGCCCGTGGGCTATTTCACTGGTCATCACATTACACTAATATTATAAATTAATGCGAAAGTTTGGATGGATGGATGGATGGATATTTCTTCACGCCAAAACTACTGAACGGATCGGGCTGAAATTTTGCATACAAGTAATCCTAATCCTGGAATCAAACATACATAGGTCTATAGAACTACTTTTTATCCAATAAATCAGTTCCCATGGGATATAAATCACCTTTGAACGTTTCCATGGAAACAACGCGTGCGAAGCCGCGGGCAGAAGCTAGTTATTTATAATTTCTTTTTTGCTCTAAGATCTCGTTATCAATAAAATAAAACCACAATCGTCTAACCAAAGTATTTATTAGGAAACACGTAGACAAAATATCATTGCAATATGTCAGTTAATAACTACAACGATAACTTCGTATATAGATCGAAAAAGTTTCATACAAAGGTGGCAACGTACAAAATGGCAACAAGTATTTGGCAAAATGCGTGTAACAGGGTGTACACAAACGCGACATTGACACATTGATAAACCTTTATATTAATACGAAAGGAATATGACGATTTTTTTAGATGCAACCTGTGCTAACTTGTCTATGTTTTAACTTATTCTATGAGAGTAAAATCCTCATTCAATTGATTAACAGTAAGAACAAAATATACTAAAACAATAATAAAACATTATTGATTAAAATATTAAATTGTACGTGCAAGCAGCTTTGGCTAAAAATGAAAATCAAAACTCTACATTTAAGATCAACTGAAGCATCCGATCGAGTATTTGATCCTTCTAAAAAGATTTACTTATCAAGCTTATATGAGATTCCAAGATTAATGTAAATATATAAACATTTTTATCTTGCTTATTTACCACCACACGACACTATTGTAGGAGTTATTCATATTTGACTAACAGTTTACTAAAATGTACACCATTTCACAGAAGCGTGTAAGTACTAATACATTAAAATCTGACTCTAAACTAATAAAGTTTGGATGCGACCGAAGAGTTTTAAAACAGTTTGATGAAGAGTTTCTAAAACATGTGGATAAGCATAATAGACTACAAAGGCTTTTTAATTAACGACTCAGGTGGGACTAATTTTTAGTACCTAAATCAACGTAACTCAAGTAATCCTTAGTATATTTAACTTCTAAGATTCTTTAAAGTGTGGTTGGTTAACACTATAAAAACAAATGACTCAAATACTCTCAAACGAAACTAACATGAGCACCAAACTTAGTACGAAGGTTCTCGGCCACCGCGCTTGACGTCTTGCTTGACGAGGAATTACTCAGCTCTTTTAGTTTCTTCACGAGGAACGTGTGTATATCAGCAAAGCTCAGTCTATCAATGTCGTTTTTATACCAACATTCTTGTATCAAAATATAGGTCCAGGGGTACCTCGCAGCGCGGGAGGTACTCGAATCGACCTGCATCCTTAGCCATGTTGGTGACATTATCTAGTACCTGTGGGGGCAAATAGCACCTGTTAGTGGGCACAAATACTACCTGTAAGGGGCACAAATACAACATGTTAGGGGCACAAATGCCGATAAACATCACCTATTTGGTCTACAAGTACGTACTATACAGGGCGTCCCGCGGCCATGACACGTGGCGGGAAAGTATCTTAAATATAGTAGACAGTAAATTTTACTGATTAAAGACTTAATTTTGATTTTAAAAACAAATTTATACTGAATTCAAAGAATTTTGAACAATCGCCTGTCTGAACCGAACGGAACCCGCCAAATCGTAATAAAAAACACGCGTAGTTATACGATACCTATCGATCAAAGCGTCGTATCCTACGAATAAGGTTACAGTTGCAAAACACCAACTTTACAGGAGACGGTTTTTTCTTATTATTTCGAAAAGTTTCCATTATACGAGTAAGTTTTTTTTTCTAAAACGTTTTATCGTGATTTTAGCTAAATAATCATGTAGCTTTCATAAATAAAAAAACCCGTTTTCTCTAGTTTTTGTCGCTTAACACCTTGTTCCGCGTGCAAGTTTCAAAACGACGCTGTTTTAAGCGCCTTTGTGACCTTTTTCCACGACGATTTCGCTTCACGACGTCAACTGAGATGGTAACAATCGCCTTTGTAAGCTTATTCGATGAAATTTGTGGGACAATTACAAGAATACTAAGGTAATATTTTACTTTCCTTCAAGAATTTCTTTTGGTATCTTGTTAATTAGCGTCAGAAACTGTTTACTCATGCTGCACAGGACGCTTTACTACCTGGACAATATTAGGTGGATTTAACTTGTACAGCACCCAATCTACGACCTTAGTGGCGCAGCGGGCGAAGGTCCGCCTGCGACGCACGAAGTTGCAGGTTCAATTGCCGTCTCGGGACAAATGTTCGTACAACTACTACCGCTGACTTGTCAAAGTTGTACTGCTAAAATGCAACTAATCGCTCAAAATCATTCTAAAGCTAAAAGTAAAACCTAGTTCGTATTAAAGTGTTGGATTTCAGCAATCCAACACTTTAATACGAACTAGGTTTTACTTACATACTACATACTACGAAAAATAGTGTTTTCGTAAACTATGCAAAACTCATTCAAGGGTTTCTGAGTGCTTGATTCAAATTAATAACTTATTCGTTTTAATTCCTCTTATATAAAACAATGTAATTCAGCATAAAACTTTTAAAACGATTTAACAGGTTATTAAAACTTAATTCATTTAAAATTATTAAGGTAATTGTTCCGTGATCATGGCGCATGAAACTGTGTCGAAATAGTGGAAAACTAACAACTCAAATCATTTTAAATAATCCGTTTTAAATGACTTACAAATAATTCAGTGCAGTGACTAATAAATATAATGTTTTATTTCTCCTTAAACATTCGCATTACATTCGCGTGCATTCTTGCGAATGCGAATGTGAGGTTTCGTTACATGTAGTGTGGATAAATAAATAAATAAAATAAATGGGTCTATCTATTAGATAATTGTCATAATAGATTGATATGCCTCTGCTTAACGTATTTATTTCCAATCGGTAATTTAGCCGTGAAGGCTATTTATTGAATTTTTTCTGCTAGTTTATTCTAACCTATTTTGTATTTGTATTTCTTTTTATTTCTTTGGAAGACAGGCAGTACATAGATTATATAACGAGAAACAATAAGAATTTTCTTAAACCAGTAAAGTCTCCACTATAAACCAAATTACACATAAAAACTGGTGAACAGACTTAACAAACAAACATATCGTGTGAAAATTAACTTGCTTATAATAATAAATTGAAATAAGTAACCATATTAACAAATTAAGTATTAATATTAACAAAGATAGAACACTATTTCTAACAAACATGAGGAAAAGGCTAAAGGCAAAATAAAATAATTTAAAGTAAGTTATTAACTTGGCGGCAGCAATGCCTACAATGCTTCTACGAAACGAGGCGGCGGCGGTTGAGTCGAAAATATCAATTTCGTTGATAAATTTATTGTAATTATTGCAAGCTCTATTCAGAAACATGTTCTGCCTATAATTTGTTCTAGAGGTTGGAGTCCAAAAAGTTTTCTTTTTCCTAGATGAAGCCCGTGGGAAATGCAAATAAATATTATTTCGTTGTATTTCTTCAATATGTACTTTAAATTTTGGATTCCAGACTGTTGATCCATATTCAAGAATTGACCTGACGAAGTTGTTATATAATAGGATAAGAGTTTAAGGGCGTTTAAAGTCCCTACCAATTCTCATAATAAATCCAAGCATTCGATAAGCCTTGGGCGTAATTGTATCGAAATGAGCGATAAAAGATAATGTAATGGATAAAAGATGCAAATTATAAGCTGCAGGCCTTCCTTAAAAATAAATAAAGTATTTAAATTACAATCATCAAATAAAAAGATGTTTGTCCAGGGGAGGGTGATCTGGTCGTTTTCTATGTAGGTATAATAAAAAAATAGATGAATGTAATCTTATTGTATTAAGTATATCAGTCATCTAGTACCCATAACACAAGCTCTGCTTAGCTTGGGCCTAAATGGTGCTGTGTGGATTGTCGAGCATTATCATATAATATTATTATTAATCAATCTTCTCAATTTAGTCAACCGTATCCAGATGAGAGAACTCGTCAATGAGCCTTGAACCTACTGCTGTGGGTTTACTCACGTTATATTATTAGAGAAAACATATATTTTGGTGTTTTATAGTCTATTTCATAATGGTATATTCTCTACATGATTTAAGTAGGGGGACTAGGAAATACAATGAATTAATATAACTTTAAACGTATTTATTTAGTATGTAAAAGTTCATAGTTTTCCTGTTATTTAAGATGTATTTATTTGGAAAAAAATAATCCTTATGATTGAGTCTTTTCATCGGTATCGTAAAATTACGGGTGGATATTTTATAATTTGGCGGGTTTGACTCCTGGTTCAGACAGGCGATTATTCAAAAATCTTTCAATGTAGTTAAAATTGTTTTAAAAATCCAAATCAAGTCTTTTTTCAGTAAAATGTTCTATCTACAAAATTTAAGATACTTTCCCTCCACGTGGCATGGCCTTGGGTCGCCCTGTATAGATTCTTACAAGTTCTACAGGCTACAAGATTAGTTCCCCTTGTGGAGCTGGCCGTATGAAGCCCATGTCAGAGAAATAGTTTTCTTCATTGCTGCAAAAATAAAGAGTACTGAATAAAATCAAGTTTTAAACAGAGGCTCTAATATCAATCTATATTATGACAATAATCTAATAGATATACCCATTTATCCATAAGAGAGATGTAACGAATACTCACATTCGCGAACATTCGCGAGATTTAATACTCGCATTCTCATTCGCAAGAATGCACGCAACGAATGTAATGCAAATGTTTAAGGGCAAATAAAAAATCTATTAGTAACTGCACTGAATTATCTTAAAGTCATTTCAAACGGGATATTTACCATGATTTTCCAATATTTCGACACAGTTTCATGCGCCATGATCACGGAACAATTGACTTAATAATTTGTGATGATAGCCTGTATAATAAACAGTTTCAAGTTTATGCTGAAATACCTTGTTAAATAAAAGGAATTATAACGTATAAGTTTCAATTATTTATTTGAATCAAGCATTCAAAAACCCTAGGGGAGTTTTAAAACTACTATACCAATAAAATATTTTTTATAATATTTTTGTTTTGCAATTAGTCACTAATCAATCACTAATTTATGTGCCCGCCTCATACTCTACTGCACTGTTTTCCCCTCGCTCGGAGTCGACACACAGCGGTCACCCGCGCCCGCGCGCCTTTTCGCCCGCGGTACACGATTATTGTATTCAGTATTCAGTACTTTATTGCGAAAACAAAAATATTACATATAGTAAGTATTCATGTACCCTGTCAGGTAGGGTATGGCAATATATCTTAATCTAGGACTTAAGTTTAAGGACTAAATTAAGTATTTTGTATTTTATACAAAATTAGGAGATCTTTTATGAACAATAAATAACATTTGTGTAGTTTAGAATTATATAAATTTACTTTGGTAGGTACAATAACACTTTTTAACAAAATAGTTTACTTTTTATAAATTTGTGTGACTAGGTTATACTTAACATCTTATAATTAATCAATATATAACCTATTATATTATTAAGAACACTTCGAAGCTCTTCCGTTGTTAAAAAGAAAATGTAGGGATTCTATCCTAATAGTTTGTCTTCAAAAAAGTCTTTTATGTATATTGTGGATATTGTGGAGTGTGTAACCATATTCGCCGGGAAATGCCCATGTCGGTTGCGTTTCGTACATGAAAAAAAGTGCCAAAGCTGTTCGTTACCTTATTCGTCGGGCTAAATGCATCAGTGCAATTGTAACCAAATTTTTAAACCTTAATAACTTTTTTGTATTCATTATTTATTTACTTTTTTCGAACTGGTATGATGCAAATGATAATGGAGATTCCAAAAATACAATAAAAATAAAAGGTCACATTGGCGACTGTAACCTTATTCGTAGGATACGACGAATAAGGTTTGTAGTTCGCTTACATCCTTAATGAACAATTTATGAGTTTGTTGAATATCAACAAAATAAGAGGACAACAGACTACAACCTATAGAATCAACGGCGAGCAAAACGAGCCTTGAACATTTTTATGATCTGGCTGTGCGTGTGAGTTGTTTGGCATTCGATTTAGCAGTTTGCAGTTACAAACTCACCTGAAACGGAGGTTGAGTCCTGAACTAGAGCAAGCCAGAAGCTTTATGAAACAGCAGAAAGTTATCATCAGTCGGCGAGCATAGCATGCCGCGAAAATTTGTTTGATTTTTGGAGTACTTTGCAAACTGACATCAAACGAGAGATGAGCCCATGACCAGAGGCAGGCAATAAAGTTGCCGGTGAGCCACGACAATTTTTAGATTTTTGGGTTATTTTTATCAATTTTGCAAAGTGACCTAAAGCGTGGGTCGAGCTCTGGACCATAGTCAAAGAAAAAAATGTTATCGGCGAGCGGAACAAAGCACGAAAATTTTGTTGTCGACTTTGATTTCTTGGCGCTGGTTGACAAAGTGACCTCGCAGATAATTTGTTAAATTTTTATGCTTTTTACCGTGGTGGTTGGATTTATACAAACTGACTATAGCAGACCAGTTAGAGCACTCAAGTTCAGTTCAGTTCTCGTCATAGATAACGATAACGAAAACATAAAGCACAAGATACCAGTAATAGGCGAGCGGAGCGAGCCGCGATTTTATGATAATCTAAATCAAAGTGACAGCAGTATACAGGAAAAAATAATCATCAAGCTGTGGATTGCAAATTTTTAAGTACCTACCTAAACTAAGATTTGGGGGGGGGGGGGGGGTCACGACCTCTCTTTTACTCTTACATATTGTTTACGTGTGAAAAAGATCGCTATCGTTGTAAACTGGATAGGATAGGACTGATTTTGAAAACAGAGATACCTAATAGTAGGTACCTACCTAATAAATGATTGATAATAATACCCTACCTAATGTTTATTTTTTCGCCTTCTTACCTTTTCTATTTTCAGACTACTGAATCATAATAAACTTAAACTACAAATAACATTCGTAAGTAGGTCTATTTATTATGCTTACAAACGTAATTATAAAAGTAAGGCACTATTTGTATGTCGTGATCGGATGCAACTGTTTGGCGCCGTTTTCTGTGATCGGATGGGACGTCGCCGAAACAATGGCCGCTGACGAGGAAAGTAAATGATCGATACCGGTAGTGGATTTGTGGTGTTGATAACAATAAAAAATATTTATCGAATACGTTCAAAAACCCATTGATTCCCTTGTGGTTTTTTTATAATGACCAAAGGCATCTTTTTTCAAATTTGGAGCATGTTTAGGTACCTGCACGGAGCAGTGTTACAATAAATTACGGTAGGTACCTACAACTTTTATCGGTTATTGAGAGTTTCTACAAGACTCTTTATGCGTCCACCTCAGAAGAATCCAATCTGTCACAAGAAGATGCCAAAGCCCCACCAACAAAACGGCATAACACGGAGACATTCCCGCACATTTTTTTTTCAATTGGTAGTATACTACTGCGGCTGCGCGGGGTGTATCGGGGTGTCTATCGAGTTGAAAGTTCTGCTGAATCTTGTAACACAACGTTTAACAGTGCTGCAATGACGAGCATGAATAATGGCCGCCAGTCGACGCCACAGGCAGCGCCACCCGCTGATCCAGAATCATCAAGGACATGTAGGGAACTCGAGTTCGCAGCGATGAAAGAAACACTGAAGTTTTGCCATGACCACCAGAAACGAACAGGCTGCACAAGACCTGATTGTACATATTTGCATACGACTAAAGATGAGGAATACTTATTTTATACAATGGGCCAGATGCCTCGCGTGTTGATCGATCGCTACGCCAAAACGTCTTGCCTGGCTTTGTTCAGGGCAGGAGCTGAATCTTTGCCTCCCCAAATGTACGAGTACATAGCGCAACCTCCGCCTCCGCTGCCGCCACCCCCGGTACACCCCGGTACACCACTTCTCGCGGTATTCGATCCAACTAGACCACAGCCGCCTTTTAAAAAACCATCAACACTCAGAAGATCTGCAGAAGACTGTGAAGCGAGGCCATGCAAATTGCGGAAATCGGAGACCTCCCATGAAAGCACCTGCGAAAAATGTATGCTGGGGCTTACCAGGCTAAAGATAAGCGACGAACAAAACAACGATATAAAGTCGAAGAACGAGATGATCCTACCGAAAACTGTAGCAAAGGAGCGAGAATTCGAGGTACAAAAACGATTCCTGGAACTCCTGAGCCCTGAGATTTTCAGCAGAGCAGAAAAGTACCTACATAATTGAGATGATTTCTCCGGTAGATGCTTTTTGCAAAATGGTCCTGACGTCAAACTCCTTCTTGCCGCAACCTAACTCCAATAACTCTCCATCGTCGTCGCTCCGTAACTCTTGAACACCATCGTCGGAAGGGAACGCGACGTGGAACCGGCTCCTATGAGTTCGGACGCTTTGTTGCTCCAACAGCTGACTTCGTGCTTGCGCCCGATGACAGATAACGGCTCGCCTGGTTTGCAGACGTCCGTCGGTTATTTTCAATAAATCCTCGGAGCCTCGCAGCGCGGGGAACGGATCCGCCCGCTCCTTCTCCGAGGCCGGGCCATCAACAGTTCGGCCCTATGAAGGTGTCGGGCCTTCGCCATCTCGGCCCTACGAAGCTGTCGGGCCTTCGCCATCTCGGCCCTACGAAGGCGCCGGGCCTTCGCCAAATCTGCTTTGCGACAGCGCCGTGGCTTTTGGAACATATCTACTGTAAGGAAATGTCGTCGTATAAGCCCGTGCGCAATCCGCCGCCAACACCGGCGCGTCGCGGGGCGCCTGCGAACGGCCAGTACCACTGTGGTATGGAGTTGTCGGCGACGACTCAGGGTGCGCGACCTGTCCCCGCGCCGACTGTGTAGTTCCCGGGACCGGGTCCGTACGGCTTGCCGCAACCGCAAGTGCGAGCACGATGCCCGCCCAGCCGCCTTCTACGTCCAAATGTCCCCTTACAACGGCGGCAATCCCCCTTACCATGGGTACACATAATGTAATGACTTATGATTATGAATGACTTCTTGATCCTAATCTACGTTAGTTTTAAATAGAATTAGTAAGTTTCTAGTTACGTAAGTGTAAAGTTAAAAAATATGAATAAATTTTCATTCAATAAACTAATTAGCATTCACAGTCACCACTATCATTTCAAAAGTTACTGTACAGTACCAGAGTAAAAAGTTAGATTTATAATTTGTTCAGTTACTTTTGGAAAATTGGTGTTCATTAATTTTTCTTTTTTAATTTTTCTTTCTAGCCCCCCCCCCCCCCTTTTCAAAATTATCCCCCCTTCTTTTGACCATTTTTCAAAAAGTTTTCGTTTTACAGACTTCTCTATATTTTTCCTGTAAAATATAGATTCATGTCTACAAACGCTCCATACATTTCAAATGGATCGCTCTGCAAACTTCGGAGATGGGGGGGGGGGGGGGGTATATTTTACTTATTTCGAAAAGTATAAAACTTACAGAAATTTCAAACTTTACTATTTTGAACCTTCTTTACCTTTCATTTGATACCCCACTTGACTTTGTAGGTCACTTTTAAAATTTCGACATCTGAATTTTTATGGAAAATAATTTTCATTTTTAATTTTTTTTCTCAAAATCTGTACAGGCGCACGAAATGTATTAGGTATTATTTTAAATTTCAAGTTGATAGCTGCTGTAGTTGCCGAGGTATTAAGGAGGGAAAAAAGGACAGACAAAGCGAGACCATAAGGGTTTCGAAACCCTAAAAATAATGAAATTACAAACGTTTTTACATTTTGCGGTGTCTGACAGACTATCACGTCAGTCCCAGAGGGTGTAATAATAGTTCTCTGGGCCTGCCAAATAATAATATCTATTGGTAGGTAGGTACCTAAAAATAATTGACTAGGGACTGTTTTTAATGATTAGGAATAAAAGGCTCTTTATTTCTATTTGATTTATTTATTACTATCTAACTAAGGCATTATAACCAAAGGAACTTGTGCCTACCGAATACATCAATATGTGGCTAGTAAGCCACATATTATATTATATTTCATATATATTATATTTCGGTAGGCGTATATTTTTCTACAAGTATGTAGAAAAATATACGGGTAGAGACGGACAACCCACGCCACAGGTCAGTCCAAAAAACTTAAAAATGATATCCACCCTACATTATTTGCTGCCATTCCATACAAAAATGTAACAAGTGTTTTCTGATAGTTTTCTGAGAAAAAAAAATGTAGAACGACGACGGACGAAACGTCAACTATGTTATGTTTATGCCCAACTTGATCTTTGGAGGTTGAACCTAGGCAATATAGCCGAAAATATAGAGCTCTCAGATTGAAAATAATATCTACATTATAACTTCTTAACAATTCATTGTTCAATTTGAAGTCATTATTTCTTTCTTACAAATTCACACAGATGCTAAACTACAAGTACCTACCTACCTAATGAAAGTCAAATAATCTGTAGATCTAGGTACCTATTAAAAGGTAGGTAAGTACATTTTGAAATTTTTTTTGTACTGATCTGAGAGCCCTAGTTGAACCTCTATAACTCTGTAACAGCGTTTTCCAGCGAGGTGGAAACTTCTGAATCGTTGAACATTCTTTGAACATTCTGGACAAAATTCTAAAATAAAAATATATATAAGTACGTTAGTAATATTTGAGATATAGTACGCTATGCCTATTATTCGAGCGCGTGTGGACTGTGAGCCCTAGTCTAGGGGTTATACCGGCTTCAATAAATCCCACCGAATCCACCCCACTGACAACAGAAATACATTTTTTCCCACAAATCAGTTCCCATGGGATAGAAAACGTTGCACAGAAACAACGCGTGCGAAGCCGCGGGCAACAACTATTTACTTATAATATAATACAATAATATTGTACACAGCTGAATATATGCCAGCCAACATATTATGTTGGCTGGCCTATATTCAGCTGTGGATGTATATACAGGCTGATGATGATAATTATTCAGAATTAATATGAAAATATATATAATATTATGTGGGTGTTTTCTGATATTACACTAGTACTAGAGTTTATTTATTACAGCACCTCTTGATTCATCATAACATAAATCTTATTACACTAAACTGTAGGTATTCACAATAGAACAGTTATTTATTCGACAAGTGGGCAAAACTTTTTTTTATTGAACGTGCCGATTTTAAATACGGGGCTAGCGAAGCAGTGTAGACTGCTGAGGTAGCGAGGGATTTAAAAGACACGAAACAAAAATATTTGCCCTCGAGATGAACATAAAAGTTTTCACCACGACTAGCGAGAAAATAATTTGTAATTTATGAAAGAGGTCGAATGTCGAAACTCACTTTGGTCAACAATCTTGGAGGGTAAAATTGCTACAAACCTCTTTCAAACCACGACGACGACGGATGAAATATTTTTTCTACGAAGGTTGCATTGTTCTGAATTCAAATTACTTTTTAGAACAAGTTGAATAATATCCTTTATTCCACATGTGAGAAAAACCCGATTTTGCTTACTGTTTTTGAGCAGCCAAGTCACCGTTTTCGAGCGAGTGCTGAAAAGAATATTATTCAAATTGTTGAATAATACATATTTTTGAGCTACCTAGGTATAGATTGTTTGCAACAGTCTGCAGTTAGCTCAATTGTTTCAATTGTAAATACTAGTTCTAATTTATTTCTATTATTTGATTATAATTTTCTTTGTGAATAAAGATACTGTTAACTTGTTGAAAAAACTAATTTGAGTTCAGAATCAGAACAAGCACCCTTCAATAGAAACAAAATTTCAACCGTTCGTCGTTTGAAAGAGGTTTGTAGCATTTTTATTTTACCCGCCAAGGTTGTTGACCAAAATGAGTTTCTGACATTCGACCTCTTTTATATTTGACTAGCTGCGCCCCGCGGCTTCGCCCCCGTGGAAATTTATGTTTCCAACTTTCTTAATTTTTTCTTTCATAAGAACCTTCTCCTGACAATAACAAACACAACAAAGAAAGAATTAGCGAAATCGGTCCAGCCGTTCACGCGTGATGCCGTGACCAAGGAAAACGGGTTTCATTTTTATTTATATTTGATTACAAAATATTTTCTCGCTAGTTCGTGGTGAAAAGTTGTATGTTTAACCCTCACCTCAGCAGTCTACTTTAGACCACTCGCTACGCTAGTTCTTTTCATTTCGTTCATTCTAGGCTGTTTCGTTAGCTCGGGATTCAGCTTGCCTCATCCAGCATCTGCCTACAATCTTTCGCAGGTCGTCCACCTGGCAGGAGGGCGTCCTACACTACGTTTGCAGAGTCGCGTTCACCACTAAAGAACATAATGGTTATTACCTACCTATACTATTTAATATATAGATTTTATAAATAGGACAAACCACTTACGTCTACACATCTTACTCAACTTAACTTATAAACAAAAATATAACTATAAGGTAAAATAGACTTAATTTAAAGTACTTAACAATTTAAAATATTATGATATGATTTAACCTTATGAAGGAACGACAGAAGAATAAAAAAATCAGAGGAGTATACGTATTTTGGTATATCAAATACAATTTTATGTTTTAAACTATCCTAATGAAAAATAAAGTAGATTTGATTTTAGTTTTTTATGCTATGTACCGACTGTGGTTGAATAGGGTTATGACTACTCTTACTTATCCTATATCAGAACTTACGGGGAGAACCTAACGGGTTTGTTGTCAAACTTGGCCCAGATCTCAGTACTCACGGGATCACCGTGGTAAAAAAAAGTTCTTTCCTCGGTTTCACGAATGTGAAAAAACGATTGCGAAAAAAAATGAAAGTGGACTGTTTCGCACATAATTTGCTTGAGATCTCAGGAACCCTGCGGTCTATTGAAATGATTTGTTTTGATTCGTAGGTTATTACTAATTATTTGGTTTCTTGTATAAAATTAATACTTACTCTTTCCAAAGTTTTCCTATAGGCTTATCAGAGCTGTTATTTATAATTTGCAATGTTTTTTCTACTAATTCCTCTTGGATGACATCTATTGTTCTATTAGCTTGGACAATATCCCAGGTGTCATCTTTCAAGTTGGTGTATGTCTTCGAGACAGTCTCCAGAAAGTTGGAAACTTCATACCTGTGGACAGAATTCAAAAATTTACTTATTTTAAGCTTTTATTTTACTTGCAATGTACATTAAGTAACTATGTTTGTATGGGTGGAATCTTGCAACTCAATTTTGAAGCAGATATCTGCAGCTGTGATTTTTATACATGTTTAGTTTGGATGACAATGCATTAAAACCTTGTTTTTAAAAAAGGTTTTTTTTAAATAAGTACTACAACTTATTCTACTTACAAACATGGGTCTGGTATTTGTATGAACAACTACACTTGCATGTATATTATTCATATTATGACAGAATGTATGATGTCTTATTTTGTAAAAAATAATTATTATTTATATCGAAATGTACACTTTGTTGGTACGATTTTTTAATAAATAATCATTTTCTTTTTTAAACGAAAATTGAAACAATTGAGCTAACTGCAGACTGTTGCAAACAATTTACGAGTAGCTCAACTGATCCAATCTTCTTCGTCTTGTAACTACCTTATCTAACAATTTTCTTATTTACTAGCTGCGGCCTCGCCCGCGCGAAAATCATACAAATTTCAGAAAGTTTTGTATAAATACCCTCACTGCCATGTGTATCTTTTAGTCACACAGTGTCTGAAACACTGGTTATTCAAAAGTATACATCCCTCTACTTGGTTGGAACACTGTGCTTCCTTTAGGTTCACACTTTCTTACATTTTATAGGCAAAAATTAAAGCTCTGGCTTGGTGTATTTTTTTTGGTATAAGTGGGTTGGGGATCGGTAATTTTTAGAAAAAAATATCGCCTTTTGAATTTCGTTGTCCTATTTTTCGGTTACATGGAAATGAACGAAACGGCCGACGGGGCTTGGCGCTGAGTCTATTAAAAAATATGTGATTCTTTATTTACTCTATAGTTTTTTGTGAATCGAACCAAGGAATAATAACTTTCCATAGAAGCTTTACCATCCTATTTTATCCCCCTAGGAGGTTAATTTTTAAAAACTAGAGTAGCTTATGTATTATTCCAGTACCTAAACTATCTACATACCAAATTTCATTGAAATCAGATAGGTAGTTTTAGAGATTGTCGGTATGTGGTAACAAACATTCACACAAACTTTCGCATTTATAATATTAGTAGGATTATTGTGGTATGTTTGTATTATGTTTACTTATAAATTTTAGTAAACTATTTGTACATAATTTATGTTTGTACATTTTTTATTTTTGTATGTGTTGTTTGAAGTAAATGAAATAAATTAGAATGTGTTAGGTAATTATTCACATGTTCTTTACCTTCACCAAACTTGTTTTACCTATACTCTAGCCAAACTGAATATAAAATGTTTGTAAACATTGGCCGATACTTAACTTGAAAATCGCTTTCTCCATTTGCACTCGTCAATTTGAGCGTTTTCCTACAATGCATATTAAATAATTTAATAATTTTTATTTAAGTAATAATTTTCGGGGTACCACACTAAAAAGAGAAAATTGGATTTTTGTGTTTAGAGTTGTTTACAAATATTATACATTGAGCATGGCTGGAGTATAGGTATACTCGTACCAAGCAAGTCTAGGCATTAACAAATAAAGGTAATAGGTATTTGCAGTTCTTTACAAATTAGTATGTTTACCTTTCTTGACCAAATCCATTTCTCTGAGCCAGTTCATTAAAAGGCATTGTGAAGTAGAAAACTTTGTCAGGCTTTGGCAGCCCTGAGTCCGGAATCTTGCACCAATTTAAATCCAAACCTGTTTACACAAAAATTATGTTCAGGCAAGCCAATGGTATGTTCAGTTTTTTTACTAGTAGGTTTATTAACCTTTTTCTGTTTATCATAACAGGTGCATGACATTACCTTTAATTGTTTAATCATTTCTGCCTGCGGCTTCGCATGCGTTGTTTCTGTGGAAACGGTTTCTATCCCGTGGGAACTGATTTACGGGATAAAAAGTATTTATTTATTATAGACGAGCAGCCTGTGGCTGATGTGTCTATATCACACAGTGTTGAATTAAGTAGTCTATGTTTGATTCCAGGATAAGAATAACCTTTACGCAAAAGTTCATCCTGATCCGTTCAATACTTTTGGCATGAAGAGGTAACAAACATCTATCCATTTATCTAAACATCCAAACTTTCACATTTATAATACTAGCTTCTGCCCGCAGCTTCACACGCGTTTTTTCTGTATATTGTGTAGCCAATTATCTAAGTAGGACTTTGCTCTAAGCATATGTCAAATTTCATCTTGATCTGTTCAGTAGTTTTGGAGATCCTAGGATTAATGGGATTATGGCAGTCAACAAACTACAAAATAAGCTTGACCAGCAGAATTGCCAATATTTTTTGTATAGACACTTATAGACAAGGGGCCCAGATCTGACCTTACACAATTCTGCAGGTTAACATTAAAATATGAGTTATACCTTTAGAGGCTGAAAAAGCTGCCCCAGAGAAGCAGTATCTATCCAAGATTAGCGTAGTGCCAGCATTCAGAGTGTTGATGATGCTTTGGGCTTTTTCCCAGCGGTTTGCTGAGAACAGGAGGTGGATTGCTTCATCTGACAGGTTATTCTGAAATTAAAAGTCCATACCTGAAAATCACTACAGGTACTTTTAATTTCAAATCAATATAAACTTAAGACTGTTTGTACAGTACTTTATTTTTCCAGATGTTATCTCGTTTGAAACAATTGTTTGGTACTTACAAGAGATAATTTATTACAGCAAACATAAGAAAAACACTGTATTAATGGTAAATAGATTGTTTCTTACTTTAGATAACAGGTAGCTATTAATAACTTTCCCTATCTCTGTCTCTCTAGCTGGGAAGTTGGCATACTCAGCCTGAATATTCTTGTTCTTCAAACTCTCAACTGAAAATAAATATAAGTAAGTACATACCGTCATACATACATAGTGTCAATAATCTTTGAAAATTATGAAATCCTTGTTTTGAAAAAGGTGCATTACTGACCTAGTTTTTTGGCTTGTGTAGACTTTCCAGTTCTATCTACGCCTTCTAACACGATAAGAGCTCCACGTTTCATTATGACTTGCGGTGTTTCAGGGTCTCTATTTTGAAAAGGCGGGGATACAAAAGTTTTAGGGTTTTTATGCATGATAATTCACGAGATCTATGTGGTTTTCCTAGGAGTAAACGAGTAGTGATAGATAGTTACTTTTTGTATGGCCCAATGTGCAGCGTTTGGTTTTTTTATAGGTATTGATATTGAATTTCTTGTTACAATCCTTACTGAGGGTTTAGCTGAAGATTCAACTTGGTTTTCATCAAAAACCGGCTCGAACAACCTAACATTATGATCAATTTACAACTAGAGGCAAACTCACATTTAAAAGGTGATCTTATATTGGACTCAGATTTTTATCGAGAATTTCCACGTGACAAAAATAAAGTTACACGAAACTTTATTTTTGTCAAGTTACAAATTAATTTGGTACTGGTGTGTGTGTTTGGTTGGTTTGGTAGGTATAGGTACGCAACGCACTAGAGGTGAGTAGCTCATGAGTGAGTGATACAAAAGATATAGATCAGTTCAACTGAGCGAATCTATCTCTAGCTCACCTTGGTTTCAACTATATCTTTAGCTCATGTGGAATAAGATTCATTTTCGAACCATTGAAGTGTTGAGCTAAATGATAAGTGAGCGATAGCGAAGATGACCTAGCAAGGCGAGCGATTCGTTCCGAAATATCCCGAATGATTTGATAGAGTGAAATGCACGATGTCAAATACAACGTGAAAAAGAGAGAACGATAGCAAAATCCGGTTCAGGCTTTTAGTTAAGCAAATACGTTTGACTGCAAAATCTGCAAATTCAATTATTATTGTTTTTAAAGTTATGTATCGTTATCGGTTCGAATCTTTGTTTGTTTACTTTTGGTTGTTGTTTTGGTTTCGTTGAGCACCTACGTACTTTTTCGGAATTTCGGAAACTTTTTTGGAAACTTTGAAAACTTGTATGTCCTAAGCCTGTGAAGTCTGAAGGAAAATCGTTGACTCTATGTTACTTAATTAACAAAGCCTTTAAACTGTGAACGATAGGTTTATACCTTTTTTCATGTGTCACTCTCTCTAGAGCTAGCTCAGTTGAACGGATTCCTAATAATTATCTTTTTATCTTTCTTTCACTCATGAGCTACCCAGCTCTAAGACTACATCTTTGATCCACTGAGCTAAATGAGCTAAAGAGCTAAATGAGTGATATATATCAGTAGATCAAAGAGATATGTATCACTCTTTTCATTAGAGTGATATGATATGCGCATCCCTACAACGCACGCTGGAACTGGCGCGCGAAAATATTTGACATGATTTTCTCCAACTTCTTATTTTATGGCTCGCTGTGTCTGTGCTACCACAACTCTGCCAGTGTCAAAAGAGTCATAAGCTTTTGTATTTACTCAACCTCCATAAATTTTAATCTTATTCGTTCTAAAACTGACATTGGCAGAATTGTGTCAAACTATGACGCAGAGCCAAATATAAAAGAAGAAGAAGACATGAATCATGTAGATGAGGTCGAGAATCTAGGCAGATGTTCATATCAATGGTCAAGTGGTTCAAAAACTTGGGACATTGGCTCAAAGAGACGCTGGAAGACGATGATGACATAGAACTTGAGCGGAGAGCCCTTGCCGTACGGAGTGCCCTTCCATTAAATTAGTGACAAATATAACTAAAATAAGATTTTATTACAAAACAATAAAAATCGTTCTTACTGATGGTACGAAACACCTCCGTTTTGAAGATGTTTTCTCCTACTATGATATTTACACTCTAAAATCAAACAATACGGCATGATTACGGAAAAAATGAATTGGTTGCGAGACTAGCTACTCCACGCGATGTTAGAAGCCGACTGGGATCAGTTAAGCGTAACAACGCTTAATTGTGGCAAGCATGCCACGCCCACTTACCATTTCCCTTTAATTTCTAATTCCGTGTTACAAACAATTTATCAACATCCGGTGTTGGTTTAGGAGTAAAGGAATATCATAATCTTGACAAAGGCCTTTTCATAGTTCACGTTTCCAGAACTGACCCTGACCCTTCAGCGGGTACATCAATCCGTCCAATAAAATTCGGCCAATTTTTGAAAAATCACAACATTCAAAAATATGTCGTGACGGAGTAAAAGCTGTAAGGCGCAACCGGATATCAGCCGAACTTTATTTTAAACTGCTGCAAACGCAAACTCGGTTTTGTATAATCAAATTCTTGATGCGTGCAATTACTCTTCCGCAATCCCCACGTACAATATTACACGTCGACTAATTCCGATACAAAAGGCGTAAAGACCATTTTAAGCAAAAACGACTTTTTGTTGCAACCTTACATATTTTTTCACGCTCTTTCGATTTGTGTATCTAAAGTTGCGCTACGAACACGCTACGAAGAAGAAAGAAAGAAGTGGTTCTTACCACCTAAATTTTTTTTATCTCTTGCAAAAATTATGATTTATACAACCTGAAGAATTACCCTTATATGTACTTAAATGGCTGTTACTTCAGACGTTTGTTACCAGGCCATTAATTAATGGGTCGTAAATTAGGTCATAAATACATTTTTTTAGATATTCAGGGGTGTGTAAGTCCATGCTAACTATTAAACAAACGCTCGTAACATAACTGTAATTAAATGAAACAAAGGACAGCCCAAATATAATAACTTTCTTCCTAAAACCAACTTTATAAGTATAAAAACAAAAAAGTTATGTTAAAACAGATATTTTGTTTTTTGCTTATTGCCACTAGTAGGTGATTTGGACTTACGCCGCCCTTTGTATCGGAAACAGTCGACGTATGGACCTCGTCAGAAATGTGCCAGTAGACATTCTTTTGACTCTCTCGAATTATCTGAAAGCTGTGGTTTTATATTGATGAAGACCCGGCGGCTACACAGAAACAGCGTGGTGGATGATGGAAAAGTTTCTTGGGTGCCTACGCAAACAGTCGTTCTTACATTCAGGGGTCAAATGCTTCCTAACTGTATCATTTCCTTTCATACTTCCCTTCCGGTTGAACAACATCAATTACCGACAATTCTATGCCATTGTCAAATCACAGTTCCGCTCCAAACCAAGATGTTTCAAATGTTTAAAGGACCACTCGGGTATCGATTGTGATGTAGTAGAACAGGAATCATCCAGCATTAACTGCTCATGTTGTCATTTCGCCTCCAACAGATCCTACCCTGAATTAATTCGACAGCAAAACATAAAAAGCTTCATGACGCAAAACGGTGTTACATTCCAGAAGGCATCAAATTTCCCAAAAGATCCCAAAAGGTCCGAAAAGAATTTCGGAAGTTGTACTATCTCAATCGCTCCCCCCCCCCGCGTTTTCATCTATCAATCATGAATCAAGTATCCACTCTCCAGTGGAACGCAAAAAATCTTCGTCCTCGGAAAGCTGAACTTTTTCATTTAATAAACAAAATTAACCCGTCGTCGGTCAGTGTCCTAATGAGGTCGCCGATCTCAAGGTCACTGACCTTAAGGTCAAAGGTCAATGACCTTGACCTTGAAAAAAAGTTTATTTTTCCTTGCGTCCCGTAAACTACAGATTATCCTCTTTTATTTTGTATATTACAAACTCAACCTACTTAATGACACTGGCAGCATTATATCAAACCATGATGCAGAGCCAAAAATTAAAGAAAAAGAAGAAGCCATGGCCCACAGATTAATTTTCGTAGTGGCCGGGCTATCACAGTTCATTCATTCATGTCATGTCATCGTTTCATTTCAATTCATTCATGCCACTCGCGTATTCATTTCATTTCATTCTTTCTTTGCATTGCATGCCACTTTTCGAGCAAAAACTCGCGTTGAGTTGACGATTTTTTAGAGATTTTATTGTTTTGTTTATTTTACACAACTCGTCATCTACTATAAAATAAATGAACTGCGGTTTCAGGCAATATGAAGAAAGGGTACAAAGTCACGGATGTGAAGCGTGAGAAAAAATATGGTGTGGCTGCCGGGAGTCTTGAAGAACTAATCGAGAAATCCTGCAGTAAATTAGGCGTAAGTACTGATAATCTGTAAATTAGGGCTTCTCAAATATTCTCTGAATGCTTCGGTTTAAACTTGTTGCAATTCTAAGGGTAGTTTCAGTCATAATTATGTGTTTAGCCTTCAATTGTTGAAAGTGGGTCAGGGACTTAGCCCTGACCCATATTCGTTCCCCTTGACACATTTCCATAACTTCTCGTATTTTCAGTTCAATGTCAACAGTTCTGAGTGCTGCCTTTTCGTGGCCGAGGACGGCACTCGCGTCACTGACGACGAGTATTTGGATACACTTCCTCCACAAACACTCTTCGTTTTGCTGAAGCACAAAGAGCAAATGGTAACTGGTATGTTTGCCTTTCCCTCACATGTATGAATTATGGGATTTAATTATGCACACATCTTCAAGGTCCATCGTGTAAAACCCACTTATAAAAACAATGCAGGTACATGCACATACAGTACAGTGAGCACCTAGGTGAATACAAAATGAAATGAATACATTGCATTTAGTATTTTCTTAGATAAAAAAACCCTTTTAAATAAAACAATCAAATATACCTATTATGTAATCATCAATCCAAGACTACAGGGCAGTAGGTAGGTTAGGTACCTACCTAAAATCGTAGAAAAGCAAGGTTTTCCTGTATGCCTAGCCTTCTTTTGATTACTGAGGTCTTTCTTAAATTTTTTGAAGACCAAAATCTTGTGCAAGGTTTTACACAAGCCAGAAACTGGCTGTCCTTGAACACTAATGGTGAAATTAAAATGATTATGATTTACCCACCTCTATCATCCAAACTCACTACTACTAGAATTTAGCTATGAACTATAATTTTCCATCATTTTATATATCCAAGTTCTATGAATGCTTTGTCTAGCTCTAGCAAATATAGTAGTTTCTGACCATTGTAAGCCATTTGCATTTTATCCCATGCTAACACAAACCTCTAATCAATTGTTGTTTTGGACTCCAAAACAACTACCATATTTGCTAACCTACTGCTAGCTGTATTTCATTGCTTGTGACAAGCCTATCATACTCCTATAAAGGCACTGACAGGCCGGCTGACAGCATCAAACGGATTTTAATATTCTTTGTATGGTTTTGCGTAGCGTCCACTGATCCGCATCGGACTGTCAATGTCGGCGATCCGTTTAGTGTGGAAGACGTCATTCTGATTGCCGATCAGTGGATGCCCTCTCCGTCTTTTTTTTTAAAACAATACACTTATTACTGCCCATTTTCACAAAGCATCATCATTCCCCAAATAGAGCTGAGTTTGTATTATGTATGGGTGATAATGATAATGATATATAATCAACAAAGTACTTACTATTCTAATTTCAGATTTTGACCACTTCTATAATCTAATCAGAAGTCAAAAGAAGAATTACATAGAGACAGGAGCTGCTGCTAAAAAGTTCCTCACGACAAACATTAAAGAGAAGTTTAGTGTCTTCCAAAAATATATAGCAGCTGCTGATGATGCAAAAATCATGCTCAGTGAGAGGACACAAGACCCAGATTGGTTTGAAGGTGAGTTATAATTATAACTTTCATCTATATTTTACAGGAAACATATAGCGAAGTCTGTACTTTACAATCCTCCTGTTTGAAATGTTCATGTTGGATGGATTTTATTTTACAGACTCAATTTACATAAATACAGGTTTAATAACTTTATTATGTGATCTTTTAATTTATACATTTTTAACAAGAATATACTTATAAGAATCTTAATTTAAAAAAAAATTTAAGGCTTGGAGCCATCAGAGAAGACAAAAGAGCAGTCAATGTCTAAACGCGTCAAAGATCGAATGCGCGGCTACTTCTACAAAACTAAATCAGCACTGCAGTCATCTGACATCTACGTTCACTCCAAGAATGGACACGGTAAGAAACTCATTGACCTGTTCTTAACAGACCTCCGCAAGATACTAGAGTTGAACAAGTTCAACCACGGCTACTTCAATCGCAAAGAGCAATCTCGCATATGCAGTGAGAATGGTCTATTCGAGTGCGGTGGCCTGTGGGACATTAACAAATGCGCTTACGAAGGCGACCACCTCATCAACCCCTACAGGAGCCGCGAAGAACGCATAATATTCCAAACCTGGAATCTCGACCATAAAATCGAACTGTCGAGGTCTATTTTCCCAAAGATTATCGAGGGCATTGAAATGCTATACCTGGGTGATATTAGATGTATTGTATGTGAAAAAAGGGGGAAAGTGGGAGGGTTGGATACCGATAGATATTACTTACAGATTTTTACGAGAGAGAATTTGAAGTTAGTGCATATTGTGTGCCACTATAAGGGAAAGCATGCTGCTGAATCTGGTGTTTACATTCTTTGCAAGAATTGCACTGGGATCCAGAGTGTTGAACATTAGAAAGTTTGAAACTAATGTTATACAGGGTCATTGGTAGCTGGGTGCAAACCTTCCAAGAAAAGCTAGAATAGACCATTTAGAACCATTTGAGTCATGGTTGTCTAGGAAAATGAAGATTTTACCGCGGCACTCTTGCATACCAAAAATAAATGATTTCAAAAGGAAATGTAGCAATCTTGCGCCTAAAAATTAAAAACCAAAAACTCTAAATTTGTTTTGTGTAGGCCCTAATTTAATGGCTTGAGAGCTATCCTCGTAAATATTCAAAATAAAGAGCAATAACCACACATGTTTTCAAAAAGCCTTGACCATAAAAAAACATTTATTTTTAAATGGTGGCAATGAATGATTTCTAAAATCTTTGTAAATTTTAATGACTAAAAAAAATCTGTTGTCACACATAGCTAGGAAATGTTTTGTTACATTGCGTACTCTATACATTACTTTTATAAGACAAAAAAACAGGTCACTTATTGGTTAAAAGTGGCCATTATTAGCAATTAATTGTGTAATTTTGGATTTTCTCTCCAAAAACCAAAAAAAATCGTAAAAAACAATGGTCAGACTTCGTCTTAGACAACCATGGCTCAAATGGTTTATTCTAGCTTTCCTTGAAGGTTTGAACCCAGCTACCAACACCAACCACCCTGTAGATTCAACTTAATTATAATTGATGTAAAAATGATAAGCTAACAAGTAGCCTTTGAGAGTAGTGATTATTTACAAATTATTGTAATTGTTGTAAAATTTTCTATTCCTTAATATTGATCTCCTCTCCCTTCGTAGGTATAGGTAAGAGCAATAAATGATTAAAATAATTTTTATTATGAATTTATGTGCTTAAAATACTTTTAATTTTTTGCATGTGAAATAGTTATTCTGTGGGAAGGTTTGAGAAGCTACAAGTTCCAATCATTTGTGGTTGTGGTATTCAGTTAACTATGAATAAATTATAGTAATATATATAAGAAAAATATATTTTTTTATCAAAAGACAAACCTCAATGTGTACAGGGTTATTAGATAGATACACCGTTATGTTTATGGTTTTAAACCATCTTGGTAAAATTGTTATTTCATTTCATGTTATGTAACTATATAACTGTTAAAATGTTACACTGAGCTTAATTTACCTTCTAACCTATCAATCTTAAAATATGAATTAAGTTTTGATGAATATCTTTCTTTTCTATACATATTGTTGTTATTTATGATTCACTATAGTACCTATTTTACAAATGCTTATCGAATTTGATACTTACTAGGTAAAATTATGATTCTTAAAGAATTATTATTTTTGTATTCATGAGTTTACTACTACTTTTTCTTCATAATAAATACTTGCATATAAAATAATATTTATTGCTAATACTATAAGATTTATGTAAGTTCAGTCATTATTAACTAGGTATATTTATAAAATATTTCGATAACGTCAACTGCTGTGCCAATTTACTCTTCTAACCTTAATATTTACTTATGCCAAAGTACTAATATTTTAGGTATGTGATTCGTTTATATTTTGTCTATAATTACCCCATCAACTATAACAATTGCATAAATATTAGTTACAATTTTATTACATCAATGAGGTATGTAAAAATATTATATATTTAAGTATCTAGATCTGTTTGTGTATGTTCTGTGACTTATAATTATATAATTATAATAGAGTTGGTATCATACTATAATTTAAGTCTTGGATCGGGCTGAAATTTTGCATAGATGTACCTAGTGATAGCTCTATAGGTATACAGGGTGGTTTTTTGAAAAGGGCGGCGATGGCCAAGTCCGAAACCACGAGTTATTGTTATAAGTAGTTATTGTTTTCTTGTAAATCGAGGACATGACTCCTTTTACGACTTTTCTTTAACTCACGTGGTTTCGGACTTGACCATCACCGCCCTTTTCAAAAAACCACCATGTATATATATATACATAGGTATTCAATCTAATCTGATATTAATTAGTTTATTTTATGTAAATATTGGAGTTATAAAAGCAAAGAAATATTAGTGGATTTTTTTTATGACATTGGTAAAGTTTTCATACATATATGTCTTGTTTTACAAGTCTAGAATGTAGTATAGACCTGAATTACCTACGTATTCTTATTGTTGTTTAATTTTGTCTATGCAAGTGTCATGTGTGCTTAACTAGGTAAATAGATATTAAGTAAAATTCTTATTTTGTGACAATCATTTACCCAAACTAGGTGACGTAGCGTAAGTTCTAGCAAAATATAGCAATACTAGATGTAAGGTATTTTAATGTCTGCAAAACTAGGCTCGTAGAGTATTATAATACAGGGTAGATTTATTGGACGGGACGGTAAGAGTCAGTAATTTTCTAGTATCTATACCAGTTCAGGTACCTCAACTAAACCGATGTAAATACTAGAAAATTTCTCTTAAAAAATAAGGATAGTCTTCTAAGACCATTTTCCTGTAGTTACACCGGTTATTGTACTCTCCTTACTGCCCCATTCAAAAAATACACCCTGTATATTCTGCTTGTAATGTTTTAGTGTAGGTAGAATATTGGGACAGTTAATGTTGTTTGTATTGTTGGTAGATATTATTTAGTGTTCATGATAGGTAGGTTGGGTACAATAATATCAGCGTCATAGCTGGTGAGTATCTGGCGCAGCGCATCAGCCTTGCCATACAGCGCGGGGCAGTGCAGCCAGTGTCTTGGGGACGCTTCCGACTGGTATTGATATGGATCAGTTGAGCTACCTGTAGATTGTTTGCAACAGTCTGCAGTTAGCTCAATTTTTTCAATTGTACTAGTTCTATTTTGTTTCTATTAAGTGATTGTAATTTTCTTAGTTAAATTACGTTTGAAGAATTAAATTCTATACAGGGTGGCCAAATCCCCTAAAATTCCCAAAACAGGTTAAACGAGATCAAAAATTATGGTCGAATACCTATGTCTGAAAAAGTGGCCAGAACCTCTGCCTCACTAGCAGCCATTTTAAATTTTTCTTTTCACAAGTGGTTATGCTCGGCTCGTTCTTAACTCGTCATACCTCAAGTATTAGTAATTAGTCTCAATGGTAGGTACACAAGTTTTTTTTCACTCGGAAATACTACCTACTCTGTCAAGAAAGTACCTACTGGGAAAAGAAATCAATAATACACAAAATGTTTGTTATTCATCCAAATTTATTTTATCACCTTCAAAGTATGCTCCTTCAGAAACGATACACTTACGCCAACGAACAATCCATTTTTTAAACGCTGTTTCCGAGATTGAGTTCTCGTCGCGAATTCTCCTTTATGTCTTCTACCGATTGAAAACGGGCGCCACTCCGAAGCTTGTTGACTAGTTTGCATGTCAAACTAATAAACCCAAGTCTCGTCACCAGTAACAATGCGTTTCATGAATATTGGGTCGGAATTGACTCGTTCTAGCATATCCTCAGCGACTCTCATGCGATTGAGTTTTTGGAGAAAATTCAGGTCTTTTGGGACCAGTCGAGCGGCAACATATTTCATACCCAAGTGATTATTTAAAAAGGGACGGATCCACTCGTGATATACAGAAAGTTCGGCGGCTATCTCTCTCAAAGTTGAATGAGGATTTTCAGTCACTTTTTATTTCACTTTTGGGATGTTAACTTCAGTTGCAGACGTTCATGGCCTACCAGAGCGAGGCAAATCTTCCATCAAATCTCGACCGCTTTTGAACGCTTTGTACCTACCACTCATAAGCACGTGTTTTTGATAAAGTCAATTCACCGTAAGCCTTCTGGAACATTTTCAGTGACTCCGAACACGAAATTCCATTGGGGATGCAAAATTTAAGATTAACTCTTTGTTCGATCTTTTTGTCCATTATGAAATTCGCAATACACACTAGATATGATATAACTAAAATAAGCACTGTATTTAATATAAAATAACAGATGCAACTCAAACTCCGCGCCAAAATGGAAAACAGTTGTGCATATCTAACAACAAAAAAAAAAATTGAATTTGGAACCATAAAGTACAAATCATACCCGATACTTTTTTGACTGAATGTACTTTCAACTGTTTGTTGAAAATATTTCAAGACCTAGTAATAACTTTTTTTAATAAAAATACGCTATAATTTATAGCGTATATCCTCACTGTTATGAATAACTATTGGTGTATTAATTGTGTATCAGATAAACTTGGCAAGATTATGCCCATAATTACCTACCTTCTGTAAAACACTCAGGAGTGTCAAAGAACATTAAAAGCGAATTGAGGAACTTTTTTGAAGATTTTGTTAATATATTGACCCCTCTATCACCTACCGTAAGCTACGGTAAGGCATACATTTCTAAACGAAGTTGCGCGCAAGAAATTACATTACTTACCCATATTTTATCTTGAAAGAAATTTGTGCCTTACGTTGTGGCGATAGGGTTCATTAATCCAAAACTTCAAATATTCCCTTCGATTCCCTCCCTATTTGCCTTGACCCTCAATAATATTATTAGTTGCCCCTAGTATAGTATTATATTATCTGTGGTTGTTGTATGAGTACCTAAATTTATTTGATTACCTAGTATTAGATAGAATAATAGATATTAAATGCTTCCACTAGTTTTTATAGGGTAATGTAATGTTCATCATTATTTATATCAACGACGGATGTCGCGTAGCGGGCGAAGGTCCGCCTGCGACGCAGGAGGTTTTGGGTTCCTTCCATTCCCACCTTGGGACAAATGTTTGTACTATTTGCAAATATTTGTTTCGGGTGCTCTGGGTATTTTCGATGTACTTATATTAAAAAATATCTATTGATGTAAGTATAAAATAGGTACTTATATTGAATCAAGTACCTATATCAGTCATCTATTATAGTACCCATAAAACAAGCTCTGCTTAGCTTGGGGCTAGATGATGCTGATTGGATTGTCCAGCATTATTTATTATTAAAATATAATGTTAATTATCTGTTGTTTTAAAGAAACTTACTAAATATCCATGTTTCTATTATGTAGGTACCTATGAACTAAACTGTTGTATTAGAATAGAAAAAATAATGATAATTTTACAGTATTACACCTTTTCCCTACTAAAATATTAAGTAACATAAATTCAATCAAACAAAAATAACAAAGTAGGTAGTGTAGAATGTCATGTTATATGCGAAGCTAGTCATAAGAAACAAAGAATATAAAATTATTATGTTCCCGGTTGTTTTTTTAATCCATTTTTGGACTCTTATCCAATACATGGAGCTGTCTCGACGAAATGACGGAAGATCAGCGGTGGTTCTGGTTTGGTTTGCTAGCAACCAACCCATGCTGAGGCAGAGGCCATTTTGTGTCTTCAGGCTTTTAAGTATTTTTATATTGTTTTTAACTGAAGAAAGGTGGTAGGCCCGATTGCACAAATAGGTATATTTTATTCTTATTCTAAATCAGGCGCGGTCCCAGGGGGGGGGTCACGGGGGTCATGACCCCCCCCAAAATCTTAGTTTAGGTACTTAAAAAATTGCAACCCACAGCTTGATGATTATATTGTCCTGTTTACTTCCGTTACATTGATTATGGTTACCAACTGCAGCAATAAAAAAAATCGCGGCTCGCTCCGCTCGCCAATATTACTATTGTTTGTGCTCTGTGTTTTGATTAGCACAGAGGCAACGTTCCTAATTTTATTGGTCTGGCTGGTCCGCTATTGTCAGTTTGTATCAATCCAACCACCACAATAAAAAGCACAAAATATAACAAATCATCTGCGAGGTCACTTTGTCAACCAGTACAAAAAGGTCTGGTCGCTGATAACATTTGTTCCATCTGACTATGATCCAATTCCAAAGCTCAGAACCCGGCCCGCTTTAGGTCACTTTGCCAAATTTTCTAAAAAGTTGCCCAAAATCTAACAAAAACCAAAAATTGTTGCAGCTCGCTCAACTTGCCGGCAACTTTACACTGTCTGCCTCTTGTCATGGGCTCATCCCTCGTTTGAGGTCAGTATTCCAAACACTCCATCTAACGAAACCACTAAATTATCGCAGCACGCTCTGCTTGCCTCTGATAACATTCTGCTGTTTTGATAAGCTTCTGGCTTGCTCTAGTTCAGGACTCCTTCTCCGTTTCAGGCGAGTTTGCCACTGCAAAATATCTAATACCAAACAACTCACACGTACAGCCAGATCATAAAAATTTTCGCGGCTCGCTTCGCTCGCCGTTGATTCTATATGGTGTTTAGTCTGTTGTCCGCATATTTGGTTGTTATTCGTGAAACTTTAAAATTGTTCTTCACACTAATATTATAAATGCTAAAGTTTGTATGGATAGATGGATGGATAGATGGATGGATGGATGGATGGATGTTTGTTACGTCTTCACACCAAAACTACTGAACAGATTGATCTAAAATTTTGTAGCTCTAAGCCTGGAATCAAACATAAATTATTATTTATCCCATAAATCAGTTCCCATGGGACAGAAATTACCTTTAAACGTTTCTATAGAAAGAACGCGTGCGAAGCCGCGGGCAGAAGCTCATATTTTAGCTTCCTTGTCTTGCATGGACGCTACCTCGGCAATTTCAAAAAAGGCTGCGGCTCATTCAGAGCTCGCTCCACTCGCTGTTATTTATTTTCTGAACCAGTTTGTGACAACCCGAAAAAGGGAACAAAAATTTGGGCGGCTCGCTCCGCTCGCCGCTACATCTTTTTCGCTGTCTTTTTTGTATTTCAAATTTTTTGTTAATCTCCTTATCTCCGCTCGCCCCGATTTATATTCATAGCTTTATATCTACCACCACAAACTTTTTAAAATTTTCGGGGCAGGTTTCGCTCACTTTATTTTGTCATAGGCTCTGGCTTACTTTTCCCCAAACATCAGAAATCTCCATGATTTTTGAGGCTCGTTTCGCTCGCCATTACTTATACTTCCTATTGTTGGGTTGGGAGTTGGGGGGAGGGTAGTATTTTGTTCTTCTCTGTATTTGGTCCAGTGCTTGACACTTGTTTAATATCATTTTGCTCGGGTATACCCGAAAAAGTAATAAAATAAATGTTACATTTTTTTCCATGTCTTTTTTGTATTTCAAATTTTTTGTTGATGCCCTTGCTCCGCTCGCCCCTATTTATATGCTTTATATCTACTACCGCAAGTCTCTAAGATTTTCGGGGCTTGCTACGCTCGCTATCATTTATTTTTTAATAGATACCTATCAACAACAAAATAAATGATGCGGGCGAGAGTAAGCAAGTGGACCTACTCTTGCTTACTTTTGCCCAAACTTCAGAAAACATCTCAAAAACTTCGAGGCTCGCTTCGCTCGCTATGGGAGTTGAGTGTAAATTTTCCGCGGCTCGCTCCGCTCGCCGATAAAGTTTAGTGTTTTTCAGTGGGGTCTGCAACCGCCTACAAGTACATTTGGTGCTACGGCCCGCACCAAGTGTGACCCCCCCCAAAGTCTTGGGCTGCGACCGCGCCTGTTATAAATGCGTTTTTGGCTAGGCGGGGCGGCCATCAGCAGGTTTATCTGATCTTTATCTAGGTGTTGCCTGCTCCATAGAATAGGTACTACTGGCCTGCTCTCAATAACGCCTGTTCATATGTGTCCGTCAAGGTAGCGTAGGGTAAAACACCCAGTAGTCAGCCTTTTAGTGAGGAATCAAATTTGAATCAACTGTAATTTAAATATTAAACACTATGAATAAAAACCATCGTTATTCTCCGAAAGGTTGTTTAGTATATTTACTAAAGACAATAACAAAATCTTATATTTTTCATAGATTTATAGAAAAAATCAACATTAAACAAATAATGACACTTTTCACCAGTAGTCAGCCTCATTTTTCCAGAGGTCAGCCATGTCTTACCCAGTAGTCAGCCTCTCTCTTAATCTTGCGTATTTGGCATAGCATCATTTAATATGTCTCCAGCGAATTCAGTACATTCTAAACTATACCATACAGGGCAAATAGCTGTCACATCCAATATTCTTTCAGTCATTAATTTCTGTGTAGCTAGTGCATTCCTCTTCATAGTTAGTGTACCTGATTCTGTTTTTTGCCATTGGATTGGTCTTTTTGACATGATGGAATTCTAAAACAAATGACTTTCATGCTAAAATAACCGTGAATAAATTTTGCCCTAATTGAAAGGTTATAAGGTGCAATTTTCTGCAACAGGACTAATAATGGCTGACTATTGGATTTGTAGACCCATTGGTCGGCCCCTGACATTTATACGCGGCTGACTACTGGTAAAATACACCTTTTGTCTCAGAGGAGTTAATCCCAATCTAATGAGCACAATTGGGATTATTCGCTCCGTTAATTTCAACTACATACAAGAGAAATGTGAAAAAACCAGTAGTCAGCCACTTATGGCTGACTACTGGATTTACCTTAAAAATTCGAAACCCAGTAGTCGGCCACCTAAATTACAACGTAATAAACCAATAAAATGCATGTAATAGTTAATTTTATCACAAAATAAACATTTTATTGTAACACAATATAACAATCCACCACAAATTACAACAAATACACACAAAAACTTACCGAAAACTCGAACGCGTTTCGTTAAGAAAAAAATTGAAAAAGTGACGCATTTAGTCATATCCTTGGCGACAGTGCAAATGAATGACTGTAGCTCGTCAACCCGTGATGCTATTGGTTCGAAGGTGTGCGTATTAGCCAATAATGAGACTTGGATTCGATTGAACGTTATTTTACAGGTGTACACAAATTTCAACACTATTTATATCGAAATAATGTGTGTAAAGGCTGACTACTGGTGCGGGGCTGACTACCGGGTGTTTTACCCTACCCATAGTACCCATAATCGATTTCACGTTTGTTGTTATGCCAATGAATAGAACACAAACAGAGTAGAATTAGTGCAAAAGTAAAATAAAAAGCGCCTCTTTGGTTTAAGAAATAATGTAATGACCATTCTTAGTGGGTACGCTAGCTTGACGTCAAGCTGGCGTACACATGACCGTACTCGAAATCGGTTGCTGCGCGGTTTTCGTTACGCAGACAAAGCAACAACAAAATCAGAGTAGGCAGGGCACAGAAATATATAGAGGTAGGAGTTTTCTTTCAACCGACTTCGAAAACAGGAGGAGGAGTCTATGTTCGGCTGAATGTATATTTTTAGGGTTCCGTGCCTCAAAAGGAAAAAAGGAACCCTTACAGGATCACTTTGTTGTCTGTCCGTCAACCCTATTTTCTCAGGAACGCGTCGAGGCATCGAGTTGAAATTAACATCAAATAGGTACTCACGTCCGTAACTTCTTGAAGCCGTGATATAAATTAAACTACTAAGTCAACGCACTCAAAGTTACAGCCGCTTATGTCCGAATATTTTGTAATTTCCAAGGGAATCACATGCACACAAAACCTATAGGGTAGATCTAGAATCATGAAATTTTGTGAGCAGCAAGGTCCTATAGCACAAGTAAAGGGAAAATCTGAAAACCATAAATTTGCAATTTATTCACTAAAAAAATTACTCTTAATACTCGTCATGGACCAAAACCTATAGGGTACTTCCCGTTGACGTAGAATCATAAAATTTGGCAAGAAGCAAGGTCTTATAGCACAAGTAAGGGAATCCCAAAACCGTAAATTTGTAGTTTATTCACAAAAAAATATTTTTGATTCTCGTCATGGACCAAAACCTACAGGGTACCTACTTCCTGTTGACGAATCATGATAGTTTGGCAATACACAAGGTCTTAAGGAACCATTAGTGGTGCGCGAGCCCGATTCGCACTTGACTTTTTATTTTATGTATGTTCGACGATTTCGCTCCCTAATTTATGGACTGATTTAAATAATTCTTTTGCAGTTGTATTGGAGAAAGTTTATTCCCGAGGGTAGTATTTAACCCGCAAAACTTAAAATACAGTTTAAAACTAAGGTCTTCGAAGTGGGTACTTAGTTTTTTCAAAAAACATTTTATTTCATTGGATAGGCATTCCGGCTAATTGCAAAACGCATAACTAAGACTAACGTGCCATTACCGTGCACTGGGTTGTCAAAAGAAAAAAATCTCTTGTTTGTATAAAACTATATTAATGAAACCGGTTAAAAACAGGGTCCTTAAATCTATCTCCTCTTCCTACCAACGGCTTTGCCTGGGGCTCGTTTGCCCTTGCCACCCTTAGGTTTCTTTGCTGAGAAGTTGGAGGCGCCTTTGCCTTTGTCTTTGAAGGAGCCCTTCGAAGGTTGCATTGCTTTCTTTTCTTCTGATCTTCTGTAAAGATAAATTAACAGTTATTCTATGGACTAACCTTATTTCTCGATAATTAGGTACCTCTCTAATTTTCCTCTACCTAAACACATTAACAAAATCTTACATAGCAAAACTTAGAAAGGAGTTTAAAAATAAAATACATATATGCAATTATTCATTATGAATCTAAGCAGGTTAACTACGAACCTAGTTTGTGTTGGAAGAACACCAATGTTAACCCGCTTATTTTCCTAGTTTGACGCATTCATAGTGAATTCGCCAAACGATGATTGGTTGCCTGTAAAGTCGGTATATGGGCGAAAGTTTTACGTGACAACGAACGTCTCTCTCGCTCTTAGGCGGGCTAACCATGCCCGAGTGGAAGGGACGCGTGCCTCTCACTCGCTCTCATTGTGAGCGCATAACGTGAGCGGAGCGTAACGCGTAACGCAGTTTCTTGAAGTGTCACCCAGCAAACCAATTTATAAGACGTTGTCACGTCAATAAAACAACAGGTTTGTGATTTTCCTATGATTTGAAGCTGATAAATAATCTAACTTTTTAGCTTTTATTCTATCTATTTTCTATTCAGTTCAAGCTTAATTTAGGACTGGATATGAAACATCCAGCTGTTTTTTATTTATAAGTACTTACTGAGTCTGTTCTGAATGAATATGTTTTGCCACTGCCTTATCCATGTCAATCTTAGGCCTCTTATTGAGTATACTGTCCAATAAATTCAGGTTACTCTCCCTCTCAGCCTGTGGAGTCGGCACCGCTGGCCTACGCTTGCGTTCCTTGCCGGGGATGAGCTCATGGATCCCTTTGCCTCTGGCCTCTTTCTCCTTCGGCAGTTTGGCTTGGAATTTACCCAGTGATGCTGTAGAGGCTTTTGCTACTGTTGCTGCTGTGGAGAGCTGGAAATAAATGAAAATTGTTTGTTAGACAACAGCGAGGATCCGTACCATTTTTAGTTGAGAATGCAGATTTATAGACCTAAGAAATACATAACACACAGTGCAAAAATTGTCTACAACAAAAATTGACGAAGTTATGACTAAATTACTAGCGATGTTCACTGAGTGAACGTCGCGGGTGTGTGTCATTTAGTCATAACATAACGTAATGGTCCGATTTGTATAATTTAAAAAGATTTATCTTTATATATCTTCGGAATGGTTTTATGCATAACAGGTTTGTAAAATAGATTTTTTGCAATTTAGAGTACATATAACAAAACAATGATATTGTCTTTGTTTAAAGTTAATGTAATATTAATCTGTGGTAGCAACCTGTAGTATTTGAATTAGGATATCATTTACAAACTTTGTTATGCATCTTTCAGCTCCTGAACACTGTTGTAGAAGAATATTTCGAGTTGGTAAATCGTTTTGTCCGTACAAAATGTATGGAAAAAGTATTTCGCGATTTCTGACATGTCTAGTACTCAAACCTCAGTTGGTCCAGTTGAGACTTTTGATCCTTATAAGAAACAGGATTTTAAAAAGTTTTTGTGTAAACATACCATTTTCATTTTCTTGCAAACTGTTCATTTTTTTTCAAAATTGGTGAATGTGGTTCAAAATATCTCGAAAAGTTATGGAAGGTCTCATAAGGATGTTTTCCTGTAACTATAATGGTTAAGGGACCTGCCCTTACTGTCCCATCTCAAAAACCCACCCTGTATTTATTGTGAACCTGATATCTTGGATTACAAAGTAGTAGAACAATCAGACATCATTAAAATGGCCAATAATAAACTTATTATTACTAATGATAATGATAAGATACCTGAGTAGCAGATGCTTTGTCAGAGGTAGTTGGAAGTCCAACTCTAGGAATTTTGACCTTCTTAGCCCGGGCAATGTTTTTGAGCCTCTGTAGTTCATTCTTAGCCACCTTCTCTGATTTCTCGCCAGCTTTTTTTTCATACATATCGGTCATGGGATCCAAGTTCTGAGGAACTTCAATCAGCCAGTTCTTCTCTTTTTCTGCTGCAGCCTTTTTGAATCTGGTAAACAAGGTTGTAGACATGACTCATTATTTTATCCATTCCCATGAACAATTAACACATGGATAACTGAAGTATCATGTTGTTCACTTACCCAAATAATGGTACCCATTTCTGTAATTGCTCATCCCACTTAAGTTTATCCTTCTTCTTCTTATCAATGCCCTTAGCTTTAGCGAACTCCTGCCATTTTGTCAAGGGCTTAGGTTTAGGTACAGGTTTCGCTCGGGGAAGAGTTGTGGTGGGTGCAGGTAGGCGGACCACTATTGCCTCTTCTACCCTCTCTGTAGGCAGCTCCCAAATTTTATTCAGCAAGAGTTGTGTGTTGTCGCGTGTAAGGTTTTGTAAATACTCATCTTTACTAGACCTAAAATTTTTAATTTTACAAATTTTTAGCGAACCTTAGTAGGTACCTTATATTCCGTAACGAATAATAAATATTACAGGGATAAAGGAAGATAAAGGAAAACTTACTTTAATAATTTAGGATCTAAATCATTTGTGTCTGAGGCTAGCAATGTGCCAATATCAAATTCTGGGTCCAAATGCTTTTGTACAGTGATGGGTTTGTACTTCTCTGCTTTCTTCTGTTCTCTTTCCAAAATTTGATTGACGATATCCATTTTCTTATTGCTTTTCACGTGATTTTACTCAATTCAATGAATTTCAATGCAACATTTTTCATCGTTGATCATTCATACAAAACATAACCTCAAAATTGTTTACATTGCATTCGATTTGACAGTTATTTGGCATGACAGACACGTGGGATATAAAATCGAGGTTTAACCTGAGGGTTTAACCATGAGGCAGACAGAGCCAAAAATAAAAGAAGAAGAAGACGTTGTTGTTGATGTTTTGTTTTGTTTTTTTTTGTTGCTTTCTCGGCGTAGAAAGAGAATGCTTCTCGGTGTTGGACAATTTCTAATTTTCAATATTCAATCAATCGCTAGGTAGCCTTCCATTTCATTGATTTCTATCGCTAATGCAAGAAATATACAGATACTTGAAACTATCGAGATGACCGGTGAATCAGAGAAGACACTCTGTTTTAAAACAGAATACAAGTTTATAGTAAAAAGTGGATGCAAAAAACGTATGTGGAGGTCTTTGAAACAAATACTGACTGCTGAAAGAGCATTACCGTGGCCCAACGATGCTGTGCTATGTGAGTCTACATGTGTATTTTTAGGCTATTAATGCTCCAGCCAATCTCAAACAAATTTTGTAAACATACCATCCATATCCTAAAAATCAGTTTCCTCCACAATGTGGTTTCATTGCTCATAGCAGGTACCTTCCTACATACATTGTTAATATTTTTTAATATTTGTTTATTAAAATCAAAAACTCATTATTTCCATAAATACAATAAATGTACACTTAGAAAAGGTCAAATTATAAAACTAAACACTGACATGGAAATAAAGTGAAATTTTTGATTTCTGTCGCTTCATTATGTAGACTAAATTAAAGAAGCGACAAAGAAACCTTTAGCCTGTTAGTTGTTATTTTTCGAGTTGGAGCAAAACCTGTCCCAAGCTTTTTTATCCTCTAGATAATCTGATATTTTATAGTAAACCTTTTTGCACAGCAAAGTTTTGACAGTTAGTTTGAATTTATTTACTGATAATTTTTGCAACTCACTAGGAGTTTTATTGTAGAAGCGTATAGGTACATTGCCCTTCAAAAGATACTTTAATTTTGTGTAGCCTAGTTGTGGGCACAGCAAGCTTATGTTTATTTCTGGTATTAAACTTATGTTTATCGTTATTTTTAGGGAACTAACTTTTATTTCTATGAGTTTTCAACAAGTTTTCAATATATTGACATGGTACCGTCACTATGTTTATTTCTTTGAATTTATCATGCAGGGATTCTCTGGGACTCATATTATAGATTGCACAAACAGCCCTCTTCCGCAGCACAAATACGGTGTTAATATCTGCAGTGTTCCCTGACAGCAGTATACCATAACACATAACACTGATATCGCCTTACCTGTTGTATTTTACTTTTCCTTTTATTTTTGTATCTTCTTTGTCCAGTTAAAAAATAACATTGTTATTTGTTGATATTCTGTTATTGTACACGCTGAGTCGTCCTATAGAGTCACATAGATTTAAGAACTATATTACTTATTATACTACTAACTTGCATTGTGTGATCTTATGTTGGTCCAATATCATAAATATAAAATATTGTTTATTTTTTGCCTTTCAGATTATTCAATAAATGCACCACCTTCATTCAAACCAACAAAGAAATACTCCGATATATCCGGGCTTCCAGCTCCATATATGGATAGACACTCAAAGCTTTTCTATAGTAATTGTGAGGAATTTGCAACAGTCAGGAGCTTACCTATGGATATCACAGCTGGATATTTACAACTTAGAGGAGCTCATACAATTGTGGGATAGAGTAATATAAAATAGCCTAGACCTAAGGCAGGACTACCTGTGCTTGCTTCTACTACTCTGTACTGTACAATATGTTTGTTATTCATCCAAATTTATTTTATCACCTTCAAAGGATGCTCCTTCAGAAACGATACACTTACTAACGCCAACGAATAATCCATTTTTTAAACGCTGTTTCCAGGATTGAGTTCAGTTCTCGTTGTGAATTCTCCTTTATGTCTTCTACCGATTGAAAACGGGCGCTACTCCGAGGCTTGTTGACTAGTTTGCATGTCAAACTCATAAACCCAAGTCTCGTCACCAGTAACAATGAGTTTCATAAATATTGGGTCGGAATTGACTCGTTCTAGCATGTCCTCAGCGACTCTCATGCAATTGCGTTTTTGGAGAAAATTCAGGTCCTTTGGGACTAGTCGAGCGGCAACATATTTCATACCCAAGTCACAGATATTATAATACTATATACCCCAAGTGATTATTTAAAAATTTACGGATCGACTCGTGAGATACAGAAAGTTCGGCGGCTATCTTTCTCAAAGTTGAATGAGGATTTTCAGTCACTTTTTCCTTCACTTTTGCGATGTTAACTTCAGTACCAGAGCGAGGCAAATCTTCCATCACGTCTCGACCGCTTTTGAACGCTTTGTACCACTCTTAAGCACGTGTTTTCTTCTCTTAAGCACGAAGTCATTCACCGTAAGCCTTCTGTAACATTTTCAGTGACTCCGAACACGAAATTCCATTGGCAATGCAAAATTAAAGATAAACTCTTTGTTCCATGTTTTTGTCCATTATGAAATTCGCAATACAATGATATGATATAACTAAAATCAGCACTGTGTTTAATATAAATAACAGATGCAACTCAAACTCCGCGCCAAAATGGAAAACAGTTGTGCCAATCTAACAAAAAAAAAATGAATTTGGAACCCTAAACAAATCATCCCGATACTTTTTTGACATAATGTATAGGGAGGACTGGCTGCATAAGCTATAGATAGATAACGTATGCATTTAAGAATTATTTTGTTGAAGTTAGGAGAGTTCTACACCTTGTAATATGACTCAACACATTCACTGCCTGAGGCCCAACGGGCGCTGCACCTCAGCTGCAACTTATTGAACACATCCATGTGCGCCGTGGTCAATGAAAGTGTTAAGGCATACATTTGTACCTTAACCACAGATATTATAATACTATACTAGTAGGTACCTTATCTATATTTTATTTTTCCAATCCTACCTTTAAACATTCTATCTGTCCCTGACTACAATTTCTATGTAAGTAAGTACATAGACCTGTTTGTACAAAGGGTTACTCTTTGAGCATGATAAGTTATCTATCACGCTCAAAGAGTAACCCTCCACATCCACTTCCTATGCACTTATCATTGATAAGTGCATAGGAAGTGGATGTCGATACAGATCAGGTAGATTGTTTGCAACAGTCTGCAGTTAGCTCAATTGTTTCAATTGCAAATACTTACTATAGTCCAATTCAGAATCTTAGATAATTTATGTAAACAAAGAAATGTCATGATATGTCACTGTCATAATGACAAGTCAGGGGTAGAAATCATTTTTTTACCATGGATCACTATTAGCAGTGATGGCGCGCGGTTTTGCTTGTGCGATACGAAAGATACCCTACTTGTGGATGTGGCATTGTCGCGGCCTCGTTTCCCTGTGACCGTAAGGAAATACAAATAAAACAATTTAAATGATTACATATTTTTTATTGCTTAAAAAATATTACATTATTCTGACATCTCAGAATCTACGTCATATCATATCATCATATCCCTATCATAACATTACGTCCATCGCTCAGTGCATCGTGATTGATATGAGAGGTATTTATAAGTTCAATGTTGGTTAACTTGCGGAGCTATAATACGTATAATTATTTATTATCCAGACCAGACTTTACCCTGTGGCCAATTTATATGTTATATGTATTTTTGAATACATTCATCACCATAAGTTTTTCTGTAGAACTCATATTTCTTCGGACGTTTTTTTTTGTGACGACGACAGATAGTCACTTGTGGACGATGTCGATGGACCCGGCATCTCCGCCGTCGGCGGCGCGAGCGCGGGTTGAGGTTCCATGTTGTGTGACACAACAACAACAACAACAATACAAGCACAACAACAACAACAAGGTTTAAAACATAACAAAATCTGATAACAATAACAGACAACGATAATGTCAAAACGAAATAAAACAAATACTCAACAACGCACAATTGCACACGAGCAGCGAAAAAGGAACACTTCGACTTCGGCGGACGAGAGGCGAATGAAATTACAATACATACAATGCAAACACGAAATAAAATGGCGTCTAATGACAAAATGCGAAAATTGTTTCGAACCTCTGTGATTTACGCCCATTTTACTCCGGTAATACCAGTGTTATAAAATATTTTCTGCTAATATTTCTTCATCATTTTATAACTTTGTTAAACAAATGAAATAAAATATAATATGTAGCACAAAACCATTGCTATTTTCCATTCAATGGATATTGATTAGAAAATAAACCGTACCATAAGTATTTAGAAAAATTGAGTAATCTTCTATGAACTTCTATTTCGAAACATTTTTTTTGATATGGTATCACCGTTGTTTACATAAAATATCTAAGATTCTGAATTGGACTATAGTTGTTATTAATTTCTATTTGTTGATTGTAATTTTCTTTGTGAATAAAGATGCTAACTGTCATTTTTTTTTTTGTCGGACCGTCCACCAAACACCCGGTAGATATTTAAACTGCATTCAAATATTTTTGAATAATCGCCTGTCTGAACACGGAATCAAACCCGCCAAATTGAAAAAAATTAACATTTTACGATACCTACCGATCTGAAGGCTCAATCGGATTATTTTTTTTCCTCAGTAAAATTTACTATCTACTTTAGGATACTTTCCACAGAACTTATTCTACTCTACGATCCCTCCATGTGGCATGTCTGTGAAGTGAATAAAGTGACGCCCTGTTTACAGCAGCCCCTACTCAACGCAACAAGCAAGACTTGCTTTGTTTGAGGAAACTTGTTTTTTAGCATAGGCTTGCGTAAGGATATCAATTTAAATCACACTAATATTTTATAGTTATGCGAAAGTTTGGATGGATAGATGTATGGATGGATGGATGTTTGTTATCTCTTCACGCCAAAACTACTGAACGAATCGGGCTGAAATTTTGCATATAGGTAATTCTAATTCTGGAATCAAACATAGGCTACTTTTTATCTCATAAGTCAGTTCCCATGGGATAGAAATTGCCTTTAAACGTTTCCATAGAAACAACGCGTGCGAAGCCGCGGGCATAAACTAGTAGTACTTAAATCATGAAATTCATTCGGCGTCTATTCTACCGTGTGGCCATAGATAAAGTGCAACCCCGAAAGGGGGTGAAAATCACAAAAATTATCGACAAAAAAATAGAAAAAAAAACTATTTTCGATTTTTTTATTAAGTAGTACCTACTTATTAATAAGGTACTCTATTTACTAAAAAAATGATTCCTTCCAAAGTGGTGGGTCTATGTTATTAAAATAAAAGCCATTATCATGTCAGATCTGTGATAAATGTGATAATGATAAAATAAGAAATAACTCACTAACGAGTGGCTATCGTGACTTAAAGTTTAAGTTTAATTTAATAAAATAGACCCACTACTTTGGAAGAATTTTTTTTTTTTGTAAATAGAGTCATTCATTAGCGAGCAATAAAAATTATAATGCATCACTAAAGTATTAAAGATATTTTTTGAATTGGTTATTATCTTATTTTGTCGATAATTTTTAATCCAAGTATTTTCACCCCCTTTCGGGTTGCACTTTATCCAGGGACACACTGTATATCCATCATTGATGTAGAAAAGGGGAAGATGAGGCACTAGCTTCTCGAAACCGGCAGGCTCAAATGAAGTCCAATTGTGTGCTCTCGCCGCAGTCATAGTAGGACCGGCGGCGCGGGCGGACGTGATTCGCGTGCTTGATACGACGTACTGACTGTGTTTTACTGACTAAAAGACTAAAGCAATGCCTTCGTGTTCGTTCACAAGGTGTACAAATAGCTCAAAAACCAAAAACAAAGCCCAAGGCATCACTTTTCACGCGTAAGTACACCAAAGAATTTAGTTTTTTGATTAATTTACTGCCTTTTTTCGCCATTTGCAGAGAGGGATAGAAATATACGAAACATAAGTGTGTAAACAGAGATAGCAATAGCCTTATTGCGAGTCGAGTCGTTCTTCAACTCGTACCATCAATTTTGTCCCAACTGGTGTGAGTTGACAAATCGTAAAGATGATAGGTATTATTTTCAATCTGCAACTCGCATCACTCTTTGTTTCTATTGAATTTATACGTCGAGTACAATCACAAACTCTATGTGGAACCTCTATCATTTGTATTCATTTCACATTATTTTATGTACAAAACACAAAATAAATATACCTCTTGCCTATTATTTTACTAACTTTTTTTGGTTGACTGTACTAAAATTCAAATTACTAACGAAGCGTATAACATTTTTACGATTCGTCCGCTCATACCAGTTGGGACAAGATTGATGGTGTGGGTTAAAGGAACGACTCTACTATTGTACCTACCGTAACTCGGGGAAATCCCGAATTTGTTTTATTATACCTAGTGGGGTCGTACCAGAGATTAATATAGTTGTCTCTGTCTCACTTCGGTCTTAGGTACATCTTGCCATCTTTGTTGTTCTTTATATTGCACAGGACTGGAAATGTAACTGTGAGCGTATGTGTTTGCGTGTAGTTGTAACACAGGCCGGTTGTTGAGTACGCGCTGGGAGAACGTAACCCATCTTCCCTTTTCTACATCAATGATATCCATAGAGCATGCTCTATGCTGTATAATTATTCAAGAAGTTTGAAGGCTTGATTCTTACGTCATTGCGAAATTCATAACTTGTCAAAATATATTTTGAACGAATAATTATCCCAAGTTCTCAACGTGTATCACTGCGAGAGTGCGAACGATTTTTGAATTATTATTCTGAATTTGTATGTGAAACTTTGAAAAACGCGTGTGGTAAAAGCAAGATGTCATCTTCGTTCTTCCTTAAAGGAAAATCCAGGCAAGTTCACCAGCGAAAAGGCGACAAGATAAAGAAAAAGAAGCCTAATAAACAAACACCTAACCTAGAAAACCCTGAAGAATCTTCAGGCAGTGACTTGGATCTAAAGAAGTTTTCTGATGGGGAAGAGTCTGAGAGCGACCATGAAACTGCTGAGCAGAAAAAGTTACGCTTAGCCAAGAAATACCTTGAAGAAATTGAAAAGGAAGAGGCGAAAAGAGCCGACGAAAATCTTGACGATGCAGTCGAAAAGAGATTACAGAAAGACTATCTTGAACAAAAAGGAAAACTACGAGTTGAAGTCGCAGATAGCTATATCACACCCACCGAAAACGATATCAGACTCATACGCGCCAGAGAACACAGGTTAACTCTAACATGCGTTTGTGTCAGCAATGATAACAGTTTTGTGTTTTCTGGCAGTAAATGTGGCACTATAATCAAATGGGGAATCAAGGAAAAAAAGAAGTTTGGTTGTTTGACTTTCAAAACCTTTCCTAATCTTCTAAAAGGCAGCATTTCCTCTATAGCAATATCAACTGATTCAAAATATCTGGTTTCATCTGACGAATCATCCAATATACAAGTTTGGGAGCCTAGCACACTCAAACATGTTCATACATTCAATGGACATAAAGACAAGGTTTCAGGGATAGTTTTTAGAAAAAATACACATGATCTATACTCAGCTAGTAAGGATAGATCTGTCAAGATTTGGTCTTTGGACGAGATGGCTTATGTTGAGACTTTGTTTGGGCACCAGACACCAATAACATCTATTGATGCCTTGACAAGAGAAAGAGCAATCACTGCTGGAGGAAGGGATACTACTATAAGGATATGGAAGATTTCTGAGGAGTCACAACTCATATTCAATGGACCGGTTGGTAGTTTAGATGAAGTTAGGCTTTTAGATGAAGAGCATTTTGTATCAGGTAGTGATAACGGCTCACTGTGCATATGGGGTGTTATGAAGAAAAAGCCTCTGTGTATGGTTCAAGAGGCTCATGGGTCGGAGAATGAAGTGCCCAGATGGATTACAAGTTTAGCCACACTATTGAATTCTGATGTCTTCGCATCAGGTTCTTATGACAATAGCATAAAGTTGTGGAAAGTCTGTGATGCCTACAGAAAAGTTCTGCCTTTATTCAGTGTGCCAGTGATAGGATTTATAAACAGTCTGCAGTTTACAGGGGATGGAAGGCAGTTGTATGCTGCAGTGGGCCAGGAACATAAGTCAGGGAGATGGTTCAAGCTTGGGATGGCAAAGAATGGACTGGTAGTTGTTAATTTTAGTATCAAGTCATGATAGCTAAGCTACTCAATATTAAGAACCGACCTTTGTATGTAATCATTAAAACATAAACTGTTATATATTGTCTTTCATTATGGATTGTGTTAAAGGTTTATAAAAACCAAGTTATTATAGATGTTTTGATCGTGTGGGTGTTTCAATTTAGCTCTACCAGTGTGGTCTATGGGGGTCACACAACCTCAACATTGGTAAGGTCCTTCTTCAGCTGCAACTGTCCGACTTAATCTCTCGACAACTGTCAAACCAGGGTTGCCAGCAAGAATTTTGGGGCGTATTTTTATTTTGTCTAGCACATTTTGTTCTGCATTAGCTCTTGACGCTCTTGACGACCTCTGTGGCGCAGCGGGCGAAGGTCTGCGTGCGACGCAGGAGGTTGCGGGTTCGATTCCCGCCAAATGTTTGTACGATCTGCAGACATTTGTCCAGGGCGTTCTGGATGTTTTCTATGTTTAATAAAAAATATCTATCTATGTATTGTATTGAATTCAGTATATCAGTTACCCATAACATAACACAAGCTCTGCTTAGCTTGGGGCTAGATAATGCTGTGTGAATTGTCCAGCATTACCTATTTATTTATTTATTCATTTTACAATTCAATATTTTATAGAATAAGTAAGTATATAAAACATCTTATACTCAATGACGGATTATTTAAAACCTAAAATGTTAGAATAAATTAAACTTTTTATCTAACGCAATTTATCCCAAGTTTGAAAATAGAATAGGTAGGTAATGAGGATCCGTACATAACGTTATAGCAATTTGAATAGAACTAGTTCATAGTTGATTTATTTATAACAATTATGTTACAGGTCACAAAATATAAATTACATAATGTAAATAAATAAATAATAAAAATGTTTATTTTCTCTCACAAAGGTATCTTATCTATATCAAGCTTACATATATCTATAATTCAGGCCTATATTAGGTAGTGTTAAAACTATTGGAGAGTAGATACATGAGTACCTACTAAGTGTGCAAACCACCTGTGTTGTGAGAGACTGGTGCCGGCCTGTTAAAGGTTTATGAAAAACCTGTAGCACAGGTCACCAGTGTATTCATTCCGTGGGAGGTAAACATAAGAAAATTACTCAGAGTATGTAAAGTAGCAAGGTGAGTTACAGAGTAGGCTTAACATAGAAGTAATTTAATAAGAATACAAGATAGATCTTTAGAATAAAAAATAAAGGTAAGCCTATAATAACTTAATACGAAAGGGATCTGATAGCGTCCAGCATTGGAGCTGCTCTCCCGAGGCACCAGTCTCATGAGAGTCTGGGCAACGGGAGAACAGTGTCTGAGTGCGTGTGTGTGTACGTGGGTGGGTGCGTGCTTGTTCTCCCGAGCCACCAGTCTCATGAGAGTCTGGGCAACGGGAGAACAGTGTGTGAGTGCGTGTGTGTGTACGTGTGCGTGGGTGGGTGCGTGCTTGTTCTCCCGAGGCACCAGTCTCATGAGAGTCTGGGCAACGGGAGAACAGTGTGCGAGTGCGTGTGTGTGTACGTGTGCGTGGGTGGGTGCGTGCTTGTTCTCCCGAGGCACCAGTCTCATGAGAGTCTGGGCAACGGGAGAACAGTGTGTGAGTGCGTGTGTGTGTACGTGTGCGTGGGTGGTTGCGTGCTTGTTCTCCCGAGGCACCAGTCTCATGAGAGTCTGGGCAACGGGAGAACAGTGTGTGAGTGCGTGTGTGAGGGTGTGTGTGTGCGTGTTAATAATATTAATGTAATCTTATATAAGTTGGAGTGTAATCGATGAACATAAAGTAAAGGTACATCTACAGTGTAATATCCAGAATACATCATTATTAATAATAACATAAAATTTAATAATTAGATACATTTTAAGGTCATAAATTCATTAATGTCATATATCGATTGAAATATCAGCCACTTTTTCAACCTAAACTTAAAGGATGTCATGGATTGTGCGCTGGTGATAGGAGTCGGAATTCGGTTGTAGACAGCCGTCCCCATTACGTGCAGCAACCTCGACGTCTTCGCTAGTCGTCGTGGAAGCGCTCTTAGCCGGTTTGAGTGCCTCGTGTTGTATCTATGACCGTCCCCAAACCTTGAGTATTCGTCCAAGTTTTGACGCACATATATTGCGGCCTGCTGGTATATGAACTATAATATATAGTATAGTAATCCAAGTTATTCTGTATATGACAAAGAATTATATCTTTTTAAATTATCCAAATCGGACCATAACGTACCTACGAAGTTATGACTAAATTACCTACTAGCGAAGTTCACCGTGTGACCGCCGCGGGTGCGTGTGACGTCACTCGCCGCCCATTAAGTTTTGCGATCACTCTACTTCCTGGTGGTAGAATGTTAAGGTACCTACATATCTAGTTAGTTTTTTTTCGTTGTTGCTCTTATGCTACGGCTCCACTTGCGTCCTACGCGTTAATTAGGGCATTACGCAGCAGATGTGGCCAAGGTTCATTTAATAACGGCATAACAATGGTATTAGACGCTTATCCTACTTCAATAAGAATTACCTCTCAGCGTTGTAGCCAAGGTGCATTTTTAGCTGTTGTAGCTGCAGCTAATGGACATAAACACTAACGTCAACGCAGGTGGAGCCGTAGCATTATACCTACGAACAAAATCGCCTCTCTCACAAGCTAAGTAGATTAGCCGCGCGCACCAGCGAGCGGTAGACGCAGTGTCTTCGACCCATGACTTGACGCGGACATCCCACGCGACCGTGCATATCGATCTCGTACGTAGGTGGTGAGACGCGCTTCGGGAAGCGTCGCGTCGTCGTCGTCGGCTCCAGTGTATGGTACTTAAAAAGGTCTACATAACACCTAGGTACCTATACCTACCAAGTACCAACCTAAATAATATTAGTAAGATGGGAACAGGGTTAGCTATAATAGAAAACGCATGTTGTTTACATAAAAGTAATTTATTCACGAAAAGTAAAATCTACACAAGGTGCCTGTGCCTGGTCATCAGTACCTAAATAAGTTCATCCCGTCTTCTCATCGAAGACATTGCGATCCAAGGTGAGCTAGATAGTTAGGGACAAGTTTAATAAAATGTTGGGACGTTATGGGGGCAGGGAGGTTATAGGGTGGTTGCCGCTTCTTTACCGATAAACCTAGACGCGCGGATATCTGCAAATCACAGCAATCAGCACAGGGAACTGGATCAGCAAACAGGCCAGCGGCAGCACCGGCCTGCCAAACAAACGGACAAGTTAATCTGCTGTCTGCCACCCTCCATCTAGATCTTGTGAATTTATGAAATCTAACGACGCTTCGCCTCTTCAGTGTATGTTGTTTATTAAGGAAAATGTTACGTCTTAGGACTCTGCGAGACGATAATGATAAGTCACGACAATAATCTTGTAGGTATTCAGCATGATTTTTGTCATGATAAAGTCATTTGTCGTCTACCGGAGCCCCATGTCATAAGTAATACAGAGAGGTGGCGAAGTGTTACGTATTGTGATTGGTATGTTTGTTTGCCTTACGAAATGCGTGTCTCGGTTTGTCAATAATATAAAAGTTTACTCATAACTTTAGCACCGCAACAACAGCAATTCAGCAGTTGTCAGCAACAGCAAACCCCCCCTTCCCCGCAACTGCCTCGCTCCCCGCGTACGCCACACGCCCTGAGCATACCAACAGTAAAATTAATATTACAATCAATACATGGATACATTACACAGAAACTTACATGCTACCAAATTAATAGGTCCTAAGAATTTGTATTGAAGTGAAATACACATAAAAAGTCGTCAAAATAAGGAAATCTCATTGATTAAACTTTTAGGACCTTTATCTGGAAAAATATATATATACAGGACAATTCAATGTAACACAAAGTTATTTACCAAGATGATGTCCCAATTATTGCCTAATTTAGCCCAATAATGCGGTTTGGTGGGTTACAGATGTCCAATTATGTTAATTTCCTGAAATTATTCCTAAGAACCAACATTTTCCGTTGATTATCTAAGCACTAAGACTATAATAACAGGTTAAATTATAGTAAAGTTCCAGAAACACAAGCTACAGAAGGTATCAAATCCACAAATAATAAACATAACCAAAAAGATAAAATCTACCAACTAATACTACATCCCAAAATTAAACCCCAATTCAGTTGTACTTTGGAGACCATAATATTTACGTGTGCTAATTTCAGTGATAAAGAAGTTTTATTGCAACCAGCATCAGTGCTCTCAAGATTAAAACCAAATGATAATGTTGTATTTCAAGAACTAGAACTAGGATGGGAACTTAAGGTTAGTTTGTTTCATAGAATGTTTGCCACTATGTGCTCATAGTTAGGTCGAGATGGCATGAGAAACTGAGGAGATTAGTACCTTAGCCGAAGGCTGGTCGCATGTGCCTGCACAGCACTTCGGCTCTCAACCGGTACTACTGCTCATCCTGCAACATACAACACAGAATTATTAACAAAGATCTTTAAAATAACTATGCATTGGTAATTTGGATAGCATAATTTCTGCATTAAGATCATAATTGCATTAGTCCAAAATAAATGTTTACGAAAATAACAAGATGCTTGTTTTATGGTTTCATCTATACATATATTATAAAGAGGAAAGATTTTATTGTTTGTTTGTAAACTACTGGACCGATTTCAAAAATTCAGCTGCATAGTCTATAGATGCCATAGAGGCGCCCATCACCTATCTTTGAAATTGAATGTACTTACTCAGCAATTCAATGCCTGGAGCGAGAACGTGAGTGGCTGCGGCTGCGGGAGCGCGCCCTCGAGCTCTTGGAGTCCGAGCGAGAGCGGCTGCGCGAGCGAGAGCGCGAGCGGGAGTACGAGCGGCGCCGTGAGCCGCGCGATCGGGACCTGCTACGACGACGTGAGCGTGAACGCGACTTGCTAAAAGAAACACCATCTACTTAATTACAGTTCGGCTCTACAATGGAACCTTGTTGAAGTCTCACTTGTATATCCGCTGCGCTGCTGCTGTATCCGGTTGACTTTTATTTGTCAGCTTCAATGCTGGTTTCATGTTTGGAAAAGTGATTGATTAGTTTTATTTATTTTCATAGACAGCCCAGATTAAGTTTTCTAAGAAAATAGAGAAGATATAATGAGTATTGTAAACATTATAACAGAAGATGATTCCAGCTGATCATGCATTAGATTTTTTGATAGTATTTGCGTAAAAGTAACTATAGTGTGAGCTTCATTCAGGATCCATTGTATAGAAAACGTCCACAGACACAAACCTCTTGCGACGGTCGTACCGGCTTCTGTATGGTGATGACGGGCGTCCATAGCGAGCCATCTGAACGCGGAGCTCCCTGCCGTCGAGCATTCTGCCATCGAGAGAGTCTAGGGCTTCTTCAGCGTCTCTGCGGTCGTAGAATCTAAAAATACGAGTACATACTGTAGGTTCACGGAACAAAGTAGATGGAATAATAAGAATAGATAGAACTCAAGCTTGACGAGGCGTGGTATTTTGCCGGTAATATGCTTGATTGTGACGTCACTAAATAACGGGTTATGATCATGACACGGAAGATAAATACCTGACAAAAGCGAAACCTCTGCTTTCCCTTGTGTAACGATCTCTGGGTATGTAAATATCACCGACTTCACCACATCTTTCGAATACGCGTCGCAAATCTTCTGGAGTGGTGCGATAAGTGAGGTTGTCCACTTTCAACGACACCATGCCGTCTATACGCGGCGGAGGCCTTCCGTAACTCATATTGTTTGTTTATTTCTCACGAATAATGTGCACACGTTTATTTACAGATTCGTCAATTGGGTACCAGAATAATGATTTCACAATTTACACACACAACGCCATGAATCAACGCAAGCAAGCATGAAACAAGTATGGCGGTTAACCGGAAGTTCGTCGTCTTAGCATCGACTTGAGTAACCGGAAACCGATGTGCTGCCATAGGCAAATATAATCCTACCACCCTACATAAAATCAATAAAAGTAATTTAGTGAACCTTTAAAAAGATATCAGTATTACGAAATTTTTAAAGAACTGTGTAATGATTATCAGAGATCTGTGAATCGGTACCAAAACCAACAAAAAATTAACAAGGAGTGTTCCATTATTTGGCATGGCATCCCGGTTTTAGTTCGTTCAGAAATCAGCGGCTAGTTTGTGAGCGGGAATATTTAAAAACTGGAATAAATCGTTATTATACCGGGACTCAGTTCCTTAACTTCAGGGTCAAGCTCTAGGATCCAACCGTGTCATCTAAAGATAGAACAAATGATAGAAAAGATAGAAAAGTCGTAATACATACCTTTATATTCATATTTCTATAGGTATTCAAAGGGAAGGTTGATGTAGCTGCTCTTTAAAAAAATGATTTTCTGTGTATACATTCTGTGGGCTTTATGTACCCTGGTTACCATGGATGTATTGTATTCTCTTTGCTAAATTATTATGTCACGTTGGTCAGTGGAAAAACATTAACATCTCCTTGGATTGGAATGATGATGTTTTTTGCGTGTTTTGCTTTCTTTGATGGGTAATCTCATGATAATATATTAGAATCAGTACCTATTATTTTATAATATGTTCTAATCGTTTTGTGGGTACATTAGTAGGTACTTAGTAGGCCTTAAATTCAAGTTTATCTGAACAACAGTCCGAAATGACTTCGAAATCTGTCAGGAATGTGCGAGTCCTTCCAGACTTATCAAAAGAGGGATATCTAACAAAAGAAATAGTACTATGCACGAAGGAGAAGTGGGGTGTTCCTGTAGGATGCAGGCTCTTCTCACACCATACCTTGGCCAGTGTCCGAAAGATGAACTACTACCATCCTTTCCAGTAAGTCACTCTTTTCTTGAAGCAACCTTCCTATAGTAGGCGGTGAACGAATAGAGCAATAGTAGGCACAGTGGCAGCGTAGCGTGGCGTGGGTTGGTATGCATGTGCGATGTCGTCGTCACTTCAAGAGGTGCCAAGATGGCACCCCTCGGAGCTTGGTGTCCAGGGCGGCTCGCCCCCAGCCCCCCCTTAATCCGCTAGTTGTAGGTATCTAGCAACTTCAAACATTAGTTATTATAAAGTATGTTTAGTACCCATAACACAAGCTCTGCTTAGCTTGGGGCTAGATAATGCTGTGTGAATTGTCCAGCATTATTACTATTATTATTATTATTCATTTAAATAATCTTCAACTGGCTTCAAACTACCTAGTACCTACTTAGTAAAAAGTGGACAACTCGCCCGCGGCCAGATTTTGGGCGAGCGAGACATCCCCCGTGTCTAAGGGTGTAAAATTGTTCACGGGAAAATCCTCATTTCTAAAGTTCTGTCATTTTAGCCGCGAGCACAAAAATTGTGTTCTTTACATAATGGGGTCTAGCTTTGGGCCCTCGCAAATCCAACAAACATGTTGCCGGCAAGCGGACCGAGCTGCGAAAACTTTTTGTTTTTGTAAGTGCGTGCACTTAATGACCTATAAGGGGCCGAGATCCGGATTGCCATACAGCGTGGCAATGCAGCCAGACAGCGTCTTGGGGACACTTCCGACTGGTATTGGATCAGTTGAGCTACCTGTAGATTGTTTGCAACAGTCTGCAGTTAGCTCAGTTCTTTCAATGAGGATCTGTAAGGTTTTTAGTTGAAAATGCAGATTTATAGAGCTAAGAAATCTACCTATAACACACACTGCAAAAATTATTATTCTACGACAAAAATTGACGAAGTTATGACCAAATTACAAGCGAAGTTCACTGAGTTACCGCCGCGGGTGCGTGTGACGTCACTTGCTCGGTCGCCGCCCGTTAACCGTAGGCAGATATCAGTTTTTAGTGATTTACTCTGAAACTATAAGTTTAGGAAAAAAAATTATACCTATAGGTTAAAAAAAAAATATATATATATATTATTCGAACCCATCGAATAGTAATTTTTTTTTAAATCCATTCGATGGGTCTCTCAAAACTGAGTCTATTTGGTTCTGTCTTTTTTCTTAAACTTATAGTTTCGGAGTAAATCACTAAAAACTGATATCTGCCTACGGTTAAAGGGCGGCGAGCAAGTGATGTCACACGCACCCTCGGCGGCGGTCACTCAGTGAACTTCGCTAGTAGGTAATTTAGTCATAACTTCGTACGTAATGGTCCGATTTGGATAATTTAAAAAGATATAGATAAGTATCATTCTAACGTCATCATAATGAATAACGTGGATACTAGTTCTATTGAAATTGCTATAACAACGTTACGGATCCTCATTGTAAATATTAGTGTAATTTTCTTTGTGAATAAAGGCTTCTGCATACAAAGAAAACTATCTTGGATTAGAATTACTTGACTTGTATGCAAAATTTCAGCCTGATCTGTTAGTAGTTTTGGCGTGAAGAGGTAACCAACATCCATCCAAACTTTTGCATTTGTGCCCTAGCAGGGTGCATGTTTGATACCATAAATTATGTTAAGACCTATAAACAGCATGTTCCACATAAAAATATCTTGAATCAATCTCCTAATAGATTTCCTAATTTTTAAAAATCAATGTTATTGTGATCTTCTCTCCACAGCTTGGTTGAAGATAGCCTGGACTTCATACTAGCATCAACATACAACCAGTCAACGGAGTTTGCCGCAGACAAGGAGGATTTATACCTGCAGGCGGAGACCAAAGGGTGTACCACCTGGCGACTCATGCGCAACACCGTCGATAAATTTATACCGCCTCCTGTGACTTTGGTAAGAGTTAAAATTTGCAGTGTATTTTTTTTGAGTTGGACGTCTTCGTTATCTGACTTCGTTGTTCGTTCGTTCGTCCTGCTTCTTTGACGATGTCGTTAACGCATCCACTGCCCAGCTTCAGCAGTACGATCGGCTGGTTGCGCCGCTGCTACTGCTGTACGTGCATATAGGGACCTATGCATCATGGGACTTTTACTTAACTTAATTTCGGTGTGTTTATTTTTATGTGTGTACGAGTTTACTGTATTAAACTAGGTACCTACTTAAGTAGGAATGTACATAGTACCTACCAACTATTTATTATTAACTATATCGTACCATAGATACTGAGGCTGACGGACAAACCGAATTACGGTTTATGTTAGCTGTAGATAAAATAAGTTAATAATATGTAAGACAAATTAAATGAAAAAAGAAACTACCTACCTACTTTCCTTTATTCAATTCCACTTTCTTTCATTATTAAAAATAAAACGTCGAGTGCGAGTCGGACTCGGGCACTAAGGGTTCCGTACAATTGTAAGACGTTGTTTCTTGCCAAATATCATGATTCTAGGTCTACGGGAAGTACCCTATAGGTTTTGTGTGCATGTGATTCCATTGGAAATTTCAAAATATTCGGACATAAACAGCTTAACTTTTGATTGCGTTGACTTAAAAGTTTTATTTCTATTGAGACTCTAAGAGGTTACGGACTTGAGTATTTGATGTTAATTTCAACTCGATTCCTCCACGCATTCCTGAGGAAAGGGGGTAGACAGACGTACCTACATACAGACAGATGGACAACAAAGTGATCCTATAGGGGTTCCTTTGTTCTTTTTGAGGTACGGAACCCTAAAAAAGAATTTAATTCACCATCTTGCGAGAGGATATCTAGTAGAACTTATAGGTATAACCTGAAATGTATGTCCCAGGGTCACCCGATGAAGCGCGGCGGCATCAAAGAGCACAAGTCTCCGTTTAGCGTGAAGCTGATGAACTCCGGAGTGCATTCTTCGCAGACCAACCCTGGATACAGCCGGCAGCCCGCAGGGGGCGCCATCTTCTTCTACTAACCATCGAGTCATGAAACTTGGAGTAGAGTCCATAGATAACGGTTTTAACTCATATTTCTGGTACCTTACTGAAGACGTTATTGAGAAGGTACCTAGTTACATAAAATCTAGGTACGTTTTGTTTGAATCAATAGATTCTTAGGTAGTTTTGGTACCTACTAAGGTAATGTACGTTTAAATCATTTGTAACATAGGTAGGTATTTAGTCAAATAAAATATATAAATCCATAATTTCGAACTTTCTCTCATTCTTAATCTTCATTATTAGGTTCATGGACGTTACGACAACACGTCTCAAATAGCGGTCCTGACCATTTATTTATTAAATAGGAACGCCAACAGCGTATACATAAAGCATTCTTATATTTAAATTATTTAAGCAGGTTCTAATATATACGCTAATAATAGGCGGACACAACATTCTTTAAAACTATAAATATTCTATGCTAAATTAAACAAATGAGATCAAATTAAACAGTAAGTAATCGAAAATATGGTTAACTTATGAAACATTATACAATATATATTATAACAAAAATAAAAACTTTATATTTCTTTAAACTTAAAATATTAGATAAAAATAAACCATTCATGGACTCCCTGCGACCTCGACCGTTCCAATGTCGTCGTCCATCGTAAGTTACATTATGTAGGTAGATCGAAAACCTTCCTTATCCCATTTTCGGCTGCCGCCGTGGTTGTACCATTAAACCAGATATGAAAATAACTAACGTCACATGAACATGTGCCTGACCTGGGTCAAAAATCCTGGGATTTTTTTTTACTTTAAATAAATCTTTATTTAATACTAACTTCTGCCCGCTGCTTCGCACGCGTATTTTCGGTAAAATAAGTAGCCCATTGTTTAAGTTAGGCTTCGTTCTAAGTGTATGCCAAATTTCATCTTGATCTATTCAGTCAGTAGTTTTGGAGATCCTAGGTAACAAAAATTTCACATTTCACAAACTTTGGCGTTTATAATTTATTTATTTATATTATTTATTACAATATTAGTAGGATAGGATAGTAGGATTAGTAGGATGAACAAAAAAAATCCGAATTCAAAATTGTAAATACTACACTTGCGAGCTTTAAACTGGAATCGCTTCAAGGGTTGTTCAAGACTAATTTTTACAATTTCTTTGCAGTGAACTATGAGTTAAGTTATGTTTTCCCTTACGCAGGATTTATTGGCGACGATAAATTTTGATTTAATGCACGATAATGTCCGCTGCCACACCGCAGCAGTGACTAGACAGTACCGACAGACGTCTTCCCACACTAGACTGGCCAGCCCTTATTCCTGACTTGAACCCAATCTGGCATATGTGGGACGAGCTAAAACAGCGGATACGAGGGAGAAATCCAGCTAATCCAGCTCCGGCGCCGATAGAAGCCGATAGATGCAACTTCGACCTATTGCAATAATTCCCAAAATTTAGGTACCTAGCCAATTTAATTAATTTTAAATCTTCTTGATATCACTTGAAACTCTTGGAAAGGTAACAAAATTAACTTTCAAATGATATACCACAATCTATAGTTCATTGTACATAAATTGTAAAAAAATTGTTTTGATCAACTCGCGATGCAAGCGATTCCATTTTAAAGCTCGCAAGTGTAGTTCTAATTTTATTTCTAGGTATTCTTTGATTGTAATTTTCTTTGTGAATAGGTACCTAAAGTATTACCCCAGAAAGAAAAATCCGATTAGTCACGAGTCTAGAAATATCTTGTGGACAATATTCTTTGGACTACGAAGGACCGATGGGCGATGATTTGCGGCAAATTTTCGACTTCTAGCTAGCAACTTCTTGATGCAAACCTCATCATTATAATTTTCTGTCAACGGACGGACTGGCAGCAAATTGAAAGATGGTAAAAAATATTTTTAGGGCTAATATTTTCATTGTAATCTCATGACTTTTGTCAGTTCCTAACTGCATTTTTGTATTGAAGGGATATTCTCAAAATTAACCCCATGAAACGACGAAAAACTTGTTTTAACGATCGCGGTGGATAAAAAACTTTAGTAACTACCTAGCACGTATGAATGGATTTCTTGGACTCTCTTGGTAAGTATTATTTAACGGTTATTTATCACGCTTCTTTACCTATTTGCCCCCGACGTTTCAACAGGTTTACACACTGTAATTAAACGCGATAATAACCCGTTAAATAATACTAATAATAATGTATTCAGATCGCGTAAGTTTTAAAATATTTCTTGGTAAGCACTGCTGTTATGATGATGAAGACATCACGTAGAACCTCCCATAGAGTATAATGTTCCTTGCGTAGAACTACAAACCGTAAAATCATGGAACTATAAAATTATATGTAAAGATAGCATCCACTTTGCAGTTCTCCTTGACAAAGGTGTTTTATTCTAGATCTGGATGTGTCATACAAGCGCTCGCGCCGCGTGCGGTCTTGGTACCTCTACGAACAGTTTAAATCTCTAGAACGCAACCAGATCGACGCTGCGCTGAAACTGAAGGACCGTTCATTCCAGAACCAGGTGTTGCGGCAGGAGCTCTCCGAGCGGAGAGCCAGAAGAACTCTGTACACCCGCTCGAGAGAGAGCCACGATAGTCTGTTATCCAGAGCCCAGCGTAGCGTCAAGAGCGAAGGCGCTGATTCGATCAACACCGGCAGTATCAATGACTTGTTCCTTAGCTTCTCCGAACTATACGACTCCGGTTTTGCCGCCTCTGTCATTGCAGATGACCTATCAGAGCAAAGCAGCCACGAAGACGCCGCCGTCGAGGATGAGTTCAAGAGCTTAGGCGAACAAGAGGAAAACACTAGCGTTGCCCAGAGCATGCAAAGCGTAGTTTACGTGGAATCCGAGGGAACTATTACTGAATTGAAAGAAGAAAAATGTTACGAGGAGTGTCAATACAACTGTGTTCACAGCCCCTGTGAGGATATTTGTGAGGAGCAGGTTCCGCACGATGCGCAAGATAACGTCGTCGCCGAGATCAACTATTACTTCGACGAACTGAAAGACAATTTGGAACACATTGAGAATCTGGCAGAGTTCGATTGCGACATTTATGACGATCAGCGAATCGAGTCAGACAGTGTGTGTTCCGTCGAAGAGGAACAGCCAGTAATCATCAATAAGAAAAACAGTGTCGTCGCAAGCAACAAAAACATCATCGCTCTATGGTCGAAAATAGTCTCCTTTGCGCATCAAGTCGTGCAACTGAACCATGGTGAGTGTTGGTACCTAGCCTTATTTCGAAATTGGATTATCACAGAAAAAATATTTCTGTGTAGGTGACCCATTCGTGTGGCTACATTCACAATTTATTTATTTTTATTTATTTATTTATTTAATTCGGATTGCCATCAGCTTATCTAATTACAATAGAAATTAAAATAGACACAGAAAGCTAATAATAGGCATTCACTAATAGAATTATAATAAACTACCTAAGTGTATTCACTAAAAAATTTTTCGTCGACAATTGCGTACTTAATGAAGCAATAAAATTATAACAAATAAAATTAAGAAAAAAGCAAATAATAAAAATTAAGTGTATAACTGCATCATGTGCAAAAGAAGTCAAGAGTCATGCATCGCCTTGCCCTGTGAATGCTGGTATTGAAAGGGTCAATGTTCAACATCTTGCTGAAATCATTGACAGTTCTACTCGCTCGCACTACAAATGAATTTTGTCTATAATTAGTTCCAACATGTTGGACATGTAGTAGGGGATTGTGTCTAAGCTGCTTACGCGGTACATTGAAGTCTAATTTGCTAAGAAGTTCTGGACAGTCAACATCATTGTTGATAATCTTAAGAATATAAAGATAATCAGCTATATTCCGCCTGTTTTTGAGTGGCAAGAAATGGAACCTCTTGCAGAGTTCATCATAGGTAAAAGATTTGTAAGGAATCTTTACTCTAAAACACAGGTATCTTAAGAACCGCCTTTGAATACTTTCAATACGATCTATGTACTTCTGGTAGCACGGGTTCCATATCTGAGACGCGTATTCTAGGTGACTCCTTACAAACGTGCAATATAGAAGTTTAAAAGTTTTGACGTTGGTAAAGCTCTTAGAGATTCGCATGACAAATCCCAGTGATCTCGAAGCCTTACTAATTATGTTGTCGATGTGAACGTCAAAGAGTAGTTTTGAGTCGTGGTAGACTCCAAGATCACGCATACCAGGAGCTTTGGTAAGTAGCTGCCCTGCCAGTTCATAGCGCGTTGAAATAGCCCGAGGCTTACGAGTAAAAGTAGTAGCAAAACATTTACTGGGATTTAGTTCAAGCTTATTTAATAGGCAATAGTCTTCCAGACGGGAGAGATCTGACTGAAGAGCAACGACGTCAAGATTGGATGTTACAGTGGAGAATATCTTCATATCATCGGCGAAACATAGCAGATTTGATGATTTGAAGCATGAGTCGATATCCCTAACATATAATGTAAAAAGTAGGGGCTCTAGCAGAGACCCCTGAGGAACCCCACTTGGAACAGGAACCCAACTAGAGATGTAGTTATTGAGAACGACTGCCTGTGATCGATTATCAATATACGATGCAAACCATCTTAGCAAATTACCTCTTATACCTGATTGAGAAAGCTTATTTAACAACGTGAAATGATCTATTCTATCGAACGCTTTACTATAGTCGGTGTAAATTACATCGACTTGATGACCATTGTCCATAGCTTGAGTGATATAATCATTTAGGAGTATAAGATTTGAAACTGTTGATTTACCTCGCAAGAACCCGTGCTGATAGGGACTAAACGTAGTTTTAAGAGCAGAATATACTTGATTATAAATAATTCTTTCAAAGACTTTAGCAATAATGCAAAGTTTAGAGATAGGTCTGTAATGAGAAACCTCTGTTTTAGACCCTTTCTTATGGACTGGGGTGATAAATGCAGATTTCCATAATTTAGGTACAGTATTTGTTGAAAGAGACCTTCTAAACAAAAGTGATATAGGATAGGATAAAGAAGAGGCACATCTGATAAGAAATTTAGAAGATATGTTATCAGGTCCAGGTGCTTTTGACGCATCTAACTTTTTAAGTAGGATCATAATGTCAGCTGGAACAATTTCAATATTACTAATGTCAGAAGTGATATCAGATTCTAACTGATTACTTACAACGAAGCTGTTCTGGCATGCATGTTCTGGCACAATATTTTGCTTATCCTGCTGTAATCCCTTGGCTCCATGTGTGATACTGATAATAATTTTACTTTGTTTATTTTCCAGGCAATTGCTATTCCGATTACGGCTCGCAGATTCTGACAGCCGTTCTGGCTTGTGACGTCCTTTGTAGGGGTATCAGCAAAATATGTAAGAACGTTATAGTTTCTAAATAGTATATTAACCGCCAAAATTATTGTTCGGTGACGGGCAGCCAGAGTGGGAAGTTTGCACCTACCACTCGCGCATTAAAGCGCCGACAACGCAACAGGCGAACGAGATAGGTATACCTACCAGCTGTCTAGCTCTTTCATTGTTTGAAACAAAAACTCTGTGGAATAATCGACGCGACTGTTCAGACGGTAACCGCTCACCGATTTGGCCTAAGAATTGCGTTCTGCCCATCTTTGTCACGTGGTTCGCTGGAGGACAAGAAGTTTGACTATTAAATTGATTATTAAACCTAAGATCTCTATTTACAACGACAAATGTTTTCACAAACATTACGCCTCTTATCATCATCATCATCTGCAGCCGGATTTCACCTAATGCTGGTTAGAGGCCTCTCGAAGTTTGTGCCACCGCCCGCCTCGTATACCTACACCTAAGCTTCAGCAAGATTAAACTGCACACTGTTCGGCTTATAATCGTGCAAATGATATAATTTTAGGTGATATTTTGCAGCCCTTCGTATGCCCAGTGAGAAACTGTGCTTCTAGTGATTCGGACTGCTCAGACTGCTACTGTTACAAAAGACAGAAACGAAAAATTAAACGTATTCCAATGAGAGGAAGATGCAGATGCATTAACAAGGTACCTACCTACATTCATTCATCCTACTTCCGATGCTATTTAATATTAAGTATAGTATATACGCGAAAGTTAGTGTGAATGCTTGTTACCACGTAGCTCCGTCGTAACTACTTAATCGATTTAGATGAAATTTGGCATAAGTATATTATATAGTTTAGGTTCGGCGATAGTATCCATGGTAATTTTCAAAAATTAACCTCTGAGGGGGTTAAAACGGGTGGTAGTTTCTATGGAAAATTATTATTCCTTGGTTCGATTCACTCAAAACTCGGTATAAATAAACTACAAAGAAAATAATGAAACACTTATTCTATTTATTTTTACAAAACTACCCCGGCATTGTTAATTTTTATTATTAATATCAGAATTTATTGCACAACCCTTAGGTGTGCAATAAATTTCTGAAATTTGCACGATTTCCATTCGGGCGACGCCGCGGGGCGCAGCTAGTTCATAAATAAAAACATTGACCATTAACTACTGCTCGCTAGCGGCTTCGCTCATGCATGTGGAACATGGATAAAATTTATCTAGCTAACATCATTAAAAAAATATAGCTTTTGATTTTCAGAAAGACCCCGAATTTTCTAGGTGTACTTGTTAGGTACACCCTATTAGAATATAGATCTTTTTAAATTAAATAGTTTTCTCGTCTCTTACCTACCTATTGGTGAAAAAAGGAGACTGAGTGGCAAAGAGGCAGTTTGATTATAACATCATACAATACTAAAATAATTAGGGTATAACTTTCCTCCCACAGCCTTTCAAAAGAAATTCCATGGTACATATCACTAAAACGTATTGCTCTGATAATTGGCAACGTTCTCAAAATACAACAGCAGTGAATCGAACGAGTCCAGAAAAAGAAAGGGGCACGAGTGAGCCATTACGTTCCCAGAAGCTTTTCTCTCAACGAAACTCAAAAAAATCTTGTGACGGGAGTATATTCAATGAATTTTCTAATGGTACCTCTAAAGATTTTTACATAAATAGGCCTCAATGTAAAATGTTAAACGATATAATGAAATTATCACAGTACTTTGATAACATTTTGAAAGATATTGAAGAAACAATGCAAGTATGAAATCTTTAGTAAAAATATACTTACCCATTTATTTCTGTTGTTTTATTTTTAACAGCGACGGAACGGAGACGGTTTATCTGGTGTTGTTTGTTTGTGTAATAATAATAATATAATAATAATAAATTTATTGCAAAGAGAATCATTACAAAAACATTACATAATTAATTTGTCAGACATAATGAAATAAGTTTACTACATAATAAAATTATTGTTCAAACTATTATGGTATAAGTGCCAGTTGCCTAAACTAGACTGAGAAGTCTGTAATATAGGCAGCTGCGCTCCCCCTATTATGTTACAAAAATAGTTCGAGAAGATGACGTCATACATTAATAAATTTAACATGTAAAATAATGAAATTAGGTAAGGGTGGTCATGATTCTAATCTTGTTATACACATTTTTAAAGGATTTACAAAAAAAATCAACTTGGTTGATTACCATAAATAAACTGAAACAATTAAGAAATAATAATAATAATAATGTGTAAAATTACTAAAATGATTCCAGATTGTTGTGTAAATAACTTATTTAAAAAATTATAAATTGATTCGAAATTGTTTTGTTAACCTATATAAAATTAACATAAATAAAATTAAGTTAAATTGACTCTATGTTGAACTGTAAAAAACAATTGATTAATTAAACAAATTAAAAATAATCAACTTACACTATTAGGGTAGAGCTTACAAGTTACTTATAATAATAATCATAATAACAGCTAAGGATTATGCGAGAATTTATTACGATAGAGAAGGGAAGTATACTTTGTCACTTCATAACAATCAGCAAGTCCTCGGTACTGTCATACGAAAGGTTTTTAAGAATATTGGAGATATATCCTTTCAGCTGGAAATAGTTAAGATCACGTAAACATTCCGCTTTAGAGAGCTTATTATACAAATAGCTACCCAGAAAACAGGGAAAATGCTGAATGAAAGCAGTGGAAGACTGCATTCCATCAAACACTATAGTTTAACAATATCTTACCTGCTTACTTCCAGGGGTCGTATTCTGCTAAACTTGGTTCTTGGTATCATGGTATCGTCGCAGAATAGACACGTTTTGATATTCTACCATGGACAATGATAAAAAAAAATCTATAGAGATGGAGGGACGCGGTTCAAAAGTGCCGGGGTTGAAACCTAAGATCGAGCAGCCTACGTTCCGTGGGGCTATACTTTCTCTTAGGTTGAAATCGGTATATATCTCCTTGCAAATAACTAATCTATAGTCTATAGATGAGTCCTAATTTCATTGGTGCAAATAGTACCGGACGCACTATCTAGTTTATTTTATCCTTCAAAGGGGGATTTCGTTCGTCCAAGCTTTCATGTAAAGTTTATACGCGACGATTCCATCTTTGACTCGGGCGCTCGTTCGCTCAACGAGCAGAGGGCCTACGCGCGAATTCGAGGCCTGACGAGCGCACCACGTATACACACTCGTGCCCGGCCTGTCTGGTGATTGAGAGAGGAGTGTGTAATGCCGGAAAGCATATTACACATGGTGCCACGGCCTTTCCGTGGTATAATGTGCTTTCTATACCTACTAAGCCGAAAGGGCGTGATTCTGGACATCGAGGGGGCCCCTGGTTCAGCTTGCAGATTTCGGGCGGGTCTTGCTATTGGAACGAAGTTCCTTATCGCGCGTTGTGAAAGGGGGCTAGACGGAAAAAATTGTCACGAAAAGTTGTAACGACACATTTTGACGAAGAGAACCGAGGAGAACCGAAGCGACGACCGCAGCTGAGTTGAGCCGAGGTGCGCTTCGATTCGAACAATCGTGTGTTCCGCTCGCTCGCGCAACGTGTCATTGGAGTGAGCGGGGTATATCAGTTTTCTGCGGCCAAAAAAAATAAATTTTAAGCGAGCCGTGCTGTGACCCCCCGTGCCCCCAGCCCCCCTGAATCCCCTCCCCCATCAAAAAATCTGATATGGGTATCGTTTTCGACTAACATGGGGGTAAGGATTACGAATTTGATGACGGCAGGCGTGTGTCGGATTGCGTGACCTCCCGGAACCCCTCCCCCTGAAACCGGGGGAGCATTGCGGCGAGCGCAGCTGGCCGCAACGTGACAATAGGGGTACAGCACGGCGAGCAAAGAGAGCCGTGCTGTGACTCCCACGCCCAGTATTAATCGAAAGGAACTTCGTTCCATCCGGGTGTCCCTTGACACGTCTCAAGTTTTTTTTTGTTCTATTAAAATGTCCGGAATTAAGTAGGTAAGGTACCTCACCTCAACAGCCTATATTGGTCCACAGCTGGACGCATGGGGTTAGCATCTTATTTACTGTTATCTCATGGTGGTAATGTCCATAATCCCCACTAGTCTAAGTATTATATTATTACTTGTGGTCTATTCTAAAAGGTGGCTATAATAAAACTTTGTTATAACAAATAAGTAACACTTTATTACACTGGTCGCCTGTACAACAGCGAATTTACTATTACAATATCTATTTATTTAGTATCAATAAATATAATGACGGGATATTATAATAATATAATTAAAATATAATAATGAATCCCCTTCACCGTAACAAACTACTCGGCATATAAAGCAGAATATAAAAGTGTCTTCAATATTATTCGACATTATTAAAAATGTGAGCGGGTTAACTACTAACCTTGCTTGTGTTGGAAGAACACCGTAGTTTACCCGCTTACATTCTTAATAAGTTCGTCATACGATAGTTTTTATAGTAAAAGTATATAAGTATAGTAAAGTATATATGTAACATGTAACAAGTTTGAGAATGTGTATTACGGTGAGATATTTTATTTATAGGGCTCCAATGCTCAAGGAACCTTTACAGCTTTTATAATGTCCCTCGATCCGCCATCAGCGTCATTTGATCTGCACAGAGCCTTAAATAAAGGCTCTGTTGTTTTTATAAGGTTAGAAACCTTAAGGCGTGTTGTGTAAATATGTCAATATAACATGGAAAGCGTTTTCGACAAACATTGTTTGCATTGGAGGTATTTTCTAAAATATAGAGATAGGTATACATAACATTATTGTGCTAAAATTAAAAAAGCTAAGTAATCCTAACGTACAAAATCATTGGTTGACTGACAAATGGCGTCCTGCATAAACTGATCGTGTTTTAGTCGAACTGAGTATTAGATATTCAACATTTTTTAAGAAATCTTACAACCATATAGAAGTTTATTTCTTAGAACACATTTGTGGCGTCAAACACATGATGTGACGAACACGATAGTTTTAGAAAACACGAGGTATTTCATTATACAAGCTTCTGCCCGCTGCTTCTTATGCGTTTTTCTGAGATAAAGAGTAACCCATTATCTTATTCTATATCTAGAACTCAGAAAAATTTCAGCCAGATCCCTTTAATTTTGTCGTTGTTAAAAAGCCATCTTCAAAACTCTCGCCTGCACAATATTAGTGCCAAAAATGTTTACAAATTAATTTTAATCCAGTAACCCGAATGTATATAATTGCTTATAGTTTTTATAATAGCCAATATTAAAAGTCTATTCATTCGATACCCTAATTCGTATGTAATATAATATATAAATAAGTATAAATAATATACAAATCATTAGAAATCAACATCACAAACTTTCTCAAAATCCTTCTAATCGCTTCTAATATCTACACTAAACTTAGATACATGGTGTTCATTTGATTGGTAGTTAACTTATTGCGCACTAAGTATCCGCGCTCAAAATCCGTGCCAATAATTTTACCCTAAATTGTTATAGAAAAACACTAAACAAATTCGTTAAAAAATCCTTGACTTGTTCAGTGAAACTTGCTTCAAGCTCAGGCCTAACCTGCGCGTCAAACACGCGAGATGCGGCACGCGAAGCGAGAGCGTCAACAACGCGAAATTTTTCAGTTGAAAAGTTCCCGCGTAGGTGTGCAACGTGCTGCAAGGCACCATTGAGATGCCATTGCAGCGTCCGCCGCACGGCTGACACTCCCGCTCCGCGTCCCGCGTGTTTGACGCGCAGGTTTGGTCGAAGCTTTAGTTTGCAAGTTCGTTTATTACCGAATATTCTACAAAAAAATAAATGGTTGAAGTTATTTATTTACTTATATCGAGTATTTATAGCTACTCGATAAAACCCATATTTGTTAACACATTACGAAATTTTTTGAATTTTAACATCGTATTAAACAACATACATTGCTGGCTGGATGGTGCTGTGTGGATTGTCCATCATTATTAACATTATTATTGACGACCGATGTGTTCTGGGTATTTTCTATGTATAGTAAAAATATCTATCTATGATGATGTCCTCCTAGCCGAATTTCAGACTAGCCAGATGCGCAGGACATATTATAGTGCACAAGTGTGTGCACTACACAGGTGCACTCTCTATTCCCTCACTCTCATAATCCGATGGGACGGCAGACCGACACGACCGGGGAGAGGTCAAGCAGGACCAACGGCTTAACGTTATCTATTTGAAATGTATTGTATTATGTATATCAGTTATCTAGTACCCATAACACAAGCTCTGCTTAGCTTGGGGCTAGATAATGCTGTGTGGATTGTCCAGCATTATTTATCTATTTTTCCATATATTCGACTTTTAGATCAGCATCCCGGGAAGAGCTAGAGCTTCCTACATGGTCCTTCGAGCCAGATGTCCGGAGCCGAAGGCATTTCTCTCTAAGAGATTGAAATTCTCAGCATTTGTTTCTAAGAGGGCAACATTGGTTACGCATTGAACGATATTTTTCTTTGTTTTCAACATCAACAACATCAGCCCGTGTAAGTCCTCTGCTGAACATAGGCCTCACTCAAACGACGCCACGAATAGCGGTCCTGAGCCGCCTCCATCCACCGCCTCCCCGTGACCGCTACCATGTCGTAGCTCCATCGAGTGGGAGGTCTTCCCACACTCCGTGTCGCATTGCATCGCCGTCGCCACTCGAGAACCTTTACTCCCCAACGGTTATCGGTTCTTTCTTTTAGCCGAGTCAAATCCTTTTCTAGCCGGTTGATGTATTTAGATTCCGCGTGGGGACGTTTTTGTATGCAACTATGCGTCAGCCCTTGTCAAGTAGCTAGACTGTTTATGCTGGCATACTATTTCATATAAAGATTTATAAAATGCGATGACTGCGGCGAGTGCTTCGCGGCGCGGACAGATGCGCGTTCACCTTTATCGTCACGCTATTCGTCGCATTCGTTGTGTGGGCTCAGTCTGTTCCAAGCTTTAATAAGGTAATCATGGTAGAATATACTTCGCGAGGCATTCCGAGAGACAACGGTCACGTGGGTGACACAAGGGCCTCATCGACGGTATGGCGAATGAGAAGACGAATCTGTTGGTGTTACCAGTAGCGTAAAATCGTAAATCCCCGAACTCCTTATATTACCTCTACGAATCTGATAAAACTATGTGCTTTGTACTAACCTATTATTATTACATTAACCCGTGTATATACCAACACATTTAAGGCCCAAGACGCAGATGCCAGTCTTGTCCCCCGTGTCGAGGCTGGGCAGTGAATGCGTTTACTAAAACTGCTTTAACTGATCTTACAAAGAAAGATGACGATTGAAATTTTGTATGTATTTTTAACTGTCTATTTGTTTCCCAACTTCCATGTTTTGTTGCAATAAGTGGCAACTGGACAGTGACGTAAGCAAGTGTCACTCCCGGAATGCACAACCTCGTTTTATTGGATCATGGTATACATAAAGTCCATCAGCTAAGTTGGCGTATAAAAGTGCTTACACATTGAGCTAAAGTTTCAGTTATCCGGCGGGTTATCGAAGTAGTCAATCTTGGGTTCTGGTTTCGGTTCCGGTTTTTCGGGTGGCACTTGAGTTTTGCTGCGGGCGGCCCAGGCGTTAGTGGATTTCGATGAGGTCAGGGTGGCCCAGCCACTTGCGGATCTGGAAAGCGATGGAGGCATTAAAGTGTGCAGACGTGGACCATCTACGCGGATATGGAAGCAGAGGAATGCGTCAAACCTATATTAAAACAGTATTGTTTAGGCAAACAAATATCCAAACATAAAAGAAATAAAACCAGTTCATTCAATAACCATTTACTCCAGCCTTCACTCAATTTTCACTATTGTCATCCACACCGCCATCAAATTTAGAGAAATCAAGAAAATATAATTCAATTTATTTGAAATATAAGAATACATCCCGCAATACAATATAATAAAAAAATCTCTGCATTTCTGATGGAAAGCACCGGCTATTCACACAAAGATATTCAGAGACGTGACGATTAAAGTTGGCACAGACCTTTCCTAGTTTCATACAGAATGGGGCAGAAGTATAATAATTGTTAAATTAGTACTAAAATCACGAAGAAAGAAGTTGAAGCGGACGTGGAAAGCTTTCTGCACTTATCTGTGGAGTTATTAAAAAATAAAGTTTATCAACATCGCTTGAAGCCATGACTGTTTGGTTGTACATACTTGGCGGCAGAGGGCGCGGCGGCGGCGGTCTGCGGCGGCGCGCGCAGCACGGGCCCCGGGACCCGGCGCTTGCCTGCCTCGCGACCCAGGACCTCCAACACGCTCATTGCAGGCAACCATGACTGTAAGCAAAACATAATGATTTAAATCTGACAAAAATATTTTTTTATTTTTATTTTTACGTCTTAGGCATAACAAACAATCATACGTAAATATTAACAGATTATCATAAGTAAACTAAATAGGTACTAAAAGTATGACCAGCCCCGTTATCCACAAGTTACAAAGGTTTATACTATATAGGTACTTTTAATATAAGTAGTTTATGTAAGTTTATGTAGGTATTTATATAACTTTATGTGTGTTTTATGCGTAGTATTATATTAAAAGTATTTATTTATTTAATCATCATGAGCACACAGATCCCCCTAGTACTATCCAATGATCCTATCCATCCACGGTTGTCTGGTAGAGATCGCTCTTGAGCGATAAGACCGCCACTTGTCACTTAGTTTTTAAGTTGTTTTGTTGTCTTGTGTCTATCTATAAGTGTGCAATAAAGAATTTTCTATCTATCTTTAAAGGTAAACAGCATTTATGTAAAGAATATTAAAGCATTCATAATTGGCCGGGGGGGAGGGCATCAGCGCCTCCTGCAGAACAATCGCACCACCGAACTGGGAACGCCAACCCGCCTGCCCAGCGTGGCGATTTTGGCAAATACCCCATTGACCTTCGGGGCGGCTTTGTGCCCAGCAGTGGACGTCTTTAAGCTGAGCTAATAAATAAATAATGCTGGACAATTCAGACAGCATTATCTAGCACCGCACAACAAGCAGAGATGCTGTGTGGTGCCCGCTTAGAATTTGCACCACCCCAACTCTTCCCGCGGGTGTCGTAAGAGGCGACTAAGGGACATTAACCGGGGGCGGGCAGCAGCGCTCTCTGCATAACAATTTTACCACCGAACTGCGATCCTTAACCCACATGCCCAGCGTGGGGATTATGGGCTTATGGGACCCCCCATGTGATAAAAGCCAATAAGGCGCATATCAGAGGGAGACCTGCGTAAAGCAGTGGCCGATACAGGCTGTTGAGGTTGAGGTGAGGAAGCTAAGCAGAGCTTGTGTTATGGATACTAGATAACTGATTATATATACTCAATACATTGCACTACATAGATAAATATTTTTATTATACATAGAAAAATCCAGAAAACCTTGATCAAATATCTGCCGATCGTACAAACATTTGTCCCGAGGCAGGAATCGAACCTGCAACCTCCTGTGTCGCAGGCGGGCCTTCGCCCGCTGCGCCACAGAGATCGTCAGGTGTGGTGTCGAGGTGAGATTTATGTGTGTAAGAGTTTGTCTATTCGCCACCCCTTTTGGGCTTCGTCGCCAAAAGTGAATCGCACACGGGTCTCTAGCATGCACAAGAAATTTTAATTTCGTGATTAAAATCCAAGCTACTTATAATTAGAATTTTGGTGTTTACTGTTTTTACAGACGAACACACATACTAGCCATGATACTAACAAAAAAAATCTCAAAGAATCACTTAACAGAAAAAAATATAGCTAAAACCATCCAAACATTTTAAAAACCTGAAAATAAAAATAAAAAAATCATATCTCGAAACTACAAAAAATCGCAGAACATACATGGGGTCCAATCGATAGGTATTGGTGTCTCCAGACCACAGACCTTCGCTGGTACAGGTTGCATGGGACACCCTGTATATGTGCGTCGTGGGCCATGAATGTATTCGTTTTAAACTCGCAAACATTGTTTATTGCATTATTACAATTTACAATGATGGAGAATTGCTAATGTTAATTTTTTGTTTTCTAGGCGCAGCTAGTATTGTCTGTGGTTTTTTTACCCGTATGACATCACAGATAAATATTCAGTGTTTTCGCCTGTTTACGAAAAGTAGACATAAAATAAAGTTTTGTGGTATTCTAGGTCCTAAAAAAATTAGGTAATATTTTTTTTTCCCTCTAATCGGACAATAATTTAATAATTGAAGACCTACTTTAATAAAGAGTAAACTAGCCTAATGTCCTAGTGTAGCGAGCGAAGTGAGCCGCGCTTTGTGCTACTCTGTAGCACTACTGCTGAATTGAGGGGCCTTGAGGCTAGGCCTCTTTACCCCGGCTTCAACTCGAGGGGTAACGACCCCTCGGTCCTTAGGTTAGGCAAAACTGCGGTTTTTTGCTTTGTTTTCAAAAAAATTTTTAGACTGCATTTGTATTTTTTTTTTTTTTTTTTTGAAATCAAAGACTATCAAGGAGGTCCCGCGGAAGGCCTATTGTCGTAGTGTGGCGAGCAAAGCGAGCCGCACTGTGTGCTACTCTCTAGCACGCACAAGACGTTTCACGTAATCCGCTGCGTCCCCCACCCGTACTTACTCAACAGCCTGTATTGGTCCACCACTGGACGCAGGCCTCCCCCTGATAAGCGCCTTGTTGGCTTTTATGTCATGGAGGGTAATCTACCCGTACTTACTTTCTCCTTATCAGCTGTAGCGACGACGTTCCGGTTGGGTTCGGCGTCGTAGGCCACACTCTCGCAGCCGAAGTGTTCGCACAACTCGTGTATGAACTGGCGCTTCTGCCAGTTCATTGATGGGAAGGAATGCGCGCGCGTCTTCTGTTTTGACTGGAAATAAACAAATTAAAGCGATTGAAACGCAAATATGTGGATAGGTAAGCGAAGACACAATAAGTGCATAAGTGCATGCCTTTCTTAAATTAATTCTCATTTTTATTCTTCATTGCACACATGACAAGGACATGTACAAAGGACAGCTTAACCCCGCAGAGTTTACCTACAGCAATCCTATGGATATGAAGATAAAAAAAAAATGCTGGACAATCCACATAGCACCATCTAGTCCCAAATAGTTTATGAATTGAGTGTAGATAGATAATGTTTACATACAAAACAGATATAGGACATTGTACATCTAGGCGAGAAAGTGCCCAATTTCTATCTATAAAGGCCTTAAAACACACGAGGTAGGAATCGCACTTTCTCCCGAGTGATACATAGTCCTTTATACTACACAATAGAGGAAAATCGTTTTAAAATCTTCAAAATCACATGACTAAATTTAAATAGTAAACTCAAATGTAGCAATAAATACGCGTACGTGCGATTTTCACATGGTTCTTTTTTGAATTATTGTTCCGGAAGAGGACGATACCATATGGCAGATTCGGTTGTGAATTGAGGGAATCATACCTTCTTAGCGAGTTGCACGAGCTCGGTCAGCTTGTCGTGTATCTGCTGCGCGAAGGACGGCTCTCTCTGCGCAGTGGTGCGGAGGTGGTCGCTGTAGCGAGGTGCGAGTTTGGCTGACACGTCCGGGTTGCGGATCTGCAGTGCTAACGCCATCTGGCGTGTGCGGGCTTCTACTCGGCATTCGTCGTCGCATTCCAGACTGCAAAAGGTACATAGGGCTATCCCTAAACAGGAAAATAAGATCTAGAATCTATATTCTAGATCTTATTTTCCTGTGAGGCTCGATCTGACACGACGGAATCCGTGCGGATGCAAAGTAAACCTCGCGGATCTTGTTGACTTGGCTTTTGACTTGATTCCGCAGATACAGTGATCTTGCAAGAATTTCCCTCCTCAAAAGCAGTTTTCTGAGCGCGTTTCATGGCTATGCTGTCCGATTTTTGTCATTTTGATTTGCCTGTTTTGATCTGCGGATTTTGACACCCTAATTCGATGAGGGACATAAATTAAATAAAGGTAACGAAGGATTGACAACATTCGACTCACGTTTTGAGCATGTTCGCGGGACGCTGCTCCGTGATCTCAATGGAGCCTCCTTCTTGCATCTTCGTCGCAGCTAGGGCACTCATTATTCTGTAAACAAAACAATTGTTCACGATAGCTATACGGTTGAAAGATTATTACGAATGTCACTAATAATAGGTCTTTACCTATGAAATTGCCGTTTTTTTACTCTATTTTATTTTAAACATATTTTTTTTAATTCAACAGTTATATGCAAAATTGATTTACATTCCGAACGTAGCATTATTGCAAAGATTTAAAATGCAATAAATACTATGTTTAGGCATGTTCATCCCAAAAAACATAAAACTTAAAAAAGCACATTTCATGTGTTGTTGCTTTCAATGATTAAATTTATTGTATCTTTTTAATTTGTAAGTTTTTTTTAAATAAAAGCTAGGCATACTTTTTACGATGTTGTCCGGTTACACATACAACATTTTACGGAAATTGGATCTACAGTTCCAGAAAAAAAATTAAATATGTATGTGTTGAAAAATCAATTTTCTCAAAATTCTCCATACAAAACGGCAATTTCATAGGTACCTAATAAGAGGCTGAGGCACACATAGCCGTACTATGTGTGCCTATGAAGAGGTCATACAAGAGAGGGGCGTGAAGTGTCTCAGTGGGACAACAACTCCCGTAATTGTTGAGAAACAGTTTAGTTAATACATAGCATCAGAATCACAGTTCCTTCGGTAAAGATGATATGTAGCATCGGCGCAGCGGCGCCGGCACACTGAACTTCTTTCCGGCCCTTGTGGGGGCACGGAGGGGGGCCTCGAGGCGTGGCCTCATTACTCCGTCGTCATCTAGAGAGGCGACGACCCCTCGGACAATGGATAAGCACATCTAGCTCTGCTTGGGCTGGCTTCATTTCTGTGGCTACATTTGTTTTATTTGTTGTTTTTGGCATGCGAGTATGCCACATCGTTGGACCGGCTGCGGCATGCGACGTTGCCGTTCCGTTGTACTCACCGCGCTAGGTCCTTGGCGTTGTCGTGGCAGGAGCGCGGCGCAGCGCGGCGGCCGCACGGGCAGGCGGCGCGCACGGCGGCGCGGCACGGCGCGCTCGACGGACACGCGGCGCCGGCGCTGCCCTCCGCCGCCGACGAGTGGCAGGCTGCGTTGCAGGGGTGGCCGCAGGTGGGACGCTTCTCTGTACACGGCTGGGTGCATCTGACGATAGGAAGGTGATTTTATACAACACCTGCTCGGAAACTTGCTTATTCCTTTTCCAAACATAAGGTAGAAAGTACGTCATTGCAAGCGTACTAAAATTCGGGACGGAAAACTCTATGGAATTTCATTTCTCATGCGTTTAGCGGGAGAGAAAAGTGTATGGAAATCCATTTCTAACGTGTTATTTTTTTTCTGAAATATCAGCCGGTAGCTATTATATTAGGTTATTTTCATAATAACTAAAATGACAAAAAGTTTTTACTTCGTATTAGCGATATGATACCCTTTTCCGTATACGGAACAATAATTCAAATAAAGAACCATGTGAAAATCGCACGTGCGCGTATTTATTGCTACGTATGAGTTGACAATTTGAATTTACTAGTGTGATTTTGTAGATTCTAATGAATGATTTTTCTCGAACCTGTAGTATAAAGCACAATGTATCACTGCCCAATAGCAGCCATCTAGCTAGAGCCAAACAAATAATGAAAACTTCTGAAATAAGGTAAAGCTATGGTGGAGTAGCTATTGAATTTTGAACTCACTTGCCAGCGTCGCAAGGTCCTTTGTGGCACGTCTTGATGCAGTTGTGCTTTCCACAAGGCAGCGGCTTTCCGCACGGCAGACCGCACGAGAACTCTTCCAACGAACACGGTATGGTCTTCCTCTCCTGTTGAGTACAAGAAAACAGAATTGAGAGTTGGCAACGTCGCTTGGCTCAGCTAGGGCTGCGGAGTCGCAACGTCGTTTGTTTCACACCAGGCTGCGGGCTGACAACGTTACCAATTTTGGCCAAAGAGACGGAGCGGCAACGTAAGTCGCTTCTCGCTCCACAGCACAGAGCGACGACGTCGCCGGTTAGCTACTGGGGTAAGAGGTTTACCTCCAGTAACATTGCAGCCAAAAAAAAAACACCAAGCACATAAAAGCAATGTTCCTAAACCATTGACCGAGGGGTCATCGTCCCTCGAGATGACGCCAGGGCAATGAGGCCATGCCTCGAGGCCTCCCTCCATGCCCCCACAAGCGCCGGAACAAAGTCTAGTTAGTTCCTCCAGAGCTTAACTGCATAGCTGACCTGTGGAATGTGTCAAATCCAACCATAAGTTCGCTCGATTTCACAGCTGCGTGTCGATTTGAGTTGATCTGAGCTCCGAATTCGGTTTGATGATAGTACCGAGACATGATTGTGAATTCTAAGCCTTCTATTGTATTTGGTAGATAGATAGAATAATGGTTTATTTGGTTTACAACTGGACAGCACGAAATACAATCAAACATAGACACTAAAGTAGGTAGTTTAAATTGATCTGAGCCCCGAATCCGGTTTGACGATAGTACCGAGGCACGATTGTGAATTCTCACCCTTCTATTGTATTGGATTTAGATCTATTGAATTATGGTTTATTTGGTTCACAACTGGACAGCACAAAATACAATCAAACATAGACACTAAAGTATGTAGATAAGTATTGGACAGAATTCAGTAGGTACCTATTCCTAAGACGTACCTATGTATTATTAGGTGTTGTATAAGTACTACACACAAACAATAAAAAGATTAAAAATTAAATATTTCAAGTGGTACAGCGCTTCTATCGTGCCAATCACATACAAAAATCAGACGTCACGATGACGACTCGATACTGTCGTCAAACCAAACTCTGGGCTCTGGTTAGAAATGAATCGCATTCGAATCTTTGCTTGTATTATCTTAAGCTCTGCATGTTTACCTCGTGTCCGCCATAGCATCTCTTAGTAGTGAGCACCACACACGGCGGACACTCCCCGGAGTGGCAGGAGTGGTGCGGGGGGTGGCTGCAGGCGCGGGGGCGGGAACAGGGCCCTTCGCAGGGGGGCGCGCGGGCCCCGCACGGCACGGGGGGCATCAGCACTGATGCGCCGCACTCGCAGTGGAGCTCGTCGAAACCTGAAAGGATCGTGTTTCAATCAATAAAATAAATATAAATAAATAAACAATGGTTAGATATTGATGGGGGACTGTGATAGAAATAATGATTTTGGGGGTAAGTGCGTGCGTAAGTTCCGTTGGCTGTCGCTGTAGCCCAAACAGTTGGGCGGATTTTCGATCTCAGGTACTTACGTTTTATTTTACAATAATTTTGTATTATTGAATTTCTAATTTAAAGGTCAAACCGCACTTGAGCGGCGCGGCGCGGCGATTAATAGAGTTATACGATTATAGTCAGTTATACGGAGCTTTAAGATTTAGAAAATGAACATTATATGAACCAAACCAGAAGAAATCGTATTTGGTATATTTATTATTACCACATTGTACTTATTTCCACCAAATAAATTATTTCTCTTCATCTTTATTGACGTTCACTTTTAATGAAATCTTGCCACGTCTGAGTTTTTGTGCCGCGCGTTGTTGACCGAAGGGGTCTCATTTTAAATTGCATACAATTTTTGGTAACAATTTTTTCATTTTGGGAAACAAATATATTTTCTTTACATAAAACTTTTAAATCCATCTTGGTTATTAACACTAAAGTCATTAACAACGGGATATTTACCATGATTTGTGTTTTCTTTACATGTTGCTCAGGTTCAATTATTCTAGTGGGATAAATAGTGGCCTTAGATTATTAGAATTAAATAAATTAGTCAATCTAGTACTGAAGAAGTTAACTTCTAAAAGATCAATATTAAAGTGTCCACATACTATAAGAGTTTTATTTGACTTTGATAAATTAAGTTGTCGTTAGATTCAGCTGGATCGCGAGTGTCCGAGGATAAATATAAATAAATACAAAATGTCGGTTGTAAGAAGTTTCATTTTGGGTGTATGTGGCTATGTGCGCCTGTAATTTCCGTAGAGCATCGCCGTAGCTCAAATGGAAAACAAATTCCCAACGAATTTTGACGTCAAGGATTTGTCTTAACGTCGGCCAACGTGCATTCCGAATTACGCTAAAATCGATATCATCGCGCTTACACGCGTTCCGTATTAACATGAGCGCGACGACGGCGACGATGTCCCGTGTGACGTCAAAGAGGACGTCATTAATAAAATACGTCATTTTGCGATATCACCGACCATGCTACAAGCCGAAATCATTGTGAGCGCTCTATCAAAAGTGACAATTGGCTTCATAAAATTGTTGTAATACTAACTGACGTTTAGAATGTTTGTAAACCGCGACTCGTGATCGTCAGCGCGTTCATGAGCGTTCCGGATGATAGATAGCAACAACTGTCAATATAGTGATTTCTAATATAGAACGCCAAATATTTCGTGATCACTATCAGCGCAGGAATCGTAATTCGGAATGCCCCCAGATTTTAATTAGTTCAGTTATTATATTATGTATTTAGATTCTATAAACGGAAACTGTTTTAGCTTTATTTGTTCTAGTTTTATGTATTGTTATACAAATAGTATAAGCTTTTTGTTTCCCAAATATATAAAATAAGGCGACTATAATGGTGTCAATGCTGTACGTACTGAAGTTCGTGCACGGCGGACAGTGGCCGGTGTGGCAGAGCTCCTCGCAGCGATGCAGGCCGCACGGCAGGTGGCGCGCGCAGAGCACGGTGCAGCGGTGCGACGTCACGTCACAGCATGCGTTGCGACAGCGGTGGCGGCCGCACGACAGCTTCTACAACACAGGACGATATACAAAATAAGTTATTTGCCATTAGGATAATACACACAAAAAAAACACACGTGGGGCACCGAGGCTATTCAGGTTTTCAAAAAATTATCTGAGCGTCTGGTCGAAGCGACGGGTGATTATCTGGCGCAGCACATCAGCCTTGCCATACAGCGTGGCAATGCAGCCAGCGTCTTGCGAACGCTTCCGACTGGTATTGATATCGGTTGAGCTACCTGTAGATTGTTTGCAACAGTCTGCAGTTAGCTCAGTTGTTTCAGTTGTAAATACTAGTGTAATTTTCTTTGTGAATAAAGGCTACTGCCACGTTAAATTTTTTTTAACACAGTTTGCTAATAATTGTAGTAGCAAGTTTTGCACTTTAACTTATAAGATCTGGTCATAAATATTTTGTATCGGTTTTTTTTATATATTATGTTTCTTGATTAAAGTTTAATCAAAAAAGTTTAAACAATTCTTAATATTATCGGTTTTACAATGATATCCAGATGTTACCGTGACGTCACATTTTTATATGGGATATTTCTATTTCCACACGATAGAGGCGCTGTACCAGGGCCGGCACTCTTATTAACGAAATGGAAGTTTCCGATTCGTTTTCGTGCAAACGCTAATCTTAAGCAAAACGACATATGAGTTGGTATTGTACGACAACGAAAACGAAACATAGATTTTCCTTTTCCGAGTAGGGCCCCTGGTCACGATATCGATACTATCGTCGAACGTCGAACCGTACTCAGGGCGTGGCCTCGTAAAAACGAAGTTTCTGATACGATTTCGTGCAAAAGCTAATCTTATCCAAGCGACATAAGAGTTGGTTTTGCAAAAAAAAACCAAAAAGAAAACTCAATTTTAGTTTTTCTGTAAATTTTGTAATCAAGCACTACCTACTAAATTGTTGTCCACACTACGAAAAGGTTAGCAGGTAGAGAATGCTATCTAGCATTATGCTCGCTCATGTACAACTTTTGTGCAATAAAGTATATTCTATTTTCCTTTTCAGAGTGTACACAGCGACGTGACGTGGCGAGGATTCCTGTAAGGTCTAAAGTAAAAGGTTCCTCAGTTACCTTGTTACATGAAGCCACAGACCTGTGTCGCGGCTGCTTCCAGGAAGAAGAGACTGTGGAACATGTAGTGGTTCACTGCACGGCCACAGAGGAGGCCAGAAGGGTAACGGGATTGAAAACTCTCATAGAGGGATCTAACCCGTCCTCACCCACAGAAAAGCTGAAACGAAGCTGTCAATCGCCAAAAGTCCTGCTCCGGTACTTCAAGGAGCTGGGCTGGTTAGGGCCTGGTTAGACAGGGGGACAATGCACAATACACTCCTAAGCGAGATGTCAGTGCAGATCCCGGTTCCCCCACTTAGAATTAGAATTACCTTGTTACATTTCTTCTGACACAGCACGTTGTTGATCATTTCGGCGAGCTCACCACAGGGCACCTCGCGGCTCGAGTGTCCACAGCGACATTGCACCAAGGTGGTTTCCGGGCAGATTTGGCAGGCACCTGTAAGAGATATTGCTTTATATTAATATTAATAAAGTAGGTTAAAAAAAAAATTTATACTGGTTGCCACGCTAAGCCGAAAGGGGAGATCGAGGAGGTCAACGTTTGTTCTACGATTTTTTTTAATTTCGAACATATTTTTCCTTATTTGAAAAAAATAGAGCCTTTTCTTTCTTCATATTCGAGTTTTTTTACGTGTTTTCTTACATTCTTGTTTTTATTTTTAAATTTCAAAGGATTTACATCCTTTTTTTGTAATAATTTCACGACAAAACACTGGTTTTGCAGAAAACATTTGTGAAATATTTTGTTATGTTAAATAATGCAAGAGTGCGCGAACACAAACAGAAAGAAAAAAAAACTTTATTGTCTGCAAAAAAAAACTCGATACTTATAAAAAAAATTATTATTCACAAGTTGATCGCCTCAGGTCCAGAATCACCTCCTTTCGGGTTATTACACCCTTTCCGTGGCACCCTGTATATACTTTTACAAGTTATTAAGCTAGCATTTACGTAGTGTTGCGCAAATTCAAAGCCATTTGTTATGAAGCCACGCTATAACAAACTTCGAATCAATTGTCATTTTGGAGTCTATTCACATTATGAGATTTATTTCTAAAACAACATTATATTGATAGACTCCCAAACTACAATTGATTCAAGGTTTGTTTTAGCTAAAATTTTTAACAATATGCGCAAATCTTCTTATCTGCCATCTAAATTACTTGTAAGACCTAGAAAACAGTGAAAACCCATTTATTTCACGCGTGACCAATCATTTTACTGCAGATCCATGAACTTCTCTCAGTGAAACTTAAAAGTTCTACAGCAGTAACTTATCTTCATACCAGATCAGTTTGCAGAAGTGCTTGTCGTTTGGGGCCCGCAAGATTCTGGCTGGATATTTCCGCAGAGAGGAATCGGCTGTGCAATTATGCAAAAATTACCCATCCTATAGTTGACGTTTGAAAACCTTGAAACCATTTCAAAGGTCATATTGTAGACTGCAGGTGTGAGAGGCAGTGGATGTATTATCTTGAAAAAGGCTACTTTTTTACTTCATTTTCACACCTGTTTGCTCCCTCCCACAACGCACGATGATTCTAGCGCTAACCCTGAGCGAGCGAGAGAGAGTGAACATGATAGCCGATGCAGCAGGTACAGTAGGCCTATAATACTTACAGTAGGCCTATAATTAGTTAGTTATTTTATTACTTATACCTAGATTACAAATAAAATGAAAATGAATGTGAGTACCACGACAAACCTCACAAGGTTATACGTTATAAGGTACAAAAAAAAGGTTATACCTTATAAGGTACAAATAATATTATATACTGTTTTTGTCATGAATAAAAAAATAAAAAAACGTTAATTTTACATAACTTCGAGACTAGGTATTCTAGAAAGTTCCTAAGGAATGACGTACCATTATGACAGGGTAGCTTGCAGAAGTGTTTGTCGTTTGCGGGCCCGCAAGGCAGCGGCTTGGCACAGATTCTTCCGCAGAAAGGAATCGGGTCGGAGCAGGTTTTGCGAGCGTTCGTGTCTAGTCTGAAATAAATAACATTAATAATATTTTTTTGATTTTGGTGGATTTTCTGTGACAAGATGGGGTGGGGTGAACTACGGCATCTCGACGCACGCTATCCCGACAAAAAACAAGATATTGCAAGAGTCGCAGGAAAAACCTGGATAAGACTTCAGACAGGGGGTGGCGCAAGAGGTAAGAGGGCTAGTCCCAGCAGAGATGAAAACAGGTTCTACCACACCACAACTCACACCAAAACTACTGAACAGATGCTGAAATTTTGCATCAGTGTAGCTCTAAGCTTGGAATCAAACACAGGGTACTTTTTATCCCATAAATCAGTTCCCATGGGATAGAAATTACCTTTGAAACCTTGTTTCTCATAAAAATCAATCTATGCTGAAGTGGTAAGCGTTATGGGAGTTTGTAAAGCACGCACGCTCGCACCACTGCGTCTTTTAGCTAGGACTAAGTAGTATCAATAGTGTACTGACTGCATCTTCCCGCACGGGCACGTACGCACGGCTTGCGGCAGCAGCGGGCATGGCTGGCACGGCGGCGCGTGGCACGGCGCACGACACACGTGCGCGCCGCACGCCAGTATGCGTCCGCACGCACGCTCGCACTCCCACTGGGTCTTGCTGCCGGTTTCGCGGGTGCACAGGACCGTGCGTTCCGTGGCCGCTGCGCAATAGCATACTGGAAGGAAATTAGGTTTTGATACTGACTTTAGTTATTTGAATTTGATTTGAAGGCAAGCTGATTGGACGAAAGAAAATTAAGGTGTTTTCTGCCTCTAGAGCCTCGTAGCGCCAGATGGGTAGATAAGCGGAATGTGATAAGCAAAGTCAATAGATATGATATGACGACCTCTGTGGCGCAGCGGGCGAAGGTCTGCCTGCGACGCAGGAGGTTGCGGGTTCGATTCCCGCCTCGGGACAAATGTTTGTACGATCTGCAGACATTTGTCCAGGGCGTTCTGGATGTTTTCTATCTATAATAAAAAATATCTATCTATGTAGTGTATTGTATTATGTATATCAGTTATCTAGTACCCATAACACAAGCTCTGCTTAGCTTGGGGCTAGATAATGCTGTGTGAATTGTCCAGCATTATTTATTTATTTATTTTATTTATTTATATTTTGGTTTGGCTCATATGGTAAAAGCACTTTTATAACGCCTACGCTGGCTTAAGTCCTGCCTTACACACAAATTTTTCGTGCGTTCTATGACCACTAACCTTGCACGACAGTCTTGTCGCAGGGAGCGCAGGCTTCCTCGTGGCAGAGTGCGGTGCACTGGTGCACGTTGCAAGGAAGAGTGCGGCTGCAGGTACGGCCGCAGACTTGCGGTAATTTACTGCTGCACATTACGGAACGAGTCTCGGCGCCGCAACCGCATTGTCTGTAGACAAACATCATCATCATAAACTAGACACAATTCGCCAATTAGAAAGAAGTCAATTCAATATCATCGTCATAAGCACATTTGACACCAAATGCTCAGCAAAGGCCACTTCTAGACAAGGAAAAGCAATCCGAACTCTACTGACATCTCATATTATCCCCATGCTAAATTAGAGTCTATTCTCCTTTCCCGCCTCGTTGGTATTCGGGCGAACGCTAGTGCATGTGTAAATGAGAACTGACTTGCTAACAGTGGCCTGGCACGGCGGACAGGGTCCTGGATGGCAGAGCAGCGTGCAAGGATGCGGGCAGGTCCGTTCTCGCTTACACGCCTTGCCGCAGGTATGCGCCGCGCTGCCTCGCTGGTAGTCAGGCGAACGCATCGCGCCACACATACAGCGGTACTCCGTGGGGATTTTGTTGCTAATGTTCTGACAGGCGGGACAACGCCATTTGCCCTCTGAAAGATAAATTACCCATCAGTCCAAAAGAAAAAATAATAGATTTGCATGCTTTCCTTAAAGAGGTTACTATACTTTCTTTATATGGAGACTTTGATTGAGTATCTCGAATTAAAAAAGGCTATACTGCTGTTACCTCGCGAAATTCGCGTTATTTCGTGCTCAAATTATAACGCCTTTTTACTGCGTATTAGCCAAAACTATATACAGGGTTTCCCAGAAATGGTGGATAATCCTGCACGTGCGTGTGCGGGGGGGAGGAGGTGGGGCCCCACACCCAAAAAAAAAATCTATTCCCAACAGTCCGCGGTCTACGAATTTTTTTTGAAAATTTAGAAATTTCCCAGTTTTCCTCACATTTGTGGGCGTCACGTCCGCTACATGAGGCCTAGTTCGGATTTTTTTCTATTAACGTATTCCCTAATAATCGTATTCCTAAATTACCTTTAAAAAAACCCAACTACATAGGATAGTAGTTAACACTACTAGTTAACTACTATCCTATGTAGTTGGGTGTTAACTTCGACTTCGCGTCGCCGAAGCAGCCAGAATTATATCATCAAAAAATTATAATAACAGATTACAAAGATCTTTTATAAAAAGGTGTAGAGCTTGCATAAGGGCAGGGGGAGCCCAATTTGAACATTTACTATGATTATTTTTATAATAAATACTTTTTTGGTCATTACTTGTTTAATTTTTTTCTGTTGCAATTTTGTAATGAAACGCCTACTTTTACACATTAGTAGCTATAGCTCAGTAATTTTACCATTAAAGTAGATACTTATGCTACTGTTTTAGAATCCTTATGATGTAGGTAATTTTTTAATGTGGTTGGCTATAAAACTCCAATACATTTTTTTTACACCACAGGTGCTCAAACTTAGCAGTAAAATAAATTTCAGAAATAAAATTTATGTTTAGGGACCACTAGTTAACTACTATCCTATGTAGTTGGGTTTTTTTAAAGGTAATTTAGGAATACGATTATTAGGGAATACGTTAATAGAAAAAAATCCGAACTAGGCCTCATGTAGCGGACGTGACGCCCACAAATGTGAGGAAAACTGGGAAATTTCTAAATTTTCAAAAAAAATTCGTAGACCGCGGACTGTTGGGAATAGATTTTTTTTTTTGGGTGTGGGGCCCCACCTCCTCCCCCCCGCACACGCACGTGCAGGATTATCCACCATTTCTGGGAAACCCTGTATAATCAAGAACATATGCAAACAGTCTACAGATAGCTCAACTGATCCATATCAACACCAGTCGGAAGCGTCCCCAAGACGCTGGCTGCATTGCCACGCTGTATGGCAATGCTGATACGCTGTGCCAGATATTCACCAGCTCTCGGGTCACGCGTCGCTTCGTCGCGTCGCTTCTTCGCTTGCAGCCAGCGTCTTGGGGACGCTTCCGACTGGTGTTGATATGGATCAGTTGAGCTATCTGTAGACTGTTTGCAACAGTCGGCAGTTAGCTCAATTGTTTCAATTGTAAATACTAGTATAATTTTCTTTATAAATAAATTGTTTACTGGCAAAAAAAAAAAAAAAAAGAACATATGGTTAAAGAAGTAAGATTCTGGAGAAGATTAATGGTTTTTAAGATCACTCTTTGTTTGTGCAGCGCAATGATTATAATTATAACACTTACTTAAACAAGGAATAGGCTAACTTACCAATTACACTGCTCATAGCCCACTTCCTGATACATTTAAGATGAAGCACATGAAAACAGTTAGAGCAGGACCACACAGGGTCTGTCAGTCTTACTCTGTCGCAGCACACAAGGCACTCAAGGGTTCCTTTATCTAGTTGGTCAGTGAGACGTTCACGTTGAGTCATCTCTGTATTAGCTGTAGAGTGAAATCAGACTTTATTAACACATACACAATTACAATTATGCGAAAGAAACCATTCCGGACCCATGGTACCCCTGAAAGTTACCCCTGGTTGCATTTTCCCAATACATTGCTGGTTATTATTAATATTAGGCTCGCTTGTGTGACATGTGTCGCAAATGACTCTGGGTGCAATTATTATACACACCCTTTTCAGTCACGGAGTCGCCACGAACCCGCCCTCCCCGATGCGCGGGGGTTGGGCGGGCTTCGTTAGTGGGAAGGGGGGGGCCTCCTACAGGTCGGGTTAACTGAAGTAGGAACGCAAAACCAGCAATGTATTGTGAAAATGCAACCAGTAGGTATCTTTCAGGAGTGCCATGGGTCCGCCCCCAAACAAACTTATCACTATAGGTCTTTTCCTTTTTCGAGCTAGATTATTCATATTCTGAGGCTACTGTACGGAATATCTAATATTACTTACCAAAGTCAACCTGTTGCTTGCTTTTAAATTTAGGAGGACTGAACAGATTTTTCTGCTTATCTCTGTCTTGTCTATCAAATCCCCTGTCTCTGTCATATCCCTTGTCTCTTTCTCCCCTATCATATGCTCTTTCTGTTCTCTCATTTACTCTTCTTTCTCGTTCCTCCTTTTGATGGTAGCTATTAGCATATTGTTCATCATCTTCCCTCCTGTCCCCTCGTGGTCGCTGGGTACCAGCCCAGTTTCTTTGCAACCGTCCAGAACCTTCAGCCCTTCCATAATTATCTCTAGAGCCATAGCTATCACCCCTGGAAGCCTCCCCTCGTCTATAATTATCTCTAGCACCATCTGGCCAGCCATCACTGTCTCGGTTTCTATCATCACTCCTTCCAGAGTTTTCTCCACGACCACCCCTGACATCTTGACCATCTTTACTTATACCACTATTGTAGAAAGTTCTCTCATCTTTAACTTTATTTTTAGAGTTGCCCTTTGATTGGTTACGACGTTCATTACGAGAGTCATAGCGATTTGAATCTAACTCCCTTGATTCTTGGCCCCTGTCGTTAGAATTGTAATTCAAAGAATCTCTGTTTCTACTACTGGAATCATTGTTTTTCCTAGTATCTTGGTTTCTATCATTATTTCTTTTCCTAGGTTCTTGATTCCTATTTGAATGTGGTTCTTGATTTCTGTTGTTAGAATCATAGTTTCTTTGTCGTGGTTCTTGACTCACATTGTTTGATTCATAGCTCTGTTGATTTGGTTCTTGATTTCTGTTATCAGGTTCAGTGCTACGAGTGCTTACTTCTGTACTGGTGTCTTCATTTCTGTTATGTCTACCATTACTTTCATTGTTTCGTTGTGAAGTATCACGGTTGCGCCCATAGCCCTTACTGTTATCTTGTTGCACATTAGACATTGGTTTGTCCTTTGGTTCAGTAGATTTTAGTGGCCTCTGCCTCCAGTTTCGATCTGATGAGCTACCATAATTGGATTGGGCTTCATTAGCATCATCACTTATATCCTTGGAACTATTGGAAGAGTCTGGAATGTTCTTGCTTCTGGAAGGTCTTGGAAGAGAACCTTTAGGAACAAATTCTAATGCAGTGGCTGTAAGGTTAGATTTGAATGTGGCATTGTTAGAGTAAGTTGGTTCTGGTGGTGGGGCACTGAACTGGCTCTGTGGGTAGGGGGCGGCTTCATTGGATGTTCCATAGTTCACATTGTTGAGCTGTGTCTGGGATGAAGAAGGCATGTAGTTATATTGACCAGAGGAATAGTTATCATATTGAACATTGCTGAAGGAGTTAGGTAATTGATTGTTAGTGTGAGGAGCAGTATTGCTGTTTTGCATTTGATTTAGAAATTCATTGAAACTCACATATTGACCATTGGCATCTGGCCTATTGTAATAAGCTTGATTCATGTGTTGGTTACCAGGGTCGCCGTTCCAGCCATTGGAGCCTTGTTGATACTGGTTGTTATAAGCGTATGAGTTGTTCCACTGAGACATCTTTGAAGGTTTTTGAATGTTGCTACTGTGTTGTGCAATTTTGAAAAATGGAAAAGGAGGGTAAAGTTTGCGGTTTTGTAACGGCGATGTTTTTTTTCCTTACTTGAAGGTCAGAATGACCACAGGCCGAAGCCTGAGGCCTGAGAAGTGCCCTGTTAACGAACCTGAAATGATACGAGACATTATTTTTTTTAGTTTTAGCGACATGCGTTACTTTTGTCAGAAATTGAGCGAGGATACTACTCACCACCTGATTGTTGAGTTCACTGGTTTGTTTTATAAGTAAATATCTACAAATAAACGAAATAGAAACTAAAATAATTTAGTAAAGTACAAAATTACAGTAAAATAACGCTAATGACGGGTGAAGTGAAATGAAATTGGTGACGGCGCGATGACGGATCGGATGTTAGAGGGGGGGTGAAGAAGTGGACCGAAGCGAGCGGGGAGTGGTTGACGTTGACAATGGAAATTATTGAATTGGCATTGACAGCACGAAATACCTGACAAGTGATGAAGTGACATACTTGCTATTGCCATGCCAAACAAACATAGAGCAAATTAATACAAAAAACCATCATGAACCCCTTCGACGAACGAAATCGCATATTACATGTCATTACAGTGCATTACAAGCTTGATATCTGGGCCACAGATTAGATAACGTTCTGGGCATTTTCACTAAAAAGTACACCCCTTCATAAATTGAGATTTTTTTCTACACTTGTGTTTTTGAGTTGATTGAGGTTTTCATAATATTTTTACATGTTTTTTGAACTGAAAATTTGCGTTATTTATATGAAAAAGACAATTAATATGTGGACACTATAAAAAAATCATGGTCAGCTTGGTGACACTAAAAACGCCTGTATTTTTAATAATAGGTAAAGAGACTATGACATTATTTTCAACTTCGATCAGTTCCAAATAAAATAATGAAGCTCTAAAAAATACATATTCATCTAAAAAATCTTTTATTAATACTTAAAATAAAGATTTTAATTTCGTTTTGTGACCATGGATTCCATTGCGATCATTATTTTCTTTTTAATTTTAAGTTAAGCATCCCGTTTACTAATTTATTAATTGTATACTCTTTATTAAACTGTTTTTAATAAGAGAAGAGAAGAAAAATAAAAATAAACTATTAATTAAAATGAAATTATTAATCAGTAAAATAAACCCCATCTAAGTTGGGACAGTCACCAAACCGACACATCTCCAATCCTAAGGGTGAGGCTACAATGACAAATTATTAGAATAAAAATCAAGCTTTTCTATAGTAACATTTATTAGTTGTTTTCATGTTTTCAGTCATGTCGGAAATCTAAAAAACTACCTGAAAATTAATTAAATGTTATACAATGTTTTATTCTACACATGATCAAACTAAAAATGCGGATATAAATAAGACAAAAATATCGTTAAGGAAGCTATTTTAGAGAGCAAGGTACTATTTTAATTTTAGTTTAATTTAAATTCAAATCCTTCGGTTGTAAATTCTCTTTTATTATCATATTTTTTGTTGGTTACCGAAATTTTAATATCAATTATTTTATTCACACATTTCGTTTGATCAAGAGTAGAAAAGACACACTGTAATGTGGACCTAGCCTTATGAGTCAGTTTGGTGACTTTGGTGGTCCGCCCTATATGTGACGGATCAAAACGTCACTGAACGGACGTCACATTATTCAAATGAGATGAGAAAAAAATACATTCTAACCAAACAAAAGGACCTTTGTTTAAATTAAATATGAAAAACATTCCTCAAATAGCACCAAAAAACGATTACAATTAGTTCAATACTGGGGTACAAATATGTAATGAGAAAAAAGTCTTTAAAAATGACCTATGAAATGAGCACCATCCACTGACACCAGCAAAACACCGTCTTCACTATAGGAGTTCACCAAACGCATTGATTCTAAAACGGCCGCTACGATCCTTGTGGACAGTATTGCCAGGGTTGCCGCTCAGGCAAAAAAAAAGTCGCTAGGCTACAACCGAAAAGTCGCCAGATATATGAAAAATCTAGTTAAATGTCGCTAGATTTTTTATGAGGATATTGCATTAATAAAAGACGGGTAATATTTAAGTGTTTATTACTTGAAGATAATCACCACTTACTTCCCATCAGGCGGGCCGTTTGCCTTTCTCCTTACATATTACATAAAAAAAAGATGTAGGTTTACACAAACAATACCTAAGTAATCAAAATTGAATAAATTGCAACATTTCGTCATCTAAGACGTCATCCTCATTACAAACATTGGCAGGAGCAGTTCTGGAAGTTGATGGTCCCATATCGGTACTCTTTGTTTTTTAATGGTTTTTGAGATTTTGGAAAGATTGAACATCTTCAGGCAATACGTAGCTGTGGCAAGTCTGGTTTAAATTTTTTAATTGGTTTTTTATAAGAATGATTGAATTCAGAGTAACAGGCGCCAATCTGTTTCTTAGTTTATTTTTTACGATATTCATCACACTGAACATTCGCCCGACTTCAGCGTTTGAATGTGGCAGTGACAGAACTGTTATAGCCAAATCTGCTAGTTCTATGTATGTATTGATTCCTGCAGCATTTTTATACTTATAAACTTGAGCCCAGAATTTCACAGTATTTTCAGTTGTATCCCACTTGACAAAGTGAATACTGTGCCACTGCTGTAATAATTTGTCGACTTTGTCTTCATCAAAACCCAGTTCAATTGCAAGTTCAGCAATTGAATAATCCTTTATCTGCTATAATGTGTTTTCTTTAGACAGCTGAGCCATTTTTTCAAGAGCGGTGTAATTGCTGGGAACGCGGTTTTGTATTTCTTTTGCAAATTTAACTGTTCAAACAAGTAGCCTAAGTAGGGTACTGGGTTTAAGTGGTCTTCTATTGTTATCGTTAAAAAGTCCTTATCTGTTGTTGCAGCATTAGGTATCAGTATTCGGTTGCAAACAGATCGCAACAAAGTCATCATTAAGGTAATCAATTTCACAGGATCTGCGTTCTCCCCTTCGAAAATTTTGATTCCTGTTTGAACATCATTTAGCACACTTTTGAGATATATAATAAATGTAGGCGGTTGGCTTCGTCCATGTACATTGCATTCAGTAAATCAGCCGTGTGACATTTGTCTTTAGTTAGTGAGAAATTCCCACTGAGATACAATGCGGACTATCACTGGTTCTATAGATAGCCAGCGAGTATCAGACACTTTAAGAATTTTGAGAGGTCCTTCTCCACAGTTGAAAACCACTTGTATGTTTCTCTTATCAGAAACTCTATATGACTTGGAATGGTTTTTTGTGATGCATGACTAACAGCCAATTGGAGGGAGTGACAAATGCACCTTATGAAAATTAAGTTAGGAAGATTGTACTGCGTTCGGAGGATTTCATACACGCTATTGTGCCGATCCGTCATTACTGCAGCGTTATCAGTGCCAATCCCAATCATATTTGGGACAGATAAATTATGAGCTTGAAGACATTTAACCAAAGTAATGACTAGCCCGTTTGCATCAGCTCGCTCTACTGGTTCCAGTGAGAGAAAGGCGTTAACAATGTTATTCTGTGCCACACTAAAATATCTTAGAATAATTCCCATGAATTAAGTTACACTAACGTCGTCGGTAGATTCGTCCACTATAACGCTGTATTTTTGGCTGCCAATATCTTTCATAAGTTTTTCCTTGAAATGTGGTACCAGTACCTGGTTGATCACCTGAGTGCATTTAGTTCTGTGCATTTTCAAATCGTTTGCACATTTTGAATCTTCAAAAACATCTTTGCACAAATCGGTCAAAATGATCTATTTGGGAAATGGCACTGTGTTCCGAAATAAACAAAGCAAGTTTACCTTCAGCTTTTCGAGACTCAAGAGCGGATCCAAGATCTCATTTTGGGGGGGGGGGGGGGGGGGGCATTTTGACAAAGATTGGAGAAAGGGTTAAAATTACAGGTAAACAATAAATAAAATTTTTACGTAAAAACTTTATTTTTTGCAAAATATTTTATAATATCAAAATATTTTATAAAATATAATAAGTATAATATTTTTTTTTACAAAATAAATTATCGAGTCACGCGCGGGCGGCGCAGAGGAGAGGCAGTGCGGCGTTGCGCCGAAAAAATATCATTCTATGAGATAGCGGTTCTTAAACCCTTTGGACATCGAAATATTTGACAGAGACCTAAAATTAAGTTCGTTGCCTAAATGAAAACAATGGAGAGCGGAGCGAACTTCGAAAATCTTAAAAACTTTTTAGGGACTTATATTTTATTAGTAAAAGAAACGAATAAACATATAAAATAGGCGAGCGGAGCGAGCCTCGAAATTTTTAAAGATATTTTAGTGAGTTTAGAATTTTTATGAGAAAAGGAAGTAAAGACGATATAATAACGGCGATTGAAGCGAGCCTCGGAAATTTTAAAGTTTTAGCGACGACGATTGGGAAATTTGCGAGGGAAAAGATGATATAAAAACGGCTAGCAGAAGGAGACTCGAAATTTATAAACATATTTTAGCGAAATTTAGTAAATTTGTAAGTGAAAATGTAGAAAAGACGATATAAAAACGGTGCGGCGAGCGGAGCGAGCCTCAAAAATTTGAGAATTTTAGCGCCGATTGGGACACTTGTGAAAGTAAAGAGTATACATACAAAATAGGCAAGCGGAGCGACCCTCGAAATTTTCATGTTTTTTAAGAGATGATTGCAAAATGTGTGAGAGAAACGAAAGTAGAGATGACATAAAAACGGCGAGTGGAGCGAGCCGCGAAAATTTTAAAGACTTTTGACGTGACAACGTCTTATAATTCGATAGAGCCGGCTGCACGCACGAAAAAACATGACGTCATGCGGCGTTACTTCGCTCTGAGGCGTTCCATGTAAGGCTTGAAGTGCAAGCGAGAGCGCTCGACATCCGTCTCTCTCCTACTTGAGTGAGCGATGCGTCTGCGTGGACAGCTGCTATACTATAGTACATTTACATGTTTTGATCGAGTATCAAATGCTACCATTCCATCAGTAGTTTCGTTCGACGTTGTCACGTTCAACTATCGTCAGTAAATCGACTTTACAGACAACCAATTTTTTTTTAGATACGATTGGGAAATTTGTGATACCAAATACGATTTAACAGCGCCGACAAGTGGTGCGAGCTGCGACAATTATTGAGACTCTAGCGGCTGTGGGAAAATTTGTGGAAGAGAAGAAAGCCAAGGCAAAAATATGGGCAAGCGTAGCGAGCCGCTAAAATTTTGGTCATTTCTAGCGACTATATAAGACGTGCTTCAATATTTTTGTAAATTTATCCTTTGTAGTACTTATAGGAATTCCGTTACTCAGAAACATGAAAATAAGTAGGTATTTTGCCTTTTGCTTGATGGAAAATTACGTGTTCAGCTTTTTAGAAATTCAACCCAAGAATGTAAAAGTTTACATTTTTAAGTATTTATGTTGCTGGTGCAAGTGGACGTGGTGGTACAGACAAGTAAAAATTCAGGATATATTTCTGTTTCCTAATAAATGTACATAGCTAACCTACCGATGAGTAGGTATGCCGTGTAAACCTAAACTGCACCTAAATTGACTCGAAAAATAGAGTTGAAAGTATAGAATGCCCAGGTCTTTTGGGGAAGGCCATGGCCCCCATGCCCCCCCCCCCCCTTGTATCCGCCAATGTCGAGACGAACTAACAAACAGCATAAGTAACTTGTGAAACAATGACGCGACGCGAACTGAAGTTTAATTGGTAGGTAGATAGATCAAGTACCATGTGTAAAACAAGAAGACAATAACTAACAGTTCGAATGCTAAACAGAGACGGAACAGTGTTTGGTACCACCACAGAATAACTACTCCTTAGTACTCCGTGGTACCAACCACGGTCCACGATAAATAAACTTCACTGCTAGGGGCATCCCCGAATTATCAATAATAGACTAAGTGTTGCAAGTAATTAAAGACCAAGTAACTATTTCGTTATTTTAAAAAGTCGCTAGATGTCGCTAGATATTTTTTTGTCGCTAAATCTGAAAAAAATGTCGCTAAACGAGTCCAAAATCCCCTAGATCTAGCGACAAAGTCGCTAAAACGGCAACACTGAGTATTGCCATTTTTAATAAACAAAACGGTTTTATTAGAAAAAATATTTGCTTTAGGACCGTCACTGTGCTGACCTGTCCGGTCGGAACAAGTTTTGAGTTTGAACAAAAATGAATTTTACGCCTGTATTGTTAGGGTATTATTTATAATTTTAAATACCTGAGACGGAAAAAATATTCTACTACAGGTACCTACATACAAAAAGTTGATAACGTTTTTGTAGAAATATTTTCGGTAATTTCACTTTGTTCGAAGCCAATAGCACTGGGACAAGTCAAAAATGGCTTCTTCTACTATCTAAATTGTCCTTATTTAAATAATTATGCATATTCACACTAAAATAGTTTATTAAAAAACAAATATACCTAATATACCTACCTAAATATGACCAATTTATTTAAATAAATATAAATACGCATTAATGTAAACAAGGGCGGATCCAGGATCTCATTTTGGGGGGGGCCATTTTGACAAAGATTGGAGAAAGGGCTAAAATTAGAGGTAAACAAAAAATAAAGTTCTTATGCTTATAAAAACTTTATTTTTTGCAAAATATTTTATATTATCAAAATATTTTATAAAATATAATATAAGTAATATTTTTTTTTACAAAATAAATCATCGAGTCACGCGCGGGCGGCGCGGGAGGAGAGACGGCAGTGCAGCGTTGCGCCGAAAAAAAATCATTCTATGAGCTAGCGGTTCTTAAACCATTTGGACATCGAAATATTTGACAGAGACCTAAAATTAAGTTCGTTTCCTAAATGAAAAAAATGGAGAGCGGAGCGAACTTCGAAATGTTAAGGACTTTTTAGCGACTTATATTAGTAAAAGAAATGATTAAACTTATAAAATAGGCGAGCGGAGCGAGCCTCGAAATTTTTAAAGATATTTTAGTGACGATTGGAAAATTTTTGAGAGAAAAGGAAGAAAAGACGATATAATAACGGCGAATGAAACGAGCCTCGGAAATTTTAACGACGATTGGGAAATTTGCGAAAGAAAAGATGATATAAAAACGGCGAGCAGAAGGAGACTCGAAATTTATAGACATATTTTAGCGAAATTTAGGAAATTTGTTAGTGAAAATGTAGAAAAGACGATACAAAAACACTGCGGCGAGCGGAGCGAGCCTCAAAAATTTGAGAATTTTAGCGCCGATTGGGACACTTGTGAAAGTAAAGAGTATACATACAAAATAGGGAAGCGGAGCGACCCTCGAAATTTTAATGTTTTTTTTAGCGACGATTGCAAAATTTGTGAGAGAAACGAAAGTAGAGACGACATTAAAACGGCGAGCGGAGCGAGCCGCGAAAATTTTAAAGACTTTAGAGACGATTGGGAAATTTGTGAAAGCAAATACGATTTAACAGCGCCGACGAGTGGTGCGAGCTGCGACAATTATTGGGACTCTAGCGGCGGTTGGAAAATTTGTGGAAGAGAAGAAAGCCAAGGCATAAAATATATCGGCGAGCGTAGCGAGCCGCTAAAATTTTGCGTCATTTCTAGCGACTGTTGGGAAAAGAGAACGTATCAACACTAATAGGTGTTGATACGTTTTTTTTTCACGCCTAAACGGCTAAACGGGTCTTAATGAAATTTGGCAGGGAGCTAAACGAACGGTATTCCGTACATGGCTACCTGAAAGCGTGTGCGAAGCCGTGGGCCCTAGCTATCTATAAATACACGAAATTAATTCTAAAATAATTAAAATATCTGGTTTGACAGTCGCACTGGGCATTTGTCCTTCCGCACTTATTGCATTTATTTCTCTTCCTAGGAACAAGTAAGAAGGTATTCTACACTCACCTGCGCCAATCCCCCTCTACAGAAAATTAAAAGATAGTGGAGAAGTAGTTTGGTTCCGTGGACCACAACGCGCCTTGCAGTTCGAGTTATAAAGATTGTCTACTTAAAATTGATATGATTATTGACTGTCATATAACATAATATAATATTATATAATGTATAATTTTCTCCACAACCATGTTTAGGTACTGAACCTTTATTTTTTATATGACCAGTATTGTCGCGGAGCCCCCACAGAGGCCCGGAGCACACTTTGAGAATAGCTGCTCTAAGGGGATAAAATAGTAGTTTCTAGTTTAGTTTTCGATTTTACTTCAAGTTAAACCAGTAAAATTTGATACCTAGGGATTTTAGGTATTTAGTTTTTCGGTCGGTAAATAAATAAGACGTGCTTCAGTATTTTTCTAAATTTATACTTTGTAGTAGGTATAGGAATTCCGTTACTCAGAAACATAAAAATTGGTAGGTATTTTGCCTATTGCTTGATGGAAAATTACGTGTTCAGCTTTTTAGAAATTCAACCCAAGAATGTAAAAGTTTACATTTTTAAGTATTTCTGTTGCTGGTGCAAGTGGACGTAGTGGTACGTACGTAACAAGTAAAAATTCAGGATATATTTCTGTTTCCTAATAAAGGTACATAGCTAACCTACCGATGAGTAGGTATGCCGTGTAAACCTAAACCTAAATTGACTCAAAAAATAGAGTCGAAAGTATAGAATTCCCAGGTCTTTTGGGGGGGGGCCATGGCCCCCATGGCCCCCCCCCTGTATCCGCCAATGAATGTAAACCCATAGTTCAACTTTAAAAACGTGGGACAGCGTAAAAGTGGGGGTGTACTTTTTTGTGAAAATGCCCATCTCAAAGAACTTTAGAAGCCGCCCGCCACGCACACTTTGGCCACACACAGAAGCCAAAGGCGGAGCGGGGTGGTGGAGCGGTGTAGAAATTAATTGGTAAGTACTTATCAAGCAACGAAAATTTACTGTAAGTAAACTGTCTACTCTCTATAAATCTTGTTTGTAGACAAAATAAATTTATTATTACAAAAGTAATCTCATATTCTTACTATTATCGTAATCATTTATTCTAAAAAAATATATTCTAAAAATAATAGATTAAACCTACTTTAGCATACTTAACTAGTTTACGAAACCACTTTTAAAATAATACCTATAAGTAGTTTTTCAATATCAAAATCAACAAAATACTACATACAAAACTACCTACATAGAAAACAACCAGAACACCTCCCCTGGACAAACATCTGCAGATTGTAATTTAAATACTTCATTTATTGATATGGAAGGCCTGCTGAGCTTATATGTAGGTACATACAAATACAAAATAGGTTAGATTATACTAGCTACAAAAAATCCAATAAATAGCCTTCACGGCTAAATGACAGATTGGAAAATAAATACAGAGATCAATCTATTACCTATGAAAATAATCGAATAGATTAGCAATTTAATTATTTTTAATATGTTCAGTTGTCTCAATTGTAAATGAGGCATATAGGTAAATCTATTACCTATGACAATAATCTTATAGATTAGCTATTTAATTATTTTTAATAAGTTCAGTTGTCTCAATTGTAAATACTAGTGTAATTTTCTTTGTGAATAAAGGCCATAGATAGACCCATTTATCCATACTAGAGATATAACGAATGTGAATGCGAGTTAACAATCGCAAGAATGCACGCGAATGTAATGCGAATGTTTAAGGAGAAATAAAACATTAAGTATATTTATTAGTCACTGCATTGAATGATTTTTAAGTCACGGGTAGGTAATTTACCATGATTTGAGTTGTGAGTTTTCCAATATTTCGACACAGTTTCATGCGCCATGATCACGGAACAATTGACTAAATAACTTTAAATGACTTTAGTTTTAATAACCTGTTAAATAGTTTAAAAAGTTTTATGCTGAATTACTTTGTTTTATATGAAAAGAATTATAACGCAAATATGCAGGTCTCGACAGAGCCTACACATTTGCTCCCCTTGGAGTCGAGACCCTAGCTCCGTGGGGTACCGAGGCTCTTCGGGTTTTCAAAAAACTATCTGAGCGTCTGGTCGAAGCGACGCGTGACCCGAGAGCTGGTGAATATCTGGCACAGCGCATCAGCATTGCCATACAGCGTGGCAATGCAGCCAGCGTCTTGGGGACGCTTCCGACTGGTGTTGATATGGATCAGTTGAGCTATCTGTAGACTGTTTGCAACAGTCGGCAGTTAGCTCAATTGTTTCAATTGTAAATACTAGTATAATTTTCTTTGTGAATAAATTTTTGTATTATACAAAAAAAATAAAAAAAATTATAACGTATAAGTTTCAATTATTCATTTGAATCAAGCGTTCAGAAACCCTAGGATGAGTTTTGCATAGTTTACAAAAACACAATTTTTCGTAGTATGTCAGCAATCCAACACTTTCATACGAACTCGGTTTTAGCTTTTGAATGATTTTGAGCGACTAGTTGCATTTTAGCAGTAGGTACTTTGACAAGTCAGCGGTAGTAGTTGTACGAACATTTGTCCCGAGACGGCAATTGAACCCGCAACCTCCTGCGTCGCAGGCGGACCTTCGCCCGCTGCGCCACAAGGGTCGTAGATTGGGTACTGGGCAAGCTAAATCCACCTAATATCGTCCAGGTAGTAAAGCGTCCTGTGCAGCATGAGTAAACAGTTTCTGACGCTAATTAACAAGGTACCAAACGAAATTCTTGAAGGAAAGTAAAATATTACCTTAGTATTTTCGTAATTGTCCCTCAAATTTCATCCAATAAGCTTACAAAGGCGATTGTTACCATCTCAATCGACGTCGTAAAGCGAAATCGTCGTAGAAAAAAGTCACAAAGGCGCATAATTATAATAGCGTCGATTTGAAACCTGCACGAGGAACAAGGTGCATTAAAAAAAAAAAAAAGCGACAAAAACTAGAGAAAACGGTTTTTTTTAATTTATTAAACCTACTATTAATTAGCTAAAATCATAATAAAACTTTTTAGAAAATAAATTTACTCGTATAAAGGAAACTTTTCGAAATAATAAGAAAAAACCGTCTCCTTTAAAGTTGGTGTTTTGCAACTGTAACCTTATTCGTAGGATACGACGATTTTACTATTCAAAAACAATTATGAAATGGACGTACATATGTATTTCTACTCTATTTATTTCTGGCATCCATGACATCGCATGACTAACTGATAAAACTGGCATGTGTAAAACAGCGAACGGAATAAAACATAGAAGCATAATTCCTTGCTCTAGAAAATGACCCAAACACAAAGTACCTATGCTGTGGTAGGCGGCGCTTGTAAACTAGGTAGGTAGGTATGCTGCGAACGAGTTTAATTCGCAAGGCGACTGGCGCGGGCGGTAAAAATGACGTACCTACGCAAATTGCACGATAAACGACATTTGAATCTCAAAAATCAAGAGAATGAAGTCGACTCTGAATTGAGTACTCGGGATAGGTACTATGTTAACAAATTTTTAGCTAATCAACGAAGCATATTTGACCTGTGTGTTTAATTGCCAAGTTGCGCGCATATTTTCCTTGAATGAACACTTCCATGTTTTATACGTTCACTGGGTTAAAAGGGTGTTAATTAGCAATGGTACCTACCTACTAGGTACGTAATTATCTAGGTAGACCAGATAATAGTCAGTAATAGCCTAGCAAAAGGTTCAAATTCCCTTGTAACTACAATTATCTGCTAATACCAACACGTAAATAGGTATAAACGTTCAGTTCTTCGGTGCCACAACGTGAATAGCGCTTATTGTCTATTCAAAACGCTTTCTAAAGCAAGTAAATAGTGTATTAATGATCATAGTAGCCTTGGCATCATTTTGAAAAGCTTTAACCCACTATAAAGATTTTGCACGCAGAAAAACAGGCCACATTTTCAGTTTTTCATTGGTTCCTGCACTTGCAAAAGTCAGTGAGAACGCAAAACACAACTGTGTTTTAATACTGGGTTAAGGAATAGGCTTTTTCGGGTTCTTTTTGTACCTTTGGAATCGAATGGGGTTTATTAGAAAAGCCTTTTTTCAGTTTTTTGAGAGCGAGTGTTGTTTGTGATGATCCGAATGGGTTGCACCGGAAGCTCTCGCAAAATTGGAGTGTCTGCAGACTCTGTGAGTTTATTTGAATCTCTCATAACAAGACTTTTTTAAATAGCTCTCACATTAAGTACAAAAATTTGCCGAGCAGTGTCTTCCAGAAGCTTTTAAGGCGCAAGTGCCGTGAAGTTTTCAAAAATAGTCAATGGTCAGTAATTGAAATACTAATCCCTCGTTAATAATAATAATTAATAAATAAATTTTTGTAGGACCGCTTTGAGATCATTTTCTATACCTACACGTATACGTACCTAATAGTGGAAGAATCAGCAATATTATGGTTAATCCATGTTAGTAAACTAAAAGTGTAAATAGTGAATATCTGGCACAGCGCATGAGCATTGCCATACAGCCTGGCAATGCAGCCAGCGTCTTGGGGACGCTACCGACTGGTGGATCGACTGGTGGATATGGATCAGTTGAGCTACCTGTAGACTGTTTGCAACAGTCTGCAGTTAGCTCAGAATTTTCTTTGTGAATATAGGCTATTGCCTTACAAACAGTTAATCAATTCCGGAGATATCAAGAAACAAACATAAAAAATAATTATACAGCCGAATTGAGAACCTCCTCATTTTTTGAAGGCGATTAAAAAATATTACTGAACATTGACTTTTTTTGTCGTTTGTTGGTTGACTGAACACAAATCTAGTATCGGATCAGCAGTCTTATAACTCGTCGTGGGGCTGTGAATACCTTAATCGATGCTTGTACTATAGTTAACCTAATCATCTTACTGCAGTTTTTACGAGATCAAGTAACATCTACCAATCTATCCAAACTTTTGTTCTTATAATTTTACTAGCTGCACCCCGCAGCTTCGCCCGCACGGAAATTTCAGTTTTTTTTTCAGGAATTTAATGTAAGTACGGGGTGTACATTAAATTCCTGAAAATAAAATAGGTGTAGTTTTGTAAAAATAGAAAATACTTACGTGATTCATTATTTACTTTATAGATTACTAGCTTCTGCCCGCAACTTCGCACGCGTATTTTCGGTGTAAAAAGTACCCTACTGTCTCAGGCTATGTTCTAAACGTACCTACGCCAAATTTTATCATGATCAGTTTAGTAGTATGGGAAATCTTATGTAACAAAACAAAATTCACATTTCACAAATTTTCACCTTTATAATATTACTAGGATCGGATTTATACCGAGTTTTGAGTGGATCAAACCAAGGAATAATAAATTTCATAGAAACTTTACCACCCTTTTAACCCCCTCAGAGGTTTATTTTTGAAAATTAGATAGATTAGAACCTACATAGGTATGTGTTATTCCAGAACCTAAACTATCTACACCAAATAATAATCTAAGTCGGTTAGGTACTTACGGAGATGCGTGGTAACAAACATTCACACAAACTTTCGCATTTATAATACTAGCTTCTGACCGCGGCTTCGCACGTGAATTTTCGGTATAATAAGTAGCCTATTACCTAAGTTAAGCTATGTTCTAAATGTACGCCAAATTTCATCATAACCTGTTCAGTAGTTTTGGAGATCTTAGGTAACAAAAATTCCCATTTCACAAACTTATAATATAGCTTCTGCCCGCGGCTTCGCATGCGTATTTTCGCTATAAGAAGTAGCCTATTATCTAAGTTAGGCTTTGCTCTAAACAGCGTGATCCGTTCAGTAGTTTTGAAGATCAAAAATTCAGATTTCTCAAACTCTCGGCTTTATAATATTTATCATGGTACAATTGGGACAAATCGGCCATTGTCAATTGTACCATTAATGGTACTGCCTCATGGTACAAATGGTCCGGCGGCTTCTGCCCGCGGCTTCGCACGCGTCGTTTCTATGGAAACGTTTTGAGGTTATTTCTATCCCATGGGAACTGATTTATGGGATAAAAAGTCGCCTATGTTTGATTCCAGGGTTAGAATTACCTGTATGCAAAATTTCAGCCTGATCCGTTCAGTAGTTTTGGCGTGAAGAGGTAACAAACATCCATCCATCTATCCATCAATCTATCCATCCATCCATCCAAACTTTCGCATTTATAATATTAGTGTGATAGTGTGATGTGATAGGATAGGGTAGGAAGGATAAGATAGAATAGTAGGAAGTAAAGTAAGATTGCTGTGATAATCATTCCCAGGCAGAACTCTCGCAGAAGCATTCAAATGAAGAGACTGTGGTGGCAGCGCTCGCAAGGATCGACAATGAGATCATTGGCGGTGAACGCGCGATGCCTGCCTCTCGGCTCGTGGTGGTCGACGCAGAGCTCGAGACCATAGAGCTGGTAATTATGTCCATTCCACACATCGACACACATTCAACATAAATTCAAATAGGTATCAGTGTTATCACTTATGGGAAAAGTTAATTTTGGCGGTGTTAGACGGCTTAACAATAGTTTCCGCAGCGCATGCGATGTTAGACAATTCATTGCTATTTTTTTTACACTTTGGGTTACATTATTGAAGTTTTAACAGGGATCCCTAATTTTTTAAAGAAATAAATATAGCCTATGTTACTCAGGGATAATGTAGCATTCTAACGGTGAAAGAATTTCAAAATCGGCCCAGTAATTTTTGATTTTATTCGTTACACAAAAATACAAATCTTTCTTCTATATATTATTAGTATAGATAAATAAATATAAATATATATAAATTAGTATTGAGTATAGATAAACTAGACGAACCTCACGACAATATTGTTATGTGCTACTATTATTTTATTATTAGTTTGGCAATTCAACTCATTTCGTAAGTACCTACATAAAAAAAATTATGTCATTAATAATTTTAACCTTTTTAAGTAATTAATATGTTTAAAAGTTGGTCACTCCCCACTCAGTCTCTACAGTTTTAAACGGATGCTTAGCCGGACCAACATAGGCTGTTGAGATGGGTTAGGGTACATCTGGGCCGAATCTCAAACTGATCCACGGACGAGATGTCCACTTCACTTTTGAGTAGTCATGGGGTAATGCCCATAATCCCCACGCTGGGCAAGCGGGTGGGAGATCGCAGTTCGGTGGTAGATTTGTTCTGCAGGGGGCACTGCTGCCCGCTGGTTGATATCCCTTAGTCGCCTCTTACGACACCCACGGGAAGAATTGGGGTGGTGTAAATTTGAAGACGACACCAGCAGCTTTGTGATACTACCTACTATTGTGGCACAACCTAACCAACTCAGGCTAAACGTCATGGTATCTTTACAGGAAATAAACTCATTTGAAGAAAGCACACGAACTTCCACGAAGGACACCTACGCTCAAACAATGCATCAGGTCAGCATGACGAATGTTGAACAGTTGTATGCAGTACTTATGCTGATCCGATACATTTATTATTATATTTTCCAGATGTTTGTGAGTCTGGACCTCTACAGGCGTCCTGTTCTGGCCACCGAGAACGAAGACTTTATCGCTAATGTTAACAGGAAGGTATTTATTAGTGTATCCGCCGTCTAAGAGTCCTGTAGGATCTGAAGGAAATGAAACATGTTAAATTTTAAATACCTACACATTTCGGTACCTACTGTACTACGTAATTCCACGCATCAGCAAAGTTTCGGCGTAGCTCTACGCCGTAGCAACGTCGTCGTGGTAGCGTGACTGTGGCACGTTATTAAAGCAAAGCTACGGCGTAGCAACACGTCTACGCCGTAGCTATACCGTAGCACTTTACTAAAGCAAAGCTACGGCTTAGCAGCACGTGCTACGCCGTAGCTATACCGTAGCACTTTACTACGGTTAGGCTACGTTGTAGCTCTACGGCCAACCTTTGCTGTAGCACGCTACTAAGGCAAGGCTACGGTGTAGCTCTATCGCGTAGCTACGTGTGCTACGCCGTAGTTTTACTGTAGCAAGTTACCACAGCAAGGCTACGGCATAGCTCTACGGCGAAAGTCCCACTCTCAGCCTCCATGGTCCCAACATAATACATGACGTTCCATCCTCCATGGCCAGGAGATGCACCGGCTGGAGCTCTGCTGGCTGCGGCGGCGGCAGGCGGAGCTGATGACCGAGAGGAGGGTCCTGCACTCGCAGATACTGCAGCTCAAGTCTGCCTACGCGCAGCAATGTCAGGTGCTTGGTAAGTGTCGCGTTCATCGAGAAAAAACCTAGGCCGTGTGTGATGGGTTAGCTTCTAATGCAAGATTATTGTGTCTCTTTTAGGTAGGGTACTATGACGGCGGGGTCCACATTTGTGACAATATAATATCAATTAATATTGGACAGTTTACTAACTAGTTTATGTACAGACCCGACTTCACCAACAGATGGTTAATTTTGAAACAGTTGTTTTAAAGCAGTGATTTATTTGTCAAAGTGCGTAGGTATGGCGTAGGTATGGGTATGGTAAAGTGCGTAGAATACGCATGGTCCATGAAAACAAGGTCTGGCACTCCGAAAGTGTCACCAGTGTCACAATATTCTGTGTCAATGTCATCACATCGCAAATCAGATGACAAAGCAATTAACTTAACACACCGGTCAAATCAAATCGGGTTGCAAGAACGTTAATTCGACAAAAATTAACTAATCAATGATCATCTTACATCTACCATTCCTTCAGTTCAATCATTCACTCCTTAACTTCAAAAATGTCACATGTTTGTGTCGCAAATCCTTGTATAATATCTTGAATCTTCGATCAGGGCCATGATTCTGTATGACTATTGTATGACATAGGAGATTCCTTGCCCAAACCGATTCCACGCAGCGCCGTTGTCTTGTCGTAGCTATGTAACACGTTTGGATTGGTCATAGTGACACCCCCCGGGGAGTCTAATGGATAAGCGATAAAGATCTTTTTTGCGTAACCTCATAAACGTTTATAAGTAGTGTTTGACCAGCATTTTTCATCGATGTCGATGTCATTTTGTAAACCAATAAATAAAATTTTGAAAAATCAATGCCCAGAATAGCAAATCTAGCTGATTTTACACGGCTTTACATGCGTGGGCGATTTGATAGTAAATTCTTACGAAAAATTTAGCTTCAAACTGAAATGAAATGTGTGACGAGAATTGAAATGTGTAAAGAGCTATTTAAATAATATAAAATACTTTATTCACAAAAAAAAATACAATCAAATAATAGAAATAAATTAGAACTAGTATTTACAATTGAAACAACGAGCTAACTGCAGACTGATGCAAACAAATTACGTAAAATGATTTTTGAATTTCAAACGGTAACAAGATTATTGTGTAGGTATTAAAAAGAAGGTTAAATAAATAATCAAAGCAGTATTCATAGCGAAACGAATAAAACCTTTTTTCCAGAATCCATCTGGGGCCACGGCAGCGCCCGGCCGGGCACCGCCCTAGAGGGTGCTCTCAAGAAGCGCTCGTCACTCCGCGACGCGCTCGCCGCCGCCAGCGCGAGACTGCGCGCCGCCGCCGAGTACGCTCACCGCGCTGTGCGCGTGTTGGACGACGCTATGCCAGCGTGGAAGCTCACTGCTATAGCTAAGTTGGTTATAAGGTGCCCTAAAGGGTACTGTCATCCGTCCATTTCAGAAGGACCAACATTACTTAGCACTTTTTTACTTGAAGGCCCAGGTGACGACTGATGTGGTGTGGCAGGCGAAGATCTGCCTACGACCCAGGAGGTTGCGGGTTCGATTCACGCCTTAGGACAAATGTTTGTACGATCTGCAAATATTTGTTACGGGGGTTCTGGGTATTAACTGTGTTTAATAAAAAAACAAACGAGGTGTCTCTAGTATTTAGTACTCGCGCGCAATACGCACGCGATTTACGCGCGTATTTTTTATTCGCGCGACGCTTCGAATTCGTCCCTTGTTGTCCAGAACAGAAATAAATTCGTTATTGATTGAAATAAATAATGCTGGACAATTCACACAGCATCATCTAGCCCCAAGCTAAGCAGAGCTTATGTCATGGGTACTAGATAACTGATGTACTTAATATCTACAATACAGGTTGCTGTGCACATTGCCCAGCAATATCTATTTATTAAGGAAAATACTTACCTGAGCCTGAGCTGATGAAGAGCCACTAAGATAGGAGAATAAATTCCCACGGGGGGGGAGGGGGGGGGGATCTAGCGCGCTAATAAATTCGAATGGTAGTATCACAGATTAACTGTACGTACGAGTAGTATGGTAGTATGAACCCTAGTTTACACTAATAATAATTTAAAATAATTAATAAATAAATAATGCTGAACAATCCACATAGCATCATCTAGCCCCAAGCGAATTGATGCTTATATTAGTTATTTAAATTATTTATCTTCAACTTTAAACTATAGAAGTGGCTGGGAGCGTACAAGTGGCTGCGCGGACGCATGCCGACGACTAGTAGATGCGCGCTGCCTCGAGCGCGGCGCACGACGCGTGCTGCACGCCAACGCCGCGCCGCGCGCCGCGCGCGCGCTAAGACTGGCGTTGGACTACGCTTTCACTGACGCTATGCATGACCACAAGTAAGTACTCTGACTTAGAGTGTTTTGCAAGACAAATACCTAAGCGTGTTCAGTTCAGTACACCCATAAAAACTCTTTGCAGGTACCAAAAAGTGACTGAAACATTTTTGCAGTTCAAGGATGGTCTGGTACAGCTTATCGATTCTATCCATCAGGTATGACTATTGCGCAAATGACGTTACATTCAGGATACTTAAAATAATAGGTGACATAGGAACCTATAATATCGCTCTGTATTATCTAGCTATTAAAAATGTTGAGTCTAACTACACCTTGTAGGCATAGTCGAATAAAAACCTCCATTGATAAACGTGTTTCAAACCTCAGGTTGACAAACTTTAAATAGACAAGTCAAGTCAGTCAAGTCACTCAAGTCACTCACGCATATCTAATCCAGTGTTATTAAAAACTGAAATCTTTGAATACTCATTTTCTAATACTGTAATCAAATGAACCACGTATTGGTTAATCAAACAAATCAATTATATACTTACACATGTACAACTGACAGAATTTTACTAAAGTGAAGATGTTGAGAAACTTTAGCAAGTTTCTAAACTGTCGCTTATACCAAAAGTCAGCAGCACGGCATAGCTCTGTGGAAGTGTTTATCAATGGAAGAAGCGTTCAGGTACCAAGTTATTTCACCATAATGCAAGCACTCAAGAAGGAGAGGGTAACGATTCCATCGTTCTGCTACCACGAACGGCTCTCTATCTCCGGAAACTGTCGCATGTGCCTCGTGGAAGTCGAAGGGTGGTGGAAACCGCAGATCGCCTGCGCCGTCGGAGTTACCAAAGGCATGAGGATCAGGACGAACACACCCACAGTCAACATACGCCAGGAGTCCGTTTTAGAATTCCTACTCATTAACCACCCGCTAGACTGCCCCATCTGCGACCAAGGTGGAGAATGCGACCTTCAAGACCTGTCCGTGCTATTCGGAAATGACCGTTCGAGATTCACAGAATTACATTTCACTGGTAAAAGAGCGGTAGAGGATAAGAATTTAGGGCCGTTAATTCGTGGTGAGATGAATCGGTGTATTCACTGTACAAGATGCATCAGATTCAGCTCTCAAGTGTGCGGTGTCGATGTTCTTGGCACCACTGGTAGAGGTGGTGACATGCTAGTCGGGACGTACGTGGACAAAATATTCCTTTCAGAGCTGTCAGGCAATATTATCGACCTGTGCCCGGTCGGAGCTCTGACCGCGATTCCATATAAGTTCAAAGCTAGACCTTGGGAACTGTCCAGAGTCAACTCTGTAGATGTAACCGACGCTACAGGAACAAACATCGATGTTAATTTTAGATTTAATAGGGTTCTGAGAATTCTGCCAAGAGAACACGAGGAAATTAATCAAGAATGGGTATCGGACAAGGGTCGCTGGACGGTTGATTCATTAGAAATGCAACGTTTGGTGCAACCTCTACAAAAACAATGCTCGGACCTTTGTCCTGTAGACTGGGAGTATGCCCTGAGTATGGCAGCGAATCTTATCAAAAGTGTTGATCCAAAGGAAATCGTGGCTATAGCAGGGCCTCACACCAGTGTCGAAACTTTGGTCGCCGCCAAGGATTTTCTCAACGGTTTGGGATCCGAACACACCTTCATTGAACGTGACCTCCGTTGCACAGGCTCAAAGACTGATCTCAGGAGTGCATATTCTATGAGCCACAAATTAAGTGATGTTGCAAAAGCAGACCGGATCTTGTTGGTGGGAACAAACCCACGATTCGAAGCTCCGATTCTAAACATGTGGATTCGTCAAGCGTACCGCACCAACGAATGTGACATTTACGCGGTGGGCCCTAAATGTGACTATAACTATCACGTCAACTATGTCGGATCAGACATCACAGATGTAGAAGCGGCGGGAAAATGCTTGAAAGGAGCTAAGAAACCACTTATATTTGTAGGAATTTCGCAATTGGAACAAACAAACGCCAATCTAATAATGAGTCAGCTGATAAAATGTATCAAGGAGTTACGTACCGCCAGCAAGGAATGGGGTGTGTTAAATATAGTAACGCGGGAAGCCAGCTTCTCCGGAGCCCTCGAAGCGGGCTGGAAGCCCGGCGCGAGGACGGCGCTATTAAAGATTAAACCCAGTTTGATAATATCGCTAGGCGCGGATGATATATTTTACAAATGGACTCCAGAACCGAAGCTTCCGTTAATTTACATAGGGTTCCAAGGGGACAAAGGGGCGAAAATGGCAAGCATCGTTCTGCCGGGCAGCGCTTTCACCGAAGCCGGAGGGGTCTACATGAACATGGAAGGGCGTGCGCAAGTGGCGATGCCGGCCGTGTCGCCGCCAGGCATGGCGCGCCACGACTGGAAGATCATCCGGGCTCTGGCGGAATGCTGCTGCGTCAAACTAAATTATGATACCCATCATCAACTCAGGTTAAGAATGGAAGAAGTCAGCCCAAATTTCAAAAATATGGGCCAATATCAGAGGAACATGTGCATGGGCTTGATGTTTAAGCTTGTACGTCAGGAGGCTCCAGGATCTGGACCGTTTGAAGTGAAGTTGAAACATCTCAAGGATTACTATTGTTCTGAAATCTATAGTTCCAACTCTCTTACTATGGTAAAAGCTGAAAAGGCGGCTAGGAACTTTGAAAATGCGAATTATAATAAAATCTAAAAAAGTTGGTTGTTTGTACGTACTATTTTTATCTTTTATTGAATTGGCTTCGTCTAGTTTCTCCTAAATATACATTATTTATTGACGTACCTATCTTATTTTATTCATAAATGAAAAATGTATTTTACAATAATGTCCCAAGGCGTCAATCAGGTTTCTGAGATAATCACAGATGACATTATGATATGCAACATTTTAAACTTTTCTGTGGAAATTGAGCACCGCGATTAAAAAAAATCAAAAAAAATTAGTTAGAACAAAGTTAGGGCCACCCACCTTCCATACAAAAATCTTCAAACCCCTTCATCTAATTTCTAAGAAATCGAGTGCGAGGCTTACGCACTGTAATAACAAAAAACCCCTTCATCTATTGTAGATGAGGCAAACTTCTGTTCTTATGGTTGATGGCACAACCAAAACGTACCAATGTTAGCAACAGTGTATAATGGTTAGATAAATAACATATGTAGCTCTCTGTAAAATACTGGCTTACAGAATACAGAATCAAAAACCGGATGTCTTATGTCGAATCTGTCCTAAATCGAACAACGGATCAAAAATTACGCAACTTACTCCTGCGTAGTGATTATAATATGCTCAGGGATTCCATCTTCGAGCTCACTATATAGGTACCTACGTCAAATAAACCTTTTTCTTTTTACTAAATTTAACGCCACCATCGAGCTAGATAGTAAAATTACTGTTATGGTAGCTAGATGATAATATCAAACCACCAATCAATCAAGGATTAGTAGGTATCTTCACATTGGCTTCCGATGCCTTAATAAGTCACCTGTCCATCATTCAAAACTTAAGAGAATGATTGCTATATTATTAGGGCCTTTAACAACTCCTAGTAGTGTACTCAATAATTTTTTTGCTTAGCGAAAGTATAATCCGACTGACCAAAACATTCATTTTGCTGATGAAACAGCTATTTATCACTCCGGAACCGTGGTCCCACTCAAAACTGTTTTGTGGTCCCACCAAACACACACTTGACCGTTCAACATATGGCTCTGGGTGCAATTATATATATACACACCATAGAGCAAGTGTACTTGCTCTATGATACACACCCTTTCAGTCACAGAGTCGCCACGAACCCGCCCCCCCGCTTCGCGGCTTCGTTAGGAGTAAGGCTGAGCGCAGACTTGAGTCACGACAGTTTTAAGACAGACTTGCCTCACATAGACAAGTCTGTCTTAAAACGAAAACAAAACTGTTTTGTCTACGACACGTCGCACACCTAAAACGAAACTGTTTTGTCTGTCTATTACGACATCGCGCACCGTCTGCGTCCAGTGTGACCATTTGTGGCAGATTTCTGCCATTTTGGCAGATTTGGCTATGGAATTTTCAGTTTGGCATATTACGTTGACGAAATAGAAGTGTGGCAGATTTTGACAGATTTGGGAACAAAAACTTTGTGACCTTCTTATATAATTATTTTGGAGATTATACGTATACAATAAAATTAAATTTTATAGTAAGACCAAAAAATTATGGATATTAAATTTTGTTGGAAATAATTTTACCGACACCTGGCAACTCCTAGTCCGAGGTAGTCCTTATGGGGAATTCCCTTATAATGTTTGTTAATACTTCTACGCCATGTAATCATCAACTGTAAATTATCTACGTTAAGGTCCAAATTCTTATTTACTAGGTACCTTAAAGTTCTAATAAGTACATCACACTAATATTATAAATGCGTAAGTTTGGATGGATGGATGGTTTGTTACCTCTTCACGCCAAAACTACTGAACGGATCGAGCTGAAATTTTGTATACAGCTAATTATAATCCTGGAATCAAACATTGGCTACTTTTTGTCCCATAAATCGGTTCCCATGGGATAGAAATCACCTTTTAACGTTTTCATAGAAAAAACACGTGCGAAGCCGCGGGCGGCAGCTAGTAATATTATAACTTCAATAATTTCACTTAATATCTATAATATAAAAATGAATCGCAAAATGTGTTGGTAAGCGCATAACTCAACAACGCCTGGACCGATTTCGCTAATTCTTTCTTTGTTGTGTTTGTTATTGTCAGGAGAAGGTTCTTATGAAAGAAAAAATTAAGAAAGTTGGAAACATAAATTTCCACGGGGGCGAAGCCGCGGGGCGCAGCTAGTTATTTCAATAATTTTACTTGCCATTTGTACGATTTAAATCGTACAAATGGCAGCCCTGGGGGTACGTCACTAGACTGTTTTGTCTCTGATGTGCGCGCCCGCATACATACAAAAGGGAAGCCGACAATCGTTAGTCAGACTTGTCGCCGTGCAATTCTTTTAGGTATTAGACAATTTTGTCTATGAGACGTTTTGTTCGAAGTGTGCGCATCTTCATACATTTTGTGAAGCAATAGTCTGTCTTAAGACTGTCGTGACTCAAGTCTGCGCTCAGCCTAAGTTAATATTGACCCCCCCCCCCCCGCTTCGCGGGGGTGGGAGGATGTGGACGGTCAAGTGTGTGTTTGGTGAACCACGAAAAAGTTTTGTCCCACCAGTGGAACATAGCAGTGGGACTACGGTTCCGTCACTCTATTTATTTATGCATCAAAGATAAATTTAGTTACCGACCAAGTTTTACTGATGGTTTAGATTTAACAGCCTACCAAAACATATTTTGCTGTACAAAGAACAGATTTTTCCAGCTTACCAAATATCTATAAGTATATGTATATAAAAATGAAACCCGTTTTCCTTGGTCACGGCATCACGCGTGAACGGCTGGACCGATTTCGCTAATTCTTTCTTTGTTGTGTTTGTTATTGTCAGGAGAAGGTTCTTATGAAAGAAAAAATTAAGTAAGTTGGAAACATAAATTTCAACGCGGGCGTAGCCGCGGCGCGCAGCTAGTTTAAAATAAATACATATAAATTTACTTCCGCTTCACTGAGGTAATACATGTCTTGAATTTACGTATATTTTATCCACATTCAAAGGTTCTCCTCAACAACCTGGAGAACTTGGCTGAAGCTGAGAAGGACGTGGTGAGGTGCCGTCGGGAGTTGCAGTCGGTTCGGGTGAACGCTATCGTGAATAAAGGACTGGCTGAGCTAAGGTATCAGCCCAGGGCACTTATGCGTCTGAACATTCATGAAGAGAAAGGTTAGATAATAAGTACATCTGCGTATAATGGAATGCTATGGCTAGCCAGTGTTTCTGAGGGTTGCAGACCCGCGAAAGCTGATGAAATGTGTGTAGACTGCAAACTAAGCTGTTTAGTAGGTACCTATAAAACTGCGTTAACTATGAGAGCTAGGCTAAAAATAACTTAGTTTACCTTTCGATCTGTAACCCGATCCAATCAACCAAAATTGTACCTAATCACAATATTTTAATCATCATTACCATCATCTCGGTCGAACTACTTACATTAATGGATATAAATTATATCCATTAGTGTAAGTAATCTAAAGATTTTGAGGTATTATATCATATAATACCTCAAAATCTTTAGATTTGATATAATATAAATATTTAGCTTGTTTAGGTATTAATATGTGGTATATATTTAAATAAAACAAACAATTATAAAAACACAATCAAATTTTATTAAATATCAAATATTGTATTGTCTAACACGATTCCTTAACTCATGTTTCACATCAATATCAATGGCATAATGAATACTCGGTGACTAAATATGGTTTTAGAATGAAGGATACATTGATAATTGTATACATTGATAATTATCATTATCGAAAGAATACAGATAATAGGTACGAATAGGAAATGAATGTCTTAGCACGTTAGCACATAGAGTAAATTATAGTTACTAATATATTGTCGTGAAGGAACAATAGCCAAGAATAGTTTAATTAATAGTAGTTTAGAATATATTAAATAGAATAACAGTCTAGATAGTATTATAACGGCTAACAATAGTCAACAAAAGGAAGGAAGACCTTTAAAAAGATTAGATCAATAAAACAGATAATAAGAACAAAATATGAAAAAGATAATAATAAAAATATATAGACAGATAGATTCATAGTCCTTGAAATGCTTATAGGATTCTATGTGGAAGGGAAAAGTATATGGAAAGAAGTAGATAGATGACACGTAAGAAGAACACATTCACACTATAAATACTTGTCACAATACATGAGTTTAAATGCAATATCTACGTAAAAGGTGATACACGTGATTACAATCTTATAACAGTATGACCTCCAGTAATAAATAGGGACTTACAAACTATAAATATTCAGTAAGTTGTCTTGTGCGCCAAAGCTCTACATGATAGCAATTTCATAGAATTCTTCTGCAAATGATTTGATAATGATTCAATGCAGAAGATGTTGATTCTTAAAACACTGATATGTGGCATGATGTGTCACGTCTACGCTTGGTCGTACGAGCCTTAAGCTCTATACAATATGTAATATTACGAATAACACTGACTACTTCATAGATTTCAATAAACAGGTATGATTATTGTGATATCGTAAAATTCCACCATTTCTTTTATCCGAGACTGAGCTAAAAACATGTACCTTCTTAAATGCGGTCTACGATTTCAACATTCAAGTATATCTGCACATTATCATCGCCTTAAATTAGATTATTGAAAATGTTTTATGCCTAAGGTATATTTCTATTATTAACTGTAAATTAATAAAAATAGCAATTTAAATCTTAAATCTTGTGCGGAGTTTACAGAGTAAGAAAATAGATTTATAAAAATAGTAAGTAATGATTCATGTGGATATTCCTCAGAAATATAACCCAATGAAGTAAAAATTTCAACAGTTTGGTTTTATTTATTTGCCTTCCATCACCTCATTGAGAAGTTTATCAAAATGGACGGCCGTGTGGTATCACACGTTGCCTTAGGTATTCTAGGGAACTAATGGGAAAATTCCCGTCAACGTCCAAACTATCCTAACGAGCTAAGTAGCCCCCAACGAGTATATTGTCGATCCAAAATCCCAACAGCGCAGCTAAACCTTTGCACGGATTATAAAAACGTCTAAAGCGTTTGATATAAGTATTAAAAACATGGAAGCACTCCTCCGGACAGACTCTTTGCTGGCTATCTTGTACTTTATAACTGCGTACGACGTATTTTAAGCACAAACGTCTTCATTTGTTACAAATTGCCAAACATTATTGAAAAGAAATAAAAATGAGCAAATTATAAATCTAATGTAACGAAGTCAACATATTCTTACAAATGAGATCAAACGATAACCTTAGAGTAAGAATGTTCAACAGAACGAGTATTAATGATTGCCTAGTCGCCAGGGCGAGATTGGCATACCGCGTCAAGTTGAGTGTCACAAAACTTTACCCCATCGTCGCTTACACTTTTGTTATGGTCTTCATTTTCCTGCTTCGGAGACATCTGAAACAAGTGTAGTATAAGAGTCTGGTGGCAAGAATTTGAACATTATATTCGATTAAATCTTTTCAAAAACAGTGTTTACAACATCCAAAGGTTGCTTTAACTATGACTTTTGGTCTCACCAACGCTCCAGCTTGATATATTGGTCTGTAACTATAGATAGGGCTGTTGGATTCACCCGGACTAGACGGTTACTATCGGGATTTAGTTACCTAATAAATCCACGGTAAAGCATGAAAGCTCCATACAGGCTGAGCACGATGGTCGCAGTCCACACCACGGCGAGCAGTGAAACTCCACCCTCTGAAAGTAAAGAGCCCAATGAAGCGCTGCGTACATAGACCTAGTAAGCTTTGTATGTGATCTCTAGTAGGTACTCATAACATAAGCTGTGCTTACTTTGGACATTTTGCTAGGTAGCTATATATAATCGGCTGCCTGACTGGATCCGGAATGCAACTTCCATATCATAAAGTCACATAAAGTGGTTTATTGAATAAAGTGGCTTATTGAATTGGTTCTACATATATGACATAAATGAATTTTATCATTTCCTTTATTATAGCGATAATATTATTTTCATATTTAATGTGATGAGATGACATGTAATAATGGTATCTATACTCTATACTAATATTATAAAGAGAAAGGATTTGATTGTTTGTTTGTTTGAATGGAATAGGATCCGAAACTAGTAGACCGATTTGAAAAATTCTTTTACCATTATAAACCCACATCAGTCCTGATGAACATAGGCAACTTCTTACCGCGAGCAAATGCTTCATTCCTACGGGAAAACGGGTAATGACAACGGGTAGTAAGAATGCAGCTAGTTATGAAAAAAATCTGTATCTGTATTTATAAATTCTGATGTAAAACTGATGAGCTAGCCTAAAGTCTCACCAAGATATCCATCATGGTAAACTTCCTTCTCGTCAGCCCAGGCGCGGCGCGGCTTGTCCTCCCTCGGCTCAACCGCCAACAGATCAGGTATCTCTTCCAACTCGCCGCTGCAGTTCGCCCACTCTATTGTCACGAATCTGCAAGACAAGATTGTGGGACTAAAGTCATTTGCAACGGGATATTTACCATGATATTGGAAATCTCAAAACTCAAATCATGGTAAATATCCCGTGATAAATGACTTTAGTGTTAATAACCATGATGGATTTCAAAGATTGTTGGAATCTAAAGTGGCTCAATCATACGTACGTAACAACGTACTGTGTGTGTCACAAGGAATTTAAAAGGGTAATTGGCTTAAACCGGTCAGAAACGGGTAGGAAAAGTTGGCTGCTCAACTACGACTTATAAATTTTAATGTGAAGTTGGTCTCTTTTTTTTTTGATTACAGTCAAATATAGAAATAAATTAGAACTAGTATTTACAACTGAAACGATTGAGCTAACTGCAGACAATCTACAGGTAGTTCAAATGATCCATATCAATACCAGTCGGAAGCGTCCCCAAGACGCTGGCTGCATTGCCACGCTGTATGGCAATGCCGACGCGCTGTGCCAGATCTCGGGTCACGCGTAGATAGGTATCTCATTAATTTTATGTCTGTAAATTTCACGGTCCACGTAGTTCGCTACGTGATTTCTACGAAAACTAGTAGTTTCCCTCGTAGAAGGTCAAATATCCTACCCCCGAAACACCAAGGTTGAAACACCATGAAGCTTTTTTTACCGAGCCTCAACCTCAACAGTCTATATTGATCCACTGCTGGACGCAGGCCTCCCCTGATAAACGCCTTATTGACTTTTATCTTATGGAAGGTAATGCCCATAATCCCCACGCTGGGCATGCGGGTCGGGGATCACAGTTTGGTCGTAGAATTGTTCTGCAGGAGGCGCTGCTGCCCGGTGGATATCCCTCAATCGACTTATACGACACCCGCGGGAAGAGTTGGGGTGGTGCAAATTCTAAGCCGGCACCCCACGGCAAGCACTTACCAAGCAAAGCCTCGATATTGTAATAACGATAGCCTTACTGCTCTGTCGACAGAGCCTGTACCTGGAAGGCAGGTTGCAGCTGCGAGTAGGCGCGACCAGCAGCTGGCGGGAGCGCGAGCGCGCGCCGCCGCGGCACGGGCCCCACGCGCCCCAGGGGCCTGCCTGTCCGCGACCCACGCGGCCGCAGCCACACTCCACTGGGCATTCCTCCTCCTGTACAATATATATAATCAATATATATAATCATTACCCGACATACTCAATAGAAGGTTTTTGTTATTATAGTGCTTAAACCATCACACTCTGGGTAATTTCTAAGAAATCAAATAATATCGCCGTTAGCTCCACCCACAGGGGAAACAGCGCTAGAGTCCGTAGAAAGTCGCAAAGATTTTCGACTCCTACGTCACTTGACCTCGTGGTGTAGATGGTTAGCACATTCCCGTACTGAGGGAAGGATGCGGGTTCAAGTCCCGTCGAAGTCGAAAATTTTTGCGATATTATTTGATTTCTATACAAAATAGAATCAAATTTGTTGGTGTCCGGCTCATCATTGAGCTAAGCTTGGAAACCAGCAAATTTGATTCTCCAGGTTGGTAGAATACATTGCAATATTATGAACGAGGATTTCTAATCCTCGAAAGTCGGAAACTATATTGACCCATCTATCAGTTGGTCTATGAGCTGCACTGTATCTGTTGTTTCTGAGGGTAGTTTTATTCGGTTTAAGCTCTACTCCACCTGCTATAACGTCTCAGTCGAGTTTCGTCCATTCCACCTATGTTTGATTTTGTTACCTTTATGATACGTTTTGCACCAGTGACCATTTTTCTCGCGCCTTCACTCCCTAGCTGCAAGCTGATCATTCGTTCTATGATGTTCTCGTCTAAGAGATTATTTTGTAAGCCTTTTATTCAATAAGAGTTATTGATTTCTGACGCCTGTCGCAATCAAACTCTTGGTTCATTACCTGGTAGTGCATGGGTGGAGTGACGATCCTGCCGGGCAGTATGGTGGCGCAGCGCCAGGGCTCCAGGTGCGCGTCTGAAGCCGCGTCCTCGTCGGCGCTGCTGAGCGAGCAGCGAGCATGAGACACCTTCACTCCCCAACCGCAAGCAGATGATTCCTTTTCTGATGTTGTCTGAGAACGCCCAAAACCCGACATTTTATTTAATTTCTTCGTTATCGACCGTAAAATTTTGGTTTTATATCAAAAGCTGGCGTGATGTTAATTTGTCAGAATTTACATAAACTCGAATGAAATATTTTTTAGAATGAATGAATGAAATATTTTATTTACATTACAAACTACAGAACAAATTGAACTATAGTAGTTAATGCTACCTGATTAAAATTTTGTGCGTAACAGAGCTCAAGGCAAACATGGCTTTCGCTCAGCGTTGTGCTGAATACACACTGATGTTATACAGAATGTTATGTCGTCTTCCTATTTTTGAATGGCCCTTAAAAAATGTAGCTGGATAGTTATGGTCAAGGATTGCCAAGGATAGGAACTAGTAGAAGATGCTGAAAGAGGCCTATGCCAAACTAGGGCAAACGGATCACATAAAATATGATTTAGATTAAGACAAGTTATCTATACGAAAAATTGTAGTTATCCGAATACAACTTTATTTATTTACCAGTTTCTGCCCGCTTCTTCAACTTCGATTTCGTTTTTAAGAATACGGACCCAGGCGCGGTCGCAGCCCAAGATTTTGGGGGGGGTCACACTTGGTGCGGGCCGTAGCACCAAATGTAGGTACTTGTAGGCGGTTGCAGACCCCACTGAAAACCACCAAACTTTATCGGCGAGCGGAGCGAGCCGCGGAAAATTTATACTCAACTCCCAACAATAGTAGGTATAAGTTATAGCGAGCGAAGCGAGCTTCGAAATTTTTGAGATGTTTTCTGAAGTTTAGGCAAAAGTAAGCAAGAGTAGGTCCACTTGCTTACTCTCACCCGCATCATTTATTTTGTTGTTGATGTAACTATAAAAAATAAATGATAGCGAGCGTAGCAAGCCCCGAAAATTTTAGAGACTTTGCGGTCGTAGATATAAATTCTAAATAGGGGCGAGCGGAGCAAGGGCATCAACAAAAAATTGGATACACAAAAAAGACATGGAAAAAATGTAACGGCGAGCGTAGCGAGCCGCCGAAATTTTAGTTACTTTTTCGGGTAACTACCCGAGCTAAATGATGTTAAACAAGTGTCAAGCACTGGACCAAATACAGAGAAGGACAAAATACTATCGGCGAGCGGAGCAAACCGCAAAAAAGACATCGAAACAAATGTAGCGGCGAGCGGAGCGAGCCCCGAAATTTTTGTTCCCTTTTTCGGGTTGTCACAAACTGGTTCAGAAAATAAATAACAGCGAGTGGAGCGAGCTCTGAATGAGCCGCAGCCTTTTTTGAAATTGGTGAGGCATGCGTCCATGCAAGACAAGGAAGCTAAATTATGAGCTATTAGCTTCTGCCCGCGACTTCGCACGCGTTCTTTCTATGGAAACGTTCAAAGGTAATTTATATCCCATGGGAACTGATTTATGGGATAAAAAGTAGCCTTTGTTTGATTCCAGGCTCAGAGCTACACTGGTGCAAAATTTCAGCTCAATCTGTTCAGTAGTTTTGGTGTGAAGACGTAACAAACATCTGTGAAGAACAATTTTAAAGTTTGTCGAATAACAACCAAATATGCGGACAACAGACTAGCCATCATATAAAATCAATGGCGAGCGAAGCGAGCCGCGAAAATTTTTATGATCTGGCTGTGCGTGTGAGTTGTTTGGTATTAGATATTTTGCAGTTGCAAACTCGCCTGAAACGGAGAAGGAGTCCTGGACTAGAGCAAGCCAGAAGCTTATCAAAACAGCAGAAAGTTATCAGAGGCAAGCAGAGCATGCTGCGATAATTTAGTGGTTTCGTTAGATTTTTGGAGTGTTTGGAAAACTGACCTCAAACGAGGGATGAGCCCATGACCAGAGCCACCAGACCGCAGTTTAAAGTTGCCGGCTAGGTTAAGCGAGCTGCGACAATTTTTGATTTTTGTTAGATTTTGGGCAACTTTTTAGAAAATTTGGCAAAGTTACCTAAAGCGGGGAGAGTTTTGAGCTTTGGATCACAGTCAGAAGGAACAAATGTTATCAGCGACCAGAACAAAACGCGAAAATTTTGTTGTCTACTAATTTTTTGTACTGGTTGACAAAGTGACCTCGCAGATTATTTGTTATATTTTGTGCTTTTTATTGTGGTGGTTGGATTGATACAAACTGACAATAGCGGACCAGCCAGACCAATAAAATTGGGAACGTTGACTCTGTGCTAATCAAAACACAGAGCACAAACAACAGTAATATCGGCGAGCGGAGCGAGCCGCGATTTTTTATTTTGCTGCCGTTGGTAACCATAATCAATGTAACAGAAGTAAACAGGACAATATAATCATCAAGCTGTGGGTTGCAATTTTTTAAGTACCTAAACTAAGATTTTGGGGGGGGTCATGACCCCCGTGACCCCCCCCCTGGGACCGCGCCTGTACGGACCCTGACTATGTATTGATCTACCTATACATTAAGTTGCATTGGACTGCGATGAGCTTTATCTACACCGCGCTCGTCAGTGGATCTAGTCTATTAATATGGTTAGTACTTACCCTGACACGGCAGGCGAGCGAAGGGCGAGCCAGCAGCCGCAGGCAGGGCTCGCGCGGACAGGGCGCGCGCTGCTCCGTGGCGGGACAGGTGCGCCCAGGCCACACCGCGCTCGTCAGGTGTTGTCTGCAATACAAGACGTCAAATTACCTTGCCATAGTGACAGCTGATATTTTTTGGAGTTAGTTTTTGTTTCGCAATCAAAAATGAATGATGATACTCCAACTTTGGCTGTGCAAAACACGCTCACAAGTAAAGTGGCAAACGACTCGAGTTGTCAATGAGTTAAGTCTCTCCTCTCAATACAAATGTCTCTCTAGCGTTGAACTACAGTCCGCGCAAACCTGGTCCGCCGCATGTGTCGACCAGACGAAGTATCTTTGCAGGAGCAGGTGGTAGTGTCCCAGGGACTCCACTCACCGATCTTGCAGTACACTCCGCAAGGGATATGTCCCTTACGGGAACCAGGACTCTCTCAGTTCCATCCTACAGTCCGCACATACCTGGTCCGCCGCATGTGTCTGCCAGACGATGTGTCTGCGCAGGAGCAGGCGGTGGTGTCCCAGGGACTCCACTCACCGATCTCGCAGTCCACTCCGCAAGGGATATGTCCCTTGCGAGACCCAGGACTCTCGGTTCCACAGTCCGCACATACCTGGTCCGCCGCATGTGTCGGCCAGGTGAAGTGTCTTTGCAGGAGCAGGCGGTGGTGTCCCAGGGATTCCACTTACCGATCTCGCAGTCCACTCCGCAAGGGATATCCCTTGCGGGAACCAGGACTCCTCAGTTCCATCCTACAGTCCGTCCGCACATACCTGGTCCGCCGCATGTGTCTGCCAGACGAGGTGTCTCCGCAGGAGCAGGCGGTGGTGTCCCAGGGACTCCACTCGCCGAGCTCGCAGTCCACGCCGCAAGGGACATAGCACCAGGACTCTCGAGGTTCAATCGCAGTCGAATTCTGGACCAAATTATCGAAAAATAAATTAAACGAGTACAAAACCCGAGATAATTGAAGCTGGTACGATCGTCGTTTGCTTTTTTTTATAGAATTGACAGGACAAACTAGGCTGCGCTGACATCAGATATCTATCGGCACAGTATCCGGAAAAATAAAGACGGTTGCACCATCTCTGGTTGTTCTACCTATAATAAGTGCAATAGAGGGCCTCATCGATATTATATTAATTTTTATAATGTTTACCGGGCAATATGAATCGTTGACGAAGATTCCGTCACTCCTCAGGCAACGGACAGAGCGCTTTTTGATCCCTTCACCGCAAGGGGAGCCTCCTGAAACAAAATAGTTGCTTAGCATCTCGCTTCTATGAAGATGAGGCGAACCTAGCGGGATTGCTTGTCAAACTAGGCCTAGATCTCAGTACACACTGGATCCCCGAGGTTAAAAAAGTAGGATAAAATATACTTACATTAAATTCAAAAGTTTTTCTTCGGTTCCTTAATTGGAAAACACGATTGCGAAAAAAATTTCGTTAAACAATCATGAAAGGTTCTGTTTTGCACCTAATTTGGTCGAGATCTCAGGAACCCGGCGGTCTTTAGAAAAGATTTATGTTTTGATTCGTAGGTTATTACTAATTCTTTGGTTCCTTAATACAGTTTCTTCATAAATTGTGTAGTTTTCTTGTGAATAAGCAATAACATCATTTTTGCGCTTACGCCGTTCTGAAAACCTATTCTCCGTCCCGCTTCTATGAACGTGAAATCTTATGCCTATCCTTACCACAAAATGGCGCGCGATGCGTTCTCTTAAATTAGAAAAGAAATGCAAATTGGGTAATTCGGTAATTTTTCCAAACCATTTCAAGGTAGTGTTGTTACTGACCTCACCTCACCTCAACAGCCTGTATTGGTCCACTACTGGACGCTGGCCTCCCCTGATAAGCGCCTTATTGGCTTTTATTTAGTTACTGACCTAGGGGCTGGCAATCGTCCCAGGGCGCTACGTGCCAGGAGTAGAGATGCGGCGAGCAGGGCTCCGCGGCCACGAGCTGCGGGCAGATGGCGCCGCCCTCCTCCGCGGGGCGAAGCACCACGCGCGTCCTGTCGCGACGTCCTCCCCATTTAGTCTGTAAAAGTTGTTAAATAAGATTTATTGTTATTGTTTTTTTTTCTTTATTTAGAGAGATTTTATTTATTTCACACTGCGAGTAGGTCGCTCTTAATAATTAACAAAAATAATAACAATAACAAATTAAAAACATTATGTACAAAAATTAAATAATATAGGTACTTAGCCATAATTAAATTCTTGTCATTCCTAATGCATTTTTGTAAGAATAATTATTGTCATACTATTTCGGAATTAATTCTACGTTTAATTTAGCAATATAATATAATAATAATCTATATCTAGGTCAAGTTCATGCAAGAAGCTCTCGTGTAAGGGTTGAAGGCATCCTCCAGACTTCTCCATTGTTATTGTCAATGGCTTCTGCCATCCAGTATTTACTGGTCAGTTTTGTGATAGTAATGTTACATAAACGTCGTTAGGAAAGATTTGATTGTTTGTTTGTTTATATTGAATAGGAAACTACTGGCCCGATTTGAAACACTTTTACCATTAGAAGTCCACATTATTCCTGATGAACATAGGTTACTTTTTACCACGTGAAAATGCTTCATTCCTACGGCAAAACGGGTAATAGGACAACTGGTAGTAAGAATGCAGATAGTAATAAATAATGCTGGACAATATTCACACATCATTATCTAGCCCTAAGCTAACAATCCAGGGACTGGACACCATCCGCAGCTAAATTTAACTAAATGCTCTGGGAAGGTATCGTCCTTCCGTCCGATTCGTGTTCTTCTGTGGTTAGGGTTGCCAGAGCCACGGGCTTATCGTTTCCTGGACATTTCTGGGGTAACAAACGGAGTCGGAGTTTTCTCAAAAAAGTCAGTCACTAGAGAATAGTAATTTAGCTTAGTGTAAACAATTTCAACGGCGACCTTCATACCTAGTGAATTGCGATATCTGAGTTACTTACATGCTCCGCACCGCCGCCCGTGGTATCGTAACTTTGTGGAAAAAAACTAGTGTTCATGAATTACGGGACAGTAAAGTGGAATAACTGGACTTTCCCGGAAATAGTTTAAACAAGTTTGTTAAAACTCTTATAGACATCCTCCATTTTAACCGCAGGGGCGGTGATGCTCGTGAGAGCAACATGCCACTGTGACCAAGTGATTAAATAGGTAAATAGTAGTTTGCATGGTTTTTTCTTTTTAGTTTTGGTTTATTTTGTTAATACCTTTATTTTCTGTTGTTAACTTGTTATTTCTTAAATAACATATTATATTATGTTAAAATGTCTACTTAACACGTCTAATTATATGCTGTGTACACATAGGTTACGTCTCAAGCCAGTTCGTATTCTCATTGAATTTTTTGTGTTATATTATTGTTGTTTGTTATGTGTTTTGTGTACCTAATAAACATAAATAAAATAAAATAAATCCCGGCCATCTGGCAACCCTATCTGTGATGCCGAGGTGCCCCCAGGAGCGCGTTTTAGTTTATTAGCCAAGATTGTTTAACCTTGCCTAGTATTATAATATCAGTGAGTCTGCCGTACCGGTTCACAGGGGCTCCACTCGGACCAGGAGCTGACGACGCAGTCAGAGGGGCAAGGCGCGCGGCACGCCATGTCGCGCGGCGGCGCGGGCCCGGCGCCGCTCGCCTCGCATATTGCGTTGTCCACGCGTGTACCTTCCGCGTTCACGCATCTGCGAAAAACGTGACTATTTTAGAAATGTCCTAACGTTCAACTCAACAGCCTATATTGGTCCACTGCTGGACGCAGGCCTCGCTCTGATAAGCGCCTTATTGGCTTTTATCTCATGGAGGGCAGTGCCCATAATCCACACACTAGGCATGCAAGTAGGGGATCCAAGTTCGGTGGTAGAATTGTTCTGCAGGGGCGCTGCTGCCCGCCCCCGGTTGATATCCCTTAGTCGCCTCTTACGACACCCGCGGGAAGAGTTGGGGTGGTGCAAATTCTAAGCCGGCACCACACAGCGGGGCCGGCACCACTCAGCGGATATAATAATGTCCTCCTAGCCGAATTTCGACCAAGCCGGCCAGTCTCATCGGAGACTAGCCAAATGCGTAGGACATATTATAGTGCACAAGTGTGTGCGCAAACACAGGTGCACTCTCTATTCCCTCACTCTCATAATTCGATGGGACGGCAGACCGATACGACCAGGGAGAGGTCAAGCGCAGGACCAACGGCTGAACGTGATTTCCGAGGCATGGGCACTTAAAATACAGATCCGTTATCGAATGCTGGCGCGATACTCGCACATAAACCTTAGAATATATAAACGCATTGAAAATAGCACCGTCAGCAGATTTAAAGATCGCTCGCTGAAAGCTTATCCTGAAGGATGAAATAGAGTTTGTGTAAGTAAATCAAAATGGAGTAAACAATTCATATAGTACACACAGTAGGTAAATCTGGTGTAAGCGATTGATAGGTATCGTATCAACTTTCGGTTACGAAGTTTAATGTTAAATCTCAGCCATACACTTAGTACTTACCTACTTTATTTCTTGAAGTATATAAATTCTTATTCACACAGTTTAATAATATTTTGTGTGGTTTCGCAAAGAATATTATTACTGCATTATGTTTTTTTCATGAGGTACCTATTAGTTTTTAGATACATTTTAAATAGCCAAGGATCCGTAACGATCTAACAATTTTGTAATTTTTTTCTAAACCTAATAGTTTCGGGGTAAATGACTAAAAACTGATATCTGCCTACGATTAACGGGCGGCGACCGACCCAGTGACGTCACACATACCCGCGGCGGTCACTCAGTGAATTTCGCTAGTAATTTACTTCGAAAATTTTTGTCGTAGTACAAAAATTTTTGCACTGTGTGTTATGTATTTCTTAACTCTATAAATCCATAGGTCGCTGGTTTAAATCCGGCTCGAAGGACCATAAAGATGTAAGGTTTCCGCCCTACACCTTTAGATGATATTGATAAATTGATAAGATATGATAATTGATAATTTGATTTATTGCTAATGATAGAGCTACACGGGACTGCGGTCGATCGCGTACTAAATGCTACATAGGTAAAAATGCACCGCTTGCAAAAAAGTGCAAAATGAGCGGTTTAAACATAAATCGTACATCAGCATTTTCAACTAAAAACGTTACGGATCCTCGCCTTGGGGTCCTGTAATACAGCTTAGGCTAGTTCGGGATCCTGCGGACTCAATATTATATTGTGAACATTTTATTGTGTTAGAAATAAACAATTTGATTTGATATAGATTGGTCTTACGTGACAGTTCTGTTGATGATGGCTCGGCCGCAGAGCGCGCGGCGCGGCACGCAGGGCGCCCACTCGCCGACCTGCCAGCGCGGCTCCGACACGGCGCACGTCGCGCGTTGCAATGTCGCGCCGCATTCGCGACCGCCAGCTGTGCCTTCTTCTATCACCTCCCTGGACAACACATCAGATACCTATTCACTCAGACTGATCCGCAACAGCTTGTATTGGTCCACTGCTGCTGGACGCAGGGGATTCAGGGGGAGGCCCCTGATAAACGCCTTATTGGCTTTTATCGCATGGAGGGTAGTGCCCATAATCCCCACACTAGGCATGCGGGGGAATCGCAGTTCGGTGGTAGAATTGTTCTGCAGGAGGCGATCGGTGGATCCCTTAGTCGCCTCTTACGACACCCACGGGAAGAATTGGGGTGCAAATTCTAAGATTTATTTTTTATTTATTTATTTTATTTATTAAAAATATTGTACACCTATCATTACAGGCACACCTAATGCGATAGGGTACTTATTTATTCCCAACCATATGGTTACAGTCATAGTCAGTAGTAATAACATAAAACAATACAAATTCATTAAAAATAATAGTAAAAATAATGGTAATTAATGAATTAAATTAAATTGAATTCTAAATTAATCACTCACGTACATGTACACTCACGTACAAGATTTACTAAAGACCGATCATTCACTCCCACACCCACCGTTAATTCAGTACAGAGCTGTTTTTAAGTTTAGTTTCAAATAAAGCCTCTCTAAAGAACGATTATTAAATGGAGCGGGATACCTACTATCAATATTAAATTTAAGAATTAAGACCTGGCGCTTTCACAAACGTGTTCGTGATGAAAGAATTTTCAGTTCACACAGTGTCAGTGAATTACCGCTAACCCTGTTTAAGGCGAATAGTAGGGGTGATAGTGGCGCCACTACATATTTAATTTAATCATAAAGTTATACAAAGGAATTATCAAAAAATCGGACAGCTGGTAGACGATACCTATCACAAGCTTTTATTTAATGTATCTGTATTAGTTTTGTTTTGTGTTATTCAATCAAAAACCTTGTTTGGAGAGCTTGGTGGCCACCAATAGGAACTAAACCCTAATACAGTACAAAACTATTAAAGACACATTTAAAAAAGCTTATGATAGATATCGTCTACGCGCGGTCCGATTTTTTGATAATTCCTTTGTATAACGTAATTATTCACAAAGAAAATTATACTAGTATTTACAATTGAAACAATTGAGCTAACTGCCGACTGTTGCAAACAGTCTACAGATAGCTCAACTGATCCATATCAACACCAGTCGGAAGCGTCCCCAAGACGCTGGCTGCATTGCCACGCTGTATGGCAATGCTGATACGCTGTGCCAGATATTCACCAGCTCTCGGGTCACGCGTCGCTTCGACCAGACGCTCAGATAGTTTTTTGAAAACCCGAAGAGCCTCGGTACCCCACGGACCTAGGGTCTCGACTCCAAGGGGAGCAAATGTGTAGGCTCTGTCGAGACCTGCATATTTGCGCCTCTTGAGATCTTCGGCCAAATCTGCCGCCGCACCCGTAATTATACTACGTAATTATATTACGTAATTATAAAATTAAATATGTAGTGGCGCCACTATCCACCCTACTATTCGCCTTAATAAATAAATGTAAACGTTAAAAATATTAACAGAGTGGGTGGTGGTTATTTCTATAGCTGGTTCAATGCTAACCACACATAAAAGGGGCGGATGCGTATAGATCTAAATTCTGTGGACTGTAGGGCGGTTGTTGAAAGCACCTTGCAAATATTCTCGGGATGGGATTCTGATGTGATAAAATGGAGTGGAAGAAAAGAATCACAGCAGATGGAGCAGGAACACATGCACGTACCTTCTTCAGGATAGCGGCGACAGCGTGGCGGCGGCGGCGTGGCGGAGGCGACGGCGGCGGCGGCGGCGGAGTTGGTGAAACACAATGTCTCATACAGCACTGTGATGCACAGCACTAAAGTTAGGTGTTAGGTAACACTTGTTTTTGAAGTAAAATACGTAAGTATCCAGGGTATTCCAATAAAGTTCACGACACGAAAATTACGCGGCCGATGTATGGGTCGGAGCTCGGCGCGTAGGCAACTGCTTAGTGATCCATTGTCATTCGAATCAATGCGTTGACGTCGTCAGAGCGAGACGACGCGATTTCACGTGCATGTGAGTGGATAGGAGGGAAAAGGAAAGAGGTATTGCAAATTTCTAAACAACCGAATTCTATTTCCACCATATTCCCCCCCTTGAAGGTTTCCTTCAAAAAAAACGAAAGGAAATATAAAAGCGAAGCGGGATTAAATAATAATAATAATAAAGAGCGAATTTAATACTAAAAGAGAAATAGCAAACTAAATAAAACAACTATAAAGTGAGCGGTTGGATAAAAAATATCCTAAAGTAAAAAGTTATGGTCACCCTACTGTATTGGAAGCGGCGACAATTTAGTTGTCGGACGCACATATGAACTATCACCTGTAATCACTCTGGCACAGCGAACTTGACCATCCTTTCCTGGGAAAACTTCAGCAACTCTTCCAATTTTCCAGGACAGAGGGGGAGCGTTTTCATTATTAAGAAGAACTATTGTTCCTACAGTGAGAGGATTACTAGCGGTATTCCATTTTTCACGCATTTGCAAACTATGGAGGTATTCATTCTTGAATCTTTTCCAGAACGTTTGAACAATCGAGTCCAATAAGGAGTGACGCGATAACAGATTTTCCCGTTCTTTGCTAACATCAGCTGCGGGTAAAAAGGCTAGAGGTTGCGTGCAAAGAAAGTGCGAGGGTGTCAACGCGGTTGGTTCTGAGGGATCAGTACTCAGAACATACAAAGGTCGACTGTTCAGTACAGCTTCAACCTGATTAAGCACCGTAAGCATTTCCTCGTACGTAAGAATTTGTTTACCAATCACGCGAAAGAGAAGGGATTTGATACTCTTTATATTAGATTCCCAAATTCCGCCGAAATGGCTTCCTAGTGGAGGTGACCTCTTCCAAGTGATTTGGTGTTCAGCGAGTTCATTACAAAAGAGCGAGTAGTACTCCTCTGTTTCCAAAAACTTAAATAAATCTTTGAGGTATGATTGAGAAGCGACAAAATTAGTTCCATTGTCACTATATAAAAAGTTACAAGGCCCGCGGCGAGATAGAAAGCGTTTAAAGGCGTTAAGAAACGTGGCGGAGCTAAGATCGGTAGCTAGCTCAATATGTACCGCCTTAGTTACTAAGCACACAAAAACGCATAGATAAGCCTTTTGGCTGTGTGTGCCTCGTTTTCTAGTGGGAGTTATTGTCAGAGGGCCTGTATAGTCAACACCTGTGTGTGTAAAGGCCTTAATACAAGGTTCCACACGACAACTGGGTAAATCAGCCATTGGGGGAAAGGTGCTTTTTGGATTAAGTTTAAAACAGCGTAGACATTTATGGATGCGATTGCGCACTAGGCGTCTGGCGGATAAAAACCAATAGTTCTGGCGTAATATTGACATGAGTAGTTGCGGACCGGCGTGACTGTTTTCACGATGATAAAAATCAACAATCAATTCAGAAATATGCCCGTGCTTAGGCATAAGAGCGGGATGTTTATGACTGTAATCCAGACTTGAGTTTGAGAGTCGCCCTCCGACCCGTATTATTCCATCAGAAATGAATGGAGATAACTTCCTAAGAGCGGTGGAACACGATTTTTTTTTTCGATGTTCCGTATATCATTAGCGAAACAGCTTCGTTGGACAGCTTGAATTATTTTGTTTTCAGCCAAGCTTAAATCATCAGCAGTAATAACGTGGTTTCGAGGAAAAACCTTTAGAAAACGAAGTACGATGACAGTGGACCTGAGATACTTTAGCCAAGAAGAAAACTTGGAACCTAATGTTATGAGAAAATTCTCCTCCTCTGTTACAGTGACATGAGAAAAAGATTTCTCTTCAGGTAGCCCAGTTTGACTAGAAGAGAACTTCATTACAGGCCAGTCATTGACCGAGGTGGACATCCAAGGGGGGCCCTGAAGCCACAGATCATTATCTACAATTTGCGAGGGTAGTAAACCGCGAGAGACATAATCAGCGGGATTCTCCACTCCTGCGACGTGATAAACGTTTTGTGAAGGTGAGATACTTTGAAAGTTTGAGATTCGATTTGCCACGTAGGTCTGAAAACGATGCGGGGAGGAAGTTACCCAACAAAGAGCGACTGTTGAGTCTGAAAAGATATAAACGTCATCGATATGACAGCGTGCGGATAATGAATTATGAACAGCGTTAAGTAATTTAGCAAGAAGAACTAAACCATTTAGTTCCAGCCTAGCTAACGTTACCGTGGGCTTGGCTGACGCGACGCGGGACTTGGAGCACAATAGCGAAATCGTTGGTGAGCTATCACCATTAGACACGTGCAGATAAATAACGCAACCGTATGCCTTTTCGCTTGCGTCCGAGAATGCGATGAGCGTGATTTTAGAGTCTGTTTCTTTAATTCCAACATGGCGTGAAAACCTGAGTTGTGAAATAATGGGTAGCTCAGATAAATATCTTTGCCACAGAGCAGCTATATCAAAGGGTAGCTTGTCATCCCAATCGATGTGCAAAAGCCACAATTCTCTGATTAGCAATTTGGCGTAAAGAATTACGGGTCCGACTAGTCCTAAAACATCATACAGACGTGCGGTCACGGACAAGACTGCCCTTTTAGTAAATTCTGAAGGCGGGATCGAAGTTAAGAAACAAAAATTATCAGACGCGGGAAGCCAGCGAAGACCTAAAATCTTGAACGCGTCATCGGCATCAAATGAAATAGATTCAGATTGTCTATGCGATTCGGGTATGTGTTGTAGCAACTCAGGAGAGTTACTGGTCCACTTGACTAAATCAAACCCACCAGCCTTAAACGTTTGAATCAATTCCATCGCAGTCTTGACTGCACGATCGACAGTTGAGGCAGAAGATGCGAGGTCGTCCATGTAGACGTCCCGTTCAATAACGTCAGCTGCGACTGGCCACCTTTGCCTTTCGTCTTGAGCCAACTGGCGCAGAGTCCTTATCGCCAACATTGGGCTAGACCGTAGACCAAAGGTAACGCGATCAAATTGAAAGGTTTTAAGCGGCTCATCTGATGAAAAGCGGTATAAAATACGTTGATAACAACGATGAGCGGGGTGTGTATGGATACACAGATACATTTGCCTTACATCGGCAAAAAAGGCGATGCGGTGTATGCGAACATTTAATAAAATATTAAATATATCAGCTTGTAGATTATAGCCTTTATATAAAAGATCATTTAGAGACAGGCCGGAGTCAGTTATGGCGCTGCCATCTAATACGATGCGAACCCTAGTCGTAGACTTGTCGTCTCGGACCACAGGGTGGTGCGGCAGGTAATAACCTGGAGAAGAACATTCGTCCGGAGATACGCGCGTTAGAATGCCTTTGTCAAGATAATCAGACAATATATCGTTATATTTCTCATACAAATCAGGTGAGCGTAAAAGTTTCTTTTCGAGAAACAAAAATCTCCTTTTTGCGGTTATGTAAGAGTTACCCAATTTTTGAGGATCATCTTTAAAAGGAAGCATGACTACATAACTACCGTCTTCATTACGTGTTGTAGTGGAAGTATAGATTTCTTCACATCGCTTCTCATCGGGACTTAAATATAACTGACATGGTGGTTCCTCGGTATACCAAAACTTTTCCACCAGCTTATGAAGCGGATCAGCGGTGAATGCACAAAGAGTGCGTAATGAAGAGCGCGGTGCCTCAATGGGTGCGTTCCCCATGACTATGTAACCTAAAGTAGTTTCTAAGGCGACTGGCATATTGGTAGCGGAGACCTTGTTGAATAAAAGTATTTGACAATACAGGTTCACACCTAGGAGGAGGTCGATTGGACCGGGTTCCGAAAAGTCATCATCAGCCAGAGGTAGGTTCCGTAGATGACTTAGTGTGCTAACATCGACACGCGAGTCAGGTAATTGTGACGTAATATAATCCACTATCATAGGCTCGATGTGATATTCATTGTTATTGTCAAAGCGGGAAGAAATTCTAAGTGAGGTCACTCCTAGAATTTTCTGTGAGGCGCCTCCTATACCTTGCACCTTAGAGAAACGGCTTTGTGTGCAGATGGGAAGCGATAAGCGCTTACTGCACGCGGCAGAGATGTACTCACTTTGAGAGCCAGGGTCAACTAGGCATCTCAAATAATGAGGGCGGTTAAACTTTTCAATAAATTTAACTTTAGCGGTGGCCAATAACGCAGTTGTTATTGTGTGCGAATCATGATCATAAGACACAGTACACACTGACGTATCACAGTTCTGATCATTAGCGGGAGCGGGCAGGCAAGAATCGGCCTTATGCGCAGGGGTCGCAAGGTCGATAACCGGCGCGCTAGTACGAAACTCAGTTGAGGCGGTATGCGCAAGCGCAGCGGAGCGAGCGACATGAGCGGTTGATGTTGATTTATTATCAATAGTTATTTTTTCAACATTTTTATTTTTATTAGCGGGTGGGTTAAAATGCAAAAGTGAGTGATGTTTGGCCGAGCAGTGAGAGCAAGTATGTGTGGAGGTACATTCCCTTATTTTGTGTTTTACACTCAAACAGTTGGTGCAGAATGAGTTATCTTTTATGAATTTATATCTGTCTTGTGGAATCAGCTTTTTAAAGGCAAAACAACGATAAAAATGATCGTGTTTGTCGCGGTGGCATAAAGTGCATTTTGACTCATCACCTGTGGTACTAGAAGCCTGATCAGTGTTCACAAAGGATTTTGTCTGAGCGCTAGTTTTCGCACTAGGCGTTGGTACATAAGCGCGCGACTTTTGCTGCGCTGGCGATTTAGACGACGGAACAGCTGATCGCGAAAGTGCCTTGCTTTGTTCTTTGACAAATTCAATAAGATTCGTATAGGTTGGCATTTTATCCTTACGATAAGTTAATTCAAATAATTTGACAGTCTCCGAGTCCAGCTTCTGAAGAGCGAGGTGCAGCAGAATAAATTCAGAGAGGTCACCAAGGCTCAACTGCTTAAGAGCTTCTACAGACGTGTCAAAGCTATCTAAAAATAACTCCAAACCTGTAGCGGTATTGGCGGTGAGCGATTTAAAAGATAACAACTGATTGAGGTATGAACTAGCGAGTAGTCTGGGGTCATCGTACTTTTGTATCAGAGCCTCCCATATAATAGGGTAATTTTCAGCGGTCGGAGGCAACCTAGCACATACGGACGCAGCGGAACCAGACAGTTTACCAACCAAATAGTACACTTTATCACTATCTGAAAGTGAAGTGTTTTCGTGAACAGTGCATCTGAACTGTTGATAAAAAAGTGGCCAAGTTCGGACATCACCATCAAAGCTTCGCAATTCTATTGGGGGAAGTTTCAGGATAGGCCGTTCACTTTTCAAGGCAGATTCAATTTTAGTGGGCGGCGAATGAGTCGCAATGACTTGTTTAATAAGACAATACATTAAGTCGAAGTTAGTCCATTCTTGGTACCTAACAATGTGTTTACGATTTATTTTAAGCGAAACTGTATTATATGAATCTAATATTTTTTCAAAGTCTTTATGTAATATGTCGATATTAAATGCACTGTGTTGCAAAGCCTGAAACTTCGAAGAATCGCCTTGCACTTTCTTAGCGAGGTCATAAATACCTTGCATGCGAGCAAATAAAAGTTCTCGCTTGGACTCAAGCATACGCTGTTGTGCTTTTTCCTCATCGTAACTTTCGTCACTATCAGAACCTTCATTTTGATCTTTTCTACTCATAGTAAATAACAAATGGAATAGACGCGAAACCAAAACAAAAAACGTTCAATAACAAATAATAAACGAGTAGGGAACTGCGAATATGCAACACAAAAACGATAAGGTATTCTAAATGCCTACAGAAGACATAGAATACAGGCGGGAGCGAAATAGTTACTATGGGCGAGTTACGAAAACAATTAGCGGTGTTGTGCCAGAGATAATTAAATAGTACGCGTAGGTTTTACGTTTCTATGGCTCTCTGGCTATTAATATCTTTGAGTTGCTTACGCACTGTAGAATGATTCAAGACCTAGGTGCGTAGAACCACGAAACTATGAAACAAACGATCGGACCTACCTACACAAAGCGAAATAAGAGTATGTGTGTGTGTGTTTGATTAACCAGAGTGTTACGAGCGAGCCAACAGCGATGAACGGATAAAATAATGAATAAGTTGCGCGAATTGCGGGTAGGTTTGCTTGTGAAGGTATGGCGAATGAATACCTTTGCACAAATGGTACGACTCTGATCGTTATGCATAAATTGAATAAGTAGGTATTATGGTATTAATTGCGTCGTGCGTGAAAATTGGAATACCTACTAGGTAGCAATAACATAGGTTCCTAGACTGATGTAGCGAAGCGGGTGCGAATAAAAAATAAATATCTATAAGTTGGCCTATACGAGAGTGATTGCGGGTGAGAATAAGGGACAACTTATGATAATTATTATCAGCAGGAATATCGTTAAAGTTTATCTACCTAGCGGGGTAACAGCGGGAGATTGAATAAGTGTGAAACCAAGTGGATTTTGAGAGAAATTTGACTAACGGAGCGAGATAGGCTCGCGTCCGGGCGGTTGACAATTAATAAGATGGATTATGTTTATATGTGGAAAATATATAAAAATATATCCGGCTCGAAGGACCAAATTTTATGGTGGTTATTTCTATAGCTGGTTCAATGCTAACCACACATAAAAGGGGCGGATGCGTATAGATCTAAATTCTGTGGACTGTAGGGCGGTTGTTGAAAGCACCTTGCAAATATTCTCGGGATGGGATTCTGATGTGATAAAATGGAGTGGAAGAAAAGAATCACAGCAGATGGAGCAGGAACACATGCACGTACCTTCTTCAGGATAGCGGCGACAGCGTGGCGGCGGCGGCGTGGCGGAGGCGACGGCGGCGGCGGCGGCGGAGTTGGTGAAACACAATGTCTCATACAGCACTGTGATGCACAGCACTAAAGTTAGGTGTTAGGTAACACTTGTTTTTGAAGTAAAATACGTAAGTATCCAGGGTATTCCAATAAAGTTCACGACACGAAAATTACGCGGCCGATGTATGGGTCGGAGCTCGGCGCGTAGGGAACTGCTTAGTGATCCATTGTCATTCGAATCAATGCGTTGACGTCGTCAGAGCGAGACGACGCGATTTCACGTGCATGTGAGTGGATAGGAGGGAAAAGGAAAGAGGTATTGCAAATTTCTAAACAACCGAATTCTATTTCCACCAGTGGGTAAAATCGCTAAATAATAACCTGGTTCTGAATCTGAAGGCAGCCCTGGAGCCGGGCTCGGCGGCGCAGGGCCCCCACTGTGCCCAGGGCCCGGCGGCGCAGTCGCGTGCGCAGCGCACCGTGCAGGGCCCGCGCAGCAGCGCGCTCCACTCCGGGTCGTAGGAGTACCCGTCGGTGCTCGCTTCGCGGACTCGGGACGGACCTGACAAGTGATATAGATATTACAAAGTTACGACCTAAACATTTTATTACACTGCGGTCCCGTTCCTCTAGATTAGTTACATGTAGTAATCGCGTATGCACCTTCACCACTCACTAAGTTGAGAATTAAAACCTTTCTCTTTTTTATTTTCTTTATCTCTTTCGAGTGTCCTCTATGGTATTCGACTTTGACTTGCCTGCCATTCGCATTTTAGTGCTCAAACCACTCAACATTTTTTCAACTGTATTTTCGTGTTTTTACGCAAAAGAAGATTGAAAAGTGCTTGTGAGACATGCCTAAACGTTCCAAGGAAAGGTCTAAGGAACGCATAAAGAAGAAAATTTGGAAATGGTGAAAATATTAAAATGTCATGATGAGGATACTGACTCAGGTCCTTTAAATTTTTTCTTTCGTATTTACGAATAGATATACCTATTTTATGCAATCTGAGCAGTCATTGGGGCTGTCTCGCCGCATGGACTTTACGGTTGGCGTTCTTTCCATTGGGGACTGTAACCTAACTTTATAAATAAAAAGCGATATCAATCGCCCTCTAGCTCATTATTTAGTGAGATACTGTTTTTGGCTACTTATCTAAGTAAGCAACTGGTTCTAGGCACATTCTATTGAGAGTGAAGCTAGCCTGTATGTATATGTTACTATCGAGTAACTAACTATATTGCCGAGTGATTTTTTTATTTATTTACATAAACGACGAGACAATCGCCGAAGGAAAATTATGGACCATAGAGGACCAGAGAGCCGGAAGGAACTCGCTAGCCGGTTAAATCATGTGGTTTTGGAAGGTCTGAGTTCAGATGTTCGAAAGAAGTTGCTCGGCAGATACCAAACCAACTCTGTGTCTAAGTTGATGTTCTTCAGTTAAACCCGGAACGCTGCGATCTTGGAGTCTACGGCTAAAATAGATAAGGGAATTTTATTGAGACTAAACAAAAACAAACGGCGACGACTATAGCTAGTTTGAGTCTAGTTATAAACTCACAGCTTAACAAAACTAAGGATAACAAGACGTTACAGAAGCTGTTTGATATTAGCCGCATTTCATGCGACATTCCACATACTGACTCCAATACACGGAGGAACTTCCTATTGTTTGACATGAAATCGGACATAAAAGATTATCTGAAGAGTACCAACATCAGTGAGTTTCGTTTCAGCGACAATCTGACAGAAACTTTAAGGGCAGCAAAAGCTGTCAATAAGTCAGGTGCGAATTGGAAAGCCGATTCATCAGGATATAAAAATAATACCACAGCTAGGTTCAGGCCGTCCAAAGGTCCAAGACCTTTAAACCGCAGAGCGCCTGCTCCAGCTTACAGGCCACCGTGCCTGGGCAAGCGACACTATACCCGCCGCGCCCCCAGCAGTGGGTCCGCCGGCCGGCGCACCCCCGCGCCCCGCCTCCCCCGCCGCCGCCCAAGCACGAGCCTTCGTATAAGCCCTCGTCGATGTACCACGCGTCGCCGCCGCAGCGCCGCTACTGGATACAGATGAGTACACAGGACATCATATCTTTATTCTACGATAATTGGTCTCTCATTCATTACGAATGGCCGCACTATCCTATCTTGGATCATCATCAGCCTATATTAGTCCACTGCTGGACATAGGCCTCCCTAATGAGCGCCATAGCACAGGCCTTGCCGCATCCAGCATCTGCCTGCAGTTTTTTCGCAGACCGTCATCCCACCTGGCCGGAGGGTGTCCTACACTACGTTTGCCGAGTCGTGGTCTCCACTCAAGAACACGTTTACCCCAGCGTTTGTCGGTTTTTCGCGAGATATGGCCGGCCCACTGCCACTTTAGCTTGCTAATTCTTAATATGTTGGATACGGGGCTTTAAAATAGATTTTATTGAGCCAGTGGTACAAAACTCTCTTCCCGCGATTGGATCATATACAGTTAGTGAGAGAACTCATTGAAGCCATAAGTAGCCTTCGTATTATTGGGGCGGTATCCAAGTGTCAACCTTGTCAAGGCCAATTTATCTCATGTATTTTTATATTATATATTTTTTTTATCCCCAACGTAACGGTACGGTGCGTCTCATTTTGGATTTGAAACAATTAAATAAATTCATAAAAACGGATCACTTTAAGCTTGAAGAGACTTAAGGACAGCACTCTTGACTAACTTATCAACACAACAAAGATTGTTTTATGGCCACCCTTGATCTCAGGGATGCATATCTCCATTATCTCCTAGTAAAGGTTAATTGGGAGTCAAGGAAATTTGTACGCTTTGTGTTTGAAGACCTACGAGTTTCAGGTTTTTAGCTCCTTACGTTTTTACGAAAGTAACTAAACCGATAACAAAATCGTTGCGTTCCGCTGGTCATAAATCGACCCTTTATTTATATGATTGGCTTCTTTTTGGTTATACTTACCATCAATGTTTAAAAAATATAAATTTAACTAAACATATATGTTTATATCTCTCGGATTCCTAATCAGTAATCAATGATACCTTCATTGTCTTGTAAATACCTAGGAATGATAATAGACTCACATAATAGGTCATTGTGTTTGCATTTGGAGAAGAGATTTAATATTTAATATTATCGATTGGAAAGCTTCTCGAACTTAAAGCGCTGTGGAATACGAGCGTTCGCGCAGCTATTAGGTACACTAGTGTCTGTGTGTCGCTAATAAATATGGCTGGTTACATACTAAAGAAATGAAATAATAAAAGCATTTTGATGCAATTTAAAAGACCACGATGATTATAATAGATACATAAATTTACCTAAATCACTTCAGCCTGACATAAAATGGTGGCTTAAAAATATTGACAGATCGGTACATCGGATTAGATTCGATGTCTATGACACCGAATTTTTTTCTGACGCCTCAACTAAGGGGGGGGGGGGCTACGTGTAACGGTGTGGTGATACTCCGAGTGGTAAGTGGTCACTCGTGAAGGAGCAATATCATATTAATTACCTCGAACTGCTGCCGCATTTATAGCCCTTAAAATATTTGCCCGTGATATTTTTGACGGCCAAATACTCATGAGGATCGATAACTCTACCGCAATGGCATACATCAACAGAATAGGGGATATTCAGTACCCACATCTCCCGCAAATAACCAGAGAGTTTTGGAACTGGTGTGAAAGTAGAAAGCTTTATATCATCCTGACATAGAATGGGAGCTAAGCGATGAGGCCTTTAATACATTTCAATTAGCTATGGTTACCCTCACATTGGTTTATTTGCGTCTAGAATCAATAAAAAATGCTTAACTTATGTCTCTTGGCAAAGAGATCCTGATGCTTTCGCTATTGACTCATTCACGATTCCATAGTCACAGTTAAGATTTAACACTTTCCCGTCTTTTCGGTTATTATGAAAATGCTTAAGTAGATTATTAGTGGCACGGCGGTAGGTATCTTGGTAATACCTCGCTGGCACAAGTTGATTACCCGGGAGGCAGGGTTATCCGGCATGCATTTTCAAAACGAAGTAGGCCAAACGGGTCGCTGGACATAATGTTAGCATCATTAGCAGAAAATTCGATAAAACAGCATGTCACATGCTTGCGTAAATGCTGGATTTTTTTTTGTAAGGTTAATTCTATTGATTCCTATGATGCATCTGTGCCAGATGTTATTTCTTTCTTGACACAACTTTTTAATGAGGGTTGCCAATTTAAGGTACCATACCTTAAACTCATGTAGATCAGCTCTTTCATTAATTTCAGAGCCATTAGTTAGTAGCGATGATCGGCTGAAAATATTTTTTAAGGGCGTGTTTCGTTTAAGAGTGCCACAACCAAAGATACCATACCACTTGGAATACTAACCTTGTTTTAGACCGTTTAAAGTTTTTGGTACCCAAACGATGACATCTCTTTGGATTATTTTTTTCGAAAAGACAGCTATGCTTAGCTCTCACTGCAGCACATCGGGTTCAAATATTATCTAAAATTAACGTCAAAAATATTGAAGTTCTATCAGATCAGATTATCATTAACATTCCAAACATGATAAAGACCTCAAGGCCAGGTTGTAGGCAACCAGTGTATCACTTACCTTTTTTCATCATTGAAAAAAGGACCGCCATGTGTCCTGTGATGTGCGACGACAGTGTTAAGATACTTAAGATACTATTACATAATACTTATGAAAATCACAAAATTTGTTTATTTCAATACAAAAACCCCATAATTCTGTGGGGACACAATCAGTCGTTGGCTGAAGTTAACTCTATGTGAGTGTGGTATAGATCCCAGCGGTTTTAGTGGTCACGGTACGCGGCACGCTGCTACCTCTCGCGCACATTCTCTCGGTGTCAACATTGATACCATCCGTAAAACAGCTGGCTAGAGCGACCGACCAACTTCATTTGCTCGCTTTTATCAGAGAACCATTGTTATTGATGATGTTACAAATGTAGCTCACTCAATATTTGATGAAGGTTCGAAGAATACCTGCATAAATTATTTTAAAATACGGTTTAGTTTTTACGTTAAATGATTATTGAAGTTAATGACATTACAAATTTTAAATATAGATACTTTTACTACTTTTACTTGTAGGAGGTATATTATCTTTCATTGATAGTATTCCCAACAAACTCTCAAAATCTACATGTAACTAATCTAGAGGAACGGGACCGCAGTGTAATTAATGATTAAACGAACTTACCTGTAAGTGAAGTTCTATCCTAATTACACTAGCGTCCCGTTCCGAATAGATTAGTGGGTCCCGCCCGCCCAACGTGTACGGAGCATACACTCCCTTACATCATTTGAGTAGGGAATACTTCAATAAAGCAACGAATTAATAAAATAAAAAAAAGAACGGAATTTACTCTAAACTAAATGACAGGCAAGTCAAAGTCGAATACCATAGAGGACACTCGAAAGAGATAAAGAAAATAAAAAAGAGAAAGGTTTTAATTCTCAACTTAGTGAGTGGTGAAGGTGCATACGCGATTACTACATGTAACTAATCTATTCGGAACGGGACGCTAGTGTAATTAGGATAGAACTTCACTTACAGGTAAGTTCGTTTAATCATTAATTATTAGTATTATTTACCTATTTTGAGTCCAAATCAGATTTCAGCCTGAACTTCGCAATTGCAGCCAAACTATTAGGCCTGCGACCCTGTCTTTTAATTTCAAACAAGCTTAATAGGGGACCTTTTGCACCCCTATAACAATTAGAGTCTTAGAATTAGAACTATAAAAATCCAAAAAAGAAATTTCTTATTTGGATTATTATAAATCTAAGACTCTTGTTTTATAGGGGTACCAAAGGTCCACTATTAAGCTTGTTTGAAATAAAAAAACAGGGTCGCCGACCTGATAATTTGGCTGCAATTGCGAAGTTCAGGCTGAAATCTGATTTTGACTAAAATTTTACCAAACTCAAAATAACTTTTGAACCGCTGAATATCGCAGAACAAACATGGGAGTTAAATCAATAGGTACTGAGGTCCTCCACTCCCCAGCCACCGATGAACCACCCCTCTAGTTACACTGTGTATAAATAGATATTTTTTATTATACATAAAAAACGACCAGAACACCCTGAACAAATATCTGCAGATTGACAAACATTTGTCCTGAGGCGGGAATCGAACCCGCAACCGCCTATGACGCAGGCGGCAGTCGTCGTATTTTGAAGCTACAAGTTGAACCCACAAATGAAGGTTTTCACAGTTTGGTTATTGGCATGTTAGTAACTGAGTAAGTAGTATGCTATATACAATATCTATTAGTATTCTTAAATAAATATAAAAATAAATATATATATATATAAATAAAAATAAATAACAGTATGATATAATATATAATAGTATGCTAGTATGCTACTGAGTAGTATGCTACTCACCGGTCAAAGGATGGTATCTCTTGCAAACATCCATGGGCACGTCGCGGCCGTCGACCATGCATCTCGCAGCTCTCAATGCTTTACCCTCGCCGCACTCCAATCTAACGAAAATTATTGAGGAAAAAATCTATCAGCCAAGACCGTTTTCGTTGTTAAATAACTTAATTCGCGTACGGCCCGCCTGACCTAGCTGTTGTATGCGATTAATGAGTCATTATGGCTGACACAATATAATTACCTATATAGGATATCATTGGTGTATCTAAAGTAATTTTTTTACTATTCAGGCGATAAACTAAGAGAGAACGGAGTCGAATTTATAGTAAAAAAAAGAAATAGTAACAAATTTTATCGCTTGGAGGAGGTTTTCACAGCCACTGGTGGTCCATAAACTAACAACTAAGATTAAGATTACTTTATAATAACCCTTTATATTTATAACCTGTTTCACATATTTTATGTTTAATATTGTAATCATTATGTATAGGAAAAAAGAGCTCTTTTTATTTTGTTTATTATGGCCGACAGGATTACGACGAATAATCGAAAATGGCAGAATTGGCTATTCCTGCCATTTTCGATTATTCGTTGCTAGAGCAACTGCAACCTTTGGTCAACGAAATGTACCCAAATGATCATTCAAATCAACAGAAGGAGATGATTATGTTGGCGTAGGTAACATCTAGAACTTACCCTGAGGGAAGAATGCAGTCAGAGTCAGAAGGCAATAACTCCAGGGCTACGTTCTTGCAAACGCAGACGGGGATATCAGGTACAGCTGCATCCAAATACCTGGAGCAAAAATGACGTTCAATCCGATGGTAGAGACAATATTAGCTCGGTTATTTAATGCTGACGCGGTCGTCTTTTGTTTTTTCATACAAATGATTACGCTGACCACGTCGCAAATCTGCTGGCACAGTAGGTATACGAAAAATCAAAGACCGGCGGCGGTACCGGTCCGACTATGACTAAGGTGGACCTAATTGGACCTAATTTGACCTTCTACTTTCGAGAAGCTAGTACCCAATTTCCAGAATTTTACTTACATCGATGACTTCACCTCCTCCCCCTCACCTCAACAGCCTATATTGGTCCACTGCTGAACGCAGGCCTCCCCCTGATAAGCGCCTTATTAGCTGTTATCTCTTGGGGGTTAATGCCCGTTATCCCCACGCTGGGCATGCGGGTTGGGGATCGCAGTTCGGTGGTAGAATTGTTCTGCAGGGACGCTGCTGCCCGCCCCCGGTGGATATCCCTTAGTCGCCTCTTACGACACCCGCGGGAAGAGTTGAGATGGTGCTATTTCTAAGCCGGCACCACACAGCTCGGCCATCGATGACTTAGACGGAATAATTTCTAGTTTACAAAGATTGAAATAAATCCTTATTTTACTGCCGCTTTGTTAGGCTGCCCCGGTTGCCTATAAGGGGCTGCTGCCAAGGGCGGCCAAATGGCCGCTGAGGTCTTGGTGTATGTACTATTATTTGTCGCCTGAAACACAGGATTACCTAGTTCAGGCTTATTTGTTATAATTAGCTGTATTTATTTGTTTAGTGCACATGTATTGTCTATTTACGAGTTTCTATGTTTTTTTTTATATATTTACTTGAGAGGGTCAGCACAGATGACGGGGCACGTGAGCGCGGGCACGTGGTCGCAGGGCACGGTGCAGGCGGCCACGCTGCGCGGCAGCAGCTGGGATGCGCACGCGCCGGCCTCCACGCGGTGTGACTCACTGCCGCACCATAGACCTATAGCAACACATCAAATTGCTTAGGTCACAAAGGAATCTTTATTCCAGCATACAATGAAGATAATCTCACCAGCAAGGAAGGGCATAGCAATTAGCTTAAAAATATTATACTAATGATAAATAAATATAACAAATAAATAAATAATGCTGAATAATCCACACAGCATCATCTAGCCCCACGCTAAGCAGAGCTTGTGTTATAAGTACTAGATGACTGATATACTTAATACCATACATCACATAGATTGATATTTTTATAATATATGTATATTTTATTATACATAGAAAATACCCAATAGGTAAATAATGTGTATTGTGTCTGTGATTTATGTACTGAAAACATTATTGCACTAAAGAACAATGGGTCAACAATCAGCTAATTGCCGAGGCATTTCCTACTTGCCAACCAAAACAGTGGTTTTTACAGAGGTAGGTAATGTCTGTCGGTAGGTACGTACTGCGCACTCTGTATCCGGTCCCGCAGATCTGCGCGGGCGGCAGGCGGCAGACCGACCACTCGCCGGCGACCCAGGCGGCGGCGCGGGCGCGGCACGACGACGGGACGGGACAGGGACGGGACTCCTGGCGGGGTCCGCAGCTGTCGCCGCCGTGGACTGTGCGCACGCGGGATTGCTTGCCGGGTTCTGTGTTAGAGGAATTTTCATTGTAATGAAATTAACTATTTTAAATCGCAGTAACCTTCAAGCGAATATGATCTTTAAGGTGTCTCCAATTATGACAGCAACTGTACCTTATTTCATTAGGGGGCCTGATATAGTAGTAATAGGATTGAGAAGATACTCGCAGATCTAAAATATTTTAATCGTCGAGGTCTTACATTAACTTTTATGCCTATGAGGAAACAAATGCTACGAGGTTTTACAAAGCTACACGTAAGTAGCCCAGAGATCCCAGAGATCTAAAACATCTGCTAAAGTACAAAGATCTGCAAAGGTCGATACAACGGATTTCACATATCATTGAATCTCTAGAGCCCCGAGAAAGAAATACCTTGTGTTGAACCCAGCGCACACCATCTGTGTCTCCAACGGCTGCACTGCATACACCTCAGGTCCGATATAACATTACCTAATTAAATAATTAGCTTTTTACGTAGTTAGATTTGCAGACTAGGCCGGCCTCTTTCTAGATCTGTCAACTAGACAGCTGTCCCGCTTTACCCAAAAAATCGAATTTCTGTTAAAGCTAGCTGGTTTTCTTTTCCTGTATTTTACACCTTTAAAACCAACAAATTACGAAGATGCAAACCAACAAATTACGAAGATACAAAGACGGAAGACTGAATGCTGACTCACCACAAGTATTGGGGCAGGTGGACCACGGCATCCAGGCCTCCACTTTGCATCCACGATGGCATCTGACTGTGCAGGCGCGTCGTGACGCTGGTCTCTTCAGTGGAGCGCATCTGTACAAAAACGCATCAAATTCATCACTTTTCTTTGTAAAAGTTCTCAAGCTATCTTCATCAACCCATAATAGTAGAGACCAGTGGCACTGCTGCCCGCCCCCCGGTGGATTTACTTGCCTCATACGACATCTGCGTGAAAAGACGAGGTGAGAGGTTTAAATTCTATGCCGACACCACCAGGCCAAGATATGCTTGTACGAACTTCCTGCGCCTGGTTTCCCGGTAGCGTACAATCTCGGAGTCTTCAAATCCAGAGTGAATTAATTCCGTCTGAGAAAGCATGTTCTAGTGCGTGAGATGGTGACCTAACGCTTTACCATTTACAAATATCAAAGTGCTTTATTTCCTTTAGATCTTAGAGGACTCTTGGACACGTTATAATAATTCAAATTACATGAGTAAAAATAGGAAATAAAGTACAATAACAACAAACAAAAAATTAATAATAACAGTCTCTTGAAGGCTTTATGGATTGTGATGATGCAGAAGGGTTACATTTGAGAGTAAATTAGTCGATTCAGGATACTTACAGAGCCTCTCTCACCACATCGGCGTTGTTCTGGACGCACATGACATCTCTGGCCATCTCTCCTTCTTCCACGCAAGGTTCCTCGTCATCACTCTCGTTGTACGACTCTCCATCCTAAAACAAACCAAATGTCAAGTTCTTATCTTCCAAACAAGGTCATAAATCTACAGGAAACTGAAATAAATTGCGTAAAGCATAAAGTAAAAAAAAAACAGGATTATTTATCTGCCCGTAGCCCTACGCCTGTTGTGACGCAAGAGTTTAATGATATATTCCATCATCTAAACCCCAGTAGTCAGGTTGCAGATGATGACTATTCTGAATCTTTCTGAGCATCATTTGTCTTACCAGGAAGTCAGTATAGTTGTTTGGAGGCACGTAGTCCTGGCGGCGTCTCTCGCACGGCCCCCAGGGGGTCGCCAGCCAGGAGTAAGTGGCGCAAGCGTGCGTGTTGCACGTCTCGTTCTGGATTAGTTGGTCTTCCAGAGGACATGGCCAGCCATCTGAAAGTATTCAGAGTTTTCAATAGATTTGAACAGCTGCAACACAAAAAAGAAAGACACCAATCAATTTTATTGTGGTTGGTTCTTAAGAACTGAAAATAAGATCAGGCCCCATCAGGTGGAAAAAACAATACATAGAAAAAGAGAGAGCTTCAGAAGCTCTACAGAGAGCCAGCGAAGTAATTTTAATAGCTTTTTTTTCTCGACCTCGTTATTTCTGTTAATGTTACCTGGTGCTGCGTGAGCCAGGATATGTCTGCGGCGGGTTCTGGAGGGGTTTGGTCGGCCGGGCAGGATGCAGGCGGCGGGGCACTCGGGCCAGGGCGCCCAGGCGGACACCACGCAGTCGCCGGCGCACGCAATACGGCACCGCTCCCAGCGCGCCGGCGCGCCGCTGCCACTGCACCACGCGCGTTGGGCTTCCTTCTGTAGAACACACGTTCCACCAACACATCAGTGAAACATCGATTGTAGAAATTTAGAATCATGCCATAGTTTAGGAGATCACCCTTTAAAATCGTTACTATACCATTTTCTGCTGAATTCCCTTGGTGTTCTTAACAATTTAACGAGTGCAGAAACACGTCTTACTCTTGAAGGAGTTCCGTTGACCTCACCACTAGAGTTAGTTTATCTTACCCCATCGTGTCCGATACACCGCAGCTCGCGGCTCCGCTTGCCAGGCCCGCAGGTGGTATGAGGCTGGAACAGAACGCAGGGTCCCCAAGGTAATGCCTTCCAGGACGCGCAGCGGGGGGAGGTGCACGCTCGCTTCTCTTCCAGCGGGGGGCAGGGTGCGCCGCCGCCAGACGCTGCGGATATCACTCGCCGACGACGGACGCTATAGCCTAAAGACAAGATGTAGGTACTTATGATCAAATCATGGTCAGAGATAAGAGCAAGGAAGCAATTGAGTCGAAATGATTGCCACCTAACCACGGTAATGACATCAGTCACTTGTTTACTACTCATACCTACATATCTCCGATGCGCGCACGGTATGTGAGCGGCGAAAGAGTCGAAGAGATAAAACAAATTTAATGTACGTTCGAATTACTATTGATTTTTCCTAAGCTGACTTGTCGCTCGCATACCGCAAGACTATTAGCACTGGTAACCCCTATACAAAACAAATACCCAACAGAGAGAGGGGAAATCCACAAGATCCACTTTAGGTCACAAAAGGTCGTCAAATAATCACTAAAGTATTGTTTACCAGTAGTCGTAAGCTGTTGGACAGGGAACAGAGGACAGCCGTCAGTCGGCTGGCAAGCCCCCCACTCGCTCCAATCTCCCACCTCGCAGTCTCTCGGACACGGCACCTGGTAAACATCATTATGGTTATGATACAGTCAATAGAACACAGTGGTGTCACATCTGTATCTTTCTGTCTTTTAGAGGAACTGGCCCTTTGGAAATCTTTGATTATTTTTGATTTTATTAAGAACTTGCCGTGAAGAACCCGTGGCTCCCCGGAATACACCCCACGACCGTTTACCTCCCTGTCAAATTTCATAAGGATCCATTCAGCCGTTCAAGCGTAAAAAGGTAACAGGCGGACAGACAGAATTACATAGGTACTTTCGTTTTAATAATATTAAGTTTGGATTATTAAGTATGGACTCGTCTTTGTAATAACAAAGGAGCATAGCAATCCGAATTGTGCCACTGGTCATTAGAACTACACTTTGGAAGGGCTGTGTGGTGCCAGCTTAGAATTTGCACCAGCCCTACTCTTCCCGCGGGTGTCGCATATCCACCGGGGGCGGGCAGCAGCGCCCCATGCAGAACAATTCTACCAATGCGATCCCCAACCCGCATGCCCAGCGCGGGGATTATGGGCACTACCCCCCATGAGGCCTGCGTCCAGCAGTGGACCGATATAGGCTGTTGAGGATGAGGATGAGAGGATTGGAGGGGAATGTGGAATTTTATTCTATAACGATAATCCTAGAGTTTCCTCAGTATTCTGCAATATTCTTGAAATTGCATAATATTTTCAATGAAAGAGTAAGCGCAAACAGAAGGACAGATGTATATTGGTTGGTTATGTAAGGGTAAATAGCTTTGTAGGAAGTCCACCATAATGTATCGTATATAGAGATAAGATCGGGCGCTATGGCGCTCATTAGGGGAGGCATATCCACCAGTGGACTAACATAGGCTGATGATGATGATGACATAGAGATCCGGGTATCCGTACCTCACAAGGTTGCACTAAGGTAGGTACGCTGGCATGCGCGCACTGCGTGGGGTGTAGTGCACGTCCATCCGCGCGCACGCAGGTTGCCTCGCGCCGCTGTACGCCGCCGCCGCAGCTCGCCTGCACCTGTCTGTCTTCATCGTCCAGATCGTCATCGTCGTCGTAGATGGCGTCGTTGTCGTCTGCGTCGTCGTCTTCGTCATTGGCTGTGGGGATTGAAAATGCTGTTTGGTAATGATCATGTTGTTTGGTGTTGTTCATCCAAGAATCTTTCTGTGAAGATTCTTGGATGAACAACAGCCTCTAGGATTTTCAATTTTTCAATTAACTCTGGTTTTGCATGTTCATAGTTGATCTTGATAATATTTCTTGTTCAATAAATTATTTGAAATTTTACTGCTGGCACCAGTCCAAACGACGGGTAGAATAGAAATTGAGAAAGTGTACCAACTCACTCTTTATGAGGTCGTGAGAAAGCGACTGAAAAAACTTTTGCTTTTTTTTTTCGTTTTCATACATCTTACATTAAAAGTAAAATATACCTAACCCAGTAATAATGACGTCCTCCTCAATCTCCATACATATTGTGTGCCCAGCATAGTGATACTTAATTATCAAGAATATAAACCTCTGTATACCTATTATAGAATGCAATAAGTGATTCAGTGAATGATTATTACAGCTGATTGGTTGCAAGTCTAGAAGAGTTTGGAAGTCCAACAACAGTCACATGGAACAGAAATAGCAGGCATTTCCTCGGCAACCTTGCACTGCGCCCAAGCTCCGGAAGTCCAGTGAGCGCTGGCTTCCAACGCGGCCGCACCGGCCGCACAACCTCTACCACGTCATATTCATTACCGCCAGTAGTGACTTGCACATTAAGTTGACACTCACATGGAACGGGAATAGCAGGCATTTCCTCGGCAACCTTGCACTGCGCCCAAGCTCCGGGGGTCCAGTGAGCGCTGGCTTCCAACGCCGCCGGTCGCACCTCCTCTACCACGTCACATTCTTTACCGCCTCCTGGAGTGACACACATTAAGTACCTATACTTAGTACAAATACAAACATGTAGTTTTCATTCGAATGAAAATTCGAAACGATATTTAAGCTTATTAATAACAAAAGGAAGTGGAACGATTTTTTTCCCGGCCCGAAAAAAATCGTTCCACTATCATCTACGTGCTGTTTGGTATCAAATATAAGAACACTGCGAAGTTTTAGAATAAGTAGGGATAGAAATGAGAGTGCAATCGAAAACAACTAGATGTCGCTAGTTAACTAGCTGTCGCTTGATCGCGCTGACAAAAGCGTACGGCTCCGAATGACTTCCGTTAATTGTTTGACAGTAGAGTTCTAGGATCATAGATCATTACTAACGGATAGTATTATATTATCTGTGCTAACGGCTTAAAAATGGAGTCCCTTCTCACCTTACTTTTGATTATCGTTGAAACCTACTAAGAGACTTTACTTAGAGGGAGATGAACCGCAGTAGTCCTCGAGCTAGACCAAGATCTAATACAGAAGATTGCTAGTTTAGCTAGTTTTTGAATAACCTAATGATCATTAGGTTATTCAAAACAATTCCAACTCTGTTTGGAAGCACTGCTGCAATAGCCAAACTCGTTGTGGAATGTTGTAGAGGCAAAGCACGACACAAAACCTAAAATTTACTTGCTTGGCATCGAGTTTCAGACAATCGTAAGCAATATTTAATGAAGGAAGGATCACAAATCGACAAAGTTGTAGCAACAGAATTAATATTAGGTCAAGTATGTGCGGTTTGAATATTCTAGATCCAATTTTGCTAGTGTATAACGCCTGAATACCTATTCAAACGCAACTCAAACAAGTCGTGATTTTATGACAGTTTTCAATGAAAATATGTCAAAAATTTATCACTTGAAACGTGCGTTTGAGTTGGGCGTAAGTGTCTAGATATATTTATATAATACTAGTTTCTGCCCGCGGCTTCGCACGCGTCGTTTCTATGGACACGTTTTACAGTTTTTTCTATCCCATGGGAACTGATTTATAGGATAAAAAGTAGCCTATGTTTTATTCCAGGCCTAAAATTACCTGTATGCAAAATTTCAGCCCGATCCATTCAGTAGTTTGGGCGTGAAGAGGTAACAAACATCCATCCATCTATACATCCAAACTTTCACATTTATAATATTAGTGTGATTGCCTATAACAGTATGTAAAATCAAAGCAAATAATGAATGTACCTTGAGGAAGCCGCTTCAGTCGCCTCGTGCGCACTAGCGCGCCGTCCGGTCTCGGCCTCCACGGCAGCCATTCGCCCAAGGTGCAGTTCTCTTTGATCACGCAGACACGAGTTGTGCCGATCTTGGCGATCTCAGCTGAGTCACAATACCTGGTGGCATGAGCACAAATTAAATAATCCTAGATTTGGCTACATGAATCGATGGTACAGTCGACTGGACAAGCCTAGCTGTACGCGGAAGAAGTGATTATGATGATGACATCCCTTTTTTGGGATGAAACCTTTGTGTTCCTAAAACATAAACAAGGTTCTTTAAAATCCGCTCACAGTTATTTATTCACCAACATTCCACACCATTGACCACCATAAACTACAAAAAAACAGAAAGAGTAAGTACCTACTTAAAGGCTCAATTATAGGTGGCAAAAAACTTCCACATTCACAATCAAGTAAAAGATTAAAAAAAAACAGTGAATTATGAGTGTGGATAATATTCAGCATTTACGCAATATTTAGCCATCATCTAGTTTCAAAGTTTGTAATAAGTATATGGTAGAGGTCCCTATAGATTAGATTATTCTTATCTCTGCCCAATGAAAGCAAAGCCCTCAAACCATCCCCAATGGCTGCACTTAAATGCATTACCTAAACCAACATCTCTATTGAAACCGTAATCGTTTTCACAAATGCAACTAGACGCTTTGGGCTATCGAAAGCTTCTACGTTCGTGAAAGTTATTGAAATAATAACCACCATTTCAGTGTAGAGCGAGTTAGTACAAGGTAAGCAAGTCTAGATCAATATTATGTGATCGAGCTGACCTAGTTTCTTTGAAATGCTTGTAGCATTCGCGATTTAAAATAGTTTAGAAGCAGATCTTGAATGTCATGAATTTGAAATAAGGTGTTCTGAAGAAGTATCTTATAACTTTCTTTTTGGGGATTTATAGCAAGGTTATCTTTGTTAAGCTACGTGGTAAGACTTCTTATCTTAAATATTCACAAGCACTACATATACTTTTACTTCGGAATGTTGGTGAGAGTCAATTGAAATGTTACAGAACCAATAATTAGGTAATACGTTTATTTTATTTATTAAAGTTATGGACAAATTATGGACCACCAACAGGATACATGGGGAAGTATAAACCTTAAAACTAAAAAAACAATCAAGCCAAACCTCAAAGTAAGCAAACCTTCTGTTACCAGATGAATAATGTGGTACACGTAGGTATACTAATACTTCTAGAAATTACCCAAACCCGGAACAAATAATTGCAGATCATACAAACATTTGGCGGAAGTTTAACCGCAACCTTCTGTTTCACAGGGACCTTCGGACACTGTTCCATAGAGCTTGTCAAAAAAAATAGTCAAGGCACAGGTAGGTACTTACATAGCTTCAACGAATTTCTCCATTTTGTCCTGGCATTGCACTTGCCGACGTTGCAAGCCAAGCCGCGGGGTGTGCACTAGCGAGTCTGACTCGAGTTCTTTCACTCGCGCGCTGCAACGCAAGCAAAAAGTTTGTTCTACTTGGCTCAATATTCAATAGTTTTCACTGAAGAGTTGCTACGCCGCCATTTAAAGTTTAGTCGAGGCGGTAGTTATAGTGGTTTTACATTTGCAGTGAGCTATCTATTTAGTATCTGGGTTTGAAGACTCGCTCAGTTTGCATAGTGTAGGTAGAAAGAGATGCCCTCTATTTCAACGCAGAAAGACAGACGCTGTTATACACCTAACGTTCTCTCGGAGAATTACAAGCTGAAATTAACTTTCTTGCGTTGCATTTCAAATTTTAAATGTATTTTTTCCAGGCCCAGATAGATAGGCCAGAAAATCTAATGTATAACGGCCATAGGCTATTAAGTCTGCTAAGAATCTCGTGCTACTTTATGTACGAGTAAGTACAAAAAAGGATGGATGTTGTGTTGTACTTTTGATTAGGCTTGCCAAACCGTGTCAAACAACCATTATCATCATCAGCCCATCTTGTCCTGGAAGCCAAGCATCTTGACCTGGAAGCCAAGCATCTTGACCTGAAAGCCAAGCACAGGGATTGTTATCTACGGTAGAATAGACGAAAATAACGTTACATCGTCATCGAATATGTAAAATATTTGAAATTAATTGTTTCAACTTCTATAATTTACGCAATGTATACGGACGATGCTATGTAATTTTTGTCTATTCTACCCTCGACGATAATCCCTGTGCTTAGCGTACTGGCATGAGCTTAGGCTTAGGCATAGGCTTTTTGAGGAAGGTTTAATAAAAAAAAAATGAATACAATGAGCACTAGTGACCCGGACCGCGTCTCGGGCGAGACTGACTGATTGCTTCCGAGCTTACGCACACTAAAATAATGTGTACATGCGTTCACTATGACAGACATAGCCCAACGGACTTCGTTAAATAGAATATCTATACGTTTAGATAATGATAGTCGCCTCTGTCTAGACCACAGACTGAAATTTCTGCAGCTCGAATAAAGTTCGATTTTTATTGCATTCTGTGAAGCAAATGGAAACCGATGCAAAGTTGATAGCAAGAACGTGACCTCCCTTTCTAAGACACTGAAATGGGAAGTTCAGAACAACAGAGATATTTCAGTACTATTTTCACACCTGGCTTACTTCAGACATGGCAAGTTAAATTTGTGTTACCTTTGCGAGGGCCGCGCGTGCTCGCCGAGACCCACTGGGCTGCATTCAGTCCATCGGCTCACGTAGATGCTGTACTCGGATGATGTCTTCGGAATCTCTGCAGGAACGAAATAAATATTACGCTTTAATCAACAAATATTCAATGAAACTGCTAACTGCTGGTCAATAAGCTTGTTACCTAACTACGTTCATATCGGAGTGTTTGACGGAGTCATGGTATAATACCCCAAGTCATTTTGGTGTTCTGTGTAAAAACAAATGAGGATTCGACGTTCCAAATTGTTTTAAATTTTTTCAGCAGACCTTTTTTGGAAAGTGCAACCTCCTTTTAATCTTACAACCTACAGCGATGCTAGAAACGCTTTGCGTTACTTTTATAGTATGGAGGTTGCATTATATAGAATAAGGCCACCTCCTCACAATGAAACTTAGAAAACAGTGTCGAAACGCAAGCTCAGAAACTCCTTGGACAAAATCCTTCGTCTCTTTTCGCAATTAATCATCATCATCACTACAAGTATAGTATTAAATATCTGTGTCATCACCAACCGCTAACAATTCACTGCCTCCTCATAGTTGAGCTCCGCAATGACGTTTTTCTACATAATTACGTTGTCCAACCAAGTTAGATATTTAATAAGCAGGTAAGGAGGGAACAAATTCATAATTATTCTGCTTAATTTTTCACTGAACTTTTATAATAAGAACTTTACAAAACCCCATAAAACGAAGCCAGTAACCTCGTTGTGTTGAACGGTAGACAAAGCAGTTTTCATTCCAGTCCTAATTAATTAAAAGAGGGGGAAGTTAAGGAGGGAGGGGGAGGTCTATATCGAATTAGCTGCGAGGGCACTCGATTTGTTTGCTTCGTTTAACCATTAATGGAAGAGAAATTGAGAGGAATTTATTTTTAAAATGAATAGCAATGCGAGTGGTTTCATTTAATTGAAATTGATTGTTTGTATTGAATCTGTACTTCAATAAAAGTAACACAGAGTGATTCATTCAGAGTGAATGATGTAGGATGCAATGCAGGAGTTTCTATTATGTCCTGATTGGCTCTACATTTTACTTACCTATTCAATGTCTTTAGCTAAGAAGGGCTATAAGTAGGTAGGTACGTATGATGTTTTGAAAAACTTAATAGTAATAGTAACTTAATAATTAGTGAAATTATTCTCAAAATCGTAAGCATCGGTCATATATTTGCTCACGCTGCTGTGGCACCTAGACTCGTATCTTGCCTGAAGAGGACATAAAGCATTGCGCGCCAGTTTGTGAAAAGTATAGGCATAGGATTTCGCGTCCATAGGAGCGGGATGGAGCATACGTTTTTCGAACGGCGTGTACGCAAAAAGGATGGTTTTGCTTATTTACAAGAAAACTACACAATACCTATATGAAGAAACTGTAATAAAAAACCAAAGAATTAGTAATAACCTATGACTCAAAACAAAAATAATTTCTATAGACCGCAGTGTTCCTGAGATCACGACCGAATTAGGTGCAAAACCGTGCACTTTTATGATATTTTGACGTGACAACGTCTTATAATTCGATAGAGCCGGCTGCACGTACGAAAAAACATGACGTCATGCGGCGTTACCTCGCTCTGAGGCGTTCCATGTAAGGCTTGAAGTGCAAGCGAGAGCGCTCGACATCCGTCTCTCTCCTACTTGAGTGAGCGATGCGTCTGCGTGGACAGCTGCTATACTATAGTACATTTACATGTTTTGATCGAGTATCAAATGCTACTATTCCATCAGTATTTTCTTAAGACGTTGTCACGTTCAACTATCGTCAGTAAACCGACTTTACAGACCACCATTTTTTTTTCGTAATTATTTTCGCAATCGTGTTTTCCAAATTCCGAGGAACCGAAGAAAACATGTTGAATTTTATTTAATTCTAGTTTTTTACCACGGGGATCCCGTGTGTACTGAGATCTAGGCCTAGTTTGACAAACTAACCCGCTAGGTTCGCCCCTTAATACAATAAAAAATAAATAAATAAAAATAAATAATGCTGGACAATTCACACAGCATTTTATCTAGCCCCAAGTTAAGCAGAGCTTGTGTTATGGGTACTAGATAACTGATAGACATAATAGAATACACTACATACATAGATATTTTTATTATAAATAGAAAACATCCAGAACGCCCTGGACAAATGTCTGCAGATCGTACAAACATTTGTCCCAATATAAGAAAGGATTATTAAAGTAGGATAGGGAATTAGCAGACAGATGATTTACTTAAAAATGCTGCTTTGTGACGCCAACAGAAAGTGCATGATCGTAACCTTTTATCTTTATAGCTTGGCTTAACCCGTGATTTATATGCCGCTAAAGACTTGAACGATGGATAGCCTTGTTTATATCTTTTCTACATCCACCCATTAATTTTGTTATGGTTCCTTAGTTTGCGACCAACTTTGTTCTGTACCTTCATCATCACCAGTTTCATAAACACACTGAGAAATACGCCCTCTTTTCGTTTCCCTTACAATTTATTTTTCACCTTTAGCACGATACGTTTTCCTACTAGACCACAGAAAATCTGCCTCTAACTCTATGATCTATATTCCATGCTCTTTCAATTATTTCACGAGTTTTTGGCCCGTATGTAACACACTACCTATCTAATTTGTATCTGTTTTCTTTTTTTTTGGCTTTTTTTCCTTTCTTTAAAATCCTATGTTCATTGAATGTATATATTATTGTAATGTTTTGTGTTATGTATAGTCCAAATAAATTTATTATATATTATTATATTATTTTCTTTCTTTCTTTCTTTATTATATTATTTATTTTCTTTCTTTCTTTCTTTCACGAGTAAAACCGCGGGGTAACAGTGGCGTTGCTTTATTTTATTTCGCACGAAATTGTCGGAATACCGGTGAGATTACGCCGTGACTGATTGTATTCGGAATGGGGGCTGAACTATGCCTGATGCAATAAAAATGGCCGTGTACAACGCGAGGACCAACAACCTACTCTTGGCATGGAATAGTTTAGTGCTCGTATTTATTATTTAATTTAGCGTTCGGGGCTTTTGTCAATCGATATCTTTATGTTTTTGACGTGACAACGTCTTATAATTCGATAGACCCGGCTGCACGCACGAAAAAACATGACGTCATGCGGCGTTACCTCGCTCTGAGGCGTTCCATGTACGGCTCGAAGTGCAAGCGAGAGCGCTCGACATCCGTCTCTCTCCTACTTGAGTGAGCGATGCGTCTGCGTTGTCACGTTCAACTATCGTCAGTAAACCGACTTTACAGACAACCAATTTTTTCTTTGGCCCTTTGTCTATTTCCCAAAGCCTACATGAAATTGAAGGAAAGAGGATATGGAAAAACCATAGATTTATGTGGTAAAACTGTGTGGTACTTAGTAACTATTTCGTGAAATGCCTTCTTCTGGATGTTCTGGGTTTGACCACTTCTTGATTAACCAAGTTACAAGGACCACTTCCTCTTAATTCTGCTTTATTAACAAAGAAAATTACACCCAACAAAAGCGAATTAGAACTAATATTGACAATTGAAACAACTGAGCTAACTGCAGACTGTTGCAAACAATCTATAGGTAGCTCAACTGTTCCAATACCAGTCGGAAGCGTCCCCAAGACACTGGCTGCATTGCCCGGCTGTATGGAAATTCTGATACGCGGAGTAACTTGGTTACTTATCAGCTCTATCCTTTAAATTCCCTGTACTTTGCATCAACAAATCCAAAGGAAAACTCTCCGAGGCATTTCACAAGTTGTAAGTATCTCTACAAAGCAAAAACTTTTTGACTTTTTCTTGACTTTGACTGAAATGGATAAGTCGCGAAACTTTGTTGGAAAACTTGTCTAACTTGTAATTTTCAATTGTCTGCTGTACGTGCTCCGTAATTTCGCTCCGAAGTTTATATTGTTCGAGGAGTAGAACTTAGGATTCAAGTTACGTTAATTAAAATTATCTTGATATAGATAACGAAGTTTGTGGGTTATGACTTGGTGCAATATTTAGCACCAAGGGACAGTGAGTTTGTACTAATATTATTAAGCCGAAAGTTTGTGAAAATGTTAATTATTTAGTACCTAAAATCTCCAAACCTACCGAACAGATCAGGATGAATTTTATCGTACATTAAAAACATAGCCTAACTTAGATAATAGGTTACATATTATACCGAAAATACTCGTGCGACGCCGTTGGCTAGTAATAACATAAATTAAAAATAATGCTTGACAATTCTATGTTGACAAAGAAAATTACAATCAAATAGGTAATAGAAATAAATGATAACTAGTATTTACACATGAAACAATTGAGCTAACTGCAGACTGTTGCAAAACAATCTACAGGTCAACTGACAATTTTATTGATTCAGTTGTTATAGGTACATATCTCTAAAACTAAACTAGAAAATATTTTCGATAACAATAGGAATGGAACACCGTAGCTTGCTGTGTCGTATGGGCGCGTTCCTATTATGTCGTGACGACAGATAGTCGTGCAGTTTAAGGAATCGTGGTTTGTATATTTAAAAAGGTGTGTTCACATATAGAACGACACGATTAACTGTCGTCCACGACACTTTTTTCCTATTTTAACACCCACGACGTAGGTTATATTTTTTGAGGGATTCAATGTGGTTGGCAGACATTCTTTATTGCCATGAAACATCAAAACAGCTGAAGCGATTTTGATAAATGAGGCATCAAAATACTCGTCTGGCGTCTGGCTTCTAGGTTCTTAACTACATTTTGTTAGCCTTAAAAAAAGTAAAAGCAATACCGAGTTGGATCGTTTCACAGTTTTCAATGAATCACTGATGGAAGCAGTGCAGTCGGACGTAATTGGCGTAATCCGTGTCCTCGACAATGTAATCAGGGCTGTTTCAATACCCGGTTATCGAACAAGTTAACTATGCAAATACCGCTCGTAACGCACCGATTGCACTAACCTATAGATATACATCTAGGTGCCTCGTGTATTATGTGTAAACCTCACACATTCCATAGACCAGCTGGTGTCATTTGGACTGAATATGAATAGTGTAATTATATCGCACTCTGTCTCACATACGTGATTGGTTCAGATTCCGCTCATAAGCTCAGTCGTAGCGAAAGAGACAGAACGAGTCGGGTTTTGCAATTTGCTTTATGCAAGCACACGGGTTAAAGCCACATATTTATGTGTGTAAGTAAGCTCGATCGCTCTCAGCGATAAGGCCGCTTTTTGTACTATGCTTATTTGTCATTTAGATATAAAACTTTTGTTAACTTTATATACTAGTACAATAAAGTGTTCATTCATTCATTCAATTAAGTTTTTTAGAAGTTCTTATTGTAACTGTATTTGGGACTCTCGTTTATTATGTAAAAGTATTTTGTCCACATTTGAGACCGTCGGTCGTTAAAAAGTGGCTCGTTTGCACTGACCCATATGTAAATTTATTGTAGTCCAGCTGGTGGCCAGGTCAATGCTTGCCGAATGAAACTGCTTATTAAGTGCCTACTGGACCGTGATGAATGTATAGTTTCAAATTATATCAGAAACATGGGCAATTTATATGCTTGTCATACATGGCCCATATCGAGTGTCATGCGGCATATTGAGAAAAGCCAGACACCTTTTATGGCTCTGCGTCAAGGTAAATTTTTATATACCTTTATTCACAAAGAAAATTACAATCAAATAATAGAAATAAATTAGAACTAGTAATAACAATTGAAACAGAGCTAACTGCAGTCAGCCGCAAACAAATTTAGTTTTCTTTATGCAATACAATACAAAAATGCTTTATTGTACTCCATAAAAATAGTATTACAAGGAGACATTACATAGGACAAGTACAACGGGCGGCCTTATCGCTTAGAATCGATCTCTTCCAGGTTTATATATTTATTCAGGAACATTATAGATCATTATAGATTTTTTCGAACCCGCTAGCGCTTTCTAAAAACCCTTATAAACCCATGCCTAGCGCTTGTATACGTTGCATATGTTTGATACTTCGCGCCAGCCTTAGCCCTAGCCACCGCGCCCACGCTGGGCTTACAGTATGGTAGAAGCCTAACCTCACCTTGACAGCCTATATTGGTCATCAGCTGGACACAGGCCTCCGCCTGATAAGCGCCTTATTGGCTTTTTTCTCATGGGGGGTAGTGCCCCTAATCTCCACGCTGGGTATGCGAGTTGAGGATTGCAGTTTGGTGGTAGAATTGTTCTGCAGGGGCGCTGCTGCCCGCTCCCGGTTGATATCCCTTAGTCGTCTCTTACGACACCCGCGGGAAGAATTGGGGTGATGGAAATCCTAAGCCGGCACCACACAGCTGAAGCCTAACCCGTGTGCTTTATCTAAGTAGTTCGCTATCAGTGGGCAAAGTGCTACGATTGTAGAACTGCTACGAAGGCCTACGAACGACGCTACGAAAGTGCTACGAAATATTTTCGTAGCTTATTTTGCAACACATTTTTGTATGCATTTACAGGTTACCACGGAAAGGGGGGCCACGGAAAGGGTGTACTAGGCCGGAAGGGGGTGATACTGGACATCGAGGGGACCAAACATTTTTTAAAATCAACAAAATAAATGCTGCTGAAAGAAAACTCCATGAAGCCCGATAACTCCAAAAGCCGGCATGGGACCTTGCTTACTTTGACATTGAATACATAAATAATGCTGGACAATCTACACAGCATCATCTAGCCCCAAGCTGCAAAAATCCACCCTGTAGATAACTATTATTATATATTTTTTTTACATGGCAATAGCCTCTAATCACAACGAAAATTATACTAGTATTTACAATTGAAACAATTGATTATTATTTGATTATTTTGGGTTCAACAAATTAAAACAGATAGATATGTCGTGGCCATATCCTAGAATTGATCACTTCATGATGTGACCGACCATTTCATGAAATGGTAGAATTTCATGACATGGCCAGCTAAAACTGACTATATCGTTTAAGCATCAACGTTTAATGATATTTCCATCAACGTTTGGTCATATAATTTATGTAGGGATTCCATGACATCAAAAGGTTTAAGGCTATGGCGCTCATTACGGTAGGCCTATGTCCAGCAGTGGACTAATATAGGCTGATGATGATGATGAAAAGGTTTAATGGAAAATTCGAATTAGGAAGGAACTTTATATTTAAAAATTGCTTAATGCAGTTCGCTTTCAGTTTAGACGTTATGCTCGTTTTTCGAGTGACTTTTATAAAATTCATGTAGTTTTTTATCGTGACGGCTCCTTACTTCATTTTTGTCTTCTATTTGCACATTATTATTCGCTTTTTTAACTAAATAATTGTCCGCCGACATGATGCATCACAGAACAGAAACAAACAAACACTCAAAAACCACAGATGTCGAAAGCAAAACAATATCAGCGCCTCTAACGGTGGATAATGTAACTATTTTATGATATTGTTTGACCTTATCATGAAGTAGCCGTGCATTTAGCTTTTCATATCGTTAAACGCTGATTATTCATTGATCTGGCCTGACTACATCATGATATGGCCAGCGCGTATTTTCCATTTCATGAAATTCTACCATTTCTTGAAATGGTCGGTCACATCATGAAGTGATCAATTCTAGGATATGGCCACGACAGATATAACTCATAATAACACCCAGAGGACTATAATAATGTATCTGCAGATCGTACAAACATTTTTATCCCGAGGCGGATGGGAATTCTACATGATATCCTGTTTTTAACCGACTTCTTAAGAGGAGGAGGATCTGGATGAATGTATAGATGGATGAGAGAGAGAGAGAGAGAGAAATAATTTATTTTACCCAAAAAGCACATTAGTACGTAAATAACTTTACTGATGGATGTTTGTTACCTCTTCACGCCATAACTACTGAACGGATCGGGCTGAAATTTTGCATACAGGTAATTCTAATCCTTAAATCAAACATAGGCTACTTTTTATCCCATAAATCAGTTCCCGTGGGATAGAAATCGCCTTTAAACGTTTATAGAAACAACGCGTGCGAAGCCGCGGGCATAAACTAGTATTATAATATCTGTGATGCTGTGAAATATTGAGTGCACAATAAAGAATTACAGAACATTTTATTAAAATGATATTTACTCTCCATCTGCATTTAAAATGAGCCTGAAATATGATACTGCAGTGCGATTCAGATGTTAATTTACACATGATCTGATTCACTGTAACCGCGAACACACAGTTTTGCTCGTCCCGGGAACAATACACCAGCAAATGGAGGTCGTTGAACCGGGGAGATTTCTATGAAGATAATTCGGGTCGGGAACCGATGTTTATTATCAATACACGGAAATTCATAGTCTATTTCGTCCCTTTCAAGATATTTTTTGAGACAAAATGGAGCATTTTGATGATACAATTTATCTCAAAAATACAATATATCTAAAAAAAGTTTTTCTTTCTTTAATCTTTCGATCTTTTAATTAATATTCATTACATTCCTACCGCTGTTTGGTCTTGGAAAGATTAGGTAAGTACATACATGTAGATACAATGTTACTCCGAATTTAATTACAAATAGTAGGTACTTATAATAACCTATTGTAAGAAGGTTATGGCACCTTATACTACTGTTATACTGTTTTTAACTACAAAGAAAATTACTATCAACAAGAACAAAATTAAAAACTTTAAAAATCCCTCGACAAATTTTCATGAAACATGGCTTTTCATGAAACACTCGGGATAAAATTATCTATGACACAAAAAAAACTAAACGAAAATCGGTCCATCCGTTTGGGAGCTACGATATCACAGACAGACACGTTAAATTTACAACACCCCTCTCTTTTTGCGTCAGGGGTTAAAAATAGAAATAAATTAGAACTAGTATTTATAATTAAAACAATTGAGCTAACTTCAGACTGTTGCAAACAATCTACGGTAGCACAACTGGATCCATATCAATACCAGTCGGAAGCGTCCCAAAGACGCTGGTTGCATTAATATTGCATTGCATTGCCCCGCTGTATGGCAACATTTTTAACTGACTTAAAAAAATAAAAAGGTTCTCAATTCGGCATCTTTTTATCTGTACAATATTCTCCTCCATACCATTTAATGAGTAACCAGTGCCTGAGATCCGAAGGCTATAAGATCCTCAGTTGTCGAGGATTAAAGTACTATTGGATTCGGCTTGGAATTGATCCAAGTGGCGCTGCGATTCCTGAATTAATATTTATTGAAGCCAAGTAAATTATCTCAGCAGGACTTAGGAGGCAGAATGTTCAAGAATATAAGTAAATTTAATACCTTCTGTGCAACCTGTAATCCGCTTACCTTGGAGATGGTTCATGTCCCTTTATTTACCTTTTTGTGATTTAACTGTCATTTTTACTCATTTATTCGCCGTAGGAGCACAAGGCATACTTGGAGATGCCAGTTTAAATATACTTGTGGTTACAATATATGGTGCTTATGTTATAATTCAAAGCCATAAAAAACAGACTAGACAATATAAACAAGGAACGTAGGAATATACAAGAATAGGTAAATTGATAAATAGATCAGCTGTATATACATGCACAATCGGTTTTATATCATAGAATTATGTCAAAATCTCTCAAAATTGATATTTTTTGCATATTGGAAACGGCAAAATTTTACGGCGTGTACCAATAGGACAGTCATATCGTAATTCGCAAAAATGCCTAACACCATCGATGTAAGTAAAATTCGGGAGATTGGGTACTAGCTTCTCGAAAGTGGAACGCTCAAATTATGTCCAATTAGGTCCACCCACCTCAGTCACAGTCGGACCGGCGCCGCCGGTGTACGTGTTTCGCGTGTATTGTTGTCTCGATCGCACTTCGATGTCTAGGTACGTCTTTCCATCTTTGTTGTTCATTAGGTAGGTATATTGAAAAAGGATGGAAATAACGTGTATTTGCGTTTAGGTGTAACACAACACAGGCCATTTGTTGAGTGAGCTCTGGGAGAACGTGCTGTATCTACAGAATTTTACTTATATCTATGTCTAACACTGATAGTTTGAGTTAGCGCTGTCTTGTTCTTGCAATATGGTAATGAATAAAAGTATTGTATATCTTTATAAATGGGATTGTACCAACTGAAATTGCCATGAATAGCTTTAAATATTCTACTCAACATCAGTGCCCTTTTGCTGTTTACTTGCTGTTATCTTGTGTAAGAAGATAAAGCAACACCAACAAAATGATGCAAAAACTCACTATAAACATTCATGCATTATGCAGCTGTATGTTGTTGATGTTTTTTTAAAACAAATTCCAATTCCTTTATATTTAAATTTAAGTATATTGTTTTAAGTTTTACGGCTCAAATAGAAACCCCTCAAATTATATTTTTATAAGATCTTTTCAGAATTATTTTCTATACAGAACCAAAAAAAACATCAAAATTAACCCACGATTGAAGAAGAAATCGGCGAACATGATATACATAAAACACATACATACAGCCCAACAGAGAACCTCCTCTCCTTTTCGGATCCTGTTAAAAAAGAGAACCTTTTTGCTTCATTTAATTTAAACCATTCACCTAAATACCGTGTTATTCCGGCGGTAGCTTGGAACAAAGACTCCCGGGCGAAGACGTTTAAGTTCGCTATTGTCCCGGAATTGAGAGAGAAGTACTTAGGAGATATAGGTACCTGCTGGCTCGAGGAAGTTTGCTCTGCAAAATGGTTTTGCTTCCGTCTCTTCTCCCGTGTCTACCTACCTCCCTACAATCTTGTCTAGTCTGTTCTTTTGTAGAGAATTTTTAACTACTGGTTTGTCTACAAAAAGGGGGAATTGTATGCAAAAATTTAAGTCGTTAGATATGCGCCCTCACTCCAAAAACTGTGGCATTGTCTTTGAATGTCTTTGAACAACATGCCGACGCAAACACTATGTGTAGTTAAAAATAATGTTTTGTCAATAACTGTTATTTTTACAATTAATTATGCTACCATATTAAACGAACTTTTGTGAAAAAATACCACAAAAACACACAATACACTGGCACTGATTTGAACGAACCGCACTCTCTCTCTCGTAAAGAGAGGAATCTAGTTGTTCTTCGAACACAAATATGGTTCGTAGTTACCTAACCCGCTTACATCTACAATGAATTCGTCCTCGAAAACTGGTATCGTGATCAATTCGAATCAAAATCTTAATATAACTTTTACTTTTTAAGGCTTACTAAATATATATAGACCATAGACAAGTCATACTAGCTTCTGCTCACGTCTTTGCACGCGGTTTTGTAGGAAAAAGTTGCATCTAAGTTATTGGGCCTAAATCTTTACGTGTGCAAAATTTCAGGCCTATCTTTTCTGTATATTTGTTGCTGTCTTCGACCAAACATCTTCACAGCGGCACAAACTATCGCCTTTATAATATTAGTAGGAAGTAAGATAGGATAAAAAGTAGAATTATAAACAAATTATTAGGTGCTCAATAGAATTAAAGTAGTGTATATGTATAGTATTTATCCTAACACGAACAAAGAATATCAACACGAAATTGCTCGAGAATTTCCCTGCACCCAGCATAAAATAGTTTTGACCTCATCAATGAAGCCCCGAGATAAACTATGAGCTCAAACAAAACAGCTCGCTGCCGTAAACTTTTCCAATTTCGATAAAGCCGAGGGTTTGCTTCCGTCCGTCCAATGCCCCGAAGCGTTAACGAAACACTGAGTGTTAACGAAACACTGATAATATTTTTGCAGAGGCATTACCAAATTCGACGACGAATAATTGACACAGTGGACAGAAGGGTGAATCTACCTTGCCTTTACCTATGAAACTGCCGTTTTTTACTCTATTTTATTTTGTACATATTTTTTTAAATTCAACAGTTATATACAAAATTGATTTACATTCCGAACGTAGCATTATTGCAAAGATTTAAAATGCAATAAATACTATGTTTAGGCAAGTACATCCCCTAAAACATAAAACTTAAAAAAGCACATTTCATGTGTCGTTGCTTTCAATGCTTAAATTTATTGTATCTTTTTAATATGTAAGTTTTTTTTAAATAAAAGCTAGAGCCGCGGCTCGTTACTAACGTCAAATAGACTCACCCTTCCCCCTCCGGTCATATAGATCTCGCAGAACTAATACCTAACCCTTGCTCATTCAGTCACGAAATCTCGAAACCACTAAAACTTCGCGGCTGAATCACTATTTCTATCGCATAGAGTTTAAAATCTCATAACATGAATAAAAAGAACTGTTTGAAATTCCATTTCGTTTACTACTTCAGTAGTACTAATTTTCGTTCACTACTACATACTCTCTTTATTGACAAAAAAAATTACAATCAAATACCTAATAGCAATAATTTAGAACTAGTATTTACAATTGAAACAATTGAGCTAACTGCAGATTGTTGCAAACAATCTACAGGTACAACTGATCTATATCAATACCAGTCGGAAGCGTCCCCAAGACGCTGGCTGCACTGCCCCGCTGTATGGCAATGTTGATGCGCTGCGCCAGATACTCACCAGCTCTCGGGTCATGCGTCGCTTCGACCAGAGGCTCAGATTTTTTTTTAAAAACCCCATTTGCCTCGGTACCTCACGGACCTAGGGTCTCGACTCCAAGGGGAGCAAAAGTGTAGGCTCTGTCGAGACCTGCAAGTTGCGCTTCTTGAGATCCTCGGCCAAATCTACTACTGCCTTGTGCCAGATGGACAAGACCAAGGAATAATGAAGAACAGAAATAGACAGCGCATAAAACGCAGTAGAAAAGAGAGATACGCGTTTCGTTCTTTCTCTCTGCTTCGGTCCTCAGCATTATAATCAGGAAATATTGCCGAGCGAGGTACATAAATAATGAAATGTAACTATTTTGGAAAATTCTAAAGTAAAAGTACTTAGTGAGAATTGGACGAACAGCGTATGGATTCTTGACGAATCGCTTATTGGCCGAAACGCTTGTTGGACGAAACGCTTATTGGTCAAAACGCGTTTAAATTGCCATTAGACGAATCGCGTTTTGGACGAACTGCTTACAAATCACTAAATGTAAATAATAGTACTAGAAGTACGAACTAGAACGAAAAGTCGTATGGGGGAGGCCTATGCCCAGCTGTGGACGTGTGTGGACTGATATAAAGAATAACTGAAGATATTTTAATTAAAAATGAGTTTTTATATTAAAAAAAACCTTTTTTAAAAAGTTCTTTTAATGCATTGTCATCCAAACTAAACGTGTATACAAAATTTCAGCTCAATCGGTTATCTATATCTGCTTCAAAATTGAGTTGCAAGATTCCACACGTACAAACAGTTACATACATTGCCAGTTAAATAAAAGCTTGTAAAATAGCTAGGTATTAAATGTTTTCGGATATTGGCCTTGAGTTAAATTGAGTTGTTTGATTTATCACTAAGTTAAGGTGAAGGTAAGTTTTAAGAAATCAAATAATATCGCAAAAATTTTCGACTTCGACGGGACTTGAACCCGCGTCCTCCCCTCAGTACGGGGATGTGATAACCAACTACACCACGAAGTCAAGTGACGTGGGAGTCGAAAATCTCTGCGACTTCCTACGGTCTCTAGCGCCGTTAGCTCCACCTACAGGGGAGACATTGAAGTTTATCCAATCCTGTTCAAAGACTAAAGTTAGGTACATTTAGTTCGTTTGACGAGAGGTGTCGCGTAGCTTAATTCTAAGGTTTTTTGTTATTATAGTGCGTAACCCCACACTAAGGGCAATTTCTAGAAATCAAATAATATCGCAAAAATTTTCGAAAAAAAAAATTTTGCGATATTATTTGATTTCTTAGAAATTGCCCTTAGTGTGGGGTTACGCACTATAATAACAAAAAACCTTAAGGTAAGTTTTGTCAAATTGTCCAGGGCTCTATTTCGCGATTGTAGCACGGATTGTCTGCTGAATTCACCTATTTATTGATTGGCCATTGAACAAGTAGAATCATTTTCAACCGTTGATCAGATAAAGAAAAGTCTGCAATCAGAAAACTGAACGAGGTTCTTAGTATCGAAAGAATAAGCGCAAAAACTCCACAGAAAATACAGTCGTATCTTTACTTCTTGCTCATCTTGATCAGCCTCTAGATCGTTGATTTTTCCATAACATTCCGGAAAAAAGAACTCGTAAATGTATATATCTTATGTTCCACAAAAGTTCTGCATTTACCCATACCTATCTCAAATGTACGAATGTTTAGTGTGTATGTCGTACGGTCGGCTATTCCTATCGTTTATTCACCCATTGTTATCCCGTCATTCGAGTGCGGTCGATTCCGGTTTTCCGGTAACTACAGCACTATTTGTGCGAGATCGACCTTTTCTTGAGATAAGTGTACGTTGCTGTGGTACTTCGAAGAAATGATTTTTGGGTAATAGCAAACGCTTTCGCCCAGAAGTGGAATTGAGCAAATTGGTTAGAAGATTGCTTAATTATTTTCCGGAGAAGAATCTTTTACCGAGACTATCGTATAGTAGCAGTCCTGAAGTTGGTGATATTATGCCCCCATGGCTTGGAAAGCACGTTAAGCCGTTGGTCCTGCGCCTGACTTCTGACCGGTCATGTTAGTCTGCTCTTCCATCGGATCATTAGAGTGAGGTAATAGAGAGTGTATTTGCGCACACACTTGTGCACTATAATATGTCTTGCGCATATGGCTTTTATCCGTTGACACTGGCCGCCGCGCCGTGGCCCAAAAACTTGGCTCACACATATTATCACATCATCATAATGCAAGTCTATAATTTATAGGCTTGCTTTTATGACGATATCGATTTCATCCTCAGGTATCATTAAGAGTAAATAGAGTCAACTGGCGGCTGCTTGCAGCTTTGCACGCGCTTTTCTAGTAGCCTATGTCCGTTCCCGGGAGCTGTGTGGTGCCGGCTTAGAATTTGCAGCACCCCAACTCTTCCCGCGGGTGTCGTAAGAGGCGACTAAGGGATATCCACCGGGGGCGGGCAGCAGCGCCCCTGCAGAACATTCTACCACCGAACTGTGATCCCCAACCCGCATGCCCAGCGTGGGGATTATAGGCATTACCCCCTATGAGATAAAACGCAATTAGGCCCTTATCAAGGTGAGGCCTGCGTCCAGCAGTGAACCAACACAGGCTGTTGAGGTTGAGATTCCCGGCATACCATTTAACTCCCTGCCAAATTTCATTATGATCTGTTAAGCCGTGAAAAGGAAACAGACAGACTTACTTTCGAATTTATAATATTACTAGTTTATGCCCGCGGCTTCGCACGCATTGTTTCTATAAACATTTAAAGGTGATTTCTATCCCATGGGAACTGATTTATGGGATAAAAAATAGCCTATAATTCAGGGATTAGTATTACCTGAATGCAAAATTTCAGCCAGATCTGTTCTGTAGTTTCGGTGTGAAGAGGTAACAAACATCCATCCATCCATACATCCATCCAAACTTTCGCACTTATAATATTAGTGTGATAGTGTGAGTACGGAAGTATTGATTACTCCACCACGAATATCTCATTTCAACGCTAAATGTTTCATGGCTAGATTCAAACTAAACGCGTCTGTCGATGATACATAACCCGATAGGTCTTTACATAGCATTAGTACATTATGTAGGTAGAACACCGGCAGCTGCAGACGATCACTAATTACCTAGCCCAAGCACAATGGAATAACATACCTATTGCGGCTGTACCTGCCTATAGCGTGGATATGGAAATCTATTGCGGCTGTACCTGCCTATAGCGTGGATATGGAAATCTATGGCGGCTGTACCTGCCTATAGCTGTTGGATATGGAATTCTAGTGTGGTCTAGGTTTTAGGAATGTAATACGTGTAGGCTATTTGGCTTTGGAGCAATTATTTGTTTGAGAAATCAATCACAGCACGTAAAGAACGCAGAACGTAACGAATTAAGTCATATTGATTGAAATCCCTTTAGTAGGCGCCCATAACAACAAAAAGCGGGGTAGCGGAATCGAGTTTAAGTGAGTTCGGAAGGAAATTGAATACCTCTAAGTACTTACATAAGAAATACTCAGTTACTTAAACATTTTCAACCTAAATAACAATAAAATAAAACAAAGTAACAGCATGGTGCAAATTAGAGCTCGAAAACGGACGAGAGACGAATGAACTCATACCGAGGTCACTAAATATTTATATGGTTTGATAACCACCAACCTTCGTTGACAAAAGAATATTTTAGATTCTAGAACCGAGCATAGTGAGCAATGAAAGCTCGATAGATTCTAGAACCGAGCATAGTGAGCAATGAAAGCTCGATAGATTCTAGAACCGAGCATAGTGAGCAATGAAAGCTCAATAGATTCTAGAACCGAGCATAGTGAGCAATGAAAACTCGATAGATTCTAGAACCGAGCATAGTGAGCAATGGAAGCTCAATAGATTCTAGAACCGAGCATAGTGAGCAATGAAAGCTCAATAGATTCTAGAACCGAGCATAGTGAGCAATGAAAGCTCAATAGATTCTAGAACCGAGCATAGTGAGCAATGAAAGCTCAATAGATTCTAGAGCCGAACATAATGAGCAATGAATTAGATTCTGGAACCGAGCATAGGGAGCAATGAAAGCTCAATAGATTCTGTAACCAAGAATAGTAAGCAATGGAAGCTCAATAAAAGTATGGACCATAATTTACACACTCGTAAGACGAAACATTCGTTACGTTATCAGCCCAATACTCCATTTTTATGATAGGTGGGCTACACACATCAAGCGAACAATACCATGCTCAGTGAAGCGGACGCATGCTTCTGACAGGCAAATAATAGGCTTAGCTATAGTACAATACAACCCGTATGATGTTTATATGAACATTCATACTCGCTGGAAATGAGCACAATGGATAACCAGGCTCGGAGCCTCGGAACAGGGAAATGTAATGATCGGCAGACTTACCACTTACATATTGTGAGATTTGCTATAACTACATTCATACTTCCCGCCAAGGAACGAACGTGTCTTTAAAATCAAGCTTTGTCTTGGTTTCTAGACATCATTGACGAATGAAATCGCCCCCTAGATTTTTTGGCTACTAATTTGCAAAAACGCGCATAGGCTAAAAAGACTATGCAAAAACCACTCCTGGGTTGGTTCCGTTGGTTCCATGCGATTACCATATGGTTCCTAGGAAATCGTTGCACACATGTAAAGCCGTTAAGTGCTACGCCGTAGGAAGGTGCTACGCCGTAGGAAGGTGCTACGCCGTAGCAAAACAACATTGCTACGCCGTAGCAAGCTGCAGGGTAGCATAAATTCGTAATTGGAATGAAATTGTATTAAAGCAACCCCGACCAGGGCACGTACTCTTAAAAACAAATTCGTTTTTTTGCAAACGCTAATCTTATCCAAGCGACATAAGAGTTGGTATTGCATGACAACGAAATCGAAACATCGATTTTCCTTTTCCGAGTAGGCCCTCCGTTTCTTTAAGGCCTCGTGGAATGGCTCAAAATGAGACTGTCGTTTGTGAAACTCGGCACTATTGCAATAATTTATCTTTGAAGTTAACCTGTAGCAAGCCTTGCTAGAATAGAAAACGAGACTCTCGTTTCCCTTCACAACGCCTTTAACTTGACGCATTTCTTCTCATTTTTCATACATTTTGGCAAGCCAGTGGCCGCTCTACACCGTTTCAGGTTCAAGCCACGTTCAGGCACGTATACTCAACAGGCTATGCCACTTTGCGCCCCCAGCGCAATCCCTCCTGTAAAAGGATTGCGAAAATTTATGTAGCGACTCAACGTAATAGGTATTTGTAATGCGAAAAGAAGGCGAAAGGCGATAATAATTTGAAAAGACTTCGGGTATTATGTAGATAGGTACTCAACAAGTAGATATGTTACCCCATACAGTCTTCATGCTTTACTGTTCTTCTTTTTACCAGTCTCTATGTACGAGTAACTTAAGCTGGTTCACAGTCGATTTTAAAGGAGTTTATCTTCTTCTTGTTGTGTGTCGGATTATTAAAACATACAAACAACAAGCGTAAGTTCACAGTTATTAAACTTTTTGTGGAGGCCCCTGTCTCTGTGAAGAATCAAATGATATATGCTCAATAAAATTCAAGAAAGACACGCACGCATTCAACGCCGAAAAAATGCCTGGCACTACGAGAAGTAGTAAGTAGTAGAAGTAGTAAGTAGTAAACAGTTGCTGACTTATGTTTTTATTACAAAGAACCTGGGATCGTGTCAATGAACTTTCAGGGCCTATTTATTTTTGAACAAAGGCTTACTTTTAACAATACGCAAGCGTCTTTTCATTGGCGCGGCCTATGGTGCTGAGGCCTCGTTTACTTGTCTAGACTTTTTAAAGGGCTTCACCAATCTTGGAGCTTTTTGGACTACCGTAGTTAAACTGACCGCTACCACTTCAGTCTGACGTTTTACTCTCTCAAAGACTGAAACCCACTCAACAGTAAAATCCAATTACGCAACTTTGCCCGTGAAATGGTTTGGAAAAGATTACTCGTGAAAATAAGTAGCTTGACTCCCACTTTGACTTTTCCATTAATCTGAATATCTGAACTGAAATGGACTCCGAGTGTTGAGTCATTGCAGGCATCCTTTGTGATGATAAAGACAGCCTGTATAGGATGACGTTTTTGGCGATGACGCTTTGGGTGATAAGCGGGAAGGGAAACGTAAACGGATTAAGACAAACAATATTCGTGCCAGTTTTCTTAGAAAACTGACAAAAATCCGCCCTGCTCCTGTCCATCAACGCAGCGCATCAACGCCAGGCTAGGCTCGTCACGACTTTTCTGACGTGTGGTAATTGAAAGACAGAAATAAAGAAAGCAAATTTACCTGCCTATTTACCTTATACCTTCAATCTACTACACAGCAACTTAAGGCACTTACCGCCGAATACACAAACAAACGCAAAGCACGTCTCAATTAAAACTGTCAAAAAATCGCAACTCGAGACGTGCTCAAACGTAAGTTGCGTTTGAGTATTCGGGCATAAGTATTTAAGGCGGTACCCTACCTCGTTATTGTGTGAAGAGGATAGGCATAGGATTTCGCGTTCACAGGAGCGGGACAGAGCAAAGCGGCGTAAGCCCAAAAATCAAGTTTTTAGTAGTTATTTGCTCCCCACAAACATTAGAATAGTTAATTGAAAAAAAAGCAACATATAAAATGTTCTTTATACTTAGTTCAATTACTATGCTTAATCTCAAGATCGAATCATCTGTATTTATTGAGAAATTAGGGTTTTAGTAAAAAATTAGAGGTAACTTTGCGATTTTTTTCTATCGAGAAAATTTTATGGAATCGTGTTTTCGAAACATATGATCGATAGAATAAGTCCTGAACTTTACCATATATAAATTTCAAAGTTAAATATTCAGTAGTTTGGAAGATATGGAGGACCGACGGAGTTGAAAATAAGCAATTTGAGGGTTTGACCCCCTTAAGAAAAATAAAAGAAACCAACTGTTTTTATACTTTAACCTTAAATCTCCTACACAGCAATACTAAGGCCCGTATTATGAAAGCTTGCTCAATCATCGACCTATGCTTGAGTAGAGCTTTTCTATGGCTAAGCGTAACTCAAGCATAAATCGATGACAGAGTCAGCTTTCACAATACGAACCCTAGTGATTCTAGTGACATTTAGCTGGTATTTTTTTGTGCGTAGCAGAATTTGTGACAATATGGCCTCCACTCAGCATTATGCTGGATGAACACTGACTACACTAATTAATATTCTATTGCCCAAGTTGGGTTTTTCTATGTATGTTTAATAAAGTTTTATTTCTATGTTATGCATTGTATAAATTATATCAGTTATCTAGTACTCCATAACACAAGCTCTACTTCTTTCTACTTAGCTTAGGGCTAGATGATGCTGTCTGAATTGTCCATCATTATTTATTTTTCTATTAACGATTTGCTTGCTAAATTCTATGCTGAATATATTATGCTGGAGCTGGCAATAAAATTAAAGCTATATAGAGTAGTATAAGCCAGTAGGAGTAAAAAAGCAATATCTTTTTCCCAGTACCAATATCTGCATGCAATTCACGGAATATTTCTGTTTGAGAACTTTCGTATAGTGATCAGATTCTCGGAATAAAAGCAAAGCTAAAATTTTCCACGAAACATGCAATTTCAGCTTTCCATGGCTGTAGGATAATAATAAAATCTCAAATAGATTATATTCACTCAGCCACGTAATAATGATAGAATTATATCACATAGCATCTATTTATTGGTCTTAGATGACAGATAGGTTTAAGGTTCAAAGTACATAACTCAGTTGTTTCAATTGTAAATACAATTGAAACAACTGAGTTAAATAACTAACAACTGAGTTAAATAACTAACAACTGAGTTAAATAACTTGTAATTTATTTCTGTTTTAATGATTGTAATTTTTTTGTGAATAAAAGATTATTTCTTAACACTTATGCTGAGAAATTATACATTTTTATCTTTTATAAATAAACAATATGATAAAGATAAGAACCGAAACAATAAGAAAACACCCGGTACATTTGGGACATTTATTTCTATTCAAACACTCACATCATAAGATGCGAAAATGAGAAAATGACATGACAACATTCTGAAATCCATTAGCGGCATCAATTTCCACGCTCCTATGGCTTTAGAATCAAATTGAGAAAGGTTCTACGTATTTGCTTTACTGATACCAGAAGAGCTTTATCGTGGACGCCTGTAAACCGGTATGTATTCCGCCCACCCTCGTTCTCCCCCCTCTAGGGGTAAACCACCCTATATTTCCCCCATTATCGATCGACTCTCCGTGTCGCAAACCACCCGGAGTTTCCCTTTGTGAATGAAAAAGTATTTTTGTTATTAAAATTGATGTATATGGTACTTATCGTGTTTCATGTGTTATATTTCCAATTAGAGAGGATGATATCGATCCGGGATGATACTGAATGTTTTGCTTTTATTTTGCTTTCAGTCGTATTGTTCTGAATGCTTTTTACCTTTGTTATTTTATTTCCCTCTTAGCCATCGAAAAATGGGTTTGCTATTATACCACCGAGTAGGTACATGTAGAGCTTTGTGGAGACTATCAAATAAAAAGTAGATCAAATTGAACCTTAACACAATTTATTTAATTCATCACGTAGCCACAAAGGACAGATTTAATGGTTTTATAGACTTATAGGTAGGTGTGATAAAAGCCAATAAGACGCTTATCAGGGGGAGGCCTGCGTCCAGTAGTGGACCAATACAGGCTGTCGACGTTGAGGTTGAGGAGGTAGGTAGGTTTAACTTAACTAAGGAACTCTACAGAAAAGTGGTTGATTATTGGGGTTATTCCAGTTTTCCGCCTTGAAATCCCCCTTGAGGGGGAAAATGTAGGTAGAGATTGATTTTCCTCGAAAACTGTCTAAAAAACTACCTACTTTAGGTCATTTGACAGTTTTCGAGGAAAATCCACCCTAGTTCAAGCACAGTAAAAAACTTTACAGAGCTATGAATGTTTTTGGTAAATCCGCCTCTATGTCGATGGCTTTATCTGAATATCCAGCCAATTTGTAACAAAGAGACGTCAATCACAGGGAATAATATAAGTATATTTTGGATTCAGTAAATTGAAAAAGGCATACAGTCAGCATTGTAGAAATTTTCGAGGACAGGTTTTTTATACAAGCTTTTATTTAACATCACCTGTATGTAGCTGGATTTGTTTTGGTCAAATCTTGTGTGCGAAAATTCTACCATTTTCTCTTCAACTCTTTCTTTGAAACTTTGCACGTTTCACTAAAATGACAAATAACTTAATGCTGAAGCGAGTAAGTTACCCTCCTCAGGAGGTTATTCAGCATGCAGGGTATACATATAGAGAAATAAAGAATTGGAAGGGTAATTATGATGTAATGTAATGGCTTCCTACGTCGATGCAAATTTTTAAGCCGATCCGTTCAGTAGTTTTGGCGTGAAGAAGTTCTACTGACATCAATTCAATCAAAGTAAGTGTAGAAAAAAGTGTAAGTGTAATAATAATAAGACTTGTAATGTAAGTATATGAGTTATCTAGTACCCATAACACAAGCTCTGCTTAGCTTGGGGCTAGATGATGCTATGTGGATTGTCCAGCATTATTTAACTATTTCATAACTAAAAAGACAAGTGTGGTGGTGTTTTCTATATGACTAAAAGTAACACAAAACATTTATCTATGAAACGTCAGTTATCTAGTACTCATTACACAGAATCTAATTAGCTTGGGGCGAGATGCTGTGTAAATTTTCCTGAATTTTTTATTTATTTATTAGTAAAAGGAGAAATGATAGTGTGATTTGTGCCTATCAAGAGTTCCGTGTTGCATAAATTTAATCTTTAATCAGACTTTGCAACCAACTTTATGCAAATGATTGGTTTTGCATGTTGTGCGCATGGCTTTTTTGCAAGACTCACTGTTTGTTTTGCACAAAACACGAGAGGCAAGCAGAGTGGGTGATTTTGCACAAAATGCTGGGGGCACCGAGTGCTCTTATCAGCAACACACAGGCCCGTGCAGTGTGCTTACGTAAGTGACTTGCTTTCCATTCGGCTTATGGCGGACTAAAATATTATGTGATTTTCGTGGGAATAATTACTTATGTCTGTCGAATGATGTGCGAAAATAATAACAACTAGATTTCTAACACATAATTACAATAACTTTATTCACAAAGAAAATTATACTAGTATTTACAATTGAAACAATTGAGCTAACTGCTGACTGTTGCAAACAGTCTACAGATAGCTCAACTGATCCATATCAACACCAGTCGGAAGCGTACCCAAGACGCTGGCTGCATTGCCACGCTGTATGGCAATTTTGATACGCTGTGCCAGATATTCACCAGCTCTCGGGTCACGCGTCGCTTCGACCAGACGCTCAGATAGTTTTTTGAAAACCCGAAGAGCCTCGGTACCCCACGGACCTAGGGTCTCGACTCCAAGGGGAGCAAATGTGTAGGCTCTGTCGAGACCTGCATATTTGCGCCTCTTGAGATCTTCGGCCAAATCTGCCGCCGCACCCGCCCTCACGGATGTCCTTGGAAGATGGGAAGGCGCATAATTACATAATTTTAACTGTTAGGTAAGTAGCTACTGCCAGACTACATCATCCCATTGTCAGCTCTCCCACTATTCCACCAAATATAAGGAAACAAAAATTCAGCATAGAGAACTTTGTGAAAGACGTGGAATATGCTATTTCACTACCGTCAATATTATGTGTGTCCTATGGATAGAAATAGTAACCCTGATCAAAGGTGCATCGGAACTGCAAAGCCAAAAAATTATTCCAAACTCCCACAAAATAGCAAGACAATGATGTGAAGTGCCTTTGTACTGTGTATTTTTTTCAAAGAAGAGGTTATTTTCATGCGAGTATTCTGGGAGATTTCGATTTCCGTCGGAAACAGTAGGTGTCGGTGCCATGGCGCCATATCGCCATTTCCTCTGCGTCAACTGCCGGAAGTCAAATGTAATACCAACCTACTTTGAGACACTTTATTTTTAGACACGCGGTAGAATGTCAGCTACCTATGTTCGAAAATAGAATGGTGATGGTTGGATGCGTTGTCTACATTTACACGAACCATTAGAACTTTAAAGCCACTCTTACCTTCTTACAGGCTTGCGATTTTCAAAGAAACTCAAACGTTATGCAACAACTCAACATGGACTTCTTACGAGCTGTTACAGAACCTAAAACTTTTCACAGTAGGACTTATCTTTTCATTTTTAGGTGTGACTTATGAGTTAAGGCTTACCATTAGTTTTTTCAGGTTGATCATCATCAGCTGTAGCCACAGCCACCAGCAGCATCAACCACCAAAGGCGGGCCGCCATGTCTTCTGTAGACAAAGGAAAATTGATTAACTGCGTGTCTTACTCAAGAAGGGTGCTCAACGAGTACTCTGAGAAAACACTGCACGAACAAAACACAGCTTGATCCGTCTCGATGCATCCAATGTCGTCTAAAACGCAAGGTTAGAAAATTTATGACATACATAGAGCTAGATAAGTAGTCCCAAAATGACATCATGTATTCTAAGGTTTATTGTAGTGCCCCCAAATAACTTGTAGGTACGGCCGTAATAATAATTAATTATAATAATTAATTAATTATTCATTATTATAAAATCAAATAATAGCCCAAATATGCCTATAATGCCTATATCCAGAGATTCGGAGACAATATTCCTTGCACTTGCTACGCATTTTTGAAGTGTCAAAATTATAACACCGTATTCGAAGAAGAGCCTTAAGTTTTGTCACACCTCACCACACTGCGCGCAGCAACAGCTACTCTATACCTCTAAATGCCATTGAATTACCTTGCAGAAGTGCACAGGCATGGCCCAAGGCTCAAAACAGGGGGATATTGGCCCAAGGCGACGAGGGCGTGGCAGCCTCACCACATCAAAGCCGTTGCACACTCCGTTAAACCGCTACGAATGGTCCCGGTGTGGATTGTGCTTTATAAGGCCGCAGCCGCACTGAAATATCTCAGTTAGCGAATAGCGTGGCCTGGCTTGCGAGATGAGAAAATACTCGCGGTGAGGGGTATGTTTCTTAATTTTTTACCTCAATCGAAACCTTGCATTTACGGATAATATGAACAAAAGATAGCCCATATTATATATAAAACAAACTAGTTAACTAAATTTGAAAAATTGGTTAATAGTATACGATATTACATAATAACGTATACTATTAACCAATTTTTCAATTGTTTGTTTGTTTTTTTTGGAGTAAATAGGTACTTACCTATTTACTCCAAAAAAACAAATATTAAAAAAATCTAATATTTATTTTGTCAGCCGAATGTCCAGCGACTTGTGGACAAAGACACGACAGAGTGGAGCCCACCCAACGCTAGGAGGCGACGTGGAAGACCCAGGATGAGATGGCGAGACGAGCTTGACGCACACCATCCATCATGGCCTGTGACAGCGTTAAATCGCGAGGAGTGGAAGGAGAAAAGAGAGGCTTTTGTCCAGCAGCGGGACAGTAACGGCTGAAAAAAAAAAAATTGTACGAAAGTTTTATACGAACTCGATTATAGTTTTCGAATGATTTTGAGTTTTTGTTGCATATTAGCAAATCAACTTTGACAGTAAACGAACAAATTTTTCCGTTTTTGTATTGTGTAAAACCATACTAGTCATTCTGAGTTCTAAACGCTAATACAAACGCTTGCAGTGTGACCGCGGCCTAAACGTTTGAGGCAAGCTTCCACTATTTCGCTGCCCTCTACCGTCTATTTGAGGTGTCTCAATCGGTTCGTGAATTATGTGGAAAGTTGAGATTCGCTGACTGGCTGGGGTCTGTTTGTAAGATTTGTGAGGTTTGTTTTACGGCAAAACCCTTTTCCGGTACCTGAGTTTTATAGGAGATGAAAAATCCAAGTTCTTTACTAAACGAAAGATCAACGATCTTTTGTTTATTAAAAAAATTGGTTGTCTGTAAAGTCGGTTTACTGACGATAGTTGAACGTGACAACGTCTTAAGAAAATACTGATGGAATGGTAGCATTTGATACTCGATCAAAACATGTAAATGTACTATAGTATAGCAGCTGTCCACGCAGACGCATCGCTCACTCAAGTAGGAGAGAGACGGATGTCGAGCGCTCTCGCTTGCACTTCAAGCCTTACATGGAACGCCTCAGAGCGAGGTATAGCGAGGTAACGCCGCATGACGTCATGTTTTTTCGTGCGTGCAGCCGGCTCTATCGAATTATAAGACGTTGTCACGTCAAAAACTTGACTTGCTACTTGTAAAAAACTTGACTTGTTACTGTATGAGGTATGTCTCAAGTATTTGGGCAATACAGAGACGAGGCATTGGTATACCAAAGTATGTCTGAAATTTTTAATCCTACTAATATTAAAAAGCCGAAAATTTGTCAAATTTGAATTTTTGTTACCTAGGATCTCCAAAACTACTGAACAGATCAAGATGAAAGTTGGCGTACGCTTAGAGCAAGAATTAACTTAGATAATAGGCTATTTAATATACCGAAAATATGAGTGCGAAGCCGCGGGCAGAAGCTAGTATTTAATCAACTGAAATAAAAATAAAAGGACACATTACCACGCCAAAGATGCCAAAGAGCAGATTAAATGATTTGGTGGACCACACTAAAGTTACAGTGTTATCAGTTATCAGTCATGCAAAAATTAACGAATATCTTGTTAGGTATAGTTAAAGAGCTATATACAGGGTGCCTATTCATGCCAGAGCTATATTCACTGGTAATAAGAGGAACTACCGGAAAAGGAACAGCGACATCAGGAAGAAAACCAAAGCAAAAGACGTCATGCAGCGAATTTAAGGTCTCAAGTGGAAATGGGCGGGCCACATACAGAGAGTTAAAGACAACCGCTGGAGTCAAACTATCACAAACTGGTCACCTCGAGGAGAGAAACGTGGGAGGGGTAGACCACTCAGACGATGGAACGAAGACCTAAGAAAAGTAGCTGGAAACCTTTGGCAAAGAACTGCAAAAGACAGAACGGCGTGGAAAAACTTGGAGGACGCTTTTACCGCCCTAGGCGGTCCGTACACAGAATATCTAAGAAGTAAAACAAGTTAATTTTATTTAGATATTTTATGAAATTATAAGTCAGAAGTTTTAGTTCGTATCATTTTTCTCTACTGTGTTGTGCATTAGGATAATATAGCTATTTTATTTTTAATTTATTTATACAGGGTGCCACGTAATATGTGTACCAACCCGAAAGGGGGTGATTTCCTACCCCGAGGGGATCAACTTGACAATAAAGTTCTAACTAAAATAAAAAGGTACGTACCTAAACTTATAATATTTCGAAAATTGACTACGTCTCTACGTAAGGTAGCTTACACATTAAGAAATGCAGAAGTAAAATCGGGATGGAACGGAAAGTTCCAAAGCAGTTAAAAAAGTCAAACATCCGTCTAAAAAATGTGACCCGTCCTAGCTATCTACCTTTTGTAATAAAGCTGGGCATGGGTGAAAAGAATTGTACGGGCGGACAAAAGCCCACAAAGGATGACCTCTCTTTGACAGCTCTTACAGACATGTCGTTCTCTGGAAACTAGGTTAGAGTTCAAAACTACATCAAATGACAGGAAGTAAGCTCACTTGATATTTGGAGCTCGCGGCTGAAAGTTAAGGTTGGCTTTTTGCACTAGAGTAGAGTAGAAAGTAAAAGCATTATTTCGGTGGACACCGGGAGAGTTTTGGCAGATATTCAATTGTAATCTAAATTGCTTAATATTTTTGACATTTACATGCTTAAATTTGATTTAGTTAGAGTATGTGATTTTAATTTGATTTTGTAATGATAATTTATTGAATGTATTCTGGAGTTTATGTCATGATCATGAATGATTAATTGAAATCTGTTTTTATGGTACCTCAACAACCTCAACAGCCTGTATTGGTCCACTGCTGGACGCATAGCGCCTTGTTGGTTTTTATCTCATGGGGGTAATGCCCATAATCCCCACGCTGGGCATGCGGGTTGGGGATCGCAGTTCGGTGGTAGAATTGTTCTGCAGGTGGCGCTGCTGCCCGCCCTCGGTGGATATCCCTCAGTCGCCTCCTACGACACCCGCGGGAAGAGTTGGGGTGGTGCAAATTCTAAGCCGACACCACACAGCTAGTTTAGTAGTTTTTATGGTAACTAACATAGTATATAGGTAGTTGTACTAACATTTATGGTGAACAACGGAAATTAATAAATTGAATTGAATTATTTCGGTGGATACCGGCAGAGGTCGTGTAAACGGAGTTTTGACCGGTATTCATGGAAATTTTGCGCTCAACTCGATGATCCAAAGTTCCATTGAAAACTGACCGAGCGAAGCTGCAGCCAGTTCTCCTATAAAAACCACCCATTTTGAAAATTCAAACAGAATAGCGAGAACAAAGCCCCGGTCGTTTTTACTAGTTCCATGCAAAATCCATAACCAACGGAATAACATAAAACTCCGAATGAATAACTCGAGAGTGAAACGGGACAGAAATAAAAGCAAAAACGTTATATTTCAGTAGATTTCAGTGCATAGTTGTGCTCCGGAACGAGTGGCCATTTTGTAATAAAACGAACAATGGAGGACGGTCGCAAAAACCGTGCTTACGCGACTGTAACTACGAGGCTGGCTGTACAATGTTTATTATGAACAATCATTTTGCCGCAAATGTTTTGTTTTTGGAGACGACAGATTTTTGTAAAACACTAAGATATTGGCCTAAGTACACATGTACTGCCCGTATCAAATTAATCTTGTTAACTAAAAAATATTGTATGCTCGAGCTAGATACAAAAACGTGCCACGTGATAATGAGTCACTTGTCAAATACCATTTCCTAGTTCATAATTACAATCAGTTTATTACAATTAGCTTTACTTGACTACAACTTATTATCTGTATATTGATTGTAGTTATAAATAAATTTATTTTCTTTCTTTCTTTCTTTCTTTCTTTCAATACAACAGTGAACGGAAAAAACATGGAAGACTTCCTTCAAGGAAAATATGCGCGCAACTTGACACAAACAAACTTACATGTCAAATATTCTTCGCTGATTAGCAATCAATTTGTTAACACTCGGGATGCTCAGTTCAATGTCGACTTTATTCCCTCTTCATTAGAGATTAAATTGTCGTTTAACGTGTATGTCGCGTACGTCATTATCCACATCGCCCAGTGGCGGTCACCTTCCAAATTAAACTCGTTCGCAGCATACTTTACAAGCGCCGCCTACCACAGCATACTTTGCTTTTGGGTTTTCTAGCGCTCTTTTTATTACGTCTTAAATAATTAATTATGTCCGATTAGTAGAGGGGAAATAATATTAACATATTTTTAAGGAAATGGCAAAACTTTATATTAAAAGTTTACTTTTCGATATCAGGCAAAAACGCTATCAGCCATATTTATCTGTGCTGTGATATATTTAAACGGGTCGAAAACTAACAATTGACAACAGCAAACGATCATCATTGTAAAAAATTGGTTGCCTGTAAAGTCGGTATACGGGCGAAAGTTTTACGTGACAACGACTTTGAGTTCCTTTCACTTTTTATGTCTGCATAACGTGAGCGGAGCGTAACGCGTAACGCAGTTTCTTGAAGTGTCACCCGGCACACCTATTTATAAGACGTTGTCACGTCAAAATATAGACAATGTACATAGCGAATTTCACTCGTATAAGATCCGACATGAAATTTTCACAACGTGATCGACAGCGTTTTCAAAATTCAAAATTACAATATAATTTTTAAATTGAGAACATGTAGTCATCTTACACTTATAATATCTGAAATCTATAAATATTGGTTTCTTAACTCAAATACTACAGAAAATATTTATTTATTGCTCCAAATTTGATATGAGGCAAGTAGCCTATTGAGTACCTCCTCCTTTTTTGATTTGAAATCAGTTAAAGCTTACGTTGAATTCAAGATGGCAACATCATTTTTACTATTTTATCATTTAATTGCTTTCGGTTATCTTGTGGCTACCCATTCTAATAAGTTGGAACTATTTAAACAACCCATCCAACCAAAGTTTTCCCATTTGCGTATCGACATGGTCCAAATTACGAGGCATAAATTGGATACAGAGCTGCGGTTCACTCAACCCTCGTCAAAGGGTCAGTGATTACCACCCACTTTACTTTCTGCAAATATACATTAATATTATTTCAATAGGTAGATTTAGTTTGAAGGACAGAATTCGTAACGAATAGGTACATCCGACAGAGAACCAAAGTTATCGACATAGCTCAAAGAATTAGCAAGCTGAAGTGGCAGTGGGCCGGCCATATCTTGGAAGAACCGACAACTGCTGGGGTAAACGAGTTCTTGAGTGGAGACCACGACTCGGCAAACGTAGTGTAGGACGCCCTCCGGCCAGGTGGGATGACGATCTGCGAAAGACTGCAGGCAGATGTTGGAAGCGGCAAGCTGAAGACAGGGCGCTATGGCGCTCATTAGGGGAGGCCTATGTCCAGCAGTGGACTAATATAGGCTGATGATGATGATGATGATGATGAGGTAGATTTAGTAGGTACATTAGCTTACCTACTTGCGTGCACTGCGAATACGGAGGGAAGTCACGTTAACGTTTGCAGACTCAATAAAATTAAATGGCTACGAAAATAATTGTTTTGTTTATAAATTACGAAAAAAACCTTGCAGTTTCACGTAAATGTGTTTTTTTCTGCAAATTGGCAATTCTGGTTTAATTGCTGGTTATATTTTTTTAACGACTGTTGTTATTTCGCTAAGTTCCGTTCAGTAGTTTTTATCGATGTTCAAAGGTTTTTATACCTATATAGGAAACTCAAAGATCACAACAGCATCAAATAAAGATTTAAAATACACACACCTGGTAATTTCAATGTATAGATATTATTTTTATTGGCTGCTGTTTTCAAATATAAAACAAAAGTAAATGAATCAATCAGCAGCGAATAAAGCAGGAGTGGTACACTCAAGAAACATCTGAATTGACTGCAGACTTCAACGGTGCTACAATATTTTCCAATAAACAAAATCGAGGTCAAATCAAGCTCTACGAGGCTCTACGACGTTGCTCGCTACGCCGTAGACCACTTCGCAGCAAGGGCGTTGTTTCGCCAACACTGCACTATTGCTGAAGCCGCTCAATTCCCCGTCATACCCCTTCAGGTATCCTTCACTGCTCTAGATTATTATTCACTGTAACGCTGTGAAGCCTCCTCGGGCGGTCGATATTGATTTTGCAGAATTGAAAGCGGTGCAAACGGGCAATTTCGTACCGATTTGTGTCAACGGTTTTTGACTGTTAATTGGTTTAATTTATATTTATTGTTATTTATTTTCTTTATTAGGTTTACCAATGGTTTCATACACAGAGCTTTTGCATCTTTAAATCTTATAAAAATACCAACAGCTGTTAGGTAAATAATAACCATCAAACATAACTGGGTAAAATTGTATATCAGCCTGGCAACACAGTGGGTGACGCACGATGAGCCAGGCAACTCTCGACCAACAGCTGCCGGATTAATTCCATCGCCGACAGCCGTCCTGAGCAGACTTGGTACTTTTGAGCTACATCTGATTAGTTGTTACTCAGTCTTTGCTTGCAAAACGATTGTCTGTACCAGTTTATGACCGAACGGAAGTGGAGTCGGTTGAAACATGCTGTTTTTTGTATATACCGTCCAACACATGCAAGATAAAAGTTACCGAATAAAGACATTATAAGTAACTATGAATTATTGATATGTGCACAAACCGCTTATAGGTAAACACTACCTGCATAATATATTATGGTAGATAGTAGTCCAATTGATACTAGTCTAACAATTGAGCTATGCTTGGCAATAACATTAAGTTCTTAAGTTCCTAGGTAGGTACTTACATTTTACACAAAGGAAAAAAAAATACATTATCATGTATTCGATTGACGGGAAACACAGAAAAAAAGCAGAAACACTCAGTACCAGTTAAGTAGGTACCAAATAGTAAAGTGTTGAAGGAAGTTGCCTTAGTAGGCTAGATTGGATTGACAAGAAATTTAAGATTCTAGTTTTACGGCCATGTATTTTTTCCTTTTTTGGAAAACGCCTCATTTGGCTGTATTTTTATGTATGTTTCTTAATTTACGCCAATTGTAGGCTGTTTTTGATTATTCTTTCGCATTTGTATAGAAAATGATCCCTAGGAATTTCAAATAAGTAAACAGAATAACTATATTTACATGTAGATTAATATCATTTTTAAAATTATTTAATACGACACTAATGAGATTGTCTTGTAGCTCTGTTTTACTGTCCCTTGGCGATTAAACGGATAGGAGGCTGACTTAACGGATCTTTATAAAATTTCGCAATGTAATAAATCTTACTTTTTATGCAGGAAAGGCGCGTGCGAAGCCGGGTATTACCCGGCTAATAACACAACTCGAGGTTGTTTTTTCTTTCTTTATTTATTAGAAAAGGCTTTTGCCATATCATAACATCCTCCTCATCGATTGTTATTTAACTTAGCTCAATATGTTTATTCAGTAAAGAATTTAATAATTTTACAGTGCAGTACGAAAAATTTACGCAGTGGGCTTATGATTTAATGTAACCTATAAAATATTATGTATTTCCTGTTATTTTGTGCCTGGTTGTATTAAGGATGTCTAATAAAACTTCATATCTTCTCTGTCCGAATTCACCCAGACAAAAAGAGAACTGATTTGTTCCCCACTGCGGTCCGAATCGATCCATTACAAAAAATCTTTCGCGATTCGCACCGCGGTGCGAAAGGACCCATTCAAAAAGAGCGCTTGGGCGATTCGCACCGCTCGCAGTGCGAAACGACTAAAAACCTGACTAAGCTAGGTTTATAAGTAGGTTTGTAAGCCGCACAGTGTTATCCACATTCCTTATGGACGTGGCCAAGTGGCCATGCATTGTCATGTGGCAAATGTTAATGTTATTTCTATTTTGTTGAGTTTGTGTGTTTTGCCATGTTAATGTTATAAAAAATTGATCTCTAACGGGAGTGGCATAGTCACTGTGTGACAGAACTCCATTAAAACAAATAAAGATAACAAAAAAAAACCATGTCACTCCGTAGTACGTATTCAAATAAATTTTTGTAACACTCGAGGTTGTTACAAAAATTAATTTTTAGAAGCCTAAACAGTCAACAAACAGCGCAAGTTTTCGTAAAGCAAAAATCAAGTTAAATCATTTAGCGTGAAATAAGTACTTACCCTTACCTAGTTTTAAGAAAACATAGCTACTCTATTCGAGGAAAACTTTATTTATAAGTATCACGGTATGCCGTAAAAAAGGTTTCGAAGTAGTTTTCCATCGTAAAACATCCTGTCTTCAAACTTTCGCGGTTTCCGTGTCGTAATAAAAGCTTTCTACAAAACGAACAAAACATGACTTTAATAACAACTTACAAAGGCGTTTAAAAACTTTTATTAAACCTTTCAGGTACTTTTATTGTTTTCAACGATTATTTTTCCACTTGTTGAAGCGAGATCAGCCCGCTGACTTGGAATTTATTGAACTTCAATAAGATTCTATTTTTATCGTCTACTTTATTGGATCCAACTAGCCTCTATACAGGGTGATCCATTCTTAGAAGATGATAAAGTGCGGCATTTAGGAGTTTCGACCTACATTATAATGGGCTTCATGTATTTGCGACGTTTTTCGGTTCAGACGTTATAGATTTTACGGTAGTTCGGAGTTTTAGAATGATGAATTTTGAACGCTTTCAAATAAGCAGTGTAGTGTAGAACAGATTTTTTGGAAAACACTAGACAAATGACTGGTAATTACCTAATAATTCGGACTGAAACCCTCTAAACACCTTATCTCCTTTTATCCTCTATGCATAAAACATCCTGTACAGTAAAAGCTATATAGATTATTAGATACATCGCAAGGATAAAGGTTACTGGACGAGGTGGGTACTTGAACGGAGAATGGGCAACACCTGACCCAAGGGTCAGACGGAGCATTGCCTGGATGATATTATGTGTAACTAACTAGCTGCTGCCCGCCGCTTCGCCCGCGTTGTTTCTATGAAAAAGTTCAAAGGTAATTTCTATCCCATGGGAACTGATTTATGGGATAAAAAGCCTATGTTGCCAATTACAGTCTTCCAAAATTTCAGCTCAATCTGTTCAGTAGTTTTGGCGTGAAGACGTAACAATCATCCATCCATCTATCCATCCATCCAAACTTTCGCATTTATAATATTATATTAGTGTGATAGTGTGATGTGATTATAGTACCTAATATAGTACCTATTACTAGTATATTACCTACCAACAAAAAAATGCGAAACTTTCAGACAAGACAACGCTTCTTAATATTATTAATTAAGTATCTATCCAGTTTTTTTGAGAATGTCTTAGGTGTTATTAATTATTATACAGGGTGCCACGGAAAGGGTGTACTAAGCCGAAAGGGGGTGATTCTGGACCTCGAGGGGATCAACTTGTGAATAACAATTTTTTTAATTTCAAATATTTTTTTTTAATTTGTTTCGCAAAAAACAAAGTTTTTTTGTGTTCTTTTACACGCAATCCTGCAATATTTAACATTACAAAATATTACACGAATGTTTTTTGCTTATTTTTTAAACAAAACGAGTGTTCTGTCATGAAATTATTAAAAAAAATGCAAATCCTTGAAGTTTCAAAACAATAACAATAATGTAAGAATACCAAGGAGGGAATCAAACCCGCAACCTCCTGCATCACAGGCGGACCTTCGCCCACCGCGCCACATCGGTCGTCATTATTATAAGGATCATGCGACAGATTATATCATGAGAAAACCCCGGAATACGCAGCACGTAGCAATAGGTATTTTGACGTAGGTATATTTACGTAGGTATTTTGACCGTTCTCAATAGGTTTTACAGTGTACAATATTAATCAGATGGCCTCGCTGCCTAAGCCTTTATAAAAGCCTAGTCTTTGATGTAGGCATCACGTAACAAACCTTTTAGGTATTTTGACGTAGGTATATTTACGTAGGTATTTTGACCGTTCTCAATAAGTTTTACAATGTACAATATTAATCAGATGGCCTCGCTGCCTGAGCCTTTATAAAAGCCTAGTCTTTGATGTAGGCATCACGTAACAAACATTTTGTTTCAACAAGTACCTTGATGTTCCCGGAATTTTAATTTCGGCAAAGTCGACAGATAACTTACCTATATAAAATGTGTCATCGCAGCGATACGGGTGAAATTGTTTATCTTGGGTGGAGAGGATATCATTTATGGAAACAGCTTTTTTGCTTGGAACAAACAACTCATCATGAATTAAGTTTGCAAAAGATGATACGAAAAGAAAAAAACTCATCGAACAAACAAATTAAATAACGAATGTTAAAAACTAGAAGTTCAAATAAAGTTTCTATTAATCCCGTGTAGCCCTTAGTGAAAAGTAGCTTACACATACATAGTGAGAACACTCAAAAGGAAAAAACCTTTCGAGTTAGTTTAGTCAATGTGACAAAATAAATAGTGAGTCCTATCTTATAGAACACAAGAACAAAGTATCTTCACCTTAACTAGAGCCAGTAAGAATAGTGTTAATGGACACCATTCCCTTAACTTTACTTACCATATTAAGTCAAATTTGAATTACTCAGATTGTGATTTATTTGATGTATTTGTCTTGTAATAAATGCAACATTCGAAAAAAAAAAACATAATACGGACAAATAATAATTTATTGACGAAGAAAACTACAATCTGAAATCAATATAGAACTAGTATTATTAACAAAAAATGGTTTAGGTCTAATCTCCAATCTGTAACCTACCTGCCTACATCTATAAAAACCAATCAAAAACATCAAAATCTAATGGTATATTGATCCTTAAAAACTTTCTTATTACAATCAACAAAATATAGATCACGTATAGAGTTTTTCTTCCATAGGAAGTTCTGATCGTTTTCAGTCTCATTTCATAAGTGGCTTGTACACTGCACTCTTCCAGCCCCGGGCAGGCTGTCAGGGCATAATGGTGCCTGTCCGCTCGCTGGCTGTCTATGTCCGTTGCATGTATGTTGCAGAGAGGAAATTGAAAGATATCCGCGAAAGTCGAGATGAAATGGGTGGAAATTGAAAATTGCGAGGGATATTTGTTCTTTTACAATGATTGCTCTTGCATTCTATTTGAAATGAAGTTTCATAAAATCAAAATTGTTTTTGAAGATATGTGAAGTAAGATCTAGTAGAGCAAGTGTTTCGGATTTTTTTTTAATATTTGCAAGAAGACTTTTTGTATCTTTTTAAGATTTGATCTTGTAAAATAATTACGTACGGTATATTCGATTTTAATGTAGGAAAATACAAAAAAATGGCACTAAAGCAGCTAAAATCATTACTACATAAATTGCATTGTCGATTCAACCATTTTTGTTTGAAGCTTTCAACCAAAATACTCAACAGGCGTGCAGCCAAAAATTCAACATCGTAAGATTCAAACATTTTGTCGTTACTCACGCTTGGTAAACCTCTCGCCAAAGCTCGTTTACCTACAACTGTATTATAATCCTGTCGATATTCGAGGAAGCTGACTATTTGGGAGGGCTTTAACTCAATTATTTCCGACGCTGGGGTAACTGAGTTAGGCGGTCGTTTTGAGCAAATTGTGAGTTTAAACATGGCTGAAACATCGTTTGTGTGACGAAGTTTGCGCTGGAGCGGGTTCAGTGGAAGTAAATGTTGTGAAAACTATAAATATCAAAGACCTAACTACTTACAGTAGGTACGTACTCGATATTTTATAGATGGTTTTTGTTATACAATACTTATATAACGCTGTATTAAACGGTACCTAGGATTATTTGTCTTGGGGTGTCTTAGGTACCTTCTCCTAAGTACTTTTTAATTCCATGCCCTTCATGCAGTCTTATGCCCAATTTGTATCTGCCACTCTATCAAACTCTGCATTCTACAAACTTTGTCGTCGGACACATATTCTGGTTTTTAAATGATTAAACTATCCGAAAGTAAAAGTAAAGTACACGTACGCGCTAGGAAGAAAAAGGCTTAGAATGGTAGTAGACACTAAAGGAGTGTAGCCAAAAAATGCGGCAAAAACGTCTCATTTCTACTAATATTATAAAGAGGAAAGACTTGATTGTTTGTTTGTATTGAATAGGCCCCGAAACTATTGGACCGATTTGAAAAATTCTTTCACCGTTAGGAAGCTTACTTTTCAGGGAGTGACATAGGCTATATTTTATCCCGGAGTTCCCACGGGAACCGAAACTACGCGGGTGAAACCGCGAGGCGATCGTCTAGTTCTATTCATATATGTACATGCGCTTGTGTGCCTGAAAGCACTTAAGCTATTAATTATCATGCTAGACAACTCACACAAAGATTACTTTTTGGCCAAGAAAATTATTGCAAATTGGCAAAACCAAGAAAATTATTGAATGGCACTATTTATTTATTTATTTATTTAATTCAGATTGCCATCAGCTTATCTAATTACAATAGAAATTAAAATAGACACAGAAAGATAATAATAGGCATTCACTAATAGAATTATAATAAACTACCTAAGTGTGATCACTAAAAAAATTTACGTCGACAATTGCGTACTTGTCTCTACTGCGTACTAGTCTATCTGTCTCTTGTGACAGCAGCATGTTTCCCCATATGCCAACGAGATGAGCTGGTATTTTATTGATCCTGACATAATAATCCTAAAGTCAATTAAGCAAAGTAACAAAGTATTTTTAATTTACAGTCAGGTCAAGAGTGGCTCCGAGGCCTGCAAAGGGCCGGAGGGCTCTTCAGCGACCGTTCAGCACAGGCCCTCCCCAGCCCTGGCATGATAGCTTGTTCACTTTATGCTCTATGGCAGTATCTTATATAAAAAGCCTTGGTAATATTTCTCATTCAATTTCAAATTAATTTTTCTGTGAATCCTGGTCAAAAGATAAAAATGAATTGATATGAGTCAGTTGAGCTACCTGTAGATTGTTTGCAACTGCAGTTGGCTGAATTGCTTCAATTGTAAATACTAATTCTAATTTGTTTCTATTTGATTGTAATATTCTTCGTCAATAAATTTTATTATGCCATGAACGTACGAATTTTTTTTCAATAAAAGTTGCGTTGTTCATAATACAAATTACTTTTTTCAACAAGTTGAATAATTGAAACCCACTGTTTTTAACTCACTGTTTTTTAGTAGCAAAGTCATTGTTTTCGAGCGAGAGTGGTGAAAATGGAGTTTTCTTACTTAGCTGTAACGGTTCACGCAATCATTGCGCAGCATCAGACACGCGACTTGCAAAAGCGTTAGGCATGGTTATCGAATCATAACCATGCCCAAGACAAAATCTTGTCGTCCGTTTCGTCGTGCATTTGTTTTATATTTGCACTAAAAAGAACGAGACACACTAGTCGACAAAATATCATTCATCCCATGGATCCCATCTATTCAAAAAGAGGCGAAAGGTTCCTCGATAAGTGCGAACAAAATAGGTCATTCCTGCGGACGGTGATGAAATGACTTTTGAATTAGGAAATATAAAATACTAGCTTCTGCCCGCGGCTTCGCACGCGTTGTTTCTATGGAAACGTTTTGAGGTTATTTCTATCCTATTCTATTTTTGAGGTTATGTCAAGTCACACTTGCATGCTGTCGAACGGAATAAATAGTATCCTATGTCCGTCTCCTGGCTCTAACCTCCTCACTAATTTTCAGCCATATCGGTAAAGCCGTTCTTGAGTTATAAATAGTGTAACTAACACGACTTTCTTTTATTTATATATATATAGATAATTCAAAAGTTTGAACGCAATTCGCTTCGATAAAGTCGCGGTAATAAAGGTAATAAAAGCGCGCCTGCCGACGCGGCATTGGATAACCAAATTTAAAAAAAAAATACAAGGGAACTTCTTATTCGTTTTTTATTAGTTTTTATCAGAATATTACATTGATTCACATAAATTGAATAAAAGACGAGTTCCAGCAGTGAAATGAAATATTAACACCAGGATATGGGTAAATATTCGTCACTGCTATAAGCATCTCTTATTTATTTTTCTCAAAGATGAGGATGAAAAGTAAAATGTGCCACACGGTACCATAATTATTTAACCTCGAGCGACGTACTTTGAATCCTTCGCTACGCTCTGGATTTAAAAAATCACTCACGCCCTAAATACATTATTTTGGTCCCTTGTGACACAATCTATAATGTCTTTAATGTCGCGACGCGCATCATAGGCTGGACCGACAGTCAAAGTAGGAAGACATGTAGCTCTCACTGCCCCATCTAAAAATCTACACATTAAAGGTAACCCTCATCCACAAGCTTATTATTATTTCTGTGTGAATTGACCAGCATTATTAATATAATTATTAATTGAACAGATCAGTGTTGCTGAATAGGTATTTTTAAAATTCCAGTGACATCCTTCCCTCTCCGTAAAAGATACCCCTCTATCTAATGAACAAGAAGAAAGTAACAACTTTCTAAGGTAAATGCGACGAACAAATAAAAATAAATGATTATTTTTCTATTTTGGAAAGACGGCACATTGGGAGTACACTAGCTGGATGACCCGCACTGTGTCAGTCACCTCACCAAATGGTGCTGTCACTGTGATTGTCCTCGTGGTGAATGGAGGATGCTCGCATTTGAAACGTCCTTCACGTCGAAACGAAAACGTTTCCGTTTTCACAGGACCCTTGCCTTTTGGCGGAATTGGTTTACTGATTTACGAAATAAGATTTATGAGGTAAGTGCAACTTTTTTTAATGGTGTAGAGGTTAGCATCTGCTCGCAGCTCTATAGAAATAATATCTTCATGAATAAAACTTGAAGGTATTATGAAGCTAAGTCAGAGGAACTGAACCAGTTATTCAGCTTTTGATATTATTTACTGACTGTCTAGTTACTAAAATGTAGTTATCCTACTAATATTTATAAGGGCAAAAGTTTCTGGCATGAACTGTTGTGAAGATGTTTGGCCGAAGACAACGCCAAAACTACTGAATAATGTGCCGAAATTTTGCACAGATGATGATCCGGATCTGGACTTATAAGTAGAAAGTAGCATATATGCTACTTTTTATTCTAATAAAAGTTGCGAACCGCGGGAAGAAGCTAGTATCTATATATATAAAAGAAAGTCGTGTTAGTTACACTATTTATAACTCAAGAACGGCTTTACCGATATGGCTGAAAATTGGTGAGGAGGTTAGAGCCAGGAGACGGACATAGGATACTATTTATTCCGTTCGATAGCATTCAAGTGTGACTTGACATAACCTCAAAAATAAAATAGGACAGAAATAACCTCAAAACGTTTCCATAGAAACAACGCGTGCGAAGCCGCGGGCAGAAGCTAGTTTCTTATAAAACATAAATACCGTGAAAGAACACTTTGCTTGTGACTCAGACGATCGACTTGCTTGTGACGACGATGTAAGAAAATTTTCTTATAAATAAATAACTGAACTGAACTGATCGTCCGGTGCAAATTACGTACAGTTTCTTAACATTATTTCCCAAGAAACCCTGAATATACAGGTTTATGGATAATTCATTGATACTACGTGAACTGCAGGTTCTGCCCATCACCACAAACACGTTCTTGAAGACGCCAGGTCTTAAAAATTTATTTAAAATTTTATGATTATCACTTTCTAAATATAAACAACTAGCTTCTACCCGCGGCTTCGCACGCGTTGTTTCTATGGAAACGCTTAAAGGTGATTTCTATCCCATGGGAACTGATTTATGGGATAAAAAGTAGCCTATGTTTTATTCCAGGCCTAGAATTATCTGTATACAAAATTTCAGCCCGATCTTTTCAGTAGTTTTGGCGTGAAGAGGTAACAAACATCCATCCATCCAAACTTTCGCATTTATAATATTAGTGTGATAATATCCGAAACCCACATCATCATCACTGGCCTATTTTACATCTACAAAAGATAATTTCAGAATCCTGGGAATGTAAAATGAGCATGAGCTTAGCACACACACACACACACACTAATCGAATTCGTGATGATGGGCAGAACCTACATACAGTTCACGGAGCGTCAGTGAATTACAAATAACCTTGTATTTTCTGAGATGAGGAAAATACACATAGAATTTCCCGGGCTCTCTACGATCCACCAGTAATTAGCCACAGGCAGTAGCCACGTTAGCAGGCGGCACTAAAAGTGCCTCCTGCAACCACCATAAAAACTCGATAAAACTTTAAAAGCTTTTCTCGGCTTCCCTCCCTCCTTTTCTCCCCATTTCCTTCCCCATTCTCCTCGCAAATTGGCTGTCTCTATTATGGTGGTCTGCCTCCATGTTTTACAAGATTATAATTGCTAGCTGTGAATTCATTTCTAGTTGCCTTTCTCTTACTTTAGTGTCATCAAAACAAGAGTAATCTACATAGAGTCGAGAAGACGGTCTTAAAGCCTTTAAAAAAGCCTTTATCATAGTCTGTCACATTGTCACTTAACATACATTTTGAGATTGTGGCCAAGCGAAGGAAATAAAAAAATCTTGAAGAGGTCTTTTAGCAATTATACTACTGGTTCAATGCTATGCCATAGGCAATGTGAACATGGACGTGTCAAACTAATTATAGGACCCGGTCCCCTTTGACCTGCCCAAATTATACATACTTACCTACATATTACAGATTTTTTTTATATAAATAAGGATTAGTCGATTATTCAATTTATTCTATTTCATCAGAGTGTTGCAACAGAAATCCCTATTGGTCTCAGCTTATTAAGTAAGTATTTCTTACCGGTCGTCCCAATAGGTATACAACCGGAAGAAGAAGAATAACGGTTCTGTAGCTGTAGAAAACAGTATAATAGCAGAAAATACATCAGCCAGTTTAGAAAACAAAGGATAACTTGGTTGTTGCACAATCATTCGTCAGCCATTTATCAAAATGTAAACGCTCTTAGAAGAAAAACTTGATTAAGTAACACCGATTCAGAAAGAACTCAATTATTTATAGTAGACAGACAAAAATAGCCTTCTTTAAAGTAACACCGATACAGTAGGAACTCAATTACTTATAGTAGACATACAAAAATAGCCTTCTTTTTCATTGGCCTTCTGTAGATTAATATCATTTCTAACTCGTTAATTCCTCTATAACGAGTTAATTGGAAACTTCATTTAATATGCAATGATGGCCGCGTGAGGTAAATGAGGTACAAATACAGAGCTCAATCATTTTGAAATTGATAACCAGTCATTTATGTATGACTGGGTAGTTGATTGATTGATCTTTTAATAAAACATCGATGTTTGAAAACAATGTTTTGAATTTGCAGTTGGTTAATTGTAATAGCGTTGAAACTAAAAATTGTATTTACATAAAGGTGTCAGTTTTATATTGTAATTTAGTTTAGCTTTCAAGATCTGTGTGTCCAACATTATTTATTATCTGTTAACCAACAGAAGCCTTTATTCACAAAGAAAATTATACTAGTATTTACAATTAAAACAATTGAGCTAACTGCAGACTGTAACAAACTAACACATGGCACACAGTTTAGTTAATAAGCATTTACTAACTCTGCAGGCAGGCAAAATCACTTGCCTACAAAGTTACAAAAATAGTAGACGCAATTTATAATTTCGCTCTACCTAATGATGTAAATATTTTGCTTAATATTCGAGATAATGTTCAAAGGAGAATGCTACGTCGTAGCGGAGCGAAGTCGATTGAATTATACTGATTGGGATCAAAGCAATTATGGGGAGCCTTGGCTGGAACTTTGAACGTTATTAAAAATACTAGGCTGTGAGTGAGGACAAAATCTATCTCCGTGGGACGAAAGTAGAGAAAATAAAATAATTATTTCTCACTCAATCCACCAAGGAATGAATTTTTCAAGTCTTATTTTTGTAATCGACTATTTTTTGTGCTTTTACCGAAGTATTCAAGATTTTAATACGTTTTGAATTTGATTCTATAAACTTTATTCTATATATTTCGTAAACTTTGGCAAAATATTATCAATTTTATCATTAGATCACCAGGTAAATTAGGTACAATATTAATTAGGTAGTGTAAAACCTTTGATGTTTACCGAAAATGAAAGATTTTGATTTTTACTTTGGTTTTAATTTGTAGGTCGAAACGCTACGGCGAGCGTAGCAAGCTACGGTGGTGTAGCGAATTATTGGGATTGGAATCTCTTAATTGGAGAATGAACGCGGATTAAAACTTTTGAATAGGGGTTTCTGGATTATTCTATTCTTTAATGTGTTGGGAAAGTATTCCCAATTGGGCTCAATGTTGGTATTGGGACCTATTGGCACAACCGGAAGGTAGAAGGCGTTGGCGGTTTAAAGAAAATATTTTTTATGTGGAAAATGGATCTGTATAGTAATTTTGTAGACCGTATATTTTCATTATCACATTAATTATCACAGCTAACGGATTTTAACAGGATTTAAGTTAATTGTTCTAAAAGCACTTTTTAAGTCTGAACCTGCATAGGTAACTAAATACAGAGAAGTTAATAATATTTTATAATTATAGCCTAAAACACAGTATGTACCTTTATCTGACTACAAAAAAAATACAGCACCTAGTAATTTTATAGGTAGTTACCCCCATGCTAAAAGTTGCGCAGACCGACCTCTTTATTAGCAACAAAGGCGAAAAGTCACCTACATAAAACACAAACAAAGAAAAAACAACCATTGTTCTAGGTCCTACAAAATTTGTCTACTACAAAGCCGACTCCACTACAGACCTGCAGATTCACATTTACCCTTTCCTCCCCAACTTTGAACAAAAAATGTAGCAATAAGTTCTAAAATTAGACTAACCTGCTTGTTTTCTCCTAGCGACACCACATACCCGGCTACTTATATAAAACAGATATAGTACAAGGAAACGACGGGACGCACCGTCCCAGGCGGAGGCTCGTCGGCAACTGAGGCAGGGGCGGGGGAAGGCACCGGCGCACGCCCGCCCCCTTGCCAATCCTTATGGATTAAGTAACGGACAGAGGGGAGATTTGCTTATTTTGACCAAACTTTCTGTCCAGAGTTGACTGATGTATCGATCTGAAATTAGCTTTTCGCTGAAAGGAGTTCAACAGATGTTGGGTTAGTTGACTGGGAGTTACGTTTAATGTATGGAAACATCAGTCGAAACAGCAGCGGTTAGTTAGAAGCTCCATTGTTTCTGTAAACGACATACATACATACATACATTGAAGAAGAAAGAAAGAAAATTATTTTAATAAACACTACACACATAATATAAAATAAAAGACTACTTAGTAACACGTACTCAGACAAGAAAAAACAGGAGAACATTAATAGTACCTAATACTAACACAATACGTATAATAACACACATTAGCTTGTAAACATCTAAGAAAGATGTAGGTGGCAACAGTTTAGTTGAGCATAATTGTATTTCTGTAACCCATGAATTAACATTTTCTGTGTTACAGCTCAGTTTTTACCTCAACCTTTGGTTTTCATTTTATAAATTTGTGGCTTTAATTTATTAAGCTCTGGTTCTTTTTGTGAAAAATATCCCCCATGTACGGGTCATTGCTAATAGCTACTTACCGACTTATTTTATCCGTCCCCATGCCCTATGCTCTGACCGGCGGCGGTGGCGGCCGTCGGTAAGTACATTATGATTTATTTTTATCCGACACCAGATATTACTATCAATTTCGCAGTTAATATTAAAACAACAGCATCTTTGGTATTCCTTTCATGATCATGGTTTGAATTTTCTTATAGGTTGGGTTGGGATGCACAAATGCGCAATAGGAAAATCACAGGACAGATTTCACATCTCAAAACCTGCGTTACAATTACAACCACCAAGAAAACCATTATGTCCTATAGAAAGGGTAACATAGGATCTAGCACCCACCGGCTAGCACTAAACGTGGTAAGAGAAATCAGATTATCAGTCTAAAGAATTTTATTTCTTAAAGAACAAAGTTCACTTAAATGAGAATGTATACACAACATTCTTAAGCTTGCTATCTTAACTAATTAATATATTATGCTATAATGTAATACAATACATAGGTAGTTAGCTAGTAGCTTAAATTTTTTACAGTGATGTTTGCGTTTAGTACCGTTTGTTTAGCAAATTTTGTCGTTATCATTATCAATACTTATTTAAAAACTATGCTAAAATCAGAGTGGGCAATACTATTTAATCTTTGGAAGCACGCTCGGAATTCTGTGAAGCACTTCCCTCTCAGATATAAACAGTTATTGCTATAAAAGCCGTAGCTGCAGCCCTATAGATATTAGTATTACGGTCTCTATGTTGGGCGGAAGCGGAAGTCTACCCTTTGCAGACCTTTGTTTCAGCAGCCTGCTCATTTTTCATAATAGTACCTTTGAGGCAGGTTTAGAAATAATTGCTGAGCGGATGAAGTATTCGTGCGTTTTAATTCTGCCTATGCCTACGTAGACGTACGAGATAAAGATAAAAATGTTTGTCATCAACATTTGTAAGTACAGATTTAGTCTTAAGATAGTTGGTTCCAGATGTGTGAAAAATGCCCATTTTAAGGCCGCGTTTTTCGCTCTTGATAAGTCGAAATTTGTATTAAGAAAAATTAAAACAAGACAAAATTAAAAATTTGAAACCCATCTAGAGGTAAATAATTTCGTAAAAAAGAACATGATAATTTCCTAGTGAAATGTTCGTGTAGATATCCCATCTACCTACTACATAATACGTAGGCTGAAAACCCAGCCGGAAGTTAGTAAATCAATTGAGGTGAATATAGAGATATTTCGGACCGAGAAGATCTATTATTGTCGTTAGGAACATGCTTGGTAGAAGGACGCCGGACCTATTCAGGAGAGGCTGCCATTTTCGATTCTGATTCTCACTGAAGCCATTTCTAATCGCTCGATCAACCAAAAAAGCGGCTGTTGACAATCGGAACTCGTTCATAAGACTCAGTGTAACGGGAAAATAATTATACCCTTATGTACTACATAAGTACCTAGGCCTTTGCCCAAGGAGTGTAAGTGTGACGTTTTGGAGTAGGTACCTAGTGTACCTACTTGTAATTGTAATACATACATTACATACATACATACATTTTTATTATTTTATTGTCATGTATTATTTTTAATTTACCACACTAATATCATAAATGTGAAAGTTTGGATGGATGGATGTTTGTTACCTCTTCACACCAAAACTACTGAACGGATCGGGCTGAAATTTTGCATACAGGTTTTGCAATTATAATCCTGGAATCAAACTTAAGCTACTTTTTTATCCCATAAATCAGTTCCCATGGGATAGAAATCATCTTTAGACGTTTCTATAGAAACAACGCGTGCGAAGCCGCGGGCATAAACTAGTGTTAAATAAATTAAGAGTATAATTATAATCTCGCCATGGAATTGGCTAATGGGTAAGTTTGTTTTAATATATTTTTAAAACAACATAATTACTAAGAACGTGTCCATTTGCACTTTTCTTATTGTCCGGTGAAGACACTTCGTTCAGGTGTTCTATACCTAATATTATAAAGAGGAAAGATTTGATTGTTTGTTTGTATTGAATAGGCTCCGAAACTACTGGACCGTTTTGAAAAATTCTTTCACCGTTAGGAAGCCTCTTACTTTTCAGGGAGTGACATAGGCTATATTCTATCCCGCAATTCCCACGGGAACTTTAACTACGCGGGTGAAACCGCCAGGCGCTCGTCTAGTACACTATAATTATAGTTTCTACATGAAGTAGCTTAAATTTTGTTTGGCATTTATTTGTGGCGATCACAATAGGCCAATCATGGCCGCAGTGATACGAAAGCCACCAAAAGCAAATAAAAAAAAAAAGGCTACCTACTTGTTATGAAAGTATCCTAAACAATTTTATCTTGAATGATTGTTTTCCCATCTACGAGTAAATGAGATTCAAAAAGGGAAACAACAATTTAAAAAGTTTTAGCAGTTTTCTACGTTCCTTCAACAATAGAACAAGACCCGAGGCTAAAACTGCAGAAAGCATTCGAATTATTTTCCCCGTCGATCGCATGCAAGGACTCGAGAGCTCTTGCTTTTAACGAGTCGTGTAGAGCCCTCGGGCTCCGTCGCCGCTGCTTAATGATTTGGTAACATTTCGGTCGTAATTAAAGGCCGGAGGTTTGTAATGGGATTCGCTGAGGTTTTGAAGGTTTTGTTAGATAATGGGGATGGAAGATATGTGAAAACCTATTATAAGTACAGGGAAATTATACTTCAGTGTTGTGGTGATTATTTTCTCACATATTTACGTAAGACTAGTTAGAGATAGGTATTTGATAGCTATAAATACAAAAAAACTTAGTGTAGGACGCCCGCGCCCTCCGACCGGAATGACAACCTGCGAAAGACGCAGGGAGATGCTAGTTGCGGCAGCTGAAGACAAGGTGCTATGGCGCTTATTAGGGAAGGCATATGACCACTACTGGACATAGGCCTCCCCTAATAAGTGCCGTTTATTTGAATATCTATTAAAACATGGTTTGGTTTAGTTTTGTAGTGACACAGTTTAACATAAAGTACGCGGCGCAAACGCGTTTCGATTATTCGGCATTTTTACTGTCTAAACCGATCGCCATTAGTCACTCCTCAAGCCCCTGCCAAGAACATACATATCCTAATTTAAGGATTATAGATTAACGTTAATGTAATTTCATGTACTAGTGTTTACTGTGTATTGAATAGACTCAGTACAGTGCATAAACTCTTTTACTTCCAACCAACCCACAATAGATAGTTAGACATTATAGAAAAAGTTTGTTAGGTAAGGTATCTACCATTAAGACTCTTTATCGGAAGTTGTTACAGTGCTATTCCGGCAAAAATGTCTTATTCCCGGTAGAGCTTGACAAATGTATTTTTCATCATTCAACGAAACAGGAAACATTATTTATTTATAGGATTCTGAAGGTGTACTTCCAAGAAAGCTCTCAAAGAGTCACGGAAACTAGCAGGCACCTACTTACCTGTCTTCATGTTTGATTGACGTGTTAATAAGTTTCCCAAAATCTTATAAATGCTTTCGATTGAAGCTTCGACCGAGGTTTATCCTAGTAATCCTACTATAATAGGTATAAATATTATAAACGCGAAAGTTTGCAAGTATGGATGGATGGATGTTCGTTACTCTTTCACGTAAAAACTACTGAACGGATCGGGGTAAAATTATGCATACAGGTATAATTTTAATCCTGGAATCAAACATTGTGTCATTTTGACATTAAATTTGCATTCGATCAGGCATAAAGTAGCTTACGGTACTAACACCGGTTACTATCTACTACGACCTAGCACCGTAGGCTTGCTACGTCGTAGCACTATACATTCGATCAGGCATAAAGTAGCTTACGGTACTAACACCGGTTACTATCTACTACGACCTAGCACCGTAGGCTTGCTACGTCGTAGCACTATACATTCGATCAGGCATAAAGTAGCTTACGGTACTAACACCGGTTACTATCTACTACGACCTAGCACCGTAGGCTTGCTACGTCGTAGCACTATAGGTACATTCTTACTACGGTCAAAATCTGTGATAAATTAAATAGACACGATATGACTGATTCCAAAAATATTGATCTTGGGACCAAAATGTCAGAAATAAATGACAGGCCGTGCGCCTTAGACACATCATCATCATCAGCCTATATTAGTCCACTGCTGGACATAGGCCTCCCCTAATGAGCGCCATAGTGCCCTGTCTTCAGCTTGCCGCATCCAGCATCTGCCTTCAGTCTTTCGCAGGTCGTCATCCCACCTGGCCGGAGGGCGTCCTACACTACGTTTGCCGAGACGTGGTCTCCACTCAAGAACACGTTTACCCCAGCGGTTGTCGGTTCTTCGCGAGATATGGGCGGCCCACTGGCACTTCAGCTTGCTAATTCTTTGTGCTATGTCGATAACTTTGGTTCTCTGTCGGATGTAATCGTTACGAATTCTATCCTTCAGAGAGACTCCGAGCATAGCTCTTTCCATAGCTCGCTGAGCGACTTTGAACTGGTGGACCAGCCCTACCGTGAGTGTCCACGTCTCAGCTCCGTAGGTCATGACGGGTAGGACGCACTGATTGAAAACTTTCGTTTTCAAGCATTGCGGTATGGATGACGAGAAGACCCGACGTAGTTTACCAAACGCTGCCCAGCCTAGCTGAATCCTCCTCTTGGCCTCCTTCTCAAAATTATTTTTACCTAACTACAGAACTTGCCCAAGGTAGGTAAGTATACTCGGAAACAATTTCGAGAAAGTGGCCATGTACGACGACCGGTCCCGGATCAATGAGGCCATTGATCATGACTTTGGTTTCATCCAAATTCATGTCAAGACCGATGCGTCGCGAGGCTAAGGCTAGGCCGTCCAGCATCTGGTTCAGCTCCTCTAGCGACTCCGCCATTAAAACTATATCATCAGCGAATCGCAGGCCTTAGACACAATGGCGTCGAAAATCTCAATTCGACTGCTAAAAAAAAATTAACGTCCACAGATAATAAAATATTTTTCGTTGAGTATGTACCAAATACATCAAAGAACCTAACTCATTAAAAAAACTATGAACTTTCATTCAGCCTCTATCCTATGAAGAAAAATAAACACCCAATCCTGATTGAAAAGTAAAATAGGTCTGACGGATGAGAACTTATCCAGCCAGTAAGTAGGAAGGAAATACAAAGCGAGCAACGAAACAACACGAAAGCCGTGGAACTCGGTAGATGGCGCGAGAGTACTACGTCCAACCGAGTTTATTGGTAGTACCGTCGCTAGCAAAAGTGCCTTTTAATGGATGATGTTCTTATAAAACTGGGATAAGAGTCCTAAGTTCTGTTTTCTAAAAGATTTCAGCGACGGACAACTACATTTTACTGAAGCTTTTTTATCGCTGCTTTATACATCAACGTTAATCGACGACGAAACTGCTGCAGGGGTATTTTTATTCATTCGATTCATTTCCGAATCAAATCCGACGAATTCAAATTCGATTCCGACGGATCAGTAAAACGCTATTTTGATTTCGCCTCCGGTTGATGATCGAAATTAGGAGCTCCTCCTCATTGACATGGCCATTGGTCAACAGATTCGTTTCGGATTTTCGATCATCAACCCAAGGCGAAATCAAAATAGCGTTTTATAGATCCGTCGGAATCGAATTCGAATCCGTCGGATTCGATTCGGAAACGAATCGAATGAATTAAAATACTCCTGCTGATCTTCGAATATCTTTGGAGAAAACCACCCAAAAACAGGGGTATCATTAGACCGCGCTGATCCGGAAATAAAGAAAACTTGGCAGTTTTGCACAACTACCATGATGGCGAAAACCACTATGGAGCAGAAGTTTGAGAGCTCGAGTTTCGGACATTTTTTTTAAATAGTCAATCGACCTTCTTTTGACCGCAGTCCCACCTGATAAAATAAATAAACAAATAATAAATAATGCTGGACAATTCACACAGCATCATCTAGCCCCAAGCTAAGCAGAGCTTGTGTTATGGGTACTAGATAACTGATATACTTAATACAATACACTACATAGATAGATATTTTTTATTATACATAGAAAACATCCAGAACGCCCTGAACAAATGTCTGCAGATCGTACAAACATTTGCAAATATTTGTTCACAGTATGTTATAAATAAAACAATTTGTCTAAACAGGATGAATTAACGAACGCTTGCTGTGTAAACAACAAATAATTTATCTTTAAACACTCTGGAGCTCTACCATCATGAGTGGTATAGTATCACACTAATATAAAATGAAGCCATGTATCACTTGTGTCGGCGACAGTAGTACTTGTACGTTCCATTCTGCCCTGCCGTGCACATTGGCTCGGTGAAATTGGATGCGCAGACCGAATGCATACTACAGCAAGGCGAGTAGGTACTTCTGAGTCAAAACTAGACAAGGCTACACACTTACCCTTTTTTTGGGAGTAGAGAAGAGAAGAACCTTCCCATATACATGTATGTACAGTTCTTTGGCTTGATGGCAATTTATACAGTGTAAATACACTAGTAGTAGACTAAAGTAGGTATTTTATTAATTTATGTTAAATTAGCTTCTGCCCGCGGCTTCGTACGCGTATTTTCGATATATTATGTAACCTTATCATTTAGTAAGTAGTATTTAACTAAGTTTTGTTTTAGGCGTACGCCAAATTTCATCTTGATCTGTTCAGTAGTTTTGGAGATCCTAGGTAACAAAAATTCATATTTCACAAACTTTCGGCTTTATAATATTTATAGTAGGACTAGGATAGTAGGATAACATAAATTAATAAAATATAATAAACTAAAAAAAAATATTCGAAAAGAAAATTACAATCAAATAAAATAAATTATAACTAGTATTTACATATTGAAACAATTGAGCTAACTGCAGACTGTTGCAAACAATCTACATGTAGCTCAACTGATCCATATCAATACCAGTCGGAAGCGTCCCCAAGACGCTGGCTGCATTGCCACGCTGTATGGCAATGCTGATGCGCTGTGCCAGATACTCATGAAATTAAATTAAATCTCTCTCTATCTCATAATTTTATTCTTTATTTAATTTCATTAATATTCATTTAATGCCTTCAAAACAATACTTCCACAATCTTGCAACGAACGACATTGCTACGGGGGTCTACGAAGTGCTACGAAGAGCTGCTTCTACGAGACTGTTTCATACAATTTAAATATCATTTCGTAGCAATCTCAAAGGTAGGTAGGTACTTGGTTCACAAAGTTTATTCTACAGGGTGCCACGTAACATGTTATGTTATGTATGTAGTATATTTTAAGCGTAGTATTATATTAAAAGACAAAAATACATTTATTCACAAAGAAAATTATACTAGTATTTACAATTGAAACAATTGAGCTAACTGCCGACTGTTGCAAACAGTCTACATATAGCTCAATTGATCCATATCAACACCAGTCGGAAGCGTCCCCAAGATATTATATTAAATGTATTTATTTATAAAACCTTCAAGAGCACACAGATCCCCTAATACTATCCAATGATCCTATCCATCGACGGTTGTCTGGTAGAGATCGCTCTTGAGCGATAAGACCGCCACTTGTCACTTAGTTTTTAAGCTGTCTTGCTGTATTGTTTCTATCTATAAGTGTGCAATAAAGAATTTTCTATCTATCTATCTAACATGTGTAGCCGGAAGGGAGTGGTTCTGGAGCCCGAGGGAATCAATTTGCGAATAAATATATGTTTCTTCTTGTTCGAGTTCTTTTACCGCACTCTTGTATTATTTAACATAGGTAGTAAAATATTTCACAAATGTTTTAGCTTGTTTTTTCAGCAAAACTAGTGATTTGTCATGAAATTATTACAAAATAAAACGTCAAGTGCGAGTCAAACTCGCGCACTAAGGGTTCAGTATGATTGTAAGACCTTGTTTCTTGCCAAATATCATGATTCTAGGTCTACGGGAAGTACCCTATAGGCTTTGTGTGCATGTGAAGGAATTTAAAAATATTCGAACATAAGCGGCTGTAACTTTTGATTGCGTTGACCTAGAAGTTTTATTTAATCGAGGCTTCAAGAGGTAATGGACTTGAGTATGTGATCTTAATTTTAACCTGATACCTACACGCGTTCTGAGAAAATAGGGATGACAGACGGACAGACAGACAGACAGACGGACCACAAAGTTTTATTTTTATTTTATTTTATTTTTACAATTTTGGAGAAACTTACAGCTAGGTTTACAAATTTGAGATGAACATTATAGAACATGCCTGGATAGACCAGTGCATGTTTGTTGAAGGCTAATTACAAGTTTCCGCAGATATACTTAAAAATTGCATTATAAAAAGTAAGTTGACGACTTATTAGAAAAAACAAAAACATAAAAAATAGAAAAATACTGATAAAAAAACTGTAACTGAGTTAAATAAGTTACTTACATAATTATAAAGTTAGCTTACACATGAAAAAATTGATCACTAAGTAAGCGTCTAAGCTTACTTGTACTGGTGTTGAATATGTCTATGTCTACCTCACTGGTTCTATGTACTAAAGAATTAAACGAGCGAGAAGCTCTATAAACAAATGCATTTTGCCTATAATTGGTCTTCACTGTAGGAACGTAAAGGGTGTGCGGTTTTCTCAGTGCAAGTTATCCTATAAAGGTTCCTTTTTTTCTTTTCAGGGACGGAACCCTAAAAATGACGTAAATCCTTTGAAATTTCAAACCGATAATAGAAATGTAAAAATACGCGTAAAATAAGCACAAAAAGGAACAAAAAAGTTAAAAAAAAAATTACGAAATAAGAAAAAAAAAAATATAAATTCAAAAAAGAAAAAATCGTAGAACAAACGTTGATCCCCTGCAGGTCCAGAATCACCCTTCGGCTTAGTATGTTTCGTGGCACCTATAGGTACCTACATTGATCTCGTAATTAATAAGTACCTATTCCACCAATTATAAAATAGAAACAAAATATCAAAAGGCAAGGTTATTCCACAATCAAATTACCCCATGAATTACTTTACGCATTCAATTTTCACTTATCAGATCTCCTTTTGTTTTGAAATGCTTCCCATCGTCGACTGACAGGGTTGTCGCAAATCGATCAACAGGAAATTAAGTTTAGAATCGTCTGGCAAACACTTGCAAAGCAACTGACATTAAATTATGGTTTGGAATCGTCTGGCAAAGTAACATCATACCCGGAAGATATCGAATTGCGGGGAAGAAACGTGGGCTTCCTATTCTTGGTTAGTAAGTTACCCATTTCCAATTTGATTAGTTTTATTTTGAAGATGTTTATTGAGGGTTTTGAATATTTCCTTTTATGTTTACTTGTCGTTTTCTGGAGTGATTTTTTGATTTAGAGCGAATTGAATGTCCTATTTTAGTTCCGGGGAAACGGGGTCGGCAGTTTGTCATATCCGGATTTAGTTTTATTCCGAAGATGTTTATGGTGCATTTTGACCACTCCCTGTTAATATTATCCGTCTAGTTGATAATTTTTGGTTTAGAGCGTATTGAATGTCCTCTCCGGCAAAGGTGAGATGACGACCTGCGAAAGACTGCAGGCAGATGCTGGATGCGGCAAGCTGAAGACATGGCGCTATGGCGCTCTAAGGGAGGCCTATGTCCAGCAGTAGACTAGCATAGACATGATGATGATGAATATCCTATAGCCCCTGGGAAACTGGATCGGCAGCTTCACATATCGGATTTTTTTGGAATACCTAACGAAGATTTTATCGCTCAAGTCACAAAGAATTTTCACTCTACAAAAAAGAGTTTAAATAAATAGGTACGTAAGTACTAAAACTACGTGAGTAATAGAAACCAGATTTTGAATTCTACAAAATGAGGTCATTGAAGATATGGATCACGTCAAGTAAAAGGCATAATTTGCTGACTCAGAACGGTGAACCCTCGGTGAATCATTCCAAATGTTCGTTCGAAGTGCTTCTAGGAACATAGCTCTGAATAAAACATTCGCGACATCATGTTTTCTCGATCAACAAACAGGTGATTCCATTTTCCTACTACTAGCCACTTTACTATAACGTGTTCGCTAACAGGTTTGACTGCCTTCGCGATTTCTTAAGGCGGTACCCTACCTCGTTATTGTGTGAAGAGGATAGGCATAGGATTTCGCGTTCACAGGAGCGGGACAGAGCAAAGCGGCGTAAGCCCAAAAATCAAGTTTTTAGTAGTTATTTGCTCCCCACAAACATTAGAATAGTTAATTGAAAAAAAAGCAACATATAAAATGTTTTTTATACTTAGCTCAATTACTATGCTTAATCTCAAGATCGTATCATCTGTATTTATTGAGAAATTAGGGTTTTAGTAAAAAATTAGAGGTAACTTTGCGATTTTTTTCTATCGAGAAAATTTTATGGAATCGTGTTTTCGAAACATATGATCGATAGAATAAGTTCTGAACTTTACCATATATAAATTTCAAAGTTAAATATTCAGTAGTTTGGAAGATATGGAGGTCCGACGGAGTTGAAAATAAGCAATTTGAGGGTAGGTACCCCCTTAACATAGTTAATGATGATATCGGGTATATAACGCCCCGTGACCACGATTGCTGTAACGCGGTAGAAACGTAGGGGAAATAAAACAAAAGGTACGCGATAAATACCCGATATAATCATTAACTAGGTTTGACTGCGTCTATATGTATCACTCCTCGAGTATGCACGCTTACACAAATAATAATAATATAAAGTACAACATTGCCAAATAATTACTGTAAATATTATTTTATGAAATAATCTGTATTGCTTATTATTATTTGACATTTATATGCTTAAATTTAATCTAGTTAGGTAGAGTTTTTATAGTTTTGTAATGATAATTTATTGAAAATTAATTTATTGATTTAAACATAGGTAGTTGTCCTAACATTTATGGTGAACAACCGAAATAAATAAATTGGGAAGAAGATGGGAAGGCGCAAGTGTTTCGACGCATAAGTAAGTACATATTTTAATATATTAGGTATATCTTCTAAAAATATTTATTTAAAAACTGCATGTTTTTAAAACTAATATTTTAAAATTGAACTAACTGCAGACTGTTAATTACTGATTAATGCTATTTCATCTAAAAACTACATGCTTTTAAGAAAATAAAATAAAATGTTTATAGAAAAGACACGAGTTTTCTTCTTCAGGCGCCCTTTGAGTAAAATTCATCACACTTAAGTTTGAATCATGTTATAACTTTTAAGATAAGTAAAGGAATAGATAATAGGAAGCAGAACTTAACTTGCCCGGTGATTTGGCTCTATGCCATCCGTAGGTGCTCGTGCACTGACGCCCAATGGATTACCCGAAAAATATGGAAAAGCAAAAACGGAATTTCCGTGAATTCCCCTTTAATACCTTCCATAACTTATTAATGGCTTACTTTTTTTTATGTCGCAAACTAGTTAACTCATCTGATCATTTGACCAGAGAGTGTGCTAGTCTGCTTTTGCTTTTTAAACGTATGGCAACCTGTTGCTATTAAATGCAACAACATTAAATTACCTTCTGAGGAATAAAACACATATATTTTGATATTACGTAATACTTCAAACACACACACCACACACACACATTCACTCAAACACACAAACGTTAGAAAACGCACATTCATTTCCACAAATTGTAATGTTTTTGTAATGGCTTACCTACTTCTAAATGGTTCAACGATCTTAAATTGATCAGATTTTGACGTGACAGCGTCTTATAAATTGGTTTGCCGGGTGACACTTCAAGAAACTGCGTTACGCTCCGCGTTGGTTTGCCGGGTGACACTTCAAGAAACTGCGTTACGCTCCGCGTGAGCGGAGCGTAACGCAGTTTCTTCAGTTACCACTCAAAGTCGTTGTCACGTAAAACTTTCGCCCGTATACCGACTTTACAGGCAACCAATTTTTTTTCAAGTACCTTGTTTCTGAGCTTTCTCTCACCAGCTAGCAGCGTCTACTTATATCAAAATTACCTGTGCGAAATCAAGTGTAGGCTGTCTCACATACTTTTATTCACTTGTTGGCTGAATCATGGCAGGACTAGACTATAGGCTATCAAATGTTTTATATCAAATGGCGTTTATGATGAGTCTACCATCATTAATAACAAATAGATTCACTCAGAATGACAGCTGTTAGCTATCTGACCTGACGGCTACCTTCGGGGCCAGTTCTATATAAATCTATGCATTGAAACGGCTTGTACAGGTACATGGCGAAATTATCTTAAAGGCTACGGACATGAATTCAACGGGCGCGGGGCGGTGCGGCGGCGACGGCGTCAGTAGCGGTTTCAATGCATAGATTGATATGGTGCTGGCGAAGGTAGCAGCTCGGAGCAGCGCAGGTCTGCATTACCACGCCGCCGCCCCCGCCCAGCAATCGCGGACTTCGAGACCGAGGCCTTATGCGTTGCAGCTACAATTTAAAATGTATTTTTCCAAGCCTAGAAAGATAGTCCAGAAAAATCAATGTAACAGGTCAAGAGAATTATATGCTGGGGCTGCAGCGGTTCCGCAGCGCGTACGGCATGCTCGCCGAGGCGCCCACAGATGGGTTCACCGCCTGCATGAGGAAAAAGGCAGCCTCACTGCTGAGCAGAGTCCGTGGGAGCAACAACATCCTGCGAATGATAGCGGACAAGATGGATGGCCCGCTATACAGACACCGCATTGCTGTACTAACTAAATAACTACACCTACCTACATAATATTAAACTAACATAGACTTAAGACTTAGATATAGATTAACCCGAATATGGATCTTGTGTTATCTGAAAATTTACGATTATCTATCTATATATATAAAAATGAAACCCGTTTTCCTTGGTCACGGCATCACGCGTGAATGGCTGGACCGATTTCGCTAATTCTTTTTTTGTTGTGTTTGCTATTGTCAGGAGAAGGTTCTTATGAAAGAAAAAATTAATAAATTTGGAAACATTAATTTCCACGGGGGCGAAGCCGCGGGGCGCAGCTAGTTTATTATAAAGCTCGCCGTTTTTGACTTATCCGGCTGCTTTGCACGATGCTCTCCTAGTGGCCCCAGTTATAGACGCAGAGATATCTTTTGCACCCCAGTGCACGCCCACCTTAACAGATGGATATCCACGTTATGTGAAAACTTTTACCAGCTCAGACTGCATTTGTCAACTGAATTTATGTCCCGGATTAACCTGAAAACGGGACAGGTGGACTCGCACCAACACATAACTCACTTCTACGTTGGCTTTGTCATAGCTCTAGGTATAAGGTGTCTATGTAATGTAGGTTTGGAAGTACTCTCTACAGTCTGATCGTCTGGTCGAAGCGACCGTGAGGGCGGGTACGGCGGCAGATTTGGCCGAGGATCTTAAGAAGCGCAAATATGCAGGTCTCGACAGAGCCTACGCATTTGCACCCCCTGTAGTCGAGACCTAGGTATGTGGGGTGCTGAGGCTCGCCGGGTTTTTAAAAAACAATCTGAGCGTCTGGTCGGAGCGATGCGTGACCCGAGAGCCGGAGAGTCTTTTGGTGCCAATGATAATGATAAATATTCAGTTTAATTTTTTTTAAATATTGTGGATCCTAGTCTAACTATGTTTTAAAGATGATGCATGTTGACTAGTCACATCATCATGTTCATAGTCGTTTTCATTGTACTATTCCACCACTATCCGTGAAAACCTTCAATAAGCTTTCTGGTACTTATTAATTGGTAATTCTGTTAATTTTTAAGCCTTTGGTTTTCCCCTACACAAATAAATAAATAAATGAATACAGAGAATCCTTTATTAAGTAGGTGTTAGGTACTACGTTTGTAACTTACTTATAAACTACTTATACTTATAGGTAGGTACTTAACCTTTGACTGCAAATAGGTTTAGAATGTGTGCTAATTAAAGGCTTGCATAAGTTGCACAACATTTACAATAGGTGCACAAATCATTATTAATCCATCTAGAAACGTTCCAAACATTAATCATATTTTTTTCTATCATATTCATTAGGTATACCTACCTAAATAAGGCAAATACCTGAATATGAAAGAAGCCACCTAAAAATTTCGGAGAAATCTTGTCGTTATTCAGCGCAGCCTTAGAAAATTTCAAGGAAGATGGAATTATTCTAAGCATCTTGAGACGGAGCAGGTAAATTGAATTCCGCCGGAAGCAGGGTGAAAATACCACCGCCTTACTAAAGGTGCATAATATTTTCATAATAAATTTCTACCCAGCTTCGGTTATATAGGTACATAAGGTATTGTATGGAAATTACTAACAAGCAGGTACCCACACTAGAGGGTGCCACGAAACATTATATACTAAGCCGAAAGGTGATTCTCGACCCCGAGGGGATCAACTTTTCTTCTGTGATTTTGTGAATATCGATCTTTTTTTACTTTTTAGGGTTCCGTACCTCAAAAGGAAAACAGGAACCCTTATAGGATCACTTTGTTGTCCGTCTGTCTGTCTGTCTGTATGTCCGTCTGTCAACCCCCTTTTCTCAGGAACGCGTGGACGTATCTAGTTGAAATTAACGTCAAATACCTACTCGAGTCCGTAAACTTCTGGACCCGCGATATAAATAAAACTTTTAAGTCAACGCACTCAAAAGTTACAGCCGTTTATGTCCGAATATTTTGAAATTTCCAAGGGAATCACATGCACATAAAACCTATAGGGTACTTCCCGTTGACATAGAATCATAAAATTTGGCGAGAAGTCTAATCTAAAAGTAAAGGAAAAAGTCCTAAACCCGTAAAATTGTAGTTTATTCGCCAAAAAAAAAATTGATTCTTGCTGTAGGGTCTGGATGTTGATGACCTTACCTACATGAAAGATGATGTTGAAGATAGGTTATCCAAGTTCTAAGGCACCGCATTATGTATCTATCACTGAGTTCACTGATATGGTAATATAATAAGTATCTATGTAGTTGGTATAGTATAGTGTATGTAGTTGGATAAGCCAGTTAAAATGAGTAGGACCACAAGATTCACAGTTAAAGTTAGTTTATTTACGAAGTTACGTAATACAAGGTTAAGGTGGCAAATCTTCACTTGATAGGTGTTTCTTGCGTAATAGTAGATCACGTACTGAAGAAGGTATGTATTTAAAATTATAACAATCAAAATAAAATGCAGCGCGTGCAAAATGACGCGTGCGCGATTTTGTTTATGTATGGTGAAACCAATACACCTGCTATGAACCAAAACCTATGGGGCACTTCCCGTTGACCTAGAATCAAAAAATTTAGTAAGAAGCAAGGTGTTACCATTAAACGGAACCCTTAGTGTGCGAGTCCGACTCGCACTTGACGTTTTATTTTAAATTACAAGTAAGTAATTGGAATATCTTTGAATAAGTGCTCTGGCTTAGATTTTGCTATTTGTAGTTGGGTAGGTACCTACCTGCCTACCTTCTAAAATTCATATTCCTACCTAGAAGCAGCAGCCGCCTATAGGTAGGTATAGTACCTAGATGGATACCTATTACCATTATATACCTCTACCTACATACTTCTAGTTTCCTATCTACCTAATAGCACAGCTAATAGGTTGGTGTTGTGCACGTTGCAAGATGCGCCCCGCAACGTAAATCGATGTCGGTTGCCAGGGCAACGCAACGTCCCCGCACGGCAAGCTTTTTATACCATACGATGTATGGATTTTCTACCTAATTCGGATCCTACTAGCACAGGTTGGTAGGTATCCAAGTAGGTAGGTACCTGCCATCTATGTACCTACCCAAAAACTCGGCGCACACAATCTAAGCTTGAATTATAATTCTATGCACTTACAGCATAGAAGGATTTATAGGCTCGCTTACTTTTGCCGGTCTATGTGGCACCCCAACTCTTCCCGCGGGTGACGTAAGAGGCGACTAAGGGATATCCACCGGGAGCGGGCAGCAACGCCTCATGCAGAACAATTCTACCACTGAACTGGGAACTCGCATGCCCAGCGTGTGGATTATGGGCATTACCCCCATGAGATAAAAGCCAATAGTAAAGCGCTTATCGCATAGCTGAAGCTGCATCAAGTCTAGCAAAATAAGCGTTTCCGTCAGTATGTCCGTACTCCTTTACGGTCGAATTTTACAACCGAACGATCGGTACGAAACTTGGTGTATAGATTCTACGATTTTATAGTTTTATAGTCGGGTTTTTGATTAAAGGCTTACTTCCTCCAAAAAAAGGCAAAAAGAGGGCTTTAGAATATCTTCGCTTTAAGACATCTGATTTCGATGATGATTATATTTTTTAATTGAAAGGTATAAATAAGTAAGGTATAATCTTCTATAACTTTATATTACATAGTAGGTATAAAACAAAGTCATTCCCGCTGTCTGTCTGTCTGTCTGTCCCTATGTATGCTTAGATATTAAAAACTACGCAACGGATTTTGATGCGGTTTTTTTTATTAGATTGAGTGTTCAAGTTTATATGTATAATGTATGCATAATATAGTGGAGAAACACTGATAATTTTAGAGGTTTCTAATGTAATGTCGTAAAAAAACACTTTTTTTTTTGCGCATACATTGCAAGCGCTGGCTGAACCCTACGAGATAGATCAAAATAATGTACTACAGTATTGTACACCTTAAGAAGGTCTACAAAAAAGTCCGCGATGGTAATGTCTATACATTTATAACATTAGTGTGATGATGTGATCTTAGGGATAACCCACAATAACCATGTTAGAAATAATGGCTTATTTACGAAGCAATTTTAGGCAATACAGCATTAATCCTTATCACGGTAATATTATGTGTCCTTATCCAATTAAGTACCTACCTTAAATACATTGTGCATTTAATATAGATCAATAATATGGCCCAATAATATCAATAATATCACAGCATGTAATTTAAATGAATATTTTCGAAGATATTACAGATTTAAAATGCAGGGACATAGCGGCCGGCGGCCGAGGGGCGATTTTGTAGTATATTTAGTATCAGAATTGCACCTGTGCGAAGCCGGGGCGAGTCGCTAGTATTAAATAAAATTATTTAAAAGTACCTAATTAAAATTTGGCAATAGGATTATCTTTCTTTTTTAGGGCAAATAGCCTTTAGTCACAATGAAAATTATACTAGTATTTAGGCATTAGGTACTTATGTAAATTAATTAATTGTTGAAAAAAGTTAGTGCTCGCGAGGTCTACTATTCGTAGAACTACTAGTATAGGTAGGGAATAAAATAATACAAAGTACCTAATAAAATAAGTAACATTAGTCTGTATCGTTAGTTGTAAAAGCATAACCGCACGCAAAATTGGCAAACTGATGAAGGAGATGAATCGAGTTCTCGGAACGGAACAGGCATATACAATCGAGGGTATTCGTACCTACCTATACGCTTTGCACATAAACTTATCTAACAGAATAATAATGTCTCTTATGTCAAATAATTGGGTACCTACCTAAGGTACCTACGAGCTTACCTATTTACAATTAGTAGGTTCTTTCTAATCAAGTGATGGGAACTGTTGGTTTCAGGCATAGAAATCTAAATAACAAGTCACTGTTATTTAGATTTCTATGGTTTCAGGTAACTATCTGAATGATGGTCAATATGCCACTGCTGATCTGAATATTTAGTTCGTACATAGTGTAAGCTTTGTTTATATAAATTAGTAAATTTAGCGGAAATTCTCCATAAATAACGGCTGGCGTGAGACACAGGGCAACCCAGCCAGGGTGATTCGTGTAGGAAACTTCCTATCCGAGGCGTCCCGAGCCAAACCGACCTTTGTTTACGTCGGAAAGTACCAAACTCGAAGCAACCCGAACCAAACCGATGATTGTTTATGTCGGAATATTCCAACTCGAAGCGACCCGAGCCAAACCGACGGGTGTTTACGTAGGAATATTCTGAACCGACGACGAGTCCCGATGCGCGGCAGCGCGCTGAATCGGGTTCCTATAAAATGCCAGGACAGACGAGCGGGCATTCATTCTATTTCAAGACTTTAACGAGTAGTCATAATTATCTGATGTGTTGTTATAGTAAGTCAGTACTGATAAATTATTGTGTTTGCATAAAATAAAAGAAGAGAAAGTTTACACGTGTTTGCTGTTCCTCCTGACTTGTAGTAAGATATCAAGTCAGAATTGGGATTCTTCCAAAGAAAAGGTACGTAATTAGTTCTGTTACTAATCTTTTCTACACGCCCAGTATATTTTACATTTTATACCATTTGGCCAGTCATTTTAGATGATAATGTTAACAATTCGAGAAAGTGTGGTTGACTATACCAGATAGTATATACTTCTTGCTTGATTTTTGTTCCATGACTCATATACTTGGCACTCAAGTGCCAAGCAGGCCATTTAATGGCAATTTAAACTCGAACCTACAACTGCCAACCCATCCATACCTACCTATGGCAAATAGTCGAGGATCGTATTTACTAGAAAATTGGAGAATGTTGGTGCTTTTAGCAAGCAGCGATATCAATATCTATGTGATTCTGTTTAAAACAAACGACAATGTAACATAAATCAGTACGCAATGTTGATCGCTTGTTTTTGAGTTTTACAAGTTATTGGAAATCATGATGTAGGTAGTTCCAATTAATGTCATTCATTTATACTCTTATTTTATTATAAGAGTTTTCTAAAATTATATTTCCATTGATATGTAGTTTTAACTTGGACTAGAAAACATTGATTTTATGAATGTTACAAGTAAGTTGTACCTACCTACTTGGGTAAAAGAAGTGGAAGTACTTATCAGCGTTTTACGTTTTATGTTTCTAATGTATGGGTTTAAAATTTATTTAACTACCTATGGTTTTAATTTAAAAAAAAAGTACGTAAGTACGAACGTTTCTTTTTATACAACAACGTGGCTTTCTGAAGAGGATAGCAAACCTAAATTAACTTAGGTTAAAAACTTCAACAGGGTTTCAGTGACATTGGTTAGGTTAAGTTACATACCTTAAATTAAAACCTACTATCGACAATATTCACCTAAAAAGAAGTATCACGACCCTTTTTGAACAATTGATGTCGTTGAAAATTATTTTTCAGCCCGGGAGGTACATGAAAGAAAACGAGGGAGAAGCTGGCCCATCTGCAGAGTCACCCCGTATTGCAGTGGACCTTAGGAATCCTAGGCGTTTCAAGTCGCGGACACGGGCTCCTCTACAACGTGTTCTTCATTCAGCAGTCCCCGCGAATCTACGAGGCGTTACCCTGCAGCTAGGTGCAACTGATAACCTCTGTGGCGCAGCGAGCGAAGGTCCGCCTGCGACGCAGGAGGTTGCGGGTTTGATTCCCGCCTCGGGACAAATGTTTGTACGATCTGTAGACATTTGTTCAGGGTGTTCTGGATGTTTTCTATGTATAATAAAAAAATATCTATCTATGTAGTGTATTGTATTATGTCTATTAGATATCTAGTACCCATAACACAAGCTCTGCTTAGCTTGGGGCTAGATAATGCTGTGTGTATTGTCCAGCATTATTATTTATTATAACTCCATGCCACATTACTCGAGAAGTCGTTCGCCGATCGTGCAGCAGCGCGAGAGGATACGTCATCAAGCAGACTGAGATGTAATCAGTCTAACCTCCACCGACACCGGACACCAGATATTGATTTTGAAGCGGATCGCCACTACAACAGACCTCGGGATGAACGGCAAGAGAACTCCAGGCAGCTTGGACGACGACGGCGAGACTTTCGACTGAATTTACGTAGGTGTTAAAGAGCTTCACTGCACCTCATGTGCTTTTCAGAATAGGGAAAACTTTCTAAATTAACATCATAAAACTGAATTGAAAATTAACCACTCTTTAAAAAACAAAATCAATAAAAATATAACCATTGGCTCACCAGGCAGTACTATGTAAAACATAAATTGTGATGGGTTTTTAAGCCATACTTGGCTTGTTTAAATACTTGTGAAGTCAACAATAAAAACATAAAATCTAAACAGCAATAAACATAAATATATAAAATTCACCGATACCTACCAACATAAGAAAGAGAGTAAACATAATCTATCTTTTGATAATTATAGCCTATAACGGCTATAACTTAAAACAATACAAATGATACATACCTACACATAAAACAATACTAAGTTAAAATTATTACGAAATTTATTACCTACCTACAAGACTAATTAACATCGCATAATAGAAGTATTAGTAGTACATTACTTTTATTTATTCAGAGTGGCATACCACTCTTAATTCATATAATTTTTGTATGCATACAGGTATTATTCTTAGCGTGTAGGTAAAACTTGATAGTGACATCCACACAACTTAGCCTTGTAATTCCTTCCGAAGGAAAATAAATAGCTGAACCTACAAAACTCATCTCGGTCTCATCTACCTCAAACAAACCTACTGGAAGGGCACTTAGTAGCTATATGCACAAAAATTAAAGAAAAAAATGTAGAAAGTAATATCAGTACCTACTCGTAACACAAGCACTGATTACTTTGGAGCTAGATGATGCAGTATGGTTTTTTTTGAGATTGTGATAAGGGGATCACAGGGTACAAATATGTTCCTACAGTACAAAGTTAAAAGTTAATGAACAGGATACTGTATGTTATGTCGACTCGGGTAGTGACTAAGTGTTTGTTAAAGAAAGTGTTACAAGGTAAATCTTTCGCAAAATAGACGATGCTACTAGTGACCTGATGTTAGGTTTTGACTGGGCAAAAGTTCACTTGGTTCAGCTTAGGTCTTAATTCAGATTCAGGGTGTACCTACAGTGTCGCTGTGTTGCCGGGTCAGTTCCTTAAATTACCCTTATTGGTGGAAACATTAACTGAGCAGCCTCATATCCAAATATTTTAAACTTAAAAAAAAAACTAGCTTGTCTAAAATTAGGTAGATATTATGAAAGGGAGCAAAAAAAAAAAAAAAAAAAAAGGGGCTTCGCTGCTGCAAATGGTAAATTGTCTCACTTGGGTTTGCATTTGGCTAAAGTAGACTGTGGTGTAAAATTTAACGGAGACATTTATATACGTTCTTGTTATAGAGGGCAACCAGGTAAAGTCAAATATCAAATAGAGGGTGGCGTCTATTCATTATAGGATGGCGTTGGTTAAATTTTGATTGCCACGCCCTACCCTAATTCAATTACATTCAAAAAATGAATTCACTGCTAGGACGAAAATAGTACTTGTTATTTGGGTTATATTATATGATACACTTGAGTCAAAACTTTTCAGTCTACAAACTCAAGACTTAGGGTGAAAAACTTTTGCTTAGAACTGAATTGTTTGTTCCTATTATACCCATGATTACTGAAAGCGGGGAAAATGGTCAATACCAAATCAAGTGTGATGGCAGATTCTAAAAACATGTAAAGATGACTTTGTCCACTTATCTGTAAAAAAAAAAAATATATTGACATAGGTACTCAAGGTGTTTTTGTTGGGTGCCCTGTCAGACTAAAGCCGATAGATTTGCATTTACAGTTCAAAGCTTGGTAGTTTTTGAAGCCTTTATTGATAAACAACTAACAAAGGGACAGAACATCATCATAATAATATTCTTTTTATTTATTTATATTGACATGCAAAACAGAAAACAATCATAACACTAATTTTGAAAATAATTATAACTAAGCTTCTTAGTTCTTAGACTAGATTGCGATCCAAAACATGCATACACAACATAATGAGATTTTATAGAGCAGTAAAAGCATATCATTTAATAACTATGAAATAAGGTTATAAGGCAAATCTAGAAATGTGGTCTGAATTATGGTACAATGATAAAATACCTGCTTGAAAACTAATCTAAATAAATGAAGATATTACATGCGTGAGTTAAAAATAAATAATCAAATCTGAAATAAAAAAAAAATCAGATAAAATCATTTTGTTGCATGAAAACTGCTTTTATACTTACAAGTTCTATTCTCAAAGTTGGTTCCATTCCATATAATTCACCGAATAATTCGGCATACAAAAAGAAAAAAAAAAACATATATAGTAAAATTGTGATTTTATTTGTGGATTGAGCAACATTATTGATAAGCAGGGTTCTATAGTACTAGTAGATACCTAATTAAAAAAAAAAAATATTTAAAAAAAAATGTAAGAGAGTCCTAGAATACTATCTTAGGTACACATTATTATACTTGATGTCGTTACAGTTGTTTGTATCATACTTCACATTACTGGTTAGACTCAAATTCATGAGAAAGGAAACAAAATATTAAGGGGTTGTACAAAAAAAAAAACAGAGACAATGCGCAAAAGAAACAAAATATCAAAGGGATTGGTTGTAAAAGGCTACAAAATAAAAACAAATAAATCGTATTTTTGTCGAAGTAACATAAATTTTAAGGTATGTCAAAATATGCTGTTGTAAGGGCTTAGTCAAACTAAACTAAAAGTAATGAAATTACATATACTTAGGTATAGAGAAATGAAATAATGCCAGAAATAAAATTAATTTATTATAAGAAGTTAATAATACATAATGTCACATAGGTATACTAGAGTAAAATTGTCAAATAAATAATAATAATAAAATTGCCGCTTACATTCATAATGAATTGTCAAATAAATTAAAACGAAAGAAATGCAAAAAAAAAAGAAATAACAGATTGATGAGTAGAAGAAAAGTCAATGCAGCAATAGAATTAATGCTTGCCGCTTTTTTAGGTGTCCAATTAAAATAGATAAGGTGTCCAATTAATAAGAAAATGAAAAGAAAAACAAAGTATAATTCTCAGAATCTATAGAACATTAGAACAGATGCAGAAAACCACATTAAAGTGACGCACCTTATTGATAATAGTTTTTATAAAATTTTACTTCTCTGTGTGCTTATTTTGTAAGCTGCAATAAAAAAGAAATATTGAAATAATGCAGTCTGCAGTTGCCAAAGGAACGTAAATAAGAGTAGATGTAAACCGTGCCAATTTAGGTTTGGGTAGACCGATCGACCTTATATCCGGGTTGAGTAAAAAAATAATTTGTAACAAAATTCCTATTGTAAATTATTAAGTAATGGGAGATAGACTGTAGAAGACACGCCAATCACCAAACAATGGTAAGGGCAATTAAAAGACTACGAAAATATTCATCCGTATCTAAATTTAAATGATCGTAATATGAGTGACAGAGGAAACGATAAGGGATACAATTTAATAAAAAAAGTTCTGATGAAAAAAATTGGAGGGAAGATGAAAAATAATAATTTCGATAAAAAAAAACAGTTATGTTATGAGTAGTGAATAATAGTAAAATATATCATTGAAATAGAAAAAGTTAATGAAATAGATAAAGCGATAAACCGGACGAATACGATAAAAAGAAAAGTAAAAGGCAAAATGACGTTTAAAAAAAAAAAGTAAAATGACGTTTGAAAACGAAACTGATTTTAACCATATATTGTGGATCTAGCATTGTAATAGAGATTGGAAATTGAGATTATTAAAGGACGAGGTATAAGTAAATGATGATGATCATGTAAATAACGTTTGAAAAAGAAACTGATTTGAACCGTAATACTCTGGTTCTAGTATTGTAGTAGAGATTGGAGTTTGAAATAATTGAAGGATCAAATTTATTACATGACACGAAAAACGTCATGATTAAAATATGATTTGTTTTGATTCATATTATTAGTAGAATCAATTAACCTACCAGTTTTTGTAGCTTCTAATAGTACAGTAGTATTAAAACAATCACAATATGATAAAGTTAGCAATGTAGTATGGTAACTAGCAATGTAGTAATGCAGTAATGATGAGACAAAGTCGATGATCAATAATACGGTCATGTAGTATGGTATCTAGCAATTTAGTAACGCAGTAATGAAGTTAATGATGACACAAAGTCAATGATCCATGATACGATAATGTAGTATGGTACCTAGCAATGTAATAACGCAGTAATGAATCTAATTATGACACAAAGTCAATGATCAATGATACGATAATGTAGTATGGTACCTAGCAATGTAATAATGCAGTAATGATAACACAAAGTGTTACAAAAAGGATACGATAACATACTTTAGTAAAATGTCTTGTAGTATTGTATCATAACAAAAAGAAGTGTGTGTGTGTGTCTCTAAATGAAGAGCAGCCATGTATGTGCACAGGACATAGTATCATAATAAGTGCACTCTCTATTCCTTCACTCTCATAATGAGATAAGATGGCAGACTGACACGACCAGGGCGAGATCAGGTGCAGGACCAAGCTTGACGTACCTTACGAGGCAACGAAGATGTAACACCGCCAACTTCCTGATCCTGACCTTCTTGACTCCTAGCTGCTAATGAATATAAGAATACCTATCTATTCGATTTGGATCTTCCTAGATGTAGAGATGGATATGGGTTCAAAGAATTATCGATTTTGTGTCAAACTCACCTGATTCGACACTACTTCAACAGTGCCTGTCTATAATCACATGCACGCTTACACAGTATGTATGTACGCTTATTGAGTATATATCACGAGGTCGTGATTTGATTATCAGGATGGACGAATTTGTAAGCTTTGTTTATATAAATTAGTAAATTTAGCGGAAATTCTCCATAAATAACGGCTGGCGTGAGACACAGGGCAACCCAGCCAGGGTGATTCGTGTAGGAAACTTCCTATCCGAGGCGTCCCGAGCCAAACCGACCTTTGTTTACGTCGGAAAGTACCAAACTCGAAGCAACCCGAACCAAACCGATGATTGTTTATGTCGGAATATTCCAACTCGAAGCGACCCGAGCCAAACCGACGGGTGTTTACGTAGGAATATTCTGAACCGACGACGAGTCCCGATGCGCGGCAGCGCGCTGAATCGGGTTCCTATAAAATGCCAGGACAGACGAGCGGGCATTCATTCTATTTCAAGACTTTAACGAGTAGTCATAATTATCTGATGTGTTGTTATAGTAAGTCAGTACTGATAAATTATTGTGTTTGCATAAAATAAAAGAAGAGAAAGTTTACACGTGTTTGCTGTTCCTCCTGACTTGTAGTAAGATATCAATAGTCAGGTAGGTACATTATTTACATAAGTGTAGGTAGGTACCTAGGTAAAATAATTTTATTCAGAATACCTAATTCTAGTTGGAATTTGATTAATAAACTCCGCAAATTATTGGGATAAAGTTGTTTAATAGGTACTACGTTTATGGTGTACCTACCTAAGCATCGATGTAAGTTATTTTACCTACTTACTCGTAGATCTATGGGTGTAGGAACTTAGTAAAGTAAAGCACTATGAGCAAGCATGGCGACAGTGCTGGATCAGCCAATAGGCAAACTAAGCAATTGCTTAGGGCATAACGTGCTGGGACCAGGGTTGTTGCGAATATCAGCATCAGCATCCGCTGATGATCAGCATTAATTTAGACATTAGAATCAGCATTGATCGATGCTGATATTGGAGTCACACAAACACAAACCAGTTTGTTTATTTCTGACCTGTTTGACGACCACTTGACTTTGTAGGTCTCTTTTAAAATTTCGACATCACAATTTAAAAGAAAATTTTTCTTCATATCTGTACAAGCGCATGAAATTATTGTACCTAATAAAAATAAATATTATTATTTTAAATTTCAAGTTATTAGCTGCGGTAGTGGCTGAGATATTAAAGAGGAAAAAAGGGACCGACAAAGCGAGACCATGAGGGTTTCGAAACCGATCTCCGATCTCGAAACCCTAAAAATCGGCATCAGCATCGGCATCCGCTGATGTGTCTAAAAACTGTATCAGCAACAACCCTGGTTGGTTAGGACCACCAGAAACAGAAAAAAAAGACAAGGCTGTTTGAAAATCCGTGCGTTTTAAATTGACTAGAGCAGCGGCTCTCAAACTTTTTTTAGCGACGGAACCCTAAATAAGTTAGTTGCCTAAATGAATAAAAATATGGAGAGCGGAGCCAGCCTCAAAAATTTTAAAGACTTTAGCGACTCTTGGGAAATTTAAGACAGAAATGACTATAAAAAAACGGCGAGCAGAATGGGCCTCGAAATTTTTAGAGATTTTACTAGCGACTATTGGGAAAGATAGATAGATAGATAGATAGATATTTATTTATTGTTTTAAGTTTGTTACAATTTGTTAATAGCGTCTTAAATCCTAACATAGGTTTATCTAGACACTAGAGTTCTCTACGTAATACTTAATTATAATTTTTATAAGCTAGCATCGGAAATGAATGCGGTAGGCAGCTACGCACACAAGCACAGTGACCTCGCTGTCCGCTGCATGGCTCGGGCCGCACACACAGGCGATCGACCAATCACGCACGAGCAGCGAACTCTAATGCGCCTGAGTTCAGCTACAGGATGCTCCTTTTTTCCAAACGTTAACAAAGATGAGTGAAGCTCAAAAAATAAAAATAAATAAATAAAAATAAGTTTATTTAAAATTAATTAATTAAATGAACTTAAGATAAGTAATATTTTGTTAAAATGTGTTTAATGTTTTTACGGTTAATTTTACTTGTAATTTCCATTGGTAGATTATTTATTAAATAAGGAATTAAATATTGGGAGGTCCGTTTGCCGTACAGGTTATTAAATTTTGGTATTTTTAGCTTTTTCTGTGCTATGCTTCTAGTGACTATAGTGTGGTTTTTGAGTGATTGGATGTCTGGACGAAAGTACTGTTCTATAAGTAAGGTAAGTTCCACTTTCTTATGAATTGACAAAACACCGCAGTGTTTAAATAGTCCATCAGGATCGCCTGAGTACTTTGTTTTTATTTTATAGGGCACTATAAGTTTGAGTAATCTATACTGAATATTATGGATCTGATCTAGGTAAGTTTTAAAAGTCCTGCCATAGCTACTTAGTCCGTATGATATAATACTTTCTACTAGTGTTTTATATAGGGTTAATAGAATGTCATTTGGAATTTTACTTTTTATAATACAGAATTTGGCCACAATGGCTCTAAGTTTATTGCAGGTTTTGTCAATATGCTTCGCCCAGTTGAATCTGTTGTCTATTATTAGTCCAAGGTAAATATGATGAGTTACTTGCTCGATTAGTTGACAGTCTTTGGTGCAACTGTTAGAGTGTAGGCAATCGTGACTATGGGACACTACTTTCACGCTTTCTCTGCCAGGACAATGATTATGACTGGAACGAACATGGATAAGCTTCGTTTTATCTGCATTAATGACTAGCCCTGAATCGTGTGACCACTTGCAAATGGCTGTGAAGTCATCTTGGATCTGGTTTTGTGCAATTAACGGATCCCTGTCAGCAGCCATTAGGCATGTGTCGTCTGCAAATTGATAAACCGTGCAGCGCTTGATCATATTGTTCAGGTCATTAACATAGGTTAGATAATGCAATGGGCCTAATACTGATCCTTGTGCTGTTCCTTCAGTAACGTTAATGCTGTCACTATAAGCATCACCAACTCGGACTTGGTAGCTACGGTTCCTAAGATAGTCTCTGCACCATTCCAGCAAGTTGCCCCTTAGTCCACTGTTCTCCAGCCGTTCAGTTAAGAGGTCATGCTTTAGCGTGTCAAACGCTTTCCCGTAATCTATAAAGACTAGGATAACATGCCTTTTTGCATTCAGATGATAATTTACATCGTCCGTAAAGCGGGTTAATAGTAGGGTAGTGCTTTTACTCGGTTGAAAGCCATATTGTTGGGAGGACAAAATATCATTGACGGAATAAAATTGCTGTACTTTGCCACAAATGTATTTTTCTACAATTTTATCAATAACTGGTAGAATGGTAATTGGCCGATACTTTCCATAGTCATTCGTACTACCTCCTTTATGGATTGGTCGGACAATGCCAGTCTTTAATTCTGTAGGGTATCGACCAGTGGATATGCTTGTGTTTATTAAGCGTACTATGGGCTAAAGGAGGATGGGCATTTTGGGCCCGTTTGGGTACTTTGTCCAATCAAGACGAGTCATACGTCGTTGGATAGCTATTTTCAAGTGGACAAAAAAAATCTACTACGACGAACCCGTTACAGTTGTCCGTCATGAAATATATTTTTCTGAAGATGTTGAATTTTTATCAGATAAAAATTCTACCATCAGGTTCAGCTTAATTTTTGCGAAAATCACTGAGTGTAAGTAGATGACAATCCCTCTTCATTATAAACCTCTCTTGGGCAAATAAGCATTGGAATGGCTGAATAAGAGTCGTTTTTTTAACCGAATAGACCTTTGTTGGACCACAATCTCCGATGTACCGATTGATCACGAAGGTTTATATTTATTCGCTCTAGTCTTGAAGAGACCCATAATGTTGTTCTGTTGACATAAGTCACATTGTAAAAAAACATTTCTTAGCCTATTAAGTATAAGGGTAGGTACTTAGTAAAGCACTATCGCATTCACTCTCTGTCTCGTTGGTCTAGCAGTCAGCTTGTTCAACCGCTGATTATGAGGTCCTGGGTTTCGAGTCCCGGGTCGGGCCAATAGTTGTTATTGGGGTTTTTCTAGCAAGAAAAATTCTCAGTAGCAGCCCGTAGTCAGGAAGTTGGCGGTGTTACACCCCCGTGCCTCGGAAAGCACGTTAGGCCGTTGGTCCTGCGCTTGACCTCTCCCCGGTCGTGTCGGTCTGCCGATTATGAGAGTGAGGGAATAGAGAGTGCACCTGTGTTTGCACAAACACTTGATATTTCTTGCGCATCTGGCTGGTCTCCGATGAGACTGGCCGCCGTGATCAAAATTCCGCTAGGAGGATATTATTGAGGAGGATATTAGGAGGATATATAGTAGAGGCTGTTTTACTATTTAGGGGTAATGCTTGTATTTTAAAATGCTGCATAAAAATATTAGCTATTCGCTTGTGGTCACTAGCGCCATCCACGCTAACCGGAAGGCTTGGCTTTGAATTTAAATTACTAACACTTTTCCAAAATTTTGAAAAATCTTTATTCTGGTGATTTTTAGCAATAATGTCCATTTTAATCTGATTCTGATTTTTAACACACCACTTTAGTTTAGCTTTAAATTTTTTACGAGAACTTAACATTAATTCATAGATATCTCCGACTAATGGCTTACCATATTCTAACCAATTTTTAAAACTTCTTCTAGCCTCCCTGTGAGCTGCACTAACATGTAAATTCCACCCTACTACCTTCTTTTTATTAGTACGCTTCTTACTCTTACATGTAATAATAGCCGCCTCAGAAAGAACACTAATAATATGATTATATAAAGTATCAATAATTTTCTTGTGGTCACTGCTGTCACAAATACAATTTTGAAAAGAACATTGTCTTAACTCGTCAGGAAAATCAATGTCACGAAGCCTGCTATTACAATAATTACTAAATTCTTTAATTTGATGGGTGTCCCGAGCTCCCCAGATGACTTTATTACCATGTTGCTGTCTACATTGCAATTTAGACCTCACTACATTCAAATTACATTCAATAATTAAAGGAAAATGATCAGATTTATACACATTATAATCAACACAAACATTTGTTATCGTTTCCCAAGCCGAGTTTGTAACCAAACAGTGGTCCAGCCATTTTCTACAGTGGTGGGCTTCACTAATAAACGTAAAATTGTCCGACGAGGTGCATAGAAAGTCCTGATCTGCACATAGCCAGTCTTGTTCCAATTAAAAAGATAGCAATGCCTTACCGAAGGGCGATGTTGGATGCGCATTGTAGTCGCCTAACATGTAAACACATTCCACATCACTTTCTTCTACTATCGCACTTAGAACGCCTAAACACTGCGTAAATAATGCCAGGTTGTCCGCACAGTCAGTAGGCATATACACGCTGCATACTATAAACGCACGATTTCCCGAAATCACTTTTATTGCTGCTATGCGATCGCTGCCTGACTGCAACACGGAGACGTCATGGAATAATGACTTGCGCCATAGAACCGCAACTCCACCGTATGGTCGCCCCTGCACCAAGTTTGACACGTCGACTGCTGATGTTCCCGCGTATGCATAGTCTTCATGAATTTCTCCAAGAAATGGGATGTCGTGAGGCAAAAGCCAGGTCTCCTGTAGGCATACTATATCGGCTGCATCACAAATTCTTTGAATTTCACTTCTAGATGTTTTTACATATTTACAATTATAGCTTACAAGTTTTATTGTTGATTTGATTAGGCTATCCATTATTGTAATTTCATGTAGGTGCAGTGTTCTCATCGCCATTCTTGAAGTACACAAACTTTCTAAAATTAATTCCCTCTGGCCACAATAAGTCGTTTAGAAATAGGTCTGATTTGTCTTTAGGCACCCATAATTTAAATGACTTGTAATCCCTGTGCTTTTTCATATTTATTTGAATAAGCTTCACTTTTTCTTTAGTATTATCAAAAATATAGTCGATGATGTCCTTGTCTGTAGTTTCATTATGGACATTTGAGATGTACAATGGTATCATCGACTCAGCAGCCTTGAATTTATCCAGTCTTTTATTTTGAGCTTTTCCTGTACTCACATCCAGACGATTGCGGTATCTACGTCGGTTAACTTGTACCCACTCTTCAGTTGGCTTGCAGGTTTTCCATTCTCCTTGTGCAGCGAGTACTTCAGCTATGGTTGACAGCTGTGCACTACTCATGCAGGAGGGCACAGCATTTTTATCAACAGATGTTTGGAGGGGCTGCAGTTTACTCTGAGGGGATAGCACTGGTGATGTTAGAGGGGTCGGTCTTGGCAAGGTAATATTATCCTATAAGTAATCCGACTTCATACAAACGGGCGAAACGCGAGCTATACCTACGCGCCTCGATCTCAGCATGCGCTCAGCATGCAGACAGTCGCGGCTGTGCCGCAGTGACGAACGGATGGTGTGATGTTTTTTTACCAATAACCGCGCGATTTTTTCTCTAAAAATAAGTTCAGGTACATATTTAATAAAGTAGCTGCAGGTATCTATAACCAAGTAAAAGATATTCCTTTTTCTCCAAAAAAATCTCCTAAAATTTGATAATAAAGCATTTTGTAGGTACGTCTCAGTCAAGGCGCAAATATTTTTCGGTCGCAAATTTATAAGACCGATTTGTTATTCAAACATAAACAGGTTTTTTAATTAAATCTACCAATCAAAAAACAACACGCATTTTTATTGAACACTTCCCATTCAATTCACAAAGTATTTTATTTGTTTATATAAAAAAGTACCTTCCTATATTTACAATCACAAAACTAAATGGAAACACAAAGTAGGCAAATGTAATTAAAATGGTGGAGGCGGGCAGCCCTATCGCATGTTTACCTACCGCGCGGCTGTAGGCATTTATTTCAAAGATACGGCCGAGTCCAAATACTGTTGGATAATATTACCGTGGTCTTGGTGACACTCTGCCAGTTTTAGGTGTAAACTGCCCATGATTGCCAGTTTTTCTTATTTCCTGTTCTTTAGGTTCCAAAGTAGTGTCTTTTCTCCGGCACAGGCTATCAAACTCCACATTAATAATACTGTCATGGGTTTTTGACTGCATAACCGTCTTGTTGACCATAGGAGACAGGCCCGCTGGGCCACTATCCATCGCGAAAGACAATCTCGAAGCTCCCCGCTTTTTGTTTACATTCATTTCACGGTAGGTCTGTGAGCATACTAACGGTGACGTGGGAGACGGATTACCCACAAAACTCCTAAAGGCTGGCGTCCATTAGGGACGGATCGGGGCGGGTCGCATTGGAACGGGCCGCGGTTCTGTGATGCTCTTGCGTCCATCTGTACGGGGCGCGGCGGACCGCCTAAGCGGATTTGATCTTACAGACGTGTTTTCGTGCTTGGACTGACATCGCGCTACCATGGACAGCTCAGACGAAGAGATGTTATGGTTTCAAATCCTTCTTGAGGAAGAGCAAAAAATAAAAAATCAATACAAAATCTATGCTATTTCTTGCCATATATTCATGCGCCGCTGCTCATCGTGATATCTAGGGTCTCCTAGATCATACAGTTCTCTATACTTTTGCACTAAAGAAATAAGCAGTTCTTCGTTCATTTTCGTTTATTTTTATTAGCACGGCACGTGCGCTCACATCCGCCTGCCTGCGTCGACTAGACGGATCGGGGCGGGTCGCAGCGCACCGCCGACAGAAATACGCCTGCGAAGCGATCCGCCAATGCGTTGCCGCCCGCCGCGCTCCGATCCGTCGCTAGTAGACGATATTTCATACAAAACATAGTCAGGCGTATTTTTGCGTTGCGATGCGGCCCGACCCGATCCGCCTAGTGGACGCTAGCCTTAATAGCTCTCAAAGTAGACGTCGCATATTTCACCGTAGCTAGGGGATTGTTAGGGGGCTCTTGCCTCTGATATATCCCACGTTCCCTTAACCCTTCCCCTTTCTTTAGATCTTCGTAGCACGTGCTACGATGGGCCGTCGTAGCATGTAAAAGACTTCAACGCCACCCTTCTAGCACTTTTTTCTTTGTCCCAACACTCAAATGCTCATAGCTACCAAACTAATATACCTGACGAGTTGGGGTTTTTGAAATGATAATGTAAATCTTTTGCTCTTTACAATCAATGTACTAACTTTTTGCTACCCCAGCCCCTTACTTCCCCGAACATAAATATGATATTTCGTAGACTTACGAAGCGCATGTGGCGTAGCCAACGAGTTTTTTACGCATTCATGTCTGCGAACAGTGGTACTCAGTAGTGTGTGTAAGTGGTGACTTGTTTTTACTAATTCCTACTGGCAACTCTGAATGTCTCATGTACACACACATGAATACGTAAAAACCTCGCTGGCTATGGGCCGCCGGGCGGTCCGCCGTTGCATAGTATCTAGCACTACGAAGGTCTACAAAATAACACATTGGTCTACCTGGGAAGGAAGGCAGAGGGGTAGGCAGAAAACATTGATAGTAAGGAACGAGAACTTTCCTTTGTCATACTGAAAAAAGCAACTCGTTAGTTATATTAGTTTTGTAGCTATAAATAACTTTTTGTATATAGTAGAAAACTGGGTGCGCGACGCGCGTTGATGTCTGGTATGCTACGACGGTCCATCGTAAAATCGTTGCACGTGCTACAAAGATCTACGTTAAAATGTGTATCGTTATGGGAAAGTAAGGGGGTGGAGCAGGGGAAGATGAGATGTGTCAGAAGAAAGAGGGCAAAATCACACACAATGGTACAATCTGCAACTCTCTGCAACGTCTATTTCGAGAGTTATTGGGAGTTTAGTGATTTTTCGCGCAGGCGCAGCGTCTACTCGCGCAAATGGTCACCCGTGCAAATGTCCTCCGACCAAGTGTCATTCGCTCAAGTGTCTAATCCCGCAAGTGTCTACTCGCCCTAATGTCCACTCGCACAATTATCTTCTCGCGCAAACGTCTTTCGCGCACGTTTACCGAGATTATTATTATTAATAGTTAATAACTGAAAATCGCAGATTTTCTGAAGGATATGGTGATTCGTAACTAAACTAATACATCCGACAGTCAATAATAGTTATATCGATGTAGCTCAAATAATTAGCATTATTTTTTTATAAAAAGTAACTTTCAGGGTAGGATTACTCAAAACGGACAAGGAACCGGGACTAGCGCCTCGGTTATTCTTATTCTACAGAAAAAGCGCTTTCCAACGATATATCACTCATTTCGATTGGTGCCGGTACCAGGTTCTATACATTTGTGCCCATCATCCTTTGTGACAGAAAATGAAGAAAAGACGATATAGAAACACCGAGCGCGAGCCTCGAAAATTTAAAAGACTTCTTAGCGACTAATGGGAAATTTGTGAGAGAATAGGAAGAAGGCTATTTAAAAACGGAGAGTAGGTTTCAAAATTTTAAAAATGAGATACCTACTACCTATTGTGACAAAGGAAGAAAGGACAATATAGAAACGGCGAGCGGAGCGAGCTTAGAAAATTTTAGCCTTAGCGAAGATTGGGAGGTTTGTGAAAGAAATGTCAGACAGAGAAGATTTCTATAGCTCTCTACGGCGTGTTCCGCACTCAACCTCAACCTCAACTTCAACAGCCTGTATTGGTCCACTGCTGGACGCAGGCCTCCCCCTGATAAGCGCCTTGTTGGCTTTTATCTCATGGGGGTAATGCCCATAATCCACACAGCTGTGTTCCGCACAGAATTGGTTAAATTGTGGACGCCCACAGGCGTGTATTGCTTAGGGCATCATCTGGCACTGATTGGCGAATATCACAATAAAGAATCTTGAACATGTCCTGCGACTGGTTTATATTTTGTGAAAAGACGTAGGCGTTGAGTAAATGGTGCTCTTATTTACTGGACTATTATTTTAAAGTATCCCCTGTTCAGCGCCATTTTTCTAATTAACAGAGTCTGTTTCTTCGGTTGAATGTTCGTAAGATGCATGGTATAAAAATACAAGGTATGCTACTCCGAGAAGCAACGGTTACGTGGATAAATCAATTTTTCCCTTGAAATGAAATTTATCTAATCGCAGGAACATTTTTCAGCCACCGATTTTCTTTTCGGGAATTTAAAGAACCCGCCTTTCACACTTACAGTTACGGATAGAGTAACCGCCCATTTTATTTTAAAGATTTATCCGATCAACAACGCGAGTGATTCACCGGCGTCAAAAAAAGTTTGATAGTCACCGGCAAATGAACGTAACCTCCCATTTTTGTGGCAAGTGGACAGTGACGTAGCTTTGGAAGATCTCGGAGTAGCATATGTACCTTGTTTTATTTTACCATGGTAAGATGGTCTTCATCAGCATCACAGAATAATAGGCTTCTCTTTCTACGGTCTAAATTTATTTCGAAATGAAGGTGACTTAGTTCGTCCAAGATTACGAAATTAGATTTATGGATAATCTGCCACAGTCATTGTCAAAACACCAATAAATGTCACTATCATATTGATACATATCAATGTTGCCAGGAAGTGAACAAACCAATTCCCAAATTGCGACGAGTTTCTCGCTTTTCTTTGCTAAGTTATTGGACGAGACTTGTTTCAGTTCTAAATTAAGACCTAGCATTAGCTATTGATTTGAAAAACGCTTAATTTGAACTTCTAACTATGCGTTTTCCAAAAGAAAAATATATTTACCATTATTAGGTACTATTATTAGGTATTATTATTTATAACTACTACAAAACTCAATAGATGGTAAAAACATTTATTTATACAATGCTGGACAATTCACACCGCATTATCTAGCCCCAAGCTAAGCAGAGATTGTGTTACGGGTACTAGATAACTGATATACTGATTATAATTATGAAAGCAATGTCACTATCAATAGCTATTGCTGTCATAAATAAATATTTGGATATTACTATATAAGACATTTATTCACAAAGAAAATTATACTAGTATTTACAATTGAAACAATTGAGCTAACTGCCGACTGTTGCAAACAGTCTACAGATAGCTCAACTGATCCATATCAACACCAGTCGGAAGCGTCCCCAAGACGCTGGCTGCATTGCCACGCTGTATGGCAATGCTGATACGCTGTGCCAGATATTCACCAGCTCTCGGGTCACGCGTCGCTTCGACCAGACGCTCAGATAGTTTTTTGAAAACCCGAAGAGCCTCGGTACCCCACTTACCCGGATATTACTTGTTTTTCTCATTGCAAAATTACATATAATTTGGGAAAACTTTATGCAAGGTAACATTTTTACTACTTGTGGTGCTTATGTTTGCCATTTTCATGTCAACTTACCGTCAAAAATGACATATCATGTCATCACGCTCGCTCGCTTCGCACGTCATCGCGCGGCGCTAGTGTGTGTGAGTGCCGTTGCATAGCGTACGTTTGTTCGTTTACGAATTTGTGATTGTGAGTTTTTCATGTCTGTGTGTAATTATAAGCCCGTTGTGTTGTCCGTCTTTCGTTTATTATTGGTTTTATCAATTAAACTCCTCAAACTGTGATCTAACGGTATGTAACCTTGCATTTCACCCTAAAATCTCATCGTATGGTAACCAGGAATGTAGTTCTATTGCTCAGAACCCGTCAAGCAGGCGTTGTCTGCAAGATCTAAGCCTGCTTACACGCTACAAGGTGATGATAAATAGCAATAGCATGGTTTTCTTTTAAGACGTCCCTCGTAACATAGGTAGATAGTGTTATCTGTGGGCCGGCTATCGTTATTCGTTCGGTTCCGAGAGAAGCCCGTGTGATTATTATCGTAGTACGGGGGCTGTCGAGGCGCTAGTTAGCGAGTCAGCCTGCCCGTTCGCTGCTCCAGTCGGCTCGTCGATGCCGGTCGAGGAGCTAGCGCGCGCGTCTTAACAATGGTAGGGTCCCTTACCTTTGATGTTAGGTACTTGAGTGTCTGTGTCCAGTGCTAAGTGCTTATTATGTTGCAGGCCGGCAGAATGCTAAAGTTCATACGAGGGAAAGGGCAGCAGCCCTCTGCTGAGAGGCAGAAGCTGCAGAATGAGCTGTTTGCTTTCCGCAAGGTATGTACCTGTGAAAAGAATGGATCTTTTGTAAACTTTTGTAAATACTGTTCTCAGCTTGTTCAACCAATGTTTTGTTAGCACAAACAAATTTAAGATTTCCTTCTATACTTCCTATTCTATTATGTTGTGTTTTAGACCATTTTTAACCGATACCAAGTAATATTACTAAACTCAAAATTCAAAGCTACTAAGCTTTGAATTTTGAGTTTAGTAATAAGTTAGTTATAAGTTTAGTACAAAGTGTAGCAAACCATTCTAATACCCATTTTTTTCATAATAAATTACAGAGCCTAGCTCTTGTCAGTGCAATGATGCAATTTCCTCCACTTTTCTATTTCCAATGCGGTGTCTGACAAAAAGTGTAAAAGATGAAACAGTTCTTTTACACATTTTGTATGGAAACATTTGAATTTAAATCATCTCGGTTACTAAATAAAGTAATCTCAAGTGGCCCAAACTCCGATCCTATTAACTGTGCCTCAAATAGAATACACTTGAACACAGACAAGAATTTTAAACCACTGACTCTTATCCAATCCAGTAATGAATTTTAATAAATACCTACCTACTAAGTAAGTTTATGTAAACGTACCATAAATCATTTATATTGACACAAGAATAATGGAATGTTACAGCATGTGTATTGAATCCGTAGGGTCCTGAACTATCAGAATCCAGCTAATTTGACAAAGATAAAGATTTTTTATTTCCAAAATCAATGACGTTATGTAAGGTTAAAGGAAAATACATTTACAGGTTCAACATGGCAATATTTTTATTGCCACAACATTTTACCAAATATACCTATAAACAATAAATTTGTTACTAGAATGATGACAATAACATTTACCTTTTAAAGTTGTAAAATGAGAATCATTGGGAATCCCAAATAATAAAACAACAGTTGCCTATGTTGCATGGACTAACAGCTGGAGATTTAGCTCTATAGTGCTTCTTACAGGGTTTCAGATTTCAATAACTTTTTTTCTTTAGGCTTACAAAATAAACACTTGGACAAGTGAAATTTTATACCATACTAGCTGCGCCCCGCAGCTTCGCCCCCGTGGAAATTAATGTTTCCAACTTTATTAATTTTTTCTTTCATAAGAACCTTCTCCTGACAATAACAAACACAACAAAAAAATAATTAGCGAAATCGGTCCAGCCATTCACGCGTGATGCCGTGACCAAGGAAAACGGGTTTCATTTTTATTTAAATAGATTATTATTATGACATCCTACTAATATTATAAAGGAAGTTTGTGAGATGTGAAGTTTGTTACCTAAGATCTCTACTACTGAACAGGTCATGATTTGACCTGAAGTTTATGCCAACTGTAACAACACAACTGTTAGAACTAGAAAATCTTAATGTTCACCGTAACGCCACGATGGTTCTATTGTTGCAATGACTCTAGAGGTTAACATTATTATCGTATTCTCTGGCTAGACTCTTGGGTTGAGATGATGATTATTTGTCATTCTAATAATCTTGTAACAGGTAAAACAAGGTAAATATAAAAGAAGTTAACCTGGATTTCAAAATGTTTGTAAAGTACTTAGATATCTTATCTTGGCCATTGCTATTTGTTTTTAGATTAGATGTGTCACATAATTTTTATAGAAGGTGCGGACAATTTAGGCCATGGCCAGATATGATTTAAAACACCATGGCTGATAGCCTTTAAAATGAGGCTGTAAAATAATTCTGATAAGAGAATAATTACTTGAAGATGCAAAACATTCTATACTTTACAGCAAAGCCCTCCAGTCAGATAAAGAAATAGAAAACTTTTTGTTAAAGATGGGGCATGAAATAGGTATCCTGAATATACTAATTGCGCATACTTTCCTAGCATATTATCTTATATCGTTAACCTATAGTGTACTGACACATAAGAATTTTATTATTAATCTATCTGGAAACATTCACAGTCATTCATAATACCTAATGAATTCATTGCCTCACCCAATACATTTGAATAATAGCACTTGAGTAAAAATATCACAGATCGCGTGATCATACGAACTATACCTATATGTAGCTGTATGAACAACTAACCACTCTTTGAAAAGCATGTTCTTTCGAGCCGAGAGCCATTAAGACTCTTTTCAGGGGAGGCCTATGCCCAACCGTGGACAACTCAAAAAGTGTGGGTATCTGAAGACCGAACATTGCTTTTGCCTTTCTTTGTCAGGCCTCGCTAAGTTCATAGGGGTCACCTCACCTCAACAGCCTATAAGTATTTATCCACTGCTGGCTGGACGCAGGCCTCCCTCTGATAAGCGCCTTATTGGCTTTTATCTCCTGGGGGGTATGCCCATAATCCCCACGCTGGGCATGCCGGGAGGTCCATAAAGTTTCAACCTTTAATATTATGCCTCCACTAACACCAAACAATAAGTTCGTTGGAATCAAGGCCGTCATATTGCTTTTATTAAACAGACACTCTGTTGATTGATCCCACTCAGCTCTTGATTGTTCTGATGAAGGAATTCAGACCATAGGTATTTAAAAGCTATAACCATCGATGGAAGTAAAATTCGGGTGATTGGCAGCTTCTCGAAAGTGAAACGCTCAAATTAGGTCTAATTAGGTCCACCTCAGTCATAGTCAGACCGGGGCGTCGCCGTCGCCGCGCGGCGTTCGTGTTTCGCGTGCGTATTGTTGTCTCGGTCGCACTCCGCCTCCGGTACGTCTTTCCATCTTTGTTGTTCATTAGGTATTAGGTATATTGCTAAAAGATTGGAAATAGGTACAGGGGCGGATCCAGGATTCCATTTTGGGGGGGGCCATTTTGACAAAGTTCAGAGAAAGGGTTAAAATCACAAGTTAACAAAAAAAAAAGGTTTTTTTAAGCAATTAAAAAAAAATTACAAAGTCACGCGCGGGCGGCGCGGGAGGCGGAGCGGCGGCGTCGAAAAAAAATCATTCCCTAAGGTAGCGGTTCTCAAACTCTTTTATCGACGCAACCCTTTTGATCATCGAAATATTTGGCGGAGCCCTTTTTCATTTAGACAACGTACTCAGTTCGTTGTCTAAATGAAAAAGAAGGCGAGCAGAGCGAGCCTCGAAATCTTTAAAGACTTTGTAGCAAACACTGGGAAATAAGTAAAGAAGAGACAGGCGAGCGGAGCGAGCCTCGAAATTTTTAAAGATTTTTTAGCGACGATTGGGAAATTTGTTAAAGAAAAGGAAGAAAAGACGATACAAAAACGGCGAACAGCCTCGAAAATTTTAAAGACTTAGCGACGATTGGGAAATTTGCGAAAGAAAAGACGATATAAAAACGGTGAGCAGAAGAAGCCTCGACATTTTTTAAGATTTTTTTGCGAAATTTAGGAAAACTTGTGAGTAAAAAGGAAGAAAAGACTATATAAAACGGCGCGGCGAGCGGAGCGAGCCTCGAGAATTTAAAAGACTTTCTAGCGCCGATTGGGACATTTGTGAAAGAAAAGTCTATGCATGTAAGATAGGCGAGCGGAGCGAGCCTCGAAATGATCAAATTTGTTTTAGTGACGATTGCAAAATTTGTGAGAGAAAAGGAAGAAAAAGACGACGCAAAAACGGCGAACGGAGCGAATAATTATAAAAGCTTCGAATATTTTAAAGTCTGCGTCGATTAGGAAATTAGCGAAAGAAAACGGAGAGCAGAAGGAGCCTTAAAAGTTTTTCAGATTTTTTTGCGACTTATTGGAAATTTGTGAGTAAAAAGGAAGAAAAGATGATATAATATCGCTGCGGCGAGCGGAGCGAGCCTCGAGAATTTAAAAGACTTTCTAGCGCCGATTGGGACATTTGTGAAAGAAAAGACTATACATGTAAGATAGGCGAGCGGAGCGAGCCTCGAAATGATCAAATTTGTTTTAGTGACTTATTGCAAAATTTGTGAGAAAAGAAAGCAAGGATGACATAAAAACGGCGAGCGGAGCGAGCCTCGCAAATTTTAAAGACTTTTTAGAGACGATTGGGAAATTTGTGATAGAAATACAAGATGACACGATATAACGACGCGGCGACGCCGACGAGCTGTGCGAGCCGCGACAATTATTGAGACTCTAACGGCGGTAGGAAAATTTGAGAAAGAGAAAAAAGCCAAAGCAAAAACAATGGCGAGCGTAGCGAGCCGCGTAACAGTCGCTAGAAATGACGCAAAATTGCGTCATTTCTAGCTGTTGGGATATAAGAACGTATCCATACTAATTATTACAAATTCGAAAGCTCTGTCTGTCAGCCTATCTGTTACTGTATTTGTAAAATAAAATAAAAATAAACAAAATTAATTCTGTACTTCTGACTGGTGAAATTTCTAAAAATTATTTACATTATCTAGTTTGACCTACTCAGGAATATCGGCGCGCTCGCACTGGGCATGTGTCCTTTCGCTTCCTAGGAGCAAGAAAATTACAAGGTTGTAGAGAAGTAGGGTTGTTCCGTGGACGGACCAGTATGCGACTCGTAGTTCGAATTACAAAGATGTACTTAAAATTAATATGATTATTGACTGGTCATATAACTTAATAAACCGTATTATGTAAAATTTTCTCTGCAACCTTGTTTTGGTACTAAACCTATTTTTTTTTATTTTGATCAATATTGTCGTGGAGCCCCGGGGCTCCGCGGAGCACACTTTGGAAATGGCTGCTCTAAGGGGATAGAAAATGGTTTCTAGTTTAGTTTATAAAGAGATTCGGCTATTTTTGGCTTAACTTTTCGATTTAACTTCCAGTTAAATGCATAAAATTTGATACCTAGGTATAAGTATTTAGCTTTTCGGTAAGTAATAAATAAGACGTGCTTCAGTATTTTTGTAAATTTATCCCTGCAGGTATAGGAATTCCATTACTCAGTTTTGTAGTTAAAGCCATGAAAATTGGTACTAGGTATTTAGCCTATTGCTTAATGGAAAATTACGTGTTCAGCGTTTTTAGAAATTCAACCGAAGAATGTAAAAATTTGCATTTTTAAGGATTTATGTTCATTTCAAAGTCCCTGTTGTAAACTTAGGTTGTAGGTACCTAAAAAATATATTTCTGTTTCTTGATATATTTACTGACGACCTACCGAAGAATAGGTATGCCGTGTAAAACTGCACCTGAATTAAATCGAAATAATGAGTCGAAAGTATGGAATTCCTGGGTCTTTTGGGGGGGGCCATGGCCCCCATGGCCCCCCCCCTGTATCCGCCAATGAATAGGTAGCTTGTTCGGGCTTAGTTGTAACACAACACAGGCCATTTTTGAGTTAACGCTGGGAGAACTTACCTTATCAAAAAGAAAACCATAAGTCATTTGAGTAGACCGCAGGGTTCCTGAGATCTCGACGATTACCATGTGTGAAACAGTGCACTTTCATGACTTTTATTTTTTTCTCAATCTTGTTTTTACATGGGAACCAAAGAATTTTATGTAATTCGATTTTTTTTCACAGAGATCCTGTGAGTACCTACCGTTAGGTTGGAAAACCCGTTAGGTTCGCCCCTTAATATAACTAAATATATAACTAAATTATCTAATTTTGGCAGCAGTTTTACACACTAACTAAAGAAGTTGGTACTTATTGCTTCGTTTTTAAATTAATTTTAAGTATCGAAATTGAGTCAGCAACCACAGATAATATACAAGCTGTTATAGCAGATACCAGTCCGATAACGATTTTGTCGAATCGATAGATAAACTACAATAAAACTTTCCATACATTCGGCACAGTTTTTTACGCTCTGGAGAATATATAATATATATAGAATATATATATAATAGTTACCTTTTCTCCAGAGGCTGAAAAACTGTACCGAATGTAGCGAAAAACCTGTCTATGGAAACTAGGTTCAAGATATCGCTGTTTAAAACCTAAATCTAAGGAGGAAAACCGACACCGAATGGTAATCCCAAGAGGAAAGACAGGTTTTGAATATAATTTTTTATTCGTAGATGCAAAGGCGGTTACATTTAGACTAGTTTCTACTTGTAATACACCACTACTACTGGGATCTGGGCCGCAATCACGGTGTGGTAAGCCACGGCATTACGGCTCAAACGATAGCAGTTGAAACGTAAGGGTGCGGGTTCACAGGCCGGCATCGGACAAGTGCGCCCACTGATCGGCAATCCGAATGACGTCATTCGCATTAAATGGAAAAGTTGCCTTCAAGAATCCTCGCCAGCATTACCGACAGTCCGCTCCGTGCGGTACGGATATTTCATGTCAAACCATTGATGGGGCCAGTGTGATTTGTGCGCGTTCACAGGCCGGCATCGACCAATCCGCACTGGCCCCATCAATGGTTTGACATAAAAGATCCGTTACCGCACGACGTCATCCGGATTAAATGGAAAAATTGCCTTCAAGAATCCTCGCCGGCATTGCCGACAGTCCGCTCCGTACGGATCGCGGCCCTGGACTATTGTCTCGCATTAGAAGCGTATTGTGCATAATGTCTCTACTTTATCAGGGTCCAGTACATCCTAATTCCTTTTCTTAAGGTGGCTGAGAAGGACTTTCACTTCCTGTTGATTCTTTTACCTATCCTTGCGTCCCTATACTTGCAGTTCCAACCCCAATTAATCTTAGCGTTTTTAGGATCCTTTGTATTCTCAGATTTCACATTCATTCATCATCAGCCTATAATAGTCCACTGCTGGACATAGGCCTCCCCTAATGAGCGCCATAGCGCCCTGTCTTTAGCTTGCCGCATTCAGCATCTGCCGGAGGGCGTCCTACACTACGTTTTCCGAGTCGTGGTCTTCTCTCCAGAACAAGTCTACCCCAGCGGTTGTCGGTACTTCGCGAAATATGGCCGGCCCACTGCCACTTCATCTTGCTGATTCTTTGAGCTAATTCGATACCTTCTCTGTATTCGTTACGAATTCACATTCATTCGTGCTCCCGGAACTCAATGTCCAATAATTTAAAGGTTTTAATAAAACAAAAAAACCGACTTATTATCCCTTAATTTTACACAATTTTTACGTTTTTCGGCACACTAAGCCCAAGGGAAGAAATTTTTATGAGACCACCTCGGGCTTAGTCTCTAGCTATAGTCTATATAACATCGAAAGAATTTTCAAAATCATAATTACCGGAGAAATCGACGATCATACATAAAAAAAACATACATTTATTACATATATTTGACGACCTCGGTGGCGCAGCGGGCGAAGGTCCGCCTGCGGCGCAGGAGGTAGCGGGTTCGGTTCCCGCCTTGGGACTTATGTTTGTACGATCTGCAGACATTTGTCCAGGGCGTTCTGGATGTTTTCTATGTATAATAAAAAATATCGCTAGCTAGATGATGCTGTGTGGATTGTCCAGCATTATTTATTATTTATTTACTTATTTATTTTATACGAAAATAGAATCTCCTCTTTTTCAAAGTCGGTGATATTACGAGTGGCAATAAACTGCCCTACCCAGTCCTAGAACTGCCGTAATCTATAGTAATCGATATAACCGAGATAGTGTCGTGTAAACAGATAATAAATTATTTGGTTTCGTACCTACACCTATCCTTGAATTTTGTTACCCTAACATAAATACAAACGACGATGATAGTGGAAGCTAAAGTTATGATAACGGCTGAAAACATGTTCTTTAGAAATGGTATGTTCTCCCAGCGCTAACAGACAGAGGTACTCTAGAATTTATAATATTAGTACCGGATGGTTTTCTTTCTAATTCCCTACACGAGGCTTCAAAGAGCTCGGATTTTTAATATTAGTATGGATGGTTTTCGTTCTAATTCCCTACACGAGGCTTCAAAGAGCTCGGATTTTTAATATTAGTATGGATGGTTTTCTTTCTAATTCCCTACACGAGGCTTCAAAGAGCTCGGATTTTTAATATTAGTATGGATGGTTTTCGTTCTAATTCCCTACACGAGGCTTCAAAGAGCTCGGATTTATAATATTAGTATGGATGGTTTTCGTTCTAATTCCCTACACGAGGCCTCAAAGAGCTCGAATTTATAATATTAGTACGGATGGTCTTCGTTCTAATTCCCTACACGAGGCTTCAAAGAGCTCGAATTTATAATATTAGTACGGATGGTCTTCGTTCTAATTCCCTACACGAGGCTTCAAAGAGCTCGAATTTATAATATTAGTACGGATGGTTTTCGTTCTAATTCCCTACACGAGGCTTCAAAGAGCTCGAATTTATAATATTAGTACGGATGGTCTTCGTTCTAATTCCCTACACGAGGCTTCAAAGAGCTCGAATTTATAATATTAGTACGGATGGTTTTCGTTCTAATTCCCTACACGAGGCTTCAAAGAGCTCGAATTTATAATATTAGTACCGGATGGTTTTCCTTCTAATTCCCTACACGAGGCTTCAAAGAGCTCGAATTTATAATATTAGTACGGATGGTCTTCGTTCTAATTCCCTACGTGAGGCTTCAAAGAGCTCGAATTTATAATATTAGTACGGATGGTCTTCGTTCTAATTCCCTACACGAGGCTTCAAAGAGCTCGAATTTATAATATTAGTACGGATGGTTTTCGTTCTAATTCCCTACACGAGGCTTCAAAGAGCTCGAATTTATAATATTAGTACGGATGGTCTTCGTTCTAATTCCCTACGTGAGGCTTCAAAGAGCTCGAATTTATAATATTAGTACGGATGGTTTTCGTTCTAATTCCCTACACGAGGCTTCAAAGAGCTCGAATTTATAATATTAGTACGGATGGTTTTCGTTCTAATTCCCTACACGAGGCTTCAAAGAGCTCGAATTTATAATATTAGTATGGATGGTTTTCGTTCTAATTCCCTACACGAGGCTTCAAAGAGCTCGAATTTATAATATTAGTACGGATGGTCTTCGTTCTAATTCCCTACGTGAGGCTTCAAAGAGCTCGAATTTATAATATTAGTACGGATGGTTTTCGTTCTAATTCCCTACACGAGGCTTCAAAGAGCTCGAATTTATAATATTAGTACGGATGGTTTTCGTTCTAATTCCCTACACGAGGCTTCAAAGAGCTCGAATTTATAATATTAGTATGGATGGTTTTCGTTCTAATTCCCTACACGAGGCTTCAAAGAGCTCGAATTTATAATATTAGTACGGATGGTTTTCGTTCTAATTCCCTACACGAGGCTTCAAAGAGCTCGAATTTATAATATTAGTATGGATGGTTTTCGTTCTAATTCCCTACACGAGGCTTCAAAGAGCTCGAATTTATAATATTAGTACCGGATGGTTTTCCTTCTAATTCCCTACACGAGGCTTCAAAGAGCTCGAATTTATAATATTAGTACGGATGGTCTTCGTTCTAATTCCCTACGTGAGGCTTCAAAGAGCTCGAATTTATAATATTAGTACGGATGGTTTTCCTTCTAATTCCCTACACGAGGCTTCAAAGAGCTCGAATTTATAATATTAGTACCGGATGGTTTTCCTTCTAATTCCCTACACGAGGCTTCAAAGAGCTCGAATTTATAATATTAGTACGGATGGTCTTCGTTCTAATTCCCTACGTGAGGCTTCAAAGAGCTCGAATTTATAATACTAGTACGGATGGTTTTCGTTCTAATTCCCTACACGAGGCTTCAAAGAGCTCGAATTTATAATATTAGTACGGATGGTTTTCGTTCTAATTCCCTACACGAGGCTTCAAAGAGCTCGAATTTATAATATTAGTACGGATGGTTTTCCTTCTAATTCCCTACACGAGGCTTCAAAGAGCTCGAATTTATAATATTAGTACGGATGGTTTTCCTTCTAATTCCCTACACGAGGCTTCAAAGAGCTCGAATTTATAATATTAGTACGGATGGTCTTCGTTCTAATTCCCTACACGAGGCTTCAAAGAGCTCGAATTTATAATATTAGTACGGATGGTCTTCGTTCTAATTCCCTACGTGAGGCTTCAAAGAGCTCGAATTTATAATATTAGTACGGATGGTTTTCGTTCTAATTCCCTACACGAGGCTTCAAAGAGCTCGAATTTATAATATTAGTACGGATGGTTTTCTTTCTAATTCCCTACACGAGGCTTCAAAGAGCTCGAATTTATAATATTAGTACGGATGGTCTTCGTTCTAATTCCCTACGTGAGGCTTCAAAGAGCTCGAATTTATAATATTAGTACGGATGGTTTTCCTTCTAATTCCCTACACGAGGCTTCAAAGAGCTCGAATTTATAATATTAGTACGGATGGTTTTCGTTCTAATTCCCTACACGAGGCTTCAAAGAGCTCGAATTTATAATATTAGTACGGATGGTCTTCGTTCTAATTCCCTACACGAGGCTTCAAAGAGCTCGAATTTATAATATTAGTACGGATGGTTTTCCTTCTAATTCCCTACACGAGGCTTCAAAGAGCTCGAATTTATAATATTAGTACGGATGGTCTTCGTTCTAATTCCCTACGTGAGGCTTCAAAGAGCTCGAATTTATAATATTAGTACGGATGGTTTTCGTTCTAATTCCCTACACGAGGCTTCAAAGAGCTCGAATTTATAATATTAGTACGGATGGTTTTCTTTCTAATTCCCTAAACGAGGCTTCAAAGAGCTCGAATTTATAATATTAGTACCGGATGGTTTTCCTTCTAATTCCCTACACGAGGCTTCAAAGAGCTTGAATTTATAATATTAGTATGGATAGTCTTCGTTCTAATTCCCTACGTGAGGCTTCAAAGAGCTCGAATTTATAATATTAGTACGGATGGTTTTCCTTCTAATTCCCTACACGAGGCTTCAAAGAGCTCGAATTTATAATATTAGTACGGATGGTTTTCGTTCTAATTCCCTACACGAGGCTTCAAAGAGCTCGAATTTATAATATTAGTACGGATGGTCTTCGTTCTAATTCCCTACACGAGGCTTCAAAGAGCTCGAATTTATAATATTAGTACGGATGGTTTTCCTTCTAATTCCCTACACGAGGCTTCAAAGAGCTCGAATTTATAATATTAGTACGGATGGTCTTCGTTCTAATTCCCTACGTGAGGCTTCAAAGAGCTCGAATTTATAATATTAGTACGGATGGTTTTCGTTCTAATTCCCTACACGAGGCTTCAAAGAGCTCGAATTTATATTATTAATATGGATGGTTTTCGTTCTAATTCCCTACGCGAGGCTTCAAAGAGCTCTGGTTCCTAGCCCAATTTTACCTTAGCAAAAAATAACAAGTTATTCGATAAAAAAGTACTAAGGCCTCAATGTTACCACCTACTTATTAATTTGCTATAACTTTTTGCCTTGTACGTGGTCAGTTGAACTTGAACCGAATTGAGACTGACTCATGATTGAAACTGGTTTAATAGCCTGAGGGTGGTGATATAATGGGCCTTAAGTTGTACAGTCGTTTGTAATAATATGTAATCCCATAAGATTTGTTCCGTGTGTACTGGGTATTTTCTATGTGTATTAAAAATATCTGTCTATGTAATGTATTGTATTATGTATATCAGTCATCTAGTACCCATAACACAAGCTCTGCTTAGCTTGGGGCTAGATGATGCTGTGTGGATTGTCCAGCATTATTTATTTATTATTTCTTTAGTAATCCATAATAAGATCAAAAAACGCTTTACTCGGTAGACTGAACGCGTCCGTCGATGAGTTTTTATAACGGCACTAGCTTTTGCTTCGCACTCTTTTTTCGTTGATAAACAAAGCCTAAATCCTTTCCCAAGATACAATTTTTCTCTTAGTCATCTTTTACGAAGGTCCGATAAGTCGTGAAAAAATAACCGACAGAGAAGTAATATTCGCATTTAAACAATGAATCACAGGACAAACTTAAAAATTTTAAAAACCCGCCGATGTTTATTGGCTGAACATGTTTTCATGAAACATGGCTAAGAACAAATAATGTTTGTACGATCTGCAGACATTTGTCCAGGGCGTTCTAGATGTTTTCTATGTATAATAAAAAATATCTATCTATTTAGTGTATTGTATTAAGTATATCAGTTATCTAGTACCCATAACACAAGCTCTGCTTACCTTGGGGCTAGATAATGCTGTGTGAATTGTCCAGCATTATTTATTATTTATTTATTATTATTATAACACTCGGGATTAAATTAGCTATGACACAAAAAAAACTAAACGAAAATCGGTTCATCCGTTTGGGAGCTACGATACACAGACAGAAACACAGATACACAGACAGACACGTCAAACTTATAACACCCCTCTCTTTTTGCGTCGGGGGTTAAATATTAGTACCTAAAACCGGGTAGTGTAAGTGGTACTTATTGACGACTGTACTTTTAGTTTCTAAGCAAAACCGTGAGAATATATTTTAAATGCGCCCATTCTTTCGCAAACAACAACGAGTCTAAAATGCATTGTTACGAAGAATTTGCCATTGCCGATTTCTTTCTATACTTTCGCTTGTCTTTGTGAGTGCCATCATTTTCAACTAAAACTATATTGGCCTTTATACCTTATCGATAGGTAAATTTTTATTCACAAAGAACATTACAAGCAAATAATGGAAATTAATTCAATCTAGTTTTTACAATTAAAAAAATTGAACTAACTGCAGACTGTTGCAAACAATGTACAGGTAGCTCAACTGATCTATTAAACCTTATCTACTAAAGATTGGAATAACGGGTTAGCAATGAACCATTAGTTGGACATCACCATCTCCATAATTTTTTTTAAGGCTGACTTTTGGATTATTATTATTACATACTTACTATTCTTACTTTGATAATTATTAAACTTTATAATAAAATTAATTTGACATTATTATTTACATATTATAAGATCAGACATTTATTCACAAAGAAAATTATACTAGTATTTACAATTGAAACAATTGAGCTAACTGCCGACTGTTGCAAACAGTCTACAGATAGCTCAACTGATCCATATCAACACCAGTCGGAAGCGTCCCCAAGACGCTGGCTGCATTGCCACGCTGTATGGCAATGCTGATACGCTGTGCCAGATATTCACCAGCTCTCGGGTCACGCGTCGCTTCGACCAGACGCTCAGATAGTTTTTTGAAAACCCGAAGAGCCTCGGTACCCCACGGACCTAGGGTCTCGACTCCAAGGGGAGCAAATGTGTAGGCTCTGTCGAGACCTGCATATTTGCGCCTCTTGAGATCTTCGGCCAAATCATATTATTGTATCAATCTTTGACATTTATATTTTTTTTTGTGGATTTTCTATAATGTATAAGGATTTGCTACATAATTATTAACTATAATAAGACTAGAATATAAGGTAGGTACTCTATTGCATTGGGTGTGCCTGGTACATGCTTAAATAAATAAAAATAAATAAAATAAATATAAATCTAGTACACCAGAAGCCAATTAGTTCCCGAGATATTTTAAGATCATTTACCGCTACCAATGACGATTTCAATATAATGTTTCTTTTATAAAAATTAAAAAAAATTTAAACCCGCCGATGTTTATTGGCTGAACAGATTTTCATGAAACATGGCTAAGAACACTCGGGATAAAATTATCTATGACACAAAAAAACTAAACGAAAATCGGTTCATCCGGGAGCTACGATACCACAGACAGATACATAGACAGACACGTTAAACTTCTAACACCCCTCTCTTTTTGCGTCGGGGGTTAAAAACTAAAAATCGACTTTGAATCCCTTTGTTTTAAACTTTTTTTTAAGTTTATGGGATGAATACTAATCTCTCGGGAATCAAATTCGGGACCAACTCGGAATCATTCTCTATACAACTGTAAAAATCATCCAAATACGTCCATAAATGACGGAGAAATTGAAGAACATACATACAAAAAAAATACATACAGCCGAACATAGAATCTCCTCTTTACAAAGTCGGTTAAAATGAGGACAATTACTACATAACTACACTGTTGCTTGCACAGCTAAACTAACTTTTTTACTTATTTGATCAAATCTTTTTTACTTATATCTTATAATCTTTTTTACTTATTTGATCAAATATGTAGAGTCATTTTGGGTAAACACATCTGCTATAGCTGCCCTACAATTTTGTAACAACACGGGGTGTGTAAATCTGGATACTTAATACTTTTGACCTCAACTTCAACCGCCTGTATTGGTCCACCTGGACGCAGGCCTCCCCCTGATAAGCGCCTTATTGGCTTTTATCTCATGGGGGTAATGCCCATAATCCCCACGCTGGGCATGCGGGTTGGGGTTCGCAGTTCGGTGGTAGAACTGTTCTACAGGGGGCGCTGCTGCCCGCCCCCTGTGGATATCCCTTAGTCGCGGGAAGAGTTGGGGTGGTGCAGTGCAAATTCTAAGCTGGCACCACACAGCTCAAAGCAATACTTTTAAACGCGGGTCCAACTAGTTACAGCTAAAATAACACAGTTAGCAAATCAAGTCATTCCTAAGTGTGTTATAATGTTACAACAATTATGTAGAACAGGCATGACTGCATTCCAGTACCATTGTAGACATCCGACCAACTTAGATCTTTCTTTTGTGTTGGCGTCGCTCAAGAAATAGACTCGCCCAAGATTACTTGTAAGTTTTGGGTTGTACGAGAAGCAGGCCCTATCCTACTCCTACACAGACACAACGGATCTACCCTTCGAAACGCATATAATAACCCTTCCGTCCTTTGCCTAGGCTAGTGTCCAAAAAAAAATTGGTTGTCTGTAAAGTCGGTTTACTGACGATAGTTGAACGTGACAACGCAGACGCATCGCTCACTCAAGTAGGAGAGAGAGGGATGTCGAGCGCTCTCGCTTGCACTTCAAGCCTTACATGGAACGCCTCAGAGCGAGGTAACGCCGCATGACGAGGTAACGCCGCATGACGTCATGTTTTTTCGTGCGTGCAGCCGGCTCTATCGAATTATAAGACGTTGTCACGTCAAAAAAATTTGATTAGTCCGTCAGGTAGATTATCAGAAGATATTGGACTCGTGTTTTTTCTATTGTCGATTAAACAAAAAAATATGAAGATAAAGCCAGTTAAAGTTCCGCGTGACGTCACACCTTGCGACACTTATAAGCAAGGCGTGACGTCACTAGCCCCCACTCCCAAACTTTGACGCGCTTTATTTTTGTCAATTTTGTTTGATTGACAAAAGAAAAAATATATGTCCAACATCTTCTGATAAATAATCTAACGGACGGACTAAATAGAATAATATATTTTTACCCAAGGATATTGGTGACATGGTTTTTCGTTTTTTGACATATCTTGTTAATTGGTTTTAAGTTGAGAGAATATATAATAGATGTTGCAAGTCTTAAAACATCTGATACCAAAGGCTTAAAAAGATCACACTTATCTATTAAGCCCCAAGACTTGCAGATGTTTATCTCTTTTCCTTCAGAATTAATACCCTGTCATAATATTTAGACATAACTCAATCAGAGAACTCCTTGAAGACCAAATAATGTTTTATAGAGTCCCGAAGATTGATCGCATAACGCAATGCTTGTTTAAAATGAGAAAATTAGTTTCTAGATAAACACGTACGGTTTAGGAGGTAATAGAAGGCCCTCATTTTATTAAATACTCCTGAATATAACATGTTAACGTGAAGGGATGTTTTTTCGGAACTGTCAAAGTTGTTGAATCATTTATTTGCATGCTCAGTTAGGATAGGATACACTTTCCAATACATACTGTCATACCAAGACTCAATTTAGCCAGTAGTAGAGCAAGACACATTGTGTCTGCAAGCGTGATCTCTCAACTCGTCCAATTTGCGTGTATGGCGTACTAGCGTCAAACAATGCGCGAAGCTCGTTCCACGGGGCACATATCTTGACCTCTATTAAGTCGCATCATTGAATGGCCTCCCACGGCTTCCGTCTACATCCTACTGGCAATTCAGGCTAACTATCTCATTTGGAATCGACTAACATTCGGAATCACTGCGAGGGTGGTGTAAACTGTTTCCAACTCAGAACTCTCGCGGTCCTGCTGAGCTTAATTAAATCTATTGCTTGATCGCGAGCGCATGATTTAGAACTTGAAATACTTAGCCTTTGAAAGTTTCTTGTAGCCTTCATCGTAGCATAGTGAAATGCTGTAATATTTGATTTTGTTACATTATTTACAGTTGAAGCGTTTCCGTAAGTCCGTGCATGATATTGATAAGCCCTATTTAAAGTTCATTCACACTGCCTTCTTCAACTGCTTCTTTATAATCGCATTTTTCGTATTTGTACGAACTTATAGTCCAAAGTCCAAACTAATGTTTGTTTTACGAAATAGTATCTTCTTACTTAAGTAACACTAATTTGTGGTATTTTGGAATGTTAGATTGCAACATTTTCTTGTTTATGTATTTGCGTTTTTGCAAATTGTTGTCTGGAAATGCATTAAGCACTCTCTTTTAATCGAATTCCTGGGCGGTGTTTCCTGTCCTACTGCGACTGTGTTCTAAAATGAGTATGGTTTTTTAATGTCTGCTTTTGTTATTGTATTGTATCCTTGAACTTTTGAACTTAGATTCTAGTATCATATTTCAACCAATATTGTGCATCGGTTTGGTTTACTGCTCTGATACTCTGATCAGACAAATATTGAGCAGAAATTCATTATTTGTGTTTTTAATATTTCCTAGAGTGGTTTGATCTGTTATAAACTGGGAACGGTTGAATTATTTAATTATGAAATGGTTTTATAATCGTCCACATTCATGTTTTGTCATGAACAGGGTGCGTGAACCCATTAAAGTTTAGAATTATCTGATCGATAATTTAAGGCCACAAAAAAATTCGTTTTTATACGTGAGTCGAAAAGCTTTTTGCGCAAATGATTAATAGAAGAACGTTTGCAGTCGTACCTGTGTCTAGTAACAGGCAAAGCCTTCCTTTGTGGTAGGGCGATCACCTCTAACTGAAGGTCAGAGGCTTTTATCGCCTCTGTGTATTCATCCTTTACACCTTTATGTTATGATTCTTCGAAACTTTATCTGTGAGTTTACACTGAATTTTCTGGTATTTTTGATATTTTCTTTACCTTGTATCTTTCTTTTATATTCTCCGAAACAGCTTATGAATGATAGTATCCTAAATTCCTTTGTCACAATTAAATGCAAGGTTCAGTAATTTCATCATGAAACGCGTGTCTTGCGACTACAGAATATAAAAATAGAGTAACTAAGTAATGCAACCACCGTAATCTTGTTGCAACAAAACGCATAACCCGTAATGGTCCGCTGCACGGGAAACCTTAGAAAGTCAGGTGGATATCAGAAATCACCGGCTTGCAGTGCATTGCAGCTTTGGAAGCCCCACGTCTGGGTTCGTCGCACTTCGTATTGATTTTGCCGGCTTTTATGACGTGCCCTGGCTACGGTTCAGACTGAAATATCGCCATGTTGTGATGTGCTGCAACCTAGATCCAAAACGGTTTGGTTTGCCGAAACAAATTGTAACCACAGTCGCATTGATTAATACTCGAGTCAAACTCATGCACTGATTTATGGAATGACTTGTTGTAGTGCGCTGTTGGATTCACAGATTCTATAACAGCTTGCGGTCACGTGCGTCACGTAGTGGACCTTGCTGAGCTTTGATTATTTCGTAATATCACGAGCCGGCTACAATGTTTCTTTATGCACCTACGGATCGTCCATGACCACTGACTAAAGTATCTTCTGGGCAAAGAAGGTATCTACTGACTTGCATTGTGTTCCTACAAGGCTATGTTCAGTGTCCCATATCGCACATGCTTTATGTTAGCGCAAAATTTAAGCACGTTATGCATCGATTTTAGACTTTTGATTCATATTCATGGGAATTGGTTCAAGGTTTACTCAAAAATGCATAAAAATTGGAGTGTGTAATTAAAATGTTGGCGACTATTTAGCGGTTCCCACGATATTAGTTAGACAATCAAAATGCATCGTAGATTAATATCCTAGCCATAACAGTTTCATTGTTGACGTAATGTTACTTTGATGAATGTCTATTTTTGTGACTTTTATTATTACTGTCACAGTTTATTTTTAGAGTAAACAAATTCCAATGGGATTCCACATAAGTAACAATTTTTATTCAATTCTTAATCTGTGTAGCTGCTGATGCATTATGCATAGTTTTTGGTATAATTTTCTTTTGTATTGCTCATACCATTTTACAAGAATTCTAATGTCATCATACAAAAATATTGTTCGTGCAGTGCACTAGCAAGCGCACGTATCTTATCTTTTAGATTAACTTTTATCAGAGTATCGATCATCAGTATTTGTACTTGCCCTTTGTTTGAAGAATTCATATGAACAATGGATTACACCAAGATAAGTAGCTGTTATAAAGAATTCGTCTTGGTAACAGTGAAGGTATTTGTCACATGGATGGATAATGTTAATAGTGTTGCGAAAAGTGTGGTTGTATCCTCGCTCTAATCCATTTCACACTTCACACTAATATTATAAATGCGAATGTTTGGATGGATGGATGGATGGATGTATGGATGTTTGTTACCTCTTCACGCCAAAACTACTGAACGGATCGGGCTGAAACACACAGCACACACAGGTAATTCTAATCCTGGAATCAAACATACTTTTTATCCCATAAATCAGCTCCCATGGGATAAAAATCACCTTTAAACGTTTCCATAAAAAAAATGTTTGTTACCACGTATCTCCGTAACTACTGAACCGATTTCGATGAAATTTGGTATGTAGATAGTTTAGGGTCCTAGAATAACACTAATTTTTAAAAATAACCCTTTGAGAGACTTAAATAGTTGGTAAAGTTTCTATGAAAAATTATTATTCCTTGGTTCGATTCACTCAAAACTCGGTACTTACAAATAAACTATAAAGTAAATGAATCACGTTTTTTTTTATCTATACTTATAAAAGAGGAAAGATTTGATTGTTTGTTTGTATTGAAAAGGCTCCGAAACTACTGGACCGATTTGAAAAATTCTTTCACCGTTAGGAAGCTTACTTTTCAGGGAGTGACATAGGCTATATTTTATCCCGGAATTCCCACGGGAACGGGAACTACGCGGGTGAACCGCGAAGCGATCGTCCAGTAAACTATAAAGTGAATGAATCACGTATTTTTAATTTTTACAAAACGACTCCTGGGGGATTGCAATTTATTTCTGAAATTTGTATGATTTCCACGCGGGCGAAGCCGCGTCGCGCAGCTAGTTTATCAATAGCTCTATATATCTACTTTCTATACTTACCCTATAGCACTTTGAGTGCCCACGACGACACACTCGTCGTTCTTTTTGTTCAGTTCAGTGAATGCCATAAAACTTCAAATATATTTATTGCTTCTAACATAAGTTAGACATGGTGCATACCATGTCCAAAGAAAGTAATGTATAAAGAATGTGCTATACTACACCCGGAGTTCCCCTTCTTACGAACCTCTGTTTCTACCTTGTTTAACTCGGCCTAAAATATTTTTCCTTCAATAGGCATTCTTTCCCGAAGGTCGTATCGGACTAATTTGTTATCTGACCGTTCTTGTCTGCCTTTATCGGTAAGCCCATTAGAAATATCGTTAGTTGCTATGAGGTTATTTTGTTGTAGAGCCTTTTAGACAAAGTTATTAAACAAATGATTTTTAGGAGGTTCATTCATTTATTTCCAGTTCTTAGGTGAAGCGTCGACTCCGTGTCTTGAATTTTAAGTTCTAGATGTTTAATCATATCACCAGGCTGATATAGTCAAGTCTCGAGTCTGTGTCTTGATTTTTTTTGTTCTACATGTTTGTTAATACTAACAAGGTAGTCTCTTATATCTGGTGATTACTCTGGCATGTTACAAAGTGGACGGATATGATGAGCAATGAAATAAATTGAAGAGATAAAGTCATGATTCAATGAAGATTTTGCAGTGTCTGAATTGGAGCAGTGACATCATGTCATTTCATAAATTATCCTTAAGCGAAACGCTAAAGTTCGCTAGAAGCTAGTCTTCTTAGAGTAACAGGGAAATAACCTAAGATAAGCTGAATTAAATTCGAAGTAAAAGAGGCATAGTTTTGGTTCAAACACAGCATTCGTTTTAAATTCGGAATCCACTTTTCACTCAGTATCCACCGTGATATTCCTGTGTCATTGCTATGGTTTTTCTTATTGACATTTCTTGTATTCTTTCCTATTTCAAAATTTAATTATCCTTCAATGATCATTATTAACCTTCAATGATCCCTTCAATGAGCCACTAGCATTTCATATACAGTATCAACTGCAGCCTTTTGCTAACTTTTCTAAGCCTTATTACGTCTGTATTATCCCAGTTGTTTTCTATATCAAGTATGAACCCAATCCCAGTATATCGATATGTCGTGGCCATATCCTAGAATTGATCACTTCATGATGTGACCGACCATTTCATGAAATGGTAGAATTTCATGATATGGCCAGCTAAATCTGACTAAGTATATCGTTTAAGCATCAACGTTTAATGATATTTCCATCAACGTTTGGCCATATTATTATGACGAGAACTGTGCCTTGCGTAGTAGGCGTAATATCACCCAGTGCATTTCTACGTGAAATATCTTCGCAGTGTCGAAAGTTAACGTCAACTGAGTTACGTAGTGGGAGTCTATGTCATCCTAGTGCGAGTTTATATCGAAGATGAAGATGTATTGATAGTCGACGATAGCCGCGCCTTGCTTGCGTTCCGCTGTTCGGTATTGAGATCAAGCTGCGTGCTCCATTTCCTTAGCTATTGCATAATTCGATCGTGAACACGACACGACAATTGTTTTTTACTATCGCGTGCATTCGTTTACATAGAAAAATAATTATAATCTCTTTGCACGGATGTTTCATTCGATTTCATTGGAAGCTCTTCAAGTTAATCAAAGCTATGTCGAATTTTTCACTATCGCGTACATTCGCTTACATAGAAAAATAATTATAATCTCTTTGCACGGATGTTACATTCGATTTCATTGGAAGTTCTTCAAGTTAATCAAAGCTATGTCGAATTTTTCACTATCGCGTACATTCGTTTACATAGAAAAATAATTATAATCTCTTTGCACTGATGTTACATTCGATTTCATTGGAAGTTTGGAAGCTCTTCAAGATAATCAAAGCTATGAAATCAAATAATATCGCAAAAATTTTCGACTTCGACGGGACTTGAACCCGCGTCCTCCCCTCAGTACGGGGATGTGATAACCAACTACACCACGAAGTCAAGTGACGTGGGAGTCGAAAATCTCTGCGACTTCCTACGGTCTCTAGCGCCTTAGTGTGGGGTTACGCACTATAATAACAAAAAACCTTAGAATCAAAGCTATGTCGAATCATTTTTACTCTAACTGTGGACATATTTCTTCGAGAGTTTTCTCAAAAACTTCACAACAACAATCGCTTAATTTGTAAATTTAGTTCAATTTTCAATGTAAAACTTATCTACCTTAGACACCTAAATAGATGTTAGTTAGAAATCTGTTACGTCGTTTATAAATAACCAAGAATTCCTTTGAAAAATGTTATTCAAATATTTGTAGTATTAGGACAGGGACGGCATAAATTTTTCAAATATCAAACAATAGGTAGAGTTTGTGACTCATGGCCATCAAACTTTAGGGCTTACGCTGCTGTTCCGACTGTGAATGGAATAATAACCCATTGTATGAACACGTAACTCTAAAGTACAAAAATTGCTATACCCATTAAAGTAGGTACTACAAATTTACCGTACACTTAGATAGATAGATAGATAGATAAATGTTTTATTTGGATCACAAATGGACAGCACAAAATACAATAAAACATAAACAAGTAGGTAGGTATATAAAAAACTAGTTTAAAACTTATGAGTAGGTACAAGTCATAGTTTATATATTCTTATAGCTAAGCTTACATTCTAAAAAGTTATACCCACTAACTTATCCTACTCGTTACATGTAGGTGTGTCAGTGCTGCCGAAGTGAGCCAAAACGGATCAGTCTCAGCTTTATGCTGCACTTCAATGTTCATTACCTATTACACCGTGAAGCAAAACCAAACAAGAGCTCGTCTGATTTACCACCAATGAAAAGTATGCCTTGATTTTGTGGAGTAATGTAGGAATTTGCAAAATACTCTATTTTGCCTTTCTTGACTCATTTGACTGATGAATATGGAGATCCTGCGTTTTTACGAGTTTTGTCGTACTTTACGGTACATTGTATTTCGAAATAGGTAGTAAATTATTATTTACGGTTATTCCCTTAAGTCTTATTCCACACACTACACAGCTCAAAACTTACAGATTTTTTTTAGTTACTTGCATATAAATGGTAAGCAAACAAAATCTGATCGATTTTCCATTTCTAGAGTTTATTTGACGAGGATAACATGATATTTTACTTATAACTTTTAAAATATATTGTGTAGAAAATAAATAGATTCTATAGATCATTGGTATCACACCAATGAACTTACTACATTTATATTATACTAAATACTATTTCTGCTACTACGATGTCTTAGAAACACAGTTTCCTAAACGAGGTGTCGTGTAATAAAATAACTCAAAAAAATGTTCGAACTAATTGAAAACAGGGTGTATTTTTACGTAGGGCCGCCAAATTAAAGGCGCATAAACCGTGCTTCTTTGGACATGACTGGATTTTTCTTTTTTGGAAAACTTCTCTTTACATGTACACTCTATTAAAGACCTATGTCACCATGGATGTCGTAGATTAGGAATAAATCTAGGTCTATTAACTGCAAAGAAACATGATGTCCGGGAATAACCAAGCTGTGATGTAATCCTGACCCACGCGCAGAAAATCCAAACATTCACGGAAGTTAGGAAACGTGTTTCATTCACAATGTTGTTTGTTGTTCTTTTCGTAGTTTACCGACGGTAACTTGCGTTCTGACGGTATTACATACAGGTCGAAACAATTAGCTTCACTGGGCCAAAATAACAAAGAAGTGAAGTAAAGTTTTGACTTTACTTTACTTTTACCAAAATAACAAGAAGCCAAGTAAAACTTTTAAATACATCATGGTTATTAACACTAAAATCATTTACAACGAAAACTCAAAACTCAAATCATGGTAAATATCCCGTTGTAAATGATTTAAGCCAAGTAAAGTCAAAACTTTACTTGACTTACCTATTTGTTATTTTGGTTGCAACGTGTATACTCTAGCCATTCACAAGATCCAATGTTTGTAAACAATTCACAATACAAAAATACAGTATTTTTAGCGTCGAGTTTGAAAAATTGTTGTCAGCATTATGCATAGGAACGAGCAAACATCGATCACTTCTGCAAATTCTGTCGTAAAATCAACAAGAAACTGGTTTAGGTTAATTATGGGGGTCATGTTTACAAACGTTGAATCTTGAGTTTTGACGGAATAATATAGCCCCCATTAGTGAAATATTTTGTATAATCGGACGTAAATCCCGCAATGACTCAAAAAATATCTCTCCTTAAAGATAGTTGGCAGTTTTATTCTGCCTGTGAACACCAATCTTGAAATAGTAATCAGAATTATTTTGTACATTCTACACGCCGGTAAAGGAAACCACTATCGTGTCGGCGGCTCGCACAGAATCTCAATGAGTGACTCACGCGCATGCCACCGCAATCACCTACGAGATTCATTATACTACTCGCTATCAATGACGTCTGCGCCGAGTTTACATCTCCAGCTTTAAATAAACACATTTACAAACACGTCCGACGCTGATACTGTGTAATTTTTATCCCTTCGCGCATAGAAATAAAACAGATGAATCCGATAAAAGCTTTAAAATACGACGTGACGCTCTCAGATTGCCGCACCTATGGAATAGCACTGTAGAACTCCAGTCGTGACCATCACTTTTGATTGGTATTTGAAATGTGGCATTTATGTAGACTCTAGAGGATTCGGATCATTTGATGCTTTTGATTTGGGCGCCAGTTTGAATATTCCATTATTCAGAATTTTCTCGGTATTTTACAAATTAATCGGAAATTTTTAATTTTTCGCTTGTTGTCACAGTCTTGTCTCGGTCAATCATTCCCTTACGTTGTTACTCTACAAATCTATTTCTTAATTTCTGTATTAGCAAAGCCGTGGATAGCAAATATCCCTTCCAAACCCAAGTCTCTATAGTACATCCCAAGTTTTAGTTACGTAATTCTTCGACACTAATGAAAGCCCATTCCTCATCGTGTTTTATAACTGATTCATATTGTTTGTCGCGCGATAGCTGAGGTAGGTTATCTTCTAAACCTGATTCATTGTTTGCATTGTGTCCGGGTTTATTTAGTACAACTATCTAGAATATCGATAACTGGTTTTGATGATGTGTCAAATATTATTTTATTTACGTGACATGACATGCCTATTTGGAAAGATGGTGGGGCTGAGCTGAGGATTAGGTAGAGTGATCTGATCATGTTTGACGTTATTTTTATTACGTTTTTAGAAAGCAGTTTTCACAGTTAGTAGTTTTTCTTGTCATAAGTAGAGCTACATAAATTCATTGGCTATTCTAGTGAAAACGATGCGTCAGATAAAATTTACCTGCACCTGTACTGTACTTGTCACCATTCTCCTTGTAACTATGAGTCATCCTGTCTACCTTTTCATTAACAAATAAAGTACAACTTCAAATTGTCCCTCTACTATCGCAACAAACATTGCTTCAAATCGTGATGCAATCATGTCGAATGTATAACACAGCAATCATTCATTCATGATGTTGATGAGCGCCGGCGCATCCAATCATGTCGTAGCAGTCACTGTCAACTCACACGCTCTCTGTATGGACATGGTTGAGGAAAAGAATGCTCTACCAATCAGGGCCGTGTTACCTAACCGACTAGTTTTTGATTACTCATTCGCTTATGTGGTTTTCATCGTACTTGGGATTTCTCAGAAATTTTGACCTTTTCCCACTGGATAGGGCTGATTAAGCTAAAAGGGCGAACCTGGATGCAAGCTGGAGTATGCTGGATTAGCCAATCCATATAGATGATGATGATGAATGATGACGTCCTCCCAGCTGAATCTTTGGTTGGTGGAAATTTTAAGCCTGCACCACACAGCCCACACATATAGCATAGGTCCGAGATATGTCACTAGGTTACATAGATAAACACCCCTTCAGACTGCATATACCATACTAGCTGCATGCTAATTTCGCATGCGTGTGTGCGTGCGAAATGCAAATTACGTCACACTTCAGATAAATGCTCATATAAAAATAACTAGATATTCTATCTAAGTTCTGTAAACGGTATTAGGGTCTCAAATAATTTATCTTCGTGTATTTATTTTCTATGCAAGCTAATTTCTACAAACAACTACACGAAAACGAAATAAATATGGCTAGTACCAATTAGAAAAACACGAACAAAATGTATGGGGACAGTACGCGCTAAAATTTTGACTGATTCAAAAGACAAATGTCATCTTCTTCTTGGTTATTGGCCAGCCTTTTAGTGTTGCAATAGGTAGAATAATAACTATCCTTTGACCCTGTCAAAAGTTGTTCAAACAAACATAGTCTCTAACACGATGAAAAATCGGTTTACAATCGTCCGGGCGAGCCGGCCCACCGGCGGGCTCGCGCAAGTTTACGACTTTTCCGTTACATACCTATCGAGCCCGCCGGTGGGCTCCTGCAAGTTTAGAGGTTGACCATCCTTATCAATCATTAACATAGCAAATATCATCTCGGTCAGTTTATGTAATCAATTGTTATCCCCGATGATTCATCTCTTCATACCTACCGAATCATTACGATGTGATGACATCACATTATTGCAATTATTTCGGACGTGAGTTTAAATGCCGTTATTGAAGGCTTTTGTTATGATTGACCGTGACAAGTTTTTATTGAGTTCTCTTTTATGGTTACATGACGGTAATAGATAAATCAGCATGAATGAAAACGATTAAATAAGTATTAAATCGATTGTTGTTAAAATCTCTGCACTCTATCAAACGTTTACACCCGTAATACCCTAATACTCACACGCAACTACATTTATGCACGTCTCATCAAGTGACGTGAATTTTTAACAGGTTTTCATTGAAAACTGTCAAACTTGCTAAAGGTATTTAGTGACGCGAAAAAAAACAGTCAACAGTCAGGGAAAAGAAAAAGTCATTTACTGGCAACTCTTCCCGCGAGTGTCGTAAGACGCGACTAAGGGATATCCACCGTGGGACAGGCAGCAACGCCTCCTGCAGAACAATTCTTACACCGAACTGCGATCCTCAACCCGCATGCCCAGCGCGGTGATTATGGGCACTACCCCCGCCCGATAAAAGCCCGATAGAGCTCTTATCAGGAGGAGGCTTGCGTTCAGCTGTGGACTAATATAGGCTGTTGAGGCTGGGGATGTGTGATAGGCGGTGATGAATGGCTGTTGGTACAATATGGCTCCATCTGTCCCTTTTAGATGGGTTGTGAGAACAATTCCTTCACCTTATCTTGGACCTTGCAGACCGAAAGTACAAGTAATGAGCCACTCGGGCGAGTCACGACTCTACAAATCCTATGCGCTTTGTCCGAACACTGTTCCTTCTGAGGCATGCCACAGATGTCATTGCCGGACTGCCAACCCAGCTCGGAGCTCTTTTAGATTTTCCTTTTCGTTCGTTATGGGTCAGTCACATTTGTAAAAGCCTGGTGTCAAACACCTAATATTCGATTCATACATGCACAATGAGTAGCGGCTCACGCCTTCCCTCCGGAAATGAGGCAGGAAACCGCTGGGCTGTGACACCTCGGCCTGTCTCTGCGAATTATAACAATAGCAGCATTTTCATGAGAAATTATGGTTATGCGATCCCAAAAAATTAATGAATGATTTCATAATCAAGCCACAGTTTAAACAGCTGTTGTTTGATTTGCAAAGCGTAGTCATCATCATCAGACCGTACATTGCGTGTACGTCCACTGCTGGACATGGGCCTCCCCCAAACGACGACGCCACGAAGTGTCGTCGTGGTCGGAGCCACCTCCATCCACCGACTCCCTGCGACCGCTGCAATGTCGTCGATCCATCGAGTCTCCAGGTCTTCCCACACTCCGTTTCGCATTGCATCGTGGTCGCCACTCTTGAACCTTTTAGCAAAGTGTAGCAGAAAAGCCAAACGATTTATGTAGGGACTTTTTTCAAGTGTAAATCTACTGTATCCACGGAAATAAAGCATTTTTGATTGATTGATTTGAGTAGTGTGATGCATACTCTAAATTGAAATTAATTGATTTGAATTACAAAAGACTAGACGATCGCCTCGCGGTTTCGCCCGCGTAGTTCCCGTTCCCGCGGGAATTCCGGGATAAAAATAGCCTATGTCACCCCCTGAAAAGTAAGCTTCCTAACGGTGAAAGAATTTTTCAAATCGGTCCAGTAGTTTCGGAACCTATTCAATACAAACAAACAAACAGTCAAATCTTTCCTCTTTATAATATTAGTATAGATATGGAGCTACCTGTAGACTGTTTGCAACAGTCTGCAGTTAGCTCAATTGTTTCAATTGTAAATACTATTATAATTTTCTTTATGAATAAAGGCTATTATAAAATACATTTTGAATTAAAACCAAATTCCCTCGCAAATGTGTCGGATTCATCATCTACTTTGTAGAGTCGGTACTATACAAACTACATAATTCATATACATACATTATTTGGATGATTGGCCTCCAAATAATGTACTTTTCTTGATACCAATGTGCTATGGTAATAATTAATAACTTACAACAGTACAAGAGCAACAATGTCACAAAGACGGCAAATGAACCCTTCCACTTCCAGACATGTTAGAAGCTAAGTCCGGAAATTGGAAGACTTAAAAGTTTCCCTTTCCTGACTCGGTAATGGACTTTAGCGGTCCTTTTCACCCCCCGCGAACTTGCCTAATGTGTTGAAAGCTTTTGCACAGGGCCTACAGCTGTTTACATATAAGTTAGTAACTTTTGACCTCATGTTTTAGCCCCTATCGCGACTCGCGCTAAAGTTCTCTCTTTGTTGATTTACCTATGTCATTGTTTGTTCTGGGTTCTTGTTTTGAAGTTATGAATTACTAGCTTCTGCCCGCGGTTTCGCACGCGTGGTTTCTATAAACGTTTAAAGGTGATTTTTATCCCATGGGAACTGATTTATGGGATAAAAAGTATCCTATGTTTGATTCCAGGATTAGAATTACCTGTATGTAAATTTCAGCCCGATCCGTTCAGTAGTTTTGGCGTGAAGAGGTAACAAACATTCATCCATACATCCAAACTTTCGCATTTATGCTATTAGTGTGATTAGTGTGATATTAGTGTGATTAGTGTGATGTACTAGCTGGCCACTAGTGACTAGTATTTACTATTTAGCGATGTTTTTGCCTCGGTTCTAGGTTTTACATTCTTAATTAAATTATTGAAGAAACTTAGAAATAACCTTGATCCGCCGTCGCCAGCTTTGAGGAGACGAGAATGTCCACATCGACATTGAGAACTAACATTACAGTGATCTTTCGCTCGATCAGTGGGATTATTACGATGACCCCTCGGTTTATTTTATTTTTCTGTCACTTGGCAACGAAAGCTGCTTCTGTTGTAATGGTGACATCATAATACCACTCGAACGTAACGTAGGCGAGCGTAATTGCAGTGTACCTACGTACCTGCTTGTTGGGTATAGGTACTTCATGTGCATTGCGTCGACTGTTTCTGATACAAAGGGCGTAAAGACCATTTTAGGCAAAACGACTTTTTGACAACCTTACATAATTTTTCACGATCTTTCGATCTGTGTATCTAAAATATCGCTACGACGAAAGAAGTGGTTCTTACCACCTAAAATTTAATTTTATTTTTATTTTGCAAAAAATATATATGGTTTATAAAACGTGAAGAATTACCCTTGTATGTACTTAAATGGCTGTTACTTTAGACGTTTGTTACCAGGCCATTTATTAATGGGTCTTAAATTAGGTCGTTAATAAAAAAATTTTAGTTATTCAGGGGTGTAAGTCCATGCTCACTTTTAAACAAACGCTCGTATATAACTGTAATTAAATGAAACAAAGGACAGCCCAAATATAAGAACTTTCTTCCTTAAACCAACTTTATAAGTAGAAAAACAATGAAGTTATGTAAAAACAGATATTTATTATTTTGTTTTTTGCTTATTACCACAAGGTGATTTGGAGTTACGCCCTTTGTATCGGAAACAGTCGGTATATTATAGTTAGAATATTACTTATTCCGCTTGTAAATGTTTTTTTTATTTTTTGCGGTAGGTGTAAATACTAATCCCTCGGGAAACAATTTATGGGACCATCTCGGGATTATTCTCTATACATACAACTGCCGACGACCTCTGTGGCGCAGCGGGCGAAGGTCCGCCTGCGACGCAGGAGGTTGCGGGTTCGATTCCCGCCTCGGGACAAATGTTTGTACGATCTGCAGATATTTGTCCAGCGCGTTCTGGATGTTTTCTATGTATAATAAAAAATATCTATCTATGTAGTGTACTGTATTAAGTATATCAGTCATCTAGTACCCATAACACAAGCTCTGCTTAGCTTGGGGCTAGATGATGCTGTGTGGATTGTCCAGCATTATTTATTATTTAATAACTGCAAAATAATCATCCGGATCGGTCCGTATACATATAACGGAGAAATCGACGTACATACATAAAAAATATACATACAGCCGAATATAAAACAGCGTTTCTTCGAAATCGGTTAAATATTCCAAACCCCGTATTGTAATATCCTACTTCCTACTAATATTATAAAGCCGAAAGTTTGTGAAATGTAAATATTTGTTACCTAAAATCTCCAAAACTACTGAACAGGTCATGATTGAAATCTGGCGTACATTTAGGACATAGCTTAAGGCGAATAGTAGGGTGGATAGTGGCGCCACTACATATTTAATTTTATAATTACGTTATACAAAGGAATTATCAAGAAATCGGACCGCGCGTAGACGATATCCTTCATAAGCTTTTTTTAAATGTATCTGTTATAGTTTTGTTTTGTGTTATTCAATCAAAAACCTTGTTTGGAGAGCTTGGTGGCCACCAATAGGAAATAAACTCTTGAAACAAGTATCTGCCTAAATAATACAGTACAAAACTATTAAAGATACATTTAAAAAAAGCTTATGATAGATATCGTCTACGCGCGGTCCGATTTTTTGATAATTCCTTTGTATAACGTAATTATAAAATTAAATATGTAGTGGCGCTACTATCCACCCTACTATTCGCCTTAACTTAGATAATAGGCTACTTATTATACCGAAAATACGCGTGCGAAGCCGCGGGCACAAGTGCTCTCTATACATACAATTAAATCCTATCTGAATCTACCTCTCGTCAGTTGATTTACGCACAATGAACAACACAACAAAATGATATTTCGGATCGTAACGTCTAGTTGGATTTGACGCTCTAATTGGCACTAAATGCCCCTTTAAAGTACACAGTTTCTGTATTCATTATTATGAATGAACAGTGCCGTGTGGTGACGGCTTAGAATTTGCACCACCCTGACTCTTCCTGCGGGTGTCGTAAGAGGCTTCTAAGGGATACCCACCGTAGTGCGGGCAGCAGCGCCTCCTGCAGAAAAATTCTACCACCAAACTGCGAACCTCAACCCGCTTGCCCAGCGTGGGGATTATGGGCATTACCCCCTCAGGGGGAGGCCTGCGTCCAGCAGTGGACCAATGAGGTGAGGATGAATGAACAGTGATGAGGTACAGCATGTACTAAAGATCTGTGAATTTCGCCTTTAGTAAGATTGATCACAGCCATCGGTTAAGAAAAATCAAGATTTATTTTTATCCAAAAATATCTGATTTATTAAAATCTTTATTCATATATTTCATTCTGTCATACATGTTCTGTTAAAAAAAATCATTCTCGATGATATGCCTATTTATTTTTAATTTAAATTTATACGAGGGCTATGACTTCCCGCAAACACATAGGTTTATCATCTTATTTTTCTGACATCTTGCAGTATTTAAAGTTATGAAATTAATGTATGAAGGAAACTATGAAAATTCGTGAAAATGATTAAGTTTAGAGGATTCCCGGATTCCTCAACCACCTCCCTTTGGACACTCCGTATACATTTTTGACTGCTCTCTGTTTATATTTCAGTAAAAAAGACTGATGTAAATCTCATTATTAAAAAAAAAAAAAAATCACTGATTAAAATAATCTCAACCCTGAACTTATCACGCCAAAACTTAATGAAATAAGGTTAAGATATAGAAGGTATCCCAAGAGCCAACCCGATCCCGGAAAAACGCGTGCGGATTGAAAGTTAGTAACTTAAAGTGACCAATGAAAAAATGTAGCCCAAGTTTTAAGTGTTAATGAATCCTTCTATCTATACGAGTATTAATATTATGAAGAGGAAAGATTTGATTGTTTGTTTGTATTGAATAGGCTCCGAAACTACTGGACCGATTTTAAAAATTCTTTCACCGTTAGGAAGCTTACTTTTTAGGGAGTGACATAGGCTATATTTTATCCCGGAATTCCCACGGGAACGGGAACTACGCAGGTGAAACCGCGAGGCAATCGTCTAGTAGACAAATATTTAGAAGCTGACACGATCCCGTTTTGTTTTCCGTATTCTGTACATATTTGTATGAAAAAACCAAAAGACAATCGCGCAGGCTTTTAAAAAATTACATTATATTCTATTACGAGAAGGTGGGTTGATCTCCTCCCACCTTGCGGGTCAGAACAAATAAAACTCTGGCCCAGTTTCGCCAAATTGGCTCGCACGACCATATTGTAATTTGTGTCACTGTTTTCAGTGCTTCGCAAAAAAAACATTAAATTTTATCATGAGTAACACACGCCTAATTAACGCTAGCAGCATAACTCATTTACGCTGTGTATTAATTTAGTTAGATTAGTTACATCAAGTCACAACTCATTTGAATGCATAATTGTGTTGAGCTAATTGAGTTTCTGATTTACTTTATGCAAATACACACAATGTCATGGCTCTGGAACCAAATTATCTTCAATTTCGGGAAACTGCTTTCAGCTAAATTAACTAGGCGAGTATAAGCTTTGTTTAATTTTATGCTTATTCATTTTCAGTCTTATTATTTCCATAGAGTGTTCGCAGTTTCGCACGCGTTGTTTCTATGGAAACGTTTAAAAGTTATTTCTATCCCAAGGGAACTGATTTATGGGGAAAAGTGTTGTTCCAAGTGCAGTCTATGCAAAATTTTAGCCCGATGCGTCCAGTAACTTTGACGTGAAAAAGTGGGTAATATATCACCTTCATCCATCAAAACTTTCGCATATAAAATAATCTGATTTTCTAAAATATGCTAGGAATTTATGCAACATTTTTCGGCCTAACTATAACACAATGCTTTTAAAACCTAAATGTTGTCTATTTAAGGTTTGCAATCGCAAAGCACGACCGTTATCCTTTAGTGAATCAAAGCTCGTCTCGGCTATAACGGTAGAACCGGTTCAATGCAGCTCAAATCTCGGTAAATGTTTAGTGTTTAGGTTAGGTTCTTAAAACAACCTATGTAGGCGTCTCAAGCGATATAATGGCGATGGTTTTTAAGACTACACTTGGGTTTTTACGTCTATTCTAAAATAATAAATTATGGGAGAGCACAAAAGAACACAGAGAAAGCGACGTAGAAAAGGGTTCCATAATTTCTGTTATTGAAAAGTCTTTGCACAAAATCAAAGACATATACCTCTATGTCCTTTCTCTTGTCATTCCCTCACTCTCATAATCCGATGGTACGGCAGACCGACACGACTAGGGAGAGGTCAAGCGCAGGACCAACGGCTTAACGTGCTTTCCGAGACACGGGGGTGTAACACCGCCAACTTCCTGACTCCGGGCTGCTACCGTGAATTTTTCTTACTAGTAAAACCCCATAACAACTATTTGCCCGACCCGGGATTTGAACCCAGGACTTCATCAGCGGTTGAATAGCTAGACCAACGAGGCAGTTCCGAAATAACCCACCTTTGACACAACTTGTGGAACCTTGCAGATAATAATTTACGCAGATTTATTTATTGCTGATTGCTTTCAATACAGCGTTCCATTCGACAATGTCAAATCTAAGAAATTAAATAATATCCCTAAAGAAATCGACTCTTAAGTCAATTGAACTCGTAGCGCTTTCCCTTACTGAGGAAAAGGTTTCGGGTTCAAGTCCCGTCGAAGTCGAAATTTTTGGGATATTAAATAATTTCTTACTTTGGCTTACGCACTAACGAAAACCAGTAAATTAGTCATGTTATATCTGGCAACCCTGATTATAATTAAATAGAGGCCTGTCCATTTAATAAAAGCCAAAAAGCGCTTATCAGTTGCAGTCATGCGTCCAGCAGTGGACAATATGTAGATGAAGATGATGTAGCGGCTTGCCCAGCGACTGGCTTTGCCATCCTCTCAGCTAACGTCCGTTTCCAGAGGAAAATTCATCTTGGTAATCTCGTAACTAATTTTAAACTTTAACATCACGTCATTAGATCTCAATTCCATTATCTTTCAAAAGAACAGTTAGACAAAAGGTCTAAGTACAGGTATTTGAATGCACTCTACTTTCACAATGACCCAAAATGCTCTTGATTGTTTTCGAATGATGATGTATGGTAGAAAGTATCTCTGCTCTAAATGCGATAATGGTGAATTTTTAAAGGCTGGCGCAATAGTCTTTTGTTTTTCGTAAACTGGAGACCTGTATTTGTGATGTCGTTGTCAGCGTGGATAATATCCACACATTGGGATAATGTCACAAATCCTGTCCTCCATCGGCAGACGATCGCGCCAGCTTTTACAAATATACCTATAGAAGGTACCTTCTTTTGTTACCCGACTGCTCAAGAAGCAGGGTTTTGTTTTCAAAGGCTGTTATCAGAAAAAGCATTGGGTTGTGCCGCTGATAATCAAAATGTAAGAGCAAAATAATAAAAGTCTACCATCGCATAAGAACTGGTAGTATAAAATAAATAAAACTTATTTTAATCAGTCTAAGATCGTCAGGTCGACGATATTTCGCATAAAATGTTCCATACGTGGTCGTAGAAGTTTTGAAACCCGGCATTAAATTACGTAAATCATATTCACAGAACTCTTACGTGCGATTAACAATAAATCACTATTTTACACCTACAAAACAATACACGGCAGAGTTCCCACGTTTGCTTTTACCGCTATAAACTGTTCGGTACGAACAGAGACCTCGCAATTATATACTGATTAACGAACAATCTGCAACCAGTAAAATATAAAATTCATTGACAACTTTAACTTCGCACGCGGCATCGCAATTTTTTTTTAAGTTAGCTATATTTTAATCCAGATCTAGGACTAGATCTATGCCCAGCCCGATCCGTTGATTAGCTTTAGCGCGAAGAACTAAAAAACATCCAAACTTTCGCATTATAAGTAGATTAAAATTAAATCTTTGGTCTTCTATTTATGCACATAGGTATACCCACTTTTACTACTTTATCTCTTTGCTAACCTTATTGGGAGAGAGAGACAACACACTTCCATCAGGAAGAGAACTCTTTTTAGGGTTAAGCTCGCCTTGCCATTATTTTTCTAGTTTAATGTTTATTTTATCGTGCAGTAGAATTAAGAATCAATCTTTAAGACCTGGCTTTGCTCGTTCGATGACGCTGAATATTTACATTACCGGTAATTGTGTTAGCTGACCTACTGTCCTAGATTGAATATGACATCGACACACCCGTACTAGCACATTGTAAACATATGGGACTTTGTTGTTTTAAACGCAAGTTTTTCTAGTTACCAGGCCACAGATAACCACTATCTTTTAACACTTCTGATTGATAAAAGGCCTCAAGACCGTCTCTTCAAAACGAGAGTGAAAAGGTCTTCTAGTCCTTCGTGTATTGTACATAGTCGGTCTCGCCGTCACTTAAGCCATCCATAACATATGACACTGGCGATTTAAAAGCCAGGCGATTGCGCAGCGAGCACGTAACGACGACGCCGCGGGCGCGCAGCGAGCTCGGCGTGCTATCCGCGTTTATAACACTGGCGTCGACGGCGCAGGCGCAGGGTAGACTTTCTGCACCTGGGTGAACTAAGCAAAATGGCACCCGGTAGACTTAATGCACCTGGTTGTATTAAGTGCTACGCATGGTAGACTTGGTGCACCTAGGTGAACAAGCTTCAGTTGAGCTACCTGTAGATTGTTTGCAACAGTCTGCAGTAAGCTCAATTGTTTCAATTCTAAATACTAGTTCTAATTTATTTCTATTAGTTGATTTTAATTTTCTTTTTGAATAAAGTTATCCACAAATGTCTATTACCGATTTTTACAAAAATGCTTAAAGCCGCGCGTTTCATTTTAGTCTTTGTTCATCAATCTATTTAATCCACTGCTGGACATAGGTCTCCCCTAATGAGCGCCTTAGCGTCCTGTCTTCAGCTTGCCGCATCCAGCATCTGCCTGCAGTCTTTTGCAGGTCGTCATCCCACCTGGCCGGAGGGCGTGTTAAAATAAATAAATAAGACTGCATCCTAGACTGGATGAGGCACAGGACTGATTGAGCTGGCGAGAAAAAGAGGAGACATATGCCCAGCAGTGGGTGTCATGTCATGATGATGATGAAAGCCTTCAGCTCTTTAAACGTTGTATTTACTTATTCAGTTGCATAATTAACCGGTTTCCTCCCATTGTTGCAGACAGTGCAACACGGGTTCCCACACAGAGCATCAGCACTAGCTTGGGACCCACTCCTCAGACTGGCTGCTCTGGGCACAGCCACAGGCGCCCTGAAGGTCTACGGACGGCCTGGAGTCGAGCTGTACGGCCAGCATACGAACCCAGAGATCACTGTCACACAGATACGGTTTATTCCTGGTAAGTACAAAACCTGGGTTTTCACTATTCACTAGCCAAACTCAATGTAGAATATTTGTAAACAACAGCCTATATTGGTCCACTGCTGGACGCAGGCCTCCCCCTGATAAGCGCCTTATTGGGCGGTAATGCCCATAATCCCCACGCTGGGTATGTGGGTTGGGGATCGCAGTTCGGTGGTAGAATTGTTCTGCAGGGGGCGCTGCTGTCGCCCCCGGTGGATATCCCTTAGTCGCCTCTTACGACACCCGCGGGAAAAGCTGGGGTGGTGCAAACTCTAAGCTTACACCTCACGGCATCACGACAAACAAACCAAATCAGAATCTGAAATATATTTATTGTTAACTGTTGTACAAAAATGATCTTAGTTATAAAATAGTGTACAGTTTGTACAGCTTATCTCTAATAGACTTATCTATAATACAATAAGTTTTAAATAGGTACCTTTATAGGTAGGTATATATTAATTAACATTCCAAGTTATTTATTTTATTTACTTAAAAATATGAAATACCATTAGGGAACCATCATGTATCAAAGAATTCTTTGAGCGAATAGAAAGCATTTGATTCTAACCATTTTATCCGACGAAATAAACGACGACACAAATAATTAAAACTCACTTGCTTGGCGTAGACTTTCAGTAAGCAATATATTGCATATAAAAAGACGCGGCAACAGAGTGAATTTTGGGTTTAGTATGGGCGGTTTGTTTGTGTATAGTTGATGCTTTTTCGCTCAATTACCACCACGCTGCATATTGCGTGTTGACGCACCTACACACAAAAATGTACCTACTTATGTCCATAAAACAATTGCTTAGTCTTAACTAGTGCTCTCCTGACACCCAAGACACAAGCCTAGTGCTTAGTTTGGGTCTCACCAGAAATCCCTAAGTATGTATATATTCGGTAATTAAATGATTTATGATTTATGACTTGCGGGAGTGCAGATCTGCATCATCATACCTTGCGTCTCGATCTTTGTCCTGCAGCTTCTACAGACTGATCACCCATGCTTTAAGCCTCTACCCCGCAGCCGCGATTTTGAAGCGCGACACAAGACGCGCTTCAAAATTGCGGCTGCGGTGTGTCGCGCGATTTGTTGCAATATTTGTTTGCAGTACATTTTGTACTAAGATGCATACGATCTAACGATATATCGCGGCTGTGGGGGGCTTTACTGGCCAAGTGGAAAGCTTAATTTTCGTAGCTAAGCGGTTCTGTCGGTAGCTTAGATACATTCTACGCTTTAGCTGCATCGTCTGCATTGGGCAGAAATAATGGATGGAGCAAATATAACCAACAGAATAGTGCATAGCACCTCAGGCGGTCCTTAGGCATGGTCGGTATTCCAGCAAGAATTATTCTCTATGTTGACTGAAGCCAGTTTAGAGCCATTAGACCCTGACACAGAAAAAAAGTACCTAGAGATAATAATACCTCAAACCGTAGCTTTTCAGACACAAGACTTAAAATCAATTGTCTTCACGACGAATCTTCGTAAAATCTTATTCTCACAAAGCCCATTGATTTGGTTTCAAGCCTCCCATTGTTCAGAACAGAGAAAACTTCGTTCTAAGTGTTTGTGAATAGGCAGTAGTGAAAGATAGCGGTTATCATAACATTCTCTTTCATTTGAAACAAGGCGTGGTTGATAACGCACCTAATAACTAAAACACGTCATTGCGTCATGGAAGGGGAATTTTCACGGAAATTAGGACTTTAAAATAATACGAATAACTGCTGAGGGTTCATTTAACTCTTGTTTCGATGAAATATGCCGGTAAATTCTTGAAATTTTTGATCTTGAAGTATGTGAACTAGTATTTTACTCAATATTGGACTTAAGGGTAAATTACTTCGATGAGGTAACTGGCCCCTAGCGCCTTCTCCACCGGTCTACCTCGATCGATGGTAAATGACGACCGATATGGCGCGGCGGGCGAAGGTCCGCCAGCGACCACTTGGAAACGTTTAACGCATTCACTGCCCAGCCTCGGCGGTGCGACCCGCAGGGGCGGCGCCACACGAGGGTCGAGAGGCTCGTCTGCGTCTTGAGCCATGAAAGTGTTAGTTATCGCATTTACTGCCCACCCTCGGCGGTGCGACTCGCAGGGGCGCGCCGCCGCCGCCACACGAGGGTCGAGAGGCTCGTCTGCGTCTTGGGCCATGAAAGTGTTGGAGGTCATTTCTATCCCATGGGAACTGATTTACGAGATAAAAAGCGTATGTTTGATTCCAAAGGGGTAAGTCTATTTGACGTCAGTATCGAGACGTGACCGTGACGTCTGCTTTTTCCATACAACTTGGCACAGCGCCTCTATCGTGGGTCTATCGTATTGTGATGGGGGTGGACGGGGAACTACGCAAATCCCCATACAAAAATTAGACGTCACCAATCACCATCACGTCTCGTTACTAACGTCAGATAGGCTCACAACTTAGGCCTAGAATTTCCTATCACCATCAGCCCGTATACGTCCACTGCTGAACATAGGCCTCCCCCGAACGACGACACAAATACTGCCCTGCACTCTTCGTAAGGAGGGCAGAATAGCTGTCTTGAGCCGCCTCCATCCACCGCCTCCCCGCGACAGCTACCATGTCGTCGGTCCATTGAGTGTGAGGTCTTCCCACACTCCGTGTAGCATTGCATCGCGGTCACCACTCGAGAACCTTTACTCCCCAACGGTTATCGGTTCTGCGAGCTATATGGCCTGCCTATCTTTAGGGAACCGCTATTTTTAGGGAACCGATTTATATAAAAATATAAATCGGTTCCCTAAAAATAGCGATAAACATAATTTTAATACCAGAAATAAACATAAACTCGCTGTGCCCACAACTAGACTACACAAAATAAATGTATCTTTTAAAGGGCAATGTATACGCTTCTACAACAAAACTCCTAGTGAGTTGCAAAAATTATCAGTAAATAAATTCAAACAAATTGTCAAAACCTTGCTGTGCAAAAAGGCTTACTATAAAATATCAGATTATCTAGAGGACAAAAAAGCTTGGGACGGGTTTTGCTCCAACTCGAAAAATAACAACTAACAGGCTAAAGGTTTCTTCGTCGCTTCTTTACTTTAGTCTACATACCGAAGCGACAGAAATAAAAAAAATATCACTTTATTTCCGTGTCAGTGATTAGTTTTATATTTTGACCTTTTCTAAGTGTACATTTATTGTATTTATGGAAATAAAGAGTTTTTGGTTTTTTTTATTTTTGATTATCGCCACATCAGCCTGCTAACTCTGAGAGCTATGTCGGTTACTCTGGTTCTTCTACGGATTTCCGCATTCCGGATCCTATTGCGTATTTGGCCGGAATTTTGCATAGGTAATTCAGAGTTTCTCACACTGAATTACCTATGCAAAATTCCGGCCCGATTCGTTCAGTAGTATTGGCGTGAAACAAACATCGATACATCCAAACTTGCGCATTTATAATATTAGTGTGATTAATATAATAGTTTCCACTTTCAGGTACTGGTAGACTAATATCGCTCTGCGACGACAACAGCCTCCATCTATGGGAAATTAATGAGAAATCCCTCGTGGAACTGCGATCCCTCACATTCGAAGGGAAGAACAAAAAGGTTTCTGCCGTATGCGTCGAGTCTTCGGGCAAGCACCTTCTGTTGGGCACGGAAGGCGGCAACTTGTATAGCTTAGATTTAATCACCTTGACGGTCACAGAAGATGTTATTTACCAAGATGTTGTTATGCAGAAGTAAGTCCTATTACTAATTTACTTAAAGTTTACTAAAATTAAGTTAACTTTAGTTGTGATACCTAAGGCCCTACCCCGACTTAACTAGCGCCGCAACTTGTTTTATGTTATTATTAGTATAAACAAAGGAATTTTATAAATCCATTGGGCATTTTATGGTACCTATCATAAGCTTATTTTAATCCCTCTATGATAGTGTTATTTTGTATAGTTTAGGCAGAGATGCGAAAACAGAGTTTGATGGCAACCAAGAGCAGATAAACTAATGTCATCATAAGTTAATTTGTGGGTTTGACTGAAGCAGAAGAACACTTTGAAATACCCCAGTAAGCTTACAACAACCACAAAAATAGCTCGAAAACAGATAAATATCCGAGTTATATTCATACATTTATTCGTCGTAGGAGCACAGAGCACACTTAGTTACGTCAATTTACATTTCACTTATAATAAAGATAATCTATAAGTACTAAGACAAAATCAATAATAAAAGCAACACAAAACAAAGTTATTAAATCTATCTACCCCTAGCTTCCATAGTGATCTCTTTTAATCAATAATAAATAAATAATGAATCCACACAGCATCATCTAGCCCCAAGCTAAGCAGAGCTTGTGTTATGGGTACTAGATGACTGATATACTTAATACATTACATAGATAGATATTTTGACGAGTATTATACATAGAAATACCCCGAACACCCGGAACAAATATTTGCAGATCGTATAAACATTTGTCCCAAGACGGTAATCGAACCCGCAAGCTCCTGTCGCGGGCGGACTTTCACCCGCCACATCGGTCGTAATTTGATCTGACTTCAAATCTCTTGCGCGACGCGCAATCAGGGCCACTTAAAGCAATAAACATCTGCCCTCTTTAGTTATTTACTTTGTTTTCGCCATTCCAGCTGTCCAGAAGACTTTAAAGTAAACCCAGGCGCAGTGGAAGCTGTCTGCGAGCACCCCAAGGTCCCAAGTCGGCTTCTCATCGGCTACAACAGAGGGCTGGTCGTGCTGTGGGACAGGGGGACATCAGCGCCCACTCACACGTTTGTGTCTAACCAGCAGCTGGAGAGTTTGTGCTGGAATGATGACGGTACGTTCTGTACGCGAGATCTAACTAAGAACCTTAGATATCCAGCTCTACCGTATATTTTTCAGACCAAATCTTCATTACAGCCCGTTCCCACTTGTCGGGTGTCGGGCCCGACAGAAAATCGGACATAACATTTTATATGAAAACAGATAAGTGTGAACAGCGTCATATAAAATATTCGGCCACTAGAGCAGCCGATTTTCTGTCGGGCCCGATACCCGACAAGTGGGAGCGGGCTTTCAGATATCACGACACTAGATTTGGTCAGATTTAAGATGTTTCTAGTAGATTTTTAGCAGAAAAGATTTAGTAAAATATTTAAACTTTCAAAACTTCTGAAAGTTTGGACATAAGGCTAGTGTCCTAAAAAAATCTAATTACTTAGTCCGTCAGTTAGATTATCAGAAGATATTGGACATGTATTTTTTCTTTTCTCGATTAATTGACTGTACTTGTTAGAAAACCGGGTCAAACGGGACATGAAAAAACGAAGCGGGTCAAACGGGTACTTTTTTAAAGATAGGGTCAGAACATGCGGGTCAGAAGGGTCTGAGACCAATAAAAATTATAAAGATATGGCCAGTTAAACTTCCGCGTGACGACACTTTTTAGCAAGGTGTGATGTCACTAAACCCCACTCCCAAACTTTGATGCAGTTTTTTTAATTTTTTGTTTGGTTGACAAAAGAAAAAATATGTGCATTCTAATAATCTAGCTGACGGACTAAATTGAAAAATATTTTTTTTACCAAGGACACTATTGCCACCAATAAGATTTTCCTCACTTTTAATCAAACCACTATATGGTTGTAATTGACCATTTTTAACTTGTATCGCATTCGCACGACAAACTTGTTACGAACTGCACGTACAAATTGCATGCACCAATTTATATGCAATCATTTACGATAAGTTTCTGCGCCCTAAGTTTCTGAACTGTATTATGATGCAAAGAAAGTAATTTTAAGAAATAGTTACATAAAATAAGATTTTTATACATAATATGGCATACATAATTAATGTATTGTAAAACAGTTATACAATAGACATAAGATAAATAGAAATACGATTATATAAAATAAGACTGTAAAAAGTCGTATTGCATGAACGCCAAATTCTTATTGCAGTTTCTAATCAGTGTTTCTTCCACAGGAGAGCACTTCACATCATCACACAACGACGGCTCCTACGTCACGTGGGAGGTCGCGGGCGCGGCCAGCGACCATCCCCTAAAGGAGCCCGTGACCCCGTACGGACCGTACCCTTGCAAGGCTATTTCCAAGATACTGACGCGGACTAGCGTTGACGGGGAGGAGATCACTATATTTGCCGGTTAGTATAGTTGTTCTATCTCACGAAGTCCGTTTAGCCCTGGTTGTAGTAGTGACTTTGCGCATAGTTGTCATGTTTAGTTTAGTTATTTATTTTTAAGAAAATTTTCTTACACGTCGAACTAACTTAGCTAGGTACAGAATAATGTAAAAACTAAGTACAAATAATTGTCCTTGGTAATCTTACCAAGAGTATTTAAATATTATTATAATTATAAGTGTGGATCTATGACATCGGCGTCAACAAATTTGTCATCGAAGAACTCTTCTAAGCTGTAGTATGCCCTGTCCACTAGGATTCTCTTCAGTTTGTCCGTAAATATTGCAGTCGATGCGGCACTAGTTATAGAGTCCGGTAGATTCTTGTAGATTTTCACTCCTATGTAGTCAATTTTGTGTTTTGCTTTCGCTAATCTTATTTTGGGTAGCGTTAATCGATGACGATGTCTAGTGTGGTAGTTGTGGGCATGCTGACGGTACTCGCTACTAAAATCTGACGTGAATACAATGAGCACTAGTTACCCGGACCGCGTCTCGGGCGAGACTGATTGCTTCTGAGCTTACGCACACTAAAACAATGTGAAGGTACATGCATTCACTATGACATACTACATAGCCCAACGGTCTTCGTGAGATAGAAGAACTGTATCTATCTATTCGACCGCAAGATGTAGACTGTTGCTGAACAAAATCGTAGAAAAAATATTAACTAAACACAAACGGACAATGAACATAGGATTTCTGACAGCTTTCCGAAATAGCGCGCATTCGTAATGCTGAAGGCAGATTTTCGGTGGTAGCTAAGCTGGTTGCTACGATGGTAGCTAGGCAGTTTTCTGATTAAGGACTAAGCCACGGGCCTAGCTATCGAATTCAGATTCGATCAAAGCAACCGGTCCATCTAGCCCCCAACAGGTTATACTCTACCATCAGGTTGTAACCTAAATGTTCAATTTAACATTTAGGTTACAGCCTGCAATGCGGCCGTAACCTAAACGTTCCATTGGAAATTTCTAAAAACAGCATCCTTACATAAGTTTTGTTCCACAGGTGGCATGCCCCGATCATCGTACGCCGACAAATACACAGTGACAGTGCAACAAGGCGAGAAGCATGTCGCATTCGACTTCACAAGTCGAGTGATAGACTTGTTCACGTCCACGCCGGTGCCACCAGATGGCGTGCCTCTGCAGGAGGAGCGGCCGGAGACTCCTGCGCAGCTTCAGATACATACTGTGAACCAAGTCGCCGCTGCTCTGGTGAGTTGTAGAGATATGTCGCATTCGACTTCGCAAGTCTAGTGATAGACTAAACTTAGTGAAAGATATCGGCACACCCATTTATACTTCTATTCCTTATTCACCCCTTTCAACATTATTAATTGAGACAACAGGAAGGTAAGGTCTCTGTTTACCAACAGATAATCAGACAAATAGGCAGATTCGTCGATGAACTTTGACTTATCTATCACTTTGCCAAATTAAATTAAGATCCGAACAGCTTTTTCTTGAAAATGTAACACACGTCTTGTGTGTTTTATAAAGAAACAATTAAGAGCCATTCCTGTCTGTATGCCTCTTATTTTTAGGCGACTGAAGATTCCAAACTTCCGGCATAGATATTGAATTAAAACTGTAACACAAATTACAACTGAAATCAAACCGTGACTGTTTAACAACAGGGCTCATTTTCCAGGTGGTGCTAGCTGAAGAAGAGTTGGTGGTGATAGACCTATGCGATGCAAAATGGCGGCCGTTGCGGCTTCCCTACCTCGTATCTATACACGCGTCGGCAGTGACCACGTCCCAGTTGGTGGATAACGTCGCTGATAATGTTTACGACAATATTGTTGCTGCAGGTATAATCTTTGATAAAAAAGCGATTAATTTATTTGTTTATATTTTTACAATTTTGGAGAAACTTACAGCTAGGTTTACAAATTTCAGATGAACACTATAGAAAAAGCCTGGATAGACCAGAGCATGTTTGTTGACGGCTAATTACAAGTTTCCGCAGATATATTGCCAATGAATTTACTAAAAACTGAAAAAAAATGCCCGTGTTATCCAGTAGTTCGATTGTGCATTGTGGCGTATAGTTCCTTCTTTCCCATCGTTTTCAAACCAAATTAAAATACAATACAATTGTGTGAGGTGGCTCTAACTTTTCAATTGATAAAAGCAGAAAATTGAAATTCGAAGCCATATCTTTATCAGTTTACAGCATACTTTTATTTTCATTTATTTGTGTTTTACAATAATTAACTACCAGGTCCTCTGTTTTAAATAAAAACATATTTAATCTCAAGCTAACTAAAATCGTATTTCAGTTTGTCATGTTGAAATGTTGTTGGTAGGAGGAGTAGTCATTGAGTAAGTAGGTCATTGAGTGACGTCGTACATTAGGTATGTACCTACACTACAATGTTGGGTCTATTCACCACCTCCCTTTGCCCCATGTTAAATAGGAATATATCTGTATTCTGTATTAATCGCAATTATTTAACCATTAACCTCTTCCAGGGCAACAGCAAACTGAGAACGTATACTCAGACAGCGCGTGGCCCATATCGGGCGGTATCGTGGAATCCCCGGAGTCTGCCGATCGTCAGCTGTTACTGACGGGTCACGAGGACGGGTCCGTTCGCTTCTGGGACGTCACCGGAGTCACTATGACGCCGCTGTATAAATATACCACTGCTCAGCTTTTCAGGTAAACACTGCTTTAAAGTTATAGTAGTATTGAATTGAAATAATAGCTAATTCATAAATTGCCTATCCTGCTGCCTTAGGCTAGAATAAATAAATGTTTACGGGATCGGCAAAGCGCGTGTCGTATCAATGACGACCTCTGTGGCGCAGCGGGTGAAGGTCTGCCTGCGACGCAGGAGGTTGTGGGTTCGATTCCCGCCTCGGGACAAATGTTTGTACGATCTGCAGACATTTGTCCAAGGCGTTCTGGATGTTTTCTATGTATAATAAAAAATATCTTATCTATGTAGTGTATTGTATCAAGTATATCAGTTATCTAGTACAAATAACACAAGCTCTGCTTAGCTTGGGGCTAGATAATGCTGTGGGAATTGTCCAGCATTATTATACTATTAATGCTACAAGCGTACTGCGGCAAAATCTAACCATGAAGCGGGGCCATGAAGGTTGTTGCCAGTAAACTAAACATTTGGTGTCGTTTCTGCTGAACAATGTTGCTGTCCTACGTCACATTGAAAAGATGTCCTTATCTTTTCGACGCAACCTTTTTCAGCTGCATTTTACGACAACAATAGACTAGTTGGCTCCTTTTTAAAGTAGGTCTTAAATTATTAATTATTGTCGAATTAGAAAAAAAATATTATCATATTTTCTTAGGATCTAGAAAACCGCAAAACTACATATATTTTAAAAGTCTACTTTTCGTAATCCGGCGAAAACGCTGTCAGCCATATTTATCTGTACTGTGACGTCATACGTCTCTAAACTAACAAATGACATTAGCAAACGATCATCATTGTAAAAATGTAGACAGACTACATTACGAATTTTATCATGAAATGTGCCTCGTCTGAAAGAGTCCTTTGACGTCACAACATGGTCGACGGCGTTTTCAGAGGTCACAATTTAAAAAATAATTTTTTGAATTGGAAATATGTAGTAGAAAATATGAGTCAAGTAGCCTATAAGGGCTTCAACTTACTTAGCAAGTTTTTGTTAACATGTAACTCTTGTTAGTAACTTCAACCACCTTCTAGCAATATGTGCCTGCGTGCGCGATATGTGCCTTAATTATACAGTGTTAAGATGTATTTTCTTTTACCTGCTATTTTATAAAAATAACCAGCTATTTCCCTTCTGCTTATCGCTTTCGAAGTGGGCTGAAAAGATCATCTCCGAGGTAAAATAATAGATATTGTGTAAATCATGCTGCATTTGTAGATCTTTTACTATTTTTCTGTTTTCTTTTGTTATTAATTTGTCTTGCAATTCTGGTTTTGCAGTCGTTATGTGTGCTTTTGGATCCGCTTCGAAAATGATTCTTGTTATTCTTTTGCACTGTTTGATTCTTAGTTTCAAGATTTCTAGGTTCTATCGCATGTTTGATGATTTGACTAATGCACCTTGACTTCCTTTAAAAGCCTGAGTCCATACATCCAACACCGGAACCACACAACACAAAAATAAGCATTCAAAAATGGGCTGGAACTTATTATCTTTAGATACATTTTACAGTGACAAATTAGCTTCCCACAAGCGTCAAACGAGTGGCCCACGAGCTGTCTGTCATCTGATGCTGACAACGTGAAATGCATCTAAATATAATATACAAACGAGTTAAAGCCCCTAATTATATTTTTTGAATGCTTAGTCTTGTGCGGTGTTGGACGTGTGAGCGCCAACCTTCACTTCTGAACTCCTGACTGATTGTTTGAACTCATGATGGTGGATTTTTTAACACTTGGGCAACATGAGACAAACTAATAACCGAAGTTGCTGAGGGTGATTCTTGTCCAAAAATCCTTTTGGCTGATGTTTTGTGACACTTTTTTTGTTTTAATGCAGGAATCCGTAATTAAAACCTACATGTTATATTACAGCGGTGAAGAGATCGGCGAGAACAACGACAGCCAAACCACAGACGACGAAGAATGGCCGCCGTTCAGACGAGTCGGCACTTTCGATCCTTACAGTGATGATCCCAGACTTGCTGTTAAAAGGGTAAGTGGGGTCACTAAATACTTCGACTCACCTCATCTCAACAGCCTATATTGCCAATAAGGCGCTTATCAGGGGGAGGCCTGCGTCCATGGCCTGCGTCCATGGCTACAATTATTTTATACAGGGAAAAGATTTCTCTCCTCTACATAATAATGATTTCCTTTCATCTATATAACTCTGAATCTAATCGGTACAGAATATAGGTACTCCTTTAGTACCAATTGCGACCGCGAATCGCCGAAGTGTAAACCTAAGGTTCGGCCAAACCTGCGCGTCAAACATGTGGGACACGGGACGTGAAGCGAGGGCGTCAGCTGGACCCTACAATGGCGCCTAGATGGCGCCTTGCACATCTACGCGCCTGAGACGCGGGAATTTGTGGGAATTTGGTGGAAAAGTTTCGCGTTGTTGACGCTCCCGCTTTGCGTTTGACGTACCTTTAATGTTACTCATATCCAAAATTGTTGGTATAGTTACACTTTCACATTTAAGTATACCTACCTAAATTTTATATAATTATGGACCTCAACAGTCATCTACTAAATGATCAAGCTCTATTTACATTTAATTAAGGTTCTGTTTCGTACAGGTGATCCTTTGTCCATTATCCGGAATGCTGACGATCGGAGGCGCGGCGGGACACATAGTCATCGCCAGTTTGAAGAACACATCTAGCACGGCTGAAGTCAAGGTAAATTGCACCTTAATTATCGCAATATTATATTGAATTCTCACTGGATAATAATGAACAGGGGACTTCTGAGCGGCACGTTTCTGCTTTAAAAAAATACAAACTTATTTGGGACAGCTCTCGCTGATATGAACACCAGTCTGGTCGTTTCTATGTATAATAAAAAATATCTATCTATGTAATGTATTATATTATGTATATCAGTCATCTAGTACCCATAACACAAGCTCTGCTTAGCTTGGGGCTAGATAATGATGTGTGGATGGTCCAGCATTATTTATTTCTTTATTTATTAGTTTTGACGAAAGGATCTGAGATTAGGCGTTTCTTCACCCGGCCCGGCACCGATACCGACACCGACAGTACTCAACGACACTGCACTGACAGCTACATTCTTCATTTGACCGACACGACACGACTTTGTAATTCTACAGAGACCTCGCACACACGCCCGCATACAACCTTGCGTAGGTACACAACACACGTACGATGCCAGCCCGACAAGAGTGGGAGACTTTCTGCGACGACACGTCGGCGCCGGCATGTCGGTGTCGGGACAATAAGACAGTGTGCCATACAATGTCACAGAATTACGCGTCCACCGATGTCGGTGTCGGTATCGGTGTCGGGCCGAGCCGGTTAGTGAAGAAAAACGCCCATTGTGTCAGATGTTTCTTCTTCCGGTCCTTAATCCACTCTATGTGGGGTCGGCACAACATCTATTTCATTTCCACTCTCCTCTATCAGCCAGCCGTCATCTCCCTTCTCACACCTTTCTTACCCATGTCTCTGTCACACTATCCATCCATCTTTTTCCGGACTTCTTCTCCTTAGGCTGACTGTCTATCGATGCGGAGCGAGGTAGCGGAGATTTTAAGGAATAGGGAAGGAGGGTAGAAATATATCTGTATTATTTATTTTTTTATTTTTTGATATTTATATTATATGAAATTTAATCATTGAAAGTAGGTTTTTTAAATCTCAATCGCAAAATTTCTAAACGCAACTCGTGCCAATGGCTAGAGTGAAAGTGACGTCACACTTCACATTTTGTATAATCACACGATCACGAAATGCATTCGAGATTCTAATAAGCACATCTTTTGTTCCCCTTTGGTGCATATCGGTTGGCTTTATTTGCTAGCAATTTTTGGTGTATCTATTGGATGAATATATAAATGTGTTTATTTGTTTCAGTCCGTGTCCGTAAACATAGTCTCGGATCGTGATGGTTTCGTGTGGAAAGGACACGACCAGCTCACGCTGAGAAGCGGAGCGCTCACATTCCCGCAAGGATACCAGGTGAACACAATACATTACTAGGACCACCTTCACTGTTATGCCGCCCTAGACTACAAGTAAAGTTGACTAGAGCGATCAACTTCTGAATACAGGGTGGGGCAAAATTGTATCTCTGACGGCGGCTACCTTTACTTTTGTATTTAAATGAGGTTTTGTTCTCAGAGCAGCGTTTTCCAATTCTTTTGATAAAGCGACAGCCAAATAATAATAATAAGTAGGTCGCAATCCACTCTATTTCCATTTAATAACTTACCAAAAAATACGGACTAAGCAAACGTAGTGTAGGACGCCCTCCAGCCAGGTGGGATGACGACCTGCGAAAGACTGCAGGCAGATGCTGGATGCGGCAAGTTGAAGACAGGGCGCTATGGCGCTCATTAGGGGAGGCCTATGTCCAGTAGTGGATAGGTTGATGTTTATGAACTTACCAAATCAATTCATATGATTTTCCAAGAATTCAAGAAAAAGCGTTTCATGCAATTTCATTAATCCAACGCGCACGGTGTGTGCCATCGACTTACTCTACGCTTACGCTTGCAGCGTGCCATTTGCGACAATTAAACCGAGTACCGGCTGCGCCAGTTGTTTTCCTTCGGCTGTTTCCGCCGTCATTCGTGTCGCAACCTGAACCCTTCCATTGTTCCTAATTTAGTATTCACTTTCATAAGACCTATCTGAAAGTCAAATGTTTTTATAATATGTTATGTTTATGTTCCAGGCGAGCAGCGTAGTCCAGCTGTCACCCCCGGCCGCGGTGACCGCCCTCGGCGCGCAGTGGGAGTGGGGCGTCGTGTGCGCCGGGACTGCGCACGGGCTGGCGCTGCTGGACGCCGTGCGCGCCGCGCCCATCGCGCACAGGTGCACGCTCAACGCGCACGGTCAGTCTCACTCTCACACTGTCAAATCTGACTTAGGGGAGTGACGGCGCACATTGGAAGTGGGCGTCGTGTGCGCCGGCACTGCGCACTTTCCCCTAGCATTATAATGATGATAAATAAATAATAAATAATGCTGGACAATTCACACGGCATTATCTAGCCCCAAGCTAAGCAGAGCTTGTGTTTAGAAAAATAAATAAATCATTTATTTTTCTCTCACAAAGTTTAATGTGATGTACAAAACGTTATGTTTACAGGATCGTGGTAGCTAGACTCTAATGCTAACCTGCTTTGTGAGATATTGGTGCCTGAAGGGTTTAGAATCATGTATTATCCCCCGTTTATGGCATTCACTGCCCAGCCTCGGCGGTGCGACCCGCAGGGGCGCGCCACCGCGACACGAGTGTCGAGAAGCTCGTCTGCGTCTTGGCCCATGAATGTGTTAAGCAAAACAGGCCATAAGCAACCTAAGTTTATAAGTAGAGAAGAAAATTTGGCGCTTGACAGCTGTGCTTTAGCTCATCATTAGTCCAACAGATGTAGACAGTTATAGCTTCAATAATTCTTAAAACCCGTCCGACCGACTGCTTCAATGGCCGCATAGACACTTCTGATAGGTATAATTTAGGGGTCTCTATCTTCTGCCTCGTAAAGCCGAGCTGTCATTTCGAGGCTTTATGTGACGTGTAGGGTCATCATCAGCCCAAAATAGACAGGCCTCCCTTTATGAGCGCCATACCTTCCTGTCTTCAGCTTGACAACATCTGCCAGCAGTCTTCCGCGGGTCGTCGTCCCACCTGGCTGGATGGCGTCCTACGTTTGTCGAGTCTAGTATCCATCAATCGAAAGACTAAGGGACTCCTTCTTGTGTTTTAACACAGTCTTAATCTTACCCACAGATACGGCGGGTGCAGGCGACACGCCCATTTCCAGGCGGAAATCCTTCAAGAAGTCCCTTCGGGAATCCTTCAGGCGGCTTAGAAAAGGAAGGTCGCAGCGGCGACAGACCACGGCCGCCAGTCCTACGTCGCCAACACAAGTAAGCTAAATCATGTGTCTGTGAGCCATGTCCATGTTTTACTGAATTACTGACCGCACCTCAACCTCACCTCAACCTCACCTCAAATAGGAACCTCCAGACCAATATAGGATTATGTTGGTCTGGGGGGCGGGCAGCAGCGCCTTTTGCAGAACAATTCTACCACCGACTGCAATCCCAACCCGCATACCCAGCGTGGGATTATGGGCATTAGCCACCCATGAGATAAAATCCAATAAGATATATATCAGGGGGAGGCCTCCACCCATGAGATAAAATCCAATAAGATATATATCAGGGGGAGGCCTGCGTCCAGCAGTGGATCACTACAAGCTGTTGAGGTCAGGTGAGGGTGGCACGAGCAGAGGCATCTCTAGAGAAACAGATTTTAAAAAATAAATTAAAAAAACAAATAAGGTCCAGTTCTTTGCTTACATCTCGTAAGCGATGCGTCAAGGGAAATTTTGTTTTACTACATAATGAAAGCTGATAAAATTATCTACAACTTTGTTTCCATACACTTTTTATTATTTTTTTTTTATTCCCAATCGTTGTTTAAATATGAGCTCCGAAAAATAGTCGATTTTCAAAAATTTTCCGTCTCCTATGTAGTTCAAATAAAGTTCCGAAATCAAACTTTCTGCTTCAGACTTTTCCACCCAACCCCCTCTCATTTGAGCACTCATTGGGTTCCGAAATAAGATTACAGCGCTGATAGCGATCGCAACGATAATTTGCGTTCCTAATTAGATATCTCGACATTGACAGTTAAGTGCTATCATTAATTCGGAATTAATTCGAACGCGCTCACGGTCAAGAGACGCGGTTTAAAATGTCAGTCGGGTACAGTAAAAGTAAACGAAAAAATAGAGGTTACAACACTACGATGAATGCTAATTGTCAGTTCTGATAGAGCGATCACAGTCATTTCAGTTTGTAGGATGATCGGTGATATCGCAAAATGGCGGATGTGGTGACGTAATTAATCTAAGACGTCATACGGGACATAGTTCTCGCACTCACGGTAATTTGGAACGCTTGTGAGCGCGCTCATATCGATTTAAGCGTAATTCGGAATGCAGCCATTGACTGGACTAAACGTGATTTATATATCCTTCGATTAGTTTAGGACTTATTGGTGTATTTTTTCTAGCCCCCTAAAAAGAACATAGACAAAACGGTATCGGAAAACGACGCAGAGGTTAAACCCATCGAGCGAGCGGTCGAGGCGAGGTCTACTGATGACGCGTTCGGGTCTATGGTGCGATGCCTCTACTTCGCCAGAACATTCCTTATTAACAGTATGTATTGGGTTTATTGTTGCTTGATATCACAAAATCACGATGTGTGACTATTGAGTGCATTTGCACGCATCTTCAGAACCTTATCTTTGGCTTTGCAAGCCATATTTGGGATCCTATAAGACAAACACAAAACAAGTATACACTATCCAAACTCGATGTAGAATGTTTGTAAACAAACCACGAGACAAATAACTAAAACTCAATTGCTTGGCGTTGAGTTTCAGATATAATTGTAAGCAATATTTATTGAAGGAAGGATTTTAAATGAACAATTAATGTAAATTGCGCATATACACGGCGAGACAGTGAATTTCAGGTTAAGTCTGGGCGGTTTGTTTACAAACATATTACATCAAGTATGGCTAATGCCATACAGCAAAGAAAAATATAGTTCTACAACATACTTTATTGAAGTGTACATAGGGTTGCTTATTGCATGACATCACGATGGACTATGTCTTGCCATAGTTATACCCATTCTGAATTCCAAGTACGAACGAATTAATTAAAAACATCAGTGCTAAGTGAAGCGGTGCCCAACATCGTGAAGCGGTGCCCAACATAGTGAAGCGTTGCCCAACATTTTGATGCCGATAGTAAAACAGATCAAATACGCACATTTTCACTATTTTCTTTCGTACTTAGACCGATTGGAGATCATCATACAACATTCACTTTCTCCAAATCACACTATCACACTAATATTATAAATGCGAAAGTTTGGATGGATACATGGATGGATGGATGTTTGTGACCTCTTCACGCCAGAACTACTGAACGGATCGGGCTGAAATTTTGCATACAGTTAATTCTAATCCTGGATTTCATAAATCAGTTCCCATGGGATAAAAATCACCTTTAAACCTTTATAGAAACAACGCGTGCGAAGCCGCGGGTAGAAGCTAGTTGTTAATAAATTACTGTTTTGTATATAAAAATTGGATCTTATCTTGTGTCTCTCTAATTTTGCTTAACCGGCGAATCAGGCGACGATCCAGGTAGGTGCAAATCAGCTTAAAATGTTTCCAACTTTCTATTTTACCTGTCTTCGTGCGAAATCTGCTTGAAATTTACGAACTCTCTCTTTATTATATTTACGAACTATCTCTATTACCTTTTTTTCTATTCATTTCCAATCTGTAGATTACTTAATTTTCTGAATATTTTTATACTTTGCACTGAATTATACAGTTCACGATAGTTTTCTAGTAGATCAAGTTTGGTTTTCTGTATTTTAGACGAGAAACAAACTGATGACGCATCGGACCGTGAGTTGTTCGCATCGGCTTAATAGCTCCTTGCAAAAATAGCCTAAAAACCCCCTAGTAACCTTAGTTTATTAACGTTTTTGTTATTATAGTGCGTAAGCCTCGCACTCTGGCTAATTTCTAATTTCTAAGAAATCAAATAATATCGCAAAAAGAGTGCGAGGCTTACGCACTATAATAACAAAAACCTTAGATTTAGAGCAACGCGACACCTCTCGTCAAACGAACTAAACGTAACTTTAGTCTTTGAACAGGATTGGATAGACTTCAATGTTTCCCCTGTAGGTGAAGCTAACGGCGCTTGAGTCAGTAGAAAGTCGCAAAGATTTTCGACTCCCACGTCACTTGACTTGGTGTTGTAATTGGTTATCACATTCCCGTACTGAGGGGAGGACGCGGGTTCAAGTCCCGTCGAAGTCGAAAATTTTTGCGATATTATTTGATTTCTTAGAAATTAGTTTAATAACCTCCATAATTATAGCTCTACCCAAAAGTATCATAAATCATTAACCTTTGATGCCCTAATTCATAATGGTCTGCTAACTTAAAACACTGTCATTCCTCTTTCCGTCTTCTTCTATTGACATAAGTCAGAGTCAGAAATAACACTGCTTATCAGCTGTTTAAAGTTAGCGAACCATTATGAATAAAAGGGGTAGTAGTTACGTATGACATAGTGTGTTCTATATTCCATACGTTGCGTATTTCAGTAGTATAGCTTGGCTTTTTTTTTTGGCTAGCTAGATCATGCTGAAATATCCTACCTACACTATAACCTGCGACTTAAAGAATGGGGTTGAAAATGACGTTATCGCTCATGCTGTCCCGGTCCTACTCAGATCATACTGAGTAAGACAGCATGAGATGGCGTCATTATCTATCACATTATTTATGTATGCAGGTTACGTATGCGTTATGTATGCGTTTTCAATCCCAACCTTTATCTACCCGACTTAAACATGATTTATCTTATTATGAAACGTCATTAAGATCTTTTTAGTAATCTGATCCTGAAAAGACCGAGAGACAGACGTTACTTTCGTATTTAAAGTATGAGTATAGATGCTATGATGCTTTGTCTCTTTTCGCCAGATATTTCCATAGACCCCAGCTAATTTCACAACTATTATCATTCGTTATCTATCATTGACATGTATTATGTGTTTCCAGCTCAAATAAGCGTTCCCACGCTGTGGGCGGGCACGAATAACGGGACGGTGTTCGCGTTCACCCTCAATGTACCGAACAGCAACAAGAGGAAAGACGACCCTGTAAGTTCATGCTTATTTTATTAGCCTTCCTTCATAGATAATCGTATCATATCATTTTGATTTTTTTGACACAATTTTTCATCCATACTAATATTATAAAGATGAAAGATTTGATTGGTAGTTTGTATTGAATAGGCTCCGAAACTATTGGACCGATTTGAAAAATTCTTTTACCATTAGAAGCCCACATTATTACTGATGAACATAGGCTACTTTTTACCGCTGGAAAATGCTTCCTTCCTACGGGAAAACGGGTAATAGGACAACGGGTAGTAAGAATGCAGCTAGTTCATTATAAACTTAACTGCCTTTTTTGTAAATACTGTATAATACAGTAGAGGTTATTGCTCACTCCATAAAGCTTGCGATGCTATCATGAGACGGGCATTGGCAGAATTGTGTCAAACCAGATGCGGAAGTCATCAGACAAGAAGTTGAAGTTGAAACTTAACTGCCAAAGCTGCTGTCCGATTATCTTCCAGAGAACACCATCCTTTAGAGCTTGTTGTGAACAGCTCCTATTAACCTTTTGTAAGAGAATATAAATGATTAAGTATGTATAAGTTACCAAGTAGTCAATACAATGCAATAAAAAAATATCTATCTATGTACTCGTATATTATTTTGTATATCAGTTATCTAGTACCCATAACACAAGCTCTGCTTACCTTGGGGCTAGATAATGCTGTGTGAATTGTCCAGCATTATTTATTTATTTTATTTATTTATATCTTTACGGAATTACCGTGGTATGTTCAAAGAAATAGTCTTAGGCAAAATCTTAAATTCAGATAAATTTTATTTGCAGGTTACATGTGCACTAGCGAAAGAGATCCAGCTAAAGCATCGAGCGCCTGTGATAGGAATCACCATTCTAGACGGAGCTTCGGTACCACTACCCGATCCATTGGAGGTAAAACCAACACATAATCTACTGCTAAACGCTGAGAAGATGCCTAAATACAGGGAAAATAGAGAGAGCAGCGAGGCCTATTACACTAAATTCATGAATGAAAGAAAGTAGTAATGTTGACTTAGTAATAGAAATAAATAACAAGCCGATGGCAAAGGCCTTTTGGGTTTCATTTCCAAATGTAAAATGAAAGAGGCTTCCCGACATCATCTTTATGCGAGTGATTTAGTGTTTCCTATAAAACACTCAACAAAGAATACCAATTACTTTCGCATGTAAATATTTTTATAAATGAGAAATTTTGCATTATTTATTGGTTAGGTTTGTTTCTTCTGCACACCAAAATAAACGGATCAAACTAAGTAATAGGCTACTTGACTCATATCAAATTTGGCGCAATAAATAAATATTTTCTGTAGTATTTTTACTTAAGAACCCAATATTTATAGATTTCTGATATTAAAAGTGTAAGATGACTACATATTTTCAATTTAAAAATTGAGTTTTGAATTTTGAACGTTGAAAACACTGTCGGCCACGTTGTGACGTCATAGGACTCTCAGCTTTCATGATTGGATCATATACGAGTAAAATTCGTAATGTAGTCCGTCTATATTGATATTTTGTCTATATTTTCTATATTATCTATATTATATTGATATATTGATTACAATGATGAACGTTTGCTAATGTCAATTGTTAGTTTTCAAAATGTATGACGTCACAGCACAGATAAATATGACTGACTGCGTTTTCGTCTGTTTACGAAAAGTAGACTTTATAGTAAAGTTTTGCGGTTTTCAAAAAATATGGTAATATTTTTTTCCCCCTAATTGGACAATAATTAATAATTTAAAACCTACTTTAAACAAGAGTCGACTAGCTTATTAAGTTTTGCATAAAAATTTACTTTTAGACCTAGTGTGACGTGTCTAAGTGATACTTTTCATCTGAGTAAAAATGCGATCCAGAAGCTAGAGCAGCAAAAAATTAAACTTTTCTCTGTAACAGGTGGAACGCGGAGTATCCCCCCTCCCGGAGCAAGGCACCCACCGGGTCCTCATCACCTCAGAGGAGCAGTTCAAAGTGTTCACGTTACCGTCGCTCAAACCACACAACAAGTACAAGCTGACGGCGCACGAGGGCGCCAGGGTCAGTATCATACTTAGTATCATGTCACATGTGTCATTGGAGTCAAGGAGACGTTATCTGGTCCATTCTAGTACAAGGCACCCAGCGTCTCTAAACACTTCAGAGAATCAGTTCAAAGTGTTCACGTTACCGTCGCTCAAACCACAGAACACGTACAAGCTGACGGCGCACGAGGGCGCCAGGGTCAGTATCATACTTAGTATCATGTCACATGTGTCATTGGAGTCAAGGAGACGTTATCTGGTCCATTCTAGCACAAGGCACCCAGCGTCTCTAAACACTTCAGAGGAGCAGTTCAAAGTGTTCACGTTACCGTCGCTCAAACCACAGAACACGTACAAGCTGACGGCGCACGAGGGCGCCAGGGTCAGTATCATACTTAGTATCATGTCACATGTGTCATTGGAGTCAAGGAGACGTTATCTGGTCCATTCTAGCACAAGGCACCCAGCGTCTCTAAACACTTCAGAGGATCAGTTCAAAGTGTTCACGTTACCGTCGCTCAAACCACAGAACACGTACAAGCTGACGGCGCACGAGGGCGCCAGGGTCAGTATCATACTTAGTATCATGTCACATGTGTCATTGGAGTCAAGGAGACGTTATCTGGTCCATTCTAGCACAAGGCACCCAGCGTCTCTAAACACTTCAGAGGAGCAGTTCAAAGTGTTCACGTTACCGTCGCTCAAACCACAGAACACGTACAAGCTGACGGCGCACGAGGGCGCCAGGGTCAGTATCATACTTAGTATCATGTCACATGTGTCATTGGAGTCAAGGAGACGTTATCTGGTCCATTCTAGCACAAGGCACCCAGCGTCTCTAAACACTTCAGAGGAGCAGTTCAAAGTGTTCACGTTACCGTCGCTCAAACCACACATCACGTACAAGCTGACGGCGCACGAGGGCGCCAGGGTCAGTATCATACTTAGTATCATGTCACATGTGTCATTGGAGTCAAGGAGACGTTATCTGGTCCATTCTAGTACAAGGCACCCAGCGTCTCTAAACACTTCAGAGAATCAGTTCAAAGTGTTCACGTTACCGTCGCTCAAACCACACATCACGTACAAGCTGACGGCGCACGAGGGCGCCAGGGTCAGTATCATACTTAGTATCATGTCACATGTGTCATTGGAGTCAAGGAGACGTTATCTGGTCCATTCTAGTACAAGGCACCCAGCGTCTCTAAACACTTCAGAGAATCAGTTCAAAGTGTTCACGTTACCGTCGCTCAAACCACACATCACGTACAAGCTGACGGCGCACGAGGGCGCCAGGGTCAGTATCATACTTAGTATCATGTCACATGTGTCATTGGAGTCAAGGAGACGTTATCTGGTCCATTCTAGCACAAGGCACCCAGCGTCTCTAAACACTTCAGAGGAGCAGTTCAAAGTGTTCACGTTACCGTCGCTCAAACCACACATCACGTACAAGCTGACGGCGCACGAGGGCGCCAGGGTCAGTATCATACTTAGTATCATGTCACATGTGTCATTGGAGTCAGGGAGAAGTTATTTGGTCCATTCCCATGGGACAAGGCTCCCAGTATCTCTCATTCCGTTATAGGAGCAGTTCGATGTGTAATTGGCATTTTAATGAGAACTAGCTGACCTGACAGAACTCTTTATGGTTAATTCCCATAGAAGAAACACTTTCTTGTTTGTGTTTGCCCACGCACATATTTTGATTGCCGGTGACAGCGCCGCGCCCTTGCAGGCTGCACTGATATTGCTGAGGCTAAGCAGATAATGCATTAACTTAGGATGGGCATTTGTCAATTGACACCGATCAAATCGTACCAATCGGTCGACTTGACCAATCATAAGTCATCATAGAGTGTGATGCCACCTTTATCCAGTGTGACACGCAAGTCTTATTGTAACAATAATGAACTTCCTCTATTCTAGGTGCGAAGAACAGCATTCTCGTGGTTCGAATGCGGCGCCGGGCCAGAGAAGCACCGCGAGTGGTGCCTCCTCTGCCTCACCAACCTCGGAGACTGCCTCGTGCTGAGCCCCGAGCTGCGGCGGCAGATCAACGCGGCCGCCGTCAGGAAGGAGGATATCAAGTAACTATCTAACCAACTATCGACAAATGTGTGTAAGCACAGCTAGAGGTGCCACGTATTCAAACAAAAGATCTGTTGCAATTAATCTAAGAATAAAAAATTGTTAAACGCGCGCGGCTCAGGAAGAGCGGTGAGCGAAACGAGCCACACTAGGATGACATATCGTTACACATCGCGGCTCGCTTTGCTAGCCACGCTTTGTAAGGCGTCGCTCACTGCGCTCGTCCCACTGGTATGGCGCGCCTTCCCTACAATCGCATTTGAAGGACGTTTCACGACAAAATCCTTACTCTCTTTCATCATCGGTCATCCATCACTGGTTAGGACAGACGACAGGTTATAAAACCTAACTATTTCACGCTTCTAAATGATTCTAAATATGATGAAATAATACATCATTGCACAATGTGTATAACGCCTTTATTTATTTTCAGTGGCATATCAAGTTTATGCTTCTCGAAGCGCGGCGAGGCGCTCTACTTGCACTCTTCATCCGAACTGCAAAGGCTTTCCCTTGCAGCGAACAAGGTACTATCACAAGCTCTACCTAAATTATAGTTTACTAGCTTCTGCCCGGGGCTTCGCACGCACTTTATATTCTTATTTTGTACCTTTATCCAAATAAATGTCTATTCTTTTCTATTAAAGTAGAAGTAAAAAATTCTTGTACGCAGGTAACAGTAGCGCAGTGCCACATACTGCTGTCGCCCTGGGCGGCGGAACTCCGTGGCTCGCCCGAGGAAACGCCGCTCACCAATGGAGAACACAAGGTATGTAGTCTTTCATGAAATTGTATAAAACAACATCATAGAATATCTATTGTCATAAATTGGCGGTGAAATGCTCAAAAATAAAGAAATCTGATGACGTAAAGGAGCGCCAAACTGCACAAAAAATTGCACTGAAACAAGTGAACATAACATAGCATCACTGAACTCCATTATACAACTACGCTGGAGTAAATATTCTATGAGCAATGACAGTTATTTACTGTGCCGATTCAAAGCTTTCCTCTCGGCCGTCACTGGTATAAATAAAATTGATATTTGTTGAGGCGTACCAAAATAAAATGACAACTGTAATATTTAAGCCTATTAATTCGATATAATTATGGTCGCGCCGCTCACGCAAACGCCTAGCACCAAAATGGCGATAATCAGATACCCTTACCGCCCAATACTCAAACGCAACTGGGACTTAAGCACGTCTCAAGTGACCACTTTTTGACAGGTTTTCATTGAAATCGTATAATTTAGCTGAGTACTTAGCTCCAGGATAACAAGTGTATGTTGATAGGAGGAGGCGACAGAGGCGCCACATGACGTCACGGCGGCGTCGGCTGACATCACGGTGGACTCGGTCCGGGATCACACCAACGCAGCGCCCGAGGCGCCGCCGGAACTCAATATCAACTTGCAGGTACGCATAACACGTCATCATCATCATCAATGGCCTGTTGACATCGACGAAAAATTATGTAGCTGGCATCAGTTTGGTTGAGAATCAGCAGCACACTATCGAGTGGTAAACGACCAGTGGGTCGCCCGTTGCGTTGGAAAGACAGAGTCAAGCGGGACATGCATAATAAAGAATTCTATCTATCTATCTCTTAATGAAGTGAAGTGTTTGGTGGGGTCTAATGTGATAATTTCGTGGTCGTCAGTCGTGTATTTTGTTTCAATAAAATTGATTCTAGCAGAGTAAGTTTACTTTAGTAATGATTTTTGACCATGTGGACGAAATCAGTTACAACATCTAAACTGATACGTAAAGAAAAGTCCATTCAGCGCAGATTGGAACTATATCCAACACGCCACTTCGTTGAATCAATTTTAATAACCGAATTTAAACTACCACATTCGAAGGGCAAAAAGAAGGGCATCCTTAACATGACTATTCAAAATCAAAAAATCTAAATCAAAAACTCATTTCCATAAATACAATAAATGGACACTTAGAAAAGGTCAAAATATAAAACTAAACACTGACACGGAAATAAAGTGATATTTTTTGATTTCTGTCGCTTTGGTATGTAGACTAAAGTAAAGTAGCGACGAAGAAACCTTTAGCCTGTTAGTTGTTATTTTTCGAGTTGGAGCAAAACCCGTCCCAAGCTTTTTTATCCTCTAGATAATCTGATATTTTATAGTAAGCCTTTTTGCACAGCAAGGTTTTAACAATTTGTTTGAATTTATTTCTCACTAGGAGTTTTGTTGTAGAGTAGTATTACCACAGCCTACCTATTAGTGCGGGGGCAAGGGACAGGACGGGGGAGGGCGCTCCCGAGTTGCATACATCATGTAGGCTGTGCTATTACACTGACAATCACAAATGTCTAAATGAACTGATTTTCACGACATTGTATGTGCACAGAACTCGCAAGTAAACACAAGCTCCATGGTGGTCAAAACCACGACGCGTACGACGATGAACGAGAACGACGGTGGCGCCACCACTACTACCACCACCACCGCTAGCGCCACTGAAAACAGTAAGTATACTGATTAACAGTTCTACAGCTATTAAAATATACTGATTATGATTAATAGTTAGACTGATTTTTAGGCCAGACAAGAGAGCTTGCTTAGTCATCGGTCAATGCTTGAGTAACGCTTTTCTACGGCAAAAACGTTACTCAATTATAGGTCTATGGCCAAGCAAGCTCATAATACGGGCCCTATGAGTTCATGTAAAATCAGGAATGTTAAATTATTATTTTATGGTATTTTAAATGTATAAGAATTACAAAATAAATATTATAATCACAAATTGTAATGATGTATCTATGCCGATGCTAGCTTAAGCTTTTTCTCTCAATGATGTGGTGTTCTTCTATTACATTTCAAGTAACGTTTCTGACAGAAGTTTTTATATTACGTTAAAGTTAATCCACTAAGGATTATACAGGGTACCACAAAACATGTGTACTAATCCGAACGGATCAACGTGTAATATACAATTTTTTGAATTTCGTTTCTTATTATTAGGGTTCCGTACCTCAAATGCAAAAAAGGAACCCCTTTAGGATCACTTTGTTGTCCGTCTGTCAAACCCACTTTCTCAGAAACGCGTGAAGGTAATCGAGTTGAAATTAACATCAAATATTCTAGCTCTTGGAGCCTCGATATAAATAAAACTTAAGTCAACGCAATCAAAAGTTACAGCAGTTTATATCCGAATATTTTGAAATTTCCAAGGGAAATCACAGGCACACCAAACCTATAGGGTACGTCCCGTACACTTAGAATCATGAAATTGGGTAAGAAGCAAGGTCTAGTAAACGAAAAAATCCGAATACCTTAAATTTGTAGTTTATTCACTAAAAAAAGTACTTTTGACTCTCGCCATTTAGCAAAACCTACAGAGTACCTACTTCCCGTTGACCTAGAATGAAAATATTTGGCGAAAAACAAGGTTAATTGTACGGACGGAACCCTTAGTACACGAGTCCGACTTGCGACGTTTTATTTTTCAGAAAACATTACCGATTTTTACATTATGTTAATTTCATATTTCTTGTTTAGTTTACTAAACATTGGCCTAAATACATCAAATAAAAATATACTCCAATACAATACGTCCCACTGCTTTCTACTGAAATTATAACCTTTATACTCGCTTCATACACCCCCTATATGTTTAATTGTTTCCTTGTACGTTTGTTTGACGGGCGCTTTGTGTTTTGTTCGTAGTCCTAGAGCACAGTCGCGAGGAGGGAGTCATCACGCGCATTGAGGTATAAACACTTTGCTTTAAATAAACCTGAGGAGTGAGTAACGAAACGTGATGTCTCCTATTTTCATGGGATTGGCGTAGTTCCTTCTCCGCACGATAGAGGCGCTGTACCAAATGACGACCTCTGTGGCGCGGTGGGCGAAGGTCCGCCTGCGACGCAGGAGGTTGCGGGTTCGATTCCCGCCTCGGGACAAATATTTGTACGATCTGCAGATATTTGTTCAGGGTGTTCTGGTCGTTTTCTATGTATAATAAAAAATATCTATCCATGTACTCATATATTATTATGTATATCAGTTATCTAGTACCCATAACACAAGCTTTGCTTACCTTGGGGCTAGATAATGCTGTGTGAATTGTCCAGCATTATTTATTTATTTAAATTGTGTGGATAAAGGAGACATCAGGATTACGTTCGTTACTCACGTCAAATAAACGCCTCTGAACTGTAGGTACCCTGAAAATAAAAATGAACAAGTTTGGAGCGTTTGAAATGGGATAGTATCGGCGGTATACACTCGCCGAGGCGTCTCGTGACGACTCGGCTCGTTTGTTAAATGAGAGGCATCGTAGTGTATAGTGACAATAATACATGATTTTTATTTGAACATCGTTCCATAACTCTTTATTCGCAAATTACAATCAAATAATAGAAATAAATTAGAACTAGTATTTACAATTGAAACAATTGAGGTAACTGCAGACCGTTGCAAACAATCTAAAGCTCAACTGATCCATATCATTACCAGTCTTTGCCACAAAAGGGGCAACGAGTCCCTTTGAATTGGAAGAAAATGCCGACAAGCGGTCCAGATCCAGACAACGAGATTCTATGAGGGACCTCAAGGCGAGACGAGCGTCGCATGTACACACTCGGGCTCGGCCTCAGTTCAGTTCATTTATTAAAAACCTTTATTAGGAACACACATTGGAACACTGGATAACGTCAAATTTACAGTTTTAAAACTTATTAAAGCACAGGCTATTCAAATAAACTTACAGAACAAATAGACAAATACAATTGCAAAACAAGATTATCAGCTGTATACAGACCTTGTTAGAAAATGAATTTAAGTGACAAAACACAGGAAAAAGTAGCAATAGGCCTGACTCGGGGTGCCTCGGCGAGTGTATACCGCCGGCATGAAAGTGGCCAATGGTGTCAACTCAGAAAGGTGAATCTGTTTGACGTTGGCCAGTGTAGCCGTGATCGTGACGTCTCCTTTTCGTATGGGATTTGCGTAGTTCCCTGTCCGCAGGATAGAGGCGCTGTACCAAATTGTATTTAAAAAGGAGATTTCGCGATCAGCTGGGCTATTCAGACTCTCCGCTACCGAGACATCGACTCGGAATCTGACACAGATTCGCGCGAAATCCAAATATTTTAACGGTTTTTAATATTTTCTGCGTTCTGCAAGGAATTACACTACCAGAAAAGTAGTTTTCCACAAATTGTAGACCATTTTCCATGAACCCATGTTACAATAATGTATGGATATATCTAGCTTTTGGTAATACGTTGAGTTTTAGTAATAAAGCGCTTTTATTATTAACAATTCCAAAAGTAGCACTAAATCAAAATTTGTTAAAACATAGGTTCACAGGAAATGTTTTATTATTTATGGAAAACTACTTGTCTGGAAGTTCAATTCCTCGTAAAACGCAGAAAAAATTAAAATCCGCTAAAAGATTTGAATTTCGCGCGAATTTGTGTCAGATTCCAAGTCGATGAGTCGGTAGCGAAGACTCTGAATAGACCTGCAGGTCTCGTTACTAAGGTCAAATAGACTCACCCCTCAGCATAAAAAAATAATTTGACAGCACTAAAAATGTTGCCATCCTTTTTATTTCAATCGATAAGAAAGGGACAGCAACATTTTTCTGCCAGTTTGCTTTAGTTAAAAGGCAACTGGATTTTGTTTGCTACGAACTTCACTGTCCCATAACAATCTTGCTAGACAATATTGCATGACTCTCATTCCCCTTTTAAATTCTTTGCTTTTTCACAAAATTTTAGTACTTTTTTATAAGAATTTATTTGCATATAACAAATCTCTAAATAGTATGTCCCAATCCTAAGCTTACAAAATGTTACTAACCTTGACAAATTGTTTAACTGTACGTACTCGGCAATGTTGTGGCGTTCGCTCGTGTTGTTATCGTTATAAGGTTCATTTTCCATCAAATTCAATAAAGAATTGGTAATTTCCTCTTGTTTGTATTAGTTTTCAACTTTTGATAGCCAAAAACCCGTCGTCATTATCCAAGGCCCGTATTATGAAACCATGATCAGTCATCGATCTATGCTTAAGTAAAGATTGTGTCATCGAAAATCGTTACTCAAGCAGCAAAATCGATGACTGAGCAAGCTTTTATAATAGGGAAGACTTGCGTTAGCCTATTAAAAAACTTATCCAAGAGTATTTATTTCCTGACTTTTGCAGAATACCTGAAGCTAGCTTAGTCGAAATCGTTTAAAAAGGGGAACGTTTTGGCCTTTTAAAAATATTCGAATTTTAGGTACTTTTGTTTTTCAGGCATAATTATTAATCTTTATATTATCAAGAAATCAATTTTTTTAAATAGACTTTAGATGATTACCTAGACTAGATTATAAAAGACTTATATAATCTAGGTAATTCTATGGGCTATTTATTTTTGGCTATACGGCATTTGAAACTATCAAATAAGAGGTTCAAGTATATTTTTCAAAGCGTAACCTAAACCGTTAAAACAGTAGACACACGAGCGCCACCCGTTGCCTCTAAGAACGTGCGCTGGTACTCATGAGGCGACGTTGCAGACGGGGACAGTCACCGTGCCGGCCGGGACCGACCCGAAGCTGATTCTTGAGATGTTCGACCGGCAGCGGTCGCCTCTGGCCGTCCCGGTGCCTCCGGCGGGGGCGAACCACGACCAGGCCAACTAGACAACACACATGCGACAAACTAACACTAACCAATATTATTAATAAACCGACGCTGATTCTTGAGATGTTCGACCGGCAGCGGTCGCCTCTGGCCGTCCCGACGACCAGACCAACTAGGCAATACAATACATACCTATTTGTTACTGCCGGCCAACTAGGCAACACCTCACGTATGCGAAAAACTATTATACACACCTAATTTTAATAATAAAACTAAGTTGTCACTTGTTGTAAATTTTCGACCGGCAAACGGCTGCTGCTGGTTGAAAATCGTGAGTTTTGCCGTCCGCGTGGTTCCTTCCGGGGCGAACCACGACCAGACCAACAACACTACCCAATATACATATTGTGCATAAATTCGAGCCGGTGTGTTGTTGAAATTGTGCAAAAATGTAAAGATCAAATAGCGAATGAAGGCCGTTTTAAAGCCGCACCCACATTCATGTCATTTTCTACTGTTCTCTATTCTACTAGACTAGACTGACAAAGATTTGCACGAGATTTATTTTAGCGCTGTCTGGGGCTAACTATCTATTATTGTAATTTGCCTTCATTGGCTATTTGAACTAAGTTACTATAACATATTTGATAAAACTGTCAATATATCGCATTTCCAATTTTTGTAATGATTGTAATAATAACGAAATTACAAGCGTTTCTTTTTTATTCTTCGAATATTTCATAAGTTTGATAACATAATTTGATGTAAGTAATGAATCGATATTTGCACCACCGAATTACTTCAAATATCGGGCTAAGTTTTATTTATGGAGAGACAAATTTTATATTATATTTTGAATAATACTAAGGTATTGTGTTATTTTGGAAATTTATTGGAAAGCAATTTGTAGGTATCTCCTACAGTGAAACTGCGGCATGACTTCTTTTTAATTCAATTTGACTAATAATTCTACTTATGCTTAGTAATTTTTTTAATACAATATAACTCACCCAAATGCGTATAATATGCAGTATTGTGAGCCATTTATACTTTAGATGTAAACTTCCTTCGGCTTATTATTTATGTACTTAACAGTTTGTGCTTTTAATGTAATTTGAGATTTGTTGTGTATTATTTTAAGAAGAAAATAAGTGAAAATTATCATTTTAGTACAAACAGAAAAAGCCATATAGTTTGCGCGGTACATGCTACAATTTAATTGTGAATTGTATTTCAATTTTACATAAATAAGGAATTTGATTTGTTGAAATGTACTTTTATAGCAAATTTAATTAATTTGCAAAACATTCGCAGAGAATGTGATGTATGTGTCTATTTATTTCCATTTTTATACATAGAGAAAGAGTATGAAGGTAATTTTTAGAATAATTGACAATTAGATAAGACGACTTACATAGATTTTGTATTAGTTTTTCCATGTCAAAGTTCATTAAGTAGAGAAAATATCATAAGTATTTTTTGTTGTAAATTCATATTCTTATAAGTTTTAGAACAATAGCAATATGTTTAGATTGATAATTGTTGTTTTTCTTTTCTGCTACATAATTTTACAGTTTGCACTATGTTATTGCTGTTTTCAGTAGAAAAACAACTAATTATATGGATGTGATCAACACCAATCTGTCGCAAAACTTTAATAATAAAAACATGTTATATATAAGCAACTGCAAGCATTTGTATCGTTTTGCTTGATAATAATAATTAATAAAACATTTTTGTATGGCAGCTGTTAATCCGTTCTAACACGAGCTGACAAGAGGTCTATAACAAAAGCAGTCATAAACAAGTGATAAATTAAAAACTGAAAAAAATCCAAATTGGTCCTCGCTTTTTCACTTATTTTCGCCAAATGAAAAGGCGAAGCCCTAAAAAATGTAGCTAAGGACCATTTAGGAGATCAGACAAGTATTTTATTAAGATGCTTCATTTATCACCACTCATAAAGCCAAAATACATTAGTCTTTCTGGGCCGGGAAAAAATACATTTCAGATTCTATCTTCAACGCAAAAAAGTTTCTTTCAGCTTGTACTTCTCCATCAGAGCGCTAAATGGCTAACAGCTATGTCTTTCTGCGTTGAAATAGAGTGACATCTCTTTCCACAAAATACAAACTGAGAGAGACTTCAGACCCAGTTATATTATGGCCAGGTGTATTCTAGCCCTTACCTTCCGCCATTGTGTTAATGACCATAGTCAGCTCGTTTAGAAATGGGCTTTATATTTAAGCACACTGTATGTATCTACATACATCACAAGTTGTGACTAAGGGATTGATATGTTTTAGACCTTTTAGTTTTAAGTTAAGTGTGCCTGCCTGTTTTATATAAATAATAATATATGAAGACCATTGTACCACCAAGGTAAATGCTTGTTTTTACTTGTGTTCTTTCTTATGCCATGAACACAGTACCTATCTATACTGGACCAATATTGCTGCATCATATCAATCCTTTGTATAAAATATGTCCAGCTATTAAAAAAAAGCCTTAATAAATTAGTTTAAGTTGCAGGCTCAGAAAGCGTCGTAAAGCTTCTCTTTTTAATAAATGTACAATTTGTTTTCTATGTATTGTGGCATTTTTATTTGTTACGAAAGCTATTTGTATCACATTCATAAATGAAGAATAAAGATAAGTTATACCTTTATATTTCGTCGTTTTATTTGACCAAAGATTGAACCATACCTTTACTACTAGTAGTATAGTATTACTAGCTGCGCCCCGCGGCTACGCCCGCGTGGACATTTAAAATTATCACTTAGGGGTATGAAAAATAGATGTTGGCTGATTCTCAGACCTACTCAATATGCTCACAAAATTTCATGAGAATCGGTCAAGCCGTTTCGGAGGAGTACGGGAACGAACACTGTGACACGAGAATTTTATATATAAGATAATATCTGTGCCTTTACCTAGTTACCTACCTAAATAACTATCAAGTTGAAGTGCATCTCCGAAGAATAATCACTCCAAAGAACCGGTCGTTCAAATTATGGAGAGCTCCATACCAGTCTCTAATAGCCCGGCAGCCACATGCTCCGTCTTGCCCAGTGATGCCAGATCTACTGATTTAGCAGTAGATCTACCTGCTTTTTGAACCATCTACTGATCTACTGATTTATTTCTAAAATTTCGTGAAATCTACCTGATTTTCCCGAGCGCCAATGATTCCGTATCTTTTAGGTACCTATGCCGTCACTTGTCAGTGTCACTTCACAAGCCAATTTCATTCAAATGATCACTAACGAACGATTCGTCACAACAAATATGAATAATTACATTGAAGAGTTTGTTTTTTTCGTTCGTTCCTTCCACTTGTGTGAACATCTGTGTCCCTATCGTTTTCGATAGATTGGTCTGTCCGTTCGTTCGTTCGATAAACTGTTGCGGCAAAAGTGTTGTCAGATCTACTGATTGAGTAGTAGATTTCGTAGATGGATTATTATACTTTCTACGAGTAGATCTACTTGATTTTTGAGCAGTCTACCGAATTATTTTGTAAAATTCTAAAAATCTACCAGAATTCCCTCAGAGAGACCCATAAGGCCCAACAAATTGAAAATTCAATTTCATTTGTATTCATTCTATTCTCCTGTCAACATCGCGTCTATTTTTCTTATAGATAAAAAACAACGGAACACCATCGTAGGTGCACTACCTAGGTACCTCTAAAAACCTGATGAGTGCCCTTGAAAATGAAGAAATCTCGGCGAACTCCAAGCTGTTTGCTGTGGTCAATATTTTCATATCAATGTATTTTGCAAAATTCGAAATCCATGAATATTTCACTTTGCAACTTGGGTACTTTGATGAATGTTTTTCATTGAAATGTGAAACACACAAGCATTTTAAACAAAAAAAAAACTGAATCAAAATCAGTTCATCCGATAGGGAACTATAATGATAGGTACAAAAAAACGAACAGACCTATCACGCGTTTTTCGTGTCGGAAGCTAGTAATTTGTATTTCTACTGATTTTTTCTTTAAGCTACTGATTTTTTACTCGACTTTCTACTGATTTCCTCAAATTCGATCTGGCAACACTGGTCTTGCCTGCGCAGTCCAGTTTGTGCAGTCGTGAGTTACGCCTCGTGTTTGCTGGATTGAAACGCGGCATAAAAAGACATGTCAACGAATGCACAAGCCGCGCTTCCGGACGTTGTCATGCACACGCTCTTACTATCAAGGAACATTATATACCCTAGGCGAGCTTACTACCTACGCAAACAGGTTTAGCAGGCAAGGCGGAGCGTGTGGCCGGGCCATAAGAAAATAGTACAGTAGGATTCTTGTTGGTTGGCTGTGCGAGATAAGATGAGTTTAGTTGAGACGTGTTGTTGCGAGATTCTTTTTTTCAGTTTTTAAAATTTTCTGCGCTCTATGTACTCTAAAAGGAATAAAAAACTAGCGAAAAAGTATTCCCGCTAATAGTTGCACTCTACTTTTTTCGCTGGCGCTATCTTATATTCTTTTATGTCACTCCATTGGTCGAAAATCCATTCACCCGTTTGGCTGATAGGCTGTACTGTACTTCGTTTCTTGTTTGTCTTTGTCATGTGACAAGTCATATCAACAAACGTCAAAGTCATAGTAAAAAAACTCAGAAAAAAAAATGATTGTTGTCGTGTCTTGTCTTGACGTGCGTGTCCAGCGGTCGTATTTTGTTTCCTTCCATTTGTGCGCTTTGTATGGTTTTGGCTACAAAATAGATAGATAACATTAGAAAAATTCAGCCATTCTATCATCTGCTGCTTATCTCATCTCTACTGCGATTTCCGCAGACAGCAGACATCAGTCCAATCAAACTTCCAAGGGAACAGCAGGCTTAGCCAAATATATTGTGTGGGGCTTACTAGAGGGTGAAAAGCTCGCAGTAGCCCTAAAATGAGTATTTGTAGATTCTGTCTTGCTCAGAAACCGAGGAGAAACATCACTGAATTAGATACTATGAAAGACGAGGGCAAAAGTTACACGGACATTATACTGTTTTGCCTAGGAACACAGGTAAAACCAACATTGCTCATGTAGGAATAATGGCAGAAAACATTGTTTTCTGTGCTATCTTTCTCGGCCTGGAAAAAATACATTTTAGATTCTAATTCCAGTGCAATAAAGCAAATTTCAGCTTGAACTTCTCTGTCAGATCGCTAAATGGCTAACAGCGGTCTTTCTGCATTGAAATAGAGGGCATCTCTTTCTACACTACGCAAACTGAGCGAGACTTCAGACCCAGATAGATAGCTAATGCATGTGCAGTGTAAAACCACTATAACTTGATTATATTTTGTATCTTGATGGCCGTGGTGTAAGAATCAACCCCTCCAATCCAACACAGCTGTAGATGTCATAAGAGTGTGATGATTAAGGTTTAACCCTCCCCTTCAATATCGTAACACTAACAGGACACTGCCCTCTAAAAAAACACCTATTTACCATCGGAGCCCTCTCTGCAGAGGGTGCCTCAGCAACGCAAATCAGCTGCCCATGTAGTCCTGGAATGCGAGGGAGTAACAGCACAACAAACAGAAATCCTCAACTTGCCGAGGTCACTCCGCGAAGCCTGTGAAGACCCCAGGAAGATTCTGTGCTTCTGGACGGAGTTAGGCTGGCTATGCTAGCTAATTAAACGCATAATAGACCAACTACGAGTCCGAATGCAGAAATAAAAGTACTTCTACCTAACCTAACCTAACCCTTGTTCGAGGGAGGCACATTCAGCAGTTAGACGTATAAGTGCTGTAGTAATGCAACTTAAAATAAAAAAACTATTTCCTTACAGGTAGACGAGGACTCCAAAATAAGTACAAAGTTATGTGTAAAATGTTACAGGAGTACATTAGAATTTTATCAGTTCAAGACTATAGCTTTAAAAAGTGAACATTACCTCCAATCACTTGGTGATAGTCCGCCTCCTTTAAATTGTAAAAGCGAAGTGCATAAAGAACTAGTCAGACAAAATGAGGTTCTTACAGATCCAATAAGTAGAAGAGAGATCGAGAACGACCAAATAAAGACCGAGCCGAACGAAGCCGTAGAGATTGATAATGAGATAGACAGCAATGACTTTGAATTTGAAGTAAAATATGATCAAAATGAAGTTGATATCAAAAATGAACCTAAAATGGAAGGGTCTGATGATGAGTTCCTAAGTGTAATAAAAAAAATCAAATATGAATTTATTGAAGAGAAAGATGAAAATGATGGTATGTATCTGTTAACAACCTACAATTAAGAAATAAACTATGCTTAGTAGGTTACGTTACGACATCAAGGCTTGTAACATCCTTGATATCACATCACACTGATACAAATACAAAAAAATACAAGAATATTTATTTCTTTAACTTAATGTACAATAATATAACAGTGTTTGAGATTCCCTTTTAAGTAAAATAAATACCTGTGCTACGGAATCTCGCTCTGCCAAAACAAATATAATATGGATGTATGGATGGATGCTTGTTACCTCTTCATGCCATTACAACTGAACTGATTGGGCTCAAATTTAGCATAAATGTATGTAGCTCTAAGCCTGGAATGAAACAATGGCTGGAACAAATGAATAAAACATAGGCTACTTTTTATCCCGTAAAACAGTTTCCATGGGATAGAAATAACCTTTAAACATTTCCATAGCAACAACGCGTGCGAACCTGTGGGCAGAAACTTGTCAAACATATTTATTCTATAATTCTGGTTGCAGAAATCAGATCGGTCACAGTATTGTTAAGGATCATTTGAGCGACCTCAAGATTGATTGCAAAATCTGCAGTTACCTCAACTGTTTCAATTGTAAAAACTATAGACTAGCCAAACTCGATGTAGAATGTTTGTATACAAACCACGACAAAAATACCTAAACTCACTTGCATAAATATTGAGTTTCAGATATAATTGTTACCAATATTTATTGAAGGAAGGCTCTCAAATCGACAGTACTAATAAATATAAATTGAGTATAATTTTTTTTAAATAAGATTTACAATTTTAGGTTAAGTATGGGCTGTTTGTTAACAAACATTGTACATCCAATTTGGCTGCACTATAGTTTGAGAAATCAGATTTGTCTTAATTAACTGACTAGGTTCTGCTCGCGGCTTTGCTCATTTGGTACCTGGATAAATCATGGTCCACCATGGCCCCACTTCTAATAATTTAGATAAAGGGGCACTTCAATAGAACTAGAAAAAAAAAATTGGTTGCCTGTAAAGTCGGTATACGGGCGAAAGTTTTACGTGACAACGACTTTGAGTTCCTTTCACTTTTTATGTCTGCATAACGTGAGCGGAGCGTAACGCGTAACGCAGTTTCTTGAAGTGTCACCCGGCAAACCAATTTATAAGACGTTGTCACGTCAAAATGCCTGATTCTCTTTCTGATAAATAAAAGAGATTAAGAAAACATGTTTTATTGCAATGAATAGTGTTATGCCATGGGAATCAATAAAAAGAACTAGTGACATTATTCTCTCACACACTGTTTGACTCACATAATACCAGCGCTGAGTAGGTAATCCAATTTCTACTCAGCAATCTACTCAGCAACATGCTGAGTTGACACCTTTTGTGCTCGACACTTGCCAAGCTGCTTGCGGAAGTACTAAAGCTAGGTCCTTTTCAATTTTTATACCTAAGCAGCGATCTTTGGGTAAGTATAACATAATGACACAAGTTTTTAAACATAGGCCGTAATTAAATTTTAAAATATTATAGTGTCGCGGCTTAGGTATAAAAATTAAAAAGGACCTAGCATTAGTACTTCCGCACTTAGCGCATTAAGGCGGTACCCTACCTCGTTATTGTGTGAAGAGGATAGGCATAGGATTTCGCGTTCACAGGAGCGGGACAGAGCAAAGCGGCGTAAGCCCAAAAATCAAGTTTTTAGTAGTTATTTGCTCCCCACAAACATTAGAATAGGTAATTGAAAAAAAGGCAACATATAAAATGTTCTTTATACTTAGTTCAATTACTATGCTTAATCTCAAGATCGTATCATCTGTATTTATTGAGAAATTAGGGTTTTAGTAAAAAATTAGATGTAACTTTGCGATTTTTTTCTATCGAGAAAATTTTATGGCATCGTGTTTTCGAAACATATGATCGATAGAATAAGTCCTGAACCTTACCATATATAAATTTCAAAGTTAAATATTCAGTAGTCTGGAAGATATGGAGGTCCGACGGAGTTGAAAATAAGCAATTTGAGGTACTATACCCCCTTAAAAGGTTACTCTTCCAGACTTGAGCGAGAAGCTTGGTCGCTTTTACACAGATTTACGACAGGTGGTGCTTTTAACCGAAAATACGAAAAACTCTTTTTTGCTACCATAAAATTCTGCTATAGTAACTTAGTTTATTACTCAGCATGTTGCTGAGTAATGTATTGTTTGATTCCCGCCTCGGGACAAATATTTGTACGATCTGCAGATATTTGTTCAGAGGTTCTGGATGTTTTTCCATGTAAAATAAAAAATATCTATCTATGTAGTGTATTGTATTATGTATATCAGTTATCTAGTACCCATAACACAAGCTCTGCTTAGCTTGGGGCTAGATAATGCTGTGTGAATTGTCCAGCATTATTTATTACTAGCTGCGCCCAGCGGCTTCGCCCCCGTGGAAATTTATGTTTCTAACTTTCTTAATTTTTTCTTTCATAAGAACCTTCTCCTGACAATAACAAACACAACAAAGAAAGAATTAGCGAAATCGGTCCAGGCGTTGTTGAGTTATGCGCTTACCAACACATTTTGCGATTCATTTTTATATTATAGATTAAAGTAAATCGTAAATTCCTGGTTAAGTTTTTCTTATTGTTTTGTGTAATTTTTTTATTTCATTTCAACCATTACAGCTCCCATCCAAAAGAAAAAAGGCAGACAGAGAAAACCAAAATTATTAAAAATAAAACTACCAAAAGCGAAGGCGGAATTTAATGCAGGTGTTATCTGCGAAACCTGTGGTAAGAATGTAAAGGATATAAAAGAACATAGAAATATACATCTGCCGCCGGAGAAGCGACCACGCTACACATGTGAAATTTGTGAAAAAACCTTTGCATCAAGGCATTCACAGTGGCAACATAAGAGAAGAAAACATTTTGCCAAGAAGAAAGAGTGCCCTGACTGTCACAAAAGTAAGCATCCTACTAATTATTATAAAGCTGAAAGTTTGTGATATCTGAATTTTTGTTACCTAGGATCTCCAAAACTACTGAACATATCAAGACGAAATTTGGCGCACGTTTAGAGCAAAGCCTGACTTAGACAATAGGCTACTTTTTATTCCGATAATACGCGTGCGAAGCCGCGGGCAGAAGCTAGTACATTATGAATGTGAGTGGGTTAACTACGAACCTAGTTACGCACAAACTAGGTCCGTAGTTAACCCGCTTAAATTAATAAGAAATTCAGGCTTTACTTTGCTGAAATCCATTGCATAATATAAGGTATAACAATTTTTAGTAACAATTTCGCGCAAAACCGCAGCAGAAAATATTAAAAACCGCTAAAATATTTAAATTGCGCTCGAATTGTGTCAGATTACGTGTCGATGACTCGGTAGCGGAGAGTCTGAATAGCCCTGCTGGCCGGAGGGCGTCCTACACTACGCAAGACCCCACGCTTATGGCATGTGAGTTGGGGATCGCAGTTCGGTGGTAGAATGGTTCTACAGGGGGCTCCGTTGCCCGCCCCCTGTAATATCCCTTATTCACCTCTTTCTAAACCCGCGAGAAGAGTTGGGGTGGTGCAAATTCTAAGCCAGGACCACAAAGCCTCATCTAATTTTACCATTTTTCTATTCCAGTGGTGATGAATCTGTCTGTGCATCGAAAGATGCACAATCCCGATGCGCTCAAGTTTGAGTGCGCCCCTTGCGGCCGCCGCTTCGTGTCTAAAGCAAGGCTCGAGCTGCACGTGTCTGTGCACACCAAGGACAGGCCCTTCGAATGCCACATATGCCAGAAGAAGTTCAGGCTGAAGGTCTGCATGAATATGCATATGTAAGTACTTTATTACTTGTCTAGCGGCCCGTCCCGGCTTCGCACGGGTGGACCTTTATTTTTGACGTGACAACGTCTTATAATTCGATAGAGCCGGCTGCACGCACGAAAAAACATGACGTCATGCGGCGTTACCTCGTCATGCGGCGTTACCTCGCTCTGAGGCGTTCCATGTAAGGCTTGAAGTGCAAGCGAGAGCGCTCGACATCCGTCTCTCTCCTACTTGAGTGAGCGATGCGTCTGCGTTGTCACGTTCAACCGGTTCAACTATCGTCAGTAAACCGACTTTACAGACAACCAATTTTTTTTAAACATAAATTTAGCCTATGTTACTCAGGGATAATGCAGCATTCTTATGGTGAAAGAATTTTTGAAATCGGTTCATTAGTTTTTGAGTTTATTCGTTACAAACATACAAATCTTTCGTCTTTTAATATTCAAGCGAGTTATCTGATGCCGTCAATATAAAATGCATCTAAGTTTTACGAGTTAAAGCTCATATCTGAATGCACATTTTTTGTGCTGTGCGGCAGTGTTGCGGTCCAGATCTGCGGCAACCTTAAGACACTCGAGTGGCGATCAAGAACCGGAAGGAGTAGCGTGCCAGACCCTAGGGATGGTCTGCCACGCTACGCCTCTGCTTTTGCCAATCCCAGCTTTTCTGTTCACTATTGAACAGAGGCATAAACGAGAAGCTGGGTTTTCGCTCTGCATTTGAAATTATAGTCAATTAGCTTCTGCCCGCGGCTTTGCACGCGTATTATTCGGTATAATAAGTAGCATATTGTTTAAGTTAGGCTACGTTCTAAGTGTATGCCAAATTTCATCTTGATCTGTTCAGTAGTTTTGGAGATCTAGGTACCTAACAAAAATTACACGTTTCACCTACTTTTGCATTTATATAGACGATCGCCTCGCGGTTTCACCCGCGTAGTTCCCGTTCCCGTAGGAATTCCGGGATAAAATATAGCCTATTTCAGTTCCTGAAAAGTAAGCTTTCTAACGGTGAATTTTTCAAATCGGTCCAGTAGTTTCGGAGCCTATTCAATACAAACAAACAATCAAATCTTTCCTCTTTTTAATATTTGTATAGATGAGTAGGAAGTAGGATATCAGTAGGATCGTTGAATAATATGTGTTGGCAGCCTTGATCGAGTTCTGTTATATAATTTTCAACTAAATTATACAACTCTCCTAAATCCTATAAGTTATGTAAATTTATGCTTAATTGTTACTAAATCTATCATTGCCTAGGGAAAACACGAATTCTTGTTCATTTCTTTTATTTTCACCAACAAAATTATATGTGTATTATGTTGTTTGCAGACGCCAAGTACATGAAAAGGAGAAATCACATATGTGCCAGTACTGTTCCAAGAGTTTCTTCAAAAAAGATCATTTGCAATTACATTTAAGGTAAGGTACCTACTTAAAATATGTTCATAATCTTACTTTTAGTGGTCAAAGCAAAGCTTGTACTCCTGTAACCAGAAAACTGTATCAATTATGTATTTTCCACCACTTAGGGTTAGTTCACAGCTGTACATTTCACAGGCCCGTTTATCGTATACGTTAATCGGCGATGGTGGATGTAGGCTAGGCGCAAACGGACCACCGACCACAGCCACGGGTGGCTGCCGCGCGCCGCCACATTTGCAGCTGTCGCGGAAGCGCCCGATAGCCACCGGTGTTCGAAATCGACCACATTACATTGATACGTGCGATGCGTAGGACGCCTAGCGGTTAACTGAGTGAGGCTAGGCGCAAACGGACCACCGACCACAGCCCCCAGTGGCGAGCAACAAGCTGTTTACACGCTTTTTCACACCTCAACCTCAACAGCCTGTAATGGTCCACTACGGCGTGGGGTAACCTCCCCCTGATAAGCGCCTTATTGGCTTTTATCACATTGGAGGTACTGCCCATAGTCCCCACGCTGGGCATGCGGGTTGGGGATCGCAGTTCGGTGGTAGAATTGTTCTGCAGGGGCGCTGCTGCCCGCCCCCGGTGGATATCCCTTAGTCGCCTCTTACGACACCCGCGGGAAGAGTTGGGGTGGTGCAAATTCTAAGCCGGCACCACACAGCGACAGCAGTAGGTTTTTCATACATTATGTACGAACTCGCCGCACTCGTGTGTCGCCGGTGGCGGCCACTCGCTACAGCAGTGTGACTCGCCACTTGACGCCGCTGCGCGCCACGCAAGCCGCCGACTCTCGCCACTGTCACTCACTTACGCTTAACTTACGCTTAATAGATTTAATAATAATAATAATAATTCATTTATTTCAGACTATAGAAAAGTTATAGATCTTATTTAACTTATTCTACGGTCCATAGTAATACATACCTTAAAACTAACATACATAAAATATAAAAAACTTAATTAATAACACATTGTGATTACGGCGTCGACGTGTAGATGACGCAATCAGGGTGTCAGCTGACGACGGTGCACGTGTAATTTAACCCCTCTGTTTGTTCAGCGAGTCAGCCGAGACGGTCGTGGCGTAAGAATCGACCCCTCCAACTCGCCCCGTGGATGTCTTAAGAGTCGACTAAGGGAACTAACCTAACGAAAGACAGCAGTTTCCTATGGGTGGTGTTTTTAACACCCCTACTGCGACCAATAATCCGCCAAGCGTGTTCTCACTAATTTTTAGCATAATACTAAAGTCATTTACAACGGGATATTTACCATGATTTGAGTTTTGAGCTACATTTATTCCGTGATCATGGCGCATGAAACTGTGCCGAAATATTGGAAAGCTCAAAACTCAAATCATGGTACTCGTAAATATCCCGTTGTAAATGACTTGAGTGTTAATAACCATGATGGATTTAAAAGTTTTGATAGCATAATAGTTTTCTAAATGCGCTGTATGATTTTTTCTGTGTGCGGTACCATCATCGGTGCTGAAATAAATGATTTTTGATTGAGGGAAGGACGCCCCGTGACAGTAGATTTTTTTGGAATATTATTTGATTTCTTAGAAATTACCCTGAGTGTGAGGGCTTACGCACTATGCTACAAAAAACCTTAAATGATTTTTATTACCATAATTTACCCCCCCTTAACTGGGGGAGGCACGTTCTGCAGTGGACTTGTTCTGATGAGGACGGAAGGTAGGTATGTTACATCTACCTCAGCCCGTGAGCACCCACTGGGTATGTAATAGATAGCCCTCCTCTATTACGCCATTCTGTCCGCTCCTGCCGTGAGGTGCCGGCTTAGAAATTTCACCACCCCAACTCTTCCCGCGGCGGGTGTCGTAAGAGGCGGCCAAGCGATATCCGCCGGTGAGCAGGCATAGCGCCCCCAGCTGAACAGACTCACCAGCAACTGCGATCCCCAACCCGCATACCCAGCGTGGGGATTATGGACATAACCCCCATCAGATGAAAACCAACAAGGCACTTATCAGATGGAGGCCTGCATCCAGCAGTGGACCAATATAGGCTGTTGAGGTGAGGTCTGGTGCAACTCCAATCCACTCCTTCCAAGGTGTTTGTGATTTTTTAGGGTTCCGTACCTCAAAAGGAAAAAAGGAACCCTTATAGGATCACTTTGTTGTCCGTCTGTCTGTCCGTCTGTCAACCCTCTTTTCTCAGGAACGCGTGGAGGTATCGAGTTGAAATTAACACCAAATATTCAAGTCCGTAACCTCTTAAAGCCGTGAGATAAATTAAACTTCTAAGTCAACGCACTCAAAAGTTACAGCCATTTATGTCCGAAAGTTTTGAAAGTTCCAAGGGAATCACATGCACCCAAAACCTATAGCGTACTTCCCGTAGACCTAGAATCATGAAACTTGGTGAGCAGCAAGGCCTTATAGCACAAGTAAAGGGAAAAATCCGAAAAACGTACATAAATTTGTAATTTATTCCTTAAAAAAAATACTTTTAATGCTCGCCATGGACCATAACCTATATTGTACTTCCCGTAGACCTAGAATTATAAAATTTGGCAAGAAGCAAGGCCTTACAGGACAAATAACGATAAAATTCTGAAAACCTTAAATTTGTAGTTTATTAACTAAAAAAATAAGTTTTGGTTCTCTCGCTCGATCAAAATATACAGGGTACCTACTTCATGTTGACCTAGAATCATGGTATTTGGCAAGAAACAGGGTCTTACAATTAAACGGAACCCTTAGTGCGCGAGTTCAACTCGCACATGACATTTTATTTAAACTGACCCTTGTTAACTGAACAGAACACACACAAAGGAGAAGCCCCACGGTTGCTCAGTCTGCGGGAAGTTCTTCAGGGCCACGACCACCTTGAACAGCCATCTGCTGATCCACAGCGACGACAAGAAGTATGCCTGCTCCCTCTGTGACATGACCTTTGTGAAGCTCAAGTAAGTAGGTATACCTATCGCTCTTAGCGACCAGGCCGCCCATTGTGCAACTCTGTACCTATCTCTGTTTTCCTGTATTTTTATTTTTGTATTTTCTTGGTGTGCAATAAAATCTCATGTATAAAAAAAACTTTATTTTTTCAAAATTAGGTAGATACACAAAGAAATTATACTAGTATTTACAATTGAAACAATTGAGCTAACTGCCGACTGTTGCAAACAGTCTACAGACAGCTCAACTGATCCATATCAACACCAGTCGGAAGCGTCCCCAAGACGCTGGCTGCATTGCCACGCTGTATGGCAATGCTGATACGCTGTGCCAGATATTCACCAGCTCTCGGGTCACGCGTCAAAATTCACGTTGCCGTGTATTCTTTCTTATGCGTAATTTAGATTCCTTGTCAATAATTCAATAATTATTGCTAACAATTTTATCTAAGCATGCGTTTTAGTTATTTGTGTCGTGGTTTGTTAACAATTCTACATCGAGTTTGGCTAGTGTATAATCTACAGATGTGTTACGTAAACTCCAGCCAAATTCGACGTGAAATGTTTGTAAACATACCCCCCCATAACCAGATAGAGATAAACCATTCTAAAAATGAACGCCGATTGTATGACGTTTAGTGGAGGGGGCGTGCATTTATAGAATGGTTTATCTTTACCTAAAATTCACTTGGTGCCGCTATGATTATTCATTTGAAAATTACAATGAGATGATCCTATTATGAAACTGTCCATCAGCATAATGACTGTTTCGTTTATGCTGTTGTGACAACCCTAGCCCTTATATGCTGTCAAGTCACACGACAGCGTATAAGGGCTAGGGTTGTCGGGATTTACCGCAAGATCAAAGGCGTCGACTACTGTATGTAAAATGTGAAAGTACCAGGAGACCATACATGACTAAGAGGTTCTCGTTACAAAAATGGAAAAAAAGTCGTTTAATAACTGGTTATGAAACAGTAAAAAAAATCTCGATACATAACCAGTTATGAAATCTTAGTTACGAACGTGGACGAAGGGTAAAAAAAATACTAATTTTTAGGGGCTACTTCCGCTTAGCCAAATCTTTTACCTTTTCACTATGTCCTACCTAACCTCTGCTATTTTGTTTCAGTTACCTAAACGCACACATGCTAAGTCACACCAAAGAGAAACGCTATCCTTGCCAGTTCTGCGGAGTTCGCTTCCACAGATCCGACCACAGAAAACGGCACGAGTTCACCGCTCATTTGAAACACACCTCTGCCAGCCCTTCGTCGTTAAACTAAGCAAAAAGTTCTAACAAAAATGAGTGCAAAATGTTTTCTTGCCGAGAAGATTTGAACCCGCTTCCTTCTAAGCGGAATGTTTTCGCTGCCGAAGTTTAATCGGCCCTAACTGCTTGGTAAGCAGAAATTCCAATCTTCCTTCTTTTTATTTTACTGGCGTATATGGCAACGCGTGATGCGATGATTTTGGTTTTGTTTTGGAGTTTGATTTTGGATTCGCCAATATCATACCTACTACCGCCTTTTGGACCAAGGACCAATATTGTTTTAATTCATACAAATATGTCAAACTAAGTTTTTGTCTATTTCTTATTAAAAAAAAACGTTATTTAATATTAAATTAATTTTATTATTAAAACAGGTGAATGTATTTACGCAATGTTATTGTTTTAAGGGGTAACAAGAAAAATAAATACCAATATATTGTTATAAAACCGTTGTATATTTCAAACTCATTACAATAGCTTTGGCATTATCTTCATTCCTTTATTTTTTGGGGGACATAGAAAGAGAAGGACTACCCTCTTTCTCACAATAGCATTCCCCCTCCGGGGCTACTTCCTTGCTAACCGGTTCCTGCATCACACAAACTCCTCCCTCCAACAACACCGGGCAAGTCCCCTCTTCCGTCAGCCTCGGGGAATTGCCTGGGGTATAGATATTCAACGTGTTCGCTATAGTGTCAAGCTTGTCCCCGTAATGCGGGTACTCTTTGGTCAGGCATTCGACGATGTATCGGAGCCGAGCGTTGAGCGAACGCGCTTGGCAATATTCGTCTATGACGGTGGCTTTTGGCTTCCTGACGCGCACGTTTTTACGTTTAATTGCTGTGGCCAGTTCGCTGCCTAGGCGCTGGCTTCGGACCACTCTTTCTAGAAGCTGCAAACGATAACATTTCTTAGCACCTTCGTACGTACATTTACGTCAATATCTCAACATAAGGCTGCTTGTCCATTGATGCAGAGCGAGGCAGCAGAGCAGAGACTTGCCTACTAATCAATGGAATTGCATAAAATCTTCGCCCTGTTTCGGTGGAACTGGAACTGCCGCTCCGCTGCCTCGCTCCGTGTCAATGGACAGGCAGCCTAAGGCGCAACATCACACAGCTACACTGTAGCCACCAGAAAAGAAAAAGTTCTAACTCCATCATCAACCTTCGCTGTTTTCAATAAATGATGCTTCTACCGCTTAAGATCGTAGTTTCCCCCCAATTTTGCCAACAGAGACGTATCTGGTTTAATTGAGATACAAGCTATATCCAAGCCTTAAAGACAATAACAACCTAGAAGATGTGTTTGGTTGAGGGTGATGATGGCCTCGACCTCGTGGTCCAACCTGGCTTACTGCTCTTAGTACCAGGTGAATAAAGCACAGAGAGGCCTCTGCGCTTTATTCACCTGCCAGGCCTACTCTGAAAAGGAAATCGAAGTTTCGTTGACGCGCAAAACCAACTCTCATGTTGCTAGCATAAGATTAGCGTTTGCACGGAAACGAATCAGAAACTTCGCTTTCCGTTTTAAGAGTTTCTGTCTCGATACACTCGAAGATCAGCGTCGCGACCTGCTCCTCAAGTCCGAGGTGAACGAAGCCACGGGCAGGTGCTATTGGAACAACGACATGGTAACTCACCCACTGCTTCTGCTTGTCAGTCTCGATACACTCGCGGATCAGCACTGCGACTTGCTCCTCAAGTTGTTCGTTCAGGGTGCTGGTTGCCTTGACCTCGCGGTCCAACCTGGCTTGCTCCTCTTGCAGGGCTTTCAGTCTTTCCTCTGCTTCAGAGAGATCCTGGAGATAATCCAATTTAATGAGGTGGTCTCAATGTAAGTCCGAGCAAGCAAGAAGGTGTTTATTGTAGAAAGACGAGAGGAATCCTGGAAGGGAAGTCTTGCGAATACCAAGGCACCCAGTTTTTTCCTTGCACCCCAGTAGAACCCTTTAGTCTTTTTTGTTGATGGTAACTGTCGCTCGTTTGCCACTTTTCGGCCAGTGTCCGTTTCGTAGAAATATTACAGTAGGATCGTGGACACAATAATTTAGTTGGCAATGGAAGACTGACAGTACAAAGTAGGTAAGTACCTTAGTAACCCTGGCGACATCAGACCTCGCCAGCCGCAGCTTGTGGTGGTACGAAGACTGCGAGGTAGAGTTGTGGGGTCCATGTGACTTCTCAACGGCCGCGGAGGATCTGGTCTTCTCCATAGCTGTTCCGCGTCGCGTCACGTACTGTGCCAGGTCTTCGGCTAGCTTCTCGCCCGTACGGCGGAGTTGCTCGCTGCGGACCTGAATAAGTATCGGTTTTATTTTGTCCTGCCTGAACAATGATTTCAAATTCATATTAATCAAATATCAAATTATGGAAGTATTTATTAACACAAGAACAAGCATTACAGATTCTTCAAATCGTTGTGCGTAGATTGTACCTATTATTAAATGATAGTCTGCGATCAAGGTTTTCATGGCCAAGTGCTCGTATAAAAAATTTAAAATTCCCTTGTCCACGCAGAAAATAAAACGTCAAGTGCGAGTTGGACTCGCGCACTAAGGGTTCAGTTTAATTGTAAGACCTTGTTTCTTGCCAAATGTCATGATTATAGGTCAACATGAAGTAGGTACCCTGTATATTTTGGTCGAGGGAGAGAATCAAAAATTATTATTTTTTTGTTTAAAAACTACAAATTTACGGTTTTCAGATTTTGCTCGTTATTTGTGCTATATGACCTTGCTTTGTACCAAAATTTATGATTCTAGGTAAACGGGAAGTACCCTTTAGGTTTTGGTCTATAGCAAGAATTAAAAGTATTTTTTTGGTGAATAAACCATAAATTTACGGTATTAGGATTTTTTTCCTTTACTTGTACTATAAGACCTTGCTTCTTGCCAAATTTTATGATTCTACGTCAACGAGAAGTACCCTATAGGTATTTGTCCATGGCCGGAACCAAAAGTATTATTATAAGACCTTGCTGCTCACCAGGTTTCATGATTCTAGATCTACGGGAAGTACCCTATAGGTTTTGTGTGCACGTGATTCCCTTGGAAATATCAAAATATTCGGACATAAACGGCTGTAACTTTTTAGTGCGTTGACTTAGAAGTTTTATTTATGTCACGGCTTCAAGAGGTAACGGGCTTGAGTATTTGACGTTAATTTCAACTCGATACGTTATTATAACCCCTGGAGACATCTGAATTGACAGTATAATTTTTTTTTGAAAGTACCACTATTTTTAAAATAGGCACGAATAGAGTCAAATTTATGAGTTCCATGGAAAATAAAAGGAAAGAAAGTGGTTTAATCGATTGTTAATGAGACCTGGCCGAATAAATATGTACCTATTCAGAAGGACGTCTGTGTAAATTTTACTCCTATTTCCATATTTTTCAGTCCCAAAATGCCGCGGATCCCGCATGTGTGGTTCCCTGGTTCCAAGTTATTTAACCTTGGACAAGGCAGGAAAGTCCTCAATAATATTACCTAAACAATACCTATGTAGATGGGCGGGCGGTAGGTATCGTACCTAAGCGTCGCAGCTCGAACCTGGGGGCTTACTGGAATTTCTGGAACTCGTGCAAAATCAACACTTATATCGCTACTCGCTGGCATAAGATTGCACGATAACGAATCAGAAACTTCGATTTCGTTTTTAAGAGTACAGGCCCTGAATTAGAGAGATTACCTACTCTAGCGCAGGACTGTAGAGAATGGCACGTATGCCCAGCTGTGGGCGAAGTCGGGTTGTCATAATGCGCGAGTTACTGGTTGAAGTATCTTATGTTGTGTGTAGAGGACTTTTAGTGAAGTTTTTTATTCGTCAGTAGCAAATTGCGTGTTTGCAAACCTGATGGCTGAATACAAGTATAAATATACCTATATATTAGGAATAACACATACCTACTGAGGATTATCAAAGCGTTACCTCCATTCTGTGAATTTCAGTTCGCATCTGTCCGATTTCTCCAGCCGTCGACTTAGCTTGTCTCATGTTATTCTTCAATTCAACGGCCAATATACCCTGAAAAAACAACATTACCTTAAATAGTACAAAACCCTTAAAATTGCAGAGTCCCATTTGCAATAGTTTTAGTAAAGTTACCTTTCGCTGCCAAATGAGTGCTTCCCGTGTAATCCGATCTAGTTCTTGGGACAAGTTCATCTTTTCCTTATCCATCATTTCTATTTCCTCTTCCAGTTCTAATATCTCTGTTTCGGCTCCCTGTAAATAACATGGTAGGTAAAGGTCAAGAAGAAGATCATTCCGACACTCTGAAACGATCCGGTTTCATGATGATGTCTCCTACTAAATTTCCAAAGCCTTGAAAAAAATAAAAATCTGCTTTAAAAACACGGGATATTTACCATTGTTTGTGGTGTTTTGAGTTAGCAGTTTATCTAGTGTGCTCTACGGTAATATATTTTTTTTATTTGCATTTGGTGGCTTTCGTGACACTGCGGCCATGGCAGGCCTATTGTGATCGCCATTTCGTGTGTTCAGCCTCGAAGCAGCGGCGTTCATAATTCGCCACTAACCATTGCAGCTACTAGGAACTGTAGGATTTTTTTCGGAGTGATGTCTCTTAGCTCGTCTGGGCTGAGCAGGTGCTTGCCCAGATGGATGCTACTATTTTGCATTACTCTCCTAGAAGATGGAGAGGCGTTTCCTCCACCTTCTCACAGAATCTGGGATTGTGTGTCGCTTAGCCCCAGTACGGTAATATAGGCAATCGGTAAACACCACGCAATTGGCTAGATAGTCACCACATATCCATTTCATCTCTACTGCAAATCATGGTAAATATCCCGGAATAAGTGTTTCTGGTGTTAACAGCCCTTAGACTTTAGTTTCAACAGTTCACAGAATAACAACACTTCGTACGAAACTAACATACTTACCTATATTATACCTGCTTTCTACACAGGGTTCTTGGCAATTAGCTGATACTGCGTGAACTGCAGGTTCTGCCCATCATCACGAACACGTTTGTGAAGACGCCAGGTTTTAATTCTTAATCTTAGTATTGGTAGTAGGTACCACCTTCCATTCATCATTATCATCATCGGCCTATATTAGTCCACTGCTGGACATATGGCTCCCCTAATGAGCGCCATAGCGCACTGTCTTTAGCTTGCCGCATCCAGCATCTACCTGCAGTCTTTCGGCCAGGTGGATGACGATCCCTCCATTCAATAATGGTTAATTAGAGGCTTTATTTAAAACTTAACTTCAAAACGGCTGTGCCCTGAATTAATGAGTGGGCGTGGGAGTGAGAGATCGGTCTTTAGTTATTCATTGGGTTCCGGACATACGTTTTTTAATTTTTTAGCAGAGGTGATTTCCAAAAAATAAAGACCTGGCGTCTTCAGTAATGTGTTGGTGATTATGGGTAGAACCTGCAGTTCACGTAGTGTTGATGAGTTACCAATAACCCTGTTAGAGTCAGATAATACAAACCTTCAAGTTCGCAGAGAACATATGCGTCAACGACATATTCGCTCTCTTCGAACTATCGTTCTTTTCGAGCGATTCCTTCCTGGTCCTCTCCAGAACTTCGAGCTTGGACCTCAACTCCCGCAGGGCGCGGTCCACAGAGTCTCTCTCCTGTTCGACCGTCTTACAGTCAGCTTGTATACGCATCGTCTTCTGATCGCAGATTTGTATCTCTGGAAATAAATTTCACAATTTCGTTTAAGAGGGCGCTATGAGCGCCATTTTGTGAAATGGATAGGCATAGTTTTTCTCGTTCATAGGAGCGGGACAGAGTATACGTTTTTGGAACGGTGCGGGCGGCGTCAGCGCAAAAATCAAGTTTTTGCTTAGTTACAAGGAAACTACGCAACTTATGAAGAAACTGGTTGAAGGAACCAAAGTTACATGCGTCGACACACTTGCGCCTTTCTATGTTCCGAGGACATTTGCGAGGGTGTGGCAGTAGATTTGGCCGAGGATCTCAAGAGGCGCAAATATGCAGGTCTCGACAGAGGCTACAAATTTGCTCCCCTTGGAGTCGAGACGAGACCCGTGAGGTCCCATGTTCGTGGGGTACCGAGGCTCTTCTGGTTTTTAAAAAAAATATCTGAGCATCTGGTCGAAGCGACGTGTGACCCGAGAGCTGATGAGTATCTGGCGCAGCGCATCAGCATTGCCATACAGCGGGGCAATGCAGCCAGCGTCTTGGGGACGGACGCTTCAAACTGGTATTGATTTAGATCAGTTGAGCTACCGGTAGATTGTTTGTCTGCAGTAAGCTCAATTGTTTCAATCGTAAATAAGTACTAGTTCTAATTTATTTCTATTATTTGTTTGTAATTTTCTTTGCCAATAAAGACACTTTCCATATTACTATGTAAAAAAAGGAACCTACGAATCAAAACAAAACTAGAGCATACTAGAGGCTTACTTTCTTTACGAAATTTCGTTTTGTTTCGTTCGATTAGTAGGTCCTCTAATCGAACGAAAACCGATTTCGTATGAAGTTAAGCTTCTCTTTCAGTTTGGAATGATGTATATTTTTCATTCTTCTTTACACCGAAATTTTGGTTTTAATTTTACAATGGTACCTACCTATATAACAATGTGAAAATCATTTTAAAAGTCAGAGTTATGAAATACCTTCGTCCAAAAACGGCTTTCTTGTAAATAAGCGAGAGTAGCTTCACGTTGAGTTTTGCGGCCGTAGGTACCTAATTAGCAACTGCGTATGAAAAGAACTAAAGTAGGCCGCCAGAATCGACAGATTTTTGACGTCAACAACGTAGTGAATTGTATAAAAACAAAAGACAATAGCGTCACGCCAGCCATTAAGACTTTACCTAGTGTGTCCATAGCCAGTGACGCGCTCTACGCTAAGGTGCCACGGAAGACCAGCGCTGCAGCTGCTCCCCGAGCTCCTGCAGCACACGCTGAGTGGCAACCTTTTGGTCTCACGTTGATTTTTTTTCTTTCTAATTCTTTTATATCGATGTGTGTATTTTCTTGTGAACCAATAAAAAATATCTTATCTTATTACATTGAGATTCACATTTCGTCTTTGATTATTTATTTTTCCTTCTGTTATTATAACCTTCAACTTCCATCTTTTCAGACAAGCACGGCCTGTGGCGGCTATCAGTAGAATATAAGAATTTATGCATAGCCACACACAACTTATATGTTTATTTCGACAACCGCACAGGCGCCGCGCCGCGCCGCATGAACAAGCAAAACGATTACATTTCTTACGACTAAAAACTGATTCCGATCCTTTAATTTTACGCTGTTTTTAAAGTTCAAAAGGGAAATACAAAAATATACGTACTAATAATGAAAAACATAAACCTTTGGATTTAAGTTTAAATATTGTAAGCAGCAGCGTGTATTAGAGTCCCAAGGGTAGGAACAATAATTGGTCTTTCCCTATCTATGTGCGCGGCTAATCAGGTCCAACCTCAGCTTGTTGTCGTTATCCACCGAGGTCGATAACAACGCTGGTTTTAAGTCTGGACCTAAATTGGGTGACATCGCGTCACGAGTCACGAGTAACGGTCCACAGATGAAACGTAGGTAACAAAGCCTAACAAAATATAGGGGTAGCCGTAAGTAAAGATAAAAACAAAGAGGTGGACTAAAATCAATGTAAGAAATCAAATAATATCGAAAAAAAATTCGACTTCGACGGGACTTTAAAAAATTTTGCGATATTATTTGTATTCTTAGAAATTACCCTGAGTGTGGGGTTACGCACTATAATAAATAACAAAAAACCTTAAAAAATCAATGTAAATAGTCAACTAGGCAAAACGTCCAATGGTGCAAATATAAATAAAATTGTCATACTAAAATAGAGTAAAATATATAAAATATTGGGTTGGTTAACATGAAGAGGCACTTACGCTTGCTACTAAGGTTGATATCAGCCAGCAGCTTCTGGTGGTCTCCAGCTAACTTCACCACGTGACCTTGCAGTCTCAGCCACTCATGCTGCAGCTCCTCGGTTCTTTCGCGAAGGGTCTTTATCTGATTCTCTAATTCTTCAATTCGGCGCTCTTGAGGAGATTTCATCTAGAATATTCGTTAAATGATAAACTATAGCGTAGCCTCTTTTACGCTACGTTCCCATCCCACTGACGACGGGGCGGAATTGACAAATTAGGAACCAACTAACGGTATGACATGTACCCATAGAAATCTAAATAACAAGTCACTGTTATTTAGATTTCTATGCATGTACCTATATATTTCCAATATGATTGGATTGGTCAATTCCACTTGTTTTCTATTTGAGTTTCCTTTACACAGACTGTAGGTACTCATTCCACGAAATTGTTTTCTTTTTGGTAGTTCGACTGACAATCAAATAGTCATGTGCTTTACCGATTCGATTTTTTATGACAATCAATTTTGTTTATGAAGAAGTTGTAAAACATTTGTCATTACTTTACAGACATTTGCAGGTGTCTAAATGGTTTTATTTTTGGATTCGAATTTTCAGCACAATAATAATAGTATATTTATTATCGTTGTTTAAATTGCTACCAGCAGCATCACACGCGCTTTCCGGGATAAAAAGTAAATCCTGAGTTAAGTAATAAACTATAATTTTCATACAATTTTCAATACATTTTTATGGAAAAATCACCTAGTCTTCGTTACATACTACAGGTATATTGGCTAGATAAAAATCGAAACTTTCGTAAGTCCTGATATTTTTCAAGTCAACAGATCGCTCACGATCTCTATTTGTCAAAAGTAACTGTGTCTATGTTATATTTCAATTTATCATTCAGTCTTCATTGCCTAACCTGTCAACAATTAGAGAACTTCTTAGCAGTGCGTGTAAAATCAGAGCCAAAAACAAAAGAAGAAGAAGACTGAGAAAATAAGAGCGTGAACCAAGTATAAGATACTTCCTGTGTCTACCGTACAGGAAGTAGGTATCTGTAAGTAGGTACAGGCGTTATAAAAATACTTACGTTAAAAACTTCCTTCAAAATCATGTGCTTTTTCATTAAAATATCCAATTCCCTCTGCTTCCTCATAATTATCAGGACTCTATCGTCGTAATCGTCTTGCAGCACTTGTAGTTCCTTCTCGCGTTCTCGAACTTTATCTTGCGTCTTCGTGAGAATATTGGTGTTTTTTATTTGACGATTCTTGTTCACTTCTATATCTAGCATTATCTTTGCGTGTGAGTTTTCCATTCCCATAAGAGTTATTTCCTGCAACAGTAGGGCATAATATTATAATAATATTTAGACACAAGTAAGCAATGGCGAAAAACTTAATTTCGTCTTGAACCAAATAGCAGTTTTCTCCCCTAGCCACTCCAAGAACAAACCCTCAACGACTTTATAATACAGAATGTTCGGCACAACGTTAGTCATATGAAAACTGGGGGTGGGTGCAACTAAGTGCAATAACATTACGGCTTTTTAACCCTTAAAAGCCTCTCGATAATCTTTTTAATTTATCGATTTTTTTCTGGAATTTGAACTATTAAGTGTCTTACAAATTAAGCAACAGCACTTAATAGTTCAAATTTTGGAAAAAAGAATCCAAAAATCTTTTAAAACATCTCAAAAATAGCTTAGAGGGTTTTCGGGTTAAACAGTTTTCGGGTTAAACAGGCCGCCAAGCTACCTAGCTACCCCCAGTTTCCATATGACAAACGTTGTGCCTAACACCCTGAATAAGTACCCACCCGAGAATCTTCCGTTGCTACTGTTGCTGGGTTTGACGGTTGGGTAGTTAACTTTAGGAATTAACTCATCAATATAGCGTACTGATAGGTGGTTTCACATCATTTTACAAAACATAACTACAATACAAAATTAAAATTTTAAAAAACCCGCTGACGTTTATTGGCTGAACAGATTTTCATGAAACATGGCTAATAACACTCGGGATAAAATTATCTAAGACACAAAAAAAACTAAACGAAAATCGGTTCATCCGTTTGGGAGCTACGATACCACAGACAGATACACATATACACAGACAGATACGTCAAACTTATAACACCCCTCTTTTTGCGTCGGGGGTTAAAAACACTGGGCAGTCTACATATCATACACACAAATATCACCGTTGCAAGTTCGCCGACAAGATTCTCTGAAATAAATAATACAACCGAGACTAGCCACCCGGACTGTGTCGGCGGGTTCAGTGGGTAGAAAGTACCCATAAGTCGTGTAGATAAATAAATAATGCTGAACAATTCACACAGCATTATCTAGCCCCAAGCTCAGCATAGCTTGCGTTATGGGTACTAGATAACTGATATAGTACTTAATACAATACACTACATAGAACGATAATTTTTACTATCCATAGGAAAACATCCAGAACCCCTGAACAAATATCTACAGATCGTACAAACAATTGTCCCGAGGTGGGAATCGAACTCGCAACCTCCTGCGTCGCAGGCGGACCTTCGCCCGCTGCGCCACAGAGGTCGTCATAAGCATTAGATAAAGAACGGGTTTAAAGATGACTGCGTAACAGAAAGCTGACCCGTTTGGTTCTTATTTGATCAAACGTGATCCAAGCTGATAATGGTACCTGTTTCCTGGATAACTCCCTCATTTTCTTGATGCCGTTAGCCATCGCCTCGACGGCCTTGTCATTCAGCAAGCAGTCCTGCAGGTTTTGCAGGATCTCGTTCTCCAATTTAATTTTCTTCTCCGTTTTCATATCAACTTCCTTCTCGGTGCTTTTGAGAATGCTCTTCATCGCTTGGTTTTCCTGGCATAGGGATTAAAAGAACCTGATCATAAATTTTCATAAGCGACTTAGCTCGTTTTTCTCTCTATGTAAGGTACGTTCCAGCTACTAAAAAACCTACTAGGGAGGGGATGAGAATTTTTTCCACTTTTTTCAAAATATTTCAAAAGTATGAAGAAACCTACAGAAATTTCAAAAACTTTTTGAAATGCAAAGTGATACCTTTCATTTGAAAGATATCAGTAAAGATATCAGACTTACATGACACTGTAGGTACTTATCATTTAAAATTTGGACATCACAATTTGTATGGAAAATGATCATTTTCTCTTTTTTTTGAATCTGTACAGGCGCTCGAAATATATTATTATTTAAAATTTTAAGTTGATAACTGCGGTAGTTGCTGAGTCATTAAGAAGGGAAAAAAGGACAGACAAAGCGAGACAATAAAGGTTTCGCTCCGATCTCGAAACCCTAAAAACAGTCCAACTTTCGTGTGCTGGCGGGCGCGACAGCTAGGTTTTTAACGGGAGTAAATTTATTGGTATTTATTTTAAATATTTGATCAGCTGGAAAAGTCAGCTTAAAAACTACTTGAGCAGCATTTTAAGTTTTGATCGGCTGTAAAATAAAAACCACCAGCAACATTTACCATATCGTCGAGTATCCTCCAAAATATGCTCAAAGAAAAAAATTGGTTGTTTGTAAAGTAGGTTTACGATCGAGATGTTTACGTGATAACGTCTTATTGGTGATATAAGTTTTTGGGAAGTAAGGAATTAATGAAGATTGAGTGAGAGAGACGGAAGATCGGTCCACTCACTCGAACGCTATGCCAGCCTCCGCTCGTGAGGATTCCGCGTGACAAGTTTCACGGAATGACTGGCAGCGCTCGAGATGAGACGGGAGATCGGTCCGTCTCTCTCTCGTTATACCTGCGATCGCGCTCGTGAGGTTTTGGTGTGACACAAGTTTCTGAACATGTCACCCGACTAAAACGATTTTAAAGACGTTATCACGTCAAAAGTTGGGAGTTAAAGATTTAAAAGCCAACATTTGGACAGTATTTTTCTCTACGCTTTTACGGCGGCGTTGCCAACACCGAAAAAGCGTCTATCTTACTAATATTATAAAGCCGAAAGTTTGTGAAATATGAATTTTTGTTAAATACCTAAGCTTTCCAAAGTTACTGAAACAGTTCATGATGAAATTTTGCGTACCTACATTTAGAACATAGCTTATCTTAAATAATAGGATATATATTATACCGAAAATACGCGTGCGAAGCCGCAGACAGAAGCTAATCTACATTATATAAATGATCAAGGCTAGGACCATATAACACGTTTTAACTTACCATTTGTATCATCTGTATATCTCTTTCTGTCATTTCTACAGATTCTGTGTACTGGACTATTTGGCCCTCCAGTGAAATGTGCTTCGCATCTTCAGCATCGACTGCGGCAAAATTACATCACAAATTTAGAGCGTTCATTGCCGATGCGGCCCGAGGGGCGCGTCGCCTATAAAATCCATATTACTAATGTAAGCACATGCAAAAGAGAGCGCAGTAATGTAGGTCTTTGCTATTTCTGCAAAAAGTTTTTTTCTGTTAAATTTTCCCTACGTTATGAATTAATTTACTAGTGTAGGTAGACCTGACAAGGACCTATAACCCGGTTTTCAGCTATGAGTTATGGCATAATTTGTTCTGTATGGAATACCTGTTTGTGAAACAATATCCTCATTACTTTATGACACACGCCGATGTAATGGAGAGACGGACGAGACATAGAGACAGGCTCTATGTCCCGGAACACAGAGTAAAACTGGTTACAAAGAATGCTTATCACCAGGCAATAAAAATCTACAACAAATTGCCCAATGAATTTAAAGCTATGCCATTGAATTTATTCAAAATTGAATTAAAAGTGTGGTTATTGGAGAAATGTTTTTATGACATAAAGGAATATTTTGACCATAAAACTTTTTTTGACGTATGTACCTAACTAACAAAATTTTTTTGACACCCATTTTCACAATTATATAATGCTTGCTTTAGTTAATTTAATTAATCTTTGACATATTACTTTAATAAAGCCTAAAATTTTAATTTTGCACGCCTCGACGAGGCAGAATGTATTGGAGTTACCACTATTATTAAGAGCTTTTGTACCTACATTCCTGCGAATAAATGATTTGATTTGATTTGATCTGTTGGGCTCACGACTCTGTAAGGATATAAAGGCGAGGTGAGAAGTGTGCGATGGATACCTACAACATGTTGAATGGAAATTGATGAGTGGGCATTTGTGGTAAGGAAACTTCGAGCTATGATGCCGAGAAGACATGAAAAAAGTTTCGTTGCATATTTTATATTTCTTTTATACACCAAAGATTTAAATCGTTGGACGCCCTGACACCAGAAACTGTAGCAGTCTTTGAATGCGTGCGTTAACAAAACGCCGACGCACGCACACTGAGTTGTTATAAATCGTTTTTTGCCAATAAACCTATGTAACTGTTATTACCATTTATTGTGCAATCATATTGCACGAACTTTTGTAAAAAAGCACACCACAAAAGCACAATACACTGGTTTCAAATAAGCGAGCAATCATTTCTCTTGGCACTAACAATGCTGTGCGGTCTCACTACGGAAAGCGCACACTGTGTATAGTAAATAAATAAATAAATTATCTAGCCCCTTATGGGTACTAGATAACTGATATACTTAATACAATACACTACATAGATAGATATTTTTTATTATAGAAAACATCCAGAACGCCCTGGACAAATGTCTGCAGGTCGTACAAACATTTGTCCCGAGGCGGGAATCGAACCCGCAACCTCCTGCGTCGCAGGTAGACCTACGACCGCTGCGGTCTTTGTAGTATACTGGCTTTAACATGTTATCAACGTTGGCAAACGTGGTTGTCGAATAAGTCAAATTAAAACGACAACGTCCTAAACCTAAAGTGCAGTTGACTTAACCATAATAATGATTGACTTACATAGTTTAGTGGCATGTTCGATATCAAAATTGATCTTCTCCTTAGACATTTCCAGATGTTTGCCCCGGTTCATCTCCTCTGCTACCAGCTTCTTTGTGATGTCGAGGTTGATTATGAGCGTCCGGTAATTTTCTTGGAGCGTTCTAGAAACATAATAAGTAGGTGCCTACTTTACTACTTATGTACCTACTGTCACGTTTTTTTTTACACCCAGAGCACATTAATTACCTACTTGTAAAGAATGTACCCTAGTATGATTACAATCTAGCCACAACATGGGCTAATGAGTAATTTAAATTAAACTTAAATTGATAAACATATTATATAATTGATAATTGATAGCATAGTTTATTCTAAGAACGTGTTCATTAACACCTTTATTATTGTCTCTATATAATATTTCCGGGAAGACACTTTGTTCTTGTGTTCTTTGTCGGGATTTTTGACATCAGAAATCACATTCGTAATATAAAGGTAGCGATTATTCAGAAACAATCGCTACCTTTATTCGAAATTATTTTCTGCCCGCGATTTCGCAAGCGATGTTTATTTGGAAACATTTAAAGCTAATAAGTAGTTAACCTTTCTATCCATCGATCTAAGTAAAAACGGGGAGATGATGTTAGTAGGTACCTCCGAGAAGCTGGTGCTACTCGAAAGTGCAAGGCTCAAATTACCTACTTTAGTGTGATTTACAGACTAAAATACTACAGCAATGCCCTCTTGTTTGTTCATTATAATTTTTTCACAAGTTTGGAAATGTAACTGTGAGCAAGTGTTTGCGTTTAGTTGTAACAAAGACCAGTGGTTGAGTAAGCGCTGGGAGAACGTACCATATCTAGAGAATTTACTTAGATCTTTGTTTCGATTTACTTAAATCTTTGCTTCTATTCCATGGGAACTGATAGGATAAAAAGTAGGTAGCATAATATGCTATGTATCTGGAATAAAACATATATTTTTTATTCCAGATACATCTGTCCTTGTTGCTGAAATTCATTGTACAAAAAAAATTTTTTTTTTATTTATTTATTTATTTAAACCTTTATTGCACTGAGGTACAAAGGGTGGGCTTAATGCCGAGGCATTTTCTACCTGCCAACCAAAAACACATGTTTTTACAGGGGGTTGGCGTGAAAATGGGCACCTACAAAAAAATTCGGCAAATAGACCCGTATTATGCAAGCTTGCTCAATCATCGATCTATTCTTGACTAACGCTTTTCTATGGCATAAACGTTACTCAGTTTATGACTGATCAAACTTTCATAATACGGGTCTGTTTGCTGAATTTTATTGTAGGTGCCCATTTTTTGTACAATAAATTTCAGCAATAATTCACAATTAATGCAGCCTTAGTAGGTGATTAAACTGATTAAGGAAGTTCAAGGTAGGTAGTTACGTACTTGTAATCATCCCTTACGGAATCATAAACATTATCTCGCTGTTTTATATTGACGACCACGGCGTTCCACAGGCTGACTAAGCGACGCTTGTCCAGTTCCAAATCTTCGAGCTCGGCTGCATAAGCCGTCACCTATAAACCACCAAATACACTTAAAGTTGGTCACGCGTGAAATAAAAACGGATTTTACAGGTAATTTAGATGGTAGTTAAGAAGGTTAGCGCATATTGCAAGCCATTTGCTATAAAGCCACGCTTAAACAAACCACGAATCAATTGTCGCTTTGGAGTCTTGACATTATGAGAGTTATTACTAATATTAACATTATTCAAATTCAAATTCTTTATTTGTAGATTACATTGATCCATAGTTTGTTAGTAGCAGCAATAACTCTTTTAATTAATGTTAGTATTCCTTAAACATCAAATCAAATTAAAATCATCAAAATCAAATTCTGTTTGAATTTGATTTGCATGATTTTAATTTGAATAACATAAAATCAAATCAATTACAAGAAAATCAACAATCAAATTAAAGCAATTAAATCAAAAAAAGTAAATTAGCTCAAATAAATTAAATTACTTTTCGCACTTTTATTGCGGCGATAAACCATATTTAATTATGGCGATAAACCCCAAAATACAATTGAGTAGGTAAGGTTTGTTTTAGCGTAGGTCCATGGTAAATGTAAAACTATCATAATTACTAGTAGAACTTAGAAAATAGGTAAGTACTTAGTAAAAACAGATTTTTCTTACTTTATCGTTGATGTTTTCCATCTCAACGTTTTTGATCTCCAGCTGTTTCTTGAATAGCTCTACTTTGGATTCCAGCTTCCACACCTCTTGGCCCACGGCGAACAGTATCATGTCCTGAACCAAGCATTACACATTAAAAAATAAACCAAGTGTATTTGCAATCATCTGTAGATAATGGGTACAAGATGGTCTGCGATGTGACCATATTATTTTTAGTGGCCATTATGTTTATTATTCATTATTTTTAAATTTGAAATAAATCTGAAATTTATGACCATGAGATGTGCCGTCGTTTTCGAATGAATAGTAGGCAAAAAAAAAGTTAGATCCCTAACTGAATACCTTTGTTGTGACAGTGAGCGAAAGTCTGAATGAGCCTGAGGGTTGTGGGGTCAATTCGGTCTGGATGTTTTCTGTGCAAGTCTATTTTAAAATTTCCATAACAGAAGCTTTGCTTACTTTGAGGAGTAAGCAGAGCTTCTGTCAAGATTATGATTTGCAAAATATCTATCATTTATAACGTTTATTTCTTCTATAATTGATTTTCACATCAGCCTAGATACATTGTTCAAAGATACTGACCAGCTCTCGTTTCTCCTCTGCTAGCGCTCGTTTTTCCGCCCGCATCTTGTCGTTCATCCGCTGACTGACGGTCAAGTCTGATTCCGTCTCCTCCTGCCATTTCTCCAGCTGCCTGACCAGGGTTGTCAGGGCTTCCACCTCTTCCGTTGCTTCGCGTTCTGTTAGATTTAATATTTTAATGAACACCGGAGCCAAAAAAAAATAACAATGTCTTATTTTTGTATTTTGTCCTTTTAAAAGGGGCTGTAGTAGAGGCTCAGATGAAATGATCAGGTGTTCCTCTCTGCATGAGTAAGGAGATAGATTCATGCAGTGCTTACCGGTTTGTTCGGCTCAAGTTTCTCCTTGCCTCTACCCTCTCAGCGGTGCACTGAGCGAGGGTGTTCTTAAACTCCTCGGACGGGTCTCTCAGAAAGGTAGTGTCGTGGTCGCTACGATACAATAATCTAGTACTTACCGGTTTCATCATCTGGCTCAAGCTTCCTTGCCCGCTTGCACCTGTCGTTGGCATCTGTAGCCCTGATCTTCGCCACTACCCTTTCAGCTGTCCACTTAGAGAGGGACCAACAGGTCTATACTCTCAAACTTCTCTTACAAGAGGAGTTTGAGAGTCCAGATCTGTTGGTCTCTCAGAGTGTCGTGGTCGCTACTATACAATAATGTAGTGCTTACCGGTTTGTTGATCAGACTCCAGCTTTTCTTTGGACCGCTTGTACTTGTCGTTGGCCTCTCTAGCCCTGTCCTCCGCTGCTACCCTCTCAGCTGTCAGCTTGGCGAGGTTGTTCTCATATTCCTCTATCAGGACCCTCTGGGAGTTGGTGTCGTGGTCGCTGTGGTATATTGCTTCGAGGTCTCGCTCGTAACCTTGTTTGCTAAGTTTGAGGTCGTCGCGCTAAATTAAAAAATGGTCTTTTTTTATTGCTTTTATTAAGTAGTTTAGGTAATAACTAATATTTCAGTCTATGTTTGTCACATGTGAGTTTGTTTATAGGTCTGTGAAATTATTAGTCCGATCGTTGGAGTCCTACATTTTCTTAATATTTTGGGCGTGCTTGAGTAATAAATTTTTGAGTTTGATAATTAATTAATTATCTACTATTGTTATCATAATTATTCTTCGTTGATTTGAATTGTGTTATGTTATTTTTCGAATTTTAACTAATTATTTTAAATGACCAATATTAAAAATTTTCAATTAGTAACTATATTATGACTGTGACTCTACTTATTATGGTTGTGAATAAATAAGTACCCTATCGCATTAGGTGTGCCTGTAATGATAGGTGTACAATATTGTTAATAAATAAATTTTAATTTTTAATTAATTTTAATAAGAAAATGCACTAAATAGTACCATGGGATCTCTACGTCTAATCCAGGTACTCCGTTTGTTAATCTTTGTTAGTCTACAGGGTGCCACGGAAAGGGTGTACTAAACCGAAAGGGGGTGATACTTGGACATCGAGGGGGGTAAAATCAATAAGTTTTATTAAAAACTTAAGAAAGATGAAAGAAAAATTACATTACCTACCAGGATTTGAATCTGCTCCTCAGCGATAGCGTTCTCTTTCTGCAGGAACTGCCTCAGGGTTTCCTGGAACTTCTGCATCAGGGGGTGAGTTGACTCCAGGACCGCCGGCAAGACGCCGATCTCGCGCTTGCTGCGCCATCTAGTTCAAGAGATGACAATCAAATATGGCTTGATCTACAAAAAAAGCACGACTATGGAGTACCTATTACGGTATCAGATTCAGAGCTTTGCTCGATTAATGTCCAAAATACAAAGTGTCCACACTAATTTTGTCCAACACGAATTTTGTCCAATATGAAAATTGACAATACATTTTAGTTTCCACGTTTTGTTTCATGAATATAAAGGAGTCCTTGTTTTAACTTAGTGGCGACTCTGTGACTGAAAGGGCGTGTATACGTATAATTGCACCCAGATTTATATGATAACCCAAAAAAGGTTGGACATTGTTAGACTATGTCATTTTTCGACGACCTCTGTGGCGCAGCGGGCGAAGGTCTGCCTGCGACGCAGGAGGTTGCGGGTTCGATTCCCGCCTCGGGACAAATGTTTGTACGATCTGGAGACATTTGTCCAGGGCGTTCTGGATGTTTTCTATGTATAATAAAAAATATCTATCTATGTAGTGTATCGTATTAAGTATATCAGTTATCTTATATAGTACCCATAACACAAGCTCTGCTTAGCTTGGGGCTAGATAATGCTGTGTGAATTGTCCAGCATTATTTATTATTTATTTATTTCATAATTGGACATTAGTCGTGCAAAGGGATTCAGAGCCGCAATATTCATGAAGGTTGGTTGGTGTAATCAGAAGTGGGTATGGGGAGATCCTTCATTAATAAATCAACTAAATAGTTCCTTAGTCTTAGATCTGCTCTACGCGTGATCCCATGTTCTTTAAAATAACAGCATGGCAAAAATGCTCTAAAAATTCAATACCTACTCAAACGTCAATTTTCAATACATAAGTAGGACCGGTACAAGACCATTATTTTACATAGGTACTAGGTATCTGTAGAATTTTGCAAATCGCTTCCTCCTCCTACAAAGTTATAAACATACTGATCATATAACTCTTTGCCAGCCTTGTTGCAGCGGCAAGGGACACAGCTGCAGCAGTGGCAGACGCCGTCGATCGAGCGGTCAGAGTAGCTCGAGGTCCTCCAAACATTCAACTCGCCTCTTCTCTTCCTAGAAACTTACTGGTCAAACACTTCTCTGCCAGCCTTGTTGCAACGGCAAGGGTCACAGCTGCAGCAGTGGCAGACGCCGTCGCCGCTGTCGTTGACCGTGCGGTCAGAAGTAGGCAGCTCGAGGCCCTCCAAGCAAACGCATTCGCCTTCCTGAGAATACGGTTAAGTGTCGTTAGATGCGATTTCGGAAACTGGATTATTATGGGTACCTACATACTTCTTATTACATATTCTTATACATATGTTTTCGTTCGTTTTCGTTCAGTCGTTCACTTGGTTTTGACAGGCAGACAAAATGTCGGCCCACAAGACGTTTATTATCAAGCGCAAGCTTGTTAAGAAGCTAAAACAGAATCGTCCTATTGCTCAATGGGTTAGAATGCGTACAGGAAACACAATCCGGTACAACCCTAAGAGGCGTCACTGGAGGAGGACAAAGCTCAAGCTGTAAGCTTTTGAGCTTGAATCTTTGTTTTAATATCTAAGTAATAAGTAATCGAAGTAATCTTACTCGATCTCGCCGAACTTTGATCTTGGGAATCAGGATCAGAATCAGAATCATCACATCATCACACTAATATTATAAATGCGAAAGTTTAAATGTTTAGATGTATGGATGGATGTTTGTTACCTCTTGACGCCAAAACTACTGAACGGATCGGGCTGAAATATTGGGTACAGCTAATTGTAATCCTGGAATTGAACATAGGCTACTTCTCTGTATTAATATTAAAAAGAGGAAAGATTTGATTGTTTGTTTGTATTGAATAGCCCGTGTTTTAATCCAAGGCTATCCTGTTACCAATTTCTTGCGTGACGAAGTAACAAACAAACACACACACACATTCAAACTTTCGCCTTTGATAAAACATTTAAATTCATTATGGTTATTAACACTAAAGCTGTTATTTACATTAAACTGTGCAGAATTATTGGAATGCTCAAAACTCAAATCAAAGTAAGTATCTATCCCGTTGTAAATGACTTTCGCCTTTGATATCTATACAAATATTATAAAGCGAAGCTACTGGACCGATTTCAATGATTCTTTTACCATTAGAAGCCCACATTATTCCTGATGAACATAGGCAACTTTTTACCGCGGGAAAATGCTTCATTCCTACGGGAAAACGGGTAATAGGACAACGGGTAAATTGTCAAAACCTTGCTGTGCAAAAAGGCTTACTATAAAATATCAGATTATCTAGAGGATAAAAAAGCTTGGGACGGGTTTTACTCGAAAAATAACAGGCTAAAGGTTTCTTCGTCGCTTCTTTATTTTAGTCACAGATAGGTATTATAAGACTATACTAGTAGCTTTAGTCTACACATCGAAGCGACAGTAATCAAAAATATCACTTATTTCCGTGTCAGTGATTAGTTTTATATTTTGACCTTTTCTAAGTGTACATTTATTGTATATATGGAAATAATGAGATTTTGATTTTGGTAGTAAGAATGCAGTTAGTTAGGGTGATATACTCGGGCAGCTTGAAGCAGACAGGATAGACTGCTTCAAGCTACGAATGCATAGTGAACTATGCACTTGCTGGAGCGGGTCCGTGTAAGTGTGTAGATAGAAGACTTTGCAGTCGCCAGCTTGTAGTAGTCGATTCTGACTGCTTTAACACTTTCAAGGCCCCTGCGAGGCAGATCAGTGAATGCGATATATCAAGGCGCTTCCCCGACCCAAATCAGCGCCACCAGCTATTTTGTCTTATTCTGTTAAGCGAAGGAATTTTCAAAAATCGATTGGCCAGTTTCTGATGCCTATCATAAGCTTTTTTTAATGCCTTTGTAAAAGTTTTATTTTGTATACTTGAGATGCGAAGTTGCTCATTTTGGCCACCATGGTGGCAAAAAAGAGCAACTTCGCATCTCTGTGTACACTAAACAAACTAAAACATTCTTAGAGGAATTAAAAAAGCTTATAATAGGCATAACAAACTGGTCAATAGACTTTTGAAAATTCCTCCGTTTAACAGAATAATAAGATAAAATAGGTGGTGGCCCTGATTTGGGTCGGGGTGCTGCCCGTGTATCTAGGCCCTTAGTATTTTTTTTTATATATTCGTGTGATACGCACCCTTGCTGGAATAAACTGCTCGTTCTTCCACATGAGGCAAGTGTCATCATGCACCACGATGCCGAGATCGTTCCTCGGGCAATGGCAGTGAGGAGACATCAGCGAATCCGTGGTGGAGGCCGTGGTGGTACACGCGCAGGAACGGTCCGTCATCTTGCTGGCTGTTCCTTGCCTGATGAATCAAAAACCAATCTAAAAATCCCACAAATTATAAAACACAGAAGCTACGATTTCAAGCGCTTTGGAGTTTGTGATAGATAGAAAATGTTACAACAGCTGTGTGACATGTTATGTCAATCGTGACATTCTCAGTTATAAACAATTATTGTTTGCTAAGTAACGAGTTTATTTTCTCCTTGGTGATCTATTCAGGCAGTTCGCCCCGAACAGAGATCTAGCAACGGTTGTAGGCCCTTAATCTGAAATAGCAATTGTGGAATTTATTTATGTGATTCTTAGCTAATATTTATGTTTGTTCCGTTTTTTTTTTAAGTTAAGTAAAAAAAAATATTGCATCAAATAAATGTAAATAAGGTACCTACATATGTGGCATATTATGTTTAAATATGACACAAAGTATTTCTACCGTTGCGGCGTGCAAAATTAGGATACAATATCATTTAATTAACATTAATAAGACAATAACAACTAGTATATACAAGTAAGTATATCTATTTCTTAAAAATCTAAGCCGTCACCAGAAGGCAGAGTGCCCAGAATGCTAGCAGCATTGCCACGTTGAATGGCAATGCTAATTCGTTGACCGAAATAAAAACCAGCATTCCGATCACCTGTGGACTCTATAAGAAGTTTGGTAAGATCTTTATTAATTGCGTGTGCCCCAGGACCCCAAGGACCAAGGGTTTCAACCCCAAACGGCTCAAATAGGTAACCTCGGTCAAGGTTAGCGTATTTTCGCTGTTTAAGAGACTCCGCTGATGTTGCTGCAGAACCGGCCCTTACCGATTTCCCTGCAAGATGTGAAGGCGCTAGGGTATTTACACACGTGGCATCCCAAACTAAAGGCCGACCCATCTTCCATGGAATCAGAGTCATACCGTCAGGTCTTTTACCATCATCTCGCATAAGGCCACGTGGTTCGAGGTAGCTGCCACACTGACGCTGGTAAAAGCCCGACGGTTAATAATAATAATATTGAACCATTTCGGGACACACGTCCTGCACTAGAGACACATGCCAGTGCATGGTGACCAAACTTATCGACGGTTTCACCACACTGACAACGGTGTGCAACTAGGCAAGGAGAACCTAAGCGCAAAGAGGTGGCAACACGAAATGAGTTATTATCTAAAAGGGTACCTAGATTTTTGGAAGGCAGAATATGTAACCAAAGTCCTGATTCCCACTCGGAAACGGCGAGTAGACGAGCACGTTCTGATGAGCTGGTTGACGTATTAATAAGGTTTTTCCGTACCAGCTCACATAGTGGCTCATCCCACAGTCTCTGCGAAGAAAGGACTTTGGGCAGATTCGTGTCAGGACAGGCTATTTTCCATAGTATATTTATTGATTGAAATATAAATAATTATTCAAATATGATTGAAAAATTAAATAAAAAATACTAAAGATATTGTCATTTACTTAAATCTAAAAAAAAATTGTCCGTCATGAAATCATTTAATGTATAGTAGCATTTACCTTTTACTCAACTAATGAGAACATATTCTAGTAACTAATCGCCTCCACATTAAAAATTATCAACGAACAAAAACTACTAACTCAGATCCGAGATCTCGCTCTAATTGATCTACATTCGCTTTCATAGCAACCTTCTTGATAAATCCATATTTTTTTAAATATGCCACGTTTTATGCTATAACCTTTTTGTCATTCATTGGCGACGTTACCATGGTAACTAGGTATACCAAAACGTATACAAACGCCGGATCTCAATCTCGCGCAAATGTGTTTAATTTTTCTGTGATAATCTCTTGATTTTGGGTAGTACCTACGTAGTAACTAAACCAATTTATTTTCTACGTAGCACTAAAGAATTTCGTATAGAAATACATTTATAAATTAAAATGGTAAGTTAAGTACATTACTAAGAAAGTAAGTAAGAAAATGAATTAGGTAGAGATAAACCATTCTAAAAATGCACGCCCCTTTAACTATAAAAACCATCGTAGTTTGACGAATTCATTACGGATGTAAAGGATGAATCGTTGGTGTTCTTCCAACACAAATAAGGTTCGTAGTTAATCCGCTTACATCCTTAATGAATGCACGGCCCCTCCACAAAACTTCATAGGTACCTACACTTGGCGTGCATTTTTAGAATGGTTTTTCTCTACCAATCTCTACATTACTGGTAGGTAGGTGGGTAGGTAGAAAATGAATTAGGTACCTACTACTTGTTTAGGTAGAGTCTTCGCTCAAGCATCTACACGAAATAACTCCATTGTTTTATTGTTTCTTAAAATTATGACATTCCAGATTCTATCGCGGTCTAAGCCGGCCTCAGACAACCGCAGCGTGACCAGTGGTTCAGCCAAGAAGAACTTCCCTGATCTGGCTGACTTCATCACGAAGAGAGACTATGTCGGCGCGCTTACGCTGCTTGAGGTCAGTTAGCAGTCAGCTTTAAAAGTAACTGACAGGGCAGGTAAACGTATAGAGATAAGAGAGAGATAAAAGAGATAAAATATTTTATTTGCCAGAAAACTTATTTAGACCATACAGTTGCTGGTGGTCCCCGCACGAGGCAAGCCTGTGTCGCGGGAGGCCTGTTTACAATAATATGTTTACCGTTCCTAGAATTATGTGTACAGAGCCAGGGCAAACTAAGAAACAGAGATTTAAGTTAGAATAATAATAATTACCTATTACAGCGAAAACAAAATAAAATAAGTAGAAGAAATAGTAAACGTACCTAAATAAAACAGGTTTATAAATTAGGTTATCGGAAACAAATTCAATTAATTTATTTCTGTTGTTCGCCATAACTGTTAGTACAACTACCTATATACAATGTTAGTTACCATAAAACCAGACTTAAATTATTCATGTCAATACCCAGAATACATTCAATAAATTATAATTACAATAAAGAAAAGGAAGAAAAACAGCTGGCCTACAGTGGGTATTAACACATTCACTGCTTAGCCTCAGCGTTGCGAGTAACAGGAGGGCGCCGCAGTGCTAGGACTTCGAAGACGGACATGTGCGTCATAGATATAGAAAGAAAGAAAGAAAGAAAGAAAGAAAGAAAGAAAGAAAAAAAGAAAGAAAGAAAGAAAGAAAGAAAGAAAATAATTTTATTTACCTTAAATTACCTGGTGTGTCTACCCAGCGCTGGTTTTCAGTGCAGGCCAAAGACAGGTCACGGACGACCATCTGTGCTGTTTGATCTTGAAAGTGCTGGCATTTATTGGTCTTATACTTAAATCTTCATATTTAGGGAGAGATAAGTAGTAGGTACCTTGCTACTCAAGCTGGATATAACTTAAAGTTAAGATAGCTTTAAGTTCTTTTTGGTAGCTTAGCTAAGAGAGACTCTTGTACCCACAGCACAAATATTCTCAAATGAATTTTCAATCGGAAATCAATTACGTTTTTTTCTATAAGCTAACAACATAAAGCTCATACACAATTAATATTTTAAACAATTGACTATCAAATAAATAGTCAAATTATGAACCCCTTTTTGGTGAAAACGGAAAATGGTATATTTTCATAATTTTGAATCATTTTCAAAGGAAACATGCTTGTTTTTAGACCGGTCAACATCAGTTGTCTATACTAATATTATAAAGAGGAAAGATTTGATTGTTTGTTTGTTTATATTTTTGTTTGTCTGTATTGAATAGGCTCCGAAACTACTGGACCGATTTGAAAAATTCTTTCACCGTTAGGAAGCTTACTTTTCAGGGAGTGACATAGGCTATATTTTATCCCGGAATTCCCACGGGAACAGGAACTACGCGGGTGAAACCGCGAGGCGATCGTCTAGTTAAATACACAGATCTAGATGCGTATTCAATGTCACAAGAAAATTAAGAGCTTTTTCATGAATCATATAATTTCCAGTTCATGAAACACGAAGGCAACACCGACGTGTGGGTTGATGTGTGGTCTGCCTGGAGCTGGTTCCACCTGGGGGAGTACCGCACCTGCCTGGACCAGTACCTCGCCATACGGGACAGGGAAAACCTGGACGATAAAGTACAGGATACCATTGCGCTGGACATCGCCGTCTGCTATTTCTATCTAGGTGATACTTGAGTTTTTAGCCTAGTAAAATCTCTTGGGAATTTATTTTAATATAAATTTTACGCACTTAATGTTCTTTAACTAATCCCCAGGGTATAAATAATATTCCAAATCTTCATCCTATATGTATGGAATTGGTGAAAATCCATGTCCCCGCCAGTTTCTATCAATTTATTCTCCAGCCACATGGGTTCCCAAGAGGGTTAAAATAATTTATTAAACATATAAAGAATTTAGTCAATTTTCATTAAAATTTCCTATATAACGAGACTATGGTACAAACTTTTTATACCATTAAAGAAAGAAATATTGAACGGTAGTAGGTACGTTGACTAAAATTCACGCTTAAAACTCTTATTTCAGGGATGTACACTGAGTCCAAGGAGTCAGTTGAACAAGCTCCAAAATGTGCATTGAAGGTAACTAACTATCACAAATTACTCGATATTTTTTACACCCATAGGTAGTCCCATTGCCGCCGCCAAAAATTTGCAAGGCGATTTTTACATAGCATGCTCCTCCGTCATGAATGAGCAACTCTTTTCGCCAAGATTTTGACAAAAATACTTATTTTTTTGCATTATCGACTTTCGTGTCACTGCGGCCATGGTTACCACCATACCTAGGTATTCTGATTGCCACTTTGTCTGTTCAGCCCTGATGCTGCGGCGTTCATAATTCGCCACTATAACCCTTGTAGCTGTTAGACTAACCCTTGTAGCTGTTAGACCCAAATACTTATAATTATAATGTAAAATGCAAGAAGAGAAACCAGCCAGCTATAACAGAAATCCGAATTTATTGGGAACGGGTACAGTGCTGTGTGGTGCCGGCATAGAATTTGCACCACCCCAACTCTGCCCGCGGTTGTCGTAAGAGGCGATTAAGGGATATCTACCGGGGCAGGCAGCAGCGCCCCAGCAGAACAATTCTACCACGGAACTGCGATCCCCGACCCGCATGCCCAGCGTGGGGATTATGGACACTACCCCCCTTGTGATAAAAGGCAATAAGGCGCTTATCAGGGGGAGGCCGGCGTCCAGTAGTGGACCAATACAGGCTGTTGAGGTTGAGGGTACAGTAGCTGTCTAGTTGACAGATAAAGAAAGAGGCCGAGCCTAGCTCAAAAATCGATTTATACGTAACAAGCAAAGGATTTAACTTTGTAATGTTTATTTGGAACCTGATGGGTATGTACATCCGTTAAGACACAGATGGCGCTGTGCGGTGTGTTAACAAGTATCAATACCGTTTGCCAGCTCAGCAAGGTGTTGCATACAAAAAATTATCTAGAACAGGCTCCTATTCCACCTGGCTCACAAACTGGGCGACGAAGACGCGCTGATGGAAGTCCACGCAGAGCTTCGAGATGTACACGAGGACCAGCTCAGCTTGGCCTCCGTACATTACTTGCGAGCGCATTACCAGGAGGCCATCGATGTCTACAAGAAACTGCTTTTGGATAGACGGTGAGTTACCTCTTTTCATTTCAGCTATTCGACCTTTTTGGACGAAGGTCCGACTGAGATACAGAAGGGTACCTACGATTTTGACGACGGGACAAATATTTGTAAGAATAAAATAAATACGGGGAAAAGTAAATGTAGGTACTTGTAAAGCCGTTTGCAATGGCTGTTCACCTTCTCTGCTCTGAGAAACCATCAAAGTGATGATGTCTTTCTTACAGATACAAAAGATATGAAAAAGATGACATGGATTGGATCAAAGTTCTGTCACACACGTCTGGGTTTTCTAACTTATTATTCTTTCGTACTTGTACTTTGTAGCTTTGTACCTACCTACTTACCTAGGTATAGACAAGTATAGAGATATTTTGTAGAGATGTAGGCACCGACTAGTTGGTAATGCCGACTATCTGGTCACTTTCGTAGTCGGCGACTAGTTGGCAACTATTCGGAGAAGAGCGCCGACTCTCTGGCTTTTTACTTTGTGTATATTTCTCAATAAAATGTGTTCCTGTACACATTTTATTGAGAAATATACACAAAGTTCTATATAAACAATGTTCAGCTTTTTGTTAAAAAGCTTGATTTTTTTGATTGACTTAATATTTATATTTTAGAATCAGTTTTTCACATTTCGAAATTAATGTAAAGCAACCTTTCCTTTGGTAAGTAATCAGTCTCTAAAATTACTTGCTTTGAAAGAAAATATACTTAGGTATTTATGACATTTATCAAACAAAATTAGTAGTCATCAATTCTTATAATATTTCATTATCTTCAAATTATCATATTTAAATAAAAGAGTAGTATTTATTTAGGACAGTGGCCGAATAGTCGGCCTCTTTACAGCCAACTAACCGGTTAATTGGCCAAAATCGTAGTCGGAACATCTCTAATATTTTGTTACTTAGAACCTATCTCGTAGTCATATGCCACCTAGAATAAAAATATTTTAAGGTAGAGTTCCTTCGTTTGTAGAAACATGTTAGTGAAACCAGTTAGTGCCTAACTGGTTGATAAGGTAATTAAACTTATCTAATGAATACGTGGTAACCAAAACTCCTAGACTAGACACTTGGCTAAGGCCTGGGCCGCAATCACGGCATGGAATTACGGCTCACACGTTAGCAGTTGAAACGTTGGGGTTCGCGTTCACAGCCCAGCATCGGACAATCCGTTGACAAGTGCGTCCACTGATCGGCAATCCGAATGACGTCATTTGCATTAAATGGAAAAATCTTCATCAAGAATTCTCGTCGGTATTGCCGACCGTCCGCTCCACGAGGTGCGGATCTTTTAGGGCTAGTACGCACTTAGCGGCTGCCCGCAATGCGGCTGGCCGTCCGGCTGGCCGTCCGGCTGACCGCAGGTTGCGGTTGCACTCGCGGCCAACCGAACGGCCAGCCGCAGCGCGGCCAGCCGGATAGTGCATACACCGACCGCGCTGCACTCGAGCGGTTGACTCGACCATTTCCAAGATGGACGTCGAAGAGGCTGTCGGTATTTATTATATTTACGCGCGTTACATAAAGAAAAAGAAACGAAGACACCGATTCTGGGTGCATCCATTCCATCATATAAGTGTGCAACCCACCGCTACTGGCAACCGCAGTGAAAACGCGTAGTGCGTAGAGCGACCGTCCGGCTGCCCGCCCGAGGGGCCGTCTAACCGGAGCGGAACCATTGATGGGGCCAGTGCGGATTGTCCGATGCCGGCCTGTGAACGCGCACCCTAACATTTCAACTGCTAACGTTTGAGCCGTAATGCCGTGCCTTACCACACCGTGATCGCGGCCCTGATCAGGCTCGTTTTTTACGACTACACTTGACTCTCATTATGCCTGATCAGCTGTGGGATTACGGTAAAATATCCCATTCAATGGATCACCATCCGGGGAGATTGGGTATAAGCAATTAAGATTTTAGTGTAATCGCACAGCAAGTACGGCGATATTATGACGTCACAGCCTCTTCCGAATTTTTCAAGCATGGCCTGCGAGTTGGGGGAGTTTCTGAGTATTTATTTCCTGTCAGAGGGGTATATAGTTAATTGAATAAATAGAAAAAAGAACATCTAGTAAAAATATATAGCTCTATGGGTGTTGGGAGTTGCATCGAAGTTTTATGTAGGTATATTTTTCCAGGAGTTACATGGCTTTGAACGTGTACGTAGCTCTGTGCTACTACAAGCTAGACTACTACGACGTGGCGCAGGAGGTTCTGGGCGTGTACCTGGCACAGCATCCCACTTCGACTGTCGCTAGCAACCTCAAGGCTTGCAATCTTTTCAAGTACGTATCACGTGATATTAATACCTTTTTGGTTTGTATGAAAAGAGTGGAGAGATAGAGAGTGGGTAGGTTGATGTTTTGTGCAAACACTTAAAACCGACTCCTAATTCTGAATGATACTGGCCATTTTGTGTTATCCCAGGTATGCAAGATTACACAATAACACACAATATATTTCAATTTTCAATTTCTATTTATTTATTCAAACAACTTTACAGGACAAACCGTCTACATATCTAACTCAACTTAACTTATAACTAAAATTAAAATAAGAGCTTCCAGGTAAAATACAGATTTGAAGAAGTAATTAAACTTAAACTTAAATGGATGTTTCTTACTCCTTCACAAAAAAACTGCCTGAGCCTGTCTTCCCCAAATAATGGGGGGGGGGGGGGGGGGGTTGCTATAATCGCCACGCTTTTTAGACGGATTGGTGATCGCAGTGCTGGTTTTAAAATACACAGAAATAAGCTACTGCCCTTCCTCCGGTAGGTTCCCTATCTGTAGAACTCAGAAAAAATTAAAAACCGCTAAATTGTGTTGAATTTCGCGCCAATCTGTGTCAGATTCCGTGTCTAAGACTCTGAAACGGGATTTCTCAACACCCCTGCTTTTTATCTTTTCTAGGTTGTACAACGGCAAAGCAGCTGAAAACGAGCTGAAGCAGATTTCCTCCGAGCAGCACACGTTCGGACAGGACCTCGTGAGGCACAACCTGGTGGTCTTCAAGAACGGAGAAGGTGCACTCAAGGTCTGTAACTGTAGACTGTAGATAGTAGCGTGAGCTAGGATCTTAGAATATCAGGAGCTCTCTGTGCCTTTCCACTTTCATATCTAGTAGTAGGTAGGCTAACTCTAGTACCTTATTCTTTATTCTCGCTGCTCGAAAATTTTATCGACCCTCCATTTTCAATTCTGCAATCATGCTTTGAATTTCGTTCACAATGTCTTTTTCACTTGACATTGATCATGATTTGTTTTATTTTATCATCACAATAAAACAAACATTTGAATGGATGGATGTTTGTTACCTATTCATGCCAAAACTACTAAACGAAGCGGTTTGTAATTTTGCATTCAATGCAAAATTGCTGGATTGCTTTAAGGACGTAATTACAAATTTCAATGGTTTTTAGGTACCATTTAATGAACCAGGAATCGCTACTGTTTAGATATCAGGGTATAAAATGAAAGGTAATATATAAATCTTTACAGGGTGCGTTTTTACCAACGCAAGAATCGCTGAATTTGTCGAAAAATGGGGTCTGGATAGGTACATAAATAGCCAATTCTGCTGCATATTTCAACGTGAAAGTAATAAAAAAATGTGGCTTATAATAGTCCCCTGTACGTCTTGGGTATTATTTTGTACCCCAATCAAATACTTTTTTATTTATGAGAAAGAATAGATAGCCGAAAATCCACCATGATTTTTCCATACATTTTTCTATGAAAAGGTTTCAGAACGCGCTGCACATAGACTCTATTTCATTTTATTTGTCAGTCGCGCGTCAGACGCGCTCATGGAAGCACGGGTATGTCGAATTTTTTGGAAATAATTAGAACGACAAAGTTCCAAAGAACCGTATGTGTGTTGTGTACTGTGACTTGATAACATTGACACTTTTTCGGACCGAAAGTATATATGTGCCTAAATTATGTATGATTTGGAAAAAGTCAACATCATCATCATCAGCATATAATTAAAGACCAGGGTAGAAGCCTTTAAAAATAATAAAAAGTGAAACAAATTCATAGTAGGATGAAACCCATTGGAAAAGGAGGAGAATAATATAAAAATTGTTGTGTTAGGAAAAATAATTTACGGGCGATCTGAGGTCGGGAAGGGGCAGGGGGTGAGTTTTAAGGTTAAAAAACGGTTTATCTCGATTTCCGGCAAAACTACAAGTCCTATGGAAAAAAATCAAATGGCAAAGTTGTAGGTAATAAAAAGATCTACAACTTTTGTTTATACAGTTTTTTCAGATAACCTCAAAATTTATGTAAAAAATTCAAAAAACCAATTTTTGATTTTTGATTTTTATCTTTTACAAAATAATTCTTTTTTGCACGAAATTTGGTGAAAACTTACCTTTTTATGTCCTAAATACACTGTAATTAATTTGATTTGAAATATTTATTTTTTCACCTTATTTTGACTCAATATCGAAAAAAGCACCCTCATTTTGAATCGAGAATTCACCCGTCAAAATATTAGCTTTTTTCAAAAAGTTGGTATGCTTTCTGTTTGTTGAAATCTCTACTTTCCGATGGTGTAAAAAAATTATATATTACGATAGTAAATGTTCTCAGCAAATGCAAAAAATTGGAATATGATTTTTTTTATTATTATATTAAATTTTGAGCTATTTACGTTGTTTTGAAAATTTGGAAAATTCTCCATTTCATTTTCATCTATAGGTTCGTTCTTACCAAATTACAAATTGAAGTGTATGTTTCTAATGTCAAAATAATAGCTATGTTTAATTTCGTTGTTTTCTCTTAGCACCGAATTAAGGAACGGTTTAGTGTTAAGATGTTTTGGAACTTTGTCCGTCTGTCAACTCTTTTTTCTCAGGAACGCGTGGAGGTATCGAGTTTAAATTAACATCAAATACTCAAGTCCGTAACTTCTTGAAGCCGTGATATAAATTAAACTGCTAAGTCAACGCACTTAAAAGTTACAGCCGTTTATGTCCGAAAATTTTCAAATTTCCATGGGAATCACATGCACCCAAAACCTAGACACTTCCCCTAGACCTAGAATCATGAAATTTGGTGAGCAGCAGGGTCTTACAGCACAAATAAAGGGAAAAATCATAAATTCATAATCTATTCACTAAAAAAATTACTTTTAATGCTCGCCATGGACCAAAACCTATAGGGTACTTCTCGTGTACCTAGAATCATAAAATTTGGTAAGAAGTAAGGTCATATAACACAAATAACGACATAAACCTGAAAATCGTAAATTTGTAGTTTAATAACTAAAAAAACAAGTTTTGATTCTCTCCCTCGACCAAAATATACAGGGTACTTACCTATTTCATGTTGACCTACAACCATAATATTTGGCAAGAAACAAGGTCTTACAATTAAACGGAACCCTTAGTGCGCGAGTCAGACTCGCACTTGACGTTTTATTTTTATATCCCTGCTTGACAGCTACTCGACACGTCCACGACTACTAACAGTCTCCACTGTTGGTAGTCCAGTAGCTATCGTGATAGTAATCGAGAAGTCGACGTCTTGATCACGCCTTGCCGAGACTCACCCCTCAGTACCTCCGACTCACTAATCTCTGAAGTACCTGTTACCTATATTAGAAGTAAATTGACAAAAGTTTGGAGCGCGATTCACACTCGCACTTGACGGATCTTGTTTATTTTATTATGCATAGAATAGATAAAAGATAAATAACTATTGCAATTTTTTGTAGCCATCGATCCTACAAAAGCTTCAAGTATCAAGATTTGTTAGTTAATGTATAAAAACAAGCGTAGAGCGGCTTCAATGTGTGCGTGGAGTTTTTGTGTTAGTGTGCAGGCTCAGATTCCTAAATTTGAGCGTGTCAAATTTGTAATTACGTCCTTTAACCTGGAATAATACATAAGCTTTCGATTTCATAAATCAGTTCTCATGAGATAGAAATTAAATTACCTTTATACGTTTCCATAGAAATAACCTGTGCGAACCTGCGGGCAGAAGTTAGTTTGGGATATACCTTTGCTTGACCACAATCTCCAAGACCAAGAAGACATGGAGATATCATAGTACTATGCTCTAAGCCAAGAAGATCATTACTGATCTTCTTGGCTTTGGCTTTGAAGAGGCATAGGTTTTTAAATATTCAGTAGGTATTATTTATCAACAGACTCTACCAGAGCTAGTGGACGTTGTACCAGAAGCAAGGCTAAACCTGGCGGTATACCGCCTTCGGAACCGAGACCCGCTGGAGGCCAGGAACCTGCTGGAGCCTCTGCAGCCCACCTCGCCACTGCACTACATCCTGCGGGGAGTGGTGGCTGTGCGTCTTTATAATGACACTAACGATGTGAGTACACTGTCGAGATGCCTTTATCAACAGACTCTACCAAACTAGTGAGTGTGGTACGATACCACACCTACTAGCTCTGGTCCATCCTCTAGTGGTTCAGCCTTGCTTCTGGTACCACTGATACCAGTGACACCAGAATCAAGCCTAAACCGCTGGAGGACAGGAACTTGCTAAGTAGCCGCTACACCAAATTCTGTGGGGTGCCGTAAGCCTATTTATTTTAATACTTTATTGCACACAATTTGAAGTGGTACACAAATGGTGTGCATAATGCCGATGGCATTTTCTGCCTGCCAACCGCACAAGGTCAATAACGACAAAAAGGCGTGCTTAAACTTAGACTTAAACTTAGTTTTGATAAAAATCAAGTCTTGATTCAACTTTCCTGATATGGTAGGTTCCAAAGTCTAACAGCCTGAATCGAGAATGATTTCTCACAGAAGGATGAGCGAAGTGCCGGCATCTCTAGGAGGAGATTGCTTGATGATCTGAGTGGTCAGTCATGTGAGTCGGCTAGAAATGAAAAACGATTCTTCAGATAGTCGGGTACAAAAGAGTCTTTAAGAGTAGACAAAAGAAGACAGAGCACTCTGACGTTCCTACGCTCACGAATCGGGAACCACTTGAGTTTTGCTCGGTATTCGCTTAAGTGGTCGTATTTGCGCAAACAAAAGATGAAACGAACCAGTATTAATAAGACGGTCGAGTTTATTTAACAAATCTTGATTAAGGCGAATAGTAGGGTGGATAGTGGCGCCACTACATATTTAATTTTGAAGAAGAAGGGTTTTGAGTTAAAACGCCATTGGGTATGTTTTGTACATTTATTATCCAAAAACAGATGGGGTTATGTTAAAGTCAGAGCCTTACACCTACACTGGTGTTTCTTTATAATATATCTGAGTAGGTACGCTTGTGTACCTATATCGATGTGTCTTTATATAATTCAATGTGTACCTTTGTAGGTAGGTACAACGTCTTATAGGGGGTGAGCCTAGCTATATACATATGTACTTGCCAAGGGCCGGCGGTTGGGGACGTGACGTACCGACCAACCCTCCTTGCCCTTTAGCCTAGATCTTTAGAGGTGGCGCACCGAAAGGCCGCGTATCCGTCAGAAGATCCCTAGCTAACTGAAGATTTAATGCGCGTGCTCCGCCTTATAACCGCTCGATGGTGCAGGTTCTATGACGTTTCGTAGTGGGGGGCCGAGCGTACACGAAGTCTTCCGTGAACCACCGAATGCGTCCGATTTGAGACAGCATTAGAAGTGTGAGCGAAAGAGTATTCGACTCCGCGCGCCGCCGCCGTGCGTCGGTCTGTGCTTGTAGTGTTTATTCATAGGCTTCTTGTAATTATCTATCCTACAGTCTCCCCCTCTGGTACTCGGTAGCGTCCCGTGAGAGTACCAGGATTAGGGATCAGCAGTCTTTTTCGGTCTTCCTCTCCGACGCATAGGAATGACTGGCATAGGATTCTCATTGTCCCGAGCTTCGAATTTCGTAATTGCTGACGTGTGATATGTTTTACCGATTGGTTTATCTGTTCCATCAATTGTTGCAACTTCATAGATTGCACTGCCCAATTTCTTTACGATTTTGTATGGGCCGTCTCTCTTTGGTGCAAGTTTGGCTGAGAAATTGTTCTCTTGACTACTTATCGGATGAGTCTCGACAAGGACTAAGTCTCCGATCTCATATCCTGGATCCGTTCGTCGTTTATGATTTGAATTTATTCTGTTACTGTCTTGTGTAATTTCTATATTTTCTTTTGCTTTCGATAGAACATTTGCTAAGTTTTCTAATTGTGGTGTTATTTCAGTTAGAAATTTCTCTGTTTGAACGACCTCGCTTAAATCGTGTGTTATCTCTGATAAAGTTCTCATTTCTCTCCCAAATGTTAGGTACGCAGAGGAGAAACCGGTGCTTCGATTGAATGCTGAGTTCATTGAAAATCTAATAGCAGGTAGCGCGGCTGGCCATTTGCTATGTTCGTTTTGAACAAAAATCCCAATTTGTGTTTTTAGATCTCTGTTCTTTCTTTCTACCACGTTTGGCTCTGGGTGGTAGACAGGACTTAGTATGTGCTGTATATCTAAACAATATGTAAGTTTTTGCATTACTGCTGATATGAACTGTACTCCATTATCACTAGTTATTCGCCGTGGTAGTCCATACCGTAGAAAGACCTCATTTAGTAGAGTTGTTGCGCAGTTTTGGGCCGTAGCTTCTTGTAGGGCGAATAGTTCTATCCAACGTGACGCTGTATCTTCGATAATGAATATCCATTTTTCATTATTAGGGCCTTTCGGTAGGGGTCCAAATAAATCTATAGATAATACTTCAAATCGTTGGTTAATTGCCGTAGATTGAAAAAGTCCTGCAGGTTTCTGATTAGCAGGTTTGTATCTTTGGCATTCTATACATGATTTTATGTATTTTTTTGTGTCTTTCTTTAGTCCTTTCCAAAAGAATGACTGCTCTATTCTCTTTATAGTTCTTTCAACACCGTAATGACCACTTGTGGTCGAGTTGTGAAATTGGTTTAATACTTTTTTTGTTTCGTGACGTGGTACAACGAGCTTTGCATTGTCGACTTCATCATCAGGTATAAACCTATAGAGGACACCCTTATGGAGGAGGTAACCTCTTTTTAACAACTGAATCTTATTTTCGGTCTCGTTATCATTTTCAAGTATTTTTATTATGGATTCAAGCTCTGAATCTTTCATTTGTTCTTCTCGAATGTGACGTTCTCCGTATTTTGGTAGATCGATATCTATTTGACAAATTTCACAGTTTTCATCATGATTGTTATCGTTGCAAGGTGGACGTGACAAGCAGTCTGCTACTACGTTTGTTCTTCCAGGAGCGTATTTTATTTCAAATTGATATGGTTGTAGCTGTAATGCCCATCGAGCTAGTCGACCTGTTGGTGTCTTAAGGTTCAATAACCACTTAAGAGGTTGATGGTCTGTGATGGTAAGGAATTTTGTTCCTTCTATATATCCTCTAAACTTATTAATTGCCCATACAATAGCTAATGCTTCTTTCTCAGTAACCGTGTAGTTACGTTCTGCAGGTATCAATTGTCGACTAGCATATTCTATTGGGTGTTCATCTTCACCCTCCCCCTGCACTAAAGCTGCTCCAATGGCGTAATTGCTTGCATCAGTCTTAATTATGTATGGTTTGTTACAGTCTAATTGTTTTAAGACGGGTGCTGTTATTAATGCTTGTTTTAGAGCATCATAGGCAGTCTGCTCTGCTTCTTCCCATTTCCAGCATGAAGTTTTCTTTGTTAATTGTGTTAATGGTCTTGCTATTTCAGCAAAGTTCCGAATGAACCGACGATACCAAGACGCAGTTTGAAGAAATGATATTAGCGCCTTTAAATTTTTTGGAACAGGTCGATCGCGGATTGCTCTTACTTTTTCTGGATCTGTGGCAATACCTTCTGGTGTAATAATATGGCCTAGGTACTTTATTTTACTACAGCCGAATTGGCATTTTTTCTTATTTGCTCTTAGCTTATACAGTCGTAGTTTTGAAAAGATTTCGCGTAAATCAGTCATGTGTTGAGCAAAGCTAGGCGATCTGCATATAAGATCGTCAAGATAGGCCATTGTAGATTCTGCTTTGAGTTCTCGACAAAACTTATCCATTAACCTCTGGAATGTGCTTGGTGCATTTTTTAAACCAAAAGCCATTCTTTTAAATCTGTAGGTAGATGAATTTGTTACAAATGTCGTTTTATTAATATCTTGGTCATTAATTTTTATTTGCCAATAGCCCGATTGTAGGTCAATTGTTGACATGTAAGGCATTGCTTTTGCCTGTTGTAGTAAGTCATCTATTCGTGGCAAGGGGTATTTATCAGGAATCGTAATTTCGTTTAGTTTTCTGTAATCTATACATACTCTTATGTCTGAGTCCCCTTTAGGTACTAGGACTACTGGTGCTGCCCACGGGCTTTCACATTCCTCAATAATGTCGTTTTCCAACATTTCTTTTAGTTTAACCTTTAACTGTTCTTGCCTGATTGGCGATAACCTATACGGTTTGAGTGCTATTGGTGTATGATTATTTGTATGTATTCTATGCTGTATAAATGGAGTAGGCTCTCCATGTTCTCTAAATATATCCTCAAATTCCTCGAGTAGGTCAGCGAGTTGTTTTATTTCTACTTCATCAAGGGTTGTATTTTCGGGTTTAATATAAAGATCAAAAGAGTAAATTTGTACACAGTTTATTGAAACATAATCAACCCTGGGGTCCTTGGGACCTATATCATTTAGTCCACGAGGTTCACGCGGACGTGTAGGTTTTGGTGGGTTATCTAACTTGTGAACCTTCCACGTCGGCTCTGGGTTTGTTGATGGTACTGGTTCATCCAAATTTTCAGGGTTTATGGCCGGAAGTGGCAGCATGATCATCTCATCTGATGATTCTTTCCCTTCGATGTTTTCCCAGTGTTTCAGATTTTTTTTCGCCTTCATCATTGTGACATTCTTCTGTGGAGCAACGTCTGGCGGGGTGTCAGGAATGGGCGAAATAATTTCTAAACTTTTGGCCCACAGCATGAAGTTTGCTTGCGACTCCTGTCGTAATTTTGGTGGCGACTTTTGTTCTGCTATGTATTCCAATCTAAGGAATTCGTGGTATGTATGCGGATCATCTGCAAAATACCAAGCTCTTTGGGCTAAATTTAGGACAACTGCGTTTTCCTCCAAAAAATCGATTCCCAGCAGAGTGCGATTGTCGGTGGCATCGGGCATCACGATGAAATTTATGGGTAATTCTCTATTTCCCATATTTATTGCCACTCTGGTTGACAGCAGGATTTTTTCTGTATTTGTACCATCTGCTAATGTGACGTGTGCTCTCTTTTCCTCGAATGTGACTCCTTCGTGGCGCATCAAGGCATAAAGTTTAGCGCCTGCGATACTTGTTCGAGCTGCGGTATCTAGATACGCATGTCCGTCGTAGCCTTTAAATTTGACTGGGACTGTAGGTACCTTTGCGCCTGCTTGTACCGTGGTGTTTATGGCGCAGAACTGCACCGGCTTGATAGGGCTTTCCTTATTTTTGCAGTAAGTGCATTTGCTCCTAAAAACGCCAGGTGCGCCGCAACCATAGCATTTGATTGTACTTTTTTCTTCGGTTTTTTCCGGTTCTCCGGGGGTACTTTCTTGTTTTTTATCTTTTTCTTTTTTGAACACTTTCCCCAATCTCCTGCGGCATTCTACCACAAGGTGACCCTTTTTATGGCAAAAAGAGCACGTTTTGATTGCAGCATTCCCTTGTTTTTCAATGGCTTCCACTGCCCTTGCCTTATCCAGCAGATCTCCAAAGGATTTTATGTCCGTCCGCGGGATTTTTTTGCGTAGGTCCAGTTTTAGTAGACCATAAAGGAAGTCCACTTGGTCTTCCTCTTTATGACGCTTTGCAGGCAGCATTCCCAATAATAATCTTTGACGGCACACAAAAGAATCGATGTCCTCGTCTTCTAATTGCGGGTACTTGAAAAAATCTGCATAAATTTCGTACGGCTGACGTTTCGGGGCGAAAGCTGAGCGAAGACTGGACAGAGCAGCCGTCCAGCTTTTTATTTCAGAGCGCACGCCTGACCACCATGTACTTGCGTTATCAGTTAACAATAAAGGTAGCCCTGTCAGCGCTTCCTCGTCCGATATTTGTTCTATTTGTTTGTATATCGATACCGCCGTAATGAATTCTTCTACTTTTGCGTAGCTACGTTCACCGTTATAGCGATATGTGCATTTGGTGAAGTTTTTATGCATTGAAATACCAATTGATGGTGTTGGTTCTCTTTTCTTTAACAATTCATCGAATTGTTCCTGGGTTAGATGTACACCCATCGTGACTTTTTCGTCTTTTTCTTCTTGTTTTGGTTTGGTTTTCGCCAGTTTGGCTAGTTTTCATTTACGTTGGGCGCCAGATGAAGAAGAAGGGTTTTGAGTTAAAACGCCATTGGGTATGTTTTGTACATTTATTATCCAAAAACAGATGGGGTTATGTTAAAGTCAGAGCCTTACACCTACACTGGTGTTTCTTTATAATATATCTGAGTAGGTACGCTTGTGTACCTATATCGATGTGTCTTTATATAATTCAATGTGTACCTTTGTAGGTAGGTACAACGTCTTATAGGGGGTGAGCCTAGCTATATACATATGTACTTGCCAAGGGCCGGCGGTTGGGGACGTGACGTACCGACCAACCCTCCTTGCCCTTTAGCCTAGATCTTTAGAGGTGGCGCACCGAAAGGCCGCGTATCCGTCAGAAGATCCCTAGCTAACTGAAGATTTAATGCGCGTGCTCCGCCTTATAACCGCTCGATGGTGCAGGTTCTATGACGTTTCGTAGTGGGGGGGCCGAGCGTACACGAAGTCTTCCGTGAACCACCGAATGCGTCCGATTTGAGACAGCATTAGAAGTGTGAGCGAAAGAGTATTCGACTCCGCGCGCCGCCGCCGTGCGTCGGTCTGTGCTTGTAGTGTTTATTCATAGGCTTCTTGTAATTATCTATCCTACAATTTTATAATTACGTTATACAAAGGAATTATCAAAAAATCGGACCGCGCGTAGACGATATCTATCATAAGATTTTTTTAAATGTATCTTTAATAGTTAAGATCAATGAACAATGAATAAAACAATTTAAGGTAGGTAAGGTACTAATACCTCAATATCTCGTAGGAAGAGCAGATGAAGATAGCCCAGCAGAGCTTCCAGCTAGTCGGCAGCTCGCGGTCGGAGTGCGACACGATCCCCGGCCGGCAGTGCATGGCATCCTCCTACTTCCTCTCGGGGCACTTCGAGGAGGTGCTCGTCTATCTCAACTCCATCAAGAGCTTCTTCGTCAGCGATGATACTTTCAACTTTAATTATGCACAGGTAAAAGTATTGTAGAGGATACGTAGATGTTCTACAGCGTAGGTGTTCTACGGCGTAGGTTTTCTAAGGCGTAGGCGCTTAACAGCGTAGGTGCTCTACTACGTAGGTTTTCTACGGCGTAGGCGTTCTACGGCGTAGGTGTTCTACGGCGTAGGCGCTTAACAGCGTAGGTGCTCTACGACGTAGGTGTTTACGGCGTAGGCGCTTAACAGCGTAGGTTTTCTACGGCGTAGGTGTTCTACGGCGTAGGTGTCCTACGGCGTAGGTGTCCTACGGCGTAGGCGCTTAACAGCGTAGGTGCTCTACGACGTAGGTTTTCTACGGCGTAGGCGTTCTACGGCGTAGACAGGTCACTGTGAATGGTCTGGCTAGTCCTACGGGCTAGCCGAATGATCTACAACTACCTACTAATTTACTCATTGGACTTGACTAATAGTAATAAACTAATCTTCAAAGTCAAATGACAACTACTAATTAGTAATTACTACTGCCTCTACGAATTGATCATTCATGGCTCCGATTTGACTTCGTTCGACGACTAACGAATTTAGTTCGACTGTCCGAGTCGGGCAGTCGGCGGGCCTTTGTCACCGCTAACGTACCAGCTATTCTCGAACCGAATGGTCTGTTGCGTGATGATGGTAAGAGGCCCGACGGTATGACACTAGTCCCATGGGAGTTGGGGAGGCCCATTGTGTGGTACGCTACATTCGTCGACACACTTGCGCCTTCCCATCTTCCGAGGACATCCGTGAGGGCGAGTGCGGCGGCAGATTTGGCCGAAGATCTCAAGAGGCGCAAATATGCAGGTCTCGACAGAGCCTACACATTTGCTCCCCTTGGAGTCGAGACCCTAGGTCCGTGGGGTACCGAGGCTCTTCGGGTTTTCAAAAAACTATCTGAGCGTCTGGTCGAAGTGACGCGTGACCCGAGAGCTGGTGAATATCTGGCACAGCGTATCAGCATTGCCATACAGCGTGGCAATGCAGCCAGCGTCTTGGGGACGCTTCCGACTGGTGTTGATATGGATCAGTTGAGCTATCTGTAGACTGTTTGCAACAGTCGGCAGTTAGCTCAATTGTTTCAATTGTAAATACTAGTATAATTTTCTTTGTGAATAAATTTATATTTTTGAAGTATATTAAACCAAGGTTTTTGTTATTATAGTGCGTAAGCCTCGCACTCTGGATAATTTCTAATTTCTAAGAAATCGAATTATATCGCAAAAATTTTCGACTTCGACGGGACTTGAACCCGCGTCGAAAAGTCGCGAAGTCGAAAATTTTTGCGATATAATTCGATTTCTTAGAAATTATATTAAACCATATCCAATAAAAGAAGAATTATCAAAATCGGACTACTCTGTAAAAAGGTTTGCGTTTTCAAACATTGCAATCAGTGAGTGAACAATCAATCATCACCCGTTTTCCTACCTTTAGGGATGGATTTTTTTTTTCTAATTTAATTGGGACCACCTTCGGGGTTACACCCTTTCCAATAAAAAAAGAATTATCGAAATCGGACTACTCTGTAAAAAGTTATGCGTGGTCATAAAAAATAAAAAAGTCAAAAAAAAATATACGCGTTGACTTGAAAACTTCCTCCGTTTTTCGTCCGTTAAAAATATCTAAGCGTCTGGTCAAAGCGACGCGTGACCCGAGAGCTGGGCCTACTCGGAAAAAGAAAATCGACGTTTCGCTTTCGTTGTCGTGCAAAATCAACTCTAATGTTGCTCGCGTAACATTAGCGTTTGCACGAGAACAAATCAGAAACTTCGATTTCGTTTTTAACTAAATTCGTTATTCGACGCCACTCGCCATTACTAACCAAATTAGTTACTAATTTGCTCTTGTCATTCGAATGTATCGAATGATTTGTGAAGTCGAATAATTCGAATGAAATCATTCACAGTCGCGCATCTTTAAAACATAGTCGTATGGTAAGTATGCGAACCGGTCAAGCCATTCATACTTATTAAGGCGAATAGTAGGGTGGATAGTGGCGCCACTACATATTTTATTTTATAATTACGTTATACAAAGGAATTATCATAAAATCGGACCGCGCGTAGACGATATCTATCATAAGCTTTTTTTAAATGTATCTTTAATAGTTTTGTACTGTATTATTTAGGCAGATACTTGTTTCAAGAGTGTAGTTCCTATTGGTGGCCACCAAGCTCTCCAAAAAATTTTTGATTGAATAACACAAAACAAAACTATTACAGATACATTTAAAAAAAGCTTATGATAGATATCGTCTACGCGCGGTCCGATTTCTTGATAATTCCTTTGTATAACGTAATTATAAAATTTAATATGTAGTGGCGCCACTATCCACCCTACTATACGCCTTAATGTATTTACCACTTCCTCAGGCGAAGGTGTCCACAGGTCTGTACCGCGAGGCCGAAGAGATTCTCCTCGGCATACAAGACGAGGCCATCCGCAACTCGTTCACGTACCAGGCCTGTCTGTGTCGCTGCCACGTCATGAACAAAGACGCGCATCTCGCCTGGGAGATATGTATGAAGGTGGGGTTCTTGCTAAGTTGGATACGGATACTTGATGCGGTGAAACACGAGCTTGTTTTTAACCGACTTCATAAAAAGGAGGAAGTTTTATGTTCGGCTGTGTGTATGTTTTTTTAATGTAGGTATATACGTCGGTTTCTCCAGTTATAGACCAATTTCAATTCAATTCTTTAAGTAGGTATCTAAGTAATATTTTATAGTGAACGTCAGATCTCCGGGAGCCCGATTCTACCAAGTAGAAATGTTGCAACCATTTAGTTTTATATATATAAGTTAAATCGGAAACTTTAGGGATATGCTGTGCTTTCTGCTTGGTGAATTGGGCTTTAACTATATACTGAATTTGGGCGCTGGGAGGTGCAGCACAGTTTTTAACTTATGCGCTTTCCAGTGTTTCATTGTATTTTAGCTACATAATGTACTTGTTCATTGTAAATAAATAAATAAAATAAAAATTTGTAAAATTATTTTGCTGTTGTATAGAGAATGTAAGGTGTTACGATAAAAAAGTTATTCTTGGATTACGAGTAGAAAGAGATTTGAAAATTGGTTTTAGTTTTTTCAAAACAATCGAATTATAAAAGAATATCTTCGCATTTCCTCTGTTTCCTGCAGAGGAAATGCGAAGATATTCTTACTGTTATCAAAGTCAATTTTACATTCTGTCTTTACTAGCTGCTGCTATTATAGAAAAACTATTGAGAGTTTATATTCAAAATAAACTTATTTTAACTTTTGAATAACTAAACTATGTCGGTAAGGGCTTTATTTTAGAGTTTTCTTTCTCCGTATGGTATTTCTTTTCGCCCAAAGTTGGGCTAAAATCGGTGTTGAAATACGAAAGTTTAGAAGCTTGTATTTATATGATTTTTACTTTTTTTACGGTTTCGGGTATGTACAGACATAGATAATGAGGAGATAATAAATAAATAAATAAATAAATAATGCTGGACAATTCACACAGCATTATCTAGCCCCAAGGTAAGCAGAGCTTGTGTTATGGGTACTAGATAACTGATATACATAATAATATACGAGTACATAGATAGATATTTTTTATTATACATAGAAAACGACCAGAACACCCCGAACAAATATCTGCAGATCGTACAAATATTTGTCCCGAGGCGGGAATCGAACCCGCAACCTCCTGCGTCGCAGGCAGACCTTCGCCCACCGCGCCACAGAGGTCAATGAGGAGATACATTGATATTATCCTTAGTTGTGGATAGTCAACATCAAACAGCGTAGTAGTTACCCTTCCACGTTTGTATGGAGAGATGAGCGACTCGTTTAGCCTTAATATGGATTGCTGGGCCATGCACATGCTGGCCGAGTCACGGCGCTCTTCCCTCGCTTAGGCGGTCAAATCAAAGACAACAAGCGACGTTTGTGATGACCCTTCCAACGCGTAGACGGATCAAAACAAACATTCATTCATTTTCATAACATTCATGCATCGACATATTTTCAGGCTGCAGGCACGCCAGACAGCTTTGCGCTTCTTCAGCTGGTAGCCAACGACAGCTACCGTATGGGGCAGTTCCTTGTGGCGGCCAAGGCGTTCCATATGCTTGACAGGTAAGTTACCCATAATTACCTTCTCTTTTTAACCCCCGACGTAAAAAGAGAGGGGTGTCATAAAATTAACGTGTCTGGCTGTGTCGGTGTATCTGTCTGTGGTATCGTAGCTCTCAAACGGATAAACCGATTTTCGTTTAGTTTTTTTGTGTCATAGATAATTTTATCCCTAGTGATCTTAGCCATGTCTATTATATAGTATTAAAATATCTGTGGCCATGTCATGTTGTGAGATTAATGAATAATAAAAAGAATAGAAAAAAAATATGTCTTTATTATTCATACAATTTATATTTAAGCAGCTATATCAACTGCGGAGCGTCGGTCGGGGCCTGCATCTAGATAATAATATCCACCTACTGGTTTATCTTAGACTGGAGGGAGGCGCAGAGATGTGGGAAGGCCTCCGCGGCGCCGTCTGCGGTTGCGCGCAGGCCGCCGCCGCCAACAAGGGCGGAGGCGCCGCGGACCTGCGCGACGCCCTGGCGCTCCTACGCGGCCCGCGAGCGCACCCCCGCGCAGACCATATAGCCAAGCCTATTACCAGGTGGGCGCAGCAAAATAAGATTAACGTGTGATGCAATAAATGATACTGAAGCTTATTATGTGCGTTTGTTATTGAAGTTCGGACATTATTATGTTCAAAATATTAACCTATTGGTTGCTTCAGCTAAGCTCTGTTGAAAAAACACTCTAAATAAAGAATGATTTACACCGAGCCTGGTGCTCCACAGTTGTGTTCCCCGAATAGGTAAGTACCTAATGGTTGCATCAGGTTAGCTCTGTTGGAAAAAACACAAAATAAATAATTATTTACACCGATCGTAGAACCAACCGTATTGCTAGGTGGGCGCAGCGAGCAGAATAAGATCAATAAGTGATTATTAAGAGAAGTTTATTTGGTGTTTTCAATAAAACATCAATATAAGTGCTACTTTTTGACGCGCTGCGATAAGCCAGTAAGACCACCAGAGTCCCCCAGATGTGCTCCCCGAAATAAAAATAAGTAAGTACCTAGTTGACGAAAGACTTCAGCTTGGCTGAGATTAAAAAACATTATAAGAAGGATACTTTTCTGCCAGCGTTACCAACCAGCTAACCAATGGAATTTGTAGAACTCGCAGATCGGGAAATGGTAAAGCCCTTCCACCAAGATCGGATCCTAAATCATCGTAACGACTTCTTTCGGTAGATAAAGGTGTTAGAGAATTTCTAACGTTAATTTCTGTTAAGGCGAATAGTAGGGTGGACAGTGGCGCCACTACATATTTAATTTTATAATTACGTTATACAAAAGAATTATCAAAAAATCGGACCGCGCGTAGAAGATATCTATCATAAGCTTTTTTTAAATGTATCTTTAATAGTTTTGTACTGTATTATTTAGGCAGATACTTGTTTCAAGAGTTTAGTTCCTATTGGTGGCCACCAAGCTCTCCAAACAAGGTTTTTGATTGAATAACACAAAACAAAACTATTACAGATACATTTAAAAAAGCTTATGATAGATATCGTCTACGCGCGGTCCGATTTCTTGATAATTCCTTTGTATAACGTAATTATAAAATTAAATATGTAGTGGCGCCACTATCCACCCTACTATTCGCCTTAGATAATAGATTCAGGCGTTACTTTGCGGAAATCCGTTGTATATTCAATTATTGTCAATTGGTGTGGTCTTTCCTTTACAGGGCAGGCGTACACGCGGACTACATTTTTTGGAGCTTATCAGAGAAGAAACGACTTATTTTTTATGAGTTTTTTCATTTTGTAATGGGTGTGGTCTTTTCTTTTACAGGGCGGGCTGTACACACGGATTACATTTTGTTGGAGCTTATCAGAGAAGATTTTGCTCGGAATTGTTACTAAATATTGTTTTATCCTAATATTGTTAATTTCTGTTTTCGTTTGAGAACCTGCAAATAACAATTTTGCTATATTAAAATTAGACAGGTAAGTTCTAAGAAAACTTTGGTCCAATCCAAAGGACTCAATGGTAACTACTCAGAGGGGTCTATGTTTTAGTTTTATAGGCATTTGACGTTGGTAACGAGACTCGGGTCTCGTTACTCGTGCCGTCTCCTTTTTCCATACAATTTGGTACAGCAGCGCCTCTACCGTGCGGACAGGGAACGTAGTCATAGGATCTTTGCTAAAAAGAAACGTCACGATCACCTCTCTACTTACGTCAAATGGACTCGCCTTCGGATCGTTTTCGTCGTGTCTTGTCTGACAAACTAACTAGTTGGTCCCATGATCATAAATTCATCGATTCGGGTCAAGAATTCCAACTAAGGTTCCATTTTAAGTGATTGACTAGAAAAACTTAATTTTTCGTCGGAAATAATTGAATTTATTACGAGCCTTATATGCGAGCATTGCTCAATCAAGAGGTAGGCCTGTTTTCTGTGATACTTTATAAGTGTACGAGTAGCATAAGATTACTTAGAAAACATATTTATGCAGATTATGATGACGATAATTTCCATGGAACTTTCGATCACGAAAACAATTTTAGGTGTGTAAATTGTGGTATGATAATTAATTGCAATTCAATTGATTGGTGGGGCGACCTTCATAAGTCTGCTGGCAGATTCTGGATGCGGCAAGCTAAAAACATGGCGCTATGGCGCTCTTAACGCAATCACTGCCTAGCTTCGACGGCCCACCGCCGCTACACGGGCTGGGAGAGATCATCTGTGTCTTGGGCCATGGAAGTGTTAATCCTATGTTCATCAGTGGCCGATGATGATGACAGTTATTGTACAGTGTGTCTCACGGCCATAGGACATGGATGACAATTAGAAATATTCAAGATAGGAAGTTGTAGGATAATTTTTAAAGAAGACAAACAGCATCACATCTTTTTGAAAATATACTTGCCTTATCTGGTAATCAAGCCAAGTAATTTTTTTTTTTTTAATCTAATATTTAACACCCTTTATTTTTATGACACCGATCGATAGAGTTAATTGTGAGAATAAAATCTGTCTAATTATAAACAATGCTTACTAAATTTAAGGAAAACCATGAAGTTTGTAAAAACAGAGAGAGGCGGTTCTCCTAATATTTAAAATACCTAATATTTTAAAAAATATTAGGAAAACCGTCTTTTATTGTTTTGAATGATTGAAAAGATAAAAATCATCGCATTATTAGATCTCACATCGTGAGCGGATTAGATATCTGATACTTATACTATTAGGTACCTATTTGGGTAACGGAAAATGTATGAAAATTAATGACCTGACGGTCTAACTAAACCGTCAGACACGTAACAAGCCATGTATGGAAGTGCCTAATGCCTACAACGGGCTACTACACTGGCCCAATTAAACTCATGTTGTTCACCGAAAGCAACTTGACGTGTACCTACTGCCTAGGTACCGTATAGTACCCTAATATAGGCAGATTACCTACTTCGCTCTTTATCACTGTTAAAAAAACAAAGACTCCTAAATGATGTCAGTCACGTTGACCTAAGTTGGTATCTCAAACCTAAGTACCTTCTGACCTAAAGAAAAATCTCGTCAATCTAACTCAAGAGCGATTACGAAACACTTCCTTTCGTATCGGGGAAAAAATGCAGAAACATGGTTAGTTTACTTCGGTATGTAGGAACTTATAATGGTTATTTGAAAGGACTGGTTTGATTGGAATGTTACCTTTAGATTGAAGTAGATACCTGCACAGACCCAGTCGTGATCCCTTTATGGATTGCGTCCGGTGTTTGTCCCAAATCGTGCTCGGTAAATTTTAACCAACTTAAACGTATATTCGGCTGTATGTATGTTTTTTATGTGTTCTTCGGTTACTCCGCAGATTTGGATGATTTTTTTGTCATTGTATAGAAAATGATTCCAAGATGGTCCCATGAAAAAAATCCGAGAGCTTGACGAATATCATAAGCACTTCATCCATCATGGCCTTGTAACATCGTTAAATCGTGAGGAGTGGAAGGAGAAAAGAGAGGTCTTTGCCCAGCAGTGGGACAGTAATGGCTAAAATTAAAAATAAAATAAATAAAATTGTATTTGTCCCGTAAAACTTAAAAAAGAATGTAATATACTTATTGAGTTTGCGCTGTGTGTGTATGTATATGTTATTTATATTATTTTACCGACTTCAAAAATTCACAAAAGGAGGAGGTTCTATATACAGCTGTGTATTTTTTTTATATGTGCATACATATGTTTCATATCATCATCGATTTCTGCATCAATTATGGACCAATTATGAAAATTATGTATTTCACTATCGTATAGTGAGTGATCTCGCCCGATCCAATTTTTATTCTCGAAGGATTAGTATTTTTCCGTTTTAGGGATTCGAAGTTTTTATTATTTTTACAATCAAATATACAAACAGGATCTAATAATCCTTTAGGTATAAATAGAAATTTAGATAAAATTCCTTTCCATCCATTTTTTACTTTTAAGGATTTAATTGGATTTATTATTTTAATATTTTTTTTAATCATGTTAACTTTAACAAACTCTAACCCTATCAATTTTTATTTTGAATAATAATTGCAGTAATTATCTTATTAACGTGAATCGGGCTCGGCCTGTTGAAATTTTAGTTAAGATAAGTTAAGATTTGTCCAGTTAGAATATATGGTATATTCTAACTGGACAAATCTTAACTGTAATTTACTTTTCTTATTTCATCTTTAATCCTTTAATAAGAAAATTATGAGATAAAACTACTATTTGAATAAATTAATGAGCTTGTTTAAAGCATTTGTTTTGAAACTTAAGAAAGAAAAATTATTTCTATTAATTTATACTAAATGTAATTAATTAAATAGTAATATTTTCGGTAGTCTTTGGGTAAATAAAATCCAGATTAAATTGCAAAAATTGCATTTATTTAAAAACTAAACTATATTTACATAAAGTAAATAGGTAAAATCGTCAAGATCGAGTCCGTAGGCAACAGTCAAAGCAGTAAAATAAATAACAATTCGTTCACATTCCGTTAGCGAGGCCGACACTGCTGAAAAGGAACAGATCTCTAAAACTACGACCAGATTGCAAAGAAATATTATAATAAAAAACAAATACTAGCTTTTCTTTGCGATGTAGCCGCAGTTTTACCCATCATCACAAACCAATCTTTCCTTTAACAAAAACCAACCAAAAACACTTTTCTTCGGGCAATACCATCACGTCTCTTCAGCAATGCGTTAGGGTCAGGGTGGTTTGGTGGGTTATCCCCATGGGTTGGCGACTACGCCGCCGTAGCCGACGCCAACGGGTCCGTGTAGAGCTACCGGCGCCGCCACCGCCACCCGCGCGGGCGCAGCTACCACTGGCGCCACCTGAATGATAAACACCAGTTAATACAAAGTACCAAATACTTTATTTAATATACTAGATAGTATAAACGAACTTCTGACCTGTTTGCAAATGAATGATTTGATTTTCGATTTGACAAACACGGGTTCTAGGTAAAATTTGTAGATATGGTACGTTGTCCCAGCGCTTACTGAACTACTGGCCTGTGTTACAACTACACGCAAACACTCTCTTACAGCTACTTTTCCAATTTTGTGTAATAATTATAACGAACAAACACGAGAGCATTGCTGTAGTCTTTTAGTCAATAAATCACACTAAAGCATGTCGTAGCAAACACGCGTAATACGCCTGTCAGACTATGACTTCGGCGACTTCATGCGATCCCATCTCAGTCCTAATGGCACCTAATTTGAGCCTTCTACTTTCAAGAAGCTCCTCTCCCCTTTTTACTTAGATCGATGGGTCCTATAGTAAGATTAAAATCGCCCCAGAACGTTGTTACTACAGACACACAGACCAACTGTTGTTATGTACTTGTATAAAGAGATCTTCCTTCCTAGGAGGAAGGAAGCCTTCCTCTTCAGCACACACTTCCCTACTGCTGCACCTGTCTCCCCCAGCCAAGGGGAGTTTCGGTGTGTCGGTTTTTTTTTTGTGGGTGACTCATCCCACCTGTCTGGCCAACTCAGCCCACGGGTTCAGTTGACCACTCGCTATCGCTACAGGGTCTACTCAGCCCACGGGTTCCGACGACCACTCTACTGCTTTATTCAAATTAAGAAGTAAGGAGTGGTCAAAAAGAAAACCAGAACCAAGTTATAGAAGTCACCGATAAAATTACTCAATTTATTAAAAATTTTGAAAACCCAAAAATAAGCCTAGCCTTGTGTATTGAACAATTGAGAATGTAGGATTATATGAGTAGTTTGTTTATAGAATGAAGTTAGTTTTATTAGTTTTGTGCTTAAGCTGTGTAGCAGAAATATTTAATTTAAAAAAAAGCGATGTATTTTTGTTTTATTGTAATAAATATTGTATATAAAATAACAAACCTTACACGTGTATTAATTTAAACTAAGTATTATTGTAATAAATATTGTATTTATTATTTATTTATTTAAATTGCTAGACGATTTTAATACCGAAAATAGTTATATAATTTTTTTATATAAAACTATCTGAGTCGCACCGGTTGCACGGTGGTTTTCTAACCAGTAATAGGTAGGTATAATATCCTTAATATTATTGATCAACTTCAGCTCTTGGGCCGAGTAGATCCTCAATCAGTAGAGAGTGGTCGTCTGAGCCAGCGAGTCGATTAGACCCTCAATCAGTAGAGAGTGGTTGTCTGAGGCCGCGGGCTGAGTCGGGTCGACTCACCCACAAAAAAACTGTAAGGGGCGAATGAGCCCGCGGGACGATTTTTCTGTGGGCCCAGTTGCCCACAGAATCGATTTAATATTTTAAAAACCATTTTAAAAGCTTTTAATGCATTGTCATCCCAACTAAACGTGTATACAAAATTTCAGCTCAATCGGTTGAAGAATCTGCTTCAAAATTGAGCTGCAAGATTCCACCCGTACAACCATAGTTACATATTTTGCAAGTTAAATAAAAGCTTGTAAAAACTTACCCCATGAGCGCCTCCCGTCCTCTCCACCACCGCGTTGAACCCGTTGATCTTATCCGCCGTGTACGTGACCCTACGGAGGTGACCATCGGGCTCCACTAGGCTATAAGAGCCGTGCACGACGCCGTTCTGGAGCGTCTCGGCGGCGTCTTTGCGGTCGCCTGTGCTGGGATCGGCCACTCCGTATGAGAAGCTGTACGCTGGGTTTGGGTCTACGGGTTCAGCTCGCACCACCTGCAAAATAGAATGCTTCAAATACCTTCATCATCAGCTACTGCTGGACAATGGTCTTGTCTCTGCTAATGAGCGCCATAGCGCCCTGTCTTCCGCTCGACGCATCCAGCATTTGTCTGGTACTCTTTCGCAGATCGTCATCCCAGCTGGACGGAGGGCGTCCTACGTTTGCCGAGTCGTGGTCTCTACTCAAGAACTCGTTTACCCCAGCTGTAGTAGGTTCTTCGTAAAATATGGCCGGCACGCTGCCACTTCAGCTTTCTTATTTTTTGAGCTATGTCGATAGCTTCAGATACCCTACGTAGATATAAATATAAAATAGTATTTCCAAATAAAGTATGAGTAAAGTAGAAACAAGAGAATAGTGTAGATGTGTCCCTTCTTTCTGAGATAAACATACGAATAAAGTTTCAAATAAATCTAAGAAATAAAAGAAAGAAAGCAAATCAATTTATTGGCTCACAAAATGCCTTAAACAATAATACAAAAATAAAAGAAAGAAAGCAAATCAATTTATTGGCTCACAAAATGCCTTAAACAATAATACAAAAATAAAAGAAAGAAAGCAAATCAATTTATTGGCTCACAAAATGCCTTAAACAATAATACAAAAATAAAAGAAAGAAAGCAAATCAATTTATTGGCTCACAAAATGCCTTAAACAATAATACAAAACGCTTAAATATAAAAATACTTTGTCCACCATGTTCGAACCAAAAGGAATCTAGGCTCGGAAACACGAAATAAACAACTCGTACGAGAAAGTGCTACGAGAAGCGTTGAAGTCTTTTCAATGCGCATCCCGTAGCTGTAGAGCTACGTAGAACCATGCTACGGACCTATGTCCGTACCGTAGTGTGCGCATCCCGTACCACACCGTGCGCATCCCGTACCACACCGTGCGCATCCCGTACCACACCGTGCGCAACCCGTACCACACCGTGCACAACCCGTACCACACCGTGCACAACCCGTACCACACCGTGCACAACCCGTACCACACCGTGCGCAACTCGTAGCTCTTCGTTTGTAGCATTGTCTACGTCCGTAGCACAATGTAACGTTCAAAGCAATGACGTAAATAGTTCTAAGATTGGTTCAGATTCTGCATAGTTATCTCATTTTACTCCAAGTAGACACCTAGGACCACAACCGGTAAACTAATGTTTAGAGTAATAAAACACATTCTCGGATAGGTACGACCTCTCGACCGCCGTTTTTTGAGTAATAAAAACAAAACCCCCGGACATGTAGGTAGGTACGTCCTTTCAATTGTCGCACGCGGTCTACTCTTCATTATAGCTTCCCTAACGGGGCTCCGGGGAGAAGTCAGTCGCAGGACCAACCTGAATGTGCTTTCCGAGGCATGGGAGTGTAAATCCACACCACCAACCTCCTGACTCAGTGCTAGTATAGTAATAAAGTAAGTTAGACGTCGCCGCCGGAATGTAAAATCAGCTCATTCGTAAAATGGCTCGCCCTGTTGCAAAACAAACGCTGATTTATTTCGATTGACGAGATGGCCAAGTGACGTTTAGCCATATTGTTAAACGTTGATAACTCAACAATAAACAATACAATTAGCATAGATAATTAACTGAATGGCACCGTTTTGTAAACCAAGTCATTCTAAAACGGGCTGTTTCTATGACGGCGACTTAAACATGTATTGCACTGACCGATGCGGCGACTGGTGCGTGGTAGACGGGTGCTGCCACGGCGTGCGCGTACGGCGCCACCCCGAGCCCTATGCCGTCGTAGATGCCGGGCGCAGCGCTCGCCGCCGCCAGCGCACATACAGCCACAAATAACTGCAAGATAATGTTAACAACAGGTTTTAATAAGTATCATCTATCCTTAGAATTGAGCAACGCGACACCTCTCGTCAAACGAACTAAATGTAACTTTAGTCTTTGAACAGGATTGGTTAACTTCAATGTTTCCTCTGTAGGTGGAGCTAACGGCGCTAGAGACCGTAGGAAGTCGCAAATATCACCTATCTGTCGATAGCGGAAAGAAGGAAACATTTATTTTATTTTTAACAACAATAAATGATAAACAAGACACTATTACAAATTAATTTAATTTTAATTGAAGGTTTTAGTTTTAAAATATATTTAAAAACCGACGACTAAAACCTTTCGGAGGTATTTGTTTGTACATGCGGTGTAACATCTTTTTTTGCCCTAGGTACCCTAAAAATGCTGAGTGGGAATCTACCGAAATATATAAATTTTCAACTTTTGTTCAACGATTTTATTCGTTTCAATTTTTTTAACGAATGAACGACTTTTTTTCAAGCGGATTTGGGAAAGCCTTTGCCCAACAATAGGAAAATAAAAGGCATAATTAAAAATGGAAATCTAAAACATTGATAGGGCATCTATCCATACTTAAAATTACAAATCCGAAAGTAATTCTGTCTGTCTGTCGGTTACCTTTTCACGCCTAAATAGCTGAACGAATTTCGATGAAATTTGGCAGGGATTTAACTGGTATCCCGAAAGGCTACTTTTTATCTAGGAAAAGCGCGAGCGAAGCCTCGGGTAGAATAAATAAACTCGCATATCGGTCTGTATCTGCTTACTTTCTAACCATGAAGGATTAGTAAGAAAACCCTACCGTTCCCGGACAGCTTTTGTTAAAAATATAATTATTAGAGTAGAAAACTAGGGATAAATAAATAAATAAATAAATAATGCTGGACAATTCACACAGCATTATCTAGCCCCATGGTAAGCAGAGCTTGTGTTATGGGTACTAGATAACTGATATACATAATAATATACGAGTACATAGATAGATATTTTTTAATTAATAATTTAATTTACATAGAAAACGACCAGAACACCCTGAACAAATATCTGCAGATCGTACAAATATTTGTCGCGAGGCGGGAATCGAACCCGCAACCTCCTGCGTCGCAGGCGGACCTTCGCCCACCGCGCCACAGAGGTCGTCAAAGGGATAAGTACTTCTAAATTATTAAACAAGTAACTTAATGCCTAAAAATTAAGTTAGTTGCCTACCTTAGCGATCATGATAGCGCGTGCACACGACTGGTCTCAAGGCACGTGTGTCGAATGTAGGAGTATCTACCTTATATGTACCCGCGCGATTGCGTGTGATGCCCAGTCCACACCTGGCGATAGTAGGTACCCATGCAGGACAACAATAATCGCACACAGGGACACAACCAGACTTTGCCAGATACTTTGCTAACACAAACACATTAATTAATAGCACACACTGTCCGTTGTACTCGTTCTGTTCGCTCTCGATCAGGTTTTGGCTGAAAATCAGTGTTTTGCTTGTAAGCAAAAATTTTTCACTGAGCCATGGCCTATTTGTTGTGCTGCAGCACACGCAAACTTACCTAATATTCTGATATATTCTAAGTACTTACTTACTTTTTAAAGTGCTCGTTTGATTAATTAAACCTATTGTACTTGTGTTTAAATTGTAAATTATCTTTGTTAATTGTATGTGTGTCTGTAGTACCAAATAATTTTTTATCTATCTATCTATACTCATACTCATATATTTACTCGCCGTAGGAGCACAAGGCACACTTGGATAAGTCATTATAGTCATTGGTTAAAAAAAAACACTAGCTTAAAAGCACAGGGCAGCCATTTTGTTTTTGTAATTTTTTGCTTCCTCTTGTCTTGAGACTTAATGAATTTCATTTCGAAAACGCGGTTTTAATATTATTGAATGTAATTTTTCTATGAAATTGCCGTTTTAAATGGAGAATTTCAAGAAAACTGTTTTCTAAATACAAAAATTTTTTAATGTATTTTATTTTTTTGGAATGACAAATCCTATTAAAAAATTGGTTGTCTGTAAAGTCGGTTTACTGACGATAGTTGAACGTGACAACGCAGACGCATCGCTCACTCAAGTAGGAGAGAGACGGATGTCGAGCGCTCTCGCTTGCACTTCAAGCCTTACATGGAACGCCTCAGAGCGAGGTAACGCCGCATGACGAGGTAACGCCGCATGACGTCATGTTTTTTCGTGCGTGCAGCCGGGTCTATCGAATTATAAGACGTTGTCACTTCAAAAATTTAAATAATATTACGTTCAGAATATAAATTGATTTTGTACAATGTATAACCGTTGAATTAAAAGACAGACTAGGGGGTAAGTCTATTTGACGTAAGTAACGAGACGTGACCGTCACGTCACATTTTTCGATACAATTTGGTACAGCGCCTATATCGTGCGGACAAAGAACTACGCAAATCCCCATGCCAAAAAGATACGTCACAATCACTAACATCAGATAGACTTGCCCTTCTGAAATACTGTGTTTTTAACCTCCGATGCAAAAATAGGGGTGTTATAAGTTTGACGTGTCTGTCTGTGTATATGTGTATCTGTCTGTGGTATCGTAGCTCCCAAACGGATGAACCGTGTGTTTTTTTTGTGTCATAGATAATTTTATCCCGAGTGTTCTTAGCCATGTTTCATGAAAATCTGTTCAGCCAATAAACGTTGGCGGGTTTTTTAAAATTTTAATTTTGTCTTGTTTATCATAATGTGCTTTTCTGGAGAGTGTTACGTTACATTAATAATATTCCGATTGAAATGATAAATTGCAGAATAAATTTTGCAGAAATCTTCGGAACCTTTTACGGTTCATGTCTTGTACGGTTTTCCGGAACTGCGTTCGTTTAATCTGAATGATTATAGAGAATGAAACACCGCTTACCTATCTTACTTGCTTACTTTTAATGAAATTCTTAAATCCGCCTTCCCGCGGACATCCGTGAGGGCTGGTGCGGCGGCAGATTTGACTGAGGATTTCAAGAAGCGCAAATATGCAGGGCTTGACATAGCCTACACATTTGCTCCCCTTGGAGTCGAGACCGTAGGTTCGTGGAGTACCGAGGTTCTCCAAGTTTTTTTTTAAATATCTGAGCGCCTGGTCGACGTGACCCGTAACCCAAGAGCTGGTGAGTATCTGGCGCAGCGCATCAGCATTGCCATAAAGGAACAAGGCAACCAGCGTCTTGACGCTGGCTGCATTGCCCCGCTACTGATATGGATCAGTTGAGCTACCTGTGGATTGTTTGCAAGAGTCTGCAGTTAGCTCAATATTTTCAATTGTAATGTCTAATTTGTCTCTATTTTTTATTGTTATTTTAATCATGACTGATTTCGTCCATTATCATCATCGCAGCCGGTAGATCTCCTGGACATAAGTCTGCGCCAAAGGGAATATTGACACCTACATTGAGATGTGGTTATTTTTAAGAAAATAAACGTTGGGAAAATTGATAAAATTGCTTGCAACAAATCTGCTAGTGTAAAGCTAGCGTTCAAATGTGCACTTGATACACATTTCGCAACAACGTGGATATGTGAGACAAGGAGCAAGTTTATCGAGCCAAGTTGAGCTGATTATGGTATAGGTACCAAATGATCTCACTACCTGAGAACGATTTCAAAGATTCAAAGATTATTAAAATCACACTTCACACACTAATTTTATAAATGCGAAAGTTTGGATGGATGGATGTATGGATGGATGTTTGTTACCTCTTCACGTCAAAACTACTGAACGGATCGGGCTAAAATTTTGTATACAGATAATTATAATCCTGGAATCAAACATAGGCTACTTTTTATCCCATAAATCAGTTCCCGTGGGATAGAAATCACCTTTTAACGTTTCCATAGAAACAACGCGTGCGAAGCCGCGGGGCGCAGCTAGTGTTATCTATATTTACTATTAATTTGCGTAAAACATGGTATAATATTGGTGATAAAAATATAAATAATGTCCTCAAGTTTCACTATAATCAAGCATGTTACAATTTTTTAATCCTTAATCATGATTATATTATAATAAAGATTAAGGATAAAAAAAATCACTAAAGTCATAAATACAGGGTGACTGGTAATTTACTGACATTGCGTGAACTGCAGGTTCTGGCCATCATCAAAAACACGTTCGTAAAAAAATTTTTTTTTTTTCAAAATCATCTCTGTTACAAAATGATAAAACAGGTTTGCCCGGAACCCAATGAATTACTAAAGACCGATCATTCAGGCAGACCCATTTTAAAGTTTAGTTTCAAATAGCCTCTCTAAAGAACGATTATTGAATGGAGGGATACCTTCCACGAATATAAAATTAAAGAATTATGAGCGCTTGTCCACGGCTACTGTTTGTAGCTATGCTGTCGCGATGCTAACGTGCATTCGCATCGATACAGTCACAGAACCGCGACTGGCTGTGTACCTTCGCCCACGTAACCACAATGAGGATCCGTAACGTTTGAGAATGCAGATTTATAGAGCTAAGAAATCCTTAACACGCGGTGCGAAAATGTTTGTTCTACGACTAAAATAAATAATAATTAAATAATGCTGGACAATCCACACAGCATTATCTAGCCCCAAGCAAAGCAAAGCTTGTGTTATGGGTACTAGATGACTGATTACATAATATAATACATTACATAGATAGATATTTTTGATTATACATAGAAACGACCAGAACACCCAGAAGTAACGTACCAGCTATTCTCGAACCGAATGGTCTGTTGCGTGACGATGGTAAGAGGCCCGACGGTATGACACTAGTCCCATGGGAGTTGGGGAGGCCCATTGTGTGGGACGCTACATGCGTCGACACACTTGCGCCTTCCCATCTTCCGAGGACATCCGTGAGGGCGGGTGCGGCGGCAGATTTGGCCGAAGATCTCAAGAGGCGCAAATATGCAGGTCTCGACAGAGCCTACACATTTGCTCCCCTTGGAGTCGAGACCCTAGGTCCGTGGGGTACCGAGGCTCTTCGGGTTTTCAAAAAACTATCTGAGCGTCTGGTCGAAGCGACGCGTGACCCGAGAGCTGGTGAATATCTGGCACAGCGTATCAGCATTGCCATACAGCGTGGCAATGCAGCCAGCGTCTTGGGGACGCTTCCGACTGGTGTTGATATGGATCAGTTGAGCTATCTGTAGACTGTTTGCAACAGTCAGCAGTTAGCTCAATTGTTTCAATTGTAAATACTAGTATAATTTTCTTTGTGAATAAATGTTTTTCCCAGAAGTAATATTTGTAGATCGTACAAACATTTGTCCCAAGGCGGGAATCGAACCCGCAACCTCCTGCGCCGCAGGAGGACCTTCACCCGCCGCGCCGCATCAGTCGTCAATTCGTCGAAAATTGACGAAGTTATGGCCAAATATTATGATTCTAGGTCAAAGGGAAGTACCCTATAGGTTTTGGTCCATAGAAAAATTAAAACTATTTTTTTTAAAGAATAAACTACAAATTTAGTACCTATCCGTCAAGTTCGCAGCCCCGCCATGGAATTTGATGGTTTCAAGTATGCCAATAAATGTGCATGAAATAGTGAATCCCGGTGCCCTAAGTAAAATAAATAGTGCCCCAGTGGTACTTCAGGAGATATTTAGGTCTCTCACTGTGGCTGCTATCTAAACGTCAAGCTGGCAGCCCCGCTGATTTCGACGAATCTTGGAAAACTCAAAACTCAAATCATGGTAAATATCCCGTTGTAAATTACTTAAGTACTACCTAAACTTTGCTTTCGGTGTGCAGCCCGCATAAGTGACATGTCTCATGGTAGGTTAAGATAGACGCTCATCTCACTGATGTTATAGACATCCTTTTCCTTTGTGAAGCTTTTCTTTACAGACAAGTCTTGTCTTGCAAGACATGACATTACCCGTGTTAGTGCTTTATCAAATAAGTACCTACAAAGTATCTAATATCATGCAATCGCCTTATGTAGGTCACACTCGCCAATAAGTCCGGTAGGTATAGGTACTATACTGTGCAGCAAGTTTGAAATCATATTGAATGCTAGCCGCGCCCCTCCATGTATGCCAGACACCTAATTCCAAACTAGACTGTCACAGAATTCTGTCGCAATCCAGCTCAGCCCTATCAGGAATTAACTACGGTATCTTTACGGGTTACAAAGAAAGAAAAAGGCAACCAGTTAAATTAACAACTTCCCTGTCCAATGAGTCATATATGAATCATAGGAACGTATTAGGTAGAATAAGTTCATGAGACTCATTTCTCTATACGATTTGAGGCACTTTTTTCGGTATGAAAGTGACGTGATATTTTTGTAAATCATACGTGGACGTATGGCAAAAAAGTGCCCCACTATCAAAAAATGGCTTGTATGGGGACAGGGAAGTTGTCCTATCCTACTAATATTATAAAGCCGAAAGTTTGTGAAATTTGAATTTTTGTTACCTAAGACACAGATATTACCCCAAGATCTCCAAAGCTAGTGAACGGATCAAGATGAAATTTGGCATACGTTTAGAGCAAAGCCTAACTTAGATAATAGGCTACTTATTACTGCGAAAATACGCGTGCGAAGCCGCGGGCAGAAGCTAGTTATTAATAAGGCGAAAGTTTGTGCCGTTGTGAAGATGTTTTTGCGAAGACATCGACAAAACTTCTGAATGAATCGAGCTGAAATTTTGCGCGCATAAAATTCTGAAGCTGGAATAACATATAGGCTACTTTCTTTTCCGAAAAAACACGTGCAAAGCCGCGGGCAGAAACTATAACTAAGTAAATTGTAAGCGATGCAGCCTAAGACCCTTCAGCTCAGGGTTAAGTACTTCGTGCTCACCCAGGCGGGACGCAGCCAAAGGGGGGCACTTTACTCCAGAACAACGTCAAAACTGGATCATCGGATCATCCATTTCAGTAGTGTATTGTATTAAGTATATCAGTTATCTAGTACCCATAACACAAGCTTAGCTTGGGGCAAGATAATGCTGTGTGAATTGTCCAGCATTATTTATTTATTTATTAGGTACGGAAACTTATACAAGGATGTGGATATTATAAATTTTAATGGCTACTATAATCACAAAGAAAATTATACTAGTATTTACAATTGAAACAATTGAGCCAACTGCCGACCGCTGCAAACAGTCTACAGATAGCTCAACTGATCCATATCAACACCAGTCGGAAGCGTCCCCAAGACGCTGGCTGCATTGCCACGCTGTATGGCAATGCTGATACGCTGTGCCAGATATTCACCAGCTCTCGGGTCACGCGTCGCTTCGACCAGACGCTCAGATAGTTTTTTGAAAACCTGAAGAGCCTCGGTACCCCACGGACCTAGGGTCTCGACTCCAAGGGGAGCAAATGTGTAGGCTCTGTCGAGACCTGCATATTTGCGCCTCTTGAGATCTTCGGCCAAATCTGCCGCCGCACCCGCCCTCACGGATGTCCTCGGAAGATGGGAAGGCGCAAGTGTGCGCATGTAGCGTCCCACACAATGGGCCTCCCCAACTCCCATGGGACTAGTGTCATACCGTCGGGCCTCTTACCATCGTCACGCAACAGACCATTCGGTTCGAGAATAGCTGGTACGTTAACGGTGACAAAGGCCCGCCGGATGATGTCGTTAAGGCTAGCGTGGCGAGATATCCGACCAGCGGCCCTAGTGCACGATAATCCGTGATGACCAAGCTGTTCGACAGCAGTACCGCACTGGCATTGATGAGGCGCGCAACACCTTGCACCCAACCGGAGACATGTTGCGATACGGAAAGTTACGGGATCCAATAAAGTACCAGTGTTATATGAAGGAAATGCTTGCAACCAATGTCCTGACTCCCATTTAGAAACGGCCAGGAGGCGGGCACGATCTGCAGAGCTGGAGCACGTTTGTAACAAACAGTTCCGTGTCAACTCACACAGAGGCCCGTCCCATTGCCGTTGGGACAAAAGTGATTTTGGGGGAGCAGCATCGGGGCAAGCACTATGCCAAGCCGTTCGAGCTTCGTCTAAAAATGAAATTTTCAATGACATTCCAGGTGGGACCAAAAGAGAAGGATTTAAAAATTTTTCAACTAAAGAACTAGTGCTGTAGACAGAAGACAAGAACGCTGGTAGGGCTACACTTGAAATTTTGCGTATACCTAAGCCTCCCAATTTGACAGGCAGGCAATTTATTTATTGTATTCCAGAGCAGTATGTCGCGAGAACCAAAGAGTATAGTGGGGTAAGAAAATGTAGAGCGAACCAATATTCATTCTAGTTCATTGATTGTAGGTGCAAAAGTTAGTTTTTACTGTGTAACTCTCGCGTGTAATCCTTTTCCTTTAGTAAATGAGTATTGTGATTGTAAAACGCCGTGCATTTAATTTGATTGTACCTATGTACAAATATCTACTCAATATCATGTACTCTAGATTGTTTTATTTTTATGTATTCATCGTTATAATCCCGCTATCACTTTCACCTCTCGGTGACCAGCTATCCGAAGAGTCAATTGAAAAACAGCGCTGCTTCCATATTAATACATTAGAGCAAAATACAGATTTTTCCCCTTTGTGTTAGTTTATTTGTTTTAATTAAGTAGGTAGTATAAGTCTAGTTTTATTTTGGGTATTTTCTTATTAAAAAGGCAATAAATGATTTTCTATATTCTATATATTTTATTCAACGAACGGCCGCTAAGCTAAGATTTTTATGATAGGGGTGGTACTGATATTCGATCGCGTAAAATCTCCACCTTTATGCTGGTATTTATTAGTCTGTGTAAGGTCTTACACCTTTAAAATGATAAGATGTTGATAGGTTGATAAATGGATTTTATTCCAAAACACTCTACGAGCTAGTGATGATAATGATAATGAGACACGCGCCCGGTATGAGAGGCTAACATGTACTGATGAGAGCGCGCGCGTTGATATTGTTACAATAAGGTAAAAATGCTGACGCGAGGGAATGGTGCGGTTTCACCGTACATATTCCCGACAGCGAGATGAGAAGATGCTGGTTAAATTGATACAAACTTAATTAATGACCTATACGAGTAATGATAAGAAATGATACGCTAATGATACTAAATGCTAATGATACATGATGATACAACAATAGGTCCTTAGTAAATTTCATGTTAATAAACAATATTTTTGTTAGTAAGACTACATCTAAGTAAAAGTAACCTAACCTATTCAAGTCCTACATCTTGGTGTCACTGATATTGATCGCGCGAAAAATAGGCGACGACGCCTTATCTGAACGATCACTTTGCTTGTTTATTTTACTATACTCTACATTTTGCTCGACACTTGCACTACCACTAATACAAGCATCACTGAAAACGCTGCTGAAACGCGGCGCGGCGGCCGGCAGTGACAGAGGCTGCGCCTCCACCGCCCGGGCCGCCGCCGCCGCCGCCGGAGCGCGCGCGGGCGCGAGCTGGCCAGCGCGCCAGCGCGCCTGGCCGCAGCGCGCGCGCCTCCACGCGCAGACTGCTCCCACTGCGATCCCCGTGAACACGATCAAGTAGATCACGGTGTATTGATGTACGTCATGATAAGTGATATTCTCCGTAATGCTCTCTTCCTTCTTCATCTGATCTAATTGTTCTTTGATTTTCGCCAAGTAGGCTTTCTCTTCTTTGTCTTCAGAGGTCCAGTTGGCAGTGATAGGAACGGTTATGTTTATGATATGGTTGATCGGTGCAATAGTTATCTCAGGGACGTAAATCTCAGAGTGCACTTTGATGTTCGATGATGGTCGCCGAGGTGAGTAGATAGTGAAGTCCTCTCCCTTTATTATGCAACCTTGACCGAGACTCATGATGCCGGCCCGGCTTATCTGTTCAGTTGATATTTGATCCTCGCATATGACTCGAAGTAAACAAACGTCACAGCAAAAATAGTAGTAAGTATTGGGAGTGTGCAATTCTCTCCACATATTTCTGCATTTTGTTGACTGAGTTAGGCAAGTACTTGTGCCGGGATCCTTGACACATAGGCTCATGTCGGATATGATCTTAAAAATGGGACCTTGAATGTTACACAAATAGGTATCTCTGTTTGTGTTAAGGCATGATTTGATATCTGTTATAGGTACGTATGTATCTTTCTGTATGTTAATAGCTAAATTTTCTGCTACTGGAATGATGCTGATAGTGTTATCTCCAACCATCCGAGGGATAGGAAGAACTTGATAGGCTTCGAAGATTTCCCTGCTAACGAGAGGAATTTTCACTTCAAAGATAAAGTATGATTTCGTCATTCGTGCTTTGATTCGCAGAAGATGATATATGCTCCACAAGTCTGTTTGTATGTTACTTATAGGTAGGCACAGATCTTGTTGTAGTTGACCGGAAATTATATTTAGCTGCTGTTGAAGTTGTTCCGGCGTAAGTAGATGTAAGCTAAATTTGCCGTTGTTTACGTTAGTAATGATATCTAATAATGATTCTTGAATGTTGCTTAGTTTAGGCAACATATTGTTTGCAATGATAGCTGATAAGATAAACTCGTTTTTAAGTTCGAGCTGTTGTACTTCCGATGTTATTTGATTAGCTGAGCTTTCTAATCTTTGAAAGTGCATGTCGATCAGAGTGTGCTGTTTGTTGATAGATTGTTCCATTCTTTTGATAAGATTGTATTCCGATTCGACTACAGATGTTTGATTTTTCCATAACATCGCTAAATGATTGTTATTGGTGTGGATGATATCGATATCCTTTTGATATTTTTGTGCGAACTCGTCGTCAAGTACTCCGAACAGCTGGTGAGCGATGTACCCGACGCCATTGATAAGGCCTCGCTTCTTTCGATGAAGGTCGCGTGCTGAGAACTGCTGATTCAGTAACTTCTGATCGTAGTAGCGTAGTTCAGAAAAGCCGTGTTGTAATTGTGTTAGGACAATCTTACAATGTGATGGTGCATTGCCCTTTGTGTTATCGCATGTATTAACAAGGTTGTTGAAGAACTTATCCATTGCTGCGAAACCTTCCCAATAGGGATGCATATCATAATAGACAATGATTTTCCAATCGTCCCTGATTACCTGGATATTTGACATCTTGTCGAAATATAACCCTTTCGTGCTGTTCAATGCTGTGATATTGTGCGACCCGAATGCTGTTGTAAGTAGATTCAAGACCACAAAAATTGATAGAAGGATTGACGCCATAGTTGATCGTGATTTAGGCGTCTTGATTTTGGCGGGTTTTTCCGATTTCGTGTCTTCTTCCGGTGCGTGAACGATTGTTGATAATTTGATGATCGGCCGTTTGATAATGCCGTTTTTTGTTTTAAGTGATACGACGCGAACACACTTGTCCTTTCCGGGGTGTAGCTCTACAACCCTACCTAACGCCCATTTGCCGGCGGGAAGGTTGGCGTCATTGATGATAACAATGTCGTTGATTTTGATATTTGGCTGTTTTTGTTTCCATTTGCTTCTGATAGAAAGCTGACTCAAATACTCCGAGCGCCATCTTTTCCACACGTCATCGAAAATCTTCTGCGTGAGTTGCCATCTCGTGCGTAGATCTTTCTCTGTTTCTATGATGGTTAGGGTTGGCCCACTCGATAGAAAATGTGCCGGTGTGAGGCAGTCCAGTTCATCGGGGTCTTCTGATAATGCGCAGAGCGGCCTGCTATTCAAACACGCCTCTAGCTGGGATAAGATAGTTGAAAACTCTTCAAAGGTGAGTTTTTGTTCTCCAATCACTCTCTTCATATGATACTTGAGGCTTTTGACAGAGCTCTCCCACAAACCTCCTGCGCTAGGGTAAGATGGTGCGTTGAAATGCCACTGAATCTGCATGCTTGATAATTCATTGATAAATGTTTCGTCTGATAAGGTTTGTTTGATATTGATATACTCTTTTTGTAGAATATTATTGGCGCCGACGAAGTTTGTCCCGTTGTCACTATAGATGTGCCCGGGCGCTCCCCGTCTAGCAGCCATCCTGCGCAGCGCGGCCAAAAAAGCCGAAGCTGTGAGGTCTGATACCAACTCCAAATGGATGGCCTTCGTCACCATACAGACAAAGACCGCTACATACCCCTTGGTAGTTTTAGCTCCTCTTCCTTTGTTGTATTTAATATCGACGTATCCTGTAAAATCGACTCCAACATGATAATAAGGACGGGAGGGATTTGTCCTTGATGCAGGTAGGTCGGCCATGATTTGGTATTGTTTGTAGGGATCATTTCGTCTGCATTTGACGCAGGCACGTAGTGTCTTTTTTACAGTACGATTTCCTCCTAAAATCCAGTACCTCTGTCTGAGGTGTGATGACGTCAGGCGCGACCCTCCGTGAAATGTTTGCTGATGTGCTTGATCGATCAATAGTGATGTTATTCGGGCATTGTTTGGTAATATCAGAGGGTGTTTTCTGTGGTAGCTAATGTTTGCGTTCCGAAGCCTCCCTCCAACCCTTAACAAGCCGTCTTGATCTACGAAAGGCGAGAGATTCAGTAACCGACTCTTTTTTGATATAGGTTTGTTTGCTCGTAAATCAGCCATTTCATCTGAAAATTCTGTTTCTTGAATGTTTTTGATAATTTTGTTATGAGCTTTTTTCAACTCTGATAGTGATAAGCACGCTGAGATGACGTCACTGTGACGAGCCACTCGAAGTATCCACGCCATGACGCGCACAACTCGCGTAAAACTGCTTGACTTGCACAATAAGTCTTGAATGATATCGCTAGTTTGTTTGTTTTGTGTTGATACGTTTGTTTGTATTTTTATCTCTTCGTTTGTAGTGTAAGTTGGTTTTACAATTTCACTTTTTGCGTCAAACGAAGAAAGCCATACCGGACCATTCCACCACAATGATAATTCAGTCAATTTTTCTGCTGATATTCCTCTACTGGCACAGTCCGCGGGGTTGTCAGATGATTTTACATAGCGCCAGTTTTCAGCTGGCACAACCTTGACTACCTGTCTCACTCTGTTAGCGACGTAGGGTTTCCACTTACTAGCGTCCCCATTGAGCCATCCAAGTACAGCCATCGAATCTGTCCAGCAGTAAACCTTTACTTTATAATCCGGCAGACATTTTAATGCTTTAGTGATAAGTTTTGATAGAAGCTGAGACCCGGCCAGTTCCAGTCTAGGCAGGGATAAGTTTTTATTCCCAGCTACAATTTTGGCTTTTCCTGTGACCAACCTTACTTCATTCTGATTTTTGATTTTACAGTAGATCACACAGGAAATTGCCTTTTGGGATGCATCGCAAAATCCATACATCTCAATTTCTTTGTCTTTGCTTGTCTTCAACCATCTAGGTACTTTCACTCTATTTATATTGATAAGGTCTTTCCTGATTTTCTCCCACTCATTCTTGATTTCTTCAGATGTTTCTTCATCCCACCCTGTGTTAGATGTCCATACTTGCTGAAAGAGTAGTTTCAGTTTTGTAGTGATAGGTGAAAGCCATCCTAGCGGGTCAAAGATTTTTGATATATTAGAGAGTAAAACCCTTTTCGTCAGTTTGGAGGTGCTCTCGTTGACGTCGACCTTTAGCTGGAATGTGAAGTGATCATCTTGTGGATGCCATGTCAATCCCAAAGTCTTCGTAGTACTCTCTGTTGATCTGAACTGATATGACTTTTGTTCGTCATCTTGATTTTGCTGTAAATGATTGATAATTTCAGGTTGGTTGGAGCCCCATTTTCGCAAATTGAACCCCCCTGACTTCAGTAACTGAATCAAGTCAGTTTGTAATTGTTTAGTGGCTTCGATGGTTTGTTCTCCGCTAAGGAGATCGTCCATATAGAAGTCTTCTTCCAGCGCCTTGGCGGCTCTACTGCACTGATATTTCTTCCCTTCAATTTTGGCTAAATGTTTTAAGGTCTTCATAGCCAAAAAAGGCGCGGCGGCATTTCCGTAAGTAACCGTCAAAAGTACATACTCGCGCCACCGTCTTTGATCATTTTCATCCATCCAGATGATTTTCTGATATGATTGATCGTCTTCATGTACCACAATCTGTCGAAACATCTTTTCGATGTCTGCAATTATAACAAACTCGTACTGGCGCCACTTCAAAATCAATTCGAATAGATCTTGTTGCAGGTTGGGCCCACGGCATGTCAAATCGTTCAGACTGTTACCAGTAGATGTCTTCGCAGAGGCATTAAAGACCACTCGAAGAGCTGTTGTTGTAGAGTCGGTGCGTAGTATGGGGTGATGAGGTAGGTAACATCCCTTTGATGCAATCTCATTACACTGACGCATATGACCCAAATTGATATATTCGTTGATAAATGATGTGTACTCCTGGGCAATTTTTGGCTGTTTAACAAAGCGTTTTTTAAGTTGCCGAAATTGCGCGACAGCAGCAGGTTTTGATTCTCCCAACTTCTCTGATAAATCGGATTTAAAGGGTAGGCGCACTACAAAACGCCCATCTTCCTTCCGTTCTGTAGTTTGGTCGTAATATTCCAAACACTTTTGATCTTCTTCTGATATGTTATGCTCTTCCGGGATACTTTCGATTGTCCAAAATCTCTGTAAATCCTCGGTATCGTTGATAATAACGTTACACTGATAGCTCTTGTGTACGTTTCCGCTTAAAATCCACCCAAATCGAGTCTCCTGCGCGATTGGGCAATTTTCCATCTTGATAATACCACCCTGTATAATCTCCGCGTAAACTTCAGCTCCAAAAAGTATGTCAATTGGGCTGCTGATATGATAAGTGTCGTCCGCGAGAGGTATGTTATTCAGGTAGGTCCAGTTAGGCTTCGGAAATGATTGATTTGGCAAATTATTGATAAGTGATTTCATGATATAAACTTCCGTTTGAAGCTCGTAATCGCCGTGGATAGATCCACATGTGATAAACATGATACCCTTGCAGTTGTTCATTTTGGACCCCACACCGGTTATTACCCCCCTGCAAGGATAACGCGGCAGCCCTAGAAGTTGAGCCGCGTTTTCAGAGATAATCGATGTTTGAGATCCTTGATCTATAAGGCAACGCATCGTAACAAAAGTCCCGTCAGCTTTTTGTACATAGATTTTTGCCGTCGCTAATAAAACTTCTTTGTTATCATTATCTGATGACACATGATTATTTGACGCTGCCTCTGTTTGTGTCGGAGCGCTTTGACGCGCACCGCTTTGAGCCTGAGTCGCGTTACCGTTCTTAGAAGTTGACACCTGTGGTTTTGAATTTGATTTATTATTACAATAAACATTATGCAGAATTGTATTATGATTATCATTGCATTCGCGGCAACGCTTCTCCGAAATGCATGCTTTCCCATGGTGTGAGTAAAGACAATTCTTGCAAAGCTCGAGTTTCGCTATCGTATTGCGCTTTGCCTCGGCCGACAATTCCATAAATTTATTGCATTGGAATAAAGCATGATTCTGTTTGCATAAAGGACATTTCGTGGAATTTGTGTTCGTATGATACGCTCTTGGGTTTGATTTTTGTTCATTTTTATGATTCTTGTTAGATGATGATGATGAATCTTTCCCCTGTTGTTGGGCTGATTTAGTGTTATCTACCTTGCGTTTTGATGTCTCCAATGACGTAAACTTAGTCTCAAGATAGGTCAAAAATTCGTGGAGGATGGGTAGCTCCCTCGGGTTCTTCACAGCCAAGACGTAATCCTTGTATGTGTCAGGGTCTAGTTTCTGTGATAAGATATGCACGAGAAAGGGGTCCCAGGTTGATACATCAACGCCTAGGTTCTTGATAGCGTTTAAGCATTCGTTGGTGGTGTCGTGGATTTTCTTCAGCTGCGCGGCGGTCTGCTGCGGCATCACCGGCAGGTTCATGATAAGATTGATATGTGAAGTAAAAATCATCTTCTTATGATTATACCTATTGTTCAAAAGATCCCAACACACCTGATAATTTTCTGATGTGATATGCAGATGCTGGATGAGCTTCTCGGCTTCTCCTTTAACCTTACTTTTTAGGAACTGCATTTTCTGCGCGTTTGATAAAGCTGGGTTTTTATGAATGCTCTCTGTGAAGAGATCTTTAAAACTCACCCACTGATAATAGCTACCTCCGAAGGTAGGTAGGTCGATGACTGGTGTAGACTTGTCGCGATGCACCATGGAACTCATCTTGATATTGATCTCTCTCTTGATATTAAGATACTCCTGTTCGTACCTACTGAAGGCCGCTTCGTACTCTTCATTTATGCCACTCAACTCAAGGTCAAGGTCCCAATGAAGAGAGTCAATCGCTGACCAACGTGTTTCGATTGCTCTTAAAGCATCCTCAAATTCCCATTTATCCGACATGGTTTCGATATTAACATTGCCTATGGTACGAGAAAATGCCTTAAAATTAGTTGTTTGTTTGCGCAGCATTTCGTCTGTCTTACTGCTAGTCCCCCGGTCTTGGTAAGGTGTAGGTGAAGGTACGTACCCTGGCTGCGGAGTAGTGTTGCCCGGAGTCGAAGGCACGGACTTCCCTGCTGTACCTAAGGGAGTCGGTGGACGCAGAAGAGATTTTTCTTCCGAAACATCAGGCAAATACTTGGCGATATATGCTCGTGCTTCTTCGTAGAAAGTTTGTGATCTATGATATGCGTTTGAGGAGAAATACTCATGAGATTTATTCTCTGATCCGCTGAGATTGATGTGATTATTCTGAAAGTCCGTCCAATAGGTTTCGAGTGTACTCAGACGTTTCTTGACATTCTGAACCGTTTTCCTATCTGGACCATCTTTTTTAAAATTGGTGAGGAGCGTGTCCATCGCCCCCATCAGTTGATACTGGGTCTGGATGACTTCTTCCATCGTCCTCGCCATGATGATGATTGATAGTGATAAGCTTTGATAACTCACCGAAGGCTGGCTGGTTACCTTAGGCAGCGGTCCAAGTCGCAGGGGTGCAATCCAATAATTAGGTATAACACACTAGTATCACAAATGCACACGCGACTGGTCCCGCCTTCGGCGGCTCGAAGGACCATAAAGTGCCCTTCTAGGCTCGAAGGACCATAAAGATGTAAGGTCTTACACCTTTAAAATGATAAGATGTTGATAGGTTGATAAATGGATTTTATTCCAAAACACTCTACGAGCTAGTGATGATAATGATAATGAGACACGCGCCCGGTATGAGAGGCTAACATGTACTGATGAGAGCGCGCGCGTTGATATTGTTACAATAAGGTAAAAATGCTGACGCGAGGGAATGGTGCGGTTTCACCGTACAGTCTGCTCTACTCTACCAACATAATATTCATCAGGCCTGGCCTATCTGGTCAAGAGAAGGTAAATTATACGCCTGGTGAGGCAAGTTAAGACAGTTAATGAACTAAATCCTTTATTTATTTACTAAAAATCAGAAAACAAAACCTTGCCATTCTAAGTTAAAATTAAATGGATTGTCTAATCATCATATATTTAAGAAGCGAATAATCTACTGAGCCCTGAGTCTGGTTGACGATAGTACCTACCTATCGAAACGTGATTTTCACGTCTTCTTTTTATGGGATTTGTGTAGTTCCATGCCTGCACAATAGAGGCGCTGTACCAAATTCCATAGAAAACGAAGACGTCACGATCACGGTTCGATACTATTGTCAACCAGACTCTGTAGGCTGATCTTAGATAGGTAAAGCTTAACCATCTATCTAGAATCTAGTAATATGTTTCTTGTTCAACCCACGCCGAAATGTCGTTCCTAATTATGTAGCGCCTCACTTCGTCTGCGGCAATCATGAGGACCATAAACGGAACTGCCAAAAAGAAGTCATACCAATCCAAGGATTCCGTGCTGAAAACTTCGTGGCAGATCGGAAGGTACGTCACCATCACCGCTATAACCATTTCAACCACAATGCCCAAGTTTAAGACATGGTTCTGCATGCCTTTCTGAAATAGCGAGATTCTCCTAGTCTTGCAGATGATCACGTCGGAGACTTGCGTCATGCAAACGGCGATAAAGTAGGCGGTCTGCGCTTTCCTCTCGATCCGCTTCCTCTCGTTATAGAGCCACGGCCGGCCCAGCGTGTCCCTGAGCTCAATGTTCTCCGACTCCCACTCGTCGCGAACGAACATAAGACTAGATGGAAAAAACCCTTCCTGCGCGAACACTGTAAAGTAAGCGTACATTCCAGCCAGGAATTGTATAATTCCTATTTGGAAATACGCCATGTAAATCAAGACCCGGTTCACGAGGTGATCAGTCGGCTTGCGCGGTGGTATACACATGATATCTTGCTCGGAAGTCTCGTACGCCAGACTCATGGCCGGCAGCAGGTCGGTCCCCACATTTATGACCAGAATCAACATCAGAGTCAGCGGAAGCGGCATACCGACGACCGCATACACCACGAACGGAAGCATCTCGGGCGTGTTTGAAGTCAAGGTATACGCTATCGTCTTTTTCAAGTTATCGAAAATTCTCCTTCCTTCTTTGACACCGAGAACGATAGACGAAAAGTTATCATCTAAGAGTATCATATCAGCTGCTTGCTTGGAAACTTCTGTACCGTTAATACCCATAGCTATTCCTATGTCGGCTTTCTTTAGAGCTGGAGAGTCGTTCACACCGTCTCCGGTCACGGCCACCACGTGCTTGCACAATTGATAAGTTTCCACGATGAACAGCTTTTGTTGTGGACTTGTTCTGGCAAAAGTAATCTCCTCGTATCTAGTTTGTGCTGTTATTAGGTCATTAACGCTCATTTTTCTGAGTTCATCGCCAGTGATCACTGCAGCTTTGAATAAGGCCTTTATGTGAGCGGGTACATCGTTTAGTTCTATATGGTGCTCGAATGCGTAGTCATACGCAGTTGGCTGTGTAATAGTCCCGCATTGCCGCGATATAGCCAGCGCTGTCACCGGGTGGTCGCCGGTCACCATCACTACTTTGATACCTGCCTGCCTGCACATTTTAATCGACTTCTCTATATCACGTCTCGGAGGATCTATCATTGATATGGCGCCTATGAAGGATAAATCTTCAATAGGAAAGTTTTGGTTTTGCGTATCAAAAACGTACCCTAACGGGTAAGAAGACACTGGCAGACTCACGTCGCAATAACCGATAACTCGTTCGCCCATATTTGCGAGCTTTATAAAGCTCTCTTTTAATTCTTTTTTAGTTTGCGGACTGATCGGTTGTTCTCCTTCGTCCAAATGCACGGAGGTACAAAATTCTAAAATGACTTCTGGAGCACCCTTCATGATCAGGTAGTAGCTTTGTGTTGCCTGCATCTGGTGTATAGTGACCTGATACTTGAACGCTGAATTGAAAGGTATGATGGCTACCTTTGGATTATGATTACGAATCTGAGTGGCGGAGCGATTCGCTTCCATGTAACGTAAGATGGCCGATTCGGACGCATCTCCCATTATCTTTCGTTTTTCGACAGGCAAGTTCTGAGTTGTGTGGTCGAACTCTGCCTTGAGGTTGAGGGACGCCGCCAAGCAGAGCCTTGCGTATGTTGGCTCCGAAACGTGGCTGTGATCGCGTTTATCGAAGATTCTAGAACTGGCATATAAGTGAGAAACGTTCATTTGGTTCTCGGTCAGCGTGCCTGTTTTATCTGAGCAAATGCAGGACGTGGATCCCAGAGTTTCCACAGCTTGTAGGGTTTTAGCGAGACAATTCTTTTTCTTGAGCTGTTTAGCAGATAGGGTCATGCACACCGTTAACGTGACGATCAACCCTTCCGGCACGTTCGCCAAAATTATACCAAGCATATACTGCAGCGCGGCCATCCAGCTGTTCTGCACACAGAGAACCATAATGAAAAATATAATACCAAAAGCAAAGGCTACGCCGCAAATCAACTTTATAAAATGTGTTATTTCCTTGGCGATAGGGGTCTGCTCTTTTTCGAGACCTGTGACTAAGCCTGCAATTCTGCCAATCTGCGTCATCTCCCCGGTGGCGACGACCAAGCCCCGCGCGGTGCCCTCGGTGATGGGGCAGCCGAAGTAGACCATGTTCTTGGACTCCATGGGGTTGCTGTTCGTGCACTCGGGGCTGTGCTTGATGGGCTCGGACTCGCCGGTCAGCGAGGACATGTCCGTCTTGAACCCGCTCTCGTACAGAATGCGCACGTCGGCCGGGACCACCTCCCCGCCAGACATCTCCACGATATCACCAAGGACTATGTCGCTGTTGGGTATCATTTTCTTTATTCCGTCTCTAACGACGACCGCGTGGGGTGGGACCAGTTTTTCGAAACCGCTCATGACGGCTAAGTTCTTAGCTTCCTGGTAGACTCCGAAAAACCCGGTCCCTATGACAGTGCTGGAGATGACGATGGCTAGATAGAGGTATTCCTTTTCGTTGTGTCCGCCGCCTACCTTAAGGTATCTGGCGGATAAAAAAGCGCCAAAGTTAAGCGCGGCGCCGACCCAGAGGAGGCATTGGAACCAGCCAAAAATGTTACGCTTGATGATCTTCCATAAGCTGGTTCCTTGGAGTTCATGGAGAGCGTTGGGTCCGTTGAGTTCTAGGAGTTCTGCGGCAAAGCTGTCCGAAAGTCCTTCGGAGATATTTGTTCGGTAGACGACCTCCAGCTGCGCGGGCGTGAGGAAGTGGTCTCCGGTGTGGGTCTCCTCCCGCAGCAGGATCAGCTCGCTGGCGGAGTTGGCGTGCGAGATGACGCTGGTGCGGCGGTTGCTGAGGCTCGCCACGCTGGACCTACGACGCGGATTGTGTGGCATTTTTCGCTCCAAAGAATATCTCACTTCACTTTCCTATATCAGAAGATCACTTAGTACCTATGTTTCTTTGTCAATAAAGATTTTAAAGGTTTCTACTGTGTAAAATTGAAGGTGCGAAACAGAACACAAAGAGTAAGTTGGTAGACAATAGGAAGAAACACGTAAAGTAGGTAATTTATAGGAACAGGAAAATCATTTTCGATGACAGAACATTTGGTATTTGACAGAGAGAATACAATACTATGGCATTTGACTAGACTTCTTTGTTATTGGCAACATGAACAGAAAGAACATTTCGACTAATAGATTCTCCTCGGAAGAAAGAAGTAGAGGGAAATGCTAAGCACTTTGTGCTAGTCCATGTCGCGAAATCGATACATACAACTACATAGTACCTACATAGATAAGTATTTACACTTCTATTTAATAAAAATCTAAGGCAAATTACCCAGAGTGTGAGGGAGGGCTTACGCACTTTATTAACAAAAACCTTATCAATCTAAGCCTTCACCAGAAAGCAGTGCCCAATTCTGGCAGCGTTGCCATATTGAAAGGCAATGCTAATCCATTGACCGAAATAGAAGCCAGCATTCCGATCAACTGTGGACTCTATAAGAAGTTTGTAAGATCTTTATATCTTGCGTGTGCCCCTGGACCCGAATAGGTAAGTACAAGACTTACGTACTTAGTATTTTGCACTACAAAGAAATCTTCGTTGTCATTGATTGGGGGACAAACTAAACCTTTCGAGTTAATGTAGGATAGTTATAGCACATCCTACCTATAGTATGCATACAGTCGTTCGATGAAGGCGTTTGACTGTTTGTGGCGTTTCTTAGATAGGTAGGTACGTAATTGTTAGTTTAATAAATATTTGTTCTCTACGATCGGCTAGAGGCAAATTTAGAGTCATAATATTATATAATTAATATCGATTTTAAGTAATCGTCTATAATTAAGCAGAGATAATTATTAATTTTATTAAAATATTAAAAACTCTAAATTTTTGTCGTAATAGTTTATCAATGCATCAAAATACTACAAAGAAACAAAAAACTTAAATCTATTAGTCCATCGGTTTTGGGAACCGGCGGCGCTTTCCAAACGCAAACGCCTAAGCCAAATGCGCTGTCCTGAAGCAAATTTTGGCCACAGCGGCCCAGTCTCACTCAATCTCTGATTGAGGCAAGTCTCTGACAAGCCATGTGTGCATAGGGTTCCCATATGACAGGCGTTTGCCGCATTTGACAGGCAATTTAACGGAAAGACAGGCGTGCGGCCGGCATTGGTCTGAGACAGGCATTTTTCTGAAAAATCAGGCATTTTAGGTACTATAGACAGGCATCCCTCTATTTACAAATGGTAACCTTATGTGTGCAGGACATTCTAAAGTGCACAAGTGTGCCTCTATTATCTTCCTCACAGATAAATACTAATTATTAGTTTTTAGTAGAAAAAACTAGACATTACTATCTTACTAGAATACCCATATCGTAAGTATTCAACGTAGTAATCTTTTTACGAATACATTATATACTAGCTGCGCCCCGCGGCTGCGCACGCGTTGTTTCTGTGGAAACGTTTAAAGGTGATTTCTATCCCACGGGAACTGATTTATGGGATAAAAAGTAGCCTATGTTTGATTCCAGGATTACAATTACCTGTACCTACCTATGCAAAATTTCAGCCCGATCCGTTTAGTAGTTTTTACGTGAAAAAGTAACCTCCGTCCATAAAATCCATCCATCCATACTTACAAACTTTCAACTTTAAATCGGTTCCCTAAAAATAGCGATAAACATAATTTGAATACCAGAAATAAACATAAGATCACTGTGCATACCCACAACTAGGCTACACAAAATTAATGTATCTTTTAAAGGGCAATGTATACCTACGCTTCTACAACAAAACTCCTAGTGCGTTGCAAAAATTATCAGTAAGTAAATAAATTCAAACAAATTGTCAAAACCTTGCTGTGCAAAAAGGCTTACTATAAAATATCATCTTATCTAGAGGATAAAAAGCTTGGGACGGGTTTTGCTCCAACTCGAAAAATAACAACTAACAGGCTAAAGGTTTCTTCGTCGCTTCTTTACTTTAGTCTACATACCGAAGCGACAGAAATCAAAAAATATCACTTTATTTCCGTGTCAGTGTTTGGTTTTATAATTTGACCTTTTCTAAGTGTAGGTACATTTATTGTATTTATGGAAATAAAGAGTTTTTGATTTTGATTTTCGCGTTTGTAATATTAGTTGGATAGGATGTAAGCAGAACCAAAAAGGTTAGTACCTACCTAAATGGGAAGGCTCCAGGAGTCATGCCATGAAAATATGTAAATACATTGTGTTGCTCAAAGAATATGTATTACATTGTACAGTAGTTGTATTTAATCGAATGGTTTTAGTCGAATTTTCCGCAAAGCCCTGCACTAGCACAAGCGTAGCACTTCCCTCTACTTTCAAAGATTCGTAAAGGATTTTTCCAAGTGATTGCTGAATCTGTGATGCTTCTACTTCAAGCAGGGACATGGTAAGTACCTAGTTAGTTACCTTCGAGAGTGATTTCTTACTGGGCCGTACCCTCCGGCCGTACAATAAGTACCGTAAAACACCCCGTTTTACGGTAGGAATAGAGACTCCAGGGTGAATAGAAATGGACGAAATACTGGAGCAAGACATTACCTAGCTGATAACAGTGGCAGTATCCTTAATCCATGACTGTTCACCTTCTGTGCAGCGTTGCCAGATCTACTGATTTAGCAGTAGATCTACCTGCTTTTTGAACCGTCTACTGATCTACTGATTTATTTCTGAAATTTCGTGATATCTACCTGATTTTTCCCGAGCGCCAATGGCTCCGTGTCTATTATGTAAGCTGTCACTTGTCAGTGTCACTTCACAAACCAATGAAATTTTCACCAATCCGGTTCGTCACAATACTGACAAAATATGAATGAAATTGAAGAGTTTGTTTTGTTCGTTCGTTTTTTCCACTTCCTGTAGGTAAACATAATGTTGTGTGTTCCTATCTTTTTCGAATTGATTGGTCGGTCTGTTCGTTCTTCGATGAACTTTTGTTGCCAGATCTACTGATTTAGCAGTAGAGGCTGTAAATGGATTATTACACTTCCTACGAGTAGATAGATCTGCTTGATTTTTGAAGAGCCACTGATTTATTTTGTAAAATTCGAGAAATCAACCTGCTTGAGCTTTTCCTGAGAGAGATTCAAGGCCAAGGCATAAGGGTTATATAATGTAATCTGTGGCATAAGGCCTTGCAACAACAAAAGAAATTAAAAATTCAATTTTACTTGGTGTTCATACGATTCTCGAGTCAGCTTGGTTTATGGGGAGATTTGTTCATTTCCAAGGGCACTGATCAGGTTTTATCAGGTAAATTGAAATTTAAATAAATAGACACCTAGCATCCCTCTTTCTATGATGAACATAGTTTGTTTTTCTTGAAAGGAACAACGGAACACCATTGTACACTACCTAGTTACCTACCCCAAAAAACCTGATCAGTGCCCTTGGAAATGAACAAATCTCGCCGAATTCCAAGCTGATGAGTTGCTTTGATCAATGTTTTCATATTAATGTAAAAAGTTTATTACAAACCTATTTAAAACACATATTTTTTTGAAATTCGAAAGCCATGAATATTTTACTTTGCAACTTTGGTACTTTGATGAATGCCATCATTGAAAAGTGAAACACACACACTGGACAAACATACAAAAAAATTAATCAAAATCGGTTCATCCGATACGTAACTATAATTATAGTTTCCTAGCGGATGAGCCGATTTTACAAAAAACCTTACAGATAACTACCACGCATTTTTCGTGTCAAAAGCTAGAAATTTGTAGTTTTTCCAAAATCTACTGATTTTTTCTTCAAGCTACTGATTTTTTACGCGACTTTCTACTGATTTTGTCAAATTCGATCTGGCAACACTGCTTCTGTGTCACTCGAACTGGCCTCTGCAAAAGAATGTTCTGCTCAAGTATTTCGTCCATATCTATTCACCCTTAAGTCTCTATTCACCCCGTTATACCCGGTACTTTGACTACGAGTCAAATAAAATCATAGACGTGATACTTATCTTCTAAACTCTTTCATTGAATGATTACCCTATTTATTTGGACTTCTACCTGTCCTGCTTATCGACGCATTAACGCGAGTAAAGCCGCGAGGTAAAGCTAGTCAGTAACAATTTTTCTAAATCAATTTTGGTGAGTTACTAAAAACTCTACCAGCTTTAAGACATTCGGGGATGCTTTAGGGAATTTAAATAGAAACGTTATTAAATTGTCTAAAAATAATTTTATTACCTACAAAAAAATACCTTTCCTTTATTTATACATTAAAAGTACTCATAATACAATACTTACACTTACAACTATGACAAGATTTATCTACAATTTATGCTTATTTTATTACCTACTTACATTTTAAAATTTACTTTCGCTACCTTATTATACATTATTCGGTTCCGGGTGTTCTGGTCGTTTCTCTGTATAATAAAAAATATCTATTTATGTAATGTATTATATTATTTATATCAGTCATCTAGTACCCATAACACAAGCTCTGCTTAGCTTGGGGCTAGATGATGCTGTGTGGATTGTCCAGTATTATTTATTTATTTATTTATTATGCATAATGTAATTATGTAAATGTTACTTTAAAGAAATTAAGATACTTAATTTAAATATACTTACAATAAACAAATAATTTGGAATTTGGAAAAAAGATGCACAGTGCCGTTCTATAGGTAACCCTCCAGTCAATTTATATGAATAAAGAAATATTTCAAAGCCTATAATTCGGTATTCAGAAATATATACATATCTACATAAATCTTTATAACTGTTGTACATTTTGTAGGGTGGTAAACGTTTAGAATAGTACATACAGGGTGGATTTTTTGGACGGGGTAGTAAGGAGCCTTAACCGTTGTAGCTACAGAAAAGTGGTCTTTAGAAGAATATCCATATTTTTTAGAGAAATTAATCCCCAATCTCAGATTTATAAAAAATTATGTACAGTTAACAAAAAAAATGTATTAGAGAACCTAAACTGATGTAATTACGAGACCTGGAAACCGTGAGGGGGTTAACTATCGACGAACGCCACTGTGCCTATAACCCGGGCGAATTAACATGGCACAAAAACTTATCAAAAATGCAATAATAATAACAAATAACAACAAAAGAATAACTCGAAAATTTTACACGAGCAAGGGCAATGAGGATCCAATCAGATTTATAGACCTAATGAATCTATAACACACAGTGAAAAAATTATTGTTCTACGACAAAAATTTACGAAGTTATGACCAAATTATTAGCGAAGTTCACTGAGTGACCGCCGCGGGTGCGTGTGACGTCACTGGCTCGGTCGCCGCCCGTTAACCGTAGGCAGATATCGAATGTTTTTGTTTTTTTTCTTTTTCATTCGTTATTGGGACTCTCAAAACCGAGTCTATTTGGTTCTGTAATTTTTGTCCCTAAACTTATAGTTTCGGAGTAAATCACTAGAAACTGATATCTGCCTACGGTAACCGGGCGGCGACCGAGCCCGTGACGTCACACGCACCCGCGGTGGTCACTCAGTGAACTTCGCTAGTAATTTAGTCATAACTACGTACGTAATGGTCGGATTTGGATAATTTAAAAAGATATATCATTCTTATATCATAAAGAATAACGTGGATACTAGTTCTATTGAAATTGCTATAAGTATAACGTTATGGATCCTCATTGTGATGCTATTGCTACAACCCCCGCCCAGCGCGGCGGCGGGGCGCCGCGCTGGGCGGGGGGAAAGTACCGAATTCCGTGATAGGTGCCATATTAATTCGCCCGGGATATACCTACATTGAAATTTATTTTCGAACGGGTAACACAATGGAAGATTGGTCCCCCATAACACAAGACTGCCGCCCAGCTTTGGGCATATTTATCTATTCTAGAAAGAAGGGTAGGTAAGAACTTAAATTTATTTTATTTAAGAACTTAAATTTATTTTATGAGTCGAATTCTGGAATGAAAAGTGGAATGGTTTAATTTAGAATCTTCTAAGTGTCAGTAATTTAGTACGTTTTCTTATAAGTAATTTTTTGTTTGTACGAGATCATTAATTGATACATATTTACAATTATTACTAAATTAGTAAATTATTTACTTAATTGTATTAGTATTTACAAAATACTTAGGTACGATCGTGAGTAATACCACCTTTTACATGAACATTATGTACATCTACAACTTTTATACAGGTTAGTTTAGGTAAGTACATAGGTACTTATCTTGTACAGTTTATTTGAATACTACTTTCTGCCCGCGGCTTCGCGCGCGTTGTTTCTATAGAAACGTGTAAAGGTTTTTTCTATCCCATGGGAACTGTTTTATGGGATAAAAATGTTTGATTCCAGGCTTAGAGCTACATTTATGGAAAATTTCAGCCCGATCGGTTCAGTTGTATTATTTACTAGAAAATAGAAATAGATAGTTTACGAGGAAGAAACAAAGCACTCACTATCTTATGCTATGGCGTGAAGAGGTGACAAACATCCAAACTTTCAAATTTATAATATTAGTGTGACGTGATTATCAAGGCTAGTTAAAAAATTCATTCAATTTGCATCTATGATTCGTAGCATTTACTTTAAAATATAACTTATGAAATAATACCTACACCTAATACACCGCCTATTTCTCTATAGCTGAGGCCTTAAACCATAAACGGAACCGTTCAAAATCTGTTACAAGTACATCTTGTAACAGAGAACTTGAAACTTTTTGTATTTTATTAATAAATATACTTATATTAAATTTTTATTGTTATACAAATATGTTGTTCTCATTGTGTTGGGTTTGCAATAGTGTATTGATGTTCTCTAAGCATTTGCATTACAAATTTATTTTCAAATTTTAACTGTGTATACCCATTATGGACAAAACGACATACATGGACAACGGACAAAATGACATAAGACTCCAGTAGCAGATTTTGCTGTCAAGAGCCCATAAAAATCACCATATATGCCAAATAAATAGCTATACAGACATTTACTAGAATATAGTGGATGCTATAGTAATTAGAAATTGCATTTTTTGGAAAGCGCCCCATTAGTTTGTCATTTGCTGTGTGGTGCCGGCTTAGAATTTGCACCACCCCAACTTTTCCCGCGGGTGTCGTAAGAGGCGACTAAGGGATATCCATCAGAGGCGGGCAGTAACGCCTCCTGTAGAACGATTCTACCACCGAACTGCGATCTCCAACCCGCATGCCCAGCGTGGGGATTACGGGCATTACCCCCATGAGGTAAAAGCCAATAAGGCGCTTATCAGGGGAGGCCTGCGTCCAGCAGTAGACCAATACAGGCTGTCGAGGTCGAGGTCCCATTAGTTTGTCATTTAAGACAAAAGTTATCATAAAGAAATCAAATAATATCGCAAAAATTTTCGACTTCGACGGGACTTGAACCCGCGTCCTCCCCTCAGTACGGGGATGTGATAACCAACTACACCACGAAGTCAAGTGACGTGGGAGTCGTAGTTGGTTATCTCATCCCCGTACTGAGGGGAGGACGCGGGTTCAAGTCCCGTCGAAGTCGAAAATTTTTGCGATATTATTTGATTTCTTAGAAATTACCCTTAGTGTGGGGTTACGCACTATAGTAACAAAAAACCTTAAAAGTTATCATGCATTATAACTTTATGAGTCATGCGTCACAGTAAAGGCATTTTCCACCCAAGCTCGGTGCGACCCGCAGATGCGCCGTAGCTACACCATGCCAAACACGACATATGCTGTGCGTCATAGGTACTAAGTGTTGGGAGTGGAAGCTGCTAATTGTCCGATTATGTTTCAGAGCACACTACACTTTAAGCAACATCACTGGCAGGACTCTGTCATTGTTGCTTGGCGTTCTCAGTGTCAAAGTCGAGTATTGCTATAGCGTCTTGATGATGTCTCGTGGAGAGACGAAACTAGTCGACGACTTATTTTTGAGGAGTTTTTTCATATTGTAATGGGTGTGGTCTTTTCTTTTACAGAGCGGGCGGTACACACGGACTACATTTTGTATCAGAGAAGATTTTGCGCGGAATTGTTACTAAATATTATCACTAAAGTCATTAACAACGGGATATTTACCATGATTTGAGTTTTGAGCTTTCCAATATTTCGGCACAGTTTCATGCGCCATGATCACGGAATAACTGACGGCACTGCGAGTGAGTTGTTATTGGCAGATATATCTATCTACCCTCATTTTTTGTCTTTTGCTACGAACGTTACTACTACCACCGGCTTCATTATCGAACGCAACTCGATCACGACACACAACACTAACGGTATCAGAACGCGGCCCAGTTGTTAATGACTTTAGTGTTAATAACCATGATGGATTTAAAAATATTGTCTTATCTTAATATTATACAATGGATTTCCGCAAAGTAACGCCTGAATCTATTATTTGTCTCAAATCTCTCTCTGAGGAGTTTTTTTATGGACAAGACCTTCGTTTGACTGCAATCTCACCTGTGACCGAAGATGTATCACAAAGGTCTAGAAGATACCTATTCACCCTTGGAGGAGTCTTTATACTCTGAGATTTAAGAGAGAATCTGTGTGAGGTTGAACACGCCGACCCGGTTGTTGATGGTGCACTCAGCACAACAAGCTGATGGTCCCGTTGTCGCTGGCCAGGAGTAGCAGCCTGTTGAGCGGCAGCACCGTCATGCAAGTGAGTACGCCCTTGAAGGTGTCGGAGCGGAGCTTGGTGCTGGAGAAGGAGGCGGCGGGCCCGAGCGACGAGTGCACGCCCACCCGGTTGTTGGTGGTGCCGGAGATCAGCTCGTTGTAGTATACTGACAGGCAGTGGACGGGCTCGGTTGTTCCCCTGGAAAATGTAAGGAATTATGACTTACTAGCTGCGCCCCGCGGCTTCGCCCCCGTGGAAATTTATGTTTCCAACTTTCTTAATTTTTTCTTCCATAAGAACCTTCTCCTGACAATAACAAACACAACAAAGAAAGAATTAGCGAAATCGGTCCAGCCGTTCACGCGTGATGCCGTGACCAAGGAAAACGGGTTTCATTTTTATATATATAGACTAGCTTCTGCCCGCGGCTTCGCACGCGTTGTTTCTGTTCGATACATCGATCACGTAGGTAGGTAAATTAGCATCATCAGCAGTTTGACCTAAGTAGGTTACTCGTGCCGCGAGCGCGGACCGGGCGCCTACGGAGGTCAGTCAGTGCATCAGCAGCAGCCATTACAACCGCACTCATTAACATCATATTAGTCGTAGTTTTATACAATACAGCTATTGTTCCATATTGTTAGAGCAGTATGCTCACAGTAAGCTGAGTACGTTGCTGTTTGCTAGAGGTAGCTATGAGCTGAGTAGAAGTTAAGGGTTGCTCCCCCTAACTTCGAGCTGATGGGTGGTTGATCTCCGGAGAGAATAATACAACCAAGCTAGTTGACTTCTTGTAAGAAAGTTGTTTTAATCGTTGTTAGGCTAGAGCTAGGTAAAAGACATGATCACGTATAATACGTGCTACTAATTTATACTGCATTCTTTGTAGCTAGCTAAGTCTGTACGGCTCGTACATCTTGCCAACCAAAAGGAAGAAAGCTAAACGTAGTATAAGAAAGTTAAAGCTATGCTATGATACACAAAGTTAAACCTAGTTAAATGAAGCTAAAGATTCTTAAATTATACAATGCTAAGACGAGAAATATAACAACTTATAACATTTAGGCTAGATATATTAATATTGTTCGTGTCCATGTTCACTTACATTAGTATCGCACTTTGTCTTTTTTATTGTCTTCGGTGGGCGATATCTCACCATAAGATTCACAAGGAATAGGAACACTACAATCTGACCGCGGGGGCTTAGGAGGCATAGGGCCTTTGTTCGCACTAGCGTTCACTATATCACTAGACAGACGCGGAAGCTCGCTGGCGAAAGGGAAGGCGGCGGCGCGGGCACGCGCGAGGGCGCGCGCGCTTTCGTCGCTCACCGAGGCTCCCCACACGGGAGAAGCTGCTGGAGCGGGAACCTTGCGGCGTCTCTTTGCTCGAAGTACTGCTGCCACGATGACTACTAACCCCAGTACGACGAGCATGCCGTACATAATGGAGTACTGGTGGACATCGTGGATGCTGAGGTCGGCGTCTGACTGTTGCTTCAAATCGTCGATTTCCTTCCTCATCTGCTGGAAGATCTGCGCGTGGCTCTCCATAGTGTAGTTGTAGCTGCTGGTCCCCGAAGTCTTTAAAACGCTATTGAGAATAGATACCTCTGGGGCTTCTATCGAAGGCTGTATGCTAACCTTACGCAAAAAATTATTGTGACCGTGTAGTGTAAAATGATCCCCCTTGACGTTACAACCCTGACCTATGTCAAGAAGGCCAGTGCCCGATAAAGCATCCATGCTCACATCCGCTACGCAATGTGTATGAATATTTTCGATCGCAATGTTTGCAACGCTTCCTACGCCGTTTACCAAACCTCTTGTCTGTCGTTTGTGGGTAGGACCTTGTAAAAGTTTGTTGCTGTGCTCAATTTCGGACAATTCGTGAGCTAGCTGATCCGTTATCTGCTTATATTGAGAATTCCCTGTAGCCTTTTTAAGGTGTCTCACGTAAAACTCTAAGTGGTTTATAGCTTGCCAATAACCTGTAAGATTATAATACACCAGCTTCCACTCATCCCTGACATGCTGTAGGGTCGATATTTTATCGAAGTATAGAGTAGAGTTTGCATTAAGTGCGGTAGTTTCTGTATGAGAGTTGCTTTGCTGTGTTGGAGCTATCATCATCGTCATCAATAAGAGCGCTAATGAAAGGTAATGTTTGAAAGGTTTACGCTTAACCTTTCCACGAGATGTTCGCGAAGGCGAAGGAGACGAACTGTCTGAAATAGGAGGTTGCGATGTTCTAAGCTGATGACACAGTCGAAGCTGTTTTTTAACAGTTCTCATGCCACTTAAAATCCAATATCTTTCTCTTATGTAAGATAGGGTAAGTCTCGGCCCGCCGTGTATGCTTGTAGCATGCGCTTGATTAATAATCAAGTCACTAAAACGGCTGTGGTTAGACACGATAACTGGATTCTTAGCTGCACTGCTTGCTATAGCGCGACTAAGGCGACCACCCACTCTTAAAATCCCGTCTTTATCTAAAAAGGGGAAAAGGTTAGCTATGGGGCTGTTTGGTGGAACGTGACCCTTAGTCCTAATACTTTCTAAATCGCTAGCAAAATATTTCTCTTGCTCGTGTTTAGAAATTAAGTCGTACGCTTTGTTTATTTCCGCGGTAGACAAAATTGCAGCACGCTCCGATTTTTGACGACGCATCATTGTTATAAAACGTGCCACCCACGCTATTATTTTCACTACGCGCGAGATAGAGCTGTTTCTTAATAGAAGGTCATCTATAAATGATGACTTAGGTTTAAGTAAAGCTGAGGTTACATTGGTATTTTTAGTTTCGATATTAGGTGCTTCGTAAGTTTTATTGTGTAAGCTCTTAGCATTAAAGTTCGCTATCCACTCTGGTCCACTCCACCAGAGAGAATTTTTCTGGAGCTTTGCTACTGAAAGCCCTCTTGTAGCACAGTCTGCGCTGTTGTCCTCAGATCGGACATGGTTCCAGTTCGACGCCGGTATTATTTCCGTGATCTTCCGAACACGATTGGCAACGAACTGTTTCCATCGAGCTAAATCACCATGGAGCCAACCCAAGACTACTGTGGAGTCGGTCCAAGCATAAGTAACAAAGTCATTATTAGATAATGAAGCTTTGATTACTTTTATAAGCTGAGCTAAAAGTAAAGAACCGCATAGTTCAAGACACGGCAAAGTTATTTTCTTATTCATTGGCGCTAGTTTAGTTTTAGCGGCGACCAGAGTTCGTGTGTACTCGCCCTTATCGTCGCACGCGACTAAGTACACGACACACGCGTAAGCCTTTTCTGAGGCATCGCTGAAGCCGTGAAGCTGAAAAGCCCTTTGTGTATTTCCGAGATATCTAGGGATCTCAAAGTGATTTAAGTTTTGAAGATCGTTACGTAGCTGTACCCATTCTTTTTGGGTTTTTTCCGGAATGGGGTCATCCCAACCAATGCCGGATGCCCATGTTTCCTGGAAAATAAGCTTAGCTCGAATCGTCAGCGCGGAGAGCCATCCCAAAGGGTCATATATCCTGGAGACCTCCGAGAGGAGCTGACGCTTCGTCGTTGTTTTCTCAGCCTGTTCTAGTTTGTATGTAAACTTAAATGAATCAGACGAGGGTGACCACCTAAGTCCTAACGTTTTGCGAGACTCGTGGCATACAAAATCGAAAGGTTTGTCAAGCTGTTCAGTGGACAATTTATCCAAAAGCTGCGGGTCGTTAGCAGACCACTTGCGCAAATTCATCCCTGCGCCTCTGAGCATCTCTATTAGCTGACGCTGAAGCTCTTTTGTAGTTTCAATAGAGTCTTCACCGCTGAGTAAATCATCCATATAAAAATGATTTTCTACTGCCTTGGCTGCAAGAGGATACTTAGAGGCATCGTCTTTAGCTAGTTGTCGCAGAGTGCGCATAGCTAAGTAAGGAGATGCTTTAATCCCGAACGGGATAGTAGTTAGAAAGTATTCCTGAAGGATATCACGAGAAGATTCTCTCCAGACAATACCTTGGAGATGCTGATCGCCTTCTCTGACCATAATCTGGAGAAACATTTTCTCTATGTCTGCAGTTATGACATATTTATGCTGCCTCCAGTTTAAGATCAGAGTTGGTAAGTCACGCTGTAAGTTCGGACCACACTCCATGACGTCATTGAGACTATGGCCGGAACTAGATTTAGCTGATCCATTGAACACCACTCTCATCCGCGTCGTACTAGACTCAGGTCTAAGTACTCCATGCTGCGGCATATGATATGAGATGTGGTCCCCCTGGCTAGCTGGACGCATGTAACCTAGTCGCAGGTACTCGCGCATAAACTGTTTATAGCTATCAGAGTAAGCTTCGTTTTTTTTCATCTTATTCTCTAGCTGTTTGAATTGAGCTATAGCTTTACCTTTAGTAGATCCTAGTTGATCTAGGTAATTAACCTTCATTGGCAGGGCTAACTCGTACCTACCGTCTGAAAGTCGCTTAGTAGTAGCTTGATAATGCTCCTCGCAGTACTGCTCCTCTCTAGTGAGGGCAGACGACGAGTTGGGAATTTCCTCCATCTCCCAATATTTAGCTATTTCCTCTAGATTATTAACCACTATACTACAATTAAATCTCTTAACGTTACCAGATAAAATCCACCCTAGTTTCGTTTGCTGTGCTATGGGTGCGTTGTAAGTAGTACCTTTTACTAGACCGCTCATTATAATTTCCGAGTAAATGCTGGCATCTAGCAATAGATCGATTGGCTTAGATACATTATACTCGGGGTCTGCTAGCTTTAGGTGTTGAATGTGAGGCCACGACTGTTTAGTGAACGACACGTGGGGTAGGTCAGTTATAACCCGAGGAATTACGCAAGCTTCAGTATTAAAACTGTAGTCGTTGTGAATAGCTTTGCATTCTAGGGAAATAAGTTGTTTGCTTCGTCTAGAGACGATACCTACACCCGATACGGAAGCACTAAACGGTTTTCGCGGCAACCCTAGAAGTTGTGCGGCATTTTCCGATATAAGTGCGATTTGCGAGCCTTGGTCTAACAAAGCCCTTAAAGTTATGTAGTTACCATCTATCGCCTTAATTTTAACTAGAACAGTTGTTAATAAAACCTCTTCGTCGTCAGCAGATACGTGATTTGCTGCGTGGGGCTTATTATTCGACGACCTTGCTGACGAAGACGAAATCGGTATTATTTTTTGCTCATCGACAGAACGCGTGGCCTTGACATTGAGTGAAATGCATGAATTATGTAACTGAGTATGATGTTCGCCATCGCATTCCTTGCACCGTTTAAATGAGACACATTTATTACTAGAGTGCTTATAAAGGCAGTTTCGGCATAGCTGAAGTTTCGTAACGAACCCTAATTTCGCATCTGCGGACATCTCGTGGAACTGTTGGCAATGATACAGTTCGTGATCGTTTGAGCAAAGCGGGCACCTACGCACGGATGTGAAAGCTGATTGATACTTAGATGGTAGCTTATTATAATTGTTGTTCGATTTTGAATGATTATTAAATTGTTGTGGAGCTGGTTTCGCTATAGCTGAGGAATTATTTTCCTTTTTAAAATTAGATTCTAAAGCTATAAATTTACTTTCAAGGAAGGACATTAGTTCGTTTAATGAAGGCAATTCTCTCGGAGTTTTACGTGATTCCTTGTAGGCGTTACAAGTTTCTCGGTCTAGCTTTTTCGTTATCAAATGGACCAGGATTGGATCCCATGAGCTTGTATCGACACCTAAATTGTCTATGGCATGAATACACTCTGTAGAAGTGTCGAAAAGGCGCTTGATCTCATATGACGTCTGTTTGATAATACTCGGCTGATTCAAAAAACTTTCTATGAGGTTGGTGAAAAGTACCTGGGGGTTATTGTAGCGGTGCACCAGTATCTCCCAGGCCAAGTCATAGTTGTCAGCCGATATATTCAAGTGCTGGATCAGACGCTCTGCTTCTCCCTTAAGTTTACCCTTCAGGTGCTGCATCTTCTGAGCCTTAGACAGGTAGTTGTTGCTGTGAATGGCCTCGCTGAACAGATCGAAGAAGGTAGGCCAGTGCGAGTATTTTCCTGAAAAGGTAGGGATTTCTAGCACAGGCGTCGATTTTTCCACGTGAGCAGTTGCCGATAGCTTCTGATGTAGAGCTTTCTTAACGACTTTAAATGAGGCCTCTTGTCGCGTAAACTCATCTAAGTAAACCTCATCTTCACCTTCCAAGATGTTGTCAATCTGGAGATGTAGCTGGTCGATCGCCTTCCATCTCTCTTGGACGCTGCGCAACTCGTCTTCAAGCTCCCATTTCTCGCATATCTCACTCACGTTGATGCTTGCCACCAGACGCTTGAAAGCTCTAAAATTTGTCCGTTGTAGGGACAAAAGTTCGTCCACCTTGCTTGAGTTCGCCTGAGTATTAGGTGTAATGTCCGTAGTAGCTGTACCTATACCTAACCCTGACGCTGACGGTGCCTTGGTTGGTATAAACGCGGCAATTTTTGCACGAGTAGTGATGTAATATTCCTGAATACGGTCGTATATATTATCTTGAAAGTATCTTTGCGTTTTGATCGGTAAGTTAGCTAAATTGCTGTTATTTTGATGGAACTCTCCCCAGAGGTTATCTAAAGCGTCTAACCGTAGCTTTATGTACTCCGAGGTCTTCCGATTCACAGAATCCTTATCGAAGTTGGTTCCTATGCGCTGAAGTTCAGTAGATATTTCCGCTTGGCGGTTAAAGATGGCTTCGTAGTCGGCCATGTTAGCTGGGTATCAAGTAAATAAAACGATCTTACTTGTAGCTGGAGCTGCTGGCAAGTGTGTCACCTGACCCACTTTAGCTGGTGCACGTAGACTGGCGTGAGGCGTCGTCCACCGTGCGCTGCTCTGGAGCTGTTGATGAGTGTGTCTCCTGACCCACTTTAGCTGGTGCACGTAGACTGGCGTTGTCCACAGTGCGCTGCTCTGGAGCTGTTGATGAGTGTGTCTCCTGACCCACTTTAGCTGGTACACGTAGACTGGCGTTGTCCACAGTGCGCTGATTGGAGTTGTTGATAAGTGTGTCTCCTGACCCACTTTAGCTGGTACACGTAGACTGGCGTTGTCCACAGTGCGCTGATTGGAGTTGTTGATAAGTGTGTCTCCTGACCCACTTTAGCTGGTGCACGTAGACTGGCGTTGTCCACAGTGCGCTGGTTGCAGTCGCGGGACCGAAGGAATACGAAGTTGTTCCCGTAAAGTCTCGCTAACTGTAGCTTGTAGCTTGAAGAACCATATGCTGTACGTGTAGCATATGTTGAACACGAAGGAGGCTCGAAGGACCATATGTTAATATGGCGGCTCGAAGGACAATCCGGCTCGAAGGACCATATGTTAATATGGCGGCTCGAAGGACCATCCGGCTCGAAGGACCATATGTTAGAGCAGTATGCTCACAGTAAGCTGAGTACGTTGCTGTTTGCTAGAGGTAGCTATGAGCTGAGTAGAAGTTAAGGGTTGCTCCCCCTAACTTCGAGCTGATGGGTGGTTGATCTCCGGAGAGAATAATACAACCAAGCTAGTTGACTTCTTGTAAGAAAGTTGTTTTAATCGTTGTTAGGCTAGAGCTAGGTAAAAGACATGATCACGTATAATACGTGCTACTAATTTATACTGCATTCTTTGTAGCTAGCTAAGTCTGTACGGCTCGTACACATATACTCGGCTTTTATATTAGCATCCCGGGAAGAGCTAGCCGCGATTCCTACAGTTTCTATGGAAACGTTTTGAGGTTATTTCTATCCCATGGGAACTGATTTATGGGATAGAAAGTCGCCTATGTTTGATTACAGGGTTAGACTTACCTGTATGCAAAATTTCAGCCTGATCCGTTCAGTAGTTTTGGCGTGAAGAGGTAACAAACATCCATCCATCTATCCATCCCTCCATCCAAACTTTCGCATTTATAATATTAGTGTGATCGGACACACGGAAAGGTTTAATTCCCGCCCCAGGATAGCATACAAAATTGGAAACATCATCTTTAATTTTGATGCCTGGCAGGCTGAAAAGCAGTTTTGGTTGGTTTGATTCTCGCCGACGACAGCATGCAGGATCTTTGAAAGACCTTTGAAAGAATGAACTATTTTTCTAGCCAATCCTGAATGTTCTGCTTTGTCCAACAGTGGATGTACGGATCACATCAGCCTATCATAGTCCACTGCTGGTCGTAGGCCTCTCCTAAGCGCCACTAAGACTTTTCTCCTTCCACTGTTTACAAAACGCAAACCAAAACCAATGCGTAGGCGTAGGACACCCTCTTTTCGCTTTTTTTTAGACGAACTCAGTGGCGCAGTGGGCAAAGGTCCGCCTGCGACGCAGGAGGTTACGGGTTCGATTCCGTCCTCGGGACAATTGTTTGTACGATCTGCAGATATTTGTTCAGGGACTTCTGGATGTTTTTGTATGTATAATAAAAAATATCTATCTATGTAGTTTATTGTATTAAGTATATCAGTTATCTAGTACCCATAACACAAGCTCTGCTTAGCTTGGGGCTAGATAATGCTGTGTGAATTATCCAGCATTATTTATTTATTTATTTTCGCTGGTCAAAGCCACAACTAGTTGCCGAGTTACCGACTAAACCCCTATAGAATGTACTTCCAGGTTTCCAGAATAACGAGAGATGACGGATAGATAGTGTTTACATAGACACCTACTTGAGATGCGCGATCAGTTCTCCATCATCAGGCCTCCACAGCGCGGTGACCTGGTCCAGCCCTGAGCTCAGCAGCCGGTTCTCATCCACCGCCGCTACTCTCAGCACCTGCCAACATTACACACGTCACATTACTGTCTCAGTAGACTCCGGAGTCTACTGTGAGGAGCCCTGACACCGGTGTCAGGGCTGGTGAGTATCTGGCGCAGCGCATCAGCATTGCCATACAGCGTGGCAATGCAGCCAGCGTCTTGGGGACGCGACGACTAGTATTGATATGGATCAGTTGAGCTACCTGCAGATTGTTTGCAACAGTCTGCAGTTAGCTCAGTTGTTTCAATTGTAAATACTAGTGTTATTTTCTCAGCTAGAATATGTGATTAGTAATTAGTTTAAGTAGTTAGGTACATTTACAATATACATATGTCTATTGTGTACAAACTGTATTGTGTACAAAAGTGCAACTGCCAGCAAACTGTTGTACAGTTTGGCAAAAACTTTATAATGTAATGTACTTTTAATTTGAAAATAAATAAAATACAAATTAATAATAATAATAATTATTATTCATTTATTTCAGACTAGTTTATGCCCGCGGCTTCGCACGCGTTTTTTCTATAGAAACTATAGAAACGTTTAAACTTCTATAGAAACGTGGCGAGCAAAGCGAGCCGCGACTTGTAATGACATACCACCTCATGTAACCCTTAGTAAGTCACTTATAAATAGTCAATGTAGTTTTTATTTCATTACTAGTTTATGCCCGCGGCTTCGCACGTTCGTTCTATAAACGTTTTAAGGTCATTTCTATCCCATGGGAACTGATTTATGGGATAAAAAGTAGCCTGTGTTTGATTCCAGGATTGGAATTATCTGTATGCAAAATTTCAGCCCGATCCGTTCAGTAGTTTTGGCGTGAAGAGGTAACAAACATCCATCCATCTATACATCCATCCAAACTTTCGCTTTTATAATATGAGTGTGATTTATTAATCACACTAATATTATAAATGCGAAAGTAAAAGAAAGGGGATATCACGCTATTGCGTGCTATCCCCTTTCGGACGGTTATGCTAAAGTAAGCGCCACTAGAGCATACGTCGTACGTGTCAATAGCAACACCACACATACACACACGGAGACACACACACACGTACCTCTGAGTCGTGCGCCTTCCACGCGTGGCGCGTCTGTCCGGTGCGCAGGTCCAGCAGCGCCACGTGTCCGGACGCCAGCCCGCAGGCCGCCCAGCCGCCGCGTGCGCACACGCACATGCTGCGCACGAACGTGCTCGCGCTCAAAGGTACCTGAGACAGACGAAATACTATTTTAATTTATTCAGTTTGATACCTCCACGCGTTCCGGAGACAAGGGTCTTGACAGACAGACAGTTGGACGGACAAGGAAATGATCCTATAAATAAGGATTCCATTATGCTTTTAAGATGGACGGAACCTTAAAATAAAACGTCAAGTGTGAGTCGGACTCGCGCATTAAGTGTTCCGTATAATTGTAAGACCTTTTGTCTTTCCAAATATCATGGTCCATGGCGAGTATCAATAATTTTTTTTGTGAATTAACTACAAATTTACGGCTTCTAGATTATTTCTTTTATTTGTGCTTTAAGAGCTTGCTTCTTACCAAATTTTATGATTGTAGGTCAACGGAAAGTAGGTACCCTATAGGTTTTGGTCCATAGCAAGAATGAAAAGTAATTTTTTTTTGTGAATAAACTACAAATTTATGGTTCTAGGATTTTTTCCTTTCCTTGTGCTCTAAAACCTTGCTTCTTGCCAAATTGTATGATGCTAGGTCAACGGGAAGTACCCCATAGGTTTTGGTCCATGGTAAGAATGAAAAGTTTTTTTTGTGATTAAACTGCAAATTTAGGATTTTTTTCATTTACTTGTGATACGCTGCCTTGCCTAGCCGTTCGTCAAATTTGAAATTTTAAAATACTCGGACATAAAATGGTTGTAACTTTTGATTGAATTTTATTTATATCGAGGCTCCAAGAGGTTACGGGACTTGAGTATTTGATGTTAATTTCACCTCGATACCTCCACGCGTTCCTGAGAAAAGGGGGTTGACAGACGGACAGACAGACAGACAGCCTAACAGACGGACAACAAAGTAATCCTATAAGGGTTCCATTCTGCTTAGCTTGGGGCTAGATGATGTTGTGTGGATTGTCCAGCATTATTATTATTATTCCTTTTGAGGTACGGAACCCTAAAAACAGCATTTCTTTATTATTGTAGTGACCACGGAATTGGTAAGTTTATCAATTCGTACCGCCTCCTTTACCCTCACACGAGCCGCACTGTGTTCTGCAATTTAGCACGCACAAGACATTCTAATTCTAAGTGGGAGAACTGGGATCTGCACTGACATCTCGCTTAGGGGTGTATTGTGCATTGTCCCCCTGCCTAACCAGGCCCTAACCAGCCCAGCTCCTTGAAGTACCGGAGCTGGACTTTTGGCGATTGACAGCTTCGTTTCAGCTTTTCTGTGGGCGAGGACGGGTTAGACGCACAAGATAGATAGATAGATTATATCTTTATTGCACCATCAATACACAGAACAATTTAATAAGAACTTAATACTAACTATATAGAATATGGCACAATCGGCGGCCTTATCGCTAACAGCGATCTCTTCCAGGCAACCTTTGGATGGATAGGATCGGTACGTATTGAAGCTGACAGTGGCGTTATTGACGATGTACTAAAATAAGTACAAGACATTGTATGTATTCGACTCCTGCAGCGACATTGGTGCAGCCTACCCGATATGTTATTTGTTTCTACGTGTGTTACCTTGAGTTCGTAGTTGTGGTGCGGTGAGCGTGCGTCTATGATCCTCAGCGCGTCGCCGCTGGCCGCTACGATGGACGCTGAGCCGTCGCCGAGCGGACGGACTATGCTGATCGGAGCTTTTATGTGCTCTAACTGCGAATACAAAATATATGTTAAGAGGGCACGTTACAGCCATTGGTGCGAATAGGATAGGAATAGAATTTCGCGTTCAAAGGCGCGGCACAGAGCGTGCCAAAAGGTATGCTCTGGGCCGCTCCTATGAAAGCGAACGTAAGAAAACTACACAACTATTAAAGAAACTGTAATAACCTACGAGACAAAACATAGGTCATTCTTGTCGTGTTAAGTACCTGTGAAACGACGCTTTCCATAAACGGATCCCATATGTGCACCACGGAGTCGGTAGAGACGGCAAGACGCAAGGACTCCAGGAAGGAAAGAGACAGCACTCCTTTCTTATGGCCGGTGTACGTCCAGTTGCATTGCGTCGTTGCGTTGCCGTCGCCCTGTTACAGATTAGGCCTTATTGGAGAGGAAATAGAATAGGTTTTTGGTCAGGGATAAGAGCCAATTCTAGAGTTGCCGACCATATATTTTCTAATCTGAAGATTATGCCATATTCTATATGTTATATTTAGTTATATTATATTAGTTTTAGGTCCAAAGACAAGATTTATCTACCTACTAGAACGAGACCATTAACCACATTACATCACACTATCACACTAATATTATAAATGCGAAAGTTTGGATGGATGGATGGATGGATGTTTGTTACCTCTTCACGCCAAAACTATTGAACGGATCAGGCTGACATTTTGCATACAGGTAAGTCTAACCCTGGAATCAAACATAGGCGACTTTTTATCCCATAAATCAGTTCCCATGGGATAGAAATAAAACGTTTCCATAGAAACAACGCGTACGAAGCCGCGGGCAGAAGCTAGTTTTCTAATAATTTGAACAATATTTATGTGAAAACATACAAAATACAGGACAAATATTTTGTGGTTAAATTCGAAAGACAATGTTATACGGATGTTATTTTTCGTAAAATTTTTACATTGTCTTGATCGTGTAGTGTAGATACAAATATCATGATGTCCCGTTTAATGAAAATGTCACGCAATCTGATCTAAGATGGAGTTAACTTATTTTAGGTTCCAGAGATTAGTTTAAATATTTTTAAACCTAGATTAATTTGTTCTTATTATACGTATGTATCTCATTTTAAGTAAACCCTGTGTTTGTATGAGCAAAAAAGTTCTTTAAACCTAACCAATTGCGGGAACCTACTTGTGATCCCCGCACTAGGTTCAGATGACCTGTATATAAACTACTAGTATATGCCCGCGGCTTCGCACGCGATGTTTCTATGTTCAACGGTTATAGGTGATTTCTATCCCATGGCACAGATATTATAATACTTTACTAGTAGTAACTGATTTATGGGATAAAAGTAGCCTATGCTTGATTCCAGGATTAGAATTACCTGTTCGCAAAATTTCAGCCCGATCCGTTCAGTAGTTTTGGTGTGAAGAGGTAACAAACATCATCATAAATAGATTTTCTTTCTTTCTTTCTTACCTGATTCCGCAGCGACCAAAGCTTGACTGTCTTGTCCTTAGAGCCGCTCATGAAGGAGCTCTCGTTGTCCAAACAATGTAGGGACTTGACGGAGTGCGTGTGACCGAGGAAGGTCTGCAGTTTGATCTGCTTGAGGTTGAAGCGAGTTTCCTTCTCGGGTCGGCCGATCTCGTGCTCCCAGTATATCAGCCAATCGCCGCGGAGATGTCTGTAAAACAAACTTATTTAGTGAAACTGAAAATTGTTTGATTTTAGTCGTTTTCTTCCTGAACAAATATTTCCGTCAGGGACGGGAAACGAAGTTCCTAAACGTTTTCCCAGAACCTGTTTTTTTATATATCGTACGGGGCAATTTTTAAGCTTTCTGTTACTACAGTGCGTAAGCCCAAAGCCAACCAAACATCAAACCATCCTTACTTTTACACTTCTAAGTTTGGATGGGTGTATATATGATGCTTCTACACGCCAAATCTACTGAACAGATCCGTATGAAACTTAACCAAATGATATAACATTATATACGTCTTTTTTCACGAGAAAAGCGTGCGTAGCTGCAGACGGGAAATAAGTTAAAATAAGTCTAGACTTACCGATTACTCCTAACTCCATTGTCCACCTTGCAAGCCACCACATCGAAGCCATCCTGGCAGCTCGTCTCGCACGCGTCGCTCGCGACATCTATCCGGTTCCCGACCAGAGTCACGTTTGAGCCGAAGCTGTTGGAGCTGGATATGTGGTCGTTGACGATGTCTGGCTTTGTGTGGTGTAGGGGCTCGTCGCTGAGGGAAGGTTGGAAACGTTTGCTGATTGATAGGGGTGAGCTGGGAAGAAAATAATTTAGTAAGAAAATGGGCGGTTAAGAATTACTAGAAACGTAATGTACTTGAGTTTAACACCTAGCGGGTTTGCTTGTCAAGCTAGGGCTAGATCTCAGTACTCACGGGATCCCCGTGGTAAAAAACTTGAATCACATAAAATTCAATTATTTTCTTTGGTTCCGTATAATTGAAAAAACGATTGCGAAAAAAAAAACGACAAAAAAATTATGAAAGTGCACTGTTTTGCATCTAATATGGTCCAAATCTCAGGAACCCTGCAGTCAATAGAAAAGATGATTTTATTATTTTATACTACACCTGCTCGGAAAGTTGCCTATTCCTTTTCCATTTATAGAATAGAAAGTATGTCTTTGCAGGCCTATAGGAAACCGGGAGGAAAAACTCTATGGAATTTCATTTCTCACGTGTTTTAGCGGGAGGAAAAAGTGTATGGAAATCATCGATCAAAAATTTCCGGCCGGCGGCCCCCCTTAGATGCACAATGCGCGCCCTGAAAACGTCAGTATCAAAAGGTATCCCATTTGGCATTTTGGGATACCTTTTCAACTAGTGATATTTTAGCTCTCGAACCGAAAGCATGGTCAAGTGCTCGTATAAAAAATGCAATAATCGACCGTCCAAGCAACAGAAAAAGGATGGAATTTCTTATTTTCAGTAAGTTTAAATGTAATTTTTACCTGTGTATTGTGATATGAGCCAATTGAGCCTTTTAAACTTGAGAAATTAGCATTAAATATTGTTGTTGGGTTTGCCTATGTAAAAATATTTATTTTGTTCCAAGTTGATGAATGGAGCGGCTATTGTTTCTAAATTTTTTTTTATTTAATAGTAGGTAAAATAAATAATGTGTTCATATGGCGTAAGTTTAAAAGTATTTTATAAGATCCTAGTTGACTTGAAATAACGTTTTTTTTGGCCCATAGAAAAACTCTTACGAAGCCGTAGACACTAGTTCTTTTAAATTTAAAGTACCTGCCTGAAATTGTATTTTAGGTTTATTTCACTAGCTTTTGTTAACTTATTTATATTATTGTATGTCCGAAATGACCCTTTTGTTTGTTGACTGTTGCGTCGCTAATTTATAGTTGTATCAATAAATGATTCGTTATCTTTACCTGAATTCTGTTGATTGTATAATCCTTTTAAAAATAAACAGTGTATAAATGATTTTTAGGTACCTTCCTATCTACTTACAAAATAAAATAAAATAAATTCGACTCCACTAATCTCTTGTTCCGCATGCAAAAAACTTGACAGGCTCTGCGCAAACTGTCTGCGTCAAAACAAAACGTGGACACTTTTGAGTGTCATTCTTGTAAGATTCTAGGTATCTACGGGGGAGGCCGCATACTTGATCGATGATGGAAATCCATTTCTAACGTGTTATTTTTTTATAATTTCCTAAAAGATCGGCCGGTAGCTATGGTTATTTTCGTTCGGTCAAACGACAAAAAGTTTTTACTCCAAGTCCATTAGGCCTCCTCCGATTTCCGAACAATATTTTGAAAAAAGAACCCAAAGGCTGGCGCGGTCAATGAGGTTTTACCAACATCATTGGGCGCGGTAAATTCTTCTAAATTTCAATTAATAATTAATTCTGCTTTTTATTTTCCTCGAAGGTGTAGTATAAAGCACTATTTATCACTCGGCAGATAGTGCGATTCCTACCTCGTGTGTTTTAAGGCCCTCGGCTGCCCCTCGGGCCCAAAACGACACACTCGGTAGGAATTGATCACTTTCTCGCCTTGGTGTAAAATGCACTATTGTTTTGCCAAATACGGTGTTACCTGCAGCGTTCTCCCATTACATTAGATATAGATAAAGTAGGTACCTTATAGAGTGATTCTGCTCGTACTTTCTACACATCTCTTTGATGGTATCGCCGTTCTTAAGGCAACGGTCCACTGCGTCGGACCCGATGAGCTTGCTAAACGATGTGTACGTTTGATACGCTAGCTCCTCGTCGAAAACAAGGAGTAGTTCCTCTTGAGCCTGGAAAGTGGTAGTTTAAAGTGAAAAGCTCTGGCTAAATTAATTTAAATGGTCTCGGTGAATTAGGCGAAAGATTATGGGCATAAAGGGATAAAAGCCAATAAGGCGCTTATCAGGGGGAGGCCTGCGTCCAGCAGTGGACAAATATAGGCTGTTGATGTGAGGTGAGGATGCCGAATCAGTGTATCGAGCGAAGCGAGCCGCAGGCCCTCACAGAGCATGGCGAGCAATTCGCGCTATGCTGTGTCTTCTCTCTAGCACGCAGGACACGCACCTCTCGCACGTGCTGCCATCGCGACACACCTCTAGAACCTTCCATTGACTCACAGTGAGTGCGGTGTGAGCGCCGCGGGCGGGCGGGCTGCAGGCCAGGTCGGGCAGGTCCGCGCGCAGCACGCGCCCGTCCTGCACGCACCACTCGCACGTGCTGCCGTCGCGACATATCTCGAGGAACCCTTCCATTTTCGCGTCAGCACTCTCGGATTCTGATACCTGGAAAAAAACATTGCATAAAAATCGGGAAGGCTGTATCATGGAGGCAGCCGCGGTAGAGTACATGTTGTGCTCGCTAGATAGAGAGCAGCACACAGAGCTCGGCAAACGTAGTGCAGGACGCCCTCTGGCCAGGTGGGATGACGATCTGCGAAAGACTGCAGGCAGATGCTGGATGAGGCAAGCTGAAGACAGGGCGCTATGGCGCTCATTAGTGGAGGCCTATGTCTAGCAGTGGACTAATATAGTCTGATGATGATGATGATGACAGAGCTGCTCGCTTCGCTCGACGTACTGAGATGGCATAATAGTTCGACAGGGCGGCTCGCTTCGCTCGCGGCACTGAGATAAGTGTGGGTTCTGTCGATCGCGACCACTCCCACTCTAATCAATCAATGTACTGCTTGAAATTACTTCATCAAGTTTTCATTCAAGTTTTTGCAATTGACTAATCGCTTTAAAAAAATACAAGGTATTCCACGTTAAAAAAAAATCGGTTCGGACTTCATACGCTACATGCCTCTTCTCGGTACACATATCGAATTACCTTATCAACAAGATTATCATCTTGCTTCGGCCAGTTTTCAATCTTCCCAGTTGCTTTGTCGAATACCAAGAAGAACCTGCAAATGTCAAAACCAACAGTTTAATTCGGAAATTGAATTGAGTAGATACGGAATGTTTTGACTACGAATCGAGATGAATCTTATATCGATTCCTCGACTAAACACCTGTTTTCTATATCTATACTTAATATTATAAAGAGAGATTTTATTGATTGTTTGTTTATTTGTTTGTATTGAAACTACTGGACCGATTCGAATTTTTTTTCACCGATAGGAAGCTTACTTTTCAGGGAGTGACAGAGGCTATATTTTATCGCGGAATTCTCACGGAAACGGGAACTACGCGGGTGAAACCGCGAGGCGATCGTCTAGTATGGATATAAAGATGGAACCAAGACCTTTTTTCCACTGATATGTGACGAAACTAAGCGTTATGTGTCAAAGAAACCCTTCGAAATCTTCACACAAAATTTTCATTGTCACCTGCACCTTTACAGAATCACCTCCTTTCGGTTTAGTACACTAATTTTGCCTATGTGGCGCTAACCTCTGCAAGGGCGGCACACAGAGATGCTTCCTCGTCATCTCAGGCCCGACCCTAAGTGCCACCGCGTGCAACGCCGCGGCCAGCTTGCGCGTGAGCGCGGCCCGGGCGCGCGCGCCGCCGCCGCACGCTCGCCCGCTGCCGCACAGACGGAGAGCGGGAGAGAGGATGCTTCTGAGGAATGTGTCCTGTGAACAAACAGGATAATTATTACTAACTAGTTTCTGCCCGCGGCTTCGCACGCTAATTTCTGGATAAAAAGTAGCCTGTAGTATAAATAAATAAATATAAATAATGCTGGACAATTCACACAGCATTATCTAGCCTCAAGCTAAGCAGAGCTTGTGTACTAGAATGTACTAGGTACTAGATAACTGATATAAGTACTTAATACAATACACTACATAGATAGATATTTTTTATTATACATAGAAAACATCCAGAACGCCCTGGACAAATGTCTGCAGATCGTACAAACATTTGTCCCGAGGCGGGAATCGAACCCGCAGTAGTATATATACATTATTCCAAGTCAATAAAGATTTAGTCATTGTTCTATGGAAACGACGAACTGATTTATGTGATAAAAAGTAGCCTATGTATGTGTTACTTCAGGTAAGCCTACATGCCAAAATATTTTTGTTTTAGCACCTATTTATTTCAAACACTGCAGAACCTGAAAGTTTCGCGGTTACTAAGGTAAGTAGGTACTTAGGTGGTGGTTGTTTCACAAAAAAGGCCAAAAATTGGTACGAACGTTTCAACGAAATGTCCTTTTTCGTTGTATAAGTATGGAACATCCTGTATTTCTGAGAAATCGATTATCTTCTTACCTGCAACTGCTCCATGATCTTGGCATCCGTCATGTACGGCAGCAGATGCTTGATGAGCTGCAAGCACGCGACCACCCCGCCCTCCAACGGGACCGACAGGCGCTTGCGGCAAGACGCGATCAACTCGCTCATGTGCGGCAGGTATTGGAATATTATGAGTTGTTCGCCGTACATTGCTGAAAGGGAATCAAAAATTAACTAAATGCCGCTTTGGAGTCTTGTGTCTACACTTTACTTAACAAAAATTTACATTTACTGTAACTGTCACTAAGGCCACGGCTACACTGCAAGCGCATAGGTGGCCGGCTCGATAGGTGGGTTTATCGTCATCAGCCTTTACTTGACCTATGCTAGACATACGGCTGATGGCTCCATGGTTCTCATTAGGGGAATGAGAGCCATGGAGCCATCTTCAGCTTTCCGCATCCAGCATCTGCTTGCAGTCTTTCGTATGTCGTCATCCATGGCCAAGAGCGTCCTATTAAATTTTTATTTATTAACTCATTATTCAGACAACAGTGGTCCTATTTGCGGTTTGCTTCGATCGAATGTGAATTCAATAGCTAGGTAGGCGCGTGATTCAAATCTAAATCCGAAAACAGACATCTGACAGATAACTTGCTTACCGCTGAAGCAAACATCGACGGAACAAAAGAACCCTCTAGTCGTTCGACGAGATCAGGAGGCCAAGGCTTAACTTAGGTTGTCATCGCCTGGATTAAGCGAGGCGACAACAGATTCGGATTTTGAAGTCTAAACCACGCGCTTAGCTACCATCGAAGCAACCCGCCAACTTAGCCGCTTACTTAGGCGAGCGTGCGGCCGTGGCCTAAGAAACAATGGGAGACTTACCAACAATAGAAGTAAGGCAGTTTATAACCTTCACTGCATTCTTGTCGCCCAAAACTTTGTTAGTAACGATAGATATCTCATCGAATTCATCCTTTTCGTCCGTCTCCCACGGACATAAGTTCTCTTTTCCAATGTAACAGAGAGTCAACATCTTTAGCAGATTCCTAGTAATATATCTACAAGTTAGGACTGGCCCTAATCTATGCGCTAACCATATTAGACTCTCAGAGCTCATGTCCGATATTTTGCAATTTTCTTTGCATTCACTATCATCACCGCTTACACTACAGTTCATTTTTGCTTGATCGGGTTTGAGATCTTGTTTTACTTGGCGTCCCGTTTCTTTTCTCAGTTCGACTTCTTCATTATCATCAGCGAAATGTAGATAACTTGTGAACATAGACTTGCTAGGGATTTCTATTGACGGCGAGGTCTTTTTAGACGCTTCCGAAACGTCATCTTTAGTGATTACAACATTAGGTTCTTTATTGATCGAGTTGTATTTGGACACAGGAAATTCTGCTAGAGGCGAAGGCGTGTGATTCTCTTGAGGGGCATTTGATGAGTTGAATGAATCTATTGATTCCGCCGGTGATTTACTTCTACTGTTGCGACTCGGCAGTCTATCTTTATCAGTCTCGAAGTGAAACAGTTCGTTTTCGCTTCTATTATCGCTGTCCTTCAACAATTCGTTCATAGTTTTGTCTATACTAGGAGTTGTAACATTCTCAGATCCGTAGGATGTATCGGGGGAAAATATATCAGTGTTTGTTGATAGCGCGTTTTTCACATTGTCGTCGGAATATCTCGGTTTTTTGTTCGCCATCGAGCGATGGTGACACAAATGCCCGGGCGATCCCACTTCTGAGCTAACGTCTTTGTAACCTCCCACGGCTTCCACTAAATGCTGTGTGAAGTTATCTAAGAAACACTGCAATCCAAGCCGCACCATAAGTTGCAGCAAGAATATATTGTGGTACAACTTGACGAACTTCTGTCGACTAGCCATTCCTCCGTTCGCTAGTGCGTCCACGTCTGTTATCTTGTTCAGTTCAGGTTTGTCCGTAACATAATCATCATCTTCGTATAGATTTAGTATGTGTCTTAGAAGTTTTTTCCTCGTCTGTTCTGGGCCTAAAGCCTTGCTTATGGTATCGAACAGATACCACGCAGCTAATACTGACGTGTCTTTACTTTGCAGCAGCTTTATGTAATAAGCTAAAAAGATATCTAAGACATCGAACTGACTGGTTTTAGCCTGATTTAGGAGAACGTCTAGATGCGCAGCGCAAGCTTGGATCTTCCCTTCGGCTATTTTCTGTGTGAAATACATTTTCGTTTTGTCTAGATTCTGGTATTTCTCACATTGCGTTCCATCGCATTCGTACATGTAAAGGATGTTTAGCTCGTTACTCGTCACCTCGTACTCATGCAATGTGCTCAGCAAGTTGTATAGTATCGTAAAGTTCTGTGGGAAAGGGACCAAATGCTGCATCAATAAGGGCTGCAATAGTTGCGATGGACTCGGTGAAGGCAGCCCTTTATCCGTGACCGCAGTTTTCTTCATTGGTTCATCCTTCTTCGGTGTCAACTCTCTAAAACTCAAGCTCGGATGTTGCACGTTCAAAAGCAAAGACGCGATATAGCTTACACACTTCGGCATCGCATGGAAATTGTGTTTCAGGACCACTCTGCAGGTGTTGAATCGTTCTATAAAATCGTTGTTCAAGCTTCTCAGAGGTCGCATGTACGTGTGTAGAAATATCTCCACGATCAGACAACCTATGACCAGCATGTCTTGCCGTCTGCTCTCTGTGACGAACTGTTTGTAAACCGCAGCGTCTGTTGTGTATCTCGTATTGAAACTCCTATTCTTTCTCTCTTTAAGAACGCTCTCTATGTGAGCATCTTGGCTGATTTTCTTCAAGTAACTCTGCTCATAGGACGCGAGAAACATGTGATTCGTGAACGCTGTATCATCGTTCACTTTACTCTCCTGTCTGATTTCTTGCTGCATCGGGAAAAGGTTCAAAGTGGTCGCGTTTTCTTTCTGCTTCTCCTTATCTTCCGCTTTGCTGAAAAAGCATTTTGATCGGAAATGGTCAAGGGATTCTAAGGCTTGTATTGAGGCGACAGGGTTGAATTCTTTCGGGAGGTATATGACGCCTTTTCCTAGCTCTGATCGTTGTACCCTGTAGTGTCTGGAATGAGACGAAGCTCGCCCTTCTTGCGGGTTGGTTTGTTGCGAATCGTCGACGCTTTTGGATAAGGATCTAGCTCTACTGCTGCCGTGCCTAGATCGCATCCGCTGAGGGGGGACGTGCAAACGGGACACGTGTTGGGGTAGATGTTGGCTGACTGATTCTTCTTCTTCGTCTGATATATCGTCGGAACTGTCGTTTTTTATTGATTTTCCTGGAAAAGACACTTTCTGATAAATTTGCAACTGTCTAGAAACAAGCTAGATAACTTATTTATCCAAACTTAATCAACGCGTAATTTTTTATTATACTTATACTCCCTGAATGTATTTAAGGATAGAACGGCGACTTGGTTACGCTTCCGACTGGTGTTGATATAGATCAGTTCAGCTACCTGTATATTGTTTGCAACAGTCTGCAGGTAGCTTAATTGTTTCAATTGTAAATACTAGTTCTAATTTGTTTCTATTATTTGATTGTTATTTTCTTTGATAATAATATAATGTTTTCTTATTTTTTTTTTGTGATGTCACGATCAAACATAATCCTTTTAGATAACCCTTGGATTAAACCAGATAAGGTTGACTTTTTCATAATAGATTTTTCTATCCTTGAGTATTTCAGGGAGTATCCCAAGGCTTTAGTTGAGGCCTTATCTTATTAATATTTTACAAAATGTACATGGAATGTACTAAATTGGTAAAACAAACTGGATTCTTTAAACCAGACAAGTTTGAAATTCCAAAATAGATTATTCTACCCTTGAGTGTTTCAGGGAGTATTGCAAGGCTCCACTTGAACCCTTATCATATTAATCTTATATAAAATGCATATGCAATGTACTATATCGGTAAAACATACTGGATTCTCTAGTAGTGGTCCAATGTAACCTGGGCGGGGCAGATGGTAAAGCCCTTGAGGCTTTGGGCGGATGAGGGGCGGTTAGCAACTGGACCATCCCGCCTCGTCTGGTGCCTGTGTGCCCGTCGACCAGGGATAGGCAGACGTTTTTAGCCTTTATCGACGCTGTTCCTGATAATCTGGAAAATGATTTATGTTTCAATAGTTTAATTTGAGAGAAGTATGCTGTCGTAATACTTCTATTTGCTTGGTTTTGTCGTTGAATATCCGCTTATTATGTTAATAAACAACAGCCCGAGGAACAATTTTGTTTGTATGATCTGCGGATGATGTTCCGGGTGTTCTGGATGTTTTGTATGTATAGTAAAATACAGGATAAAAATATTAATATAATTTCTCCTCTAAAAGCTTATTTTATTCACTGAAAACAGTGAATAAAAAGCAAAAAGCATTTAATCACTATTTTGGTGTTTGAATTTAGAACACACCAATAATTATATTCAACATCCATCTCAATGCTATACAACCACCTTGCGCAAAAAATACTCGATACAAACTCCTTGTGCAAAGAATACTCGAAATACAAACTCCTTGCAAATAACTATTTTACCTCCTTAAAACGCTTAATTTACATCGACGACCATGAATCACTCGCGTCGCTTAGGATTCTAACACTTCAATCACTCGCTACGCCCGTGATTCAATAATCATGAATCACTCCCTGCGGTCGTGATTCAGTCCTTAGAATCCTTCACTTGCTCTTGATTAATTTATGGTCCTCGCTTTAAATCCGTCCTTTATCCACTACTTGCATCATATAGATGCAAGTAGTGAATAAAGGACGGATTTATTACAATTAGTTACAATTCCGCCCAAACCTTCTCTGATAAGATCCAACACAGTAGTTTGTAGGAGAAAACCACACCAACAACACAATGAAAAAATCTGTCATAGTCGTCAACAATGGATCTTATGAGCGAAGGTTTTGCGCGGAATTTTTACTAAATATTTCATCTTTATATTTTGCAATGGACCTCCGCAAGGTAACGCCTAAATCTATTTTTTAGGCACTTACTTGTAACCGAAGGTGATATCAATCCAGTGGTGTAGATTCTCCGACACATGCGTACTCTCTAACGATTCCCTGTGCTTCGTTATGAAGTCTTCAGCGCACGTAGCCCATGTCGGTATTCCTAGATCCTGAAAAATAACCCATTTTCAATCATATGTATTGATAGGCTAGATCACTTTTACATCGTCATTAATAATTACCGACGATGTTAAAGCAAAGACATTTTAACCACTAAATCGTCCTAAGTGTAAAAGACATGTTATTTTGATATCCATGCTGTTAAGGATGCTCTCGTGTTCGCTGGATGGATAAGTATTGCCTGGCTTCTATCAAAATCCCACTCAGACAGACAGAGAACTCCACCAATCCCGCTGAACTTAGACGGTTGCCAGTTTAGTAATTATTTTTTATCCTCGCCTTATCCACGCCGACGTCACAAACCCACGCTCAATATTATCAATATTATAAGTACAATACAATGAAAGACAAGTAGGAATACAAATAAAATAAAAACGTCAGTTTGAAACGCGCATAACTGCCAAAGATTTCAAGTTCGACCCTCTGGTTTTGCTTTAGCGTCTGTTTCACTTATAAATATTATATTTCTTGTAAGATAAAATAAATAAATAAATAATGCTGGACAATTCACACAGCATTATCTAGCCCCATGCTAAGCAGAGCTTATGTTATGGATACTAGATAACTGATATACTTAATACAATACACTACATAGATAGATATTTTTTATTATACATAGAAAACATCCAGAACGCCCTGGACAAATGTCTGCAGATCGTACAAACATTTGTCCCGAGGCGGGAATCGAACCCGCAACCTCCTGCGTCGCAGGCAGACCTTCGCCCGCTGCGCCACAGAGGTCGTCAAAGATCAAGATGGGATCGTACAAACCGGTAAATCCTCATGAATGCTCTTAAACACGGTCGGATCGGTGTAGAACTCCGGTATACACTCATCCGGTGTCCATTCTTGCATGCGCTGAATGCTCGCGGGGTACTCTGCAGGCACCCAGTTGTTGCGAACGTGTTTGCATAGGGTCTCTTTTGGTGTTCTGTTGAAGAAAGTTGGTATTTTTGTTGACTTAGGCAATTCATTTATTTTCACTACTCGCTCGAAAACGGTGACTTGGCTGCTCAAAAACAGTGCGCAAAATCGGGGTTTGCTTACATATGGAAAAAGTACCTAATTTGAGTTCAGAATAATGCTCCCTCATAGAAAAAAAATTTAATCGGTTCATGGTTTGAAGGAGGTTTGTAGCATTTTTACCCTCCAAGGTTGTTGACCAAAATTAGTTTCTGACATTCGACCTCTTTATATTATAAATTACAAAATAGTTTCTCGCTAGTCGTGGTGAAAAGTTGTATGTTTAACTCGAGGGCGAATGTTTTTCCTTTCGTGCCTTTTAAATCCCTCGCTACCTCAGCATTCTACTATGGATCCACTCGCTACGCTCGTGACTCTATTTTAGACTGTTTCGCTAGCTCCCGATTCAACAAAAAATATTCAACCAAAAAATCGTTTTGCCCACTTGTTGAACAAACAACTAATCAAACAAAATCCACAGCCCTTAAGAACTAAACTTGACAAACATACGGCCAATATCTACAGGATTTATATTTTTGTAAAATAATGATGTGATGATGTCCTCCTAGACGAAGTATAAGTACTTAACTAACAGGCTTATTTACATTAAGTAAGTAAAATGTGTGATCGACTATCAAAGATTTTTCCCTGTTAAGTAAAACCTTTTGAAACAGCATTTACAACATCTATTTTCAGAATATTGAAAACGCTGTAAGAAGTACCTATCGCTTTAGGTTCATAGCGCGCAAATTAGCAGTCATATTTTTCGATAACATCATCTACTCTTACATGGCATTATAAATTGCATACCTGATACTGTATGTACACATCAGGCATCTAAGCCCACATTTACATTAGATAAATTATCAAACATCAGTCGAACAACATTATACCTTACTGCTGCGCGACAAGGTTCTTATCAACCTACACGCTACATTAAATAAATTACCGTACAACATTAAGCCTTACAGTATAATAACAAGGTCCAACTCACCTTCTCGCCAAGTACACATAGCAAGTGATATCGGATAGCGCATCCGACACATGATGCGGGATCTGGTCTGGCGCGCTGACGTCATACGTCATATCTAGCTGCCTGTCGCCTTTGTTGAGGCGGTACTTCGATCGGGATAGGTCTCGCCAGTTTCTACCTAGAATGTTTAATAAAAGAAAAATAAAGCTGGACAAGCCCAAGGCTAAGCAGAGCTTGTGTTATGGGTACTCGATAATTGCTAAACTTAATACAATACATTACATAGATATGTATATTTTTTTTTATAGAAAACACCTGGAACACTTATGATCATACAAACATATTGTCTCGAGGCGAGAATCGAACCCGCAACCGCGTCGCAAACCGCTGCGCCACAGAGGTTGTCATTAAAATAAGGACCCATTTAAACATAAGCCTTTACACTGATTTGTTCTGCAGTGTGGATTTATTTATTTTAAAACTATGTATAGGTATTGCTTGCACGATTCACAAAAGTATAAAAATGGGGGATGGATAATGGCGACGGCATTTTCTACCTGCCAAACTAATGGATGCTCTAGTCTTAGCATAGCTTGAAATTGCATGAAATAGAAATAAACTTATATAACAATGCTGAAAGGCAATACATTCTGGTTACTGACACAGAACAACTAAAGCTCTACACCAAATTGTTACACATAAAAAAAATTTACCTAAGTTAGATTATGAGGTTGTTGTTTAATAAAGGCTTTTTGAATTTGAATAAATGTTCTCAATGACTTGTCCAGCACTTAAGTGTGACAGTGTTAAGATAGCGAGACTCAGGCTCTGAGTTTAATAACTAGTCATTGTTTGTGCCTCCTAAAGAAAAAAATAGGTCTCTGCACCTAGTTAGTAAACAGGTTTTCTTTAACAATATTTTCCATCACTTTATAAGCTTTGTTTATGTGCAAACATAAGTTGTTTAAAAAGACAACAATAACTGCTTAGTTCCTTACCACATCTCGAAGCAAAATCTGTCACCCAAGGCACCATGAAATGAGCCTGCGGGTCAATGGCACTTCGCCCCGCTAGTACATTAAGATGGATGATATAGTCCAGGTTCGAAATCCGGCCCCTAACCCACAGCATACACAGCTTTTCTAACTGCACAGCATCATTCCGCCAGCAGTCCTCTTTCTTCCCTTGATCTTTATTTCCCTGTGTGCTTATAGCAGGGCTTTGCTTACTTCGACTCTGCTCGTAAATCAGTGATGCATCTAAGCAGTGTATATTATTTGTTATCACAGGCATCACTTGGAGCCACAGGTCTTCAGATAAAAATATGTCTTGTAACGTCAGCATACCCATGCTGAGTCCTCTATCGCTCAATGCTTTTGAGAGATGTAGTAATTGGTACACAATAAACAAACCGCGGCCATAGTTCAAATCTATAAGGTTTGGACTAAAATTTAAACAGTCAGCAAGAGTATTTTCGTAATGCCCTCTGAACACTACAAATATGTTATTGTCAGTTTCTAAAGCAAATAAAGCTGCCAATAAATTAGCATGTGTTTCATAAGCTTTTAAAATATTTTTGTTTGCTATCTCCTTGTACTCTATATGGTTACCAGCACTGTCTGTCTTAATCCTAATTATATTACAGCCGTATAATCGCAGCAAGACCTCTGAAACCAGCTGGTCATGCTCTAGTAAATTAACTATTGTACTTTCTTTACTGCCCTCTACATTCTGACAGTATTTCTTGTAGGATTCTTTCCATAGAGACCTTTGGTTGCTGTGAGAGACATACTGGAGGAGTTGAGATATGGTTAAGGGTGTATCCGAGCTGGTTTCGCCGAATTTATAGCGTGGAAGGGGCAGGACCTTGGATACCTTCTTGTTCAATACCTACGGTGACAACAAAGAAATCTATTAATAAATCGGTACAAAAACCTAACTGGTCATAGAAGAAGCTTTGGGGTGTTCATAAATACCTTGATAAATACATTTTTCCATGGATATTGGACAGTTTCAGCAGGATTCAGTGTAAAATCAATGTTGTTGGATATATTATCTATTTCGACGTTTTTTAACCATTTCTTCAGCCAACTCGTGTGCACAGTCACAGAATACAAACTAGGCGAAGCTGTTGCATTTATTTGCTTAGCATTTAAGCATAATTCCCTAACAATTTGATCCATTTTCACAATGTTTTGATTTGTATTGATTTCGATTTGCTTGCAGCCATTTCGCTTGTCTTTGTCTTTGACATTTGTGACATTTCTTATCAAAATGTCAAAAGTGTTGGCCTAAGCACTTGTCACGAAAACAATTCAATGTTCGAGATTAAATCGATTCCATTAACATTAAAGCATAACGATTTAAAAAAATAAACTGGCAAAATGCTTGTCGAGCCGGCGCAGTGTAGGGTTTAGTAGCTGCCAGTCACACTATGTGGGCTTAGAAAGGTGCCTTTCGTATGATACCTAACTGGTACAAAAATCTAATCGGATCTTGTTGAATACGGAACTCTAAGAGTAGGTAGGTACGAACTTTTCGCTAGTCACGAAAGATAAACGAAGACAGATCTTCTTTAATAAATTCTAGTTATGTTTTAAACCCCTACAAAAATTGGTGATATAAGTTAGTAATGTTATAAACTAGCTGACCTGGCGAACTTCGTACCGCTCTCACCTTTTATACCTTCCCTGAACTTACACAAACGTCACAAACATTTCAAGATAAAAATTAGCGAAATCGGTCCAGCCGCTCTCGAGTTTTAGCGAGACAAACGAACAGCAATTGATTTTTATATATAAGAATTTTTAAGATTCTGGTTTTACCTAAGTTTTGTGTCTGTAGTATACACACAGCATACTATAGCATCACAGGTCTCAAACGGATGGATGGATTGTTTTGAATCATTTATTCTGTTTTTTCATGTTGAAACAAAGGACCATGAATAAAATGGTATCAAACATGAACACTATTGGGGCACTACAAAATAATTAAGCTTTTAACTCTTCGACTTTATTTATGTGATAATATAACTGTGATAAGATAAGGCAAGTGCCTTATCACAGTAAAGTTATATTATCATTTCTAAGTTCAATTCTATGAAAGTTCAAAGAATTAAACTTAGCTATGTTTGATGTGCAGTCGGTGCAACCATTCTAATGTTATGATCTTTCAAAGTAACATAGTCATAGGGGTTTTCGAATTTTTGGTACCTAAATTAGATTATGTTTTGACGCAATAAAAAACAATTATTTTTTCAATAATTTTTCGTGGTGGTGTGGGATACTAACAAAAATAAAAAATTAAAATCAATTGCTAAACTAAATTATTTTATTCAGATAAAATATTTTTTAGCACCTACAGATTTTTCAAAATGAATAAAAATAGAATAAGGCAAAAGTTGGTCCCACAGTGATATTGGTGCGTAGGTATTGTATACTTATTCTTACTAACTAAATAACTAAGTATTATTAACTTTATATTACAGAAAATGTTTTAAACGTAAGAGCTAAACGTATTTGATATATTTAACACTTAATGGAATGAATGAAATTAATTTGACTTGTTAAAAATTCATTAACAAAGCAGCAAAATCATTTACACTTATGGCAAATAACGAGTATCCTACCACTAATGGAAAGCGCACTTTCAACTAAAAATAATACCTTCCTCAAGTGAGTCTCAAAGGTCGTGTCTCTCACTGAACATTATTTAGTTACCAGAAACTCGTGTTAAATAATGTTCCCACAAAGCGTTTTTATACAATACCGCCTCTGTTTGAGGATTTTTCGAAGCAACAATGCCACGGCCTACAACGATAACATCAGCGCCGTTTTCCAATACCACTTTTTCTGGACTATTATACACTTGGCCAAGGTCATCTTTAGAACTTTGTAGTTTCACCCCTGGCGTCAATTGTATCTGACCGGGGTCCTTGAATGTGTTTTTGTTCTGGCAAACGAACCCTGTGATCAACTCAGGGTATTTTGATGCCATGCTTACTGTTGCTTCTTTGTATTCTGGTGAGATGAGATTACCCTGAAAATAATAAGAGATATCTAAACGGTGGTCAATGACCATAATGTGTCACTGCTGGGAAAAGCCATCACCCCAGGTTCCCTGAACGCGGCCTTCACCCAATCAATTTTAATACAGAGGAAGAGTTTAAATTGACTGGCGCGGCGTTGATTTATCAATAAAATGCAACGTAATTGCCCGTCGTGCCATGCCTAACGCAAGGCACAAAAATTAAGTTGTATTGTGCTATTATGCATTGTGATATATAAATAATTATTACTTTTAAAGTTTTTCTCTTGATAGAGAGATAAAATTGTCAACAATGGATTGTTGACAATTTTATCCGTCTATCAATTCATAAATATTATAATCATAGTCATAATGATAAGTTATTGGTGTCAGATGTCGCCAATATTAGACTTTACTAATTTGACTGCACTAAAAATGATGTCGTCCCTTTTTAAATTGATCAAAATAAAAAGGATGGCATCATTTTTAGTGCTCTCAAATTAGTTTAGTTGCAACATCTGAACTGACACCATTATAAAAATAAAATTAAAAGAAAATTAGGGAACGATTCCTACCTCACTGCTCATCTCAGCCAACAAGAAGACGCCTCGGCTGAGCCCTTTAGAAACAGCACTCAGAGCTTTCAGTACTCCATCTCCAGGCAAAGAATGCACTGTGACACAATCAGCCCATTCACCCACTTTGAACAGCCCTTTAGAATACTGCAGCGACACAGTATTACCAATATCAGCATATTTTCTATCTTCTAACAGAAGAAAGTTGAATCTATTTGCCAATTCTTTGAGACGAGAGACAAAATCAGAATTAAAGTCCTCAATGATATCAGCGTGAGTTTTCACCATGCAAACGTGTTCGCCTACTTTTTCTAGTAGACCAAGGATTTGTGTCGTTGTTGTCAGATCAACGGATAAGCATAGATTGGTTTTCTTTACAGCCATTATGTTAAACAGTTGTTTAGCTATAGGATTTGTTGCTTGCTTAGCCCTCTTCTCGTAAGATAGCTTTACCCGGTCCACAGATTTTTCTGGAATGAATAAAAATGTTAAGCCAATAATTAAAAATAATCTTCTAGTAGTGTAGGCTATAGGTTAGGTAGTTAACAGGAGCACAGCACAGTAATCGATTCAGGTAGGTATTAAATTTTAATGGTCTTATTAGACCTGATACCCTGAGTATTCAAATAGACAGCTATTTAAAGTTGTTAAAAATTTATAGATACATACCAATAACTGGAGCTTGTGTTTCTTTTAAATAATCTTTTACTTTCGTTACGGTTTCTTCTGTAATTTTTCCACTGTCGAAGAGAATTTTAATCAACGAGGACATAGTAAACAAGGACGTCACTTGAACATCATTGCCGTTTAGATTCTTAACTCCACCTTGCTCTCTATCTAGTATAACGATCGTGTTTTTAACAACTAGTCCTTCTGTTCGCAGATCTTTAACTGTTTCCAGAACGCTAGATCCAGAAGTTACTACATCTTCTATGATGAGGCAGGATTCTCCGGCTTTGTAATGTCCTTCAATTGACTTTTTGGTGCCGTATGCTTTGGTTTCTTTACGCCTCATTAGCATGGATTTCTTAACCTTAACCGCAAGTAGGGTTGCTAGCGGTAAAGCTGTGTAAGGCACGCCGCATACGTGATTGTATTGAATATTCTCCGTTCCATAATCGTAAAGTAAAGATGTTATTAGCTCCTGAAAAAGGAACACATTTGTAGATAGACGTCTTTTGACTCATAAACTATAGACTTAGCTAAAAAAATCTATGAAAATATTAAAAATTTTCATACTCAACCCAAGATTTTATGCTTATTTGATTTAGTCATTAATTATTACACTTCACACTAATATTATAAATGCGAAAGTTTGGATGGATGGATGTTTGTTACGTCTTCACGCCAAAACTACTGAACAGATTGAGCTGAAATTCTTCACCGGTGTAGCTCTATGCCGTACTTTTTATCCCATAAATCAGTTCCTATGGGGTAGAAATTAACTTTGAACGTTTCCCTAGATACAACGCGTGCGAAGCCGCGGGCAGTAGCTAGTTTTATAAAATTATAATTAGAACGGTGATTGCCAATTTACGTAGGTACACTAATTAATTAATTATAATTTGATATACAAACAATGAAAATCACAAAACTTACCTACATTAAACGGATTGTGGTTGGTACTTTGATTACTTACCTACTATAGCTCGGTTCTAGAATCTTAAACATTTTTTTGAAACAGTGGGGTTGCAAAACCAAAAAATATGAATTTTTGACGACACTGATATTTTCATGGAGCATATCACAAAAGTTGAAAGTTTTCATTCATCATTTCATTCGTTTCTCGTCCGATTATGAACTCAAATTTAATTACTTACTTAAACCTATTTCGATGTACGTGTTGGTTCATTTTGTGTTTTTGTTTATTATTAACTTGTGGTTTTCTATTATTTCAATCAGTTTTTGTTAAGTTTTCATTTATAAATGTCTCTGTTGACATAATACTATTGTATTTTGGATTCTAGAACCGAGTTTACCACGGATTAATCAATTAATACCATCTTAAATACTCGGTACCTAGCCTTGATAAGTAACCTAAAAAAATTAGATGTAGGTACTTAAGTACGTGTAGAACTACCTACTTAGGTAAGATACTCTACTTCTTATTATGGTGCCAGCCAACATAGATGGCATGACGTAATAAACATATATTAATTTATTTAGGTACATACCATTACTTCCGGATAACTAACTATGACTCTTAAGTCAAAGTAAATAGGAGTTTTAATACCACTTTTTGTGGTAAATTCCCCAAACTTAACAGCGTCTATTGTGAACAGCTTATTAGCTAACTCAACAAGTTGTTTGTCCGGACTCATTTTTAATTATTAAATTGATAACTTACACACGTTTTAACCTTTAAAAAATAAAATAAAAACACAAACAACCTATCACTGGCTCAAGCGAGTCCACACACACACACTACTTCTAAACTAAAATTAGGTTATGTTAAATCGATTTAATGAATTTGATCAAGAAAGAACAAATCGATTTTAAAATTTTGTTAAAAAAAGGGGCTATGCATCACTAAAATACGAACATGACAATGACAGACGCGGACACACAGCGGACAGACCCAGACAGATGAATTCATTCATGTTCATTCTCTGTTTAATTCATTCACTCTAAGTTCACTCCACTCCAGCGTTGCCAGATCTACTGATTTAGCAGTAGATCTACCTGCTTTTTGAACCATCTACTGATCTACTGATTTATTTCTGAAATTTCGTGATATCTACCTGATTTTTCCCGAGCGCCAATGGCTCCGTGTCTATTATGTAAGCTGTCACTTGTCAGTGTCACTTCACAAGCCAATGAAATTTTCACCAATCCGGTTCGTCACAATACTGACAAAATATGAATGAAATTGAAGAGTTTGTTTTGTTCGTTCGTTTCTTCCACTTCCTGTAGGTAAACATAATGTTGTGTGTTCCTATCTTTTTCGAATTGATTGGTCGGTCTGTTCGTTCTTCGATAAACTTTTGTTGCCAGATCTACTGATTTAGCAGTAGAGGCTGTAAATGGATTATTACACTTCCTACGAGTAGATAGATCTGCTTGATTTTTGAAGAGCCAGTGATTTATTTTGTAAAATTCGAGAAATCGAGAGATTCAAGGCCAAGGCATAAGGGTTATATAATGTACTCTGTGGCATAAGGCCTTGTAACAACAAAAGAAATTAAAAATTCAATTTCACTTGGTGTTCATACGATTCTCGAGTCAGCTTGGTTTATGGCGAGATTTGTTCATTTCCAAGGGCACTGATCAGGTTTTATCAGGTAAATTGAAATTTAAAAAATAGACACCTAGCATCCCTCTTTCTATGATGAACATAGTTTGTTTTTCTTGAAAGGAACAACGGAACACCATTGTACACTACCTAGTTACCTACCTCAAAAAACCTGATCAGTGCCCTTGGAAATGAACAAATCTCGGCGAATTCCAAGCTGATGAGTTGCTTTGATCAATGTTTTCATATCAATGTAAAAAGTTTACTACAAACCTATTTAAAACACATATTTTTTTGAAATTCGAAAGCCATGAATATTTTACTTTGCAACTTTGGTACTTTGATGAATGCCATCATTGAAAAGTGAAACACACACACTAGACAAACATACAAAAAATTTTATCAAAATCGGTTCATCCGATAGAGGACTTTAATTATAGTTTCCTAGCGGATGAGCCGATTTTACAAAAAATCTTACAGATACCTACCACGCATTTTTCGTGTCAAAAGCTAGAAATTTGTAGTTTTTCCAAAATCTACTGATTTTTTCTTCAAGCTACTGATTTTTTACGCGACTTTCTACTGATTTTGTCAAATTCGATCTGGCAACACTGCTCCACTCATTCATTCATCGTTAGCGATTTGCCGAAGGTGGACGTGTTTGTTGTGGTTGATTTTCGTGATTTTTATTTGTGTTTAATTTCGTTATTGTGGAATTTTAAGAGCTACTTTAGTGTTTGAAAGGGTTGTGCTACTTTGTGCTCCATTTTAAAACAGGTAATATGATATTCTTGGTTTATGTATTATAAAGAAAACCTTACGCGCGCAACATGTTCCTAAAATAAAAGGTTTATTTTGCTTTAACATTTCAAACTTCACCTCAAAACAGTATTTTGTTAGGTTCATGACGCATATTATTATTACATCACTCAAAGCCGGGTTAGAAACTCAGGTAGAGGGATTTTGAATCGATGTCGGCTCGCCACCCCTCTAATAATAACGGAGTGGGGTCCCCTCCCTTCCCATAGGGGATGCTAGGTAGACAAAGGGTAGTCGCCCCAAAACGGAGGGGAGCGCGGCTTAGGGGCGATATCAGTTGGTAGGGGAAGGTTCAACTCCAACTTTTTTCACTCTAGCAGCTGCAAATGTGGAAGGAGTCCGGTCTAATAATTTGTTTTTTCTGCAGATACCAAGTCTAAAAATAATGGATATCGACGAAGAACATTCTGATGGTATGTACCTACTGCCTACCTACCTAAACTATACCTTAACTAAACACTTGGAAGGAACAAATTTAAAATATTAGTAAAAGCTACCTAAATTAATAAGATACTTATGGACTAGACCTAAACATTCATTGCATATCCAAACATCCCTGCTCTAAATTCTTGAACCTTTTAGCAACAGCATAAGTACTTCCTACTACCTACTCAATGTGCCTTCCTCTAACTAGGTACTTAACATTATATCCACTACATTATTTGCCTACTTGCTACCTTGTTCTTCAGCACCCTAACTTTTACTTGACATGACATGTTCTATTGATATTAAGGTACCGCTCACACTTCATTTATTACTTACTAGCTGTTAATGTCTGTTCCCGCGATACCATTTATTTCCATGCCAAATTTCATTGAGATACGTTTAGCCATGAAAAAGTAACAGACAGGCAGACAAGAGTTACCTTTGAATTTATAATAATTAGTATGGATTTATTGACACAAGACCATATTTTTACAGATGCCTCCAAATGGTTTGTAAGTTACTCATACATAACTGTTACTTAGACTTGGTTAAATCACATCTAATTTCCAGATGGCACTTCAATGGAGACCATCATGAAGCGGAGCCTCCTAGCCAAGAACAAGCTGGCCATTATTGTGAACCAAGGGAACTGTACGCAGTACTGCTGCGTACAGTGTCCCGTCCGAAGCACCATTAAAGATGAGATGGAGAAACATCTGCTCACACATAATAGAGAGTACAAGCATTTGTGCGGGATTTGTGGAACGGGGTAAGAATGGTTTTGTCTGAGATTTTAATAATGTTTATGTTTGTTACATGCTTTTCTATGTTATGGCTTTCCTTAAGTGTAGCTATGATTCTAATTTACCAGAGTAGTGGTCATTGCTAGGAGTATTGATAATTGTCTTGTACCCTAATACTCAAATGCAAGTCATTTTTAAGCACATATTAAATCTAAATTAAATTAGGGTGAAAACTTCACCAAACCTACTAAATCATGAATGGATCAAGTTGAAATTATTATTATTATTATTATTGGATTATAGACGAGCAGCTGAGAGCTGATATGTCTATATCACAGTGCTTTTAAAGTTTTTCACTACACTAGTTTGTCTCTTGTTGTGGTCAGATTGTGCGTTTGTAACCAGTGGTCGAGTCTGTTTTTGAAGCTGCAATGCATATTATTTAATTGTAATTTTCTTTGTGAATAAAGATTTGAAATTCATAGATATAATTACAAATCTACAATAAAAATAGAATAATTTTTACAAAAAAATGCGTTCAAAGCCTTATGCAGAACCAAATATTTTCATGGCATTATATTCGCTTACAGTTGTCTTGTTACACAGGTTAAAACGGAAGGAGCACCTAGATCGGCACACGATGGAGCACCAACAAGTGCGGCCCCACATCTGCACGATATGCAGCAAAGCCTTCAAGAGGAAAGAACATCTGAATGTTCATCTCAGCATACACAGCGGGGACAAGACTGAAGTCTGCATGCTGTGTAACAAATGTGAGTCTTACATTAATAGCTCTAGGGCCCGATTCTGCTAAGGGGGCATCCAGAAATTACGTGAGGCGATTGTGGCGATTCTTCGACGCCTCCGATTTTTCGAAGCGTCCTTTTATGAAAATATGTGTATCTGCGCTTAATTGCATTGCATTTAGGACTTCTTAAAAAAACAATCTGGTCTGGAATCACAGTGACAAAATCGAACAAAAAAATTAGATGGAATAAAACTAACGGAGTTGTAATTTGCCGCAAATTGTAAACGATTTTCTATTACAAATTTGAATCTCGCTAACACGAAACAATACAATACAAATACACTTTATTGCACACCAAGAAAATACAAAAATAAAAATATAGGAAAAGAGAGATACAGAGTTGTACAATGGGCGGCCTTATCGCTAAGAGCGATCTCTTCCAGACAACCTTGGGATGGACACGAAACAGTTGTGCTTGTAAAGACGGTGGCGTATTACTTAAATATACAATACATACATAATTATAATACATAATATAAAATATACTAATATTAATATACTATAATAATAATACCAAGTTTTATAAAAATATAATAAAAAAGAGATGCAAAATAAAAGACTAACAATTTATAACTGAAGAGAGATAGTGTTTATAGACCATATTCTTAAATACAGGGAGAGACTTTGCGTGTCTTATAGTAGTAGGTAGAGCATTCCACAGCTTTGTGGCACGCACGGAGAAGGAAGAGCTGTGGGTGTGACAGGAGCGGGTTTTCAGTGAGAGGGTTTCGGTGGAACGAAGTGAACGGGAATGAGTTTGATGGACGTACTCAAATCGTTCCTTAAGGTAACGCGGAGTATTAGGGATGAAAAGGATGGAGTATAAGAGCGAGAGAAAGTGTGCGTCCCGGCGAAGGCGGATCGGCAACCATTTAAGCTTATTGCGGTACTCGGTAATGTGGTCATACTTGCGCAGACCGAAGATGAAGCGTATGCAGAAGTTTTGAAGCCGCTCAAGCCTGTCAAGTTGCATTTGGGTAAGATCGGGATAGCTGGCGTCGGCGTAGTCGAGGATAGGGAGCAGGAGTGACTGGGCGAGCGCAATTTTGGTAGACGTCGGTAGAAAGTTACGTAACCGCTTAAGGGAGGCAGCTGATGCAAAAATCTTACGGCTCACCTCTGCCAGTTGTGTTTCCCAAGAGAATTGCCTGTCCATGAAAATGCCTAGATTTTTAACGCTCTTACTGATTTGGATTGGTGTGTTGTCAAAAAGAACATGCGGAAGGTTAAGCCAATCTATCCTTGCTATCATTCTCGAGCTCCCAATAATAATGACCTGGGTTTTTGAGGGGTTCACCTTCAACCCATGCGAACTACTCAACTCGAGGATAGTTTTAAGGTCGGTGTTGGTCTTTTCGATAGCTTCACTTAACCGTTCTACTGGAGCCTGGGTATAAATTTGTAAGTCATCTGCGTAAAGGTGGTAGGAACAAGAAAGCTGTTTGGAGATAGAGTCGATAAAGATAGAAAAAAGAAGAGGAGATAGAACACCGCCCTGAGGTACACCGAAACGAACAACCCTATGTAGGAAGGAACTGCTAAAATTAAATGACATTTGCCGAGACCCCCCCTCTCCCACGCGCATCTGTGTTGAATTCGTATCTGCTTTTCCGTTTCCGTTAAAAGAATAACAAATTTTTTGATGTCGCAGACCTCGAGATTTCGTGATTCTACACACCCCCTTTGTAAGTAGAAATTGTCAAAAGCTGAAACACGAGTCTCGTTATTTTTAATAAGCAATTTATTGTGCTCAATTTCATAGCTCCATATCTTCCCAAAAAATATATAATATTTAAAACTGACTACAATATGATCCTAGCTCGTAGTTTTTGAGATGATACCTATAGCGTTTCTCAAACTGTGTGGAAAGCCTCAAATGCCAGTGATGATCATGATGTTCCCTGAGCTCTACATTTATTCAATAACGTTTATTTCTCCATAGAAATAGAATAATGCCAATGCATTAAAAGCCATATTAAATGTAATTAGCCGGCTCCAGACTGGCGAGCACCGCGCGAGCACGGTAATATTATCCTATACAGTAACCCGACTTCATACAAACTGACGTAACGCGAGCTATACCTACGCACCTCGATCTCGGCATGCGCTCAGCATGCAGACAGGCGCGACTGTGCCGCAGTGACGAACGGATGGTGTGTTGTTTTTTAACAATAACCGCGCGGTATTTTCTCTAAAAATAAGTTCAGGTACATATTTAATAAAGTATCTGCAGGTATCTATAACCAAGTAAAAGATATTCCTTTTTCTTCAAAAAAATCTCCTAAAATTTAATAATAAAGCATTTTGTACGTCTCAGTCGAGGCGCAAATATTTTTCGGTCGCAAATTTATAAGACTGATTTATTATTCAAACATAAACACGGTTTTTTAATTAAATCTACCAATCAAAAAACAACACGCATTTTTATTGAACTCTTCCCATTCAATTCACAAAGTATTTTATTTGTTTTTTAAAAAAAGTACCTACCTATATTTACAATCACAAAACTAAATGGAAACACAAAGTAGGCAAATGTAATTAAAATGCTGGAGGCGGGCAGCCCTATCGCATGTTTACCTACCGCGCGGCTGTAATCATTTATTTCAAAGATACGGCTGAGTTCAAATACTGTATAGGATAATATTACCGTGGCGCGAGGCACCCACTCGAGGCAACGTCAAGCTATTATTATGTGAAGGCTACCTCGTGAGGACTTATTCCCAGAGCTCGCGTTAGACGTGCCCATTCCCAACGTCGTACGAAGAGTATTCACAACGTCTCACGAAAGTCAGAGACAATCTACATCATTATGGATGTAAGCGGGTGAACTACGAACCTTATTTGTGTTCGAAGAACACCAACGTTTCATCCGTAATTAATTCGTCAATCTATGATAGTTTTTTAAAGTAAAATCTACATCATTTCGCGAAGCTGCTTTAGGTTCCCTCAGCTAGTTTCCATTAATTTGTTTAATAGCTGGACAAGCAGCTTAGCGAAATGATGTAGATTTTACCACAAAAAATTGGTTGTCTGTAAAGTCGGTTTACTGACGATAGTTGAACGTGACAACGCAGACGCATCGCTCACTCAAGTAGGAGAGAGACGGATGTCGAGCGCTCTCGCTTGCACTCTCTCTCGCCTTACATGGAACGCCTCAGAGCGAGGTAACGCCGCATGACGAGGTAACGCCGCATGACGTCATGTTTTTTCGTGCGTGCAGCCGGCTCTATCGAATTATAAGACGTTGTCACGTCAAAAACGACCATAGTTTCATAACTAGAATTTGCAACTATTAAATATTTAATGAAGGTTAGTATTTGTAGACTACGTTTGTATAGGCTTACTAAACTTGTGTAACGCTTTATATGCCCTAGCGGAAAACTATAGCAGATAGGAGACGAAACGGGGTCGAAGTAAACGCGTGGGGGGCCACGCGTTTACTTCGTCCCCGACCCTTAGGCGGGTCAGATACGAAATTTCCGGCAAATCCTTTTTGCCTTTAGCACCCCCTTAAAGTTATTTAACGCTGAGTACACGTTACCATTTTAGAAGTTGCTCCTTTAGATTTTTCTGTCTCTTTTTTCTCCTGCTCAAACTGCCTCCTGCATATTGAATACCATAAGCGTTGAAAGAATAACATAATGATATTTTACCTCTGCAGCGTGCTCTTTTACTTTTCCTGTAGAATCTGTAATCCTACAGGATAACATCACCAAAATCCGACCGAACAAGATCTGATAGCAAAACTCCTTTAATCTATTTCGTACTCAGAAAAGCTCTCCAAAATCCTTCCTCGTTCTATCCTTTAAAAATAAATAGATACAGCAACTATTGCGTATTCTGGTTTACGCAGAAGAAAGGGTCACCCCTAGCAGGTTCTGGGTATTTCCAAAAATAAATATAAAAGAAATTCGAAGGGGATGGAAGGTACGGCATCCCTTCTCGGTGGGGTGCGTGATTTTTTTGCCAGCTTATTTGACGACCCACCCTTTCACATGAATAGGGGAGAATGAGACCTTCGTATTTTTGTGATCCGTTCGCCAAGAGAATGAAGTTATGAATCCTTATATTATCAACCGAAATAAAATATGCGAAATTTGGAACAGTCTTGGGATATCATGGTCGATTTTTCAACCTTATATTAGTACGTCCGTGGCACGGTAATATTATTAATATTACCGTGTCCTTGGGGAATTAATACACACGCACTCACACACATATACACACAGTGCACATACACTCACATGAACACCGGCTGAACCTTTTAATGTAGAATTTTAGACGTTAAACTTATTGAAACCTAAACATCTACTGCTTAAAATTTTGTTTTCTCTTTTTCTTTTTTTCTATTTAACTGTGTTTTCTTTTTCTTTATTCATGTACAAGATAAGTTAGCTATTTCCGAGGTAGAGATCCCTCGCGTCTACATTACAAGTTTCGAACTTAGTTAGAGCGAGGTGTTGAAACTAAGACTGGGTAACTAAGTCTAAAACAATGTAATGTTAGTATTAAGACTTTTTTGAAATAAACGTTTATTATTATTATTATTAATAAGGCGCAGCGTAGGGTAACGCACTTTATGTATATTAAGTAGAACTTAACGCTCCAGATAAATTACCAAGTTTCCTTTTAACACTTTCATGGCCTTATGATATGACGCACACGAACTTTTCCGCCGGAGTTGCGTTTCGTGCTCCTCGTCGCCCGTCGTCCGTCGGGACGCAGCACAGAGACGGCAGTGAATACCTACGTAGTTTTTACCTTGTTTTTACCCCACGCTTTTGGCGCGTATCTACTAAAAGTTCGGTAGTAGTTTCTTTTACCTTAACACGACTCTTCCGTGGCTCTACATGTTCTAAAGCTAAGAACACTCAAAGAAAAATGCATTGAAATGGTGCTCTTTCGTAGCTACGAGGTCACAGACGAACGGGCACGCTTACGGTTAATGTTTTTTTTATATTTTGAAAGAAGTAAAGTTTTTTAATACATATACGCCACGTCACCGAATCTTAAAATCTTTGACAGAAAGTTAAGTTAGGCTAGAAAATTATGTTCTAAACGTAATAAAGAAACATTTATTGTCAAAACTGAGTACTCAAGGTTAGGTTATATATGATTGTACTTAGGTATGTAATGTCAGAACTGAATAGGTATCGGTACATATTTGACCTTAAAACTACAAATTGCTCTAAATAGTTCGTGTTCTTTCGGACCTACTATTTCTTTACTTACTTCAAAATAACATACGATAACGCGCGAGTAGCCGTAGGCGCAAACTATTTAAAAATATAATACCCTTGTGAAATGGTAGGGGAGAGAAGGGACAAGGGACCTACGGTTAACTACCTGCTCTTTTCCCACCGGGCAAGGTATTTCGGTTTGATGGGGGGTGGGTCCAAATGACAGCTTCTCCTTCCTTACCAGTTAAAAAACTTCAGTCAAGTATCTTTCTGTTTGATAAAAATGTTTTAGGGTCCCGTTCTCGGGCAAGAAGTTGTTATTAATTCTTCAGATATATTGCAAATACTTTTACCATTAGTGTTTTGGTAGTAGGTATAAAAAGTTATATGTATATCCCTAGGAGTAGTTTTGTAAAAAAAATACGTGATTCATTATTACCTATACTTAAGGATCCGGCGACGGATGAATCTCCCATACAAACGTAGTACCAAAATGATTTGTAATTTGGGAATATTTTCACCATGGTTTGCTATTATTTTTATTAGAATAGTATTTATTTAGGTTCCTGCCACAAGCTTTTTTCAAAATACTTATCTACACAAATACTAAGAAAACATTCATTCTTTGATGTAAAAATGCGATTAATTTCATTTCAGAAAGGTATTTTGAAAAAAATTGTGACAAACCTAGATAAATACTTAAATACTATTTTAATACTGGTGTTGATATGGATCAGTTCAGCTATCTGTAGACTGTTTGCAACAGTCGGCAGTTAGCTCAATTGTTTCAATTGTAAATACTAGTATAATTTTCTTTGTGAATAAATGTATACCTATTTTAATACAAATAATAGCAGACCATGGTGAAAATATGCTCAAATTACAAATCATTTTGGTATTACGTTTGTATAGGAAATTCAGTCGCCGGACCCTTCGTTTATTTAAACCGAGTCTTGAGTGAATCGAACCAAGGAATAATATTTTTTCATAGAAACTTTACCAACCTTTTTAACTCTCGAGATTTTTTTTTGAAAATTAGATTAGCCTGTAGGTTATTCTAGAACCTAAACTATCTATACCCCAAATTTCATCTAAATCGGTTCAGTAGTTACGGAGATAACTGATAACCAACATTCACACAAAATTTCGCATTTATAATATTAGTAGAATAAGTAGGATTAGTGGGATACTATCAGGAAAGCTTAAAATTCTAACGATGTAAAGCAAAACGGTTCAGTCTACGTTAGTACCTAAATACTCTTCACCCTGACCTCTCCCCGGTCGTGTCGGTGTACCTCCCATCGGATTATGAGAGTGCACTTGTGTTTGCGCACACACACGCCTGTGCACTATAACATGTGATGTGCAGTGATAATCTCCGTTAAGACTGGCCGCCGTACCGTAAAACTCGGCTAGGAGGACATCACCCTTCAGTCTTGAAGGACTTATGCACTCAAATCGCGATTTTTTGACAGTTTTAATGAAAGTGTGTCACATCCCATCGAAGAAATTCGCATTCCTTATGGGAAAAGTTCCTTCTCCTAACTGCGATTTGTGCTGTGTACTGGAGGACGTATTGCATGTTCTCATGGAGTGTGTCCAGAATGACACCTTCCGGACAGAGAAGTGTAAATATTTCTGAAAGGAATTTTCTGATTGTAACATAACCCTATCAAACCCCGATTCGGAAGAAGTTAAAAATCTAGTGAAATTGTGCAACATTAAGTTCAGCTCCGATCAGACCGATCGGAGCTGACCATAATGTTCTTATTTATTATATAGTTTAGTAGAATGTTACTTTAATCTGTTTAGTTTTTTTTAAGTGTCTTATAAGTATTTGTTATACTTTTTGTTAATTAGTAAGAGCGACAATACAATACAATACAAATATTCTTTATTGCACACCAAGATAGAAATAAAACAGAAAAGAAAAAACAAACACAAAAACAGTTGCACAATGGGCGGCCTTATCGCTAAAAGCGATTTCTTCCAGGCAACCTTTGGATGGACACGGACATAATCGCAGTGTGATTAAGCTCTCTAAATAAAGATTTAAAAAAATGAAAGTGTGTCAAAAGTTCGGTTAAATGTGCTTAAATGTGAGTTGCGTTAAACTATTCCGGGGTTAATCCAACAGTTCAAAGTTACCACATAACTTAATTAAGTTTTCTAACGGTTACGATTACGAATAATTTATGAACCTACATATTATTCACGTTATTAGGATTTTTTTACTACGAAATACGATCACTAGCCAAACTCGATGTAGAATGTTTGTAAACAAACCGCCCATGCTTAACCTAAAATTCACTCTGTTTCCGCGTTTTTTTATACCCAAATTTACATTACTTGTCGATTTGTGATCCTTCCTTCAATAAATATTGCTTACATATAATATTAATATTTATTCTTTGTTTGGTTTTTGTATTTTTTATATAATGTGTCGAAATAAATGCTTTTCTATTCTATTCTTCTATTCTATTCTTACAATTATATCCGAAACTCGACACCAAGCAAGCGAGTCATAGTTTTTTGTGTCGTAGTTTGTTTAGAAACATTCTACATCAAGTTTAGTTTATAGAAATTATCTGGTTTGAACAAGTTAGGAAGCCCCTATCTACTTCAACATAATTTCTATAAAACACACATGTCTATTCCAACTCGTCGGTAAAAAAAATCGAGCAGATGTTCTAACTGGTAGAATGGGAGTCCCCCTCTCCTCGTTACGTTCGCTTTAATGAACATCAACTACCAAAGGGTTCTACGGAGTCGCAAGGGGGCTACTATAACTAGTTTTAGTATTATTTAGTCGAACTTCACACTGATATTATAAACTAGCTTCTGCCCTCGTTGTTTCTATGGAAACGTTTCGAGGTTATTTCTATCCCATGGGAACTGATTTATGGGATAAAAAGTCGCCTATGTTTGATTCCAGGGTTAGACTTACCTGTATGCAAAATTTCAGCCCGATCCGTTCAGTAGTTTTTGCGTGAAGAGGTAACAAACATCCATCCATCCAAACTTTCGCATTTATAATATTAGTGTGATGTGATAGTTTGGATGGATGGATGGATGTTAGTTCTTCACGCCAAAACTACTATACGGATCGGGCTGGAATTTCGCATATCATGGCTACGTTTCATCCCATACATCAGTTTCCATGGTATAGAAATAACTATTATACGTTTCCATAAGAAACAACGCATGCGAAGCCGCGGGAAAAAACTAGTTACACTAATATCATAAATGCGAAAGTTTGTATGTTTAGATGGAAGGAAGTTTGGATGGCTGGATGTTTGTCTGAAATTTTGCAAAGATTTTGATAATATCATAAATGCGAAAATTTGTATGTAGATGGAAGGAAGTTTGGATGGCTGGATGTTTTTCTGAAATTTTGCAAAGATTTTGATCTAGGTCTGGAACACAGGCTACGTTTTATCCCATAAATCAGTTCCCATGGGTTAGAAGTAACTATTAAACATAACCATAGAAACAACGGGTGCGAAGCCGCGGGGTGAAACTAGTAATATTATAAATGCGAAAGTTTTGATTTGATATTTCTTCACGCCAAAACAACTGAACGGATTCGTCTGTAATTTTGCATGGATGTAGGTCAAGACCTGGAATACTTTTTATCCCATGAAAACCCGTACATAGCCGCGCGCAGAAACTAGTTTTAAATTTGACATCTACAAGTCTCCAGTGCCAGTAGTCATTGATCAATGTGTTCGCCGAAATTTGTGATCGAATCGAAGCCTGTCCTTTGACTGAGCTTAGCCCGCAAGAACTTCGAACTTTCGGCCAGGTATTGCTGCAGTGGGCGTAAGCGCCTGCCAAGCCGCCGCCGCCGTGCTCGTGCATTTTGTTCGGGTGCATATAGGATAAAGGAAAAAAGCATTTAGATATTTGATGTTATTAGTAAAGTGTAAACTGTTATTGTAGGAACACATTTTTTTTGCGAATGCGAGCGTAAACCAGCTTGTGTTTGCATCTGTGTGTTACTCGTAAACGTGTGGGCGTAATCGCGCATCTGTGTGCATACGTGTTTACTCACCTCCCCGTTAGAAAATCGGAAGGGGGAGGGGGTGTTCGGGGCACCGACTTCAAAAAAAAGAGGGATCGGTTGATGTATAATTTTTTTATGTCGTCGATTTCTGTGCTAATTATGGACCGAATTCTTTCACTATTTTATAAAGAAAGAATGAAAGAGTTGGTCTCATAAAAAAAATCCCGAAGGATTTGTCCCGCAAAACTTAAAACAGTGTAAAATTAAGGGATTCAGAATCAGTTTTTAGTTTTTCAAAACTATCAAATTAATGTATTATTGCGGTTCCCTTATATTCCAAGCATTGGACGCGCAAGTAGTCTATTATTTATGTCGGGTTATGCGTTTAATGTTGGCCAAATTTCTTCAAGATCTCACCGCACCTAAACAGCCTATATTGGTCCACTGCAGGACGTACCCCTCCCCCTGACAAGGGTTGGGGAACGCAGTTTAGTGGTAGAATTGTTCTGCAGGAGGCGCTGTTACCCGCCCCCGTGGATATCCCTTAGTCGCCTCTTACGACACCCGCGGGAAGAGTTCGGGTGGTGCAAGTTCTAAGGCACGGCTTCTAGATCTGTTCAGTAGTTTTATCCTAGGTGACAAAGATCACTCACGAACTTTCGCCTAGTAGTAGATTGTTTCACTAGGGTCTACTTTAGTAGCCTTTAGCCTTTAGTAGTACACTTGCGGGCTTTAAACTGGAATCGCTTCAAGGGTTGTTCAAGACTAATTTTTACAATTTCTTTGCAGTGAGTTAAGTTATGTTTTCCCTTACGCAGGATTAATTGGCGACGATAAATTTTGATTTAATGCACGATAATGTCCGCTGCCACACCGCAGCAGTGACTAGACAGTACCGACAGACGTCTTCCATGTCGGCATTCCCACACTAGACTGGCCAGCCCTTATTCCTGACTTGAACCCAATCTGGCATATGCGGGACGAGCTAAAACAGCGGATACGAGGGAGAAATCCAGCTCCGGCGCCGATAGAAGCCGATAGATGCAACTTCGACCTATTGCAATAATTCCCAAAATTTTGGTAGCCTAATCTTCTTGATATCACTTGAAAGGTAACAAAATTACCTTTCAAATGATATACCACAATCATTGTACATTTGTTTTACTAGGTAAAACACCCGCGACTCAATGGCAGATGATTTCACTGTCTAGTGATGGGGTTTTGATATAACTAACTGTAACTTTTGCAATTAGATCTTGATATAAGAAAATCATACTGCACTGATTGAAAATAAAAAAAAGCTTTCAATTAGTGCCTCCTACCCGTCATGACCTACGTAGCTGATACGTGGACACTAACGGTAGGCCGCTATGGCGCTCATTAGGGGAGGCCTATGTCCAGCAGTGGACTAAATAGCCTGATCATGATGATGATGGTGCACTTAAGATCAGTCGTTGCTTTTCAAGGGTTAAAGATAAAGATATTTATTTGCAAGAAACATACGTACAAAAAGGTAACAAATAATAAGGAGAAACAACATGCTTGACCGTTTAGGTACGGTATTCAAAAATAATAAGAGATAAGAAAAATGATTCAAATTTGATTTATTATATCTTAAAGTGTGTCCACGCCAAAATTACGTTTTTTTTAAAGAAATAATCGACATTTTAACATAAAAATGTTACAGTTCGCGTTTCAACACACAGACGGCGTGTTGAAATGCGAAAGCTTTCTAGTTCTACCCACACTCAAACACAACCTGTTTTAACTCTTGCCTACAGCTTAGTATTATTTATACATTGACTGCCTCGGCGGTCTAGCGGTCAGCTTGTTCAACCGCTGATTATGAGGTCCTGGGTTCAAATCCCGGGTCGCCAATAGCTGTTGTTATTGCGGTTTCTCTAGCAAGAAAAATTCACAGTAACAGCCCAGAGTCAGGAAGTTGGCGGTATTACACCTCCGTGCCTGGGAGAGCACGTTAAGCCGTTGATCCTGCCCCTGACCTCTCCCCGGATTGTGAGAGTGGGGGAATAGAGAGTGCACCTGTGTTTGCGCACACACTCTTGCACTATAATATGTCCCGCGCATCTGGCTAGTCTCCGATGTGACTGGCCGCCTGATAAAATATCAGATTATCTAGAGGACAAAAAAGCTTGGGACGGGTTTGGTCCAACTCGAAAAATAACAACTAACAGGCTAAAGGTTTCTTCGTCGCTTCTTTACTTTAGTCTACATACCGAAGCGACAGAAATAAAAAAATATCACTTTATTTCCGTGTCAGTGTTTAGTTTTATATTTTGACCTTTTCTAAGTGTACATTTATTGTATTTATGGAAATAAAGAGAATTTGATTTTTATTTTGATTTTTTGCCGTGGTCGAAATTCGGCTAGGAGGCCATCATGTATTCTCTGCTACAGCTCCGTGCAACACCCTGTTAGAATTCTAAACTTAGCTAACCGATCTATTTTAACCGACATCAAAAAAAGAGAAGATTCTCAATTCAGCTGTATGTTTTTTATGTGTTTGTTACTTATCTTCGCCAATACGATTATCCGATTTGATGATTCTTTCGCTTTTATAACAAACTACGATCGCCTCGCGGTTTCACCCGCGTAGTTCCCGTTCCCGTGGGAATTCCGGGATGAAATATAGCCTATATCACTCCCTGAAAAGTAAGCTTCCTAACGGTGAAAGAATTTTTCAAATCGGTCCAGTAGTTTCGGAGTCTATTCACTACAAACAAACAATCAAATCTTTCCTCTTTATAATATTAGTATAGATAGAGAATAAAATAAGAGATCCTAAGTTTTATTCCTAAGCAATGAAAACTATTTGCCTTGTAAAACTTAAAATACAGTGTAGTAGGTACCTAAATTATATTAACTAACTTCAAATTTTTATATACAATACGAAAAAACTTGAGAGGTGTCAAGGGACACCCGGATGGAACGAAGTTCATAAGAGAGAGAGAGAGAGACAGCCAGAGAAACATGCGCACGCCGCACGGCTTACAATAGCTTACAGCAAAAAGTGTCGTTACAACTTTTCGTATGATTTTTTTCCGTCTAGCCCCCTTTCACAACGCGCGATAATAAGGAACTTCGTTCCAACAAAGAAATTGAACTTCTGTTTTTAGTATCTGTAAAAGGTTATGAGAGAAGTCGTTGTAGTCGTCATTTTCTTTTCAGTTAAGGGGGTACCCTACCTCGTTATTGTGTGAAGAGGATAGGCATAGGATTTCGCGTTCACAGGAGCGGGACAGAGCAAAGCGGCGTAAGCCCAAAAATCAAGTTTTTAGTAGTTATTTGCTCCCCACAAACATTAGAATAGTTAATTGAAAAAAAGGCAACATATAAAATGTTCTTTATACTTAGTTCAATTACTATGCTTATTCTCAAGATCGTATCATCTGTATTTATTGAGAAATTAGGGTTTTAGTAAAAAATTAGGAGTTGAAAATAAGCAATTTGAGGTACTATACCCCCTTAACCATCGATCAGAGAGGCAAGTCTATTTGACGTTAATAACGAGACGAAATCGTGACCTCTCCTTTTTCTATCGGATTTGCGTATTTCCCAGTCCGCACGATAAAGGCACTTCTGCACACTACCGAATGTTATGGACATAGACGTCACGGTCACGCTTCACTGCCCCCGTTAACTATAATTCCCCTAACTGGCTCTTATCATTCGGGGCAAGTAAAGCCATAATCCCCACGCTGGGCATGCGGGTTAGGGATCAGAGAACCATTTTCACCGAGCTCTTTAATCACGACGATCTTAATTTTAGATAATGCGTTAAGTCTTCCCAATCTACGTTAATCCTTTAGCACATTGAGTGCCCATGACGATCACGGTAAAGCTCAATGCGTGTAGAGCACTCCAGTGAATGCGTTAATCGTTTTATAAGTATTTATAAGCTCAGATGACAAAATTTTAACGCGCGTTTTCAAACGCGTCTAAACATCCTGGTATTTACCTAAAAACCGCTCACATGCGCCCGCGTAAAGTGTAAGTGCGCGTATAACATACTAACACTTTCATGGCCCATGACGCACATGTCTATCTGGAGCGCCTAGTGGCCGAAGCTGGGCAGTGAATCAACGCAGCGCTCAGAAAAAAAAATTCAATGTAAAATAACAATGTAACGTCCGTGTCCTGTTCAGTTGAGCGCGCGCTTTCATCGCGATTTCACGTACTTTTATACCAGACTTACGAGTACTCGCAACGCGTGGTTATCTGAGGGGTTTGAAGGTTTATGTATGGAGGGGGACTAACATTTGTATTTATTAGTCAAAATTGCCGCGTACAGTAAAAGTTATAATATATTTGGATAGAGGACACTAAAACAAATTAAAAATGACTTAATTATAAAATACCAGTTATTTTATAATTAAGTCATTTTTAATTTCATCTGCCCGCGGCTTCGCACGCGTTGTTTCTATGGAAACGTTTTGAGGTTATTTCTATCCCATGGGAACTGATTTATGGGATAAAAAGTTCTATATTCCAGGGTTAGACTTACCCGTATGCAAAATTTCAGCCCGATCCGTTCAGTACTCCTCATAACGCTGGTCCTCCAACTCCTCCATGCTGGAGCACTCAACCTGGAGATGAATGAAATAGGGTACTGCCAGGTCTTATAGCTAGGCAGTGTGCGTACACGCGTACTTTGCTTCAACTCGCATGTGCACTAGGTAGATGTTGCCTGGCTGTGGAATTGGTTGTGCTGTTTAAATTTAATTTTCTCACCAGTGTCTTCTACTAACTAGATTTTCCTGTTTATTGTAAGTTCATTTAGTACGAATAATAATATTATTTATACTTAGCTGTGTACACACATATTTTTACGCTACAATGTAGCTTAAAACTATTTTTTTGTACTTACGTTAATTTTAGCTGGCATTGTAATGTGTTTTGTGTGTTAAATAAATAAATAAATAAGTCGTTTTGGCGTGAAGAGGTAACAAACATCCATCCATCTATACATCCAAACTTTCGCATTTATTATATTAGTGTGATGTGATGTCATATAGGCTAAAGCGTCAGGTTCCTGAGATATTCACAGATGAAAATAACTATATTTTGTCTTCAAATTATGTGAATATCTACTCGTTAGGGCCAAAATCTTAAAACCCTGTTGATCGTGCGTTTGCCGTGTGATTTTAGTCTAAATAACAGTGACGGAACCGTGGTCCCACTGCGATGTCCCACTGGTGGGACAAAACTTTTTCGTGGTCCCACCAAACACACACTTGACCGTCTACATCCTCCCACCCCCGCTTGGTTCGTGGCGACTCTGTGACTGAAAGGGTGTGTATAATTGCACCCAGAGCCATATGTTGAACGGTCAAGTGTGTGTTTGGTGGGACCACGAAAAAGTTTTGTCCCACCAGTGGGACATCGCAGTGGGACCACGGTTCCGGAGTGTAAATAACCACTATTACCAAACTTTAAGCTGAGTTTCTGAGGCTAGTACTTGATAGGCTGACCCCTTCAAGGCTTCCGCGTAAAAGTAACAATAATCAAACGAAAACAACAACTCGCAGTTCTAAATCAAAACTCTTATGAGATAAAAGAAAGACATTTATTTGTTACAACAATAACAAAGAAGAAAACTTAACCCTCCTTGCACGACTGAAGTGGGTGGACCTGGGTGGACCTAATAAAACCTAATTTGAGCGTCTTACTTTCGAGAAGCTAGTTACCCAATCCCGAATTTTACTTACATCGATGATAAAAGTAACAATAGTCTGACGCGAAAACAAAATCTCGCATTCCGAAGTCGAAACCTGTATAAAAGGAATAGTTTTTTGTTATACAAGAGTGCAAAGTTGCTTTTTAACCGCGTGCTCAATTTTGATGACCGAGCAAGCGAAGGATTCTAAAATTGAATTAAGATCGCAGCGAGTGATTAAAAAATTAGAATCCTTAGCGTTAGCGAGGGAATCAAAAGAGCACGAGGTAAAAAATCTTTGCACTTGAGTGCAACACGTAACTTTTCATCACACCAGCGAGGAAATGACTAAAAAAAGCAAAAAAAAAATGGCGCGCGCAAAGCTAATCAAATAAAAAGTACACCAAGAAGGTTCTAAGTCTGAGTTTTTAACAAATTAAAAAAGGCTGTATGGTAAATTCGGCACCATGGAGGTTGAAGTAAATAGGTTTTAAATCTCAAACGTAGTGCACACGATGTTCTAAATTCAATTTTGCTTTATCCTCTAGCGGATGAAAACGGCTTTTGCACTCAGATATCGAAGAGCAAAAATACTCTTTCCGAGATGGGGGGATGAAAAGGGCATTTTCTTTTTACTATAACTGATAAAAAGATGACGATAAATGGCGAGAAGAATTGAAGAAATCTTCTAAAAACAGTTCCTCTTGCAGCATTCTACAGAAAAGACCACCTCCAGAAGCACCTCCAAACGCACGGCAAGATCCTCATGGAGCAAGGCATGCAGATCCTGGGAGACAAGGACCTACTGACGCTCAAGTCCGAGGTGATAGACGAGGAATACCTGAACCATAGCTCGCCTGAGGTAAGTTCTGACAGATAATGAAGTGGTGTAAAGTGTTAAAGCCCGTATTTGAAATGCCCATTTTTCGTTGATGTGGAAAACCAACTCTTATGTCGCTTGTATAAGATTGGGTACCACGAAAACGAATCAAAACTTCGATTTCGTTTTAGAATACGCGCCCAGATCTGCGAGATGAAAATGGCGTTCATTTAGAAGAACATAGCTTAACTTCGATAATAGGCTACTTATTATTCCGAAAATACGCGTGCGAAGCCGCGGTCAGAAGATAGTCACACTAATATTATAAATGCGAAAGTTTGGATGGATGGATGTTTGTTATCTCTTCACGCTAAAACTACCGAACGAATCGGGCTGAAATATTGCATACAGATAATTTTAATCCTGGAATCAAACATAGGCTACCTTTTATCCCATAAATCAGTTCCCATGGGATAGAAATCACCTTTAAACGTTTCCATAGAAACAACGCGTGCAAGGCCGTGGGCATAAACTAATAAGCACATATATTTTTAAATAACCTACCTACTCTTATCCTTTTATGTATGTCTAAGCTGTCTGTGCCTTAAATAAATGAATTATTATTATCTCTCGTCTCGTAAGCGGGCTACAGCGCCTCCCGCAGAACGATTTTATCTCCTAACTGGGATTTCCAACCCGCATGCCCAGCGTAGGGATTATTTGCACACTATCATATGATAAAAGCCAATAAGGCGCTTATCAGGGGGAGGCCAGCCTGTAATGGACCAGTATACAGGGGTGGGCTTTGCGACGAAGCAGCAAGGGGCAGTTTTTTTGCGATTTCTGACTTTTTTAGTACTCTAATCTCAGTTGGTCTGATAGAAGTTTTTGTTCAGTATAAGAAACAGCATCGATTAGTATCAAAAAATAGTTTTGTGTGAAATGCCAATTATCTTGATAACTGTATTTTTTTAAATCTGAAAATAGGGGAAGAAAATTTCGCTAAAAAATATGGAAGTCTTCTAAAACCATTTTCCTGTAACTACACCGTTTAGCACTTTCATGGCCCACGGCGTACATGTTCATCTCTAGCACCCGTCAGGCGGTGGCTGGGCAGTGAATGCGTTAAGGTACTTACCTGTCCTACTGCCCCGCCAAAACAATCCAGTTTAACTACCTATTTAATTTGATTTTTCCGACGACTCACAAGGTTTACACGCATACACGAATATGCGAAGAATAGTTAATGCGTTCCGATCGTGTAGTGAAATTTAAGTTTATTGTAAAATAGTATCTGCCCGCGGCTTCGCACGCTTTCTTTCTTTCTTTCGCGATAAAAAGTAGCTTATGTTTTAATCCAGACCTAGAACCACCTCTATGTAAAATTTAAGCCCGATCCGTTGAGTACAGTACTCGTTCAGTAGTTTTGGCGTGAAGAGGTAACAAACATCCATCCATCCAAACTTTCGCATTTATAATATTAGCGTGATGTCCGCAACGTCCATTATACACGATAAAGGATAAAGTAACTTAACTGTAGGTACAGTCAGCTGCTCAGAAATGTATACACTCTCAAGTTTTCACTTTTATTCTCCTCGGAACATCACACTATATAAATGCGAAAGTTTGGATGGATGAATGTTTGTTACCTCTTCACGCCAAAACTACTGAACGGATCAGGTTGAAATTTTGCATACAGGTAAGTCTAACCCTGGAATCAAATATAGGCGACTTTTTATCCCATATATCAGTTCCCATGCCATAGAAATAACCTCAAAACGTCTCCATAGAAACAACGCGTGCAAAGCCGCAGGCAGAAGCTAGTTTCAAATAAAAGTCGACGCACACATTTTGCGTAGAAGTAGTCATCATACTTGTCAGAATGCGGTATATAAATTGTCACAAGTACTATACAATTACTATTTAGTCAATTTGAAATGTTGCTGGTTCGATTCCCGCCTTGGGACAAATGTTTGTACGATCTGCAAATATGTTCCGGGTGTTCTGGGTATTTTATATGTTCTTTCTAATATATAAAAATGAATTGCTGTTTGTTTGTCTCGCTAAAAGTCGAGAACGGCTGAACCAATTTGGCTTATTTTGGTCTTGGAATATATGTGCAAGTTCAGGGAAGGTTGAGAGCGGTACGAAGTTCGCCAGGTCATTAAAAATATCTATCAGGATGATTAAAAATATCATCTATCTATGTAATGTATTGTATGTATTATGTATCAGTCATCTAGTACCCATAACACAAGCTCTGCTTAGCTTGGGGCTAGATAATGCTGTGTGGATTGTCCAGCATTGCTTATTTATTATTATTATACATATTTTCGCATCTTACTGTACAGTAGGGCACAGGCTTGGTAGAAATTAAAAATGACGCAGGTTCGCGAATCTAACTTTAATGGCGTTGTTCACTTACATTACCTAACAATCAACGTACAGCTGAAACGTGCTATTAATCGTGGCATTTTCAGTATGGTTTCCTTTAGTTAATTATTTTGACGGCTAAACTTTTTAACTTTGTTTTAATTTGTTGAATTCTTTAGGCAGGCACTTACGTGTTTCGTATAAGAGTGTGGAGCAAAGCTACGAAACAAGTCATTTGTTTTAATTCTTAATTGCATGCGTTAACAAAAGTAGGTTTAAGCACATATGCATACGTTTACAATAGTTTGTTTATGCATGTATGCATACGTTTACAATAGTAGGTTTATGCACGTATGCATACGCTAACCATAGTAGGATTATGCACGTATGCATACGTCAACAATAGTAGATTTATACACGTATGCATACGTTAACAATAGTACGTTTATGCATGTATGCATAAAAAAACCTATAACTTTTAAAAGGCAAATACTAAATTTACAAACACGCCCACAGGAAATGGCCATCTGCGAAATGCCAGACCCACTATACATAGAGCCGGCCGTGGAAGAACCCCGTCCGTTCGCCTGCACCCTCTGTCCAAAGACGTTCAAACGGAGGGACCATCTCAAGCTACATATGAACACGCACTACAAGAGCGAAGGCAGGCCGTGCTCCGAGTGTGGGCAAGGTAAGACAACTCTTTGTAAATAACACCAATAATGCCTTGTACCAATAACGGTACGCTTGAAGGATCTCACTGGGTTAGCAATAAACTCCAGAGAACAAGATAACACCTTCACTGCGGTTAACGAGCAAGTTTGAGCGCTGTTATAAAATAATTGTACCATAATGGTATGGAATGAAAAACTTATTAAATAGTCGCTATAATATTTAAAACCAATGCCTTTTTGTACTTTTGTTTGATATACCTACTTCCCAAATAATTTTATTCTAAGGATTTTTGACTATGGTCCAATATTAACATGCATGACTAAAATTATGTCGGAAATTTCTCAAAATAATTAATGTTAAGAAATCCGACATAATTTTAGCCATGACATGACATAACAAAGCACGCAAAAATTACGGACTTTCACTTTGCATGCGAACCGATCTTGATCATAATGACATTCAGTTGACTTCACTTTTTCCAAGAAGAAAGATACTTAGACAAACGTAATATGTAGTTGCCATTTATTTTCGGGGTCTAGGACCCTCTATCATTTCGTAAGTTACAAGACGCCTAAAGGATCTCACTGGGTTAGCAATAAACTCCAGAGAACAAGATAACACCTTCACTGCGGTTAACGAGCAAGTTTGAGCGGTGTTGTAAGAACATACAGTAATCGTAATTTTTGCAAACTGCGCAGGTTATGACTTTTTCCAAGTCTAGTTATCAACTAGGCATGTTCTGTATTTCCGGTGATAAAGAGTTTTTGACTTTGACTTGAAGGACTCAAAAATTTATAATTTTTGTTGTGTTGATGATAGGCGCTATTACGAATTATTCTCTCGGCACCACTTTTTACGAAGTGTTTATAGGTAACTTAAATAACATAAGTACTTTGTAAAAATATTGTTTCGTATCTATCAAAATAATGATCCAAAAATACCACAAATTTCTACTGAAGGTAAGGTACGTATTCCCCTCCCACCCAACATATCGATCGTACGAAACCCCAGCTTAAAATATCCCTCGCGCAAATTGGATCTCCCCCTAAGTCCCCTAACCTAATCCCCTCGTGGGGGGCGCTAGAAAGGGGGGGAGAAAGGTCAGAGTAATTCGACCCGCACATGTGGACTTTAACCTTTATAACGGTCGAGCAGGGTGGAGGGTTGAACGGGGCTGCCTTTGGGATATTGATTTTGCGTGGATCGGTATTTTAGTTAGAATTTGAATGGCCTTAGTTGTTTTGGTTGTTTATGTGTCCAGCCAGTCCAGTGGATCTATATTCGTAGCTGTAACTTAATTCCGTGCAGTTTCTGAATAGCGTAAGAATACCTAATGTTTGTAAGTACATAGGTCCTAAGTTAGGGGTTTTTTTTTTAAATAAACTTACGGTATCTTTAACCCTCGGTCAGTCGCGCGTTTTTTGTTTACGCGGTTAGTCGCATGGGGTCTCTGAAGACCCCAAAAATAAACAGGCTAAAAACACATTTTTCCTTAATTTTTCCTAATTTTCTAATAAAGTCATTGATTATTAACTTAATATCAATAAAACTACAACCAGTTGCCTGGATATATTCTTTGTTTGCTGCCCTAAACTTACAGTACAAAAATTGGTACATAAATTTTTCACTTTGACATCATAATCATAACAAAAATGTTTTAACCCTTCTAAACGAAGGAATCTTTGTTTTCAATAAATTTAGATGCGATAACACTTGAATAACGAAGACGTTTACGTAAAATTTGGAATCCTCTAATAAAAAAAAATATAAACCTTTACCAATTGAAGTTAGACAATTTTTTACTAACTTTTTTTTCGAACACAGTCATTACATGCCTATTTAGTATGTACTGGGCATATATTATCCATGCAAAAATACCAAACGGATTTAAATTTTCAATCTGTTTGTCTTGGACAATGAACAAAACGCTTTTTCAAAAGAACGAAATAATTTTCATTGGGTTGAACATTTTGAAGAGGAGGTAAGAATAGTCTCATAGTCTGTTTCGATTCTAGAGCTAAAGTTGAAAAGGTGGCCCGCGATCGCAATTGTGGATGATATAATTTTAAACCCAGTGTTTTTTTTTTAAATATTTCACGTCATTTTGCTATCCGAACTCACAGTAACTCACGCCAAAAATTATGCGAGCATTGACTGCTCCATTTTTTCAACCACTCCAGAACCTGATGCTTATTTACAGATTCCGAATTCTCAGGCAGATCATCCTGGAGATACCTCATGTTGTTCTGTAGGTTTATCTTCACATTCCTGCTCTGAGTCAGTGTTACACTCACTCCTTTCATGCGGGTATACCGCTTTCATCTTCATCATTACAAACATCATCGCTTTCATGTTCTAACCAGCTCTATGTACGACGTTGTAGTTATTCGTATATTTTATGCGTTAATTATATCAAAAACAATAAAAAAATTGAGAAAATATATGTTACAAAAGAAATAGAACAATACAATTATCTTCAATTTTACTTACGCGGTTAGTCGCGTGGGGTCTTTCAGAGCCCTTACGCGCAAAACACTTCTATAACTCACAGCGCTTACACGCGAATTAAAGTAAGCGATGATTCGCGGCAACTATAATCCAACTTAGGAGGGTACACAAAATATTGAACGGCTGGGATAGTTTCAACTGTATGAATTTTTCATTTTTGTAACACCTGGGCTTTTAAAGACCCCACGCGACTAACCGAGGGTTAAGTTAAGTAGGTACTGTTGGACTTATGGCCGGAAGACGAACAGGATTTACTACATTGTATATTCATTTAGGAGTATAATTTTGCTCTGTGCCATTGTGTATTTATAAATTTATAGGAATAGGTGTATACATGTATGGTTTTGTATAATTTTGTTGAAGTAGGTATGTTATTATTTATTTTTGAGGTCCTGAAGTACTTTAAAAAATATATTATTTTTAAGTAGTACCATCACTAATAAAAATATTTTTTTTTTTAAAGTACTTAGTACCTCTTAGAGCATAACAGATGCACACAGATCTTACCCCATGTACATTTCCGACGATCCTATCCATACTAGGCAGAGATCGCTCTTGAGCGATAAGACCGCTAATTGTCACTTAGATTATAACATTTATAACTATGTCATTTTAAATTGTTTCTTTGTTTTAAGTGTGCAATAAAGTATTTTCTATCTATCTATTGTGAACACTAAAGTGTTCCTTCATTTCAAATTCATTATTACTACCTACCATAGAGAAATGAAACTAGTTTTTCTATTGTACTACTTACGAATCGAAATTCGAAATTTAGGTATACTCGTATATAGTCAGGCATGTAGCTAGTAGGTATTTGGTAGATAACTTTCTCGTAACGGGTATGACGCGATGGTATGGGTATAGATAGGATAGGTAAGTAATATACTTCACCGTTCTTGATACGACCTACAAAATTATACTTATAACTTTGTATATTATGTTTTGTTATTTTAAAGACTACGACCTTTTTATTTTGCTGTTTTAACCGGCGCACGTTGCGAGCCCCCACAAGGTGGGCTGAGCCGATGACCTGACGAAGGTCGCGGGAAAACGAAGGATGCAGAACGCGCAGGGCCGGTCACTCTGGTGATTTTGTGGAGGCCTATGTCCAGCTGTGTATATTGTGTCAAACGATTCGTTGTCAGTGACGCGCTTTTGAAGTGTGAAGCGAAAAGCGCGTCACTGACAACGAATCGTGGCCGTGGCACCACAGAAGACCAGCGTTGTAGTTAGCCCTGAGTTCTTGCAGTTAACACTCAGTGGCATCCGTATTGGTGTAAAAATTCTTTTTTTTATTCTTGATAGATAAAAAACACCTTCAATTACACTTCAAACACAAAAAAACACCTTCCACAACCTATAAAAAAAGAACACAATACAGACAAATGTTTAGAATAGAGGAAGTATAACGGGCGGCCTTATCGCTATGAGCATTCTCTTCCAGGGTACCTTGGGAGAGATCGCTAGCGTATATCTTAGTATATTGTATGTGTTCTTGTGAACCAATTATTTATTCATAATTAATTAGTGGTCGTCGTTTGGCTGAGTTGATGATGCTGTCGGAATTGTTTTACTTTCCTAAACCTGTAGATTGATTTTACTGTCTTAAACCTGTAGATTGATTTTACTGTCTTAAAGCTGTAGATTGGTTTTACTGTCTTAAACCTGAAGATTGGTTTTACTGTCTTAAAGCTATAGATTGGTTTTACTGTCTTAAACCTGTAGATTGATTTTACTGTCTTAAACCTGTAGATTGATTTTACTGTCTTAAAGCTGTAGATTGGTTTTACTGTCTTGAACCTGAAGATTGGTTTTACTGTCTTAAACCTGTAGAATGGTTTTACTGTCTTAAAGCTGTAGATTGGTTTTACTGTCTTAAAGCTGTAGATTGGTTTTACTGTCATAAACCTGTATATTGGTTTTACTGTCTTAAACCTGTAGATTGGTTTTACTGTTTGAAAGTTGTAGATTGGGTGATTTTTAATATAACCGTCTGTCCCCAGTGTTCCCGAAGGAAGAACAACTGCTAGAGCACATGAGCGTCCACCTCAACCAGTACCCGGTCGCGTATGATCCCGATAACAAGACAGACCTGCACGCGATGATGGCCGAGAACGTCATTGATCCATCTACTTTTGTAAGTTTCTCACTTCCTTATAGGTGCTTGATTGTTAGTTTTTCCCTAACTCACAGTAAGTCCCAGGATAAAAGTAGGTAGGTACCTCCTTACCCTAATAGCACAGTCTAACAATATGCATACAGTCGTTCCACGAAGGCGTTTTGACAGGGCAATCGTGCGGGGGGCCAAGGGACGGGTCGGGGGGGAACGCTCCGGAGTTACTAAGGCGGTGATGTATGCAACTTGCCCCCACACGATTGCCCTGTCAAAAACACATCAAAATGCCTTCGTGGAACAACTGTATCTATGCATATAGGTAGGCTGTGCTAATATTTAGGTCTGATGTGTTCTACATATACGAGAAATTCTCAAAACTACAAAACAGATCAAGATGATAATCTGTTTTGGAGTTTTAGAAATCTTAGGTAACTAGCTTGTTCGTTCACATACCTACATCTTTACGCAAAAACATAAAGGATTAGCAATGCCTTTATTCCCAAAGAAAATTATACTAGTACTAGTTTCCGCCCGCGGCTTCGCACGCCTTGTTTTCTATGGAATCGTTTAAAGGTTATGTCTTTCCCATGGGAACTGATTTATGGGATGAAAAGTAGCCTATGTTTTATTCCAGGCCTAAAACTACCGGTATAAAAAATCAGCCCGATCCGTTCAGTAGTTTTGGCGTGAAGAGGTAACAAACATCCATCCATACATCCAAACTTTCGCATTTATAATATTAGTGATGTGATAGTGTGATATTACAATTGAAACAATTGAGCCAACTGCAGACCGTTGCAAACAGTCTTCAGGTAACTCAACTGAAGGATTAGATCCTAATTTCCACAATTGTCCAGTTGACGGAAAACAGCCTATTGGTAGAACGCGAGTTCCAGCCAGTCGTCAACCAACCGGAGCCAGTGGACGACCGCCGCCACGAGTGCGATGTCTGTCACAAGCGGTTCAAGCGGAGGCAGCATCTGAAGGTGCACTACAACACGCACACCAAGAGCGAACCGCTGCTGAGGTGTCTCAAGTGTAACAAAGGTAAGTCATGAAAATAAATAATAACGCAAAAACTTTCGACTTCGACGGGACTTGAACCCGCATCCTTCCCTCAGTACGGGAATGTGCTAACCAACTACACCACGAGGTCAAGTGACGTAGGAGTCGAAAATCTTTGCGACTTTCTACGGACTCAAGCGCCGTAAGCTCCACGTACAGGGGAAACATTGAAGTTTATCCAATCCTGTTCAAAGACTAAAGTTACGTTTAGTTCGTTTGACGAGAGGTGTCACGTTGCTCTAAATCTCTAAGGTTTTTGTTATTATGGTCCGTAAGCCTCGCACTCTGGCAAATTTTATTTCATACACTTTATATACCTTAACCTTAACACAACTTATGTTGGTCCACTGCTGGACGCAGGCCTGCCCCTGTTGGGTTTTATCTTATGGGGGCTAATGCCCATAAACTCCTCGCTGGGTTGGGGATCGCAGTTCGGTAGTAGAATTGAGTAAGAGCCGGCGGCACGGCACGGCATGCTTCGGCAGTTCTGAGTGGCATGCCGCGACGTGCCGAAGTAATATTAATTCTAAACTCATTGAAATAAGGATAAAAAGAACTTAATGGGAAAGCCGTGCCGTACCGTGCCGCGACGTCAGTCAGCGCCGGCCCTTGGGGTAATGCAAATTCTAAGCCGGCACGACACGTCGCCCGGTACCACACGGCGGCGCACACTTTATTATATTGCATATTATGTCAGGCACAAAGATGAAAATTGCTTAGTGAACGAAAAATCTCTCGCAGGCGTTATTGATTCAAAAAAATCTTTAAAAAACTGCTTCATCAAAATTGTTTATCGGTGTAAAATTTAAACAACTATTTAATGTGTATGCAAGTTTATCATATGTACTTATACATACATATAGGTAGTGTATGGCACGTTAGGTATTATAGTATGTAGTGTATTATATAGTTTTCATTTCCTTAAGTTTTTAAACGCCACCGTCTTTATTGTTCTCTTATGTCCAGTCCATCCCAAGGTTGCCTGGAAGAAATCGCTCACAGCGATAAAGCCGTCCTTTGTACTTCCTTAATTCTCAGCATTTCCTTCTGTATTGTATTTTGTGTGGTACAACTATCTTGTTCGGCAGGTTTCAACTCAGACGCAGATCTCGACAACCACCAGTGTGACACCGTGGCGCCGCCCATTCCCGTCATGGGCATCAAGATAGCCCCCGCCACCGACAATAGGAAGGAGAACCAATATCCGGTTACGGGATGTACTATACTGCCGGTAAGAATACGTATGTACTAATATAATATAAGAAACTAGACGATCGCCTCGCGGTTTCACCCGCGTAGTTCCCGTTCCAGTGGAAATTCCGGGATAAAATATGCCTATGTCACTCCCTGAAAAGTAAGCTTCCTAACAGTGAAAGAATTTTTCAAATCGGTCCAGTAGTTTCGGAGCCTATTCAATACAAACAAATAAACAATCAAATCTTTCCTTTTTATAATATTAGTAGAGATGAGGAATAAGCAATGTCGTGTCTGTCATCGGAATGAGCTGGCACTTTGGATCCTAGAAAAACTATTTTTCTTTACATATTATTTATTTATTAGCCTGTGATGGCTAATATATAAATAATAATGTGCCTCACTGCAGGGTAAAGGCCGCCCTCTTATTCCTTCTTTTAATAAAAAAATATTAGGTGGTGTACCCACCATGTGAGCGAAAACCTGGAAGTAAAAATAACAGTTCCTTCTCTATTCTGATACAGATAATGTAAACTTTGACCAAATGTGTATTAGGAAAAGATAGTTTAATTATAACCTACTAGTTTTTACCCGCGCTTTTGCACGCGTTGTTTCTATAAAAACGTTTGAAGGTTATTTCTATCCCATGGGTACTCATTTATGGGATAAAAAGTAGCTTATGTTTAATTCCAAGTTTAGAGGTACACCTGTGCAAAAATTTAGCTCAATCTGTTCAGTAGTTTTGGTGTGACGAACTAACAAACATCCATCTATCCATACATCCCAACATTCACATTTATAATACTAGTTTCTGCTGCGGTTAGCCCTGCAAACGTTTAAAGGTGATGATCCCATGGGAACTGATTTATGGGATAAAAAAGGATTAGAATTAGGTACCTGTAAGTATGCAAAATTTCAGCCCGATCCGTTCAGCAGTTTTGGCGTGAAGAGGTAACAAACAATCCAAATCCATCTAAACATCCAATTTTTTGCATGTATAAAATTACCTAGTCTATTATAACATTGTTTTCTGTTTTCCAGCTGGAGCCGCAGCCAGATGACGAGACCCAGTACATAATCCAGGACGAGAGCGCCATCCCCGTGCCGCAGAAGGTGTTCGTCTGCAAGTGGTGCTCCAAGCCGTTCAAACGCAAGGACCACTACAAGATACACCTGCATATACACACTGGGATCAAGTCCTTCTTCTGCCCTGACTGCGGGAAAGGTGACTCAATTTGTTCCATATTGGTGCTGATTCAGATGTCGCCAAAAAATATTGCTTTCTCTTTCCTCAACCTCAACAGTCTATATTGGTCCACTGCTGGACGCAGGCCTCGCCTTTTTGGCTTTTATCTCATGGGGGTAATGCCCGTAATCCCCACGCTGGGCATGCGGGTTGGGATCGCAGTTCCGTGGTAGAATTGTTCTGCAGGAGACGCTGCTGCCCGCCCCTGGCGGATATCCCTTAGTCGCCTCTTACGACACCCGCTGGAAGAGTTGGGGTGGTGCAAATTCAAAATGAGATCAGATGCCGTCCCTTTCATAAGGATCGAAATAAAAAGGATGGCATTAATTTTAGTGCTGTCAAATTAGTTAACTTTATTTTTGGCGACATATGAATCGACACCATGAACTCTGTCTGTAAAATTATCATGCAATATAAGCGTCATTACATCCAGGAAGAACGGTTGCAAAGCCGCGGGCTGTAGCTATATATCTGAATCTGACGTAGGAGGTTGCGGGTTCGATTCCCGCCCTGGGACAAATTTCTGTATGATCTGAAAATATTTGTTCCGGGTGTTCTGGGTATTTTCTATGTATAGTAAAAATATATATGTATTGTATTAAGTATATCAGTCATCTATAGATAACACAAGCTCTGCTTAGCTTGGGGCTAGATGATGCTGTGTGAATAGTCCAGCATTATTTATGAAATTGAATGAAAAAGTTTATTTGATACATTTATTTGAAAAATTAAACATTTATGGAAAAAAAATAACTAGATATGAATTATCAGTAGGATAGGTGAAGTGTAAAAACGGTTAGCTACTTAGTGCAAACAAATATCACCAAATTGTTTTAAATCTTAAATTAAAGTAGTAGGTACAGTCAGCTGCACAGACATGTATACACTTCCAAGGTTTAACTTTTATTTTACTCGGGACTTTTCAAATAAAAGGACATGCAAACGTTTCTCGTACAAAGTAGTCATCGTACTTCGCCAGAATGCGGTACATAAATTATCACAATTACTATACACTTACTATTTAGTCAAATTGAAAACTTGGGAGTGTATACATATTTTTGCAGCCGCCTGTACCTAGTTACTTCCGCAACCAATTTATTTATTTTATATCTCGCCCATAGGCTTGTTAGCAAATATGGTTGTTAGTATTCTATCCGTCCTCAGTGTAACCAAACAACACAATACTCGAAGGAATATAAAGTCCTACTAACCTCGCAGTAGGTACTTAATATTATTCCTTGCCGTATGTAATGCAAACTCATTTCATATTAAGGGCGTATACAACCTCAAATTGCTTATTTTCAACTCCGTCGGACCTCCATATCTTCCAAACTACTGAATATTTAACTTTCAGGACTTATTCTATCGATCATATGTTTCGAAAACACGATTGCATAAAATTTTCTCGATAGAAAAAAATCGCAAAGTTACCTCTAATTTTTTACTAAAACCCTAATTTCTCAATAAACACAAATGATACGATCTTGAGATTAAGCATAGTAATTGAACTAAGTATAAAGAACATTTTATATGTTGCCCTTTTTTCAATTAACTATTCTAATGTTTGTGGGGAGCAAATAACTACTAAAAACTTGATTTTTGGGCTTACGCCGCTTTGCTCTGTCCCGCTCCTGTGAACGCGAAATCCTATGCCTATCCTCTTCACACAATAACGAGGTAGGGTACCACCTAAATGGCGGTCACGTTTAATCATGTATTTAGGATTGCCGCAAATAATCTTCGATCAAGCTTCTTGCGATAATGAATCAAAGTAACCAACTACTAAAGTCATTTACAACGGGATATACATAAATGTAGATGTATACGATGATTTGAGCGCATGAAACTGTGCTCAAATATTGGAAAGCTCAAAACTCAAACCATGGTAAATATCCCGTTGTAAATGACTTTAGTGTTATTACCATGATGGATTTAATAGATTTAACCAACTACTATTAGAAATCACTTAAAAACACATCAGTAAAAATTAAACTAATAAAATAGAAAGAAAATCAATTTATTGGCTTATACATAAAATATACAATACTAATCAAAAATCCTTAAAATATAAAAAAGTATTAATTCTATGTGAACCAAAAAGGTCCAGGGATATCCACCAGGGGCGGGCAGCAGCGCCTCCTGCAGAACAATTCTACCACCGAACTGCGATGCCCAACCCGCATGCCCAGCGTGGGATTATGGGCAAAAGCCAATACGATGATTATCAGGGGGAGGCCTGCGTGCACTAGTGGACCAATATAGGCTGTGGAGGAACCAAAAAAGTCCTACCTCAGCTCAACATAAAGTTGAGCAACACCGGTTTTCTGGCAGGACCTTTGATGCGTGCGTGTCTACACGGCTAACAGACCAATAAACACAAAAAAGAAAATATGACAATTGATAACAAAAACAAGAATAAATAATAAAATGGCGAATAACTCTTACTAACTTTACTCTGTGTCTATTTCAAAATGGCTGCTCTGCGAAAAACGCCTTTTGTAGTCTGTTTGAGGCTGTCAAAGCAATGAGCTGTTGGACAACAAACTGCCCTCTCTCTCTTCATAGAGTCACAAAGTAGCATCTTAAAAAAGTTATATCTCCGCAGGTTTCTACCGCAAGGACCACCTACAAAAGCACACCCTGGTGCACACAGGCAAGCCCAAAGTCAAGAAGCCAGTGCCCGGCCTGCTGTCGTTAGACTTGGTGAAGAGGAAGGAAGATGTCCCGGACATCAAACCGGAGATTACCATCACTGTGAGTATGAATACAGAGCTATCCTAAATAGCCAGCCTAGCTACTATACAGTGTGCCACGGAAAGGGTGTACTAACCCGAAATATTCTGATTCTGGACCCCAAGGGGAGCAATTTGTGAAAAACATTTTTGAATTTCGAATATTTTTTTTATTTGTTGCTCTAAATATAGCTTTTTTTTCTTTCTATTCGTGTTCTTTTACACGCACTGTTGCATTATTACAAAATATTTCACAAATTAATATCTTTATTCACAAAGAAATTACAATCAAATAATAAAAATAAATTAGAACTTTTTATTTGCAATTGAAATAATTGAGCTAACTGCGACCTGTTACAAACAATCTACAGGTAGCTCAACTGATCTATATCAATACCAGTCGAAAGCGTCCCCAAGACGCAAATTAATTTTACAAAATATTTGACAAATGTTTTTGCTTGTTTTTTTTTCAGCAAAAACAGTGTTTTGTGATGTCAATCCTTTGAAATTCCAAAACAATATTAATAATGTACACGAATATGAAGAAAAAATGTTATAATTTTTTTCAAAAATAATTAAAATATTTTCGTAATTCAAAAAATCGTAAAACAAACGTTGACCCCCGCGATGTCCAGAATCGCCCCCTTTCGGTATAGTACACCCTTTCTGTGGCACCCTGTATATTGAAGCTAGTGCCCAGCCTGCTGTCGCTAGACTTGGTGAAGAGGAAGGAAGGTAGTGCATCCATGATGCCTCAGAATACAATCTTACAAATTTTAGAACCACTTTTTAAAAAAGTTGGATAAATGCAAAAGTTGGACGTTCCACGAATGTTCGCAATCTAATCAGACATTTGAATGTTTGTTACCTCTCACTGTTTGTAACAAAACCAGTGAACATTATATTTTAACTATTACGTGCCAAGCGGGCATAAGCTAGTAACTTATAAGTAAAACTATGTTTAATAAATTTATCTTGTTACAGGCACCATCCAGCTCTAAGCTCCGCGTGCCGCTGCAGATCAAGGTGCCGTACCAAATGGTAATGGCGATGGACAACGGCGAGCGGACAGCCGTTACTTACGACCCGCAATCGCAGCAGATCTCTTAGGTTAACTTAACCATTATGTACCGGCACCGGGTTAACTTAACGATTATGTACCGGAACCGGCAGCTTTATTGTCAAGTGACCTGGTAATCGACATCTACTTCATTTTTGACATTTGAAACCTAGCCTGGACACTTAGTCTAAGATCCGGCTGCAGAATTAGTGCATTCATCGAGTATGAGCTAAAAACCAAATTTTTACGCATATTTGTGATAAGAAGATTATTATATCTACTAGGTTGCCTATCAAAATGTGAATATTATATCTACTAGGTTGCCTATCAAAATGTGGCCGCTAGTTGTTGTTAGATGATATTTCGGAAAAAAAAATCAATTCTTTTTTAAATAAAATATCGTCCACTTCACGGCCATATATAAAGACTCTGAAAAATCACGGTTGCCGTTATTCCATGCATATCCATATTCCATGTATATCCATATTCCATGTATATATGCCATATAATAATCTCCTTATCACAAACATGCTTAAAAATTTGGTTTTTAGCTCATACTCGATGACACAGTGAACAAATTGTCATTTTAAACGCTCGACTAAAAGTGTGAAGCCTTTAAGCCAGTTTCCACCAAAGCCAAACTGAGAAACAATCTCTCAGGACATCATCATCATATATCAGCCGATCGACGTCAACTGCTGGACATAGGCCTACCCTAAAGATGCCCACAATGACCAATTTTGTGCCCGCAGCGATTTCCCACGACCTTCACTAGACTACGACTTCGACCTAGTGAAGGTCTTCTCAGATCCTCAATCCTCATCCTCAACAGCCTGTATTGGTCCACTGCTGGACGCAGGCCTCCCCTGATAAACGCCTTATTGGCTTCTATCTTTTGGGCGATAATGCCCATGATCTTCACGCTGGGCATGCGGATTGGGGATCGTAGTTCGGTGGTAAAATTGTTCGCCCCTAGTGGATATCCCTTAGCCGCTTCTTACGACACCCGCGGGAAGAGTTGGGGTGGTGCAAATTCTAAGCGGGCACCACACAGTCAGTATTTTCTCAGATATATTTTACAAATTGTATTTTAATGCATTTCAAATGTGTAAAAATATAACATGAATTTAGATGGACAGACTATTAACCGAACAACTTTCCAGATATGTTTGCAATTTGTATGTAAAATGCATTTTAATTTAGGATCATTCCTTCCACCTAGAACTATTTTCAACTGGAAACCTTATCCCTCATAAGACTTTATTTTAAATTTATGTGATTCCTCGTTATTTATTTTTCTCATTTGTAATTTCAATACAATTGGGTAAAGACATGTAAATTGATTTTATCAATAAATTGTATTTATGTATTTCCAAAATTGAGACAATCTGAAATTTCTATTCGGGATAGGTTAAATAAAATGCAGCTATAGATACTGAAGTATGAGATAAATCCAAGTCCATTCTCAGTAGACAATGTGTACAGTTACCAAATATCTATATGGTATCCGTAAAAATCTAATGCTACTGCATAATAATTTTGACTTGTAAGAAATCATCGTAATTCGGCATTGTTCCATAAAATCCAGTTTCCTCTTTACTGAACTGGTTACCTTGCCCATGTTTTTGTACAAGTGTAATACTTTAAAATACACATAATCATAATAACTTATCTTATCATATTATAATAGTTTGCTTTTTACGAATTTATCTTACATGATCTTCATTGTAAATAGTATTTTAACGATCTCAAGTGTATTTTGTAACAATAATATTATTTTAAGGCTTTCTTTACAATTTACGCAGATTTACAAAACAATAATAAATATGAAATTGCTGTAAATATTAGTTTGAAAATTTACTGAGACTTGTCTTGATCATGCTGAAAACCATTCCCGTTAAATTTTAATCTTAAAGGGGTCCAAAAACTGTCCCTATAAAATAATACGGGCGTGTATGAACATATCTAGCGTTTTTTGTATGGATAATGGTATATAGCATTTTTTTTTAGTATAATTATTAATTGTAAGAACAACTATGTTAACAGTTTGTATTAAGTACATAGACAGTCATTTTTACTCTTGGGCATCTTGAAATAAGTTTAAGATATAAGGGTTCACATAATTGTGCCATGCGAGTGGATATTTTAATGTTTTTGACGTGACAACGTCTTATAATTCGATAGAGCCGGCTGCACGCACGAAAAAACATGACGTCATGCGGCGTTACCTCGCTCATGACGTCATGCGTTACCTCGCTCTGAGGCGTTCCATGTAAGGCTTGAAATGCAAGCGAGAGCGCTCGACATCCGTCTCTCTCCTACTTGAGTGAGCGATGCGTCTGCGTGGACAGCTGCTATACTATAGTACATTTACATGTTTTGATCGAGTATCAAATGCTACCATTCCATCAGTATTTTCTTAAGACGTTGTCACGTTCAACTATCGTCAGTAAACCGACTTTACAGACAACCAATTTTTTCATTTACTTTTTACAACAAATTTTACGTTTTTCATAAATTTAGCTCAGTTTCTTTATTCTGCACGTCTTATAGAATCATTGTGAATGTATTGCTATTTAAATTATTGAGATTAAAGAATTTCTTGAGCTTTTTAAGGCAAGATAAATTAAATGTATGCGAGTTGACCAAAAATGTATGTATAGGATGTCCGTTATATTATGTTTCTGAAAATACGCCGATGTAAAGTACAACCTTTGATCTCACTTGTGTTTGAGCCACCTGTATCGAGTTAAGGTGTTACTTACTTCTACCAAAAAATAATTGTCTAATATTAAAATTCTTAGGGGTTTGTGAAGTTCCTCGTTTTGAAGTTTTCGTATTTTAAGATATTGTGATTTTATTGTAAGTCCATAAAGTAAGTAACAAAGGTACAAAATTAATAAAAGTATTTTGCACACTTAATCTTGACTCTTTTTTTGTAACATTTTAAAAACCTACTTGTCATTAAGTAAAAAACGTTAGGATTTAATAAAAATCTTTATTTTCATAAGTTTGTAATATAGTTAGCTTTCAACAAATCGTCAAAAAGGCGTTATTTCACCTACGTTACTTAAATTATGAATAATATCGGAACTATTGAATTATTAATCTAGGAAACATCTAGGTATAGTATATGGTCGGCAGCTAAGAATAATTTTAATATGCCATAGTATTTTAAAGAAAGTAGGCAACTTTGTCGACATCTATTCGAGTCTATATTTATTAACTTACTATTAAAAATATCTAAGGCAGTACATTAAAAGTTCAAAAACATCTAATAACATTATTTACTATAAATAGTAAGATCAAGCTTCCTAGATTCGATATTTTTTTATGTCAATGGATAATTATTTAAATAGATCAACCAAATTGCTAGAATATAACAAATTCGTTTAAAAAACCTCTTAATATTAATAACAGCGTTAAACATGAAATAATAAATTTAATTTTGGATCACAATACCAATAATATTTACAGATACCTAACTTACTTATTCAAAAGGAATACTACTATAATCGCCCTTGCAGTCAATTTCATGAACACGACAACTTTATCATAAAGCAAAAGGCAGTCATACCTAATCATGGTGGTCACATCATGAGACTGTGCTACAGGATTGCAACTTTTAGTTTTAATCTGTACCTGTTCAGACTTGGGTACCTACCGGTATTCACTACGAGCGAAAAATTTCGCTCGGTTTGCCCCGCCGCCGCCGGCGCCAGGCATTTTGTATGTACCATAATTATATCCATTAGGCTTTCGCTACCGCTCTGTGGATCAACTACCGCGTAGATCTGAAAAGGCTTTTAGCCTCCTGGTGGCTGTACCACTGCAAGGGCGCGCCGCCGCAGCACTAAGAGCTGTCCAATCTGGTCATAGGTGTTATGGACACTCAACGTATTAAAGTCCTTTTCTATCTTACACTTGATTTTGTACGTGATTCAGCTTTTTGTGTGCATTAGAAACACAAAATGTGCGTTGACATTGTTTAAGGTTATCTCAGTGCGTTCGCGCATACGGATTAACAATCACTCGCGGAATTGTCAGAACTTATTATTCACAGGCACTTTGATGGAGCTTCCAATATTAATACACTGAAACGTCGCACCGACCCTCATGGGCATGTACGTACGCAGCGCACTGCGTTGTTAATCCGTTAATTGTGACGTACTGCCTCTTACCGCTGAAGCAGACTTCGACGGAACAAAAGAACACTCTAGACGTTTTTCATACGAGAGAGACAGAGAGAAGAGACCAAGGCTTTAGAGAGTTCGGTGTGTAGAGTCCTTAACGTACCAACCCATTTGTGCTGTCTTCCATGCTCAGAGCAGAAAAGAAACTCAACAAGTTTATTTATTCAATATTAGACGAGCATCCTGGTGCTATATCACACAGTGTTGAGTTTATGGTCATTGCGTCAGTTTTTATGAGTTTAGTAATGTTGTCTCGTAACCAGTTGTGGTTTGACTGTACCGCGCGGAACTTGAACATTATGTTGAGTTGACTCTAGAAGTCTTTACTGGCGATGATCCTAACGACCTCGCTCTTGGCCTCGCGTCAGGAGGGCGCAGGCTCGGGCTCCGCGGCGGCCACCGGAACGCCTTGCTGAGACATCTCGGCCTTGACGCGCCGCGCTATGTGGGCCCGCGTGTGCTTGCGAAGGTGGTCTTTGCGGTAGAAACCTGCGAACAATGTTATCCTTTAGGAAGGGGTTAAGGGGTAGTGATTATAAGAAATTTGTGGAATTAATATTGTCAGCCAACATCTTGATTTTTAACTACCGGCACTGACGTATAAGAGATATGGTATTTTTTATAGGTATTTGATTGTTTTGCACTTGAAATGACAGCCTGTTTTTAACCCCCGACGCAAAAAGAGAGGGGTGTTCTAAGTTTAACGATTTTTTTTCTTTGAAGGGAGACTTGAACAAGTGTTTTCTTATAGCTACAAGTACGGTCTGCGTTTCATAAAAACTGGCGCAGCCGTTCTAATCGGTACCTTATCTACCCATTTTCGTAAAATCGTTTGTGTTTTCGATTTTTTCTTAATTAGCTTGTTATTCACCAAAATGGTGGAATAGGATTATTTGCCTTGGATTATGCAACCAAGAAATAATTTTTTGAAACAATCATACATATTCACCTAAAACAGCCGGGCTTCTGATAATTTTAGATATCGCATACTTAGACTTTGTCCTAAACCTTTTCTTTCTGCGTACCTACAATCCTTTAAGGTGCTTCCTTTTTCCTTTTGTAATAATATCTTGTGTATTAAATGTAGAGTACTATTTAAATTTAGTAAATCACGACATGAAGTGTAGGTCTAAGTACTATAATATAGTAATTAGACCTACACTTCTGACCAATAGGACGACTTTATGTTTCCACAGAGACCTGAAGATATGGCTAGTTTAAGTGCCGCGTGACGTCACACCTTGCGACACTTAATAGCAAGGTGTGACGTCACCGGCTCCCATACAAAAAACACTATATTTGGCTATTCTTGCTATGTTTGTCGAGGCTGTATGTAGCTAATACGGCGGAAATAAATGAAATACTAAACTACAAGCTAACCTTTCCCGCACTCGTTGCAAATATGCCTCTTCTCCCCGGAGTGGATCACGAAATGCAGCGTCAGTTGTTCTTTACGTTTGAACGCCTTGAGGCAGACTGTGCATACATGTGGACGCGCCGGGTTGTGCGATTGCTTGTGGCGGGTGAGGTGGTCCTTGCGCTTCAAAGCAGCGTTGCAAATGTCGCAAATAAACCTGGGGGCGAAATTATAGCCTTTGATTTTTCTCCTGGTACATAGCGGTGGCTAAAGGGGCCAAAACTTGGCCACGTATGTCCTTTAGCCACTATTGATAAGGCAAAAGTTTTACCAAACGTCCTGCTCCGGTACTTCAAGGAGTGGGGCTGGTTAGGGCCTGTTTAGGCAGGGGGCTATCGCACAATACACTCTCGTGCGAGATGTCAATGCAGATGTCAGTTCCCCACTTAGAATTAGAAGGCAAAAGTTTGTAAAGACGACGTGTGTTTGTGCGTGATTAACGCTAAAACTAAAACTACTCGGCTGAAATTCTGCGCAAATGTATAGTTCTGGATTTGAAAGATAATGACAAGTTTTACCTAGTAAAATGTTGGAAAAGCCGCGGAGAGAAGCCAGTTTATATTACAGGGTGTTTCAATGCAATAAGTATGAGAGGATCCAATAAAGTGAGCAGGCTAATTCTGCATGACGCCAGTCGGGCCACGGAGATTTTAAATGTTCCCGTGGTTCGGCGCAAATGGCGAGAGAGGAATACCGGAGAAGTTTTTAGTGGGTGTTACGTCCTTCTCAGGGCTTCGAGTCCCACATAATTCTGGTCCTCCAAAGCAGTTTATTCGAGAAATGAAAACCTTCTTACATTTTTCTGGAGAGTAGATTGTCAGTAATGAAGGGTTTGATTTGGATGTGCATACCTCCTCTCCCTGGTGTGTCCCACAAGATGCTGCTCCAGCATTTCGCGGTCCGGATACGCCATGTGGCATTCCGGACAGCAGTACAGTATGCTGCCATCTGCGGACAAACCTACATTTATAGTCACTGGACGTTCTGATTGGTCCCGTGTTTGAGGTGAGCCCCGCCTCAGTGAGAACGCACCCTTAGGCGTGTCTTCGTCTACCTTAAAGTTGTCGCAGAACAAAGCGGACTGCTAAAGTACAGTACAAAAATGTGCATTTAAATATGGGGTTTTACAAGTTACATTAAGATGCATAACAGATTGACGGCATCAGATAAGAGACAGCTCTCGGGCCACTCGGCGCGTAGGTAGATACCACTACCACTACCACCAGAGCAAATACAGGGTACCACAGACCGCGCGAAACCGAAATCCAAGCGAAATTCATCGCTACCGCTGATTTGCGGTAGCGATGAATTTCGCTGAATGATCCTAATACGGCAATTTTTTTACCAAAAGTCCTGCTCCGGTACTTCAAGGAGTTGAACTGGTTAGGGCCTGTTAGGCAGCATTGACAAAGCACAATACACTCTCATGTGAGATGTCAGAATATCTTAAGATACATTTTACAGTGACAAAGTGGCTCCCCCAAGCTAGTGTGTCCAACGAGTGGCCCACGAGCTGTCTGTCATCTGATGCCGTCAATGTTTCGAGTTCTAAAGACTATATATTATTTATTTATTGAGAGAATAACATTATTACAGGTTTTTTTATTAAGCCCTAAGAAATTAGAATGCACATCTTTGTGATATGCTGTAGCAGTGCACCTCTGATCTGTGACCACATTTACGTCTCAGGATTCTTACCTACGTAGCCATAATAATAAATAATGCCGGACAATTCACACAGCCATGTGTTGCACTTAGCTTAGAATTTGTCCCCAACCCTTCCCGCGGGTGTCATAGACTATGGGATATCCAGAGGGGGTGGACAGCAGCGTCTAAAGCAGAATACATCAGATCCACCACCGAGCGATCTCCAAGCTGCTTGACCAGCTTGGGGATTGTGCATAATGAGTCCCCGGAATGAGAGCCATTAGGGGAGGGACTGTCTACTGTTGGAGTCCTAGCAATGGAATACCATTGCTAGGACTCCAGCAGTAGACAGTAGAAATACGATACTTGCTCACCTCATCAGTCTATATGGTCAACTGCTGGATTCAGGCCTCCCCCTGATTTAAGCGCCTTATTGAACATGCGGGTTGGGGATCGCAGTTCGGTGGTAGAATAGTTCTGCAGGGGGCGCTGCTGCCCCTTGGTAGATACTTACTCACTAACTGACGACAATCTTCTAGCGATACGCTGGTGCATTGCTCCTTACCTTGGGCAAAGAAATAGAATAACATATTTTTGTCTACGGTACCTATAACCAAGGGGCAGCGGAATGTGACTAACCCTACCAAGACTTCATCATCATCAGTCTATCCTGGCCCACTGCTGGACGATGGCCTCCCCTTATAAGCGTCACATCAAGGTCACATGGGGAAGGCTATAGCTATGTATCAAGCGATCCTATGCGTAATTTCCTGAAGAGATTGGGATGTTATTTTGCACGCACGAAGATCTAGACCAGGAATTACATAAAGGTTTCTTTTTATCGCAGAGAAAACGTGTGAAAAGCCACGGGCAGAAGCTAGTTAATCATATTCAGTGCTCAAAATCTAAATGGCATTTCGGTTCTCATCATATTAATAGCAAACGAAATTTCACTGATGAGCATAGGTTTTCCCGTACGACCGGAAAACGTAAACCGAAGTTTCCGATTCGTTTTCTTGCAAAACCTACTCTTACCTCTTTCTACGATAGCATTTGGCACAAAAACTAATCAGTAACTTCGATTTTCGTTGTTACGAGTATGAATCCTGATTCCTGAACCGCCATCCATCCACTGAAATTCTAAAAGGCCAGGTCACACACCATTCCTGCTGTTTCAGCATTTCAGAATTCGTGCAGAACTATTTCAACTACCAGCAGAGAGTGGAAAAATAAACCATCTTGAAGTTAAATAAAAGAAAATACCCAGAGCAGTTGTAAGTCGGATCTCGCCAGGCCTGAGCCGCACACTGTCCTTGCTGCTGCTGCTGCTGCTGCTGCTACATTTCTTCTTCTTCTTCTTGATCACACCTGGCTTGTTGGCGGCGTTGGAGTTGGAGGAAGGAGGAGGTGGGTTCAGGATGGTGGCTTGATGGACCACCACAGTCTGTGCCTGTGGTACCTGTATGTCATGACATGAATCATGAATCATTTGACGAACTCAGGCGGTTGTTGTGGGTTCGATTCCCAGCTGGGGACAGATATTTGTTCGGGGTGTTCCGGGTGATTTTTGTATAATCCTAGTAATATTATAAAGGCGAAAGTATATGCCATTGTGAAGATGTTTGGCCGAAGATAACGCGAAAACTACTGAATGGAACGGACTGAAATTTTGCACACATAAAGATCTGGACCTGAATTAACATATAGGCTACAAAAAACGCTTGCGAAGCTGCGGGTAAAAGTTGTGAAAAATATATAAAAATACGCTGGTATTCCCGCTTTGGGGTAGACGATGTTGTCGTGTCAGCAAATGAAAGGGCGACAGGCATTTCTTTAACACCTTCACCAAAACGCAGATGTCTTCCTACAACCGAGTCTGGGCAGTGAATGCGATATATTAAACGGACCTGTGTGATCGTAGTAACGGGTATTACATTAGGGTTGACCGCCACTATGGTCTGCTCTTCGCGCTTGCCCTCAGGCGGCGCGTATTTCAACAGCTGGTGGAGAGGCAGCGGCAACGCTGAGAGGTATTCCGTTACTCCGTTGCCGGTCAGCGTCTGCCAGGTGGCCGCATCTGATACGTCTCCTATGCCTGAGAACAATATCGAATCATTAATATTATAATTTGTAAAAGCTGGCGCGAATATCTTTAATTTTTCGTACAATCCACGCTGACGTCACAAATCTAAGCCTCCAGTATACGAGAACCAAAATTGTGCCAAAAGGAAATCGCCTTTCTTCGCTTTTAAAATCAATTTTCAAAAGCTGGCGCTGGCGCATGCCGTTCTTTTTTATTTCGATCGTTATGAAAGGGACACCAACATTTTTAGTGCTGTCAAATTAATTTATTTTAGTTTTGGCGAAATCTGATTTGACACCATGTCAGGGAAATTTCAGTTATAAGCTAAAGTACCTATAGAAGAAGGAGAAGGCTTAGAAGATCATTCAAAGCCTTCTTGAACGTCGAAGACACGAAACAGATGTAGCCAGAAATATCTTGCGACAAAAGTCTCAATTTCCAGTTCTTATTTCTAGGTTACGTACGTTCGTGCGCGTGAAAACACTGATACAGTTGTATGCTGATCAAATCCATATTAAATCACTCGTAGATTCGTTTTTGACTACAAAATCAAGAAAATTATTGAATGACAAATTTTCTTTGCTGTAACAGCAGCGTCTTCTTCTTATATATAAAATTCTCGTGTCACAATGTTCGTTCCCGTACTCCTCCGAAACGGCTTGACCGATTCTCATGAAATTTTGTGAGCATATTGAGTACCTAGGTCTGAGAATCGGCTACTATCTATTTTTCATACCCCTTAGTGGAAACATAAATTTCCACGCGGGCGTAGCCGCGGGGCGCAGCTAGTTTTACTATATTAGGTACCTAAAGTTAAATCGTAGATGTCCCTTACTGATAAACTCCTGGTTCCGGTCCTGCCTGCCGTCGTTCTTGAAGGCGCGCGCGATTGCGGCCGCGTCCTTTGGCTCGTGCAGCACCACCAGCAACTGCTGGCCTTGCTGGAGAGGTTGAGCTACTGGAAATATAAACATATCTGTTAGCTAGCGGCGTCAGCTGTAACAGAGTTACTTTCATATTTATAATAGAATAGCTTTTGCCTGCAGATTCACATGCGTTTTTCCTGGATAACAAGGAGCCAATATTCTAATACGTCTAGACCTACATCTATGCAAAATTTTAGCGCCATCCGTTGAGTCGTTTTGGCGTGAAGAGGTAATTTCGCATTCATAGGTGATACCTACTGCTGTCGAGCAGCTTGGTCATCACGGATTATCGTGTACTAGGGCCGCCGGTCGGATATCTCGCCACGCTAGCCTTAACGACATCACCCGCCGGGCCTTCGTCACCGCTAACGTACCTACCAGCTATTTCTCGAACCGAATGGTCTGTTGCGTGACGAGATGGTTGGTAAGAGGCCCGACGGTATGACACTAGTCGTTAGGTTATTTTTTGGTGTTATTTATGCTTGATTTCTCCTTTTTGGATTTGTTTGTTTATTGCTATTCTGCAAATTAGCGTCTGTAACGTTGTGTTTTATTGTAAATAATGTTTCTATTATTGGCATCTCGATACCCTACGTAGCTATTTATGTCAATTTTAAGAAAATTGTGTACTGTTTGTGCTTTTTAGGGTTTCGAAACCCTTATGGTCTCGCTTTGTCTGTCCTTTTTTCCCTCCTTAATAACTCAGCAACTACCGCAGCTATCAACTTGAAATCTATATATATTAAAATGAAACCCGTTTTCCTTGGTCACGGCATCACGCGTGAACGGCTGGACCGATTTCGCTAATTCTTTCTTTGTTGTGTTTGTTATTGTCAGGAGGTTCTTATGAAAGAAAAAAATAAAAAAGGTGGAAACACAAATTTCCACGGGGGCGAAGCCGCGGGGCGCAGCTAGTTTAAAATAAAAATAAGTACATTTCGTGCGCCTGTACCGATTTTAAGAAAAAAAAATGAAAAATGTAAATTAATATTTTCCATACAAATTGAGATGTCGAAATTTTTAAAGATAGCTACAGGGTCATGTGGGGTATCAAATGAAACGTATCAGTTTGTAGTACATTTCAAAATAGTTTTAGAAATTTCTGTAGGATGATACTTTTCGAAATATTTTGAAAGAAGACGAAAAAATACCCATTCCGGTCGGTCTTCTACAGGCTCCCACCACTCCGGGTCAAAAGCTACCAGATCGTCCCGCCACCTGTTACGTGGCCGACCCCGTCGTCGCCTCCCATCTTCTGGCTGTCAGGGAAATCGTTATAGCATGGGCCCAGCTCTCCGGGTGCATACGACTGACGTGGCCGGCCCAATCCCACTTTGACCTGGTGGCCTTTTCCCCTACATCGGCAATGCCTGTTAGTGAACGTAGCATTATGTTGGGCACTCGGTCAATCCGTTTGAAGCCTAGAATGCTTCTCTCCATCTGTTCCATCTGTTTGTGCCAAAATAAAATAGAATATTAAAATAATATGGTTTCACCTGAACTGCCTGACAATTTGGGACACCTTGCATTGCAGACACGCGCGGTATTAAATGAGGTTGGATGTAGTTCACTATCCCTACGGCAAGTACTATAAAAACAAAAAAAAACGACGGCTAAGACAGACAAAGGCTCATTTTAGGAAGCTTACTATGATGTTGTTAAAAGCGATGACAAACAATTGAACGGCGGGCGATAGGAAATGTGTGAAACTAACCTTGATGTTGCTGCATCATTGTAGCCATCAAATCATGATGCAGCTCCTGACTGAACTCCCGCTTATCCATTCTCTGTTCCTTCATCTGGTGCATCGTCTCAGCCTGCACGTAGCTCGTCTGTCCGTACGCGATGTTATTCAGCGTAGACGACGAGAACGCCTGGTACTTGACTCCAGTAGCGTTTACGAACCCGCTGTCCACTTCGACACACTTCCCCATATCTTTCTCGAAGGAGATTTCGAAGGAAGGTAGCTTCTTGCGATGGTACTGGCCGACTTGCAGAGGCGCGAGCCCCGCCAGCGAGACCGTTCCCGGCTGCGCGCCGCTGACCACCACGACGCTCTCAGCCTGGCGGTACTTGACGCCTTCCACGGTGAGCTGGCCCGAGCCCGGGCTGATAGCGAACTGCAGGTTGTTCCCCGCAGCACCGTTGTGGTACCGCGTCTCCTGCACGACGCCACCGACGCCCGCATTGTGGTCGTAGCCCAGCTTTGCCGCGAACTGGTGGATGGTAGGCAGCGCGTTTGCCGACGGGACGTGCCCGTTGAACTGCGCGAAGTTCATCTCCGATCAGACCTGAAACCGCGGGAAACATTGCAATCGCGACGCCGGCTCGGACATGAATGCAGCAGGCAGTGGAAAGGCGCGGCCCAGGCAGGAGGTCTCAACCCCCGCCATTGCCTCACCCCAGTCGTTGTAACGCTTTATTTTTCCCGGCCCGTCCCACACCATCGATGCGGGTGAGGGCTCCGAGCGGACGGTGCTCGCGATCAACTGACAGGGAAGGTGGTTACCTTAGTGAGCTCGACACTGTGGGTTTTCATAGCGTTTTTAATTGTTCTTTGTGGCTGAATTGGGATTGTGGAGGGTTATTGGGGTGCGCGGCTGTAATGCGCAGTGGGGAGGCGGCTGCGCGCTGGCGCCCGCCGACGAGGGCGGGGGTGCGCGGAGGATGAGACTCGGCCGCCCAACGCCGCGGAGAGCGTACGTTGTTGGTGTGGGCACTGCATTTACTACGAAAGCCTACTGGCACTTCTATCCAAAGTTCAATGTCCTCTAGCCTTGGTTTAAATAATTTCCTAACTAACTAAGTCACGTTAATCGTGGCTCGCTGAAGATTTAAGTAGGTATTAACGTAATTAGGTGGTTGAAAAGGTTATAATTTGATTGTTTGGAAAAACCTAAAAACAGACTCTAAAAGAACTGTAAATACGCAGTTTTTTGTATCGCGGGACAAGTAGGTAGGTACTTTCGGGAATAAAAAAATTATGTAACCATCTCGAGATCATTCTCTATACAGTAGCAAAAGAATCATAAAAATCGGTCCACATAAAAAACATACGAAGAACCACCTCCTTTTTTGAAACCGGTTGAAAATAAAATTAGTGTACCTACATAACCAAAGACACAAAATAACCAATTTCGCTACCTACCGATATCTTCAGTTAGTGGTGCCGCGCCGGTTGTCGGCTCTGGTCGCCGGCTTTCATTATGAATATCCTGAAACCAGCTGTAGTAATACCTAGCCACCGTAACAGGGCAGAGCGAGGTGGTGTGAGGCACCCTTTTTACCTTGGGTGGTGTGAAGCCCATCCTTCAATGATACCTTCACTTCAACACACATCATTGTGGTTACGGTCTGTGTTCTATTTATAGGGTACCGTAGGCAAACGAAACCAAGAGCTCTGTTGTCAATCTATCTATTGATTTTGATGTTTCGTTGGTAATTTATAAGACTTTTCAATTCAGATATAGCAAAAATTGGGCCCTTTTCGTAAACTTACCTACATTTACGTAAGCTATGATGCGCTATGATCATGTATGACCCATAGATATCATCATCATCATCAGCCTATATTAGTCCACTGCTGGACTTAGGCCTCCCCTAATGAGCGCCATAGCGCCCTGTCTTCAGCTTGCCGCATCCAGCATCTGCCTGCAGTCTTTCGCAGATCATCATCCCACCTGGCCGGAGGGCGTCCTACACTACGTTTGCCGAGTCGTGGTCTCCACTCAAGAACACGTTTACCCCAGCGGTTGTCGGTTCTTCGCGAGATATGGCCGGCCCACTGCCACTTCAGCTTGCTAATTCTTTGAGATATGTCGATAACTTTGGTTCTCTGTCGGATGTACCTACTCGTTACGAATTCTATCCTTCAAAGAGACTCCGAGCCATAGATATATCGTCTTGCTAAGTCAAGAGCTGCAAAATGCTTGGCATCTCAGTCAGGATATTATAGCAAAATTTAAATTTACTCTGTCCGAGTGTCGGTGTTTTATTGTCGTCGTAGTAATATTACCTACCACTCCCACGCAACGGAACCCAATCAGTGTCCGATCCCGACACACCCTTCGCACTAAATTATTTGCTTTTGCTTACTGCAGGGGTGTACCTATTCAGAAACTCCGTTTCAGTCTTCGAAACAGAATCTGACAGATTCGCGCGAAATTCGTGTCCGTCAAGTTAGCAACCCCGCCATGGAATTTGGTGGTTTCAACGATGCCAATAAAAGTGTCCTGAAATAGTGCCCTCGATGTCCTAAGTATAATAAATAGTGCCCCAGTAGGTAGTACTTCAGGAGATATTTAGGTATTTCAATGTGGCTGCTATCTTGACGTCAAGCTGGCAGCCCCGCTGATTTCAACGAATCTATAGCGAGATATGAATCATGAACTATGCCAGTTAACTGTGCCTTGAGGTATCTACACTTGCGACCTTTATACTGGAATCGCTTCAAGGGTTGTTCAAGACTAATTTTTACAATTTCTTTGCAGTGAACTATGAGTTAAGTTATGTTTTCCCTTACGCAGGATTTATTGGCGACGATAAATTTTGATTTAATGCACGATAATGTCCGCTGCCACACCGCAGCAGTGACTAGACAGTACCGATAGACGTCTTCCATGTCGACATTCCCACACTAGACTGGCCAACCCTTATTCCTGACTTGAACCCAATCTGGCATATGTGGGACGAGCTAAAACAGCGGATACGAGGGAGAAATCCAGCTCATCCAGCTCCGGCGCCGATAGAAGCCGATAGATGCAACTTCGACCTATTGCAATAATTCCCAAAATTTAGGTGGCCAATTCAATTAATTTTAAATCTTCTTGATATCACTTGAAAGGTAACAAAATTATCTTTCAAATGATAATTATACCACAATCTATAGTTCATTGTACATAAATTGTTTTGATCAACTCTCGATGAAGGGATTCCATTTTAAAGCTCGCAAGTGTAGTTCTCCTGCAAAGCTCAGAAATAGACCTCCTGCGGTTTAAGAGATATTTGACTCTGGACATCAGGTTCAGAGTCAAATATAGGAGGTCTATTTCTGAGCTTTTTGCGGTTTTTAATTTCTAAGTTCTGCAAGGAAAACGACTACAAAAAAGTAGATTTCTACAAATCGTGGACCATTTTCTATGATGGTCTCATAGAAAATGGTCCACAATGGTGTTACAATAAAGGATCATGAATCATGAAGCTTTTGGTAGGTAATTATGTTGATTTAAGTAGTAAAATTAAATCTCTAAAATTAGAATTTAATTTACTGTAAAAATGGCGCTGAATAGTTTTTAATTTTAAATGGGTTCATAGAAAATGTTTTACGATTTTCGGGAAACCATTTTTCCGCTATTCTTATTCCTTGTAGAACACAGAAAATATTAAAAAATTGGTTGTCTGTAAAGTCGGTTTACTGACGATAGTTGAACGTGACAACGCAGACGCATCGCTCGCTCAAGTAGGAGAGAGACGGCTGTCGAGCGCTCTCGCTTGCACTTCAAGCCTTACATGGAACGGCTCAGAGCGAGGTAACGCCGCATGACGTCATAGCGAGGTAACGCCGCATGACGTCATGTTTTTTCGTGCGTGCAGCCGGCTCTATCGAATTATAAGACGTTGTCACGTCAAAAACGCTAAAATATTCGAATTTCGCGCGCATCTGCGTCAGATTCCATGTCGATTTTATTGTTTTTTGTTTCTCGATTAAAATAACTCCGATGAAAAAACTTCTCACTCGACGATCGAACTACACTTGCGAGCTTTAAAATGGAATCGCTTTCATCGCGAGTTGATCAAAACAATTTTTTTACAATTTATGTACAATGAACTATAGATTGTGGTATATCATTTGAAAGGTAATTTTGTTACCTTTCAAGTGATATCAAGAAGATTTAAAATTAATTAAATTGGCTACCTAAATTTTGGGAATTATTGCAATAGGTCGAAGTTGCATCTATCGGCTACTATCGGCGCCGCCGGAGCTGGATGAGCTGGATTTCTCCCTCGTATCCGCTGTTTTAGCTCGTCCCACATATGCCAGATTGGGTTCAAGTCAGGAATAAGGGCTGGCCAGTCTAGTGTGGGAATGCCGACATGGAAGACGTCTGTCGGTACTGTCTAGTCACTGCTGCGGTGTGGCAGCGGACATTATCGTGCATTAAATCAAAATTTATCGTCGCCAATAAATCCTGCTTATGGGAAAACATAACTTAACTCATAGTTCACTGCAAAGAAATTGTAAAAATTAGTCTTGAACAACCATTGAAGCGATTCCAGTTTAAAGCTCGCAAGTGTAGTTAATCGAATGAAAAAAAAAACTTCGTAGTTCGATGATTGAACTAACGAATCGAACTAGTGAGAACAAACGGTCGAATGCACGGAAACTGAGTGTGCAACACACGGTGTGTTTATCACAAATTGCTCTCTAACTTGTCGTATGCAAGCCCAGAGCTCATGCGAATCACAACTATAAAAACGTTAATTATGGTAGGTACTAGTAATCAAAAGATAAATATTTTCAAAAATCTGTGTTTATTTTTAATCTCAATAGACCGATACTAATAAGTTAAAATCTTCATACAAAAGTTTCCTTAAACCTAACTAACCTATTCCGCACTAACTATAATACTAGCAACTATAATTTCGAAAATAGGTACAAAAATATCAATATCTACCTCAATTTTTGACAATTTATAAGCTAATCTTAAATAACAAGAGCGAAATACCACAAAAATTAAACAAACCAACCTAAAAATTAGACCTTTTGTTAGGTACTTAAACTAATTTAAAATATGCCACGATTTTGATGTGTCATTTCATTTCCCTTAAGATAAAGGCATTTCACTGTTAACTTACACATCAAGGAGCTAACTAATAAAATTCACTATGTGCATAAAATATTATTTTAGTTACTTATAATTATAACTAAGGGCACAAAATATACAATAAAGAAAATTCTACATAAGTATATATCGGAGCACCTTGATACTTATATTAGCACACTACGCGGGACACTTCAATTAGGAATCTAATCCCAGGATCAAAGTAATAGATAAATAGTACAAAACATGTTATCTTATCCATTATATTATCCTGGCTTCTATTACAATACTTTATTAATTAAAGGTTAGTAATCTTTATTTGAGCAAGGGGCTCAAATAAAGATTCATACTAATAGAACCCCGATATGTTTCTCAGTTAAATTTTAACTAACATAACCTAATTAAAAGATTTATCATACGAGACTAAAAAGTCCTACGTTAAAGCTGACATTCTTAATACCTACGCTGTAGAACGCGCCATGCAATTTTTCACTCGAAAACGAGCACCATATAAATCTATCTAACCATGTGCCATCTTAAGCCACAAGTTATATTTGAAGTGTTTGACCTCTATCTCGCTTAAGAAAGTGAGATGGGAGGTCAAACGCTTTACCAATTACAATTTCAAAAAATATACACTATATTAAACAAAGCCGCATTTAAAACTCATTTATACACTGCAACGCATGCAAAAAATGTACCAAAAATAAAACGTGCCTAAACAGCTACTTTTAAAAATGTATTAAAATAATTGCTAGATAGAATATAGATAAATGTAAAATTGTAAAGTATCAATCGTATTTCACTCTGTTTGCCTTATTGTTTAAGAATTATAAATTTTTTGTTATCAATAAAACATTCAATTTAAAGTAATGCATTTAAAAATGATTTATTTTGTCTCCTTTTTATAAAGTTGGGAATACCCTTTATCAGCTCTTTCATTTCTAAATGAATTATTTTTTTGAATATTTGAAGTGAATTTTTTTGAATAGGGATAGCTGCTTTTTTTGATTATTTTTAAGCTCCCGAAATAATACACATATTATGTGTACAGGTACTTTTATAAATAAAGTAGACATACATATCACAATTGTAATGATATTTACAATGAAGTGATGTAAATGTTTACAATGAACACAACAGTATTTATCCAAGGCTTGTGCGTTACTCTACGTTTATGATTAATTATCTAAATTTTACTTACTATGTTATACCATGCTTTTCAGGTAGTAAGTTCTCAGGCAAATTTTTACCTTAAAATTAATTTTTTCTTTCTTTTATCAATGGAGTCAACCACCCACTCGGAAGTCAATTGGCGAAGAATAGGCATACGCTAGGATAACAAGAGATAGCTTTACTCCTAAATCAAGACTATTAAAAACGTTTCAGTAGAAGATGTCAGGTTATTTTACTGTACTGAAAACAGTTATCCAGCTTTTTGTCGCTTAAAGTCTTTCGTCATTCTACTTAGACAATGTTTAGTATTTTACATACTGATATCTTACTTTATTTTGTATTTTAAATATTTAAAAGTCAACAATGATATGTTGTAAATATAACTCAGTAAAATATTGAAGTAATCTGCTTATAATCTGATATCTGGATAAATATTTCGTCTATACATGCTACATTAGGCTTCCACGACAACAGAATCACACTTTGATTCACGGTCATAGTTTAGGCGATTCGTACTTTTTGCCGACAAAAATGGGCGACAGGTTTTTATGTTACAGATTCGTTTTGAATTGATTCTTATCTCTATCTTTATAGCCACGGATGCTGCTGAACGGATTGTGATGTGTTGGATTTTTTTTGGAAATCTTCTATGACGCAGTCAGGACTGTTTCTATAGGTACTAGAGCTGAGCAACATAGGTTAGTGTTATATGTCTAACCCAACTAATAGGATGGATCGTTACGTATGAAGCCAGCCTTAGGGCCTTTGTCCACACACGTTTTTTTTGTCACCGTGAAAATCTACGGTTAATTCGCCGTGTGGAGGCACCGTCGTCAGTGTGGTATGGATCACTATGGAAGCTTATCGAGTCGACGGCGCTGTGCATAAACACGGCAACTCATCCGTAGGTTTTTACGGCGAAAAAACCGGTCGAGATGTGAGCCACGTAGCTAAGCGGTGGTATTTGTCAAACTTAACCAAAATAGGGTATTTATTTTCTAAGACAGTGCCACTCGGTTGTGGATAAGTTCTTCCGAACATCTCGAGTAGGTAGGTATTTGTATCGGCCGGCTGACTTACTTCGCGAATTTGTCACCGTCACTTACGCCGCCACTCACAATCACCCATTTCGTACACTTCACTCACTCTTCTTTACCATGCATTGCGGGTATGCTTAATCGTAATTTGGCGTGTTTTAAAAAACTATGAACCCACTTCAAATTTATATGGGACCAACATCGGGGTATACCCTTTCCAATAAAAAAAAGAAATATCAAAATCAGAGTACTCTGTAAGAAGTTATGCGTGACACATACTCATTATGTACTACATAAAAAAAATATACGCGTCGACTTGAAAACCTCCGCCGTTTTTCGTCGGTTGAAAATAGTCAAACGTCCATCAGAAAAACTAGTTTTGACGTGCGAATGGAGGAAGCAATGAGCTACGCTCATGCTACGCTCATCTATTGTATATCTCAAATCCGTTCAGCATTTCTATTAGTGGGAGATAAAAGCAACAGTCGCTGCTGACAGCGGCTGTCACGAGTGCTGCGCCAGCAACGCCTCCAGCTGCGCCTGCGTGTCGTGCTGCTGCTGCTGCGTCTGCGCAGCCTCCAGGGACGACACCACGTGCTGGGGGATGTTTATCTGCACGGGGACTGTGCTTGAATTGGTTGGTACCTGCGAATTAAAATAAATAAATAATGCTGGACAATCCACACAGAAACACATAGCCTCAAGCTAAGCAGAGCTCGTGTTTTGGGTACGAGATAACTGATATACTTGATGTAGGATACAATACATTAGATGATAGATATTTTTTATCATACATAGAAAATACCCTGCAAACCCGGAAAATATAGGGCGATTCTGTAGCTTGATTTACTATCTAAAACTCCAGGACAAGAGCGTTTTTCTTAGATTTTTAAGACAATGTAAGGCTTAAAGCGTCCTTGTTACAACTTTATGGGAATTTACTTTCTAGAAATGAAGACGATTCTCATATTAATGCACACACAACAATAACGGATCAATACCAACTCGAGTCGTTCAGTATTCTTTGAATGAAACTCTCTATTGCAACTGTTGGGGTACCATGAATGATAATGATAAGTACTCCAACAGTTTGATCGCAACTAACGTATAAGATTTAAGTTAACATGAAGGTTGAATACGGAAGATAGAAATCACGTTTTACAACAAACATCACGTTTTGTAAGTAGACTAATTTAGGATTTTAGGTGAACTAGATCTGCGGTGTAACCTGACACATTATACAACCCTTTGCACGACTAATGTCCAATTATGAAAAATGATAAGTAGTCTAAAAATGACCACCTTTTGTATGTTAACATATGGCTCTGGGTGCAATTAGTTGGGCGGACTTCGTTAGGAGTAAGTTAATGATGATCTTGGCTTCGCACGCGTTGTTTCTATGGAAACGTTTTCTATCCCATGGGAATATTCTAATATTCAGCTATTCTCGAACCGAATGGTCTGTTGCGTGACGATGGTAAGAGGCCCGACGGTATGACACTAGTCCCATGGGAGTTGGGGAGGCCCATTGTGTGGGACGCTACATGCGTGTCGACGCATGTAGCGCCTTCCTATCTTCCGAGGACATCCGTGAGGGCGGGTGCGGCGGCAGATTTGGCCGAAGATCTCAAGAGGCGCAAATATGCAGGTCTCGACAGAGCCTACACATTTGCTCCCCTTGGAGTCGAGACCCTAGGTCCGTGGGGTACCGAGGCTCTTCGGGTTTTCAAAAAACTATCTGAGCGTCTGGTCGAAGCGACGCGTGACCCGAGAGCTGGTGAATATCTGGCACAGCGTATCAGCATTGCCATACAGCGTGGCAATGCAGCCAGCGTCTTGGGGACGCTTCCGACTGGTGTTGATATGGATCAGTTGAGCTATCTGTAGACTGTTTGCAACAGTCGGCAGTTAGCTCAATTGTTTCAATTGTAAATTCTAGTATAATTTTCTTCATGGGAATTGATTTATGGGATAAAACGTAGCCTATGTTTGATTCCAGGATTAGAATGTCCTGTATGCAAAATTTCCGCCCGATCTGTTCAGTAGTTTTGGCTTAAAAAGGTAAAGGTAGGCATGGTTGGATACAACAAACTGGAGGTGAGGAGAGATGCAGCGCTTGCTCTATATTTGTTTAGAATAATTCGTGGGATAATCGCCAACCCAGGCATTTTAGAGGAAGTGAGGCTAAATGTACCTGATGAGTTTGTGCACCGACGGAGGCGGCCCGCCCTGTTTGCTGTACCAAGAGGAAGGACCAACCTCCTGAATAAGGCACCTATAACGCGTTGCATCCACACACTCAATCTAGTAGCGGAGAGAGTCGACATTTTTAACTGCTCCCTGAGCGAATTTCATAGGACTCTGTTATTTATTCTATGCTATTTTAATAAGATTTGACATTTTGTAATTATTTGACATTATTATATTGATTACCAATTTTTCTTTATTATTATTTTATTAGGTTTGACATTATGTAATTTGAATTTATTAAGTGAATTATTATTATATTGATGTAAAATAATTTGACATTGTATATTGACGAATTTCATATATTATTGTGTAATTTTAGTTTTTAGTACATGTAATTTTAATTTTTTTATTTTAATTTATATAGACTTTTTACACTATTGCATTAGGGGCCCCTGTAAAAATAGTGTAAATATTTTTAATAAATAAATAATAATAATAATAATAAAAAAACAAACATCCTTACATCCATCCATACATCTAGCAGTCGACGGTAACCGTCGACGGGAGCAGTTGCCTTGCCGCCCGTGTATATGAGCCCTAATGAACACTCACTAGCTGTGTGGTGCCAGCTCAGAATTTGCACCACCCCAACTCTTCCCGCGGGTGTCGTAAGAGGCGACTAAGGGAAATCCACCGTGGGCGGGCAGCAGCGCCCCTGCAACAATTCTACCACCGAACTGCGATCCCCAACCCGGATGCCGAGCGTAGGGATAATGGGCATTACCCCCATGAGATAAAAGCCAACAAGGCACTTCTCAGGGGGAGGCCTGCGTCCAGTAGTGGACCAATACAGGCTGTTGAGGTTGAGGGACACTCACGTGTATAGTAATCTCTGGCAGGATGGAGGTGGCGGTGGTGGTGGGCTCAAGCTTGTAGACCTGCGTGTTGCTGCTGGACTGCACCTCGTCGCGCGCGCGTTTCGTTTCGTGCGAGCGCGCGTGTTTGCGGAGGTGGTCTTTTCTGTAGAAACCTGTGGGGGAATTATAGTTTAGGTTTCTACTTCTCACTTCTGTCACGGGGACTATTATAAGTTTGTTCAAGACTACAATGGTGGATGTTCAGGTTCTTATATGGTTCAATGGATGAACCATTGAACCATATAAGAACCTCCAAAGTTTGAATATAGTTTTACACGTCAAATAGTCGGTAGGTTCATAGTACACCTTAATATATACTTAAGTATACATAATAGATGGCACCATTAACAATTAAAATAATAATTAATTAATTATAATATTTCAATGACTAAATTATATTTTCAATAAAAATAATACTTAAACCAATCCATAAAATTCATTACTAATAAATTATAATTTTTTTTTTTTAATAATAATATTAAACTACAATACAATATTATTTCACAATTCCTATTTAATTATTCAATATGCATTGAATTTCCAAACAACTGGTTTATACGAGAGCATAACTCCTATGGAATAATCAGGTCTGACTTCTCAAATGGAATGAGTTACAAATAATAATAATAAATCTATTCTATAGTAATAATATAAAGAGGAAAGATTTAATTGTTTGTTTGTATTGAATAGGATCCGAAACTACTGGACCGATTTGAAAAATTCTTTTACCATTAGAAGCCCACATTATTCCTGATGAATATAGGCTACTTTTTATCGCGGGAAAATGCTTCATTCCTACGGAAAAACGGGTAATAGGACAACGGGTAGTAAGAATGCAGCTAGTAAATAATAATGCTGGACAATCTACACAGTATCATCTAGCCCCAAGTTATAAGTAAAGTAAAATCTTAAACTCAGTTAACTAAACAAGCTTACCTTTCCCGCACTCAGTGCACATTTCAGTCTTGACCCCCGAGTGTATGACGGTATGCAGGTTGAGGTGTTCCCTCCGCTTGAACCCCTTGCGACAGACCCCACACACGTAGGGTCGCTCCGGGTTGTGGCCTAGCTTGTGCCGCTCCAAGTGCTCCTTGCGTTTTAGACTGCGGAGATAATTATGCTTCGTTAATAATTAAAATAATTATTTAATTGACAACCGGTGTGGCGTGACGGGCGAAGGTCCGCCAAATGGGACAAAGTTTCTATGTATAATAAAAAATATCTATCTATGTAATGTATTATATTATGTATATCAGTCATCTAGTACCCATAACACGAGCTCTGATTAGCTTGGGGTTAGATGATGCTGTGTGGATTGTCAAGCATTATTTATTTTTATTTAGTTTATTGTATGAAAGGGCTGTGCACATCCGTAATCAAGACTAGGAAACTAGAAGTGCGCTTGACAAAGGACTTAGCCTGTGATGTTTTAGTCATCTCGGGACATTGGCTAAAAAGCTATGAACTGGCCTCTGTTAAGGCGCTACGCCGACCCAAATCATCGCCACCACCTATTTTATTTTATTATTATAATCACAAACTGGCCAATCGATTTTTTGAAATTCCTTCGTATAACATAATAATTAAATCAAATAGGTGGTGGCGCTGATTTGGGTCGAGGTAGGACATAAAGCATTTGCGTAAACGACCAACTGTTGGAATGTTTTTTATCTAATATATAAAATTCTCGTGTCACAGTTTTCGTTGCCATACTCCTCCGAAACGGGTTGACCGATTCTCATGAAATTTTGTGAGCATATTGAGTAGGTCTGAGAATCGGCCAACATCTATTTTTCATATCCCTAAGTGATAATTTTAATTTTCCACGCGGGCGTAGCCGCGGGGCGCAGCTAGTCTTTTATTTTTTTTTATCGTGTACTTTACAATCGTTTTAAGTATACATGGTTTTTAGTACTACATTGAATAAAAGTATTTCTATTTCCTGCCCAGTCTTTGCGTCGCGACCCGCAGGGGCGGGCCGCAGCTGCATGTAGACGTTGAAGAGGTGCGCGTGTACCATGGGCACTAAAAGTGTTAATATCTAGTTATTTAAGACCGAAACTATTACTATTAGTATGAAACTTATTTTTCTGTGTGACATTAAGGTTATTGTTTTAATTCAGTAAGTATTTTGAACTCTATTTGACATGTGTAAATAAAGTACGCACGAACTCAGTTTTGCAGTGCCCTTCCAGGGTGCATGTGCCTAGCTAGTGATAAGTCTATAACTAACCATTCACTTAGACCTAAGAATGAATGTACTTACATGCAAGCAAAAATAAATAAATAAACTTCCCATGGTGAAAGTAGCATATTCGACATTACAAAAGAAACGCTTAAACACGATTATTGCGAGTATAAAATAAAATGCTACTAACCCAGCGCCGCAAATCCCACATATGAACCTCCGCACTATCTTATGGACTCCTAAATGCTGCTCCAGCTGCTCTTTGTCCGGGTAAGCCATCTGGCACTCCGGGCAGCAGTAGATGGGCGTGCCGTCCACCGCCTGCGCTATAACCACTTGCCCTGGCTTCGGCCGCGCTGGTTTAGTTGGTTTCTTCTTGTACTTCTTCTTCTTTTTACTCTGTATCCGTACTGAGCCGTCTGGAAAGAGGTGAGTAATTACAAGGGGATTTCACAATAATTCTAATACCCCAAATATTTTGGGGTGTCAGCCCATAATCACCACGCTCAGCAGACGGATTAGTGACCGCAGTAAAGGTGTTAAGAATACATAGAAGGAAACTGCTGCTTCCTCTAGTGTATTCCGTTAGTCGCCTCTTACGACATTCACAGGCTGAGTTGGTGGTGTGTTTCCTTAGTTATCAATGGGTTTTACAAGAATGGCATCATCAGCCTATATTAGTCCACTGCTGGACATGGGCCTCCCCTAATGAGCGCCATAGCGCCCTGTCTTCAGCTTGTAATATTTAAGAATTATGAGAATGGTTTATTCATTCTAAACTGCACGCAAAAATGCACACCCACTCCACTAAACGTCATACAATCGGCGTTCATTTTTAGAATGGTTTATCTCTACTTATGTGTTAACACTGAGTGTGCGCGGCACTGTGCTCGCGTGACTAGAACAAATAGAAAGAGGTGGACAATCGCGGTTCCAACTATGTCTGTCCTATCTGTGTCCTAATCGGGGGGAGAAAAGGTGACGGAAGAATGGTGTCGGCGAGTGTGTGGATCGGTGGGCTCGCCGGCCATGTATAGAAGGAAGAGGGGACGCCAGTCGGGCCGCGGATGTTTAAATGTTCCCGTGCCGTGCCGAATAAAAAAAAGGGACACCGGTAAGGTTTGCTGGAGGAAAGAGTTAGTGACAACTCTAAGACTTACCTTCTCCAATAATGGCCTCCGCCACCGCCTCCTCCTCCTTCCTCTCCTCGACGTCGACATCGATCTCAATCTCCTTCGCCTCGCTGGGGGTGGGGTTCAGTCGAAGGAACTGCTGCAGGGACACCGGTAGGGTATGCGCTTGCTGGAAGAACGAGTTCGGTGAATACAATTAACAGTCTAATTTCACTAATAACAGGATATACAGAGTAATTGCTAATTCACTGACACTATGTTAGTCTTCCCACCATCACGAACACGTCCGTGAAGACGCCTCTTCTATTATTATCTCTCTTTTATCATCATCAGCCTATATTAGTCCACTGCTGGACATAGGCCTCCCCTAATGAGCGCCATAGTGCCCTGTCTTCAGCTTGCCGCATCCAGCATCTGCCTGCAGTCTTTCGCAGATCGTCATCCCACCTGGCCGGAGGGCGTCCAACACTACGTTTGCCGAGTCGTGGTCTCCACTCAAGAAGACGTTTACCCCAGCGGTTGTCGGTTCTTCGCGAGATATGGCCGGCCCACTGCCACTTCAGCTTGCTAATTCTTTATAATTACTACTCACTTTTATAATTACTACTTATTTTAAAAATTACATGCCGAATTATCTAATTCCATAAATAATCAAAGTTATCAATGCAATAAGAGCGAACCCAAAATACCTACCTAATTGTAGCGCCTTGACAGGGGTATTATGCATTGTGTACCCACTAAGACTACCTACACCTAAGAACAACATCTGTATGCAAAAAATCACAATAAATGATATGAATAATTATGAATGACTAGCTGCGACCCGCGGCTTCGCACGCGTTGTTTCTATGGAAACGTTTAAAAGTGATTTCTATCCCACGGGAACTGAGTTATGGGATAAAAAGTAGCCTATGTTTGATTCCAGGATTACAATTACCTGTATGCAAAATTTCAGCCCGATCCGTTCAGTAGTTTTTACGTGAAAGAGTAACAAACATCCATCCATACATACTTAAAAACTTTCGCGTTTATAATATTAGTAGGATTTAAATAATATTCCTCAAGAGCCATAGATAGAATTACACAGAAGAAAGCTGCTACCATTCTTCTGGTATGATCCATCAGTCGGCTCTTACGACATCTACGAGAAGAATCGTGAAAGATAATCGAATATTTCTGGAATATTATTTGATTTCTTGGAAATTACCCCGAGTGTGAGGGCTTATGCACTACAATAACAAAAACCTCTAAGTTAAATACCTGTGGTGCCAAACTGTTGAAATATTTGACGAGATCAGCGTGGCTGTTCGTCATCGTCCAAGATGTACTTTCGCTTGTTTCTGTGCCTTGCGAGCTCTCCTGAAAACACGAGATTTGCTTAGTTTAGTACTAGATGGCGCTGTAAAAATGTAGCATTGGTCTCTACATCATTGTAAAATCTGAGTGACCAAGTTAATTTCCTCTTAATTCTCGTTTCCTTATTGCCAGGAGTATGATATTTATAGATGAATTCCTCATAATTGCAGTTATTTGTTAAGATTTATTGTAGTTTGTATGCCGCACGTCTAGCGTAGGGATCATAGCATTACCCCTTAGTACGAGCTATCAGGGAGGTCTATGGTCCAGTTCACTGGACCGCCCAATTTTTTATGGTATACCAGTTGACTCTTGGAGCGCGTCACTTAATCTGGATAATTCTGACATCTTTAAACTAAACAGAGATGCCAATTTTTGCACGCGCTTCAAATTGAAGTTGCGAGCGACCGTCGCCAGACAGATTCTTAAGGACTTTTTCTTTACAAAGTATGTCAGTCATAGGACTGTAATAGTACAACTTAAACTTATTAATAAAAAACAAACAACGAAATTAAACTAATCAATCAAGTTGTAGTTATACTCAAAAGGAGTCACGTAGGGAGTCACTGATGCTGATCTTAATCAATAAAAATTACAAAGTATGAGTGGAAACTGTCTTTATCTTCATTTGCTCTAGTTTAAGGATCTATTATGTATTTCAGTTATCTAGTACCCATAACACAAGCTCTGCTTAGCTTGGGGCTAGATAATGCTGTGTGAATTGTCTAGCATTATTTATTTATTTATCGGGACAAATATTTGTACGATCTGCAGATATTTGTTCAGGGTGTTCTGGTCGTTTTCTATATATAATAAAAAATATCTATCTATGTACTCGTATATTATTATGTATATCAGTTATCTAGTACCCATAACACAAGCTCTGCTTACCTTGGGGCTAGATAACGCTGTGTGAATTGTCCAGAATTATTTATTTATTTATTTTATTTTTATTTATTTATTTATTTATTGTTCCCTACACATAAGCTTTTTGTGTCCCAAATAAATAAAATTAAAATAAAACCACCCATAACTGGTACTCACATCATCATTAGTGGTGTCATCACACTCCTCTTTGATCACCACGTGCTCGTTATTGTTGTTGTTCAAAGTTTTGCTGCTCTCCGGTGCGTTGATTATGATCTGCTGGTTGGGTGTTATGAATACCTGCGAAATACAAAAAGTTCCATTTGGAATAAGCCCTATTCTAAGCTATATTCTTCCTATTGGTGTTCTTTACACGCGCTCTTGCTCTTATTTTTATTACAAAATATTTCACAAATGTTTTTTGTTTGTTTTTTTAGCAAACCATTTTGTCATGAAATTAATCCAAAAATGAAGTAGAGCCTTTGAAATTTCAAAACTATAACAAATATATACAAATAACCTACGAATCGACCATAGGAAAACAGACCATAGGGTTCCTGAGATCTCTACCAAATTATGTGCGAAATCGTGCACTTTCTTAACATTTATACTTTTCGTATATTTTTTTCAATCTTCTTTTCACACTCAAGGAACCAAAGAAAAAATGTAGAATTTTATGTGTTCGAGTTTTTGACCACAGGGAACCGGTGAGTACTTAGATCTAGGCCTAGTTTGACAACCAAACTAGGTTCGCCCCTCGGTAAGTATATTCAATCGTGGACTAACGTACCTGATGCATATTGGATTGTACTTGACTCTTGTCGTCCACTTGCTGTTGAACGATCTGCATCTCTTGCGGTATCGCGGTCATTATCATGTCTGAAACATTCATTAAATCAAATCAAATACTCTTTATTTCCATGAATACAATAAATGTACACTTCCTCAACCGCCTATACTGGTCCACTTCTGGACGCAGGCCAAAATGCGCTTGTACTATGCTCTGGCCAAACCCAAAACTGTTTGTGAACAAAGTACATACATACAAGAAAGTGATTTACAGGTTATGAAAACCACTTTCTTGATGTTGAGTTTTTGACGGAATTTTCCCTACTTGTCGATTTGAGTTCTCATGTATTTTCAAAAATAATTGTGAAATAAGTGATTACGCTGTGATAGATATTTTGTTTACTTTTTTTATGAGGCTCTTGTACCTTAGAGGTCTTAGTTAAGAAGAGAATTATTGTAAAAATGTGATGATTAAACTTTGATATAAAGTATTTCAATACTGTACCTAAGATATTATTCGTTAGAAAACTAATTGCATATCGCGCTCAAATAAGTTGGTTTTTTTATTTCCGACTTTTCCTATTAATACCTATCAATTATGTGAATAAATGAATAGTGAGATTTAATATTTCTATTATTATTATTATAGAGTCAGTGGAGTGGTTTACTCTAGTCAATGGGGTGAAAATTCCCATTCACCCCATTGACTTGAGTAATGGGGTGGATGGGAATTTTTTAATTCCCATTTTTTATTCCCCATTGATGTAGAGGTTAATGGGGTAGTTGGGAATATATCCAAAAAAGGTTGGGAAACCCTGGACTAGAGCATTACAATGTAATGTAATTTTCCTCCGAATGGTATGACACAGACAAATTTTCAGTTTTCTAGAGTTAGTAATATAACCTTCTCGCGAGTGAGCATTTTAACATTAACCTGTAACATTTTATTTTATCTTCTGTAACAAGTAAATGCCCTAGTCTATACTCACATTAACACTAATGTTATTGTTTTACTTACTTTCCGGTATCGTGTTTTGGGACAGAAGCTGCATAGCATCGTTCGCTTCGGGGGAGTAGGCCACAGTTAGGACTGCGCCCCCTAAAACAGACATAATAATCGTTTTAGGAAAGTATCTCCTCAAAGTCACTAAATATAAAAAAAATCACTGATACTCAAAAACTCTTCATTTCCTTTAAAACCATATATGTAAGTAAACTTAGAAAAGGTAAATTTCTTAAAATTAAACTGTACCGTAAAATGGAACTGCATCAATCAATCATCATCGGAGAGAATGCAAACAAAAGAAAGTATATTTATTTATTGAGAAGCAGTATATCACCATTACAGTATATATTATTATAAGTCTTGGGGATGCTTCCAACTGGTATTGATATGGATCAGTTGAGCTACCTGTAGACTGTTTGCAACAGTCTGCAGAAGCTCAATTGTTTCAATTGTAAATACTAGTATAATTTTCTTTGTGAATAAAGCCTATTGCCAGTAAAAAAAATATTATAACATATTATGTAAAAACAAACCTCCTTGATACCCTTGAATGGGTATCTGCATTTGATACTTCTGTTGCTGCGGCTGCAGTAGATTCGGGTTGAGCACCTGGATCTGCACCATGGGCTGAGGCTCGCCTGTTCAACGAGTAAATAACTCTATTAAAAATATATAAATATATCTAATATCCTATCTATGTAGTGAGAGAGAGAGAGCATATTTTTATTTACCTTAAAACTACTATACACAATTTAGCCTTGAGACTAAATTAATTATTTCAACTACTTAAATAGTTAAAAATAAAATAGATTTGTTTTGTGCATAGCAGAGTTTATACCTAATATACCTTAGTCGCCTCTAACGACACCCGCGGGAAGATTAGGGTATTTTACTCTATATGTGAAAAAATCTAGAAATATATTATTGCGATAGCTTAGGTAAAAAGCAGTCGAAAAACGTTAGTTTTAGTTCAACTAATTGCGTATGATGCTGTGATTTCTCACTGTTTTTCTTACGATTATTATTGTATTTGATTTACAAACTTTAGTGATTATTTTACGAAAAATGTTGTTGACCATAAACCAGAACTTGATTTGCTTAAATGAGTTGGCTTTTTAATTTCAGACAATTTCTACTTATACTCAATTACGTGAATAGTAAATAGTGAGATTTAATATTTCTATAATTTAAAAGTCAGAGGGGTTGTTTAGTTTAGTTTCATCAGGTCAATGGGGAGAAAATTCCCATCCACCCCACTGACTTGAGTAATGCGGTGGATGGTTTTTTTTCCCAACCACCCCATTGACTTCCCCATCAATGGGGTGGTTGGGAAAAAAAACCATATATCTTATATATCTTTGTTTGCGAGGGTCTAATTCATTTACCTGACTGCGTAAGAAATAGGGTTATTTTATTAATCAGATTAAAAATAAAAATATATCTATGTATGTATTTTATAAGGATTTGAGGATTACCGTACTGTACCGTAAAATGGAACTGCATCAATCAATCATCATCGGAGAGAATGCAAACAAAAGAAAGTTATATTTATTTATTGAGAAGCAATATTTCACCATTACATTATACAGGGTGGAATTTTGTAATGCTACCTGGAGGGAAAGTACTCTTAATACTGTAGATAGAAAATTTTACTCAAAGAAAACATTCCTTTAATTTTGAAAAGAAAGAAAACTGCATTCAAAGATTTTCGAAAATTCGCTTGCCACACCCGGGAATCGAACCGACTAAAATCTGTAAAAATTACACCCTGTATTTTTATTGCATAGATCGGTCAGGTCAATTAAAAGGATGAAATCTCTCTAACAAACTTAATAAATTAAATGAAAGGAAAACCATGAAATCTTAAATTATTTTAATTATTTACAATAAAAGTCAACTAACTACTAATTAGTTGCTCAAATGGGCTCCATTTTCTTGGATACACAAATTTATTCTTCTTTATGTATTCATTTCTAGTAATTTTTAATAACGTGTTGTGGTGAATATTATAAATCGTATTCTGAACTTCAGCTCTCAACTCGTTTACATTCGCATAAGATTTCATGTAAATTAGATTTTTTACATATCTCGAAAAAAAAATCTAATGGGGTGAGATCTGGTGATCTCGCAGGCCATCTGATTGTGCCGTTGGTACCAATCCAGGTATTAAAATGGTTATTAATGTAGACAGTAGTGATTCTGCTGTTATGGGCTGGAGCACCATCTTGCTGTAGAATTATTTGGTTTCGCTCCGCCTCGGGGAAACCATTTAACTAATTTCTTAAGAGATCCAGTATTTTAAGATAGAAGAACACGTAAACACATGGATCTTTAAGTTAAAGTGCTTAACTTGACCAATTCAATTTATAATTTAAGATTTCATGGTTTTCCTTTCATTTAATTTATTAAGTTTGATAGAGAGATTTCATCCTTATTATTGACCCTAACGATCTATGCAATAAAAGTACAGGGTGTAATTTTTACAGATTTCAGTCGGTTCGATTCCCGGGTGTGGCAAGCGAATTTTCGAAAATCTTTGAATGCAGTATTCTTTCTTTTCAAAAATAAAGGAATGTTTTCTTTTAGTATAATTTTCTATCTACAGTATTAAGAGTACTTTCCCTCCAGGTGGCATTACAAAATTCCACCCTGTATATTATTATAAGTAAAAACAAACATGTCGAAATTACAGCGGTTCCGCTGTTCTGGTTTCGCAGCGGAGGTGTGCCACGGGCGTGAGCGAGTTAGCACGCGTAATTTTAAGCCTAAGCTCATTCCTCAGCACTGGCAGACTTAAGCCAAAACCGACTCATTTGTGATTTTATTTCAGCCTTTTTTCTTTTCTTTAACGCAGTAACAGATCACAATGTCAGATGTGAGTCAAACTCGTCACGTCATCTCTCGATGTGCTGGTAAATTAAAGTGGTGATGAACCATCCCTTACCAGGCTTAGCTCCAGGCAAATTGATCGGCACGGAGATGAACTGCGGCGCGGCTTGGATACCGCCGTATTGGATGCCTTCGCTTCCAACGACGCCCACCACCTGTCAAAAACCAGAAGTATAATTATATTTTATGCTCGAATTTTAAGAAAAGTTACAGCTAAAAAATCACAAAATAAAATAAATATTAATCGGAATGAATGAATTGTACATGAAAATGTTGCAATGCTGCGTGAGTATATCACGCATTCAATTTTTTTTTTTCGTAATTTGTTAATTTTCTTTTGTTTATACATTTTCAGAATTCAACCAATGAAAGGCGGAAATAGAATGCGTAAGTAAAATCACCTAAATAAAACCAATGCAGCTTGTATTGGCGACACCAAAAATACATTTTAGCTCATGCATGTCATAGAAATTAACTGAGCCTCAACTACCTAGTCTCAAGGACTATTCACAAGCCTATTCTGTTGGAAAGTAATATTCTGGTCATACCCCTAAAGGGTTTAAAGAGTGTTATTAAGTCGTATGTAAATTTTATAAATAAATTCTGGTACTAAATGGTAGGAGTATCTTGTGACATCAAACTGGATTTTGTACTCTCACCTCAACAGCCTATATTTGTCCACAGCTGGACGCAGGCCTCTCCCTGATAAGCGCCCTATTGGCTTTTCTCCCATGGTGGGCAATGCCCATAATCCCCACGCTGGACGTGCGCGTTGGGGATCGCAGTTCGGTGGTAGAATTGTACTGCAGGAGGCGCTGCTGCCCGCCCCCGGTGAATATCCCTTAGTCGCCTCTTACGACACCCGCGGGAAGAGTTGTGGTGGTGCAAATTCTAAGCCGGCACACAGCTTGGACTTTGTATAAATGAGTGTCATTTGTCGAGTTTACCTGAGGCATGGAGTTGCTGGCGACCCCCTGCTGTATCTTGGCGACCGGCACCGGGCCGCCGGTGGTCATGAAGTGCGTCCCCGCACCCCCCACCGCGGAAAACGCCGCGAAATTCATATCGCTGTCCTCCTCACTGGAACAAAAGATAAAAATAAACTTTATTGCAGGTCATCTAAAACTTTAATAAAAACTGGAGAAAACCTTAGGCTTTTAGCATTCTACGGGATCACAATTGATTTCCCATTTCTTACTGCTGTCGGTAAATGCACTTTTTGCAAAAAGTATGACGACCGTTGTGGCGGGGTAGGCAAAGGTGAGCCTGCGACGCAGGAAGTAGCGGGATCGATTCCCGCCCTGGGACAAATGTTTGTACGATCTGCAAATATTTGTTACGGGTGTTCTCGGTATTTTCTATGTGTAATAAAAAATATCTAACTATCTAATGGGTTGTAGTCATCTAGTACCCATAACGCAAGCTCTGCTTAGCTTAGGTAGCCCCAAGCTAAGCAGAGTTTGTATTATGGATGGAATGATGCTGTGGGAATTGTCCAGCATTATTTATTTATTTATCATCATCAGCCTATATACAGCCACTGCTGAACATAGGCCAAGGTTACCAGGAAAAGATCGCTCTAAGCGATAAGGCCGCCCTTTGTACTCTCAGTATTTCCTATTACCCGTTTTCCCGTAGGAATGAAGCATTTGCCCGCGGTAAGAAGTTGCCTATGTTCATTAGGAATAATGTGGGCTTCTAATGGTAAAAGAATTTATCAAATCGGTCCAGTAGTTTCGGAGCCTATTCAATAAAAACAAACAAACAATCAAATATTTCCTCTTCAAAATATTATAAGTAGTATATATAGTAGTATAGTATATAGTAGGTATAGATAGGCCTCCTCCAGCAAACGACGCCACGAATAGCGGCCCTGCGCCGCCTCCATTCATCCCTGCGACCACTACAATATCGTCGGTCCATCGAGTGCGGGTCTTCCCATACTCCAATCTATACTAATATTATAAAGAGGAAAGATATTGTTTGTTTGTATTGAATAGGCTCCGAATCTATTGGACCGGATTGGAAAATTATTTCACCATTAGGAAGCTTACTTTTCAGGGAGTGACATAGGCTATATTTTATCTCGGAATTCCCACGGGAACGGGAACCACGCGGGTGAAACCGCGAGGCGATCGTTTAGTATATATAGTGTTTTAAGTTTAGAAGGGCACCAACGGATGTCATTGACAGTGGTGGCTGCCACACACTTCGGGAGGTCAGAACCCGCAGTGCTATTTCGCTAAATCCTGCTATCCTATAGACGTTTGAAAGCGCGTCCCATCAAATTGCAATTATGTGAGTACAATAATAAATGGATGATTGCCATTCTCAGCCGAAATTGAAGCCCATGTGTTTTCGACAACCTGAATAGAATCACTTTATCAATTAGGTACGTTTCACTAAGTATACCTGCTGCAATTTTGATGCATAATACAAGTAGTTATATTAATATTATACATACAACGTGGCAATGTAGCCAACGTCTTGGGGACGCTTCCGACTGGTATTGATATGGGTCAGTTGAGCTACCTGTAGATTGTTTGCAACAGTCTGCAGTTAGCTCTATTGTTTCAATCGTAAATACTAGTGTAATTTTCTTTGTAAATAAAGGCTTTCATCATGTTTAAAAAATATTAATATTTGTATTAATATTATAAACTAGCTGTGCCCGCGGCTTCGCCCGCATAAAGTTTCAACTTTTGCGCGGAACTCTAATTGTTTGATGGTTATTCTGCTATCCCAGACAGAGACAAATTCAACAAATCAAAGATCATTGAAATTGGTCCAGCCGTTCTTGAGTTATAAATGGTGTAACTAACACGACTTTGTTTTATTTATATAATATAGATTTAATAGAAATAGTTCAATACCTAGTTTAATCGGTAAAGCCGTTCTTGAGTTGTCTTTTTTGTTATACCACGTTTGAGTTATCTTTTTTTTTATACCACGGTTTAGTAGTGACTGATGTTTTATGTCAAGTCACACTTGAATGTTATCGAACGGAATAAATAGTATCCTATGTCCGTCTCCTGGCTCTAAGCTACCTCCTCACCAATTTTCAGCCATATCGGTACAGCCGTTCTTGAGTTATAAATAGTGCAACTAACACGACTTTCTTTTATGTATATAGATATGAAATTATTCATTTTGTCCCATCCATGGAAATCGAGATGGTTTATGCCCAGTTTCCCATCCATGGATCCATGAATTGAGCGTAATAGCACTTTCTGCTGTGGATGATATTTGAAAGTGAGATAAAGTACCATAATATAATACCAAAGCACAGAATATATTATAATACTATACTAGACCAAAGTTTACCAAAGCCGCTGAACGTATTTAATACTTTATTTCCGTGTCAGTGTTTAGTTTTATATTTTGACCTTTTCTAAGTGTACATTTATTGTATTTATGGAAATAAAGAGGTTTTGATTTTGATTTTGATTTTGAAATTTCAACTTATTCATATAAAATTGCCTGAAATGACGCCGTGGCCCAGCAATATCATCGAAGTTAGTGTATTTATAGCAAGCTTCTAATACAGAATGTCTTAAATCTATTGTTGCAAACATGGGACCGGCGGCGGCTAGGGCACTACAATGTACTTTCACACGATATTTACGAGCGACTCGGGTAGCGTAGGTATAATCTCGAAGCCACCTTAAGGTAGGTACCATTTAGAAGATGCTGGCAAATCTTGATCAAAAATAAGTCTTAACTTTCCATTTTGGCCATTAGGAGAGTTTGCTAGGCTCATGAAATAAATTCACGTTTATGATTCCACATTTACGTGGTAATTTCTTACATAAAAGTGAAAGCAGGAAGGATCTAAGTAGGTAAAGTGGCGTTCATTGTTAGCTGACTGTTACGTTTTAAGTCAATTTCTGCGAATACAGAATTATTAAAACTAAAATATTTCGGCTAAACGAAGAAAGCAACCCGTTTTATATAAAACCAATAAATTTAATAACATAAAACCAAAACGTACGTAATTACGAGACTTGAATTGGAACCTGCCAGGGGGTCCGTCAAGTTGTATCCTACTGCAGATAACTTGGTGTCACTACCTACTTACATTGATCATGATTATAATAACGTCCTCCTATTCGAATTTCGACCATGGCGGCAGTCTCATCGGAGACTAGCCAGATGCGCAGGACATATTATAGTGCAAGTGTGTGTGCGCAAAAACACAGGTGCACTCTCTATTCCCTCACTCTCATGATCCGATGAGACGGCAGACCGACACGGCCGGGGAAATGTCAAGCGCAGGACCAACGGTTTAACGTGCTTACCGAGGCACGGGGGTGTAGGTAGGTATCACCGCCAACTTCCTGACTCCGGGCTGCTACTGTGAATTTGTCTTGCTAGAAAAACCCCAATAACTATTGGCGACCCGGGATTTGAACCCAGGACCTCATAATCAGCGGTTGAACAAGCTGACCGCTAGACCAACGAGGCAGACAATATAATAGAACTATACATAAGGAACTATTTAACGGGTACCTACATATTTCTCGCGTTTACTTACCTATTTCTCCTGACGTCTCAACAGGTTTACACACATCAGTCACATGAGTCATCGCGTGACCAGGACATTGTGTAAACCTGTTGAAACGTCGGGAAAAATAAGTAAAAAAAACGCGATAAATACCCGTTAAATAGTTATGATATAATGTATTCCGATCGCGTAAGTTTAAAAAACTTTATGATTCGTACGTTTAGAAACTTTATGATTCGTAAGTTTAAAAACTTTATGATCCGTAAGCATCGATCAAAAATTTCCGGCCGGCCCCCCATACTTGATCGATGTCCGTTAGTTTAAAAAACTTTATGATCCGTAAGGTTAGAAAACTTGATGATGACGATAGTACATTCATATCATTATTTGGAGTAAAATAGTCAAAATAGGAAGTAGATATGGATGTTAAAATAATGTGGGTTGTATTTATCATGTTCAGCGAATTAAAACAGGTCTGACCTCATTGGTGTTGCGGAAGTCAGTGGCAGCTGATATGCGATTTGAAAGAATGAATGTAGAACAATAATCGTCAAATGAGAAGTAGGTAGGTCTTCTACAGGGCTCGTAAGTTCTACCATCATGCTATTTCGTTATTTCTGCTGGTGAACCTGTACTTAATTCCATTGTCATTGAGAATTTATATTTCTTTGGGACATTTAGGCTAAGCTTAAGATCTCTTTGTCACGATTTGTAAGAGAATGAATACTATGTAGTGTAAAAGTCAGATGCACCAAAAAAATCAAGCAGGTAACAATGCAGAGACACATCTTAAATCTATCCCCTAAAGCCGGGTCCTGGCCGGTTATACGAGGTGTACTGTACCTTTTCGCAACGAGCATGTTCCGCCGTGTGCTAAAATCCGTTGCTCGTTGCGAGCCTTTTTCCCCGAACAGACTGCAACAACGCTCGCTGTGTAACACGTTACATTACGACCCGTAACGCCAGTCAGTACCCACCTCTAGGCACTCACTTCAGGCTATATTAAATTCAGAACGAGTAGAATCTTTAAAAATCCTCATACCAATCATCTCTCGGCATTTTCTGCATGTCACACATACTCCACGCCGCGAGGGGAGAACGAATCCGAAAAAAAACAACACTGTCCCACTTTCCTCATTCACTATCCCCACACGAACCCCACGAAATTCCCACTACCGGGACGTGGGACATGGTAGGGCACCGGTGAACACCACAACACCACAATCAGATGAACACTAAGGCGCAAGCAACGCGGCCAGAGAGCGGTGGTCGCTCCGCCCAAGAAAGTAGGTTAAAGAAAGTTTTTACGGTCGATCTTGGATACCCGACTGACGAGTTAAGTCTTACCTCTACATGCTAGTGTGTAGTCTGTAGGTATGTCTGACATGCTCACTTTCTCTTTGTACTTTCACAAGACGCTGTGTGAATGGTTGGTTGGGTCTGGGAATGTCGAGAATTGTTTTAGAGAAGGTTCCTAGGTATATCGTGCAGATTATTCTAGAGTCTTAATATTTATGTTGATTACATTGAGGTAGAAGTTAGAGGTAAAAATGAAACTTTAGACGCTCTGTGACGCTTTCGGTGAGACGCAGAAGATCGCAGAAGATCGCGAACATATTTCCAGATTGCAGAAACATTAGTGTGTTTCTGCAATCTGGAAATATGTTTCTAGTCTGTTTTTTAAATATTTTAACGTTTTTATAAGTATATTAAAAACCTATTATTATTCAAAGTGAAGACAACATACTAAAATAAATTCAAATCTTAAAAAACAAGAGATCTTATTCCCTGCAAGAGTTTTTAGAACTAGAGCCCTAGTTTTTATTCTTAATTTAACATTTTGGGATATATTCATACATGTACCAAAGAAAGATCTCATTCAATTTACCTACCTACCTACTTATAAAAGTTTTGTATTGTTACCTATTTAAGAGCTTCTAAAATTTTTAATTTTTATAGTTTACCAAGTGTTAAGCTTAGAATAAATAGAACCAGCTGCATAATGTTGCAGTGCTCAGGGTGCATGCTTAACCCTTTCAATTTTGTTTATATAGATGCACAAAATAAGCTATTTTCGGTTTGAAATTTCCTAATATATGGGTATTTTTTTTTTTTTTACATAACAAATATTTTTTTCGGTTAAAAGAAAATATCATGCAGTAAGGGGTACCATTTTAAATTATTTTATGACCTCTGTACAGCATGTTACGCAAGAAAATATCTTGAATGAAACTATCTACCCAAACTCGATGTAGAATATTTGTAAACCAAGCACAACACAAATAATTATAACTCACTTGCTTGGGATTGTGTTTCAAATATAATTGTAGGCAATATTTATTGCAGGATCGATTTCAAATCGATATGTACTTAATGGAAATTGCATATAAAAAGAGGCTGCAACAGAGTGAATTTCAGGTTAAGTATGGTGGGTTTGTTTACAAACATTCTACATCAAGTTTGGCTAGATCAGTCTGTCATCGGGTAGCACCAACACAAGCATTGCTTACTTCGATCTAGATGATGCTGTGAATTGTTGTGTGAAGGTGTCAGGAAATATTTATTTATTACTAGCTTCTGCCCGCGGCTTCGCACGCGTTGTTTCTATGAAAACGTTTTAAGGTTATTTCTATCGCATGGGAACTGATCTATGGGATAAAAAGTCGCCTATGTTTGATTCCAGAGTTAGACTTACCTGTATGCAAATTTTCAGCCTGATCCGTTCAGTAGTTTTGGCGTGAAGAGGTAACAAACATCCATACATCTATCCATCCAAACTTACGCATTTATACCTAATATTAGTGTGATTATGAGAAAACCCAATGTGTTAAGTCAGCTGTCGGTGTGTTGTGAAGAAAACAAAATAGTTGTAGTCTTAAGGTTAGGTAAAATCAATGTAGAGCACATTAAGACTAAGCTTTGGCCTAAGATTGTTACAGCCTAATAATTCGAATACTAACCCTTGCATTTATTTAAACTTAATAGTTCAAAGTTGGTAATTTCACATACTTATTAGAACATTGTTTTTTTATGATTTTTAACTGGTAATTTGTTTTTTATTAGCTTGTAATAAATTAATTATACATGGTGCCACGTAGATGTACATTATGATTGTAAGTGGGTTAACTACGAACCTATTTTGTGTTGGAAGAACACCAACGTTTAATAATGAATTCGTCAAACTACGGAAGTTTTTATGGTAAAGTAGATGTACATGTGAATATTGATTTTTTGAATTTCGAATACTTTTTTTAGATAAGTACAGCTCTCTAACTCAAGTAGAGAGTTCAAAACGGAGCAAGACCTCTTAAACCCAACAGTAATAAATAAATAGAGGACTGCGGTAAAACCAAATCTTATAGTAAGGCAGAAGCACTGCAGTGATAAAAGAACATTAAATTCTAGGTTTATCTGCAATTAATTTAACTTTAGAAGAATTGAACATTTAATAGAATCACTTTGAATCTTATTCAAGGCTGTATAGAAACCATAATTTATTTTAATTAGAAATTGAATTTAAGTGTTTTTCTTCACCCAAAAGACCTTGATAACTTAGCAGAGAGTTATAAATGAGGTCATTTGCAGCATGTCAACGACCTTCATTTTCTGTAAACGGATAGAATGGTTATTTTAACAGGCATATTGCATGGTTTATATAGTAAGATTGGCTAAGTTGTAAGTATTACGCTGCTAAAAGAAAATTTTTGAGACATATTAACATGTCAAGACAAAGAAATTGCAACATGGCTGTACGGAACGAAATACGCAATTTTGTGCGAAATAAGTTTACCAAGCTACACAATTCATGAAAGTTCTGAAATCTGAAAGCACATGGTAGTGGGCGGGTCCAGACACATATCGGGAGGTTGTTCACCCCTACCAGTTCCTCTCGACCGATGACAGAGTGGAGCGCATCCCCACCAAAACTCGGGATCCCCTCCATGCGCGGTTTCACTCCCGCTCCCGACTCCTTCCACCACCGGGAAAACGAGAGGAGGGGTTGCGCGGCCCTCCACGTCTCGGCAGCCCGGCACTCTTTCACTCCGAGCCTCGGGGCCACGCGCGTCCCGTCTAACGGTACACTGTACCGCTTTAGAAATAAGGTCATGGATCGGATGTTGTAAACAAACGACAAATACACTCACCTGTTTGTATGACAAAATTCAGTGGAAGTATAACAACTTAAGAAATCACACACTTTTCATAGAATCGCACATTTTTTTTCTATTCGTGTGAATTTTATTTTAGGCCCCCCTTCACTTTTACAATTTACAACAAATGAACTGCCATGTTGTTTTTTTGTTTTTATGCATGTTTGACGTTTTCCGCGAGATGGCGCAAAAGATCTCGAACATGATTGGTCAGTCCCTTTGACATTTTGAGAGATAAAAGCTTGCTATTACCAATAAACATAAAGTCAAAAACAAATGTTGCCATTTTATTTCCCAATATATGCTGTTACTGCCATCTGTGTTCATAGGTTCTAAACGTGGCTTCTAAAGATCAAATATAGATGGCGCTAAATTTCAGGTTCATGCATGGTAGTTTATTAATACAAGGTATGCTACTCCGAGATATAACAGTCATGTGGGTTTTCCCAAGCATACGACATAATATCCGCTACGTACGGTGGTTCTCAAACTTTTAGTTTTGGGAGATTCGAGATCTAGATCTAGGTTTTAGTAGTTTCCATAATTTGAGCAACCCTAATGAGCTCTGCACATGGATAAATAAATTTTTCCCTTGAAATGAAATTTATCTAATCGCAGGAACATTTTTCAGCCAGAGATTCTCTTTTCGGGAATTTAAAGAACATTATTTTACCGCTTTTCACACTTACAGTTACGAATATAAATAAATAAAATAAATAAATAAAGAATAGAGTAACCACCCATTTTATTTTAAAGATTTATCCGATCAACAACGCGAGTGATTCACCGGGGCGCGGCGGCGCGGGCGGCGGCGTCAATAAAAGTTTGATAGTCACCGGCAAGCAAATGAACGTAACCTCCCATTTTTGTGGCGTGTACAGTGACGTAGGCTTGGGAAGATCTCGGAGTAGCATAGCTTGTTCTATCTATTTTACCATGGGCGCATGCTAGTTCTAGTAGGATACCCCAGCGATTGTCAGATTTTATCGAGCGCGGCAGATTAACTTAAGGGAATGTTGGGATTCCCAACATTCCCTTAATATATCTGCCGCGCAAGGTATGTAGGTATTCCCAACTTGGGAATACCTACATACCTTGCACCCTGTTGAGTACACAGAACAATACCACGGTAATATTATCCAACAGTATTTGGACTCGGCCGTATCTTTGAAATAAATGCCTACAGCCGCGCGGTAGGTAAACATGCGATAGGGCTGCCCGCCTCCACCATTTTAATTACATTTGCCTACTTTGTGTTTCCATTTAGTTTTGTGATTGTAAATATAGGAAGGTACTTTTTTTATATAAACAAATAAAATACTTTGTGAATTGAATGGGAAGTGTTCAATAAAAATGCGTGTTGTTTTTTGATTGGTAGATTTAATTAAAAAACCTGTTTATGTTTGAATAACAAATCGGTCTTATAAATTTGCGACCGAAAAATATTTGCGCCTCGACTGAGACGTACCTACAAAATGCTTTATTATTAAATTTTAGGAGATTTTTTTGGAGAAAAAGGAATATCTTTTACTTTGTTATAGATACCTGCAGCTACTTTATTAAATATGTACCTGAACTTATTTTTAGAGAAAAAATCGCGCGGTTATTGTTAAAAAAACATCACACCATCCGTTCGTCACTGCGGCACAGCCGCGACTGTCTGCATGCTGAGCGCATGCCGAGATCGAGGCGCGTAGGTATAGCTCGCGTTTCGCCCGTTTGTATGAAGTCGGATTACTTATAGGATAATATTACCTTGACAATACTACTTGTAAGTTGAGTACCTACCTTCGCAATACGTTAGCCTTTTTTGTTGGTGGAGGGGCAACCGATCTGGTAGTATAATTTCTTGCAAAATGCAGAAAATATACCCGGTAAAATATTTGAATTTCGCGCGAATCTGCGTCTGATTCCGTGTTGGTGACTCGGTATCGGTAGTGGAAAGTCTGAATAGCGCTGCAGCGCTGCTACCCTTATCTGTTTATTGACGAACATATTATTATGTAGTAACTTCTACGGTCTACAATGCAATTTACAGATTTCTTGTCTTTTAAGAAGACTGGAAATAACTTTATAGGAAGGAACCATAGACCAAAAAAGGATGCTATTGCTAACGGGGAACCTACGTAAGAGGTTTCTGTTAAGTTCACAGAAACTTAGGTTCGTCCCCGTTATCATTCTATAATAATCTGTGGTTCCTTCCTACGTTGCCTAGTTAGCGAAATAGGTACATCGAAAAAGTCCCTATTCTAAATTTAATCAAAATGTCGAATGCGATATTTTCTATCGAGTACAAGTCAATTAGTCACGACAAAATGAAATCGAGTTAGGAATGAAATTATTATTGTTATAATAATCTGTGGTTCCTTCCTACGTTGCCTAGTTAGCGAAATAGGTAAATCGAAAAAGTCCCTATTCTAAATTTAATCAAAATGTCGAATGCGATATTTTCTATCGAGTACAATTCAATTAGTCACGACAAAATGAAATCGAGTTAGGAATGAAATTATTATTGTTTACAATTAATTATGAGTTGGTAGTAGGTAGTTCTACCTATTGGATTTCACCCAATCAACGAATCAGACTTTTTTAAAACAACAGTCCTTGTTGTTTGAATGAAACAGTTTCAGTTTAGCAATAACCCTAGCTGGTAATATAATAAAATAAGTCACTTATAGATCTAATTCTAGTGTTATAAAAAAATTATGTAACGGAACGGAACACCCTGTCTGTGAGGAGGGCGATGGTGGTGTCTGCGACACAGTTAAAAAATTACTTTAAAATGTAGGTATACGAAAAATTTAAAACGAATACCTAGTTAGGACTTAGGAGTAGTTATAAAGGTAGGTAGGTAGGTACCTATTTTTTGTTTTCTAACGAAGCGTGTTGTTTGTTTTGATATTAGGTACAGAATTTCGGATCTATTGACCTTTGTATGTTCATTAAAAGTGGGTAGGTAGGTAGGTATTAGTGCTGACTAGTTTCCTACAATGAGATGTTACTTTCATAAAGTTCCGTTCTTCACATTACATTCAAACTTTCTCTACTCATAGGTAAGTTTACACTTTCCAGTGATCTCTTCAAGAGAACTAGATTGCGGTTATAGGCGAGGTCATGTCATGAGATACGATGCCAATTTTTTTGACCTATTTTGTAACCGATGCATATAAAATACAATTAAATAAATGTAGATTCTTTGCAACAGTTTGCAGTTGGCTCAATTGTTTCAATTGTAAATACTTACTAGTTCTAATTTATTTCCATTATTTGATTGTTATTTTCTTTGTCAATAAAGTTTAACCATTAAATAAATATTAATCAAAATGCCTACCTTACCTACTGCTGCATTGAATTGTATCCCGTGATTGTATCCTAATACATATAACTGGGTACCTACATGCATATTATTTATATTCGAATTAAACTTCAATAAAGTAAATGAAACAGAGCGAAGAATTTTATTTTTAACAAATAATAATATAAGTAGGTAGGTACTTACCTACACTAGGTAACTATCGACCTAATTAATCTGATTATTACCTATTTATTCATGTCGAAATCGAGACCATTAAGTTCCTGACATTGTATTTATCTTTTACGGTATCAAATACTTTAGATTAATATGAAATATTTTATCACGTTTCGAATTACGACTACAGGTAAATTAATGTCTTTATCATAATCATAAATCAATGAAATATGTATGACTTAAACAAAATAGGTGTGAGGTGAGTGTGAGCAAATAATCACTTTTTCGAAGAAAATATCCGAATAAGTAGGTAGAAAACACGGAAAAAAATCAATACCTAACCATTATAAAGTACCTAGGTACTTAAACATTAATTCGACGAAGTTTTAAACAGATTTTTTTTAAGTTTTCTCTTGTAACTGTAAATTCAAATTCAAATTCAATTTTTTATTGATACCATTATTGATACCGTAATGTTGGTTAATGCAATAAAATATGGCCACACAATAAATAAATAAATAAATAAATAGCTACTTAGAACTTCTAAGTAGCAGCTCTGTATTATTTTATTAGTAATTATGTTTGTACGATATTACTGCTAACGGTTAAGTAAGTATTATAATAAATAACACAAACACCTACTAATAATTATATTATAATAAGAGATTTGGATTAGATGTTGGGATATTTGTTACCTCTTTACGCCAAGACGAATGGATCGGGCTGAAATTTAGCTCAAGGTAGGTACTTACTTAGTACAAAATCAGGATTAACATTATGCCGGCTTCATCCGGAAAAACGCGTGCAAAGGCGCGGGTAGAAGCAAGTCTATTTAGGTACTCATTTAAATCCTCACGAGTTGTTGACAATCTAACAAACACTTCAAATACCTACATATTTTAGTTAAATGTCTGTCAGATTTTCCGTTGGCTTAATTCGTCGGTTACGTCAATGAGCGAATACTTGCGCTTGCGACTTGAATTCAAATATCAACGGACGCGCTGGGGCCAAGGACCTAGGTTTCGGAAGTACGACCGCCAATTGATGATAAAGTAGGTAGGTACCTACTTGCCAGAGCGTTTTTGTTGTGAATATAAATCACAGAGGATTCTTACTTTGTAACGAACGTAGATATTGCAGTATGAGAGAGATAGTGGTTATTTTTAAATTCAGAATAAGTTAGCAGCCAAAGGTAATGATTTCACTACACTTTTGTAGTAGGTTCCTGTTCCTTCCAAGTCTCATTAATTCAAACGATTTTTTTTTAATATCGTCATAGTAAAGCTGCTGTGATTTCCCGACTTGGATTGATCATTGATCATCCCTTGGTGTAAAAGTGAATGTAAATCAAATCGCTCAAGTATAATGTCCCAACTCCTAATTAACTCACCCTGTTGTTCGTAAACATCCTTTTAATATAGGTAGGTACTTAAATTAATGACGTTCGTTGTTTTATGTTATGACCCTTCTTCTAAATAAACACTATCATTTTGAAACGTATTATTCTGTTGAACAACACCAGGGACATAAATAATAAGTAATAACTGTAGATTAAACTGGTTCATTGAAGGTCAAATTATCCATCCAGTCTAGACATCCAAGCAAGCCTGAATAAATCTTGTGGATGTTGCAAAGGCTCATTGAATCAGAAATATAGAATAGAATAGAATATAACTTATTAACCTAAATTAAAATTAAGTGTAAACTCAGTAACAAAATGGCTCTGCCTCAGCATGTATCAATATTGGTTAAGTAGCTAGAATTTGAAATTTATGTCAAACGTGAATTAACTGAACCAAAACAAAAAAAAAATTAAAAGGTACCTATGCATTAGTAGGATAGAAAATTTTAATTATTAGTGAATTTTCTTCTGAGCTGGATCATAGGCTATGTAATATGTAATAGATTCAGAGAACCTGAACCTATATGTTTGTTGAATAAAATATATACCTACGACAGATAGAATCCTACTATCCTACTGATACTGGTGTGAATACCTAGGTAAGTATAGTAACATGCGCATTTATAATATGGCCATGGCCTTACTGGGTACCTACCTAACAATGGCGAATTGCCAGTTTCCTACAAAACATAATGGAAATATATAAACAGGGAAAAAGAAAGATTCATGCCGTTAAAACCTCCTGTCAATGACAAACAAATCCTTTATTGTGGTGCTTGAGTTTATATCTACGGTTTATATAGATACCTACATTTATACAAGCCAGTGCGATTTTCTTTTGTTTTTTTTTATAATTTATCTAAACTGACGTCACAAATCCAGGCCTATATTAATCGAGCACATACCCCTCTAGTAAACGAAAAACAAAAGGGGATCGCGCAAGCTTTTAAAAGTTAGTAGTCTTATCTCAATTCGTTAGTAATAAAATATTATAATAATGCCAAATTCTCTCCAAAACAACTGATTCGCTTTCGCTTCACGACAAGAAAATGCAGTCTAACAAGTTAACCTTGACTCAATCGTGGATGTCTGTTTATCAGCCACTTCTTCCGGTTCTTTCCGCCAGATGTTTGGCCACCTGCATAATTGTATGGCAAATTTTAGAATAACCATAGAGACAGATAGATACTAATGAATGACACATAAATAAAAAAAATAGAAAATGATGGAGGCCTCTTACTAACTTAATGGTACAAGACAAATTCTAATTATAATAGGTATGAAGTACATGTACAAGATTGGGATATTTATTAAATGATTTGATCTTAAAGTAAGAGTTTATAGGCAGTCCATCTGAATAAACAAAGCATCCAAGTCACTTCAAGATTGTGCTTCAAGGTTCAAACTCACCCAGCTCACCCAAAAAGGTTTGCATTCGATTCGCATCGCCAGCCATGCCACCGCGCCTCGCCTTCGCCGTACTAGGCCTTTTATGGCTACCAGGCTACATTTAGATGGTTAACAGCTTCGACCCATTCGGTCTAGCGAAGGTGATCGTCAAATAGGGCGGAAATTATCCTAGAAGTGTAACGCGTCTTATTTGGTAGTGTAATACTTATTAGGTGCTTTAGTTCCTCTCTTAGACTCAACTCAATGCCTAAAAGACTTAAGGCGCTACCCCGACCCAAATCAGCGCCACCACCTATTTTACCTTATTATTCTGTTAAACGAAGGAATTTTTAAAAATCGATTGGCCAGTTTGTGCTTCCTATCATAAGCTTTTTTTTAATGCCCCTGTAAAAGTTTTATTTTGTATACTTTAAGCAGAGATGCGAAGTTGCTCTTTTTGGCCACCATGGTGGGAAAAATGAGCAACTTCGCATCTCTTCCTACCCCATACAAACAAAAACATTTATAGAGGCATTAAAAAAAAGCTTATGATAGGAAGCACAAACTGGCCAATTGGTTTTTTGAATTTCCTTCTTATAACGGAATAATAAGGTAAAATAGGCGGTGGCGCTGATTTGGGTAGGGGTAGCGCCTTAAAAAAAGAAGTTTTCGTGGTTTTACTAGTGATACATTTAAAGTGCTAGTCAGGCAACATGCCTAAGATGATAATATTATAAAGAATTAAAGGCAATATTTTAGAGAGGAAAGATTTGTATTTTTGTACACTTATTTGTAACAAATAATCTTAATAACCATAACCGATTTTAAATTTTTCATAAAGATTCTATATAGTAGAATGCTACATTATCTCTGAGTAACATGAGAATTATTTATATTATGTTAAAAAATAAAAGTCCAAGATTGAAAGTTTTGTATTTTTGTATGTTTGTAACAAATAAACTCAAAAAATATAACCGATTTCAAATTTTTTATAAAGATTCTATATAGTACTAGAATGCTACATTATCTCTGAGTAACATGAGATTATTGATATGTTAAAAAAATAAAAGTCCACCCGTGCGAAGCCGGAGCTGCTCTAGTATAAAATAAATCAACTCAGAGCTCAATTTGGGAACAGGCAAAATTGAGTTTCCCTGTGAATTAAGGAAACAAATATAGTCAACCGGATAATTTATAAGGAAAAGTTATAAATAAAGCCATCACTGGATTGCGGTTTGTCCTGTTGTACTGTTCTTGAAGGAACATATCAAAAAGGGAATACAAATATTATTGTATAGGCACAAAAACCTTTTCAAATACATTATAATATAATTGAATAAGAGTAGATGAACTTTAACTGGAATTTATATTCCTGTTTGTGAACATTTTTCATTTGCACTAATCAGTTTTGTACCTATCTCAGAATTTTATTGAACATCTCTGACGTCGTTCTAATCGATGATTAAATCAACAAGACACATCGTCACTCCGGTGATTGCAACCTATATGTGAGTCACACTTCAAGTCAACACCGCTGACGAAAGGTTCTTAGAAACCTGCCAAATTCCATTGGAAGATAGCCTGACTCACGTGTTTCTTCTGATTTATTTCATTGCATTTATCCCACAGCCATGTTGATGGATTGTAGTGAAAAAGTCTGTGTCCAAGGTAATTAGGACGATAGATTGATATCTTTTCAGTGGCAATTAGCAGGTAACGAAAGTAATATGAATCATCACTTTCTAGTGATCGTGTAGTTTTGCAGTATTGATATCTGAACTGTAACGAACAACAGATGCCAAAGCATTACGTAAGTGTTATTCAAATTTAAAGAGATGCGTATTCAACAACTCACATTTTACTGTTCCTGGTGTATTATTGTATTGATTTTTATTTACTTATACATTTATGGTGGTTCAAGCGAGGGTGTGTCAGATGAGTCATTTGCAACCCCTGATCTCCGCACCCCGCCAGACAGGGTGCGGCAATGCACCGGCGGAAATCGATAAGCGCAGACGGGCAGATGGCAGGAGTGTGAGCAAATAGGGAGAAATGGTTAACTGCGATATGATTCATTATAAAGAAATCGAGTTTATAATGCATAGAAATTGTCTCAACGAATCACGTACCTAGCAATAGCAGATAGACCGGAATAAAAAATTGTAAAAGGCAATCACAACCTATACCTACTAGATAAATAAGAAACATCACGTATCCAGCGATACGAAGATGGATATCAGTTTTCGTAAGCAAGATAGTTTTTATGATCATTCCACACCACACATCGCAGTCCCCCGCTTGTGAATAACCAGCAATATAAAGTAATAGAGCTATCTTGAATCTATCTCTCCATGCAGTTAGCAATGCTTTCTGATCTCTTCATAATTATAGCGATAATGTTCTTCAACGCTTACTGTAATTACGCGGCAGACGAGACGGTGCAGAGAATTCTAAGTTAATTAAATATTTTTAGGTTAATCTCGGCGTTTGTGGCAATTAGCGCGAAACAGCCGACTCACACTCACACTAGAGAAAGCAATGAAACATTGGAAAAGATTCAGCTTTTTACGAAGAAGGAATGCAATCATTGAATTAGCTAGAATTTGAATTACAATAATCCCTGTCCCATTCCACGTGAGCGGTTACGCGTAACGAAATCTAATCATTTATCGAGGTGTTATCAGATGTACTGTATGTACATGCTGATAAAGTCGAGTAGCCTTACCATATATGGTGACAAAAAATGAGGCTGCAACATAAACCTCACGATTGGTGGAAAAATATGCTTTTGCCGATGTACGTATATGTGAACTCTGATAAGACACGTTTTAAATAGTTTATCCTCGCGAGACCACATTCATTTAGTGAGAAGTGCTCGGTCGAAGCACTACGGAGTATTTACTAGTCATTTAATTTATTAAAACTGTAAGTTTATTTGTGATTTAAAATTAATTAATTTTTTGAAATGCTATGCAACTACATTATGTAGAGAATTTGATTAAAAAAAAATTTATTATGAATTTAACTGGTGAAGTCATAGCGATTGAGTTACATGATAGGTAACATGTAAAAGTGTTGCGTAATCAACTCGCTACAATCAGTGATACACTGCGATCGCAATTTGTGCAAGCATTTTCATTATTTTAAGTGAACCCCACCTACCTTATGGATTACTTTCTGGAATTCCATCTTAATTCCATAATTATGTAGGTAAGTGACTTAAAATAAATTATTAAAAATTTTTTCTATTTCAGACTAACTCAAAATGTGCGACGAAGAAGTTGCCGCGTTGGTAGTGGACAATGGCTCCGGTATGTGCAAGGCCGGGTTCGCGGGAGATGACGCGCCTCGCGCCGTCTTCCCCTCGATCGTCGGCAGACCCCGCCACCAGGGCGTCATGGTCGGCATGGGCCAGAAGGACTCGTACGTAGGAGACGAGGCCCAGAGCAAGAGAGGCATCCTCACACTGAAATACCCCATCGAGCACGGCATCGTCACCAACTGGGACGATATGGAGAAGATCTGGCACCACACGTTCTACAACGAGTTGCGTGTGGCGCCCGAGGAGCACCCCGTGCTGCTCACGGAAGCCCCCCTCAACCCCAAGGCCAACAGGTGAGTGTCCTCGCGAAGGCCTGCCTTGCCTCCCGTCTCAGCGCCGCTCGCGCCCGCCGAGTGTGCTCTGTGTGACCACGTTCCTTCTGTTTCAGAGAGAAGATGACACAGATCATGTTCGAGACCTTCAACACGCCCGCCATGTACGTGGCCATCCAGGCCGTGCTCTCGCTGTATGCCAGCGGTCGTACCACCGGTATCGTGCTGGACTCCGGCGACGGTGTCTCCCACACCGTGCCCATCTACGAGGGCTACGCGCTGCCGCACGCCATCCTCCGTCTGGACTTGGCCGGCCGCGACCTCACCGACTACCTCATGAAGATCCTCACCGAGCGCGGATACTCCTTCACCACCACCGCCGAGCGTGAGATCGTGCGCGACATCAAGGAGAAGCTCTGCTATGTCGCACTCGACTTCGAGCAGGAGATGGCCACCGCCGCCTCCAGCAGTTCACTCGAGAAGTCCTACGAGCTTCCCGACGGACAGGTCATCACCATCGGAAACGAGAGGTTCCGTTGCCCCGAAGCCCTATTCCAGCCCTCATTCCTGGGTATGGAAGCCAATGGCATTCACGAAACCACCTACAACTCGATCATGAAGTGCGACGTTGACATCCGTAAGGACTTGTACGCCAACACAGTACTCTCCGGAGGTACCACCATGTACCCTGGAATCGCCGACCGCATGCAGAAAGAAATCACCGCCCTCGCACCCTCCACAATGAAGATCAAGATCATCGCACCCCCAGAGAGGAAATACTCCGTATGGATCGGAGGATCCATCCTCGCTTCCCTCTCAACCTTCCAACAGATGTGGATCTCGAAACAGGAGTACGATGAGTCTGGCCCCTCTATTGTCCACAGGAAGTGCTTCTAAGCTGCATGTAAGACTTTTGATAATTTATGATGCCCTACACCAAGCCCCTGAAAGGGCGGCTCAAATTACGCTTGTGATCTTTTTGTGTAAGTTCAGTATTTAAATAGGTTGTAAGGTATCGTAATATGCATATTACGTAAATACGTGTAACATTGTCGTTACCGTTTTTTGACAAAGATTTTTATTTATTTTTAATGACTGTTACTAACCTAAACATTTGTAATATAAAATAAATTATATACCGGTATAAACTGTATTTTTTATGAAGTATTTTGTCGTCGTTCACCCGAGACAGACTTTGGGATTGCCATAACAACATCGTCAGCTGAAGTTTTATAATTACCTACTGCGTTCGTTGACCGCTCATAATATTTACCCACACAGGGACTTTAAAAAATTTGCTTTTACATTTTTCAATTTATTCATTCTTACTAAGAAAAGGCTAGTTCATTTTAGTAGCTTTCCTTGTTCAAGTAACAACAGGAGGAAACAGGAAAATTTATAAGTAATAAATACTTAGGTACACAATACCTAAGTAGGTACTTTACTTACTTACTATAAAGTGCAAGGCCTTTTAAATAGCCAAACCAATTTATCCTTTATAGGTAGGTATAACCATTTTCCTTCCTTATTTTAAATTTAATGAGTACCTAGTGTCTAGGTATTAACTTTTAATAAATGCATTGAGCCTGTGTATCGTCCTGAAATACCCAGTAGTAAATGTAAGTACCTACCTACCTAATAGCACAATAGATAATAGGTACCTACCTACATAGGAACCCTAATTATTATTAGGTAGGTAGTATTATTATTTTAAATACCTATCTAGGTGCTGCAAACATAGATTAAAGTCACAATCATTTATCTACTGTGTTAAAGTGTTTGTGACTTATGTATGATGCTCGACGACAATCTAGGTAAGTACTTAATGATGATGGATGACTCACACATAAATATTTTACAACTGACGTAAACTTTTCTTGCGGAATAAGTAAGTACCTTACTGATGTTTTCATGAGTAAACAATATAAGGTTCCATCAATTGATTAAGGTACCTACTTAGGTATTTTTTTCTTATTTCCAGTAGGTAGGTAACGAACGCCACAGTGGGTAAGAAGCGCAAACAAATATCGCACTCGAACGACATCATTTGTCTAATCAGCGAGTCATTCGATAAGTAGTTACTTACCATATTATCACAGTTTAATATCGAATCAAAAATATAACATGAGAATTGAGAATAGAGGCGTGCGTGGCGTCCCGAAAGTTTTATTTCAAATCCATAGATAAAATTGTAGCTTAGGTTAAGGATGTTAATAATGGATTGAACGAACGAAATCGAGACCTAGATTTTGGTTGCTTACCATTTGCTTACCTACCCTGCGAGTTTCGAAGACAATAACCATAGATAATTTTAATACTTGACAGTAACTTCAGAGTCAAGGGCGGGGCTAGGGATGGGCGCGCGGTAGCAAAATCGATATCGAGCGAGAGTACGTTCAACCGAACATGAGTATTTTAGACGGTCGCTATTTTTCATGGTATAGGAACGTACGTACCTCCTAGTTACTTTATGCGTACGAAACTTGTGGATTTAAATAATAAAATGTTTGTTTAAAGTAAGTAGATAAGTTCAAAGTTTATTTATTTGACTTATGGATGTCCTTATTGATAATGATTAGTAGGTACTTACGTCCTATTATATATTACCTCCGATATGATTTGGACACAGACAGAGAAATTATTATGAAACTAGCTGTAACCCGCGACTTCGTACGTGATAGGCGTACAAGCCCCTAGAACCAGTGGTCGGGCGCTGTGCGTTGTCTGTCAGTGAGTCAGGTACTCCTTTTTAATATCGCACCTCCGCTAAATTAGTGTTACAACTTGAAAAAGTCGAATTTTTAGTTAAATATACAGAAAGGCTTGAAATTTTAAGGACTTTCTTTCAAAAAATCGTTATAATTGTAACTCCAATAATCTCCGCGTGGTGGAGTTGTAACGCTACACCATTAGGATAATTTTGGCGCCTCCGTGTTCTCAATCAATGTAACAATTCATGTTGTGAAAGGTGGACGTGATGATAATGATATTTTTTTACATATTTTTTTCTATTAAAGAGTTACAAGAACACTTATTACGGTTCAGTTGAAAAATTTTGCGACTTAATAGGTCTTTTTTAGGCAATAAAGTGTTATATTTTAAATTGTATCAATGCTTTAGATGTTTTTGCTAATAGAATTACAAGATCAAGTGTTCCATTTCATATTGTAATACTATTTGACCAAAACTAATAATTGTTTCGGCAAAATATTTAAATTTGTAATAGTGCATTATAACGAAGTGTTTAATTTTTTGTTAAGAAAATTAGGTACTTATGTTGATTTAGGGTGAAGAAAGATACTAAAATGTATCTAAAATCTGATACGAAAATGAATCCAAATCGCCAGGTAAGAAGACACCGATTAATTAATTTTTTTATAAAGTGTTAGGTTGATTTTAAAAACAATGATAACCTACATACTTAATTGCGTTGTTGTTGCATCCTCAAGTGAGCGATTTCAAGAAAACCTTACAGTCGCACGTCAGCTTCAATATCAAATAAACAAAGGTTTTAACTTACTTTGGAATTTATTCAATGATGCGTATGGTAAATATTTTATTTTTACAGATACCAATACAAGCGGACTGTCCAAGAGTTACAAACCTACTGATGGTTCTTCAACCAAGTGTTCTTCATAATCCTCAGATACTAAGAGTTCATCTTCATCCGACTCCTCCTTCCTCCAGCTCTTTTTTTATTGAGGATAATGATGACTCTGTTAAAGATCCTAATTATGAAATTTAACGACGTCCTCCAATCCCTGAAGATTTCGAAGATGAAGACAACATCAGTGGCCTTATGGATTTAGAAGCTCGCTCAATGTATATTGCGTATTTACTTACCCTAAACTGAATTCAAAAACTCACAAATTTTTGGTGACACACGCAGAATAAAGGCGATTCAGTTCGCTCTCTTACCTATTGAAAAATGCATAAAAGGAGTCAGCCCTCCCTGTATGCGCAAATAATACAAAAAACCGGAGATCCGTACTCTGTAGTTTTTTCAAGGATGCGAAGACTGTGAATGAAAGCTCATTCACAGTCTTCGCATCCTTGAAAAAACTACACTCAGATATGCGTTTGAGCATGGGTGACATGAAAATAAAAATATATTAAAGTTGTGAAATTCATGAAAGAAACACCCAGTGGTCTCTTTTACAAAAACTCGTATGAAAAAAAAACGATTTTCAAAAGCAAAAAAACTGGCACAAACAATCTAACGTTCTACCCGAACTAAAACCTGCCTGTAAAAGTCAGCTGCCTCTAAGTGAACGCAAGAAAGCCGATTTAATGAGTTTGGTGCTAAGTAATCATGTGCCACATGTCCACACACAATTTTTTGATCAATTGCAAGGAGATTAACCGTACTTAAACCGGACGTATCTGTGATTGTCAATTTTAAGCGTGTTTCAGTTCCTATGTAGCAATTAATGCTTTATAAGCACTTACACAGGAAAAAATACAGATTTATAACACCCATACGGTGCCACTACACGCCATCGAGCTGGTAGTTTAATTTAAAAAGTGATAACAAACTGAAACTTAACGTAAGACTAACGTTTCGTGTATTAAATGGCACTGATCAATGATAGGTACGTAAAAAAATATGATTTGAATAGTTTTTTAGTTTTCTATGGTCAGATTTTGATTATATTTTTGTTACAGTATATTTTTTTGTAAGTTCAGAACGGAATAAAGATATTTCACTGAAATAACAAGCCAGACTCTGATTATTTCTCATGAAAATAAACATCATTACAATTAAAAACAGTTATTTTATTTCATAAATATGCAAATAGCTATCTAAAATAGTGTTACAAATAGGAATTTTCAGGCTTTCTTTCAGGAAAATAGATAAACTGAATATGCAATTTGATAGTGTTTATTTTGAGCTTTCCAAATATATATAGTTTGTTACATAATTTAAATTAAATTACATAGTTATAGACTATTTATCAAATCTGTGAGTTTGTTTTCTCTCTCCTGAAAATTAAGGTTTTTCAAGTTGTAACACTAATTTAGCGGAGGTGCGATATATTATACCAGTTTATGCCCGCAGTTTCGCACGCGTTGTTTTTATGAAAACGTTTAAAGGTGATTTCGATCCCATGAGAAATTATTTATGGGATAAAAGTAGCCTACGTTTGATTTTAGGATTAGAATTACTTATGTAATATTTCAGATCAAGCCGTTCAGTGGTTTTGGCGTGAATAATAATAATAATAAATAAATAAATAAATAATAATGCTGGACAATTCACACAGCATTATCTAGCCCCAAGGTAAGCAGAGCTTGTGTTATGGGTACTAGATAACTGATATACTTAATACAATGCACTAAATAGATAGATATTTTTTACTATACATAATAAACATCCAGAACGCCCTGGACAAATGTCTGCAGATTGTACAAACATTTGTCCCGAGGCGGGAATCGAACCCGCAACCTCCTGCGTCGCAGGCAGACCTTCGCCCGCTGCGCCACAGGGGTCGTCAGCAAATGTTTTCCTAATAGTGAAGAGGTAACAAACATCTATCCATCCATCCATCCATCCCTTTCGCATTTATAATATTATTGTGATGTGATTGATGGGGAAAAAACTTCCGAATTTCTGAAAACGATAAATGAAATGTGTGTTCTTTTTGTAAGGGAAGTCTACATGTAAAATTTTGTAGGTATATTGCAAAGGGTTGCTAATATATTTTCGTTAAAACTTTTAGTTTAAACTTAGTTATAGAAAAATACCATCATAATTTCAGAGAACGATGAACCAATGGGTCATCATGATAATGTTGTACTTCTATTGCTAACGGTTGCTGAGATACAGAGCAGTTGCGTTTAAATTTTAGTTTTTTCCTTAAAACTTGAATATAGGAAAACACCGTTAGAATTTCAGAAAACAATGAATGAATCGTATTTCGCTATAAGAATCGACATGTAAAATTTTGTAGTTCTATCGCTTTCGGTTACTGAAATACAGAGCATTTTTGTTTAAACTTTCAACTTCAATTTTGTAACTCTTACGTCTGTGTTCACCAATAGCTAATCGGACAATAAGGCTACTTCATCGGTTAACTAACGCTGACGTTTAATGTATGAAAACTCGTGTCAAAAACTGCAAAACCACTGTTTAATATTTAACCATACGTTTGTGAACTTTAGTGCGAATTTTCAAAATTACTTTCTTATTAGACCCCTACACCCTAAAAAGAACAAACACTCCAAATTTCAAGCCCCTAGAACCAGTAGTGGTTCGGGCTTGGCGTTGTTTAACTATCAGTTAGTCATGTACTCCTTTATAATAAATACTAGTTTATGCCCGCGGCTTCGCACGCGTTGTTTCTATAGAAACGTTTAAAGGTGATTTATATCCCATGGGAACTGATTTATGGGATAAAAAGTTTGTAAATTACCTGCATGCAAATTTTCAGCCCGATCCGTTCAGTAGTTTTGGCGTGAAGAGGTAACAAACATCCATCCATATCCATCCATCGATCCAAACTTTCGCATTTATAATATTAGTGTGAAGTGTGATGTGATGCGATATACTGATTAAAAGTGAGAAAAGAAGCAAATGTTTTCCTAATTAAGAATTAATTCCTTAATTAGGTTCTTTCATAGTTTAATCTATTTAGTTTTTTAAAATTTCTTCTAACTATTTGTTATTTTTTTTTTGTTAATTAGTTAGAGCGACATAATCGCAGTGTGGAAGTGTGTGGAAAAAAAGATACGCAGGTACTTGCCTACTCATATTATGAGTAGGCAAGTACCTGCCTATCTTTTTTTTTAAATCTTGGTTTAGAGAGCTGAATCACACTGCGATTATGTCGCTCTAACTAATTAACAAAAAAAAAATAACAAATAGAAGAAATTTAAAAACTAAACAGATTAAACTATGAAAGAACCTAAATGGTTAGTTTCAGTCTTGAAACAACTTACTAGGTAGGTAGTTAGGTCTGGACGGATGCATAAATATTTGTAGGTAACCTTACCTTACCTATCATGTTTAGATGCCAAGGATTTACAATGCACCTGACCTTATAAGTACGATAGATGGCATAATAAGGACATGCTGGAGCCAGCCAGATATGGTCAGGTATAGGTTGTCGCTTGAATCTTTGAATTAGACTGGGTAGATCGGTACTTTTATTGACATTTTGCAATGTTGAATTATTGCAAATATCATGATATCAACCCGTTTGCACCCACTGTTGGGTATAAAAAAAACTTCTTTAATAGGCTACCTTCTGCCTTCTGTCTCCTGCGTGCAAGTTGCATCGCATCGCAACCAATGTTGCTTTGTGGTCAATTTTGATGTCGTCGCGCAATCGGGCTGGTGGTAATAAATTTTTAGTAAGTATATTAATTTAATACGTTTGATGAGATATTCAAATTAATAATGACTGCATACCTGCATAGGTACAGGTAGGTAGGTAAAGTTCTTGTCAATTTTTCCGCAAGCTAACCAGTTCCCGGGACATGGCGGGGTGCGAAATCGCGAATGGTGCGATCGTTCATTTGCCTCCCCTAAAGCTTTATTCAATGCGTCTGCTAGAATGCTATACATACCATACAATGTAATACATAAATGTTTTTCACGGCCTATTCGTGTCATTCTTTCTAAAAAGTATAGCTAGATACTGTGCGTTTACATTTTCATGCATTTTTATATAAATCACTACTAGAAATATTAAATAATATTTCAATAATATTTTGGGAATTAGGTACAGAAACGTTTCTAATACGTATAACGTTCCTACCTCCTCTGCGCAATCTATAGCAGCCTAAAACGTTGGTATCAAAAAACACAGGCAGGTTTAGAAACGGAACAAGAGGTGAACCTGTTCTGTCAGTCCTTTGTCAAAAAGTCCCTTGAATTTTTTATACCATAATCCCATTTATGGCTCTTCAAATATGGCTCTTGTTGCATGGTTTTAAAACGTTAATTGGCTTTGATACACCACACCGCATTCCGATTCCATGCACGTAAATGGTAGAGTAGCAAGGGTTCTATATTTTTAGTAAGTAGGCCAGTTTGCATCAGATCACAAATAAATGGTGCGATCACTCGTGAAATGTGATCGTGGACAATTTATGTTCTAGTTACAGTTGCCTCCATTGTGTGGTTATGGAGCCAAGCCACTCGTGTGTAGGCGAGTATACAGTAGCTGTAATTTAATTTTCCAGTAGCATAACCATAGCTTTGGGTAGATGCTTAGCTTGATTTAATTTCTCTTAACTATTCTTTCTTTGAGAGTTTAATTTCTAATGTTACCGTCAGTTAAACTTAGAGTACCTCTACCGTCAAAATTAACAGCTCTGGTTGTGTTAACCGTTTGTTGATGTGATGGGTGTTTGTCAAAATCATCACATCGAGATATAATCAAAATTGATTTCAATTCTTTTTCTAGTACAGTAGTTTAGTTAGTTACTTATTCTTTTCAGTGCGTTCATATTTGGTCCCACCCATTGTTAATGACGACTGAAAAACTAATAGCTATCACATTTTATGTAAAACTACGTCCTTTCTATGTACATTTAATGATTTATTCATGAGATTTTGAGTCGACTGGTCGACACTTATATTCTAAACTTGGCTCTGTTTTCAGTTGAGTGCTTGCTCAATTATCATTCTGACTGCACCCTACTGTGTTTCCTTTGAGTCATGTTTTATAAACTTGTATCCTTTTGCGATAATAAGTCCAACAACATCCCGTAACATTAAACGTTATCTGTTGATCTTTAATCCAGGTGAGGAAGGTACCTTACCTACCTAATCTCATTCTAAGGTCGATAACCACTGCAAAAATATATCAATGTAAATATTGAATTCAATTTAATTCAGTATATTATTATTATTATTATTTTTTATTTGATCACTGTAATATTGATTCATTTTTTTCTATTAATAAAATATATATCTATCTATAACATGATTGTATTGTATTAAGTAGGTATAGGTATTGGTATCAGATATCCTAATACTAGTAGGTACCCATAAAACAAGCTCTACTTGGAGCTAGATGATGTCGAGTGAATTTATTATTAAATATTTACTTTTTAACAAAAAAACACAAATAGGTAGAAGGTATTTCTATTGACTTCTGAAAAATTTCGCATGCGTCGTTAATTTTTGGGATAGATTCTTATATTTATTGTTAGAATTATTGTCTAAAATGCATAAAAAATCACTTAAAGATATAAAAATTAATATCTAGAGCAATTAGGTACCTAAGTAAAGTTCCTACTTTTTGTATCAAATTAAATAAACTGAGAGGTTTGTAGTAAGTAAGTAATTCCTTGCCGAATATTATGTAAAACAACCTATATCTAGCTACAGATTAATGTCGGTGTAAATGAATTTGTCAAGACGAAGAAAAGGCGGGCTTGCGTGTATAACAATTAAAAGATTTTCCGTTGCGTTGCGACGCATTTTTAACAGACTTCTAAAAAAGGAGGAGGTTGTATGTTCAACTGTAAGTATGCATAATGTAACGTATGTTCGTCGATTTCAATGAACAGATTAAAAAAAAAAATCCGCTATTGTACCTACAGAATCCCAAGGTGGTCCCATAATTTTTTACTCTGGAGTCTGGAGGTTTAAGATTTATCACGTAACCCTAAAAAGCAGTGTAAAATGAATTGTTTCGAAGTCGGTTTTTAGTTTTTCAATACAATCAAATTATTTATCACTTGATTTATAAATCAAGATCTCAATCAAAATCTCTGCTGATCTCAATCAAAATCAAAAGCTCTGAAATCTAATAAACAAATGACTAAAACTGTTAAATCCATCATGGATAATAAAATAACACTAAAATCATGGTAAATATCCCGTTGTAAATGATTTTAGTGAAACAAAAGACTGTTTAAATAAAAACAAAAGGTACCTGATTAAACTTGATGATTGCCCTACTTTGTGGCTGACTGTTATTATTGACAGTAATTTTTAGTTTTTTAAGAATTGTATGTAAGTACCTACCTACTTATTAGAACATTTTCTTTATAAAGAAGGTAAGTACCTAGTTTTGTAACTGAATTTATGAATTTTAATGTATTTAATATAATTGTATTTTGTATATAGGTACAAAATCTGTAACTAACATATTTCCAAAACAGTAGGACCGAGGTTGATCAAATTGTATTAGTCATGTTAAGTGACAAAGAAGTGAATTAGTAGGTACCGTGGTCCCCTACACGAGACATTGACTCACCGCCGTAGTACGCAAGTCTCGTCGTGAACTGAACTGGTTATGCATGACTCATGTTTGGGGAGCCAGATTATGCAGTAGGTAGGTTTAGGTATGTTAGATAAAATGAAGCTCTATGTATCGCTATGTTTTATAAACAACTGAAGGTTAACGGTCAGGAAACGATCAATAACGAACTGATTCTTATTAAGTACCGAGGCACGGTTCATATTCACAAGGAAAACATTTGATATTTGTATTGTAAATACATTGACATCATTTCTAAATAAGTAACTTCATCTTTACCTACTACGACCATAAATGACCTAATTTATAGGTAATATAATAACTGAATAGGTTGTTGAAACGTGTAAGTAACTATTTATTAAATATGGTACCAAGGTAGGTAAGCAAAGTTACTAGGCATTCATAATGTTAATTTAATTACCACGTTTCTAATGCAAACCTAAGGCATTAAATAAAACAATAACCATACAATAGGTAGCTAAAGAAAGTTATCTAAATGCTATTGTAGGTAATGCACCCCCCAGCCAGGGTTGATCCTCATCAGGGTTGTTCATTATTATACCATGTCTCAAGGCTCCGTCATGTCATAGGGATAGTTAATATTTGTATTACGGACCCTCTACGGACCAGCAGTGTGGAAGACACTGCTCGATGGAGTCACTGTGTGTTAAAAGATCAACCTTACGTTTTATTAGAGCATTGAATATTAGGTTACCTATATTAGGTAGCTAATGGTCAATGCAATTTTTTTTTTGTTTGTTAGAAGGTATAATTACAATTATTAATTATTAAAATCGATATCTAAATGTTTTGACTTTTTACTCAAACCTAAGTTGAAACAGCGAAAGTTTTAAGAAGAGAGTTGATGAATTGATTATTAAATTTAGATAGGTAGCTAACTTTGCATATGTATTGCTCTCAGCAAACGTATCATATAATGCATTATTAATTTAATAAGTTTCTCTTTATTTAGGTAGGGTACCTACCTACTAAGTTTGTAAAAGTAAAACATTCGTGTACGGTCTAGTCTACTTAATAAGCAAAATAAGCTACCCAAACACGCTAGGGATCTAGCTAAATAGATAAATTATACCTAGTCCTACCAAACCTAATAGGGAGGCTATTAGACAGGCTAGCTAACGAATATAAAAAATGTTCAGAGTTCCTTCCTATTTATTTATAGGCAGGTACCTACCTGTTTATCTAGGTGGTACTTATAGCTTACATATTCCAATTTGTAAAAAAATGGGAGGTAGGTATTTTCTATTCTATATTATGCGCAAACAGCATTTTCCCATCGAAAAAAAAGGTATCTTCTATTCCTAACCACAATAATAAGTTGTCAAATACCTACAAAGTAATGGGTGACGATTATGATTATTCATCGATACTTTTAAATCACGACTTCATAACTTAGACGCACTATTTACCGCCTCGATGGAGAGCGATACTATTGAATGGAACGTTTTGTTACTACTCTACGCACTAACACAAGTAAAAATTGTTCGTTTTCTCTATGTGTGCGCCTTGTACGAACAGTGACCGTTGCTACCGTGCACCAATCAGAATCCAGGATTTCGCCGATGCCCATAAATGGTAAGGCCATCGGTTGCGCCAAGTGGGGAGGTCGGACGAGTCCACATTGCCGTTATTATTTTTTAACCTTCCTCTTTTGAAATGAGAATATTTCTGACATTGTCGCTCATTATTTGACATTGGCTAAAATTCGTAGGTCGTTTTGGTAGGCTGTCGAGGTGTATTTTATTGAAAAATTAAGTTATTTTTAGCACACGTAGAGGTCTGTTGGGCGAGTCCATTGTGTTGCGGAGCGCCGGCGTACGGTACGGATTCTAGTGAAGCTAATCGACCGACCGACCTCAACGTGCGAGCGAGTAGCAGAAGTAAACCGGCCGGCATTTATCACGGTTCGTTCGCGATCGCTCCAGTGCTAAATCTCCTGTTGTGTGCAAATTAATTGGTAAGTCAATTTAATTATCTTTTTATTGAATTCCGCGTGCCAGTAAGTAACATCGAAATTTGGGTCATCCGCATGCTCGTGTAACCTTACCACATTACCATTAATTCACTTCACGGTCAAGTCTACGATCTGTCTGTATGTTAGAAAGATATTTTTAGATGCATTCAACACTACCGGGATCCCCGTGATATTATTAGCTGCGTCATCTCTTATCTCCCGCATCTACCTATCGTGAGTACCTACCTAACGGTTTTTGGAAGATCGCCAAAGGAATTACTACCGTTGAACTTTCATAATTGGGGGTAGGGTAGGTAGTTGTGTGGATGTGTTTATGATTATGACTAGGTAGGTAGGTAGATTTGATTTGTAAGGTTCCGGAATGTGTGACTGGATGTGGTGAAGTCAAGAAGGCAATGTGAGGATCGGCTAAAGATGCCGGCATTATCAAGTGGCGCGCTATCACAGACAGGCCGGGCGCGGGGCGCGGCGGGAGGGTAGCGCAGGCTCCCTGCAGCGGAATACCATATATGGCCACGTTTTGTGCCGTACCGCTGCTATTGGTCGAATCGTGCTGAGGCGGGGGTAGGGGGAGCCTCCACAACCTGCCTCATTTATATACTCCGACTGCCGCGTTTGCCGACATTCCACGGAGTGAGCTCGAGTTGAAGCGTTGTACAGCGATCTAGGCTGTGCAATAGCAAGTTAATTTATTTAATTATTTAGGAATATTTAACTAAAAGTAAGTTGATAAATCGTGATTAGTATTGTGTGAAATTGTTTTGGTGATAGTGGATATTGTGTGAATTATCAGTGGCTGCGGTCAGTGACACGCTAGGGTTGGGCGATGCCATCGATCCGGGATTTGGGATACCTACCTACCTAGCCGGTTGCGGTAGGGCGTGGCCGAACTTGTGCGACAATCTAGTTCAATCTTCACTTACATTCCCATACTTCAATTAAATATTCAGCCATCCAATTAGAAAGTGTCTTCTCGCATCGACTTTCTCGCGAGAAAGAGCGGTTGTCTCGAAATGTGGTCGTGTCTGCCACGTTCACGCCTGGCCGCGGCTACTTCGAGCCTTATTTGGTTCCAATTTGAGAGTTCGCCCACTTAGCGCTGTCCTGCATTACCTGCGTAGGCAAGCTGCCCACCTGACTCTTTATATGGGATATCGAGGACATATTCTGTAACTCGTGGATCTCGTGATTTCAAAAAGATTCCACTTTGAGTGAATACAAATAGTTAATACCGAACTCATCATTTTCTATTCTAGAGTCAGTGTAAGACTTTATTATCGACAGTGTAGTATTTTATTTGTTCTATAAAAATATTTTCGGATCCCGTAATAATCCCGGTAAACAGTTCCCGGTTTCTGACAGTAGGGTGCCCGGCCTTAAGTACCTATTAGATATTCCCGGATACTTACAACAGGGGGGGGGGGGGGGGGGGCTAGGCTATTTCTCAACTGACAACTCCTTTGCATAGGTGTGGCGCTTTGTACCTACGCATAACCCATGATTATTCACATAGTTAATTTTGTGTTTCCTCTATTTCAGACTAATTCAAAATGTGCGACGAAGAAGTTGCCGCGTTGGTAGTGGACAATGGCTCCGGTATGTGCAAGGCCGGGTTCGCGGGAGATGACGCGCCTCGCGCCGTCTTCCCCTCGATCGTCGGCAGACCCCGCCACCAGGGCGTCATGGTCGGCATGGGCCAGAAGGACTCCTACGTAGGAGACGAGGCCCAGAGCAAGAGAGGCATCCTCACACTGAAATACCCCATCGAGCACGGCATCGTCACCAACTGGGACGATATGGAGAAGATCTGGCACCACACGTTCTACAACGAGTTGCGTGTGGCGCCCGAGGAGCACCCCGTGCTGCTCACGGAGGCCCCCCTCAACCCCAAGGCCAACAGGTGAGTGTCCTCGTGAAGACCTGCATCCCGTCTCAGCGCCGAGCGCCCGCCGAGTACGCTCTGTCTGACCGCGTTCCTTCTGTTTCAGAGAGAAGATGACACAGATCATGTTCGAGACCTTCAACACGCCCGCCATGTACGTGGCCATCCAGGCCGTGCTCTCGCTGTACGCCAGCGGTCGTACCACCGGTATCGTGCTGGACTCCGGCGACGGTGTCTCCCACACCGTGCCCATCTACGAGGGCTACGCGCTGCCGCACGCCATCCTCCGTCTGGACTTGGCCGGCCGCGACCTCACCGACTACCTCATGAAGATCCTCACCGAGCGCGGATACTCCTTCACCACCACCGCCGAGCGTGAGATCGTGCGCGACATCAAGGAGAAGCTCTGCTATGTCGCACTCGACTTCGAGCAGGAGATGGCCACCGCCGCCTCCAGCAGCTCACTCGAGAAGTCCTACGAGCTTCCCGACGGACAGGTCATCACCATCGGAAACGAGAGGTTCCGTTGCCCCGAGGCCCTGTTCCAGCCCTCGTTCCTGGGTATGGAAGCTTGCGGCATCCACGAAACCACCTACAACTCGATCATGAAGTGCGACGTTGACATCCGTAAGGACTTGTACGCCAACACAGTACTCTCCGGAGGTACCACCATGTACCCTGGAATCGCCGACCGCATGCAGAAAGAAATCACCGCCCTCGCACCCTCCACAATGAAGATCAAGATCATCGCACCCCCAGAGAGGAAATACTCCGTATGGATCGGAGGATCCATCCTCGCTTCCCTCTCAACCTTCCAACAGATGTGGATCTCGAAACAGGAGTACGATGAGTCCGGCCCCTCCATTGTGCACAGGAAGTGCTTCTAAGCGACTCGGCGACGCTGCCTCGCGCAGCCCGCGGCCCGGCCGGTTCCGCGGCCGGCTGCTCAACTCAGGCTTGTAATCTCCGTTTAATTTAATTGTACGTAAGATATTATTATGTAATTAAACGTAATAGTGACGGCAGGACGGCGCGCGGCGCCGCGGGCGCGCCTCGCCCTCCTCGGTACTGCACTCGCCAAAGGATTTTTTGTAATCTCAAGAATGATGATTGTATGTGCTGAAACGGATAAGACTACTTTCTTACTAGGTCATTTATAAATTATAAAAAATGTGAAAATTAAAAAAAACTGAAAAATGTTGAGCGGCTTTCTTTTCCTACCCTCGTCGAATGCCAATGCAACGGCAATGACCGACATTGACCTAGGTTTAGAAATAGAACACTCGCGCGCACAATAATGTGGCGCCTGCCAGAAATAGCTTAGTTGTATAGGTAGGTATGTCAGTTTCTTTCGATATAGTGGAAATATTTTTTTTTGAGAATTTTTTTGAGGAACTTTGAAAGGAGTAGTTACCTATAATTCAGGCGCTACTACATAGATGATGCTGTGTCACTGTATGTATCGTTTCGCCCAATAAAGCAAGGCAGAGGATGTTCGCATCGTTTTGTTATCGTAGTCATGAGGCAAAACCAATGACGTCATCAATTTGAACGCGAGTGGTGCGTTCATCTTGTTGGACATTTTCAAACCGATGAGCGATGCCGATGGCTCATAGTAGTATGTATTTACATGCCAATGCCATTCAAAATTTGCTACGAGCAGTACCTACCTACCTAACCCAGATTTACTAAGGTAGGTACTGCAAAGCCCGGGACTTGCGTAAATGTCATGCCAGATGGAATTTTCAGAAAGGAATTTTGCATTCTCTTTGGAATTTGTCTTGAATAATCCTAAAATCTGAGCTCTACCGTATGCTCTACCCATATGAATCTTTGGTTAGATATAGGTTCATGGTTCTACCAGTTTCAGTTGAGGGAGTACTTTGTGTCAAAACAGAAGAAAAAATTTAGACGAAGAAATCCCGGGGTCTACGTAACATTATCACGAAGCCCGGGACTTGCTTGCTTAGTAGATGCAAGCCCTATTTTCGGGTATGAAATATAACTCAATTAGATTTTTCAAATCCTTAGGGATTTCTGGAGAACCAAGAGAACTGAACCAAAAGCCAAAATTTAAGAAAAGTACTTGTGTTATTTTTTATAACATAAACAATCCATCACAGAGCGTAAGAAAGCTAAATCTACTGTAGATACTTAATCATTGATCGCCACTGGAATATTAAAATGCAAGGCAAAGGAAGTCTCAATGCAGGGATTGAAAGACACATGGTTCACATTTGACTTTTATTATGAACATCACAAATATTTGAACATAATTACAACAATAGTTTCAATACATCAATGGTTAGTAAATAAGTTTATGGTTAAAAACTTAAAATACCTACTCAACAACGAAGTCAGTTTATGAAACTGCTTACATTATTGAGCCAGTTAATAAATAAGAGAAAATTATAGAAATAAACAACACAAAACTTAGACATTAATAAGTTAAAACTTTTGGTACTTATGGTTTGTGAAAGAAGACTAAAAGACATCATATTTAGGCCTGTCTCCATATACTAATACGCTAGCTAAGAATCTAATCTTATAAAATATTAAAACATGGTAGGTATGTAAACATGCACTGTTTTGTGCCAAAATGGTTTAGTATAGAAATAGTATTTTTTTTAGCTCCTTGTTTCTTTACGATTGAACTAGGTAGGTTAGGAATAGGTAGTAGAACATTTTATAAAAATTATATTGCATCTTTGGTTTCTACAAATGATTTCTGTATGTGACACGTAACCAAATTGTACAGATTCTCAGGCTATAAAAGCTGCATATTAAATAAATAAACAAATAAAAAGATACAATTCATAAAATTTTGCCTAGACACCTAAAAGCATTTACAGTGCGAAAATACATGTGAGAATAAACTTGTTATGATATACTGGGCCAATGTTAAGGTACACAAATTAAATTAAAGTGTAAGTACTTTTTTCATTTACTGTAAAGAGATGGATAGTATATAGTACGAGAGCCCACGACCAAAACCATGTATCATAGCAATACGGCAAAAACCCTATAAAATCGTTAGATTGTATGATTCTGAACCCGACTAGGTGTGTAGTAACGGTCGAAAGTGTAGCAACTGCGTGGGAGGCCATTTCTGCTGTGTCAAAAAAAAAAGGCAGTCGGTATTATAGCAATACGTCTGATAGTGAAAATGTACATAGATTTTATAATTGTATTACGAAAAAGTTTGTTTTCAGACATTTTGCGCGTAGCACATAGCCTGAGCGCATTTTTGAAAATGTCAACAAATTTAGCCGACCTGTATCATTGCAATACGGATATTTTTTTTTTTAACTTTTCGTATTGCTGCCATGATTACCAAAAACCTGTTTTCAGACACTTTAAGTGTAGCATATACTCCCAAAAACGAAAATAACGTTTCGGAGTGGCCTGGCCGACGCCTCTGTTAAATGTTTTTTTAAATTTACAGCTTTCATAGATATTCAAGAATCTCCCTTGTCTATTATATGTACTTTGACAGATGACAGATGTCATTACTTATTTCTTTTGTAAAAGTTACTCAAGTGTGCTTTAAATAAAACCAAAACTATCAAATCAATCGGTATTTAATTTCAACAGCCTCAGCGCTTGTTACGCTCCTGCCCCTTTCTTACTTATACAGCTCACTCGGCAGCTGCTCCAAACGTTGGAACGACGCTCACTTATATATCTGATATCTGAGTATCGAAAAGTTGTCTGATAGAGAAGGTGCTACACTTAATTTGTCTGATATAAATTTTTTGCACATGTGGACAACTTATTTTATCATGTCCAACAATTTTCAGACATATTGCTATGATACCGATCGGTAAAATTTGTTAACATTTTCAAAACGGTCTCAAAATTTAATGCGTTCACATTTCCGTCTGAAAATGGTTTTGTTCGCATCAAATAACTAAAATTTACTAATAAAAAAGATTTTCAGACGTATTGCTATGAGACATTTTTTTTGTCTCATTTTTATTTTTTTAAAGTGATTTTACGGGTTTGCGCTACACCACTAACGTCTGAAAAATATGTTTCCGGTATCTCAGAACTATCATTCAACTACAGTCTGCAAATCAGACATATTGCTATGGTGCAGTTCGGTAAAATTCTTTGACAATTTTGAAAATTCGGTCAGATCAAACGCTACGCGGAAAATGTCTGATATTGGTACTTTCGAGTTCAGGATAATCGTATCTATCGATTTGATGCGGTTTTGGCTGTATTGCTATGAGACAAAAATTTTGGTCGTGGGCTCTCGTACTAATAGCTTATTTAACACCAGCCTAGAAGTATAGTTTAAGAGTTAGTAAGGACGTTGGGATTCCAATAAGTACTTGCTAAGTTAGTTTTTGAGACAACTAGTGTACTAAACATTTATGTTGGCATTAACATGTTACATTTAAAGTGGACTAGCTCCTTTACTATTTCTATACCTAGAATTACACTGTGTTTAAAGAAAAGCGAACGAGGCACTTTTTTAAATAAATGTATGTTTATGTATAAAACTGAAGCTATAGAGGAGAAAACTAGTAAATGTGCAAAGAAATAGTTCAAACATGCCAAGCCATTTCAAATAGAAATCAGCCATAAATGTGTAGTTTACAGTAATGTTTTGTGTGAAAAAGGTGCCCTGTCCACAATTCAGACTAACGACTAATCTAAATATAAAAACCTTATACTATTTTAAAACCTAAAAAATACAAGCCATGATTTAAACTTATAGCGTGTCCAGTAATTAAATGGATTACCCCGCAGGTACCTACTTGTGCGGGGTACTGCGGCCACTCAGGAAAAAATATATCGTCAGCAGTTTACGATGTTTTTTTTTATGAAATTTGATACCTTTGTTCACATTATTAGGCACTACAGCTACAAATTCAATAATAACGAATTGATTTTCTCTGGGAATAACCGTGAATAATTGGCATTACAAAATATTTCTATTCTAATTATAAATACTAAAATTTTAATAAGTATATTATATTCAAATTTTAGTATTTATATTAGCTAACAATATTTTGTAATACCAATTATTCACGGTTATTCCCAGAGAAAGTAAATTCGTTATTATTAAATTTGTAGCCATAGTGCCCAATAATATGAAGAAATGTATAAAATTTCTTACTTAAAAAAAAAATCGTAGACTGCTGCAGATTGTTTTTTAAATATTTTTTCCTGAGTGGCCGTGGTGCCCCCCACAAGTACCTGCGGGGTTATCCATTATTTACCGGAGGCTCTGTACAATAATCGGCAAAATCGATTACAGCATTGTGCGGTGTACAATTTATAAATTATTTCATTATTATTTAGAGATTTTTAGTGTAATTTTTATGTTGATTCCGAGTTATTTTCCAATCATCCATATTTAAAATCTATTTATAAATAAATAACTCAGGATCAACTTTCTAAACAGTAAGAACTTACATTCACAATTTGTACTCCTATTCAATTATTAGTACATCAATAAGGCCACAGTAATTAATTTATAATTACATAAAACTAGGAATGATATTCAAATCGAAAAGGACATTATTTTAGGATGTTATTCAATTCCTTGTGTGTTATTTTTGTAGATGCTGTACCTTATTTACATACTCTTAGAAAAATTGCATTATGGACCAAATTCCATCGGATGATATTAATACCCTTACCGCCGCGCGGTTAAATTCTAAAATAAGACCCGTGTGTATTCGAGAATATTACTTAGCCTGAAACTAAACATGATTTTTAAACACTCTCCACACTTTCAACTATAAAATGGCCCGCATTTTTAAAAACTCACAGGTCTGAAGGTTTGTCTTCTCATTTACATCTTCGTCAATCATGTATAGTACAAATTTTATTTGAAATCCAGCAACTAATAGAAACCAGTGAAGTGACACTCACACAACCAGCATCTTGATCACAACGCACTACGCTGCAGTAACCGGTATGCGGCGGACACAATCGTATGAGAAACGTCTAGAGTGGTATTTTGTCGTCAGCGGTGAGGGGCAAGCGCGGTGAAGTGGGGAGTGGGTACTACGCACAGCACATGTTTGTGCCGCATACCGCGCTGCGGCAAAATCAAATGTCGTTTCTCCGCACAGACAGTTTACGGTGCGTCGTGACGCTAGGTTGTGCCTCATACCGCAGCGTTTGCGAACATGAGACCGAGGCTTTGGATAAACTAGCGTCCACTTTCACACAAGTATTATTTCACAATCACATTAGTATCTCTACATCTCGCTATCTGAAATACTGTCTTCCGTAGCTTGTCGAATATCACTGAGTGGGTTCCCATGCACTCGGAATCTGTAGACGCAAGTGTAAGTCGGATTGCCGTGGTTGCTCTCCACGCGTAGTTCTATGATGTCGTAAGCGACGGGGTACTCCACTCCCCCAATGAGGGTAGTCTTCGGGTATTTGACTGGGAAGTACTGGATGGCTGTGCCATTTGCTTCGTACATGTAGTCGCCGAAGAGATGAGGTTCCGGGTCTTGCTCGCCGTGGAGACCCTGAAAGGTACAATGTTAAGTATAATAATGTCTATGGACTCCTAATTTATTCGATAGAATGTTAGTTAACTTACGGTTTTTTGTGTGACACCTATAGATAAAAAACTACAATGTTGCTGATTTGTCTGTTAAGAATCAGAGATGAGAGGGTTTTGCGCTGAATGGTTACTTCTTGCCCAGCCAGGAAGTCATGGTGGCGCGCGGTATAAAATACAATTCTAATACCCTTTTGTATTATTTATACCGTACCACTAAATGACGTTAATTTGTAAGAATCATACCGTACCACTAAATGACGCTAATTGGTTCCCACAAAATTCTCGCCCATGCCAAACATTTTGGTGGTACGTAATTAATGCCTTACTTCGAATTTACCTGACTACCAAAGAAACGCTTAAGACGAAGTGGGATCGGATTCCGAGACAAGGACGAGCGAACGTCGTGCGGGGAAGGCGAGAAAGGAAGACGAGAGCCGCGGAATCCAGCCAGCGCGCAATTTCACTGGTCCCTTTATATAAAAATGTTTTTTGCACTAAAATAATACTCTTTCGCAATAAAATAAGACCATAATCGTCTTAAGTATTTATGAGGGAGCACGTAGACGATATTTAATTGAAATAATGATCAATAACTAGCAAATGAAACTGTTTTTCCGTAGAAGTAGGTATCTGTGCAAAAATGAAGATTTAGAGGAAAGGTTTTTGTTATTATAGTGCGTAAGCCTCGCACTTTGACTTCGTGGTGTAGTTGGTTAGCACATTCCCGTACTGAGGGGAGGACGCGGGTTCAAGTCCCGTCGAAGTCGAAAATTTTTGCGATATTATTTGATTTCTTAGATTTAGAGGAAACTTTGCGATATTTTTGTATCGAGTCAAGTTTTGTCAATCGTGTTTCGACTTCCATAACTAACTAGATCCTAAACTTAAAAAAATTCAAGTGTTTTTGCCTTACAATTGATTTTCCGTACAGTCAAAACACGGGTTTTGGAACTCACTTCACCTTAAGGTTGGTAAACATGCAGATTATGTGTATGTTGTTTTAGTATTTACATGCAGTCATGCAATGCAATCCCCGTGCAATATTTCCATGCATCAGGTAGTGAGCAATATTTAGTAAGCAAGGTTACGTTTCTTTATTACTCACCAGTGAACTTTATTTTTGACTCAAGCATGATCCCATCCAATGATCCAATTTATCATATCTAAATTACATGCAAACCACACATTTGGAAGAAGTTTTTAATCTTTTATCACACACACGCCAAACGAATTCTGTAGCAAGTACCAATAAATAAAATAATAAATAAATAATGTTGGACAATTCACACAGCATTATCTAGCCCCAAGCTAAGCAGAGCATGTGTTATGGGTACTAGATAACTGATATACTTTTTTATTATACATAGAAAACATCCAGAACGCCCTGAATGTCTGCAGATCGTACAAACATTTGTCCCGAGGCGGGAATCGAACCCGCAACCTCCTGCGTCGTAGGCAGACCTTCGCCCGCTGCGCCACAGTGGTCGTCATACAAGTGTTACATTTATTTTATGTGGGCCAAGTTTTGTTTCTCTCATTCAGTGAGAATGGAATTTAATTGCGAAGGGTAAGTATTAAATCTTAGGGTATTGTTATTATTCCATCGCCTCTCCTATAACTCTAAGGTTTGCTGGAAGAAAACTCTTTTTCAGGGTTAAGCTCACCTATGTACATATCTTATTTATTATATAAGTTCATGCTTTGTATTAATTGTGTACAATAAAGAATAACAAAATTGTTTTATCTCATAATATTCAGTTGACTGTTCATGAAAAAGCAAGCATGTTGGACTAAATCTAAATAAAAACTTACAAGACCAGTTTGCAGTTCAGATCATGCAAAAATTTAAAGGAACATTCATACGTTTTGTTCAGCCTGGCATTACCTATCTATACTCTAGCGGCTAGAGTATGGCTAGAGTCTAGCCATTCTCAAGATATAATGTTTGTAAACAACTCATAATACCAAAATCCAGATCTCTAGCTTTCGCGTTGCATTTGAAAAATAATTGACCCAAGAATTGTAGACCATAAATCGACCTATAGTGCGACTTCTGACAAAATATCAATAGCAAAAAAAGAATTTTTCGGTCAAGTAGGTTTTTAGTAATGTTTGCAAACATTGTTTCTTGATATTGGCTGAAATATACTAATTTGTGGTTCACTACACCAAAATTAACACAAAGGTAGCTAACGTCAGTAACGTATGCCTTTGTACAGGTGTTATGTGCAGTTGGGTATAATTATATAACTTGCATAATTTGTGTATAGAGACTTACATAAACGGAGAAGTTTTTGGGCGCTGACTCGATCTTCCCTTCCACTGCGAGCAGTCTCGACATGTGCTCCACTGAGAATCCTGTCACTTCTATTATCACGTACGTTCGCACCACTGGAAATAAATATTTATGAATAATTAGAGACGACATCTAGTAATCCTGAGCAAAGTATGTAAGAGCAAGTGACATATTTTATGTGAACACAAGAATAAGTCTTGATTTTATTACAAACTAGTTGCTGCCCGCGGCTTCGCACGCGATTCTCAAGAGGCCTATGTCCGTCCCCGGGACATTCACCTCCCTGCTAAATGTCATTTAGATCTAAGAAATCAAATGATATCGCAAAAATTTTCGACTTCGACGGGGGACCTGAAACCGCATCCTTCCCCCAGTACGGGAATGTGCTAACCAACTACACCACGAGGTCAAATGTCGTAAGAGTCGAAAATCTTTGGGACTTCCTACGGTCTTTAGCGCCACCTACAGAAATCCAGGAAGCCCTGGAAGGCCCAGCACTCGGCGGGCATAGCGCCGGGCGATATACACACCACACAGGTAGACCTAAGGTGGAATACTGCTTTTACCTAGCATCCCAACAAACATTTCATAAGTCGCCGCAACGTGCCGATTTTAACTTTTGGTTTCAAGTCTGGTAGTAAAGACGTCGCTATCACGTTAACACAACCCAGAAAAGGCCCATTTTATACGAATTAGTGTCGTAATAGAGTCGTGTAGCAGTCGTATTAATCACTAACATGGTCGTGTAGTGGCCGTATAGATGTCGAGTTATTCACTTTTAATCGAGTTATGGTGTTTATTACCGCTGCTTTACGACATTTTGTCGATTATGTAGTGTTAATGACGACTTTTTCACGGGATTTTATTCTGAAGTGATCTCAAAGATATCGTGTAAAACTAAATTAGACAGTTTATTTTTAATGTGATATCATTTTTATCTTGTAAGGTAAGTACAGCCATTTTATTTTATAATTATTAGGTAAGTACATCATTGAAATTCGTTTTCAAATAAATAATTCAATTGGGAAATTAATGTTATCGGGTAATATGCGCTACTAATCTCAATATAATTAATGCGCCATACAAATTATTTAATTTTAAACAATTATTTTACTTTAATTTGACGAATGTCATAAAGGCTACCTTAATACGACTTAGAGTTTTAGACACGACCGTAATACAATTTCTTAACGACTTTTCACTATTTGCGCTTCTTTTGTCATCTGCCATATTGACGTAATTAGGGTTCAGTCAAATAAATCCTATGAGAAAAACCATTTTAGTGTTTATGAAACTAGGTAATTATGACAGGAAATATTTACCGGTAAGCTATTTTCGTAATTTGATCAGATAATCTAAACTTTCTCCTACCTACTTATTTATGTATGGTTTTTAATTTTTAGGAATTTCAAAATAGGTATTTTTCCAAAACTATAATCCCACAAACGGACACCTACCTAGTTTTTTGGTTACGAGAAGATACCTACCTTTGTTTTTTACCGCTCCAACCGATAATTCTAAAAACTTTTGCGCTTCGATACTCCTAAAACAATAGGCTCGGTAAAAGCAGTCGTACTAAGTAGGTAATTGTATACTACATAAACCATCCTTCGTTGATGTAAAGGCCATTGATGATGATGATGATCATGAATTGTAATTGTAATTGTGTATGTATGTTGTAGGCAAGTAACGTGGCTGAAGAAGCATCCCCAATGGTGGCGGCTGAAGACTCATCTACAGATATAGTAGTTAAAGACTCATCTTCAACGATGATGGCGACAGATGATGCATCCTCAGCTATGGTGGCGAAAGACTCATATTCCATGGTGGACGCAGAAGGGACATCCTCAATTGTCATAGCAGTTGAGTCTAGGAATCAAATCTCCTGAGTTCAAAATTAAACTTTGTATGGAACCCATTGCAGTCTCTTTACAGTTTACTTGTCGTGTAGAAATATTTGGTGTAATAAAGTTGGAACTAAGAAGCGCAATATAGTTTTTTTTTAATTTTCTTTTAAAAGCACCACTTTTTTTATCTTTGACCAGCTTTGTCTGTTCATTTAAATGACTTACAACTGTTTTTTTGTATTAGAAAAATATGGTAGCTAGTCGTTAAATAGTAGGATAAAAGGGTTCAAATTTACTTAAAATAGTATAAGAGTGAAAATTACCACTCTTATTTATTTATTTATTTATTTATTTACTCAAACTTGACTTACAGAATACATTCCAAAACGTCAAACATTATAATAAAATCTAGAGTAGGTAGGTACTTAAAATTATATAAAATAATACATAATGGAAATGTCACAATTTAAAAAACAAAAAATATAGTATCTAATAGTCAAAATAATAGCAATGTCAAAATAATAACAATAGTCAACATAATAGTATTAATAACAAGGTCAAAGAGTAGAACTGAAAAATGATAGCGTCAAATAGTGTAATTTGGCGATGCTGTCAAAGAAAACGTCGGCGTCAGTTGAGGAGATGAACTCGTTTAGGAGGGTAAGTGCTCTAGGGGTGGGAGCGCTCTCACCGGCATGCGTCCGATATCCGGGTGGTAGCGCAAATAGCACCGGTCGACGTCGCGGGCCGACAGCTCCTACTGCGCCTGCCATGTACCGTCTCGGAACCGCAAGGCCCATTTGCTGTAGAGCTACTGGGTTGTCTACCTTGCCACGCAGCACCATCATATACACAATCGTCACGTAAAAGTGGATCTTGCGACTCTAACACGATTAATCTAACATGATATAAAGTCGTATAAGGGTACAATTTATCACTTTTACACGAACGTCACGTAAAAGTAGTTCTCGCAACTCTAACACGATTATTGCCGATGTAAAAGTCGTATAGACGTTACTAATATTTCAGCAGTGGTTTTACTACTGAAAGTTGTATAATTGTCGTATAAACAGTCGTATAGAAGTTAATAATGATGTCTATATACGACTAGAAGTTGTATAAAGATAAGAGGCACTAAGTGATATAACACGCAAAAATTACTTCAATGCGATGTTTATACCATTTTAAGTCGCGTAACTTGTACTTATATGACTGAAATGTTTGTTGGGATGTTATTACTAGCAGTGGAATAGCTACGTACCTAGATACCATGGGAAGCCCTGGAAGGCCCAGCACTCTGCGGGCATAGCGCCGGGCGTTATACACCACACAGGTAGACCTAAGGTGGAATACTGCTTTTACCTAGCATCTTATTACTAGCAGTGGAATAGTTACGTACCTAGATACCCTGGGAAGTCCTGGAAGGCCCAGCACTCTGCGGGCATAGCGCCGGGCGTTATACACACCACACAGGTAGACCTAAGATGGAATACTGCTTTTACCTAGCATCTTATTACTAGCAGTGGAATAGCTACGTACCTAGATACCCTGGGAAGCCCTGGAAGGCCCAGCACTCGGCGGGCATAGCGCCGGGCGTCAGCGCGTACCGGGGCGATGTGTATACCCACCACACAGGTAGACCTAGGATGGAATACTGCTTCGTCTTTATCTGGTATAGCTCCGTGCATTTCGTTGAGATCACTTGTCCGCCTAGAACGAAATTAAAGTAGTAAGGCTGGAGCTTTCAAACAGCGCCATCTATCTCCGGAGATAAGCAAAGCTTTGTGGTATTCCGAGTCAGATGATTGATAGAAAAATTAGTTTACTTTCGACGTTAGTGGAGCTTAATTTCATTTTAATTTCAATATTTCTATTTTAAAATGGTTACTTGAATACTTTTTATTGGCTAAGTAATCACTTGTCTGCTAAAGAGTTAGGGCTCTTGCGGATTATGATAATAATGGTTGATGAAAGGGATCTTAATCCTTATTGCGAATATATTTAGAACATATATCAATATTTATATTTATTCAATTTATGTATGTATATAAATATAGTATTTGTTAAGTTATAGTATTTTATGTATTGTATTATTATTATGTAGTCTATTTAATAAGTAGGTTAAAATTAAATCTTGTATCCTTTGTTTAAGCACATGTACCCACTTTCACAAACTTGTTTCTCTCTCCCAATAAGGTTTGCTGGAAGAGAACTCTATTTAGGGTTAAGCTCGCCTTTGCCATTATTTTTCCTTGTAAATGTTCTACTTGTACCATGTTTTTTTGTGCAATAAAGAATTATGAATTATGAATATATCAGCTTGGACCTTACGATACAGGTTCGACCTAGAGATCCATCGGTAAAATCATAGTCTCCAAGCCCTCAGCAATAACTTTTTTGTATCAGTTTTAATAGGCCATAATAATTAATGATTTATCGGGTATTTATATAGTACCCTTTGGTTATTATTTCCCCTAACGTTTCTAACGCGTTAAAGTGGTCACGGGGCGACTAAATGTACTCGGAGTTACAGCCGAGAATTGACTGCAGTATCCACGACTACCCTCAATTAGTCTTCAGAATCAGGAATGTCCAAGTTCATATTACGTACATTACACAATATCACAAATCGCGCATAAGTTTTAGTTAGCCATAATAATAATTGTTTTGCTGCAAATTAATATATTTTATGTTTATACCTGCAGACTCCAGTGCATAATCCACAAGGCCGGTCTTATCAGCATCATAAACATTCAACATGCCAGCTACCATCCGCTTCACCGCCTCCAAATCTGTACCCGTCTCCGTATGAGTATGAGAATGAGAATGCACTTCAATCTCCCTCACATACTCCTTCACTCTCTCCATTATAACCTCCATCTGTTTCCTTTCAAACACCGCCATGTATTCTTGGATAAGTCTGCGTATTGCATCTTCGTCCATATCAGGTTTCCAAGTAGATATTAACCGCTCGTGGACTTCCCGGCTTAGAAGCTGCAACTGTTCGCTGGTCATGTAGTGTTTATCGAAGTAACCCTTTAGTTTCTCAGCAAGTTGTTCTGTATTTTCTGTGTTGAATATTTGTATTAGATTCTGCTGGAGGTATTTGAATGAGTACTTTTCGATTTGGGCTTCGAGGTTGTCGATTTTGGATAGCTTTTGGTTGAAGAATTTGAGGCGATTGTCGACGTTTACCGCCCAGTCTTCGAGAGCTGCCATGCGCTTTGTAAGATCCGGGTTTTGTGTGATAAGTGGTGCTTGGTATGTGTCTATTGTAACTGGTTTCTCAGTAACTTCTGGTAGTTTGATTTGATCGGCGTAGTTGTAACCTGAAAATAGAAATGGTTGGTTAGTTCTGTCGTCCAGGCTCTGTCCTTCCCACATAATTCTGTAAAGAGATCGTTTGAGTACAGGGAAGGACAGAGTGATATAATTAAATAATTATAGATACGAAAAACTCACCTAAAAGTGTAGCGTCCTTGAGTACGTCCACTTTGTTAGGTGATGTTTCCTCTATCCTTCCCCAACTTAGCCTAATTACACGAAGCAACCAAGAATTATCTTCTTATTAAGTTTTAAGTTATCTTTTTTTAAACTATGTGACTAACTACTACCCTACATAGAGCATTGATATTATTGTCACTGATTCTGTATCGGAAAGAAACTCCCTCCGCAATCATATGGGCACTACTCTACTCTTGCGCCAAAGATTCTCAAACTGTACGGTTGCGACGTGTAAAAAGGTCTTCGAAATCATGTGCATAGGGAAGAATTATGTGGGAATAAAAGAAACATTGCATAAAATTGTATTATTATTAGTTGAATTACAGGGAAAGGAAATGCGAACATAAATTAAACTTACATTACTATCCATAAACCCAGAAAAATTAAATAATAAGAGCTATGCCGTCGTATTTTGTGACATTATCGCAATAAATATTACATAACATGGTATTTGCCAGACAATATACCATTTTAGCGTAAATAATATGAACTCACAAAACTAGAAGAATTTGAATTAAAGCTTTAAGGCAGACACCAAACACAAAATTACTGAATTTATGACTAGGTGTTAGTCTTTTTATGAACACGAATACTTTAAATCAATTATTTTTAATAATAGCTACACACAAATTAAACTCAGAATATGGCCACGTAATTTAAGGTACAAAATAAGTAAATCTTCATAATTTTACATAGGTACACGTGATGATAAAACGAAATAAATCATTCATAAATTGCAACTGAATTATTATAATATTCATTAATATGTCCAATGACATTACAAATAAAATTTAATAATAAATAAAATTAAACATAAGAAAGCAATCCGCATAAATATTTTGTACTTAACAATGACAACATTATACATTATCTATCCATTGATCCTATCCATCCACGGTTGTCTGATAGAGATCGCTCTTGAGCGATAAGACCGCCACTTGTCACTTAGATTTTAAGCTGTTTTTTTGTTTTGTTTCTATGTATAAATGTGCAATAAAGAATTTTCTATCATCTATCTAACATTTAATCACATAGAAAACTTATTTACTAATTGATAGAACGCGCAATTATGGTTCAAGAAATGGGCTCATAAAGATTGAAGTTGATGATAGGTAATCATTGAAAAGGCTACATTTCAACAGATTTTTATAAAAAACTGATGATGCCGGTCAGGGGTTCATTTACCTTGGCAATTGTCTGCATTCCACCAAACAGTGCGTCAACAAGATCCAAAGTTGAGAACCCCTTGTATAATGCCAATAAAACAAAGAGTTTTGCACGACTTGTGGGCTTTTTAAAGTTTTGCGCGAACTATCTACGCAATTCTCTTGTGTGGGTGTTCTGGTCGTTTCTATGTATAATAAAAAATATCTATCTATGTAATGTATTATATTATGTAAATCAGTCATCTAGCTCTGCTTAGCTTGGGGCTAGATGATGCTGTGTGGATTGTCCAGCATTATTTATTTATTTATTGACTTATAAATTATTCACGTAGGTTAATTTACAAAATTTCAAAATAAATGTTAACGTTTTGTAAACCTTCATTTTGAATTTACCGCAACACTAAATAAGTACATGTGTACTTCACAATAGATAATTTTATTCTATTTGTTGTAAGTGATACAAACTATACTCCAGCCAAATCCGTTGTGAAAAGTTTGTAAACAAACCACAGCAAAACAAAAAACTAACATTAACATGCTTGAGTTTCAGACATATATTGTTAGCATTATTTATTTGCCCGGTGGGATGACAATCTGCGAAAGACTACAAGCAGATGTTGGATGCGGCAAGCTGAAGACAGGCTGTTATGACGCTCACAAGCGGAGGCCTATGTCCAGCAGTGGACAAGTATAGGCTGATGACGATGATTATTTATTGAAGTGAACATCTTAATCGACAATAAATCGAGAATAAGTTCCGTACGTCAGCAACAAAGTGAATTTTAGTTTAGGTATGGGCGGTTTGATTACAATATTTAATATAGAATTTGGCTGCAGTATATGTAGGTATATTAATGTCGTTATAAGAAAAGGGACTTATATGTTGATTAGATTTACTTAATCGTATTAAGTAGTATTACAGGCGGATCTTGAAGAATCCTAGTATCTATTTTCATAATTATACGAGAATTGAATTATACATTGAATTACGGAATTAAATTCAGACTTATAACTACATATTTAAGTTAAAAATATAAGGTATAAATCGTACAAAACATAAGTCTGTTGAATTGACTTAATTTTAAAACAGATAATACAAGCTAATTTATCAAAAGGTGCAAAACATTAAAGTCAACGTCAAGAACAACAACTTACCAGAGAGGAGAGTCCAGTTGACGATAATTCGCCAACTGGACTCTCCGACTCGATCGAGACGCGATCGTGACGTTTCCTTTTTCTACAGGTTTTGGTACAGTGCCTCTATCGTGCTGATAGGGAACTACGCAAATCCTGTACTAAAATAAGACGTGACGATCACGTCTCGATTCCATCGTCAACCGGACTCGGGTCTCTGTTCTGTTGGTCAAGATGCCAAATGGCGTCGCTTTAATAATTACTTTTTGATACTTACTATACTCGTATAGTTAACGCCACTGCGGAGAACAAGTCATCACAAATTTAAGAAGAAAAATTGGAGCGTTCTTTGCTTTCTTTCGTGAGCTTTGACAATTCTTAAGCTCTGCGCTCATTAATCCAACGCCGCTAACGCACAGCACAAAAAAATAGATTCAAATATGGACTTGAACTCGTTACCGATACATTTTACAGTGACAAAATGGCTTCCCACAAGCTTCAAACGAGTGGTCCGCGTGTTAGAGCTCATACTTGAATGCACATTGTGTGGTAGCAGTGCGCCTTTGATCTGCGACAACCTTTACAATGGACAATGGCACAGCAAAATCTTTCTGTACCTTATAAACGTGTTACAAAATGTCAAATTGACTCTAAATACTTTCCATTTCAAAAAGTAGGCACACACAGGCCTATACAAATATTAGCTCTATGTGAACAAAGCCCTCCTGGGTCACTGACCCTGGGGGGATTATACCAAATAATAATAACGCCGCTTAAAAATAGTCCTAAACATAAAACAAACAGAATACATTATTAAATCACACCGCGCCAGAACCGCCTAATTTCCTCAAAGCAGCTCTCTGCAACCACCTTCATGTAATCCGAGGCATCACCCATTCTATTCTGCACAATATCTTTGTATTCGTTGTACGTCTTCCTTACTTCTGGTAAATTCTCACGTATGTCCGGCAAAGTGATGTTTATTTCTGGCAAGGTAAGGTTCATTTTCGGTAGGATGTTCAGATCAGCGAGCGTGAGGTTGGGTATAGGCATGTTGTTCGCGAATTCTTTGAGGTCGAGATGGAAATCGGTAAAGTTAGGGACTGCGAGGTGCTCCCAGTTTTCGTAGGTGTAGTGCGCTGGAAGGAATCATTATTTTTACATCTATACTTTTCTTAAGCCTCTAAAAGGATGTCATGGTCTGCGGTGGTAAGAACGGTAGTGCGACCAGTCATCTAAAATAGCTTTTGAGAACACCTAAGCTCAATCTATAGGCTAGGCCTGTCCCTATGTCGGTGGTAGGTAAAATAAACATTGCAGATCACGAAAACATTTGTGCATGAGTTAAGCCCAAAGCGATGAAATCAAATAATATAAAAAAAAATGTTTGCGACGGGGCTTGAACCCGATCCTTCCCTCAGTACGGGAATGTGCTAACCTACACACCACAAGGTTAAGAGAGGTAGGAGTCGAAAAACTTTAGAACTTCCTTGGGACTCTAGCGCCATTTGCGTTTTTTTTTTTGGATATTATTTGATTTGGTCTACCCTGAGTGTGATGGCTTACGCACTATAAAAATGCAAGCCACAACGAACATCTGGGACTAAGATTTAGGGCTATTCCTAACTACTAAGGAAAATACCTATTATCCTTAGTAAGCAAGTTCTTGTAGGTGTTTCTCGACTTTGTGATGTATATGTAGCTTTACCTACTTAGCTAATGGTACACGCGTCGTTGTCTCATATCAAATTTGGAGCAATAAATAAATATTTTCTGTAGTATTTGAATTAAGAACTCAATATTTGTAGATTTCTGATATTATAAATGTAAGATGACTACATATTTTAATTTAAAATTGATTTTTGTATTTTTACTTTTGAAATCTGAAAACGTGTCGGCCATGTTGTGACGTCATAGGACTCTCGGCTAATCATGATGGGACCTTATAGATACCCTACGAGTTAAGTTCGTTATGTAGTCTGTCTATAGATTTACAATAATGAACGTTTGCTAATGTTGAGTGTTCGTTTCGAGACGTATGACGTCACAGCACAGATAAATATGGCTGACAGCGTTTTCGCCTGTTTACGAAAAGTAGACTTTCCAAATAAAGATTTGCGGTTTACAAGATCCTTAAAAAAATTGTAATTGTATTTTTTTCCCTCTAATTGGACAATAATTAATAATTTAAGACCTACTTTAAAGAGTTAACTAGCCTTTTGCTTCAGTAATAAACTAGCACGAGCTGCGACTGGCTGTTCCACTTATCTCCATACATCTCACTTCGCCGTCCCAACAATAGAACGACGAAGTAGAAAAAAGCAGCGTCACGTAACTTGTAAATATTCCCGGGTTAGAAGACATTTAGTCAATATGAGACTACTTTCAGTTAAAGTCATTTACAACGGGATATTTACCATGATTTGAGTTTTGAGCTTTTCAATATTTTGGCACAGTTTCAAGTGCCATATCACGGAATAAGGCGATCAACACTCTGCCACGCACCACGCTGCATCTTGCGTGAATGCGTGTTCTAACGTTGCTTGTAAGTATCTCCGTTTGTATAGAAAACACACACAGTCCAACACACAGAAAATGCATCCACGCGCGTTCATGCAGATGAGAAACATGCACCCACGCGCGTAGGTGCGGGGCGAGACGCAAGATATGACACACCGAGTCCCGCAGTGCCGTGCGTGATTTTGGAAGGACGGCGAACAGCTTTGAATTAAATGAGTCAGAGCCGCCGTGAATCCACAAAACGCAACTACGCGCGTGTGTGCGTTAAAACCCGCACGATGATGCAGATCTGCACTCCCGCAAGTACGCGCGTAGGTGCGTCGACACGCAACATGTAGCGTGGTGCGTGGCTGTGTGTTAACCGCCTAACTGAGGGCACTGCGAGTAGTTATTGGCAGATATATCGATCTACCCTCACTTGTCTTTTGCTACGAACGTTACTACTACCACCGGTTTCATCATCGAACATTACTTACATCCGTACCCAACAGCAGGCAACAGAAGCAGCAGCAACCACGGCCACCACCGACGCTTGGCAGCCACGGGCGGCCGGCCCACGTACGTTTCCTGAGCCACGTGGTTGGGGGTTATCTGTAACGTGCATTATGTTAGGAATTCAGGGTTAAACTATATTGATACGTATTGAGTGTTAAGCTGTGTGGTGCTGGCTTAGAATTAGCATCACCCCAACTCTTCCCGCGGCTATCGTAAGAGACGACCAAGGGATATCCATTGTTGATATAAAATAAGCCGCGTGGTTGAGGGTTATCTGTAACGTGTATTATGTTAGGCATTCAGGGTTAAACTATAATGGTACGTGTTGGCAGCGTCTTAGGAACTTTTAATTCGATGATGTTGTTGCTTTAGTTGGAAAAACTTTGATTTAGATTCATCATTGATATAAAATACGTTAGTCTATGAGCCGACCCACAATCCATGGTCTCCACGGAAGACCAGCGCTATGGCATGATCTGCTCTGCCATATCACATGCTGAGTGGAGTCCGATTTTGTCAGTTATCCTGTTAATTTAAGGTTTATTTTTATACTAGCTGTGCCCCGCAGCTCGCACGCGTTTTTTATATGGAAACTTTTAAAGGTGATTTCTATCCCATGGGAACTGATTTATGGGGTAAAAAGTAGCCTATGTTTGATTCCAGGATTAGAATTACCTGAATGCAAAATTTCAGCCCGATCCGCTCAGTAGTTTTGGCGTGAAGACGTAACAAACATCCATCCATCTAACCATCCAAACTTTCGCATTTATAATATTAGTGTGATGTGATTTTGTCTTTATTTTATGTTCTGACAAAATAAATATATTTTTACTTTAGAAAAAGCAAAGGAACTTTTTAACTTAACAATTATAAAACAGACCAATGGCCCTTTTCACATAGGAACCACTCTCTGAAGCGTTGCCTTTGGTATGCTTCACACATAATGAATTAATTACTGACTGAAATTATTTACGAACAACCGAATATACACCACATTCATTAGATTCCTAAAAATTTTATATTAAATTCGACAAAGGCTGATGTTTGGAGGATAACTTAAGTTTACCGTTTCAGAGATTGTAGTAACAGTGGTGGTGACGATCGTCCTGATGGCCGTGTAGATCCAGTAGAAAGGCGCTGCCGCCACCGACGCCGTCCGCGAAACCAAGCTTGCTGTGAACAAAAATAAATATTAAGGTTACACAAGTCATCGGCGCGAACTCGACGGCGGGTGCGACCTAAATGTATGCTATCTCACCTGACATGCGCAACACTTTTAGTGCTGTCAAATTAGTTTTTAGTTTAGTTTTGGTGACATCAAAATTGACACCAATTTAAACATAACCTACAAACATTATAATAAACTTACGTAAACATAAAATAAGGTTGTCTAACTTTTTACAAGCATAAATAATCTTGATGAAGCAGTTTTTTATATAACTGATTTTGCATGTCCGATGTCCAGAGAACATTTCACAGACGGCATGCATGTTCAGGGTGGTGTGCTGATGAATGAGGTTCCCGGGTGTCTTCCACATTTAGTAGGCTTTTGCCCCCGCCTTTAAACACAAAAATGAAGTTGCCGACACAGAGAATAGTTTGGAGTTGACGACACAGAGAATAGTTTGGAGTTAGCGACACAGAGAATAGTTTGGAGTTGCCGACACAGAGAATAGTTTGTTGGTAACCTTGAGCCGGATGCCTGTCCGTGTAAGGGTACCGATGGCTGGGCCCCGCCACCCGCCTGTACGCGCTACTGGCGGCAGTGGTGATGCTTGTGATGATGCTGATGAAGAGCCGCGTGATCCACCACCGCTGCGCCGGCTGGTACTTGGCAGGGTACGAGCTTTCGTCGTCTGAGCTGTCTAGGGCCTGGAAGAGAGGTGGTGGGTAAATTATACTGATCACTGAACACTTGCAGGAACTTGTGAGCTTTTAATACCTCAACAGCTTATGGTGGTCCACTGCTGGACCCACTGATAAGCGCCTTATTGGCTTTTATCTCATACGGCCCATAATCCCACGCTGGGAATGCGGTTTGGGGATCGCAGTTTCGATGGTAGAATTGTACTGCAGGGGGCGCTGCTGCCCGCCCCCGGTGGATATCCCTTAGTCGCCTCTTACGACACCCGTGGAAAGAGTTGGGGTGGTGCAAATTCTAAGCGGGCACTACACAGCTGTCCTGTGAGCTTATAATACGAGAAACGGCAAAAATTTGCCAAGAGTGACATGAAAAGGTATCGAGAGGGCTGTCCCCAATATAGGAAACAAGCAAGGCAATAAAAAAACCGCCCCGGGTACCAACCCACGCTACGTCATCTCCTTTTTATTCTTAGAAAATACGCTGACCCAAATCAAACATTATAGCTTACTCAACCTGTAAGTTTCGCTTTAGGAACGAGATAACCCTGATAGTTATAAATACGCATTATTAAATAAATAAATAAATAATGCTGGACAATTCACACAGCATTATCTAGCCCCAAGCTAAGCAGAGCTTGTGTTATGGGTACTAGATAACTGATATACTTATTACAAATACACTACATAGATAGATTTTTTTTTATTAAACATAGAAAACATCCAGAACGCCCTGGAAAAATGTCTGCAGATCGTACAAACATTTGTCCAGAGGCGGGAATCGAACCCGCAACCTCCTGCGTCGCAGGCAGACCTTCGCCAGCTGCGCCACAGAGGTCGTCTTATTGTTATTCAAGTTACTCGGACTATTTGCGGTTTACGGTGAATACAGAATACTCGCTTCTGTTTGCGAATTCTCCGGTCAGTGGCCAACAATCAGTTAATTCAACTGATTTACATAATAGCGGTATCTATGAGCAATTGTGGTTACGTACCTAACTTTTGTATAGAATTTCGTGGCTTTTTTGCTATTTTGGTAGTATGTTGGGATTTATTGTGGTATTTAAGAGTTTCATTTCATTTATTCCACCGTAGGTACATACTCGTATTTATATACACTTGATGTCGTTGAAATCTAATTTACTATTGCTTTATCACACTAATATTATAAATGCGAAATATAATGCGATTTGGATGGATGGATGGATGTTTGTTACCTCTCGAGGCCAAAACTACTGAACGGATCGGGCTGAAATTTAGCGTACAGGTAATTCTAATCCTGGAATCAAACATAGGTTACTTTTTATCCCATAAATCAGTTCCCATGGGATAGAAATCGCCTTTACACTTTTCCATAGATAAAACACGTCCGAACACACAAGGTTTTTGAGAGGGAAGGAAACACCGTAAGGGATTGTACGCAGAAGAGCGAAAAAAAATATCTTCACATTGGTTTTTGCTGTGGTAGAATTATTGGAAGCTCTATCAATTGTGAATTTATAGACAGCGTTGGTTATGGTAAGATACTCACAGAATACCGCTTCCGTAGGGTGGTGGAGGTCCAAGCGGAGGTCGCAGCCAGTCGGTCCACCTCATCCGCGCTGGTATTGGGCCCTTGGACTCGGAACTGTGTGAGCGAGCGTCGCGACATGTTCGGCATGGCGACTTGCCCCGGGGCTAGCTCCACGCGGTCTTTGGACATGTGCGAGTAGGTGTAGTCCGTTTTGGGGTATTTGCTGCGGAAGAAATTAAAGATTAAAGATTATTATATTTGCATGTCACCTTAGCGATAATAAATCTTAATATTGTAATAATATGGCTTGGGCGCTAGCCATAAAGAAACTAGAAATAAGTAACCTTAAGTAATCTCATTATGAGTAAACTGTGTAAGGTTTTTAATGAGAATAAATTAGATATTACGGTTTAGTGAGACAGGCTTAGGTACTTCCTGTAGTTGGAGGAAGTAAAAACGAAAAGTCAGAGTCAAAACCCGGGATATAGTTTTAAATAAAATATGTAGTAGTCTATTAATTATGTTGATAAGTAGGCCATCCTTTTCTTTACGAAACTATACATATGTGCCCACATAACGTTGTCTTTCTTTCCCAGTAAGGTTCGCTGGAAGAGAACTCTTTTTAGGGTTAAGCTCGCCTTTGCCATTCCTTTTCTAGTTTTATGTTTTAGATGTGTTTTATTTAGTGCAATAAAGAATTAAGAATTAAAGACTATTAACTATGGATGACGCAATTAGAGAATCAGCAACAACTTAGGATGTGGAATCAGCAACAACTTAGGATGTGCTTTGGTTTCTAAAGAGCAGATTATGTCCACGGCTGACGTGCCTCCCCCAAAAAGAGGGTGTTTTAATCGTAATCACCACGCTTGGTAGACCGCATTGGTGATCGATCGCAGATGAGGTGTTAAAAATATACAGTAGGAAGCTGCTGGCCTTTCTCTGGCAGGTTCCCTTAGTCAATTCTTACGAGCGTAGGTATCCCTCATTAACTAAAGCCACTTTATGAATATCCTACTTGACTCATATCAAATTAGGCGTAATAAATAAATATTTTCTGTAGTATTTGACTTAGGAACCCAATATTTATAGATTTCTGATATTAAAATTGTAAGATGACTACATATTTTCAATTTAAAAATTTATGAAAACGCTGTCGTCCATGTTGTGACGTCATAGGACTCTCAGCTAATTTCATGATGGGATCATATACGAGGGTATAGTATTATAATATCTGTGTACGAGTTAAGGGGGTACCTACCCTCAAATTGCTTATTTTCAACTCCGTCGGACCTCCATATCTTCCAAACTACTGAATATTTAACTTTGAAATTTATATATGGTAAAGTTCAGGACTTATTCTATCGATCATATGTTTCGAAAACACGATTCCATAAAATTTTCTCGATAGAAAAAAATCGCAAAGTTACCTCTAATTTTTTACTAAAACCCTAATTTCTCAATAAATACAAATGATACGATCTTGAGATTAAGCATAGTAATTGAGCTAAGTATAAAGAACATTTTATATGTTGCCTTTTTTTCAATTAACTATTCTAATGTTTGTGGGGAGCAAATAACTACTAAAAACTTGATTTTTGGGCTTACGCCGCTTTGCTCTGTCCCGCTCCTGTGAACGCGAAATCCTATGCCTATCCTCTTCACACAATAACGAGGTAGGGTACCCCCTTAAGTTCGCTATGAAGTCAGTCTATATTTTTACAATGACGAACGTTTGCTAATGTCAATTGTAAGTTTCGAGACTTATGACGTCACAGCATATCGCTCCTCGCAAACTTTCTGATTATATTCCGTGATGTAATGGATGAAAATATTAAAATTCTTTCCGTATCTCCGACAACTTCTATTTAAGATGTTGTCGTTTTTGAAAGTTGACATTCTAAAAAAGTTGTCGTTTTCGGAAGTTGTCGTTTTTGAAAGTTGACATTCTAAAAAGTTGTCGTTTTCGGAAGTTGTCGTTTTTGAAAGTTGACATTCTAAAAAGTTGTCGTTTTCGGAAGTTGTCGTTTTTGAAAGTTGACATTCTAAAAAGTTGTCATTTTAGGAAGTTGTCGTTGTCACCCTGAGGGATAAATATGGCGCTTTCGCCTGTTTACGAAAGTAGACTGTTAAAATAAAGTTTTAAACATATGATAATATTTTTTTAATTGAACAATAATTAATAATTTAAAATCTAAGTACTTTAAAAAGAGTCAACTAGTCTATTGCATGTTTTTGGAGACTTAGTAGCCAGTTTACGCTTATTTCAGTCAAGGCCATTCTTAACCCACTGCGTCAAGTTTTACGACTTCAGGTATTGCCCTTGAATTTATCATACACGTTAACATACTTTGAGAGCTATTCCGATGGAATAAATTGGTTATTCCAATAACCTACTTAAGTAGATGACAGAATATAATAATCTGAATCGGCATGACGTGATCCAAACAATAGGATCATTTGACCAGGTACCGACTTTCAAGGATTCTCTGAGTTATTAACGAGTGTTAGTGACAAATGAGTAATAGTCCTTTATATGACGACGACGACCTCTGTGGCGCGGTGGGCGAAGGTCCGCCTGCGACGCAGGAGGTTGCGGGTTCGATTCCCGCCTCGGGACAAATATTTGTACGATCTGCAGATATTTGTTCAGGGTGTTCTGGTCGTTTTCTATGTATAATAAAAAATATCTATCTATGTACTCGTATATTATTATGTATATCAGTTATCTTATCTAGTACCCATAACACAAGCTCTGCTTACCTTGGGGCTAGATAATGCTGTGTGAATTGTTTAGCATTATTTATTTATTTATTTATATAAGTTACTAGCTGCGCCCCGCGGCTACGCCCGCGTGGAAATTTAAAATTATCACTTTGACAATTTAAAATTTCCACGTATGAAAAATAGATGTTGGTCGATTCTCAGACCTACTGAATATGCTCACAAAATTTCATGAGAATCGGTCAAGCCGTTTCGGAGGAGTATGGCAACGAAAACTGTGACACGAGAATTTTATATATTAGATTGTTTGCGAGTTAAACATTTATAAATACAACTTTAGTTACGCCTCAAGTGTAAGCCAGTCCGCAGTAAATTTGAGATCAATGCAAAAATAATTAACTCTATCCAATCCAGTCCTGCGCAACCCTCACCTCAACAGTCTACATTGGACCACTGCTGGACGCAAGCATACCTCTGATAAGCGCCTTATTGGCTTTAATCCCATGGGGGTAGTGCTCATAATGCCACGCCGAGTTGGGGATCACAGTTCGGTGGTAGAATTGTTCTGCAGGGGGCGCTGCTGCCCGCCCCCGGTGGATATGCCCTATAGTCGCCTCTTACGACACACGCGGGAAAAAGTTAGGAGTTGGGGTGGTGCGAATTCTGAGCAGGCACTACACAGCAGATAAATACAACTCAATGCAACGATACAAGATTTGAAGAAAACCGACAGATATATAAAATAAACTGTATATTTATTTATATTTAAGTACTAGCTTCTGCCCACGGCTTCGCACGCGTTTTTTTTGTTTTTTTATGGAAATGTTTTGAGGTTATTTCTATCCTATGGGAACCGATTAATGGGATAATAAGTCGCCTGTGTTTGATTCCAGGGTTAGACTTACCTGTATGCAAAATTTCAGCCTGATCCGTTCTGGCGTGATGAGGTAACAAACATCCATCCATCTATCCATCCAAACTTTTGCATTTATAATATCTCGACATCAGAACCATTTGGTCCGATATCCATTTTTGAGACTTTTCAGGAGAACGAAATTAAACTTTTAAAACAATATTTTGTTCAATGATTTTAAACATTTTCGAGTACAAAGCTACAAGTATATAAACTCATATATTTTGAATTCGAGGATAGAAATATTCAACCCTATTTCTCTAATAGACCCTGAGAAATTGTAGATTTTCTGTCTGAGGGTAGGCACATCAGACTATTTTTTACGGTCATGTGTAATCAAATGATCACATATTAACAACATACCCTATGCCTCTCAAAAAACTTACACCCATTGATTTCTTATGTCGTAATCAGACCGCTTGGTTCAGAATATCTGCAACTGACCATAAAATATTGGCGGTCTGATGTGCACATCCGATTTAATAGCTCTTAAATGAATGTGAGATGTTCAAAAAATACACGACTTATATCATTAACCGATCCTTTGGTACGGGAAATGATTCGTTCGGATGCCTAATTCCTACGAGTATATACATATCTGACATTATTTCCTCTAAATAAATTTTGATAGACCTGGCCTTACCTCAATATAGTACTATTTTACTCGCAAAAAAATAAGAAATAAATCGTGGCGTCGAACATAAAGCCTAAATAACGCCTTACATCAGACTCCCTAGCTCTAAACATTTTGAATTAGACTAGGGCCTATTGTTAAATAAGTCTTTTTACGTATTTTTTTTCTATATGTATACTGATCAACACAGATAGGTAGGTATCTATTGCCTTTTATGTTAGTAATAAATAGACTAGGGAGCTCATAATAATTTCTTTTATTAAAGAACTTAAATCTACAAATCATCTGCTGTGTGAATTGTCCCGCATTATTTATTTATTAATTTATTATTATTTACCATTATTTATTATTAAGAACATTCAGTCTTCTCTTTAATTATAAAAATAAAAACGTTTCTTCAAACCAATTTTTTTTTATTTTGATTAATGTACTTAATAGTGTTTTGACGACCTCTGTGGCGCAGCGGGCGAAGATCCGCCTGCGACGCAGAAGGTTGTGGGTTCGATTCCCGTCTCGGGACAAATGTTTGTACTGCTATGTTGTGTTGATCTTCAGATTTTTGTTCAGGGTGTTCTGGATGTTTTCTATGTTTAATAAAAGGTCTATCTATCTGTCTATCTATGTAGTATATTGTATTAAGTATATCAGTAGACATAGCACGGGGACTACGGTAGAATAGAGAAAAATTACGTCACATCGTCATTTAATGCGTAATAATGTTTGAAACTCATTCCTTCAACTTCAATAATTTACGCAATGTATGACAATGCGATGTCATTTTTCTCTATTCTACCCTAGACAACTATCCCCGTGCTAGGCCTACAGTTATTTAGTACCCTAGGGGCTAGATAACACTGTTTGCATTGTACAGCTATATTTATTTATTAATAATATGGGCGAAAACCGACATCACCAATAGGTAGTATGCTACTAATTACTTCGGTTTTGACCGGTTGTCTGTCCCAACCAAAATGTTCTGTAGTTTCGTTATCTTCTGCTTTTAGAGAGTGACGTTGTTCAGCTTTTTTAAGATGAGTGTCTCTGTCTTTAATTATCTTATTTTTCCTGTCCTCATCTTGTGCATTTTTAATTAATATTTTCTACTTATCGCAGTCATCACACGTAGATACGTGTGATGATTTAATCTATCTTTCAAACTTCCCGATGTGGATACATCGGGAAGTTTGAAAGATAGATTGAACTCTGTGTTGAAAATTTCTCTGTAAAGCCATTCTTTTGCGTATTTCTTTTCATTTTGGCCTGCCATCTTTTTTTTATAAGTACTGTATGTACATAAGAGTTATGTTTAGTTTGGGTTTAAGGAATCTTCTTTTACTTTTTTCTTAATACTTTTTAGTGTAATGGATTATGTAACTGGGATAGGTAGGAACATTATGTGGTTTCTTACGGATTCAATAATCGCAGGATTAGTTTTGTTGGAAGGAACATGTCTTCCTCTTATATCATTTTCAGTCATACCGCTTCCAATTTATGTTAACAGTAATCTTCACATACTTTTCACCAACTGAAATTATGTTTAGGTACATATATTTGCATACATTTATTGTATCAACGTTAATTTTCAAGCTGTAGTTATAATTTAACTTCCTTTTATGAACTTCAAAGGAACTGTTTACTCTTGTCCTTATTTTGATCGTTTTGGTTACTCTGTCTGCAACATATTGCCTTCTGTGCTTCCAGATTATTACATTCAGACCAAAAATTATCAAAGATTTTGCATTTTGCTCTTCATGTACATGCCAAGCAAAATGCAAAATCTTTGATCAAAATAAGGACAAGAGTAAACAGTTCCTTTGAAGTTCATAAAAGGAAGTTAAATTATAACTACAGCTTGAAAATTTACGTTGATACAAAGCTGGTTTAAGGGACTGGGCTTTAGCATCTTTTATTTCTTTGCTACTTTCGATACATGTGACTTTCCTTGTAATTTTGCTTTCTTTGCTACATTTTTTGCCATTTTGCAGTGTTTCTTTTTCTTTTTTTTGAGCCTTTTTTGTGGACGATTCTGAAGTTGGTTGAGTGATAATTTAGAGGGCTTTGACATTGTTCAGGAGCTTTATTATTCAATGGCCCAATTCGTAAATATTGTGCAATATTTACAAATATTTTCAACAAAACAAAAGCCGGTAATAACCAAATCACTGACAGAACACGCAAGAAGCTGGCTGACTAAGCAAGCGCGTGGGACGGTCGCATGTTTATGTCTTGTCTTGCTCTGATGCGTTCACAAAAATAGTGCTATCTCTGTCTCGACGGATCTTGTTACAAATGTTCCAAGGCATAACGCCGTATGTTAAAAAATGACTTAACAGAATCCAATAATCTTAATGCCAAGGGGTAGGGTGTTAATATGAGATTTAAAAATCATTATTCTTTAAGGATAGATTTTTACATACGACCGTAAAAATAAAGAAAAGCATCATCATTTTACGACCATAATGCTTTAAATTAAATTCGGAGTTTATGGTTCTAGAATACTGTGGACATACGACCATTTTTGCATTAACAAAATTCTGTAGTAAGAGAGATAGAGATACATCGCTCAGACAGAAAGAAAGAGAAAGATAAACTGTACCGAACTGGATTTAAAAGTGGATTTTGCAAAAAGTGGATATCCGACCAAATGGTTCTGATGTCGAGATATTAGTGTGATGATTTATCCCACTATCACTTTAATCTCTCGGTGACCAACTATCCGAGGGGAGTAAATTGAAAACCAGCGCTCTGCTTGCATATAATGCATTACAGCAAAATGCTGATAAGCTTACTTTATTTGTCTTAATTTTTTGTTTTATATAAATAGGTATTGTCTTATTTTATTTGTGTATTTTTTTTAACTAATGCGTTATATGGTTTTATATTCTTTTCTACATGGATCCTGACTACAATGTGTTTTCAATGGGTATGTAATGTATGTTAAGTACCAACTTACCGCACAATATCAGAAAACCGGAGCCCTTCACGCATGACTGAGCGCCTAATTATGCGAAACGTTTGATTGAAACATTTGACAATTTACAACAATGTTAACTCCACTCTTTAAATACACCAGTCACATCCCCATATCACACACCCAACAAAAGTTCATAGGCACGTTAATACTTTATCACCAGCTTATACATATTACTACGAAAATTAAAGCTTTCTTTCAAAGAAGTTCGATATACTTCCAGTCTCACCAAAACCGTACCAAAATCAAGACACATCTGAGCACAATCTCTGATCAACACAAGATATTTTATCAATATGTCAACAAACAGCCATTAAACCACACAATCTGCACATTGGATTTATGTACAAGTAGGTACCACTTTTTTCATTGTTTTTAGGCCATTCATTGAAGTGAATAATGAATTTGAATAAGTAAAGGTGTCTAAGATTGCGCGGTTGGCATTTGACTGGGCGCCGCAAGGCGAATATAGACACATAGTGTCTAATTTTATTGTTACTGTTCTAGTTAGTTTTGTTGGGTTTGTTTTACTTGTAGTAACTATACGGCACGGCTTTCGACTTCCAAGAACGGTTGCTGAGTTAAGATTAGTTTGGGTTCAGCATGATTGCTCCGAACAAAGCGAACGATTCTAGTAGCATAGGAATGTAAGCTCCAAATAACACAAAATGCATAAGTCACACTAATATTATAAATGCGAAAGTTTGGATGTTTGTTACTTCTTCACGCCAAAACTACTGAACGGATCGGGCTGACATTTTGCATACAGGTAATTGTAATCCTGGGATCAAACATTGGCTACTTTTTATCCCATGAATCAGTTCCCATGGGTTAGAAATCACCTTTAAACGTTTCCATGGAAAAACGCGCGCGAAGCCGCGGACATAAACTAATATTAAATAAAACACTTGAACAATCTACAGGTAGCTCATGTGAGCCATATGCCCAGAAATGATTTCTGTGGTCATATCAATACCAGTCGAAAGCGTCCCCAAGACGCTGGCTGCATTACCCCCCCCCTTTGCAGATAATTTTATCATCAGCCTATGTTAGTCCACTGCTGGACAAGCCTCTCGTAATGTGCGTCATAGACTTGTTTATAGGGCCTTGCAATTAAGACATTAGATCTGTGTCACCCTTAGTCGATATTAATTACGTGTAATAATTTTCTACTGCTTCTTTTATTATAGATATTTAGACATACCGATGGAAAATCATGGTAAAACCTCATAACTAGTTAAGTTTCTAGGAACAAAGTGCAAAAGTAAAACAAACCTGAGGATCATATTTGACTCAATAACTTCTGTCTCGATCACAGTGAGTAAATTAGCCATCACGATATAGATAAAACAATGTCACGAATAAAATCACAATAAATAATAATCAAAATACAACAATCACATAATTAAAATCAAATAATTCAATGCAAACACATTACAAATTGATTCGTCTGGTTATGACAGTCTGGAAAATGTAACTGTGTAGTTTTTTAAAAGTACCCTCAATAATAAATTTATTTTCTGTTGTCCTGTGTCAAGCAATGGTCTGTCGTCAACGTTTATTTGCATGATGATTTGAAGCATAAATATTTAGCATTCTCGTTATTTGTTCGGAGTGAGCGAAGCTCTCAGTGGCAGGTTGAATAATTTGGCTGGATGGTGCTAAAGTCACCTCGAGCATAACTGTCCAACCGTTGCGTTGATCCGATCTGCATGAAATTTGACAGGTCTACAGATTAGATTTGTGAAATGCGCTAGTAACTTAGTGAGGCCAAATCGGTAGAGGGCTTTTTAAGTTAGGGGTGAAATCTATACTAATATTATAAAGAGGAAAGATTTGATTGTTTGTTTGTATTGAATAGGCTCCGAAACTACTGGACCGATTTGAAAAATTCTTTGACTGTTAGAAAGCTTACTTTTCAGGGAGTGACATAGGCTATATTTTATCCCGGAATTCCCACGGGAATGGGAACTATGCGGGTTAAACCGTGAGGCGATCGTCTAGTAACTTTATAAAGTCAATTAAATAAAGTGGGTCTTATGAGGGATATTCGTGTACATTTCAAAATGGCCTATCATTTATATTGGTTTATTACAAAGCTCTCATTGCAAGCTCTCATTTGGCAGAGATATAAATTAAACGAAAAAATAAAGCGCTCATGACGATATTGTTAGATGCTACCTACGTAATTTAGTGGATGATAAAGATACAGGAGCGATTGCTGACTTTGAAAGAGAAGTAAATAAATAAAAAGAAATCTTTAGTTAGACAATTTAGTCTATTTTGTTAGTACACTTAGGGCTCGAGGTTTAGTACTTAAGGGTCCGGCGGAGGATGAATTTCCCATACAAACGTAGTACCAAAATGATTTGTAATTTAAGAACATTTTCACCATGGTCTGCTTTAATTTGTATTTAAATAGTAATTTATCTAGGTTCCTGACACAATTTTTTTTCAAAATACTTATCTAGAAAAATATTATGTTAACATTCATTCTTTGAAAGACTGAACAGTCTGTACAGAAAAATGCGATTCGGTTTATTTTCATTTCAGAAAGGTATTATTAAAAAAAATTGTGTCAGGAACCTAGATAAATACTATTTTAATACAAATAATAGCAGACCATGGTGAAAATGTTCTTAAATTACAAATCATTTTGGTACTAAGTTTGTATGGGAAATTCATCCTCCGCCGGACCCTTATGGCTAAACGAGCCGCTCATCTTTACATACAAACGTGGAAGGGTTGACGCTACTACGCTGTTTGATGTTGACCATCCAAAACTAAGGATAGTATAAATTTATCTCGTCATTATCTATGTCTGTAAACACCCGAAACCGTAAAAAAAGTATAAATAAAAAAAATACAAGCTTCTAAACTTTCGTATTTCAACACCGATTTTAGCCCAACTTTGGGCGAAAATAAATAACATACGGAGAAAGAAAACTCTAAAATAAAGCCGTATCAACATAGTTTAGTTATTCAAAAGCTGAAATAAATTTATTTTGAAAAGATACTCTCAATAGTTTTTCTATAATAATTAATAACCCTTGTGCTACAAGTCTATTCCCATTTTTTTACGCGGCCGTTTTCCCCATTAATGTATGTGCATCTCGTATCTGTAATAGTTTTGTTTTGTGTTATTCAATCAAAAACCTTGTTTGGAGAGCTTGGTGGCCACCAATAGGAACTAAACTCTTGAAACAAGTATCTGCCTAAATAATACAGTACAAAACTATTAAAGATACATTTAAAAAAAGCTTATGATAGATATCGTCTACGCGCGGTCCGATTTTTTGATAATTCCTTTGTATAACGTAATTATAAAATAAAATATGTAGTGGCGGAACTATCCACCCTACTATTCGCCTTAATATTGAACAGGGATTTTGTCCTCTTATGTAGGGAATACATCAGAGGACAATAAATTTGATAGATATCGCATTCAGGATACTGTTGCTGCTCCCACGGGTTCTGCTGAGGAGTGAGGCTGTCTTTTTGCGCCATATTGCATCAAAAGAGTCGGTACGAGCCTCGACGAACATATCAGAGGCGCTGCAGAACCGCGGCAGCCGCAACAGTAACCTTAATGCGTTATTAATAACGATACGCAAAGCATTGTACGCCTTTAAGGTATAACTGACCCACAGACTCGCTGTATAGATGTACAGAATGCTTTAAACAGCGTGATTTTCACAGCATCTGTAAATCGTGCGAATCTGCGGGCCAGCATATTCGCCCTGACGGACAACGCTCTGCGTTCCCTCTCCATATCTGCATCATCCTTCAGGTCTTCAGTGATAATATGGCCTAAACTAGGGACAAGATAACAGGTCACATTTGACAGTTGTCAGTCTTATAGTATGAGATCCGCAGAATTAGTGCACCTAGTATGAGCTAAAAACCAAATTTTTACGCATATTTGTGATAAGGAGAATATAATATCAACTAGGTTGCCTATCAAAATTTGGCCGCTAGTATTTTTAATTAAATTATTCTTAATAGATTTTTGGGAAAAAAAATCACTCTCTTCTGCAGCCGGATCGCATATTTGTTTACATGAAATTTTGCATAGATGTGGGTATATACACTAGCCAAACTCGTTGTAGAATGTTTGAAAACAAATATGTCACCTCACTACCAAGCTAAGACTGACAACTGTCAAACTGACAACTGTCAACTGTAAAAGCGAGTAGTAAAGCGATTTTTGGGTAAGGGTTGACGTTCAGCAAGATGCTGGTGTGTGCTGGGGCTCGTTCTGACTGAGGTTGCTGGACTAAACTTTAAGAGGGGATTATGAGGATAGTTACTTACTTCCAGTATTCGCCCGCCATTTTGTACAGCCTCGACGGCAGATGGTCGCTGTTAGGGTTGACGTTCAGCAAGATGCTGGTGTCTGCTAGTGCTTGTTCCGCAAAGGAGCTGTCGGTGGAGCAGATTGAAGTCGCCGGACTGCCAAATCGTCTAGACCTGGACAGTGGAACATGGAATTAGTTTTTTTTTTCTCTGTCTCATCGTGGTGTCTGAGACGGAGAAGGTTGCGGGTTTGATGCTTGCGTGGGACAAATGTTTGTACCTATATAGATATTTTCACACAGCATTTTCGCCTTAAAGTAGGTTATGTTATGTACGAGTACCAGCTAATAGTACACTTCATTTTTTTAAAATTATAGATAACACCGATCCGCTTTCTCGAATATTCGTAGATCATATAAATATTTGTCCCGAGGCGGAAATCGAAACAACAACTAAAGGAAATCGAACAAACACAGGTCGCCAATTCATGTTCGTTTCGGAGGCAATGTGTGACACATTTGGCCCTTACACGAAGGAACCTACCTATATTTCGTTATTTTTACAAGCTTTTATTTAAATTGCAATGTATGTAACTATGTTTTTACGGGTGGAATCTTGCAACTCAATTTTGAAGCAGATATCTTCAACCGATTGAGCTGAAATTTTGTGTGCACGTTTAGTTTGGATGACTATGCATTAAAAGCTTGTTTAAAAAAAAGGTTTTTTAAAATATTAAACTTATTATACATTCAAATTTAGAGTTAACAAAACGGGAGGTACCTACATGCCGGTTGACGTAGTTTCAGCTACGTCATAACACCTAAATAAATGCAGGGATCTCGCATATCTCAATAAACTGGAGAAGAGCCAACTGTGTTACTTTGTCTGCGTGTTTTGTTTTCATAATGATTGTTGTGTTTTCTTTCATCGATCAGTTGCGTAAGGTGACCTTTTAAAGTTTTAACAGATTATTAGGTTAAGACAAAAGTAGCTGAATTCGGTCAATTGTTCATGCGAATAGTGTACCTGTTTTTGAACGTCAATGTTTAGTATTTTTTTGTGTTTTAAGGCACAGCGTGGGGATTATGGGCATTACCTCCATGAGATAAAAGCCAACAAGGCGCTTATCAGTGGAGGCCTGCGTCCAGCAGTGGACCAACACAAGCTGTTGAGGTTGAGGTTGAGGAAGGCACATGTATGACTCAAACTAGCGCCGCTGCCTTTCTTTCTTTTAATTACGTTAATCAAAGGAATTTTTAAAAGTCCATTGTTCAGTTTATGATACATATCATAAGCTTTATTTTAATGCCCATAAAATAGTTTTCTTTTATTTCTTTTATGCAGAATAGCGAAGTTGCTCTTGATGGCCACCGAGCTCTGTTTGCGCTTCTCTGTTTAAATTATAAGAAACTAAACTATTTCAGGGCGGTTAAAGAAAACTTTAAACTTTATTACAGTAGCTAGATGGATTAGTTGCTAGGATTTCGTAGTAAACAAGTAACCCTTTTTTCTTGCCTACCCATGGTGTGGGGTATGATCGGATAGCTCATTCAAAAATATTTTGGGTGCGAAAACCATTTATCATTTCAAGGATCCGTTGGAAATATTGTTGGAGTCAAGTATTCAGTATTTCATTTACCTATAGCATTCTAAGCATTCATACAATCAGGTCAAACTCAAAATATTTTTTTAAGGATAAAATAATAAAATAATAAATAATAAAATGTTTATTTCGATAACTTATAAAATTATACAAACAGGGTTTGGAGTCCCCCTTTAAGCAAAATTTGCTTGTATTAGAGGACACCGCTCTTGCCAGAATTATTCACAGATGAAGACGGATCAAGTGGACGAACTGCCATACTGATAAGGTGAGTTTATTTTATGATCATTGATCACAATATGTACCCATTTAGGGTGTTGCAATGGAAGGCTGGGAGGTATCGTGCCTTCCTACTTAAGATAAACTTACTCATCATCTGGCACCTATAATTCTATTTCTGAATGGGGGAACTGGGATCTGCAAAGACATGTCGCATTGGAGTATATTGTGCATTGTCCCTCTGCCTACCAGGCCCTAACCAGCCCAGCTCCTTAAAGTCCCAGAGCTGGACTTTTGGAAATCTGGCACCTATACTAATTTACGCTAAAAGTATCGTTGAAAAAGTCGTCAAGTTAAAACATTTTTTTACGAGCATCTCTTAAAGTTTATTTTCAAACCTGTAATGTTTTCGAGACACTATGTTTTCCGAGATTTTATTATAAAGCTCCTCTGCCAGCGACACGGCTAGTTTCGCCATAGCGCATTTGACTAAGACTAAATTAGTAACATCGTCATGAAACTCACCGGTCGTGACTCAGGTTGTATGACGTTTGTATGGGACTGAATGCGACGTCATCGAGCGCGCTGTACTGCTGGGAGCTAGTCGACACTCGCTCATATTGGTTGTTGATCTCGTTCTGTTGATAAAAAATAACATCGTAACTTCACTAGACTTTATCCATGGATTCATTCATTAATACTCAGTGGTTAGATTTCGGGATTTTTTGACGTGACAACGTCTTATAATTCGATAGAGCCGGCTGCACGCACGAAAAAACTAAAATGACGTCATGCGGCGTTACCTCGCTCTGAGGCGTTCCATGTAAGGCTTGAAGTGCAAGCGAGAGCGCTCGACATCCGTCTCTATCCTACTTGAGTGAGCGATGCGTCTGCGTGGACAGCTGCTATACTATAGTACATTTACATGTTTTGATCGAGTATCAAATGCTACCATTCCATCAGTATTTTCTTAAGACGTTGTCACGTTCAACTATCGTCAGTAAACCGACTTTACAGACAACCAATTTTTTAATTACAATGAGTCTTACAGCTGGGCAAAGCCAGAGATTCTCTGCCACAGAATAAATAATGCTGGACAATTCACACACCATTATCTAGCCCCGAGGTAAGCGGAGCTTGTGTTATGAGTACTAGATAACTGATAAACATAATACAATACACTACTTAGATAGATATTTGTTATTATACCTAGAAAAACATCCAGAACACCCTGAACAAATATAAATAGAATAGTTAATTCGTGAATAAGTTCGTGAATAAGCACAAGACGTCACACACACAGTGGAGCGTGTAACGGGGCTTTATTTTTGAGTTCTGGACGAGTGTCCGGGGTGTGGCAAAGGCAGACCTTCTGCACCCTTCATGCATCTTGATTCTGGGGCAGTGTGAACCACGCTTTAGCAAAGATACTTGACCGTTGACATTGCGGTTGTGGTGGGAAGTGGGAATAGATGCTGTGGTTTCGCGACAGCCGCCGATTCTTCACGTGACATTTATCTCAAATACGCAATAAAAAAGTTCCGTCCTGTTTAGAACAGAAACAATAGAAACAACAACAATTGGATCGCTAAGCCATAGAAGTAAATAAGCAACGGCAAATTCTTATCTGCTGTTCGAATAAAGGGATTGACTTTTGCCCTCAAAAGTAAAAAAACTTGTACTTACATACATTATGTAGATAACTTTATTCACAAAGAAAATTATACTAGTATTTACAATTGAGCTAACTGCTGACTGTTGCAAACAGTCTACAGATAGCTCGACTGATCCATATCAACACCAGTCGGAAGCGTCCCCAAGACGCTGGCTGCATTGCCACGCTGTATGGCAATGCTGATACATTATGTGATATTAAGATAACCGTTAACTTGCACTCCAAAAGGATGTAAACAGCAAGTGTGTGCATATACATTGGCATCCAATTTGAAAGGCAGATGACAGAACGCATCTGCTTGGTTTTTGAGTTGTAGCCAGATCAAGTTTGACAACATAAAGTGCTAATTAAGATTGCCAAACGGCATCCACAAAAACTTGTTTCTACTGTAACTATGGAAGCGATAAGTCTTCTTGGGATCTAAAATACTTAAGTGCTACATTTTGAAGATTAGGTATGAATTAAGGCCCTAAAGTTGCAGACACATATGCTAATGTTTACGAGCCTAGGTATAACGCCCTAAATGCTAATTTAACCTTTAACAGTCTTCGTCAACATGTCAACATGGCATACCCATTTGGTATCCAATGGCGTATTTTACAAATAAGGTCCACTTACAGATTTCTCTCCTTTATGTTCACTTACTTTGGCTTTGTATTTTTTTTATTTCAGCTTTAAATGTCCCAGGCGAAAATTTTGCACCCTTCTAAACTTCTCTCTCTAGAGCTTCTGCTCTAAAACTCTATGTAGAATATTTGTAAACAAACCGCCTTTAATTAACCTAAAATTCACTCCGCTTCTTTTTATACAGAATTTACATAACTCGTCGATTCGTGATCCTTCAATAAATATTGCTTAGAATTATATCTAAAACTCGACGCCAAGCGAGTTTTAGTTTCTGTGTTGTAGTTTCTTTACAAACATTCCACGTCCAGTTTAGCTAGTGTATAAGTTAAGTTCAATTTATAAGCCTTCATAAAACTGGTACAATAAAAATCATCAGTCAACTTCCGAGGTCGTCTTCAGCATGACATCATCAGTTACTGCTTAACTAACTCTAAGACAATCTGTGCCCCACAAAAACACGCTGTAAGTATTTCTTACAGGCTTGTGAATCGAAGCGAGCTGCGTCCGTTACTATTTACTATGAATCATAGGAGATTGACATCAATTGGGTGTTGGGTTGCTAAACTAGCGAGACATTGCTAAAATATTATTTAGATTAGCCAAATGATAATTTGGCTAAGCTAAATATTAGTTTAGCTTAGCTAAATGATAATTTGGCTAACCTAAATATTGTGGAAGCTTTTGAAACTTTCTGGCTATTATATGATTCGATTCGATATTCTATATTTAGAGTTTCTTTTCCACACATGTTTATGTGATGTTTGTGTGATGTGATTTGACTGTAGTAGGTTGGTAGAATTTTATATTGAGGTAAACATGCGTAGATTTTGTCTAAGATTAAAATAATAGGATGTAGGTTGTGAAATGCGTGCATCAAGGTTTTCGGTTCTTTTTTACATGTTATTATTTTATTCATAATACAAAATCTACCTATGTTTACCTTAATATTAAATTGTACCAACCTGCTACAGTCAAATCTTTATGGAAAGAAATAAATACTTATGTTTTATGTTACACCCATAAAAGAAGAAGGCCTAGAATGATAGTAGACCAAACAATTGCGTCAAATTAGTCTCAATTTTCTATTCGTATACGTGCGCTCGTGTGCGGCACTTGTATCTTCTTCTTATATATAAAAATGAAACCCGTTTTCCGTTGTCATCGCATCACGCGTGAACGGCTGGACCGATTTCGCTAATTCTTTCTTTGTTGTGTTTGTTATTGTCAGGAGAAGGTTCTTATGAAAGAAAAAATTAAGAAAGTTGGAAACATAAATTTCCACGGGGGCGAAGCCGCGGGGCGCAGCTAGTTTATAATAATAATAATACTGGACAATCCACACAGCATCATCTAGCCCCAAGCTAAGCAGAGCTTGTGTTATGGGTACTAGATGACTGATATCTTCTTATATATAAAAATGAAACCCGTTTTCCGTTGTCATCGCATCACGCGTGAACGGCTGGACCGATTTCGCTAATTCTTTCTTTGTTGTGTTTGTTATTGTCAGGAGAAGGTTCTTATGAAAGAAAAAATTAAGAAAGTTGGAAACATAAATTTCCACGGGGGCGAAGCCGCGGGGCGCAGCTAGTTTATAATAATAATAATACTGGACAATCCACACAGCATCATCTAGCCCCAAGCTAAGCAGAGCTTGTGTTATGGGTACTAGATGACTGATATACATAATATAATACGTTACATAGATAGATATTTTTTATTATACATAGAAACGACCAGAACACCCGGAACAAATATTTGTAGATCGTACAAACATTTGTCCTAAGGCGGGAATCGAACCCGCAACCTCCCGCGCCGCAGGCGCATTTATGCAGATAAACCTACAGATAAACATTTTATTTACAATTTGTCAAATTATGAGCAAATTAATTGCTTGTCAATTCACACACAGATTCGTTTTTGTCTACCAAATCAAGAAAATTACTAAATGACACTCTCTCTCTCAGCTGTGACAGCAGCGTGGCCTATATTCCCATCCGCTGTAAGACTTAGCAGAAGCCCTTCGAATATATCCTTGCCATATTTCCGTTCAGTTTAAGTCGTGAGAGTAACAAATTTTCTAGAATTCTCAGATTAAAGAAAGAATCTGAGATAGACATACACAAGTTCTTTCGCATTTATTGTACGGACCAGTAGATCTGGCATTCACCGACCTCAAAGAATAGGGAGGTTTATAAGCCTCCCTAACCTTAAGAGATCTGTACTGCTGGGTATACCCAGCAGTAGGTGATACCAGGCTGTATGACGATGATGGATCGGTAGATTTTTTTAAATTGTCTTTGGTATGGATGGATTATGCAATCAAAGTCGCGGTTTTAATAGCCTCGAAGAAATGGCGTAGCGTGTAGCATGCCTAAATTCGGCAGTAAACGGAAGTCCAAAAGCATTGCACGCGATATCGATCAAATGAATACAGAATATGAATAATTCCAGAAGAATTTCGATGTAAAGTTCACCAGTGAGATATGTAATGGCAGATGTTTTGGCGGTCTAAGGTAAATATTACGGCAGCTGCAGTACTCAGTCAAGGTGCATTGACAGTCTTAACAAATATACTTACTATACAGTAGACAAACTCCATGTAGAATGTTTGTAAACAAACCACGACACAAATAACTAAAACTCACTTGCTTGGCGTAAAGTTTCAGATCATAATTGGAAGCAATATTTTTTGAAGGAAGGATCACAAATCGACAGATAGATTCCGTATAAAAAGACGTGAATTTTAGGCAATGGACGGTTTGTTTACAAACATTCTACATCGTGTTTGGTTAGTGCATAGTAAATGAAATTACCACGAATACTGATGAATAGTTATAAGTAAACAATAGGTACTTTTAAAGCAATTACATCACAAGTTCAATGCTCGAACGCCACATCTCGCGAAACAGTGTTTTGAAAGTTAAGGCGAATAGTAGGGTGGATAGTGGCGCCACTACATATTTAATTTTATAATTACGTTATACAAAGGAATTATCAAAAATTCGGACCGCGCGTAGACGATATCTATCATAAGCTTTTTTTAAATGTATCTTTAATAGTTTTGTACTGTATTATTTAGGCAGATACTTGTTTCAAGAGTTTAGTTCCTATTGGTGGCCACCAAGCTCTCCAAACAAGGTTTTTGATTGAATAACACAAAACAAAACTATTACAGATACATTAAATAAAAGCTTGTGATAGATATCGTCTACGCGCGGTCCGATTTTTTGATAATTCCTTTGTATAACGTAATTATAAAATTAAATATGAAGTGGCGCCACTATCCACCCTACTATTCGCCTTAAAACTGACCTTGAGAGAACCGCAAAACATATCCGACAATCACCAAGAACCAAGCCAACTGAACGATAATATAAGACCACCATTTCCATACCAACTAGCTAGACGTACCTCCGAGTGCCTCCGGCTTGGAAAAAATCCTCTAAATAGAAATCAGGTCAAGAGCTTCGTTCGTGAATTCACGTTAAATACACCAATTGAACGCCGAAACCGCGAATGCCGCTGACTCAGTGGGCTTGTAACGACTGAAAGTCAACAGATGGCTTGGAATAATAATGCCCATATGCAGAGCTTCAGAAATAAAACCATGCGGGGGAATGCTTGCTCTTATTTATGGACCATAGGGACGTATTTAGTTGTGACGAAGCTTTTGATGAAAGGTTTTATTTCTTTGGGCCTGAACTTGATACATGTTTGGACCTTTAGTATCTTTTCACACGTTCTAGTTTCCGGGTTCACCTATGAGATGGACCGATCAGATAAAATCTGCCGTAGGTGTCCCCCTGCATGAATGTTCCAGAATGACCACCAACAGGGAGATGGCGATATATCGTGAGGCGAGCAATATCAGCCCATACAACAAAAGACTCGACATGACGACCACGACCGTTCTGCCAAGAACGCTACGAATGAGAAGAAGAAGTTTCTGGGTACCCGGTGTCTAAGTGTATGGGCATGTTCGTACATCGATTTATGTAAAATTCGGGAGATAAGGCACTAGCTTCTCTCTTTGCGTTTAGCTGTAACACAACACAGGCCATTTGTTGAGTTAGCGCTGCGAGAACATACCGTATCTACAGAGTTTAACTTATATCTATGGGCATTTGCGATAGCTTTCACAGGTACCGGCATTATTAGTATAGATTCTATACTGGATTCTATACAGAAGGGAATTCTATACTATAGAATTCCCTTCTGGATATTCGGCACCGGCTACCGGGCACCAGCTCCCGGCGACCCTTAGAATTGGACAGTTCAGAAAAGTTTCGTTTGTGAATTGTTTATGAGACTGATCGGTCGTGAACTTAGGCTGTATTGTTTTTCCTGAGTACTACTACTATACTCAGGAAAAACAATACAGGTTAAGTTCCCTGTGTTTGCGAACACATTTGTGCACTATAGTATGTGAGTATAGACTGGTCGCCCTGGCCGAAATTCTAGGAGGACATCATTGTTTATTTTTCCTGGTAGGTATATCAAAATTTCTTTACAAGATAGCTTCATCTTCTATTCTGTGACTCGGTTCGTCCTAGATTATACCGTCCACGGGATAAACCTAATAGGTACTTATTAGTAAATGCCCCGTAATAAGAGCATTACATCCGACGACCAAACAGTTTAATGTAGATCTAATGGCACATAATCTTAAGGTGTATTCTGTTGCGCACAAGGAAATGGTGTCCTATCCGGTGGGCGTCTGTTCTATTGAATTGCTTTATTGATATTTATGTAGAGGTTATAATTGTAATGCACTTAAGATAGACGTAATGGACGTATTTTTCTGTTGTAACTGTAAGAGGCATATTAATAGACAATTAAGGGGCGAATGACCCACGTGAAGTAGATTTAAGGTTATCTACTAAACATAATCACAATCTTATCTCTTTGATACCGTGCGCTATCAGAATGGAAAAAATATTATTAAGCTGGTTTTAGTTAGTTGGATGTGAGTTTATATTGTAAGCATCCATTGTAATGGAGTAGATTCAGAACATTATTATTTACTAATATTATAAAGAGGAAAATTTTGATTGTTTGTTTGTTTGTATTGAATAGGCTCCGTAACTACTGGACCGATTTGAAAAAATCTTTCACCGTTAGCTTACTTTTCAGGAAGTGATAGGCTATATTTTATCCCGGAATTCCCACGGGAACGGGAACTACGCGGGTGAAACCGCGAGGCGATCGTCTAGTTAATTAATATTTTAATTGTTTTTAAACAACTATAAGCAAACTTCGAACTGTTGTTTTTTTAAATTTTGCGGGATAATTCCCTCGAAAATATATTTTATGGGACCATCTCGGGATCATACTCTATACAACTAGCAACAACTGCAAAAGAATTATCCAAATCGGTCCATGAATGACGGAGAAATCGACGGCCATACATAAAAAAAACCCAAGCAGAATGCACATACCTACTACAAGTTTCCATCCAGTTAAAAATTGTAAAGGACCGTAACTAGGTACTCTAGGTAGGTACTACATACCGCTGTCTGTTAACCATTCACTATCGAACGGCTAAACTTCGGCAAAGAGATTTATATGGAAGGAGATAGGACATCGATTGTATTAGGGGCAAGTAATACTTTTTTAATCCAGGAATAACGCGTGCGAAGCCGCGGGCACAAACTAGTTGATCATACACATTCATAAAATTTAATTACCTGGCAGAGAATCAACTGAACAAAGCCCCTTGCATTTACACTGCCCTTCAAACCAGATTTGTAAGTGTGAATGAGGTAGAGCACGATCCAAATGATAGGAAGCGCAAGGTTGCAAATTTCCAAGGTAAGACGAATTTTGGACGAAGATTAATCATCATCATCAACCTATATTAGGCCACGGCTGGACATAGGCCTCCCCTAGTGGCCATAGCGCCCTGTCTTCAACTTGCCGTATCCAGCATCTGCCAGCAGTCTTTTGCAGGTCGTCAGCTCAAGTGGCCGGAGCTCTTCCTACACTACGTTTGCCGAGTAACGGTCTTCACTCATGAACACGTTTGCCCCAGCGGTTGTCGGTTCCTCGCGAGATAATATGGCCGACTCACTGCTTATTCAGCTTGCTAATTGTTTTGTGACTTTGTTCTCTGTCGGATGTATTCGTTACGAATCCTATCCTTCAGAGAAACTCCGAGTATCGTCATCATCAACCTATATTAGTCCACTGCTGGAAATAGGACAAAGATTATTTCTGTCTACATGTAAGGGACTTTTGCTCGCTTTCTGTCAGAAGTGACGCAGGAACTCCGGTATTTATTATTATGTAAATGTAACCTTGTTGTAGTACTATTATTTACACGTGGTCGTGTGGTTGTAGCACCTCTGTATACCTAAACTCTCGTTTAATAAACTGATCGATAGATTGCAGTTATCATTATCAACTACGTACCTAGTTATGAACTGCATAATTTCAATTCAACAAATCGGTTTTAGCGATCGATAATCAGGCATTTTCAGCCTAATTTTCGCTCGCTAAAACCGATTTGTAAGTTAAGGCAAAGATGGATATAATAGCATTAGAATAGAACCGAAGCCATATACTAAGCTAGATTAACTACCTATAGTATTAGTATGTCGGAAGACCAAAGCTGAGATGGGTCGATGGGATCGGACAAGACCTAAAGGCAATTGGAGTGACCGGCTGGAAGGAAAAAGCCAAGAATATAATCGAATGGAGGAATTTACGCGACCAGGCCAAGGGCCACCTGCGGGCCCTGCGGTTGGACGATAAATTCTGTGTCGACTTCGATCGTGTATCATGGTAGATTACGAAACGAGTAGGTTAGGCTAGTGTAGGGTTCCATCACAAGACAGAAGTTTGTATGAGAAAGCTTCAATTGTTTTATTGCAAATACTAGTTCTCATTTGTTTCTATTGTAATTTTTTTGTTAAATAAGAGATTCAGAGCGAGCTTAGATAGAGAACCCCTTAGAAAATCTTATCTAAAGAGGATCGTATAGCACAAGCAAAAATACTGATGCATACATCGCATCATGTCGAGAGATTCAAAAATATGATGTTAGCTCGCATATTGTTTTTTTTTTAATGTCATATCCATAACGTGTTGCAATTATTAGGTAGAATCTATATGAACCGGGCGTTGCAACATTCTGAGTTTTTAGTTATAATTATAAATAAACAGTGTTATTGGTAATTCAGGGCAGAACCTGCAGTTTACGCAGTTTCAGTGAAATTACCAATAACGCTGTATATGTTTTACATTATTCATTTAGTATGAGGACTAAATGAATTTGTATAATGACTAAATGAATTTGTATAAGACTAAATGAATGAATTTATAAGATACAAAAATACACAATTCGTAACCTTTATGTATAAGTAATGAAGTATTTCAAGGAGCTTCTGCAATCATTTATTCACATGATTAGTTTTTGTGACTATAGTTATCTAAGTCACCTGTTATGCTAAATAGCTAGACAGCAGCGGAGTGAGCGACATGCTTATCGATTCAACTTGTAGTAGGTATGTGCATTGAATTATTTAGTAGGTAGTTCTAAGCCGCCACAGATACCTAGTATGTAGCCATAATGTAGGTTTCGAAGGTGATCGATACTGCGATGGATAATGGGTCGTGTCGTGTACAACAGAAACATTCTCTACTTATAGTTAGTTTAATGTATGAAGGAATACAAAATCCAAATTATAATATTATCTGATTTACAGGTATAGAGACAGATGCCACTTAAAATGCAGGCAGACCTAGAAGATAGAAGTTTATGTCTCCCAAACAAATTAACGCATACTTACTTACTCGGCTCAGCAACCCAAAATGGATCTTGCATGGCCAACGACTCAAGACTCCTCCAGGCATCTCGGTTCCGAGTGTCTTTCGCCAATGAGGATCCGTCACGTTAGAGCAATTTCAATAGAACTAGTATCCACGTTATTCTTTATGACATAAGAATGATATATCTTTTTAAATTATCCAAATCGGACCATTACGTACGAAGTTATGACTAAATTACTAGCGAAGTTCAGTGAGTGTCCGCCGCGGGTGAGTGTGACGTCACTGGCTCGGTCGCCGCCCGTTAACCGTAGGCAGATATCAGTTTTTAGTGATTTACTCCGTAACTATAAGTTTAGGAAAAAAAATGTCAGAACCAAATAAACTCAGTTTGAGACCCATCAAATAATAAAAAAATCCAATCGATGCATCCATTCGATGATTTTCTTAGCTCTATAAATCTGCATTCTCAAGTAAAAACGTTACGGATCCAGGCACGGCGGGCGAAGGTCCGCCTACGACGCAGGAGGTTGCGGGTTCGATTCCCGCCTCTGGACAAATGTTGGTAAGATCTATAGATATTTGTTCGGGGTGTTCTGGATGTTTTCTATGTATAATAAAAAATACCTATCTATGTAGTGTATTGTATTAAGTACTAGCTTCTGCCCGCGGCTTCGCACGCGTTGTTTCTATGGAAACGTTTCGAGGTTGTTTCTATCCACAGAAATCTTAATACCAAGGCACTAGAAATGCTGAGTACCATCCGATCTATCGGGAATGCGTGTCGCCGGCTCGCCCCCTCTACTACCTTACCACTACATACACAGACAATAACTACGGAATTACGGCTACGCCCATCCAAAAATGCAGTGCAAACCAAATTAAGCCTTATGCGTAGTTGCATACGTTCGCTTACTCACACATTAGTGACAAGTTTGCATTTGTTGTCGTTATGACGTCATTTTAATGTAATCTACCCTAGTGCTGGGCACGAAATATCAGGTCACGTACCTATCGTACTGTTATTCTATGACTAGGGCATTGTACTAATAAAATAAAAATATAGTTTGTACTTCAATATTCATTTATTATTAACTAGCGACCCGCCCCGGCTTCGCACGGGTGCAATGCTTATACTAAATATACCTACTGCAGAATTGGTACTCCGGCCGATACCGCAATCGCTATGTCCCTGTCATTTTAAATCTGTAATATCTTCGAAAATATTCATTCAAATTACATGCTGTAAAGGGCAATATTAATCTATATTAAATGCACAATGTATCTAAGTTACTTAATTGGATAAGGATTAATGCTGTACTGCTTAAAATCGCCTCGTAAATAAGCCATTATTTCTCGTAAAAAGTAAAGGATAAAAAATGGTTATTGTGGGTTATCCCTAAGAGATAGACATATACTATCGTAGACTTTTTTTGTAGACCTTTTTAAGTTGTAAAATACTGTAGTACATTATTCTGATCTATCTCGTAGGGTTCAGCCAGCGTTTGCAATGTAAGGCATCCGGTAGCACTCTCAAAAAGGGGGGTCTTGGGAGGAACGGGGGGTAAAATTTTTTTTGGAATCGAAATCATATGACCCCCTCTATACAACCCCCTAAAAATTTTTCATCAGTGTGACTCTGCTTGGCGCCCCCCTGGGGGGCGGTGGTTCCGGGGGGCAAATCTCAAAAGTCGGAATTTTTCCTAGGTCCCCCGGACACCCCCTACATGATTCTGCAAAAAAAACATACCTCCCCCTCCACCATCAAGGAGAACAATTATGTCAGTCAGTCAGTCAGTGGTAATCGAGCTTTATAGATAGTTAGTTATTATGATAATAAATCATAAATAAACAATTTTAATATAACATCGTATTCCTAAAATACTATGTTAAATTATGCAAAGTTGTTTTACAAATCACAACCAAGGTAATATTAAGGATAATATTACCGTGTCACAACACTAGCTCGCGACCGAGTTCTGCGGCCGTACCACGATAGGAAATCGAGCGCGCAACGTTATCGTTCACTGTGCAGTACATTGCTTTTTGTAATGAGGTACCTGCCCGATGTTGACAAAAATAAGAGGCAATGTATAGTTAAACGTGATAATAAGAACGGTCGACTGTGACGTTCGTATTACTTTTAAAGATTCTATAATTTTAAGGAAAAACGGCATTATTTAGAAAAAACAATACTTACCGATGAAAAGTTATTCCTTTATTAATATAATTACAACTTGTGGAAGAATTTCCGCAATGGGAAATGCTGCAACACACCATTTTTACACACGCACGTTTCGAGAGCAACTGAACAGCAACGAACGCACTGGTGGCGTGAGAGTCACCTGAGCGGCGACAAGGTCACGCGCGCTTACGATTTCTAGTGCCTTGTTATTCAGATTTCTGTGTTTCTATCCCATGGAACTGATTTATGGGATAAAAAGTCGCCTATGTCTGATTCCTGGGTTAGACTTACCTGTATGCAAAATTTCAGCCTGATCCGTTTAGTAGTTTTGGCGTGAAGAGGTAACAAACATCCATCCATCCATCCATCCAAACTTTCGCAATTTTATAATATTAGTGTGATGATATCAGTTATCTAGTACCCATAACACAAGCTCTGCTTAGCTTGGGGCTAGATAATGCTGTGTGAATTGTCCAACATTACTTATATTTATTTATTTAATTCTCATACAGCCTTCGACAAGTGATTACAGTGTATGCACTTTATCCAGGGATAAAGTGCAACCCCGAAAGGGGGTGAAATAGATCTAATATAAAAACTATAACATATCAGTATTTGTTAGGTTTTTCGTAGGAACCGTGTATAGATACATTTTACTAGATTAAAGTTCAACCTAGGTTTAAACTCACCTGAATGATCTCCTTCCTATGTCCCCGAAGCCTGTCTGACCCCTCTGGAGAGATGTCCAGTGATTCCGCCTTCGTAGAAGCACGAGTGCGGTGCGCGGGCGCCGTTGAGTACTCCTCGGTGGTCTCCGTTATTGTTTCGGTTATCTTCATGGACTGCCCGAGCTGCCTGTTAACATGTGTGATTTTAAACCAACTTGCATCTATACAGATCAAGGGAAAGACCAGAAAATTGACAACGCCTCTCTACCAGCCTAGTAACAAGCTACAATAGACGCTTGTGGTGTGGCCCGTCCCCAATATTTCCAGATCCACTCCTGCCTGTGGCTTCGCACAAGCTTTTTAAGTACCCTACGTACGGACATGGTATCCCAGGGACGGCCCAGGGATACCATGTTCCAAATTTCATCCAGATCCGTTCAGTCATTGGGTGTGAAGAGATAACAGACAGAGTTACTTCCGAATTTATAATATTAATATGGATGATGTCATCCATTAAGCTCGCTTAAGAGACATTTGGGTTCTGCTTGCAATGTCTATGGCTTAAGTTATTGATAAGGTTAAAATTGGTTGAATACTGTACAAACAAAACAGTGTTATCAATTTGGCGGCCAAGTATAAATAAATTTCGCTCCTTATCACAAGAAAGTAGAACAAAACATTGAGTTTCAATGTCATTAGCTTACATACATATACTTCATAAACTAATGTTGTAATTTGCAGCTTTATCGGCCAAGTCTTATTGATTATTTACTAGCTGCTGCCTGAAGCTTCGCTCGCTCTTTACCAAGATAGAAAGTAGCCTATGTCCGTCCCCATGATCGTACCTATCTCCATGCCAAAATTTCATTAAGAAACGTTCAGCCTTTAGGTGTGAAAAGAGAGAGTTACTTTAGAATTTAAATTATTAGTATGGAAGTATGGATAGTTGAGTTCCATTTTATGGCAGTCAAGTTGAAATAAATGATTAAATTCCTTAAACAGCAACCAAACCAAACCATAGATATCACAGCTTCAAGGTTTATTTGCTATTACCTAAGGCCACCATGGTGTAGAGACCCATGACCTCATTTGGGTATGTGACGTGACATCATTGTAAACAAATATGTCCTTTCCTCTTTGTTGCCTTGGATCATCCATCATCCATACATCTAATCTAGCTTTACCATGGATTTTTATTTGATTTTGTAGTTGTATGAAGAGATCCTCTCATACTAACTCTTCAGTAACATGTGGCGGTTGATATGACTGGCTTCTTTAGTTCTTTATCATTTTATTGATACCAGCTGAGAGCTTTATTGCATAGATGAAAACTTAAGTTTCAAATATTGAGGATAAGTAGATAAAGTAGATTCTCAATATCTTCTATAAAATATCAAAAAATGTTGCAACCGCTTTTATCATTATCACTGAATGATAAGGATTTCTGAGTCAATGAAGTATGAATCATATGAAGAATATCATTAATAATATCTTATATGAAGTAATAATTATTATTAAAAAGCTTCAGGCACGAATTACAGATACCTATGTATAATTCGCTTCCATAACACAAACTATATAGTTCTATCCCTGTTAGTGAAAAGAAACTATGTTCCACCCTTAGTAGAGACTTACAGCCTTTGCCATGCCATAAACACCATATAAAAGCCAAAACCTACTTGATAGGGGTGCTCCTTTTAATAGGGGTTTTTCTTCCAGACTTGTGTGTATGCTCTTCTGTTTCCGTGCAGCTCTCATGGTCGCAGCTAGATCGCAAGAAGGGTGTCTTCGAACGAGACCTTGACCGCAATCCCAGCGTTTGGTTTTCCATAATTTAGAGCACACCAAAATTGTCTTTTCATCACTCAACAGCTATCATTGTGACTTGTAAACCGAGCACATAATGTTCCAAATATTAACCTTGTCCAAACTAGATCACTAGATTTTTGTACACACTGTTTGTTGCACAAGGAAATCTATTTTTGTGGCTTGATTCGGTGCCGCCAAAAGTAACGTAGGTAACGCGTATCAGTGACTGTGACTATGAAAGAAAATAGGTTATCTTTTCACTTACACCACATTTTAATTTTGTTTTAGAAATTATTTTTGCCACAAAACATGCTGCGTAAGATTAATACGCAAATCACGCGCGTTACAGAAATTCGTAGATTTCGTAACTTTACGAACAGGGCAGAACAACATAAACTGATGACGTCATCGAAAAGTCGTTATTTGACTCTAGGGATGGTCACGCACGACGACGGTAATAAAAAACGGGACTCATTTTCAGATTTGTTCAGTTCAGAGTTACGTGACCATTGGCATGGAACAAAGAAAGCTAACTTCATGACGGATTTAAGTAGGTAGCTACGAACCTTATTTGTGTCGGAAGAATATCAACGTTTAGAACCGCACTCACCCTGAAGAAGTCTCTCGTTAACGGACACACCAACGTTTCATACGTTGGTGTTCTTCTAACACAACCAAGAACAAGAACACAACATAACATTTATGTTCGTAGTTATCCCGCTTATATCCGTTATGATTTCCTCAAACTACGATAGTTTTATAGTAGAAAAGCTTACTTCATGACGTAATAATAATAATATGTGTAAACACACACACACACACACACACACCACACATACGTAACACAAAATAAAAAAATATTATGTGGTGTTGGGATTGCAATCTTGCAGCAAAATCTTCAGTTTCTGTATTTGCAAGATTTAAGATGTCTAATCTCGCAAGATCTCGGTATTTTGCGAGATCTCGCAAATCGAAATAGGAAAACATTTATTTAAAAAAAACCGGATTATTCTGAAAATAACCTTCCAAGAAACCACAACTAACTTCGGATGTTTCGTGCCAAATATCCAGTAGCAAAAAAGGCCCGTTCTGCTGCTCCTGCACTAGTGGTGTTGTTAGGTTTTCTAACTTTCGTATCATGTAGATACCGCAAAATGGTTTCAGCGATGATGAGATCTGAATCTCTTCGACATAATACTTCAACTGCTAATTTGACTGGTTGAAACACGTGTACTATGTCAGACAAATCAGCATATTCTTGTTCTAAGAAAGCACTTCGGATTTGTCTCAAGATTGCAATCTACAAAGCTTTTCTTTATTTTGTTGAATTGAATTTGGCTGCGCTCTCGAATGGTCATGGAATGTGTTGCTGTGAAATCATGCAAATCTTGCTAGATTGCACGCGAATTTGGGTACAAGATTAATCTTGCAAAATTGGTGCAAGATCTCGGTATTTCGAGATCTCGGAATACTGAGAGTAGTAGTAGTTTAGTTGCTCGCTAGTAGTAGTTTATTGTAGTGTACAGTGACAACTTCTATAATATAATAACCTTTTTACGTTCATTTCTTTTCGAATTTTAGTATGTAGTGTCATGTTATGTACATAGTTTTCTTAGTTTATATTCGATAAGTCTTTTAAGCAGCATTATCTATTTAGATATCGATTTTAGATGTACCTAACGCATTAAAATGTACTCTATATTGTCTCGGTTTATATGATACGAATAGAAATAAGACTAGTCCCGGTCTTCACATTTACTTTGAAACTGAAGCACATCACTTAAAACTTTTTTAATATGGGCTTGTTTCAATTTACATTCTCCCTTCATAATTTTCACTGTCTCAGCTGTCACTGTCAATTTCAAATCTCAATGTGATGTCACTGTACAAATCAGTATTGTTTGTCTGTCAGTGTCAAACCGATCAAAACTAACTCGGCGCCATATCAAACATACAAACATACAAAACATATCAAAGAAGTTGAAGTTGAAGTTCTACAAGCGGGAATACGAACGAGTTTTGGCGTAGAAAGAGAAACCTATAGAACTCGCGCAATTGCCATCGCATTCACACTAAAGAGAGAACGACTTATGCCTAAAGCCTAAGAAGAAATGAAATAGGACGATTAGCTCTCTATCTCATCCAGCGTGCCGGTTTTTGCATTGTTTAGCACCTCCATGTGCTAAACAAATTTCCTTTGTCATCGACGGAGCTCGACACGAGACTGGTGAAAAAAGTTTTAAAAGTTCTAAACTTTTGTTTTTTATGTTTGAATGTGATCAATGTGTTTATGTGGACATTCCCGCAGCTAAAAACAATAAAAAAGAGAGACAAATATGGTGCGGTGCTGCGTTTTTGCATGTAGAAGTGATAGTGAAGAAAAAGTGCCGAATATATCATTCCACTCGTAAGTACAAGTTCTTTTGACTACAAAAAGGTTCAAAATTTACAGTTTCATAGATTTACATACACACAAGGCTCAAACATTATGTTTTATGCTATTTTTAGTTCATCTAACTTGTAATTGTGAAAATTTAGGGTTGCCTTCACCCGATGATAAAATTCCCCGAATGGCGCATTGAAATATTTTTTAATAGGTACCTACATAGCTAGTTTATAGATAATGTAGCTCGCTATGCATAGCAATATAGTTTATGCCCGCGGCTTCGCACGCGTTGTTTCTATGGAAACGTTTAAAGGCCATTTCTATCCCATAGCAACTGATTTGTGGGATAAAAAGCCTATAGGCTTTTTATATAAATCCTGGAATCTAACATAGATGTTAGATTCCAGGATTAGAATTACTTACCTGTATACAAAATTTCATCCCGATCCGTTCAGTAGTTTTGGCGTGAAGAGGTAATAATGTAAGTTGTTGCTATGACACACATAGCCCATCGGACTTCGTGCGATAGAACAACTATAACAAACATCCATCCATTCATCCACACTTTCGCATTTATAATATTAGTGTTTTTATTTGTTACAGATTTCCCGAAGATAAAGAATTACGTTTGCATTGGATCAAAGCAACGGGTCGCAAAGATTGGGAACCTAAAAAAATCTTCGTTATAAAAATTTTTGTAATGATTCTGTGATTTTTGTACTTAATCTAATTCAACTGTCCAAATCTAATCTAACTGTCCCATATAAATAAGAAAAAATATATCTTAAGTAGGTTCTTGTAGAAATTGGTATGCTAATTTTAAAATGATTCTGTGATTTTTATAATGATTCTGCGATATTTTAAATGCTTCTGTGTAAAAGCGTGTGTATTTTTTAATAAAAAAAAAATGCTGTGACTAACTTGGTATAAGTACCTATACGCAAGTACAATGAAAGTTAAGTACTTTTTAGATAGCAACATTACTATTTTTTAGCAAATATACGATGTTACGTTCGTAAGTAACCATTTTTTTTAAAGTGTTTATGTAAATGTTGTTGTATAGGTAATATAACTAAGACATTTATAATTAAACTGTGATTTTATGATTAAGTAGTAATGAAACGAAATGTTGAAGACTGATTAAAACTGTAAAATTTATAAACGTTCATTATTGTAATAAATATTGATTATTTTAAAACAAAAACACTTGTTTCTCTATCTGTACTACTCACCTTAATACCTTCATAATTATATTTACCTACCAAAAACAACCTCGGTCTGCCTTCCACTTGTAACGCCAAACAGGGTTCACATTGTGATACTTACTTGTATATAATAATGACCTAGCAATAGCCTTTATTCACAAAATAGAAAATTATACTAGTATTTACAATTGAAACAATTGAGCTATCATCAGACTATTGCAGGTAGCTCAACTGATCAATATCAATACCAGTCGGAAGCGTCCCCAAGACGCTGGCTGCATTGCCACGCTGTATGGCAATGCTGATGCGCTGTGCCTGATACTCACCAGCTCTCGGGTCACGCTTCGCTTCGACCAGACGCTCAGATAATTTAATTTTTTAAATTATTTAACTGGAAAATCGCAAATCCGATCTACCAACTAAGACATGAAATAAGGAACCTAAAATCGGGGTAAGAAAATTGCATGGCAACACTTTTCCCCCACCACCTCGTATACTTTGTCTTGCTCTGGGGCATGCTCGCTGAAGATCTACCTATATTTAATCTGAGAGTTTTGGTTTGTTTACAAATAATTTTCGCGAAATAACCAATTTCAGTTTCACGATGTCTGAACAAGTTTTTATTAAAATAAAAGAATTAGGGCGGGTTAATAGCAAGCGTGATGAACTACAGGAGTTATGTGTTCAGCAATTTGATCAGGTAGGTTACCGCTTATACACGAAGCCACTTCCAACATCGACAATCTCAAACCATATTTTCCTTTACAGATTGTGAAATTTATACCAAGACGTATCATAAATAGTGATGGCGAGTGTTTACTGGATTGTATATTGAATGGACTCCCTAATAATTCATCCGTTTTTCTAAGAAACAAAGCTAAGGTTAGTAATAAATGTAGGTCGATCTTCTGTTCAACATGGTTACAAGAAACATTGAAACTAGTTCCCACATGCAATACGGCATAGACGACATGCATAGCTTGTTTCCACCTACTGTCTGAATAAGCCTGGTCTTTATTTTTGTCATTTTGCATCCTTTTGCCATGACCTTCCCCTATAATACTAATTTATTGTTTTCTAACAGATCATAGAATTAGTGCTGAAGACAATGAGGAAGGAGTCAACCTCCCTCACCCACTGCGGAGGAGTAATTGGCAGATTGTGTATGGAGCTGCCGAGGATGCCAGTGGAAGATCTTGTGAGATGGTGCAATGACTGTGTGCAGTCTATTGTTGATGATGGTGATGTTAATATGATGTAAGACCTATTTTACAAAAAGAACTATCATTGCTTAAATCTTTGATATCGGATGGGTGTATGCTATTTACGTACATAATGGATACAAGAGCTATTCGTTTTACTACAATATTATCTTGATCCTACTTTACCTACTTTTTGTCACCAGGATCCCTCAGGGTGATAAAGCTGGGGATCTGGTGGCCTCTCTTGGCAGAATGTTGTCAAACCAGATGAGAGCCAACAAGAAGTTGAATTTCAATGGTGTAACCATTACCTATAATAATCTCTATTTGAGATGGCTAACTACCCTTTGGCTCAATGCCTTATCAAGCTTCTCAAGAGAAAGTTTTGTAAACAATTCACAACATTATTTCAGCAAACTATGCATGCTCTGCTAGTTACTGAGAGTCTGTGCAAAGAGTACTTTTCATCACCAGGGGACCCTGGTGAACTCCGTAGATAATGCTAGGGGATCCTGACTGAACGTATACCTGAGTCCCTATGTATATAAGTAGTTTATGTAAGTATTTATGTAGGTATATATATAGTTATGTATGTAGTTTATTTTAAGCGTAGTATTATGTTAAAAGTATTTATTTATTAAACCTTCAAGAGCACACAGAACCCCTAATACTATCCAATAATCCTATCCATCCACGGTTGTCTAGTAGAGATCGCTCTTGAGCGGTAAGACCGCCACTTGTCACTTAGTTTTTAAGCTATTTTGCTGTATTGTTTCTATCTATAAGTGTGCAATAAAGAATTTTCTATCTATCTATCTATCTATCCTTCTGGTGGCAAGATGCTTATGCAAATTACTAGTGCATGTATCATTAAATTTTGCAGTTGGCGAGATGTGCTTCCAGAATGCACAAGTGTTCTCACCTCAACCTATGATACAGTGAAGCACTGTGACACAGAAATGACCAGTGCTGAGTTCAAAGAACAATCTGTCACCACACTATGCCAGTGCAGATGGCGTGAGCGGCAGTTGGTACAACTTGTTGCTATGTTTAAGTGAGTTAAACTTAATTGATTTAAATAAATAATCCTTACAGTATCATCTAGCCACAACGGCTTGTATAATCCAAAGTAGTAGGAAACTCTTTGCCTACTACATTGGATTAGGAACATCTATTCATGAATTAAAACTTGTGATAAATGTGCCATAAATTGCTAGTTTTTTAGTCCAGTCCCCTTTATAAAAAATACCCTGTATAATATCAAGCTTATCAACAGAAGTTTATCTATCTATCGAGATATATCATCATCTTCTCCTGAAAGTGCAAACTGAATAGGTACATCATAAATTTTCTGTTGTATAATTTATTACAACAAAGAGATCGCTGAAAGCGACAAGGCCGCCCTTGTTTGTCCACTGATGCCTTATGAACGAAATCACCCTTTTAGGGGGTGATTTCCACAAAATCACCCCTTTGAAGCTTTGGCCATAAAACTAGATAATTAACTTCTATCTTCCAAAGTATTTGACCATCCTCCGACGGCATTATCTATGGAGCTCCCTCTCGTCCAGCAGTTGGCCATTCCCAAAGTTCTGGCAGCTGGTTAGTGTTAGTGAGTGACGTATTCGCGGGCTTAAGAATCGACCCCTGCAACTTAGCTTGTGAATGTTCTAAGAGTCTACTAAGTGAGTCCATCAGAGGAAGGGCAGTAGTTCTTCTGTGTATTTTAACGCCTCTACTGCGATCACCAATTTGCCTGCCAAGCAACAACTTACTGATAGTGTTAGCACACTTGAGTAATTATTGCTCACGAGGGGTGATGGTATTAAATTAAATTAAAATATAAACTAAACTTACACTTTCATGGCCCAAGACGCACATGTCGGTGAGCGCCACCACGTGGCGGGGTGGCGGCGGCGGGCAGTGTATGCGTTGACAGCAATTTTGTTTTCCAGGGATATGCAGCTCTCTAAGACCTCTCACAAGCTGGTGGTGAACAAAATATGCTCGCACATTATAGACATACCGCCCGATACGTTGCCTCCTCTGGTTCATCAGTTGATGAAGTAAGATACTATAATTTTTTTTTTTTAATCTTTAAAAACCATCATTAATAGTACCTATATCCAAATTTTCGTGTCCGTGTTATTAAAACCGTTGATGGGATAGATATGTTATGGTCAGTTATTACTTAATTATTAAACTGGTTGATGGCTGGTGTAGCGGCTCGCTGCTCGCTTCGCTTCAATTGTTTGATATTCATATACATAAAAACCATGATTGCATGACAAGGCGCTTATCAGGGGGAGGTCTGCGTCCAGCAGTGGACCAATACAGGCTGTTGAGGGAACCACGATTATCGCTTTGATCTCGCACTTGTGTTTCTGAAAGTCACAATAATTAATTTGCCAATAATTGGCATTACGATTTTATCCAAGCAGTAGATATTTTAGCGACAGATACGATTAATAAGACTTTTTTATGTTGCATGATATGTTTCTTTTAGAAAATGGCACATATTTACTGTATTTATTTACTTTTCTGTGAATTTAAAATCCATTATTATTTTCAGGCTCTGCAAAACTTACAATTTAGAGATAGTGTTAGCACACTTGAGTAATTACTTCAGGGTGCGACTGTACAGCAAGCTCGAGCCACCTCCTCAAGATTCTGAGTCCACTACCATGGATATTGATGATATAGGTGAGTAAACATTTCATACATAAGTATGTATAACTTCTTTACTTATTTGTACTACTAAAATATTAACAACTCGCTTCCGACTGGTACTCATACGGATCAGTTGAGCTACCTGTAGATTGCTTGCAACAGTCTGCAGTTAGCTCAATTATTGTTTAATTGTAAATACCTACTAGTTCTAATTTATTTCTATTATTTGATTGTAATTTTCTTTGTGAATAAAGATACAAATTATTTTAAATGTAAATACTAGTTCTAATTAATTTCTATTATTTGATTGTAAACTCCTTTGTGAATAGCAACTTTTTTTTAAATATTTGTCAACCTTCCAGTCCCCCACAGCGCAGCTGAATTAAGCCGGTGCCTGTCCACCTGCATCTACCACATATCCCAAGGCGCAGTGGAACCAGAACTGATCAGGAAACACATTAAGATGTGGCCAAAAACGCAGCTTCTACGAGCACCCTTTATCATAGACCTGGCACTTGCTATATCGGATAAAGGCAGGGATTTTAGATCGGTCTGTTTGGATGTGAGTATTATAATAATAAATAATGCAGGACAATCCACAGAGCGTTATCTAGACCCAAGCTAATATACTTAGAAAAGGTCAAATTATAAAATTAAACTCTGACACAGAAATTAGATCGCTTAGCTCGACGCGGTTTTTCATACTTGGGGCAGACAGCAAGCTATGCAAAATGCGTCGGGATCACCACAATGACCGATGAATACCTATTTAGGCTATTTGCTAGCACTGCAATCTGAAAGTTCACGTGAAAATTCACTCATGGTTACTCTTCGACTTATTTTCTCCACCTCTGTTACTTTGTAAATAAATAAATAAATAATGCTAGACAATCCAAACAGCATCATCCAGCCCCAAGCTAAGCTGAGCTTGTGTTATGGGTACTAGATGACTGATATACTTCCTAATAAATTTTTTGTTACCTAAGTTCTTCAAAATTACTGAACAGGTCATGTTGAAATTTGGCGTACATTTACAACATAGCTTAACTTTGATAATAGGCTACTTATTATACCGAAAATACATGCGCGTGCGAAGCCGCGGGCGGAAGCTAGTGATTAAATAAATAATGCTGGACAATCCACACATCATCTTCTAACCCCAAGCTAAGCAGAGCTTGGCTATAGGTACTAGATGACTGATATTCCTAATACATAATATTAGATGGATAGATATTTTTTTTTATACATAGAAATATCCAGAACACCCGGAACGAATAAACATTCGATCTGCAAATGTAGACCGTACAAACATTTGTCCCACGGCAGGAATCAAACCATCAACCTCCGGCGTCGCAGGCGGACCTTCGCCCGCCGCGCCACATCGATCGTGTAGGGAATAGACAGAGAGAGATTGTTTATTTTACCCAAAAAAAATTAGTAGGTACAAGTCTACGTACAAGTACATAATTTTAGGCAGATGATAAGAAAATAGAAGGTTCAAATATATAGATAGAATATTAGAAATATGTGTATAGAAGGTTCAAGATAGAAGTGCATAATACATAATTATTAAGTATACAGACTCTTACCGTAAATTTTCTGACAAATTATTAAATCTCATCATTATTCTTTAGGCAATAAAGTCCGCAATCGAACAGCGAGTGATGGACGAGCTAAGAAGCAAAGAATCTGCCTGGGTGCGCTCCGTGTTACCGCCGGACGTAGATGTCGCCAGTGTGTTCAAAGTGTTGACTGCTGAGAGGTAAGAATCATCTTTATTTTACTAATTATAAAGTCCACAATTGATCAGCAAGGAATCTGCCCGGGTGCGCTCCGTGTTACCGCCGGACGCAGATGTCGCTAGTATCTTCAAAGTGTTGACTGCTAAGAGGTAAGAATCATCTCTATTCTGGTAATTATAAAGTCCACAATTGATCAGCAAGGAATCTGCCTGGGTGCGCTCCGTGTTACCGCCGGACGTAGATGTCGCTAGTATCTTCAAAGTGTTGACTGCTAAGAGGTAAGAATCATCTCTATTCTGGTAATTATAAAGTCCACAATTGATCAGCAAGGAATCTGCCTGGGTGCGCTCCGTGTTACCGCCGGACGCAGATGTCGCTAGTATCTTCAAAGTGTTGGCTGCTGAGAGGTAAGAATCATCTCTATTCGGGTAATTATAAAGTCCACAATTGATCAGCAAGGAATCTGCCTGGGTGCGCTCCGTGTTACCACCGGACGCAGATGTTGCTAGTATCTTCAAAGTGTTGACTGCTGAGAGGTAAGAATCATCTCTATTCTGGTAATTATAAAGTCCACAATCGATCAGCAAGGATATGCGTTGTTTCCATAGAAACAATGCATGTGAAGCCGCAGGCAGAAAGTAGTTTAATATTACTGTGAAGTGTGATATAAGTGTTATTTTCTTATGTCTACTCTTGTTTTCAGCGCCAACCACCGGCAACTAACCGTGGTCGGTCTCATCCACCTCGCGTTCTCCCTGCTCGCTGTATCGCGCGTGAAGCAATCCGCGGCCGCTTGCTGGTCGATCGGCAAGTTGATCCTAGTGCGTCTCTGCAAGTCGCAGGCGGAAACCGCGCCGCACGTGCTTTCCCAGCTGGCGGATAGGCTGGCCACAGATTGCAGCTTGAAGCAGTATTCAGGTAGGAAATAAATCGGGTAGGCTGTATCAGAGACGCAACCGCAGTGGTATGTCAAACGTCTTGTGCATGCTAGAGAACAGCACAAAGCGCGGCTCGCTTCGCTCGTTGCACTGGGATATTCGTGAGTTCGGTTAAGCGCGACCACTCTCACTCAAATAGATTAATGCGGTATAATAAACGTAGCGCCCCGGGCTACGTTTTATTAAAGGTAAATTTAGTTCCGAATGCGTCGTGCAATGCGCGATTACAATAATTGCATATGCAATATCGAGTAATGGCTTCTATCCATCTAAAATTATATTATGGTATTAAAACAATACCGCTAGTGCTTCCAAAGTAGCCAGCGATCTTGCCTGTGTCAGATACACATAAGGTAAACTTTGCCCCATTTCTGCGTAAAAAAGCTAAACTTTGGATTTTTTTCTAGTATAACTTGTTTTCAGACTGCCTCTACATCCTATGCAAGCTAAGCCCAGTATCAGTGGAGCGCTGCAGCGAGCTCGCTTGCATCCTAGAAAGCTGCCGTCCGAGCGTGACGTACCGGCCCGCGGCCACGGTACTGGACGCTGTGCATCCGTTGATCAACTTCAGCACGAGGACAAGAGATACGCTGTTCATGGTGTGTCGGAAAGGACTTTATTCCCGGTGAGTATTGGATTTAGGTTGATTAGGTTGATTTAGGTATTGACAAACAAAATAACAATCAAAAAATAGAAATAAATTAGAACTAGTATTTACAGTTTAAACAATTGAGCTAACTACAGACTGTTGCAAACAGACGGAAGCATCAATTGTAGCATAGAAATTATGTTAACTTTTTGATACATAAATAACTTGATGTGAAATGAAAACAAAAAAAATCTCACCTGGCGTCGAGTTTCGGGTATAAAATATATAACAGACTGAAAGAAAGCCCTCGAAACGACGAGTTATGTAAATTGCGTATAATAGGTTAGTGTCCTAAAAATCTAATTTGTCCGCGTTAAAGTGACGTTACACCTTGCGACACTTTTTAACAAGGTGTAACATCAGTAGCCCCCACTCCCAAACTTTGACGCGCTTTATTTATGTCATTTTCTGTTTGATTGACAAAAGAAAAAATATGTGTCCAATATCTTCTGATAATCTAACTAACAGACTAAAACAATATTTTTTTACCCAGGATACACGGCAACAGAGTGAATGTTAGGTTAGGTTTTTAATTGTGTGGGATTGGTTTACAAACATTTCACTTAACACACAGAATTTGTCTGAAGTATAATAACCTGTTCGTTCCAGGGACTCCCAACACCGCTGCCTAGCCCTCTCCGGCTTCCTAACCGTCCTCCGCCACATGCGTCTGTCACGAAGCACGTTCTCAAGCAGCCAATGCAGCAGCGAACTGTACGCCAATACCACCACCTCGTATCTCACGCAGCTCACCGTGGACTTCCACGCGACGGAGCAAGGCGCCACGTGAGTGAAATTATACTTATAACAATTACAAAAGATTTTTTAAAACCGCCTTGCGGAAAAATTGGAGCAAATTTTATGTTTTTTCAGTAGAATTTCAAGCTTATTGGGTTCGATTCCCGCCTCGGGACAAATGTTTGTACGATCTGCAGATATTTGTTCAGGGTGTTCTGGATGTTTTCTATGTAAGTAAAAAAATATCTATCTACTAAGTAGTGTATTGTAATAAGTATATCAGTTATCTAGTACCCATAACACAAGCTCTGCTTAGCTGTGGGCTAGATAATGCTGTGTGAATTGTCCAAAATTATTTATTTATTCATTTTATATTGATACGATATTGGTTATATTTCGTGATTCGTTTCATTACTTTGAATAAATAAATAAATAATTTTTTTAAAATTCAAAATAACGATAACAAAGAGTTCCATCTTAAATTCTATGGTATTAAATAATGTGTGTGCCTGAACTAGGTAAAAACCTGTTTTTCAGGCAAAAACAGTGCTAACAACAAATAAATTAAATAACCAAATAGGTACATATTACTTACTAATTATACAAGGCGATGGTGCATACTTTAAAATAATTACTATGCAAATATATATCAATAGATTCGTTTTAGAGAAATATTTAAAACGGTGAGGACCGTACTGGGCAATTTACCGCGGAGCCCTCTTAATAATTCCTCTCTGTTTCGTCCAGTGTGGCTTCCCGTGTGCACAACGAGGCAGTGTGTATGGAGGTGGTATCCATACTGCGCCGCTGTCTCATGCAAGACGCATCGGTCAAGCAGCTGCTATATACTAGTAAGTGAAAACTCTTGTGCCCAGTAGGTATGTAAGGATTTTTTATCTCACTTACATAACTAAGTTCATAATTAAGTTCGATTCAAAACGTAATGTCATACAAATTATAATAACACAAAATAAATTAAAGAGTCCGTATTTGGGATGAATACTTAAATTACTAAAAATCGAAGAAATGAAACGTGAAAAGAATGATATGTGAAAATTTGTCACTTTGCACACGTTGCGAACTTGCGGTCTATTTCTAAAGTCATTTCTGGTAAAACTATTCAGTTTTAGTTTCTGTAGAATTTTGCTTGTCACTTACCAACTTCTCCACAGGGTAACATAAAATCAATTAAAAATCTACTGTGTCTCTCACACCAAACTAGTGCAGAATCATAAACGAAAGGAGGCCTAAACTCGGCAGTTGGTGAAAATGGCTCCTCATTGAGTAAACGTGATTAATTTATGTTTAATTTTTATGATGAATGTTGCGTTTCAGGTATCTACGACTGCGCCAAAGAAAAGCCGGCGCTCCACGAATGCATCCTCGAAATGTTCCACGAACACCTCAGCAAGTATCTACCGGAGAGCGCGCGCGTACAAACTGAACCTCCGCTGTGGAACAAATGTGTGCAGATGTCGGGGGCTACAGCTATTTTGATAGTAAGCGATGGGAGGTTAATGAATGTTTTCTAGAATGTTCCACGTCTCAGCAAAGATCTACCGGAGAGCGCGCGCGTTCAAACTGAACCTCCGCTGTGGAACAAGTGTGTGCAGATGTCGGGGGCTACAGCTGTTTTGATAGTAAGCGATGGGAGGTTAATGAATGTTTTCTAGAATGTTCCACGTCTCAGCAAAGATCTACCGGAGAGCGCGCGCGTTCAAACTGAACCTCCGCTGTGGAACAAGTGTGTGCAGATGTCGGGGGCTACAGCTGTTTTGATAGTAAGTGATGTGAGACTAATGAATGTATTCTAGAATGTTCCACATCTCAGCAAGTATCTACCGGAGAGCGCGCGTGTACAAACTGAACCTCCGCTATGTAACAAATGTGTGCAGATGTCGGGGGCTACAGCTATTTTGATAGTAAGCGATGGGAGGTTAATGAATGTATTCTAGAATGTTCCACATCTCAGCAAGTATCTACCGGAGAGCGCGCGTGCACAAACTGAACCTCCGCTGTGGAACAAATGTGTGCAGATGTCGGGGGCTACAGCTGTTTTGACGGTTAGTGCTGAGGTTAATTAATGTATTCTAGAATGTTCCACGTCTCAGCAAGTATCTACCGGTGAGCGCGCGCGTACAAACTGAACCTCCGCTGTGGAACAAGTTTGTGCAGATGTCGGGGCTACAGCTGTTTTGACGGTTAGTGCTTGGAGGTTAATGAATGTATTCTAGAAGGTTCCACATCTCAGCAAGTATCTACCGGAGCGAGCGTGCCTACAAACTGAACCTTCGCTATGGAACAAATGTGTGCAAATGTAGGGGCTACAGCTGTTTTGATAGTAAGTGATGTGAGGTTAATGAATGTATCCTAGAATGTTCCACGTCTCAGCAAGTATCTACCGGAGAGCGCGCGCGTACTCACTGAACCTCCGCTGTGGAACAAGTGTGTGCAAATTTTGGGGCTACAGCTGTTTTGACGGTTAGTGCGATGAGGTTAATGAATGTGTTCTAGAATGTTCCACATCTCAGCAAGTATCTACCGGAGAGCGCGCGCGTACAAACTGAACCTCCGCTGTGGAACAAGTGTGTGCAGATGTTGGGGGCTAAAATGTTTCACGAACGACTTAGCAAGTTTACTTTGGACCTCAGCCTAGCATATGTCTCGACGTTTTTCCTTTAGGTGGCCTCCAGTGGGGATTTTCAATGTGAGAAATTTACTATAGGAAACCAAATGCCATTTAATTCGCCCGTTGATTTAAGGTGGTACCCTACCTCGTTATTGTGTGAAGAGGATAGGCATAGGATTTCGCGTTCACAGGAGCGGGACAGAGCAAAGCGGCGTAAGCCCAAAAATCAAGTTTTTAGTAGTTATTTGCTCCCCACAAACATTAGAATAGTTAATTGAAAAAAAGGCAACATATAAAATGTTCTTTATACTTAGTTCAATTACTATGCTTAATCTCAAGATCGTATCATTTGTGTTTATTGAGAAATTAGGGTTTTAGTAAAAAATTTGAGGTAACTTTGCGATTTTTTTCTATCGAGAAAATTTTATGGAATCGTGTTTTCGAAACATATGATCGATAGAATAAGTCCTGAACTTTACCATATATAAATTTCAAAGTTAAATATTCAGTAGTTTGGAAGATATGGAGGTCCGACGGAGTTGAAAATAAGCAATTTGAGGTTGTATACGCCCTTAAGCTTATTTTTCAAAATGACTCTTAATGAGACTACTGCTCAGAGTACCAACTTTTAGGGGGCCACTTAAGGTATCCGCTGTATAGTTTTTGATGACGATGACGAGACACCAGCTTAAACACAGATACTATCACAAAGTATTCTTTAAAAACTCCACTCCATTGAGCCAAACTCAGGCACTTTTTACTAGACTACGGCAAAACCAAAAGAAGGAATTATGTTTTTAGGTTGTGTCAATCGCTTTGTTACTATCATAAGAGGCTACATTTTCAACAAATCATTATAACATAACATAAACGGAACTCTCTGTTTTTTCCCATAAGTTGAGCTTAAACCTTTAACCTTGCTTCATTCTTACTTTCATTTCTTTCTAGGAACCTCTTCCCCGCCTAATCTACGCCATATCCCAATTCCTGCAAACGACAGAAGAGGAGTCGTTGGAAGACATTCTCGCGAGCCAGTCCGTGGAGACAGCGAGCGCGCACTTGAAGAGCACGCTCAACATTACTGTAGACAAGCTGTGCAGTAACGAGGCGATCGGAAACGTTGATGTGGTAAGATACTGTGTACTACTTACTCTCTTATAAATATCTGTGCCATATCCCAATTCCTGCAAACGACAGAAGAGGAGTCTTTGAAAGACATGCGCGAGCGCGCACTTGAAGACCACGCTCAACATTACTGTCGACAAACTGTGCAGTAACGAGGCGATCGGAAACGTTGATGTGGTAAGATACTATGTACTTACTCTCTTATAAATATCTGTGCCATATCCCAATTCCTGCAAACGACAGAAGAGGAGTCTTTGAAAGATATGCGCGAGCGCGCACTTGAAGAGCACGCTCAACATTACTGTAGACAAACTGTGCAGTAACGAGGCGATCGGAAACGTTGATGTGGTAAGATACTATGTACTTACTCTCTTATAAATATCTGTGCCATATCCCAATTCCTGCAAACGACAGAAGAGGAGTCTTTGAAAGATATGCGCGAGCGCGCACTTGAAGAGCACGCTCAACATTACTGTAGACAAACTGTGCAGTAACGAGGCGATCGGAAACGTTGATGTGGTAAGATACTGTGGATTTACACATCATCATCAACCTATATTAGTCCACCGCTGGACATAGGCCTCCCCTAATGAGCGCCATAGCGCCCTGTCTTCAGCTGCCGCATCCAGCATCTGTCTGCAGTCTTTCGCAGGTCGTCATCCCACCTGGCCGGAGGGCGTCTTACACTACGTTTGTCGAGTCGCGGTCTCCACTCCAGAACACGTTTACCCCAGCGGTTGTCGTTTCTTGCGATATATGGAGTACTGGCTTCTGGCCGCGGCTTTAGACGCGTTGTTTCTATGGAAACGTTTTGAGGTTATTTCTATCCCATGGGAACTGATTTATGGGATAAAAAGTCACCTATGTTTGTTTCCAGGGTTAGACTGTATGCAATATTTCAGCCTGATCCTTCCAGTAGTTTTGGCGTGAAGAGGTAACAAACATCCATCCATCCATCCATCCATCCATTGAAACTTTCGCATTTATAATATTAGTGTGATTTAAAATCCGCGTTTGAACACAGATAATGTCCCGGAGCCGCGCAAAAATGCATGTGCAATAAAATATGCCATAACTCGTAATATTTAGATGCATTTTATATTGACGGCATAAGATAACAGACAGCTCGCGGGTCCTGAAGCTTAAAATGTAAATAAAGGTTACAAGTTTATGCCCGTATTTGAATTGTTGTAACATGCGAAATCTGGATGTACATATGTGCTAAGTCCTTTAACGGCCCAAGCTAAGGTTTTTTGTTATTATAGTGCATAACCCCACACTCAGGGTAATTTCTAAGAAATCAAATAAATTCGCAATTTTTTTTTAAATTTAACGGCGCTAGAGACGGTAGGAAGTCGCAAAGATTTTCGACTCCCACGTCACTTGACCTCGTGGTGTAGTTGGTTAGCACATTTCTGTACTAAACGAAGGACGCGGGTTCAAGTCCCGTCGAAGTCGAAAATTTTTGCGATATTATTTGAATTCCAAGCCAGCTAGTCTCTGATTTCGCGATGTTATTATACGCAAACCTTTATGAGAATAAAGTTCTTTAAACCTTAAACCTCAAACGCACTGTCTGAGCTGTCTTCTCTTCGATCTTTGAACCTTATGGGCCTGCCACACACTCGACGAGTGGCGTGGGAAGTAGCGAGGAAAGTAGGCAGAGACGTAGTGTGGCAACGTTACTCGTCATGCCACTCGTCATGCTCCTCGTCCTGCCCATCGCTCCCTATTTTGTCGGTTTTTGGACCGCGAGTCAAAGGACCGGCAAAACGGTCGCGCGGCCGCAGTTCGTGCCGAGCGCTCGCTCGCTGCCACCACAGTTTCAACGTCCATTGTGTAGCAACGACGAATAGACAAGTGCGGCGCGTAGCGATTAATTGCGCGAGTAGAGCAGTGTGTGGACAGACAGGGCAACATCGCGGCAGCGATGCGGCAGCGCGAGGAGCATGACGAGGAGCATAGTGTGGCGGGCGCATTACATATCTATAGCAATATTATAAAGTTATTTCTTTTCTAGGACGACCTGGGCCTAACAGACCTGACTCCGGAATCCAAAGCCAAGTGCATCAAGATCCAACAAATGATACAATTCTTCGAAGCGCTCGTCGCCTATAAAGTTATGACATGGAATAGAGACAGCGACTTCGCAAGCACTGTGTACAAACTGTGCAAGGATTGCAATCAGCTCTTGGATTTGACTAAGGTATGTCTATACAATACAATACAAAATACTTTATTGTACACCAACAAAAAATACAATACAAGAGACATTACATAACACACAAGTACAATGGGCGGCCTTATCGCTGAGAAGCGATCTCTTCCAGGCAACCAAGGCAAGAAAGGCAGTGGTGTACCAATTATATGCAATCTTAAATAAATATGGACAATATTATAAATACGTAAAAATAAGAACAATTTAAATAAATACCCAACTATATACATACATAATAAACGTAAACATGTATATATATACACATACAAGGCTTAAAAGTAACAAAAATATACTATTATAGATACATAATAAATAGATAGTACCAATATTCCCTTCTGACTGGCAAAACTCCTTGACACTCCTGTCTACTTTACTATACTTCGTGTACTGAAACATCTTACGTTATATTCTAGCGTTGTCCCGGTATTTCCGGGTAATTCCGTATTTCCGGAAAAGCGCCTATTACTTAAGTCGGATTCCAACCTACGCAAATAGGTTACAAATACGATAATATTGTAACCTTAAATCTCCGAAACTATTGAAACTTTATATGAACTGCATCTCATGCACATTTTAACTTTCGCCTTTATAATATACTAGTTTCTGCCCGCGGCTTCGCACGCGTTGTTTCTCTGGAAACGTTTTCTATCCCATGGAAACTGATCTATGGGATAGAAGGTATGTTTGTTTCCAGGATTGGAATCAAACATACCTTCAGCCCGATCCGTTCAGTAGTTTTGGCATCAAGAGGTTACAAACATCCATCCATATATCTAAACATCCAAACTTTCGCATTTAGAATTATTATAGTGTGAAGAAGGATTTCGGTAGGATGTTTTATAAATGGTGATAAGTTTTTTACGGCAATTTAGATGGCACAACAAATTATTATTTTAACATAAACAAGAAAGGGAGCCTGGATGGCAAGGAGGGAGATCTAAACCGGCACCGCTGTGTGGTGCCGGCTTAGAATTAGCACCACCCCAACTCCTCCCGCGGGTGTCGTAAGAGGCGACTAAGGGATAACAATTCTACTACCGAACTGCGATCCCCAACCCGCATGCCCAGCGTGGGGATTATGGGCATTACCCCCTATGTCATAAAAGCCAATAAAGCGCTTATCAGGGGGAGGCCTGCGTCCATTAGTGGACCAATACATGCTGTTGAGGTTGAGGTTGAGAAAAGAAGGGAGGGGGGCCTTTGCCCTAAAGTGGGATAACACAGACTGAAAAGAAACAAATAACATAAACAAGCTGCTAAAAATCTTTTGCAACGTCGAAAAGAGGTGATTTCAAACAGTAGTTTTTATTTAGATTTGGTAAACTCAGCTCTAGTACCTACCTATTGTTTATTTCCGTTTCAGGGAGCACCAAAAGCAAAGAAAAAGGTTTCAAAATCCCTGAACGAGACGAAAGAAACCGTGAAGTCGCAGAAAAGTCAGAAATCCCAGAAGGAAAACAAGAAGGGCCCCACGAAAGTGGGCCACCTAGTCAAGGACAGGGCTGGTCCCTTCAAGCCCTTGCCGTGTGTGTGGGATGTTCGGTTCTGCTTGAGGATACTGCAGTTGCTTTACTGGTAAATTTTATAACTTACTGTTACTTACAGTTTATGCCCGGGGCTTCGCACGCGTTGTTTCTATGGAAACGTTTAAAGGTGATTTCTATCCCATGGGAACTGATTTATGGGATAAAAAGTAGCCTATGTTTGATTCCAGGATTAGAATTACGTGTATGCAAAATGTCAGTCCGATCCGTTCAGTAGTTTTGGCGTGAAGAGGTCACAAACATTTATCCATCCATCCATACCATCGAACACATACCTAACAGAGAGGAAATATGGTCGTTCGAATTTCGAAACTCATCAGTGATTTGTCACTTATGAACAGTGATCGGAATTAGGTGGGCTAAAATACCTAAAGTTCAAAGAACAGAGGCAAAAAAAATGGAGACTTCCTTACTACAATAATTTTATTGGACCCAATTGGGACGAAAATGGAACAATTGTCGCAGTTAGCATGTATATTTAATACTAGCGGCCCGTCCCGGCTTCGCACGGGTGGATATTAATTTAAAAAAAAAATTGGGATAAACGTAGGCTTCTAATATTTCTGTGGCAAGACATTTTATACTTTTATCCGACTGCCCCGTTGGTATAGCGGTCACGTGTTCAACCGCTGATAATGTGGTCCCGGGTTAAAATCCCGGGTCGGCCTAAGATTTGTGTTATTGGGTATTTTCTAGCAAGAAATATTCACTGTAGCAGCCCGGAGTAAGGAAATTGGCGGTGTTAGATGGCATAACGTTTTTTCCGAGGCACGGGGGCGTGCCTCAGAAAGCACATTAAGTCGTTGGTCCTGCGTTTGACCTCTCCCCGGTCGTGCCCGCCCCCGGTGGATATCCCTTAGTCGCCTCTTACGACATCCGCGGGAAGATTTGGGGTTGTGCAAATTCTAAGCCGGCACCACACACCAGCACACACACTTGTGCACTATAATATGTCCTGCGCATCTGGATAGTCTCCGATGAGATAGGCTGCCGTGGTTGAAATTCGGCTAGGAGGACATTAATTATTATTATTTTTACCTACCTCCCTCGCTGCGTTGCCCGGGTGCGGCGTCATTTATATTTCTAATAGTATTTTGTTTAGATTGACATTTTTAAATTCGTAATATCTTTTGAATGGAATGTCCGATTTGAATAATTCAAAAAGTAATCTACAGGTATTGGAACAGTCTTAATTATGAAATGATTTATTTGGATAAGAATTAATACAGAGGTATGGATAACATGGTCAGACGTTGGTCGGTATTTCTATCAACTTTTAAACTGTAAAAATATAGTTATACTGACATAACTACAATAGTTGGACATATGGTATCGCTGAGTTTTTTGTAGATATTTATATAGTCTTTAATATTGTAGAGCATTTTTTTGTTCTATCATCAATAGTTTCCGCAGCGCATGCGATGATAGACAATTTATGGCTATTTTTTTTACACCTTGGGTTACATTATTGAAGTTTTAGTAGTGATCCTGATTTTTTAGATGACCTAACTTTTTCAAGAAATAAATATAGCCTATGTTACTTAGGAATAATGTAGCATTCTAATTTGAGAAAATTTCTAAAACCGTAATGGTGATAGAATTTTTGAAATCGGTCCAGTAGTTTTTGAGTTTATTCGTAACAAACATTCAAAAATACAAAAATACAAATCTTTCCTTTTTATAATATTATTAGTATTAGTATATTAGTATAGAGTATAGATTAATGTTTTAATAATATAACGAAATAATTCAAATAATTTTTAACCATCCAACCCAATATTTTATAACTTACAGTTCTAATTGTTATTAGCTCAGGTAAAAAACTGATTCACCTCATTGTTTTCTTTTCCCAGAATAGAAGAAGCTTGTTGTCTATTTCTAGATTTTGCTATCTTTTGTTTGTCACTGGTTTGCAGTGTAAGTACCTATTCAATAAACAAGTTTGAATGGATGTTTGTTACTTCTGGGACGAAAAAATAAACGGACGAAAAATTGGGAAGAAAAAATATTTAGTCCTAAGGCGTCTCCATTTGGTCTCTGTTATTTTTCGAACTTTAGGTATTTTAGCCCGCCTAATTCCGATCACTGCTTATGAATGTCTATCATACTAGTGTGGTGCTGATATAATAAATTATGTATCAGTGTAAGTTTTATAAAATACTCCGGGCATATTATTTAATCGGTATAAAAATGTATCTGTATTTTTTTCTTCTATTTCAAGTATCGTTATTTAGTCATCAAAAACTTTCTATAAGAAAACTGTATGTGTACCTATATGTATAAGTAGATTCTCACATAGACACAATACAGAAATTTGTAATTAAATTCCAATCAAATAGAACAATGCCACACTAGTAGTTACGTATTTGAATTGTTTGCTTTAAAAAAATTATAAATCCACTATCGTTGAGGTAAATAATTTTCGCGATTCTCATAGTTTTGTTTAACCACGACTACCGATATCGATAAAAATATATGCTTGCCCAACTGGGACGTGATGCTTGACTTTGAGTCGGCCAATCGGAGCGCAGCGGTCGCAGCAGTGATTTGGCGGAATTGTAGTCTAAACAAAATATATGACATTTCCTCTCAATTGGGTATGTGCTCGATGATCCATACGGCTTATTGTCATAATCCCCACTAAGCTGTCCCCACCAGTGGGGATTATGACAAACCTCAAATTTTTTTGGCGTTTTCCCCACTAACGTTTTTGGTGGGGATTATGACAAAAGTAATTTAGGTTTATTTTAGTACTACAACTCCACACTCTGCGCCTTCTAAAATAAAACCAATTACCTTTCACTTAAATCAAATGCTTAGTGGGGATTATGACAATAAGCCATCCATACTTACAAACTTCCGCGTTTATAATATTAGTAGGATTAATTTCAGTACCTACCGAAGTAAATTTACCGGGGGTTGGAAATTAAGCTTGTTATATATCGACCTACAATTGTAATAATAGATTGATGTTTTTATACATAATCTAACGCCTGTTAGAACGCCAATCCTCCTGCTATGCGTCGTGATTATGGCCCAACCCCGCTTATTGGTATATAGCTGTTCTGATGCGGACTTAATTTAACTTCACTGTGTAATTACATAATTTCTTTCACTAGCGAGGACGTCTCCTGGTGTTCATCAGAGCAGCGGAACCAGCTGATCGGTCGCCGGGACTTCCACCACTGGACGCTGCGCTGTGTGCTCTCCGCGCTCACAGAGCCTGTCGATAGGAGAGCTGTGCCGCACCTGCTCAGTGTAGCCACCGTGCTGTACCAGAGATGTGTCTGTAGGTAAGGAAACAATCAGGCAGGCTGTATATAAGGTTTCCTTTGATTATTTATTTTGTCTTATTAATAATCTCTATTATATTGTGAAATTATTTATTATTATTTGATGGATCTCACAAAACTGAGTCTATTTGGTTCTGTAATTTTTTTTCCCAAACTTATAATTTCGGAGTAAATCACTAAAAACTGATATCTGCCTACGGTTAAAGGGCGGCGACCGACCCAGTGACGTCACACGCACCCGCGACGGTCACTCAGTGAAGTCTTCGCTAGTAATTTGGTCATAACTTCTTCAATTTTTGTCGTAGAATAATAATTTTTGCACTGTGTGTTATGGATTTCTTAGCTCTATAAATCTGCATTCTCAACTAAGAACGTTACGGATCCTCATTTCATAAATAGTTATAAGATATGACATTGTGAAATGATTATTTATTCTTGCAAATAAATGATTTGATTTGATAATAATCATGAAACAGGACGCTGCTGGTCCAAACCTATTGATTCACTAGTTTTTATTTGTTTCAGATTCCAATCAATGTGTGAATTCGACGACCAAACCGCCCTGAGCTGCCTAGAACTATTCAAGACTTGCCTCACGTTGTTGCTCTCGCCTAACTACCGCCTGCCGCTGGAGACTTTTTTCCCCAAAATAAGTATGCAATTTTATATTATTACTTTTACACAATCACGTAGAAGTATATTTTCTAAGCATTACAAGCATTTGTACATAGTTTCACCCTAAAGTAAGCAAAGCCTGTACCGATTTTCATAATACTTATAAGTATATTCAACGAGAATCAAACCCGCAACCTTCTGCGACTCTGGCGGACCTTTGACTACGCCACAGCGTCCAGAAAAACTACAGAAGCTTATATTGTTTTGCTTATTAGGTTGCCTGGGAGAAATCGCTCTCCGCCGGCCGCAAAATAAACACCGCACAAAAGTACGGTGTTTATTTTTATTGAGATATAAGATTTTTATTTATCTTAACTTCAATACAATAATGTGTTTATTCATTTATTTCACACAGCTCTGCTTAGCTTTGGGTTAGAAGATAAAACATTATTTATTTATTTTCTGAAATTGAAAATTACAGCTAAACAAACATTTTTCAGCTGGAACCAACGACGAAGCACCAATCTCAACCTCCATAGCAAAGATACTAGAGCACATTTACACCAGCCTGATGCAGATCGAGTTAGAAAATGAAATAGACGAAAGAGATGTAATGGTCAAGAAGCTGCTGTCGGCTCTTATAGCGACCGCGACCGTGCTACTCGAGGTGCCTACCCATGGCTGTGCTGATATGTCTAATGTGAGTATTTAATAGTGTCTCTAGAACAGTACAGAGTACATTTACACCGCACTGATGCAGATCGAGTTAGAAAACGAGATGAACGAGATCTAATGGTCAAGAAGCTGCTGCCGGCTTTTAAGGCGAATAGTAGGGGCGATAGTGGCGCCACTACATATTTAATTTTATAATTACGTTATACAAAGGAATTATCAAAAAATCGGACCGCGCGTAGACGATATCTATCATAAGCTTTTTTTAAATGTATCTTGAATAGTTTTGTACTGTATTATTTAGGCAGATACTTGTTTCAAGAGTTTAGTTCCTATTGGTGGCCACCAAGCTCTCCAAACAAGGTTTTTGATTGAATAACACAAAACAAAACAGCTATTAAAGATACATTTAAAAAAAGTTTATGATAGATATCGTCTACGCGCGGTCCGATTATTTGATAATTCCTTTGTATAACGTAATTATAAAATTAAATATGTAGTGGCGCCACTATCCACCCTACTATTCGCCTAAAAGCCGTCACACACAGAAGCCGTGGCCGGGCCGGAGGCGAAGGCGTGCGAGTTGTATCATATGAATTTATATGAAAGACTACACACACACCGCAAGCGGTGGCAAGCAACACTTTGTAATTGAATTTAACTCCCAGGTGATAGTGAAACTAGAAGACTACGTGCGCACAAGCAAGCAGGACTGGCTGGCGTTGCTGCCGCCGTTGCTGACAGCAACGTGCCGCGAGCAACAGGAAGCGCAGTTGCTGGACGAATTGCTGACGAAACTGACTGCTGCGTTGGGAAGGATCGATGTGAGTCTATTTTGAAAATGAAATTGAAAGTGCCTTACAAACTGCTGTCTCAAAACCGAATCGTAGCTTAGCCTAGTAGCCTTAGGCGTAGCTTAGTAGCTTAGCTTAGCCTAGTAGTTTATAGGCAAGATATTATAAGGCTACTAAGTAGCTTATAGTATCATGCCTAATTACTAAGTAATATTATAAAGCTACTGCTAAAAACTAAGTAGCGGGAAGTTGAAGACGGGGCGCTATGGCGCTCATTAGGGGAGGCTTATGTCCAGCAGTGAACTAATATAGGCTGATGATGATGATGAAGTAGCGGAGTCAGTCAATAAGTTTGAGACTAAATTGTGAATGAAGAAACATTACAAAGTGTATTTTTTTTTCTCTGTATTGCAGGAGGAAGACACATCAGCCGGCAGCGAAGAAACCACCACATTCCCGTACATAGACACTCGCACCGGCCACACGGCTCTCTCGCACGTGTGCGCTCACCTCGCCGACAGATTCCGCAGCGTCACGCACTTGCTGACGCGAGCGCGTGACCTTAGCGCCGCGCTGACGACTGACCTGCCCAGGGAGCAGAGAGTGGACAGAGGTAACAGAGGACTGAAGCCCGATTCGCACATATGAGTGAAGTCACAGTTCAGTATCAGTGAATCTCAAATTCGGTACAGAATATTGTCGGTCCGTCATCGATCCGTGAATATTCTGTACCAAATTGGAGATTCACTGCTACTGAACTGTGACTTCACTGATATGTGCGAATCGGGCTTGAGTCCGCAGCAGAGATACTATCATATTCCCGTACGTTGGCACTCGCACTGGCCACACGGCTCTCCAACTTACAAATCTGTAGGGTTTTTCGATCAGGTAGTATACCCAGATACCCGATGATAAACTCTATGGGTACTGAACTCCACGGAGGGAATCTACGGACAAACGAAAAATTATCCTTACTATCCTCCATGGTCGAAATCATAAAGAGAAGTGATCGTTCTATTTTGGAATATTTTTGAATAGATCTCGGTCGTTCCACGTCTAAAAAAAAAAAAAAATCAAAGAGTTCCAAATAAATCAAATTTCATTCAAAAATAGAAAACTGTAAAGTCAATATAATGTCCGATCGGGGGGTTAGTTACCATTCTATTTTTGAATAAATTCATGTAAAAAAAATATTCTCCGGTACTTTTTAAATCACCAAAACGGCTGAAGCTGTTTTTTATAAATAAGGTGACTATTTCCTTTTAATTCTTACTTCTACTTACAAGGCTTCCCCAAATTGGCTCATATCCTTAGGGGGCTATGCCAAAATCCCCACAGGGATATGCGGGCTGGGGTATGCAGTTCGGTAGTTGATCTGGTGTAAAGAAACCATCCTCCATGGATGTAATGTCATTTATGATGATGATGAAAACAGTCGTTGCGGTGTGTTCCCAGGAGGGAAGAGTTGGAGTGGTGCTAATTATAATAGCAGCACTCCGCGAGTCTCGTAAGAGACTAAGGGATATCCACCAGGTGAAATGTTGGTGGTTGGAGGAGTAATTAACACGACTGTAGTTGGTTCTGAATTGATGAAAAACCATGCTTATTATACAAGAAAATTACCTCTAATTTGGATTTATTCATTGCTTATATATGTAATTCGATATGCTTATTGTTTTAACATAAAATGATTTATCTATTTTTCTTATCTAAACATTCTCCGTAAGTAATCCGATATGTTTGACGTTTAATAAAATATAATTCTATTTTTCCTTATCTCTAAGTAGGTCATTGAGTAACGTCGTACATTAGGTAAGTCCCTACACTACACAGGGGGCGGGCAGCAGCGCCCTCTGCAGAACCATTCTACCACCAGACTGCGATCCCCAATCCGGCCCAGCGTGGGGATTGCGGGCATTACCCTCCATGAGATAAAAGCTAACAAGGCGTTTATCAGGGGGAGGCCTGCATCCAGCAGTGGACCAATATAGGCTGTTGAGGTGAGGTGTTATTCACTTAACTATTCTACCTTCCCAGAACTGAAAGAGCTGTACAAGGCCATCGTGATCCAACTGTGTCAGCTGACCAACTGGACGTCCCGGTGCACCAAACTGAGGTGCACCATCGGCGCCGGCAGCGATAAGGTAATAAATAATGGAAAATACTGTACTAAGGTTTTTTGTTATTATAGTGCGTAAGCCTCGCACTCTGGCTAATTTCTAAGAAATCAAATAATATCGCAAACATTTTCGACTTCGACGGGACTTGAACCCAAAATTAAATTGAAGTTTTTGCGATATTATTTGATTTCTTAGAGATTAGAAATACTGTACTGTCTGAGATACTGTATTTTACTGAAATACTTGATAAGTATGGTCTAAATATTATTGACAAGAATGGTCCTAAAATGATATGACATGCATGAACAAAGTAAAAAGACACAAAGTTTTTGTCCAATATGTTGATAATTTCTAGCATTTTTGCTAGAAGCTAGCTAGCATTTCTATAGTTTTTTTTCCGTATTATAAAATAACCCTCTATGGTAGACAGGTAAAAAACTAGCTTTGTTCTTCCCGGAGAATATAATCAATTTCGTTCCCATTTTTAAAAATTTTTTTCGTCCGGTCCATAAGTTTCCAATAAAGTATTATAGTTACTAATTGTTAAATAGTAACAGATTACCCGGAACAAAACCCGGAACCTCTGCGTTTAAATGAATACTCAATTTTAATCCAGAAACCACTAAACATTTTCACCTTAAATTTTTTGTAAGAAGCCATAAACTGTAAATTAACCAAAAAGCTACAGAAAATTTATGATTATTTTATTTATTTTTGTTTATTTCTTTTTATTATTTTAGGTGCTCAACACTTGCGTGAAGTTGTATTCACTGCTAGGGACGCTGGCGAAACAGATAGATGGCGCCACCGCACAGATTGTCAGGTAATACCTATTTTATTCAATCTAAAGGACTCTACACACCTAACCGACCAACGCGCCAACTCCTGTTGGATTTGGCGGATTGACGTTGCTAAACGGCGACTTGTGGCGACATTTCAGTGTACAAATATCCTAGACTGCCGACAGACCGGCCGACAGTTTTGTCAACTTGTGAATCTGTCGGGTTTTGTCGGCGGGTGGTCGACTTTGGTGTGTAGACTTCATAGATATCGTCACACGTATCACAAGATGTTTTGTAGATATCCTGGACAACAGGCGATCTACATCTGGATATATTTACATTATTTACATGTTACAAAGTTATGTTTTGACGATCTCTGTGGCGCGGCGGGCGAAGATCCCGTTTGCGACGCAGGAGGTTGCGGGTTCGATTCCCGCCTAAGGACAAATGTTTGTAAGATCTGCAGATATTTGTTCCGGGTGTTCTATCTGGATGTTTCTATGTATAATAAAAAAAATATCTATCTATGTAATGTTATATAACATAGAATAAACTAAATATAACTAAGTTAAGAAATGTAAATTTACTGGAAATAAAAGGTTTTTTTTAAATTAATTTATTTATATCGCTTAATATCGGTGGTGGCTTAGAATTTGCACCACCCCAACTCTTCCCGCGGGTGTCGTAAGAGGCGACTAAGAGATATCCACCGGGGCGGGCAGCAGCGCCCCTGCAGAACAATTCTACCACCGAACTGCGATCCCCAACCCACATGCCCAGCGTGGGGATTATGGGTATTATGGGGGGGGGGGGGGGCATGTGATAAAAGCCAATAAGGCGCTTATCAGGGGGAGGCCTGCGTCCAGTAGTGGACCAATACAGGCTGTTGAGGTTGAGGTTGTATATCAGTCATCTGGTACCCATAACACAAGCTCTGCTTAGCTTGGAGCTAGATAACGCTGTGTGGATTGTCTAGCATTATATATTTATAATTTATTTATTGAAGCACCAACATTTGGAAAGTTTTCATTTCGAAAGTGTTTCCTGAGATTGGTGATCAGATCACGATCGCGTGCAATTTTTTCGCATTGACTCTCTTATTTATTGTAAAGCCGTCTAAAACTGCTTTCGTTAGCATTTATAAATTAAAATCTTGCTTACAGATTCGAGCGCCTACTCAAACTCAGCGGCAAGAAGCTATCATCAATAATGGACAACTTCATAACATACGTAGAGGCGTCGCAAACGAGCGACAAGCGAAGCGCAGGCGTTTTACGAGACACGCGACTTATACCGCGCGCTGTCTTGGAAGCAGAGATCTACTGCAAGCATGTCATACTGCGGGCGCAGAAGGACAAGGTGATGTAACGAGCGACAAGCGAAGTGTAGGCGTTTTACGAAACACGACTCTTATACTGCGATTTACCCCTCAATACTATTTAGGAAATCATACAAATATACCAAATGTCAAATTCAAAATGTACTACTCTGTCAAGAAAGTACCGGGAAAAGATCAATAATACACAAAATGTTTGTTATTCATCCAAATTTATTTTATCACCTTCAAAGTATGCTCCTTCAGAAACGATACACTTACGCCAAGGAATAATCCAATCATCAAAACATTTTTTAAACGCTGTTTCCGGAATTGAGTTCAGTTCTCGCCGCGAATTTTACATCAAAGGGCTTTATCGCAACAGAGTTCGTGCGTCAAAATGCGAACAAGACTTCGCGCGCTTTGGTTACAGCGAGACTCGAATCTTCGCCTCGTACTGGCCGTAGCGTTATCAGACGACCGGACCAATTAACCATGTTATTAATGAAATAAATTCACCTAAAAAGACGGACGATCAATCAACGTACTTATCTCATAAACTTTTGGAATAGACACCCCAAACATCCTACTTTGTTTGATCTTCTAAGAATGGAACACCCTAAAAAACTTTTATAATAAAACTCATCTTACGACACTAGATGTCGACACCACATTGACATCAAACCTTATCCCACAGCTGGACTGGCAGCAGTACCTATCTCTGGGCACTGCGCGAGACTTCCGTATCAAGACAAACGTTCTGGAAGAGGTGCTGAATGCGAGGGACCGTCCTGATGATAATGAGACAAGAGATGAAGGTACGAGATTTTGATCACACTTCTCTATCTCTACATAGTATAAAACAAAATCGCTTCCCGCTGTCTGTCTGTCCCTGTGTATGCTTAGATCTTTAAAACTACGCAACGGATTTTGATGCGGTTTTTTTAAATAGGATTCAATTATTATTATTAGGATTAGGTGATTCAATAGGAAGGTTTGTATGTATAATTCATGCATATTATACAAATACAAATGTTTTTTATTTCGTTCACAAAGTACATTAATCTTATACATTATTTTGAAACCTCCTTTTAAGTATAAATACATGTACTAGGAGGTTCCGCTCTTCCTAAGTTATATTCGCCATAATTTAACAGAAAGTTTTTATATTAAAACATTTAGGTAATATAGTAGAGAAACACTGATAAATTTTAGAGGTTTCTAATGTGATGTAAATAAACCCATTTTTTTGCGCTTGCTGTACGGTGGCTGAACCCTACGAGGTAGATCAAAATAATGCATAACAGTATTTTACACCGTAAAAAGGTCCACAAAAAAAAGTTTGTATCAGCATTGCACCCCTGCGAAGCCGGAGCGGGTCGCTAGTACATTATAAAGGCGAAAGTTTGGATGTATGGATGTTTGTTACCTCTTCACACCAAAACTATAAACGAATCGGGCTGAAATGTTGTATAAAGGTAGTTCTATAGGCCTGAAATAAACATAGGCTACTTTTTATCCCATAAATCAGTTCCCATGGGATATAAATAACCTTCAACGTTTCCATAGAAACAACGCGTGCGAAGCCCCGGGCAGAAACTAGTAAATAATATTAGTTTATTTCAGGCACATGCCTACTTAATACGAAATTAAGGATTAAATCTATAATATAAAAATGAATCGCAAAATGTGTTGGTAAGCGCATAACTCAACAACGCCTGGACCGATTTCGCTAATTCTTTCTTTGTTGTGTTTGTTATTGTCAGGAGAAGGTTCTTATGAAAGAAAAAATTAAGAAAGTTGGAAACATAAATTTCCACGGGGGCGAAGCCGCGGGGCGCAGCTAGTAACAGAATATAAATAAAATACACAGAAAAAATTATATACACTATACGCCATTCCTTATTATGCAGAGCGTAATACGCCATTCCTTTCGCAGAAATAACCTTAAGGTCAGGTATTCCAACAGAGGCCGCGCTTTTGTGATTTTTAAAATCATCTGAGGCTAGAAAAGTGTTTTAAATTCTGAAAATCTAGTCAGGATCTAGTCTAGTCAAAGTCACATTCAGTTACAAGATCTAATGAACTTCACTCGATACAAAAAAATCCCAAAGCTACCCCTTTTTGTATGTTTTTTCAATATTATGACTGAACTACTGATATTCTACATTTCTTTTTTTTACCTAAGTAAAGACACTCAATACTTCAAAACATATTCGCAGAGTTTGACTTGATAAAATGATTTTCATGTTTAAATACCTACAAAATACACGAGCGCGGTGGCGGCTTGGCAGGCGCGATCAGTCGCGCGCTGGCGGCGCTTACGCCCACTGCTGCAGGAATACCTGGCCTTAAACTTTACTCATTCACTTGCTAACTATAGTACACTATTTTATGCCCACGGCTTCGCACGCGTTGTTTCTACCTGTAAACGTTTAAAGGCGATTTCTATCCCATGGGAACTGATTTATGGGATAAAAAGTATGCATAACGTAGCCTATGTTTGATTCCAGGATTAGAATTACCTAAATGCAAAATTTCAGCCCGATCCGTTCAGTAGTTTTGAGTGAAGAGGTAACAAACATCCATCCATCTATACATCCATCCAAACTTTCGCATTTATAATATTACTGTGACTCTTACCTGCCTCGCACAATAAACACTTTTAATACTGATTATTCACATGTTGACTTATACCACACTTAACAAAACATTTTAAAATAAAAATTGGTTGTCTGTAAAGTCGGTTTACTAACGATAGTTGAACGTGACAACGCAGACGCATCGCTCACTCAAGTAGGAGAGAGACGGATGTCGAGCGCTCTCGCTTGCACTTCAAGCCTTACATGGAACGCCTCAGAGCGATGTAACGCCGCATGACGAGGTAACGCCGCATGACGTCATGTTTTTTCGTGCGTGCAGCCGGCTCTATCGAATTATAAGACGTTGTCACGTCAAAATCTAGTTAACACAAATAATTTTTAAGTTCTTTTTACAGATGCCATAAACGACGCGTCAACAGAAGTACTGTCTCCCGCGGCCAGCGAAGACGACGGCGTTAGAAGGAAGAAACGACGGGTGTCGTGATTGAACACTTTCAGTGCCCACGCTAATTTTGTACAGCATATGTATTTATTTATTAAGTAATATATTTACATTGCCATTACAGTGCAGCACCAAAGCGACAAAGAAATATAAAAAGAGGCAATGTGACAACTGTGGGTTGCGAGATATCGTATCCAAGTTCGTGGAATAGTGATGTTACGTGGTATTGCCTTTGGTGGGTTGTGAGAAATTGTTTGCATATTTTTGAAGTAGTGATGTTGATTGGTATTTCATCTTGTTCTCTATGGCAATGAAATAATTTTTGTGGGTTACGAGCTATTGCCACCTAATAGAGGAAAAAATTCCCTACATTTCTGTATACTTAACTCAATTTCGTATTTTTTGTGGGTTATGAGGTATTGCACTATAACCGTCGATATGTGATCTGCGTGTCCCTGTTTTGATACCAATGTGACCCCCCGTTTTGTGATACCAATGTGATACTTTGTGGGTACAGCGCCTCTATCTCGCAGACAAGGAACTACGCAAAATTTAAACGAAAATGAGACATCGCCATGTTATCGTCAACTGGACTCGGGCCTCTGATCTGCATCTCCCTGCGCGCGGGCTACGGGTTAGTCACACTAATATTATAAATGCGAAAGTTTGGATGGATGGATGTTTGTTACCTCTTCGCGCCCAAACTACTGAACGGATCAGGCTGAAATTTTGCATACAGGTAAGTCTAACCCTGGAATAAAACATAGGCGACTTTTTATCCCATAAATCAGTTAGAAATAACCTCAAAACGTTTCCATAGAAACAACGCGTGCGAAGCCGCGGGCAGATAAAAAGTAGCCTATGTTTGATTCCAGAATTATAACTATCTGTATACAAAATTTCAGCCCGATCCGTTCTGTAGTTTTGGCGTGAAGAGGTAACAAACATCCATCCAAACTTTCGCATTTATAATATTGTGTGATAGTGTGATTTTCTGCCTTCGAGTTGTACCGCATAGGGTCGGCTTGTGAATCTTAAACAATTTTGTGATACCAATGTGATACTTTAAACTCATACTCCAGCCAAACACCCGGAACATGTATGTGCAGATTGCTGTACTAATATTTTTCCCCGGGCGGGAATCGAACCTGCAACTTCCTGCGTCGCAGGCGGACCTTCACTTCACTTCCTACAAAATATTGTCTTGTATATTTTGTAAACAAGCCCCCCCATACTTAACCTGAAAATCGCTTTCATTTGAGATCTTTCTTAGAATGTATAATCTGTCGCTGCCTGATCGCAGAATCAGCCCGTTTGTAGAATGGCTAGGCGGTTAACTAAATGGCGTCATTTAGTTTATTGCCTATTCCGATTGTTGTACGAATAACAATATGACTATGTATATGTCGAGCAAATCTTTATGAATTCTGTAAACATCACCGCGAAAGCGAAACTGCGCATGATACAGTAGAGTACGTAATCAAAATCATTCATTCCTTCTGACATCTTAAAATAAGCTACTGCGCAGCCACTCGCGCGTACTTCCGAGAATTCATAAATATTTGCATGTTGTTGAATCAATAATCACCTATTAGATCTAAGTTATTATACTTATGGTTATGATGTTTGTGTACTTTGTGAAAGATATAAATAATGATATTAATAATAATACTGGACATTCCATACAGCATCATCTAGCTCCGAGCTAAGCAGAGCTCGTGTTATGGGGAATAGTTTTTAATAAACGTTTATCAAAATAAAATAATTGTATTTATTTGAATAGATAATTGTTGAATCTTTTAACGTAGGTATAATATTCATTTAAAGACCTATTATTTAAAATTTTACAGGCTAGAATCGAAATGGGAGGCCAAGTTACCACCATGTTACCACCTTCTCCTCTAATTTATACCTGTCACCACCATTTTTCAATTGTTAGAAATTGTTAAAAAATGTAATTGTTATAAAATGAGTTAACTAAAAATATACGAATTTGGATAAGAAAATGGATTTACGACAGAAACGAAACTGGCTGCTCTGCTTTGTTGTTAAAGCAATTGGAAGATCGTGTGGAACACAAACTGGCTCATTTTCAGTCAATTAGGGAGTCACGACGTCGAACTTCGAATTGAGTTACCCTCAAACGCAGCGGCAGTAACTGACCAGACCACGCACTGACTTGACTGAGAATATACAAGTCAGTGCTGACTTCACACCGCTGTAGGTACTGACTTCAAATCAATTTACATCGTGTTTATTCGGGTCAGCGCTGACTTGTCTCGAATTCGGAGTCAGTCACTGACCCTGTGTATATCAGCTATAACTCAAGTAGACGTACAATATAAGATCCAACTAAACTCCAAAATGTTGTAACCATAGAGGTAAATTTTACCCTCTCTCTGTCACCATAGAGCTACCTAACTCTTACCTCTATGGTTGTAGGTAAAGAACCCCTTTCACCCATAGTGTGCGGCCACACTGCGAGCCTAGCGCGGTTGCGACGACGGGCGCGAAATATCAAACATATGAAACGCGCCTTTGTGGCCACAGTGAAGTGACTTAGGCGGAAGCCTAGTGCGACGGGCTTGAGCGAGACAGCGCGCGTAATTATCAAACGTTCCTATCCGCGCGTTCTGGCCACACTACGGGCCTAGCGCGCGAGCGACCCAATGCGCGGTTGGCGGGGATATCAAACCAGTTCGGTCTTGTCGCTCGGCGTTTGCGCGTTTTCTCATGAAATGGCTGTAAATACTGACTACTACTAGCTGATATCTTACATAGTATGTAGTCAAATGTTGACACGGGCATTCGAGCGTACTCAAAAAATTTTGTAGGGTAGAATCTCAACTCTTCGTTTAAGCTACAAAATTCACCAGTTACTCCTCTGTTTTTATTTATTTCATGCACACCATCTCTAGTGTTCAACACCTCCCATCTCAGGATAGGACTATCCAGCAAAAATAGCAAATCTTGATCCATAGTTTGCGACACCTGATATACGTCGAAACGCTACAAGAGCTCGCGCGTCACTGTGGCCACCGCGCGCGCCCGCGTGTCGCGCCCGCCTAGGCCCCCGCCACCGCTCATCCAGTGTGGCCGCACACATAGAGGTACCTACCTACAACCTTCTTAAAAACCTTTCACCCTTGTGAAATCTAATTAAGTTGGTAAAACTTTTTAGTGATATTTCTTTTTTTTTTTAAAGCTTTTCATATTCCTGTACGACCTTTTTAACCACAATAAAAAGAAAAACAGGTTTCGAATCATTCAAAATTTTTATTTTTGAAAACAGAGTTTTCGTTATCGATGTCTCCGATGAAAAGAGCATAATACAATCAAACTTCAAACCTTCAACGACATCAGAAATAAACAAACTTAAGTGCCAAATCCTCAAGCTCGCAAACTCCTGTTTCAATCGTTACTCGCTGGAAGCTAGCTCCCCTCGTTCTCAAAATGCCTTGCTACCCGTGTTGCAGCCCTTGCTGCAGTCCTTGCTGCAGTCCTTGCTGCGGCCCATGCTGCTACTCCTGTTGTAGCCCTTGCTGCGGGCCGTAAGTACCTACCTTTACCATCGGTTTCTTCCACTACAGGCTTGCGCTATGCGCAGATCGACTTCGGTCATGCTTTGAGCAATTCCCTACAACGGTCTTCGGTTTTCAGATGCGGCTCGTGCTGTGGTCCTTGCTAAGACCTATGCATAATGCGAGATAGTCCACGCTGAGGGTTGACGCGGTGGCGCCCGCCCCGCAGCGTTGCTGGCGCCCGGTTCCGCCGGCCACCAACCGGTGTCGAGCCTGACGCGCGCCTGACGTGAGCTGGACTCCCTCTGGCGCCGCATCTCGGGCCTCCAGAGCTCGGAGGGCCGTCTGCTGTCGGGGCGGGCGTGCTGGCTGGATGGAAATCGTTAAATATAGCAGTCATCCTTGCTGGCTTAACGCGTCTTGCTACTTTCGGTGATGTCGTGGTTTCCGTACCGTTCCAGTGTTCATTTTCATGTATGGATTTCTTAATAAAAAAAGTTCAGGTCCCTATTTAAATTTTTATTGATGTTCTGTTGGCAGCTGTAGGAGATGCTGTAGGCTGACATCTGTAGGAGATGCTGTAGGCTGACATCTGTAGGAGATGCTGTAGGCTGACATCTGTAGGAGATGCTGTAGGCTGACATCTGTAGGAGATGCTGTAGGCTGACATCTGTAGGAGATGCTGTAGGCTGACATCTGTAGGAGATGCTGTAGGCTGACATCTGTAGGAGATGCTGTAGGCTGACATCTGTAGGAGATGCTGTAGGCTGACATCTGTAGGAGATGCTGTAGGCTGACATCTGTAGGAGATGCTGTAGGCTGACATCTGTAGGAGATGCTGTAGGCTGACATCTGTAGGAGATGCTGTAGGCTGACATCTGTAGGAGATGCTGTAGGCTGACATCTGTAGGAGATGCTGTAGGCTGACATCTGTAGGAGATGCTGTAGGCTGACATCTGTAGGAGATGCTGTAGGCTGACATCTGTAGGAGATGCTGTAGGCTGACATCTGTAGGAGATGCTGTAGGCTGACATCTGTAGGAGATGCTGTAGGCTGACATCTGTAGGAGATGCTGTAGGCTGACATCTGTAGGAGATGCTGTAGGCTGACATCTGTAGGAGATGCTGTAGGCTGACATCTGTAGGAGATGCTGTAGGCTGACATCTGTAGGAGATGCTGTAGGCTGACATCTGTAGGAGATGCTGTAGGCTGACATCTGTAGGAGATGCTGTAGGCTGACATCTGTAGGAGATGCCGCAGGCTGACATCTGTAGGAGATGCCGCAGGCTGACATCTGTAGGAGATGCCGCAGGCTGACATCTGTAGGAGATGCCGCAGGCTGACATCTGTAGGAGATGCCGCAGGCTGACATCTGTAGGAGATGCCGCAGGCTGACATCTGTAGGAGATGCCGCAGGCTGACATCTGTAGGAGATGCCGCAGGCTGACATCTGTAGGAGATGCCGCAGGCTGACATCTGTAGGAGATGCCGCAGGCTGACATCTGTAGGAGATGCCGCAGGCTGACATCTGTAGGAGATGCCGCAGGCTGACATCTGTAGGAGATGCCGCAGGCTGACATCTGTAGGAGATGCCGCAGGCTGACATCTGTAGGAGATGCCGCAGGCTGACATCTGTAGGAGATGCCGCAGGCTGACATCTGTAGGAGATGCCGCAGGCTGACATCTGTAGGAGATGCCGCAGGCTGACATCTGTAGGAGATGCCGCAGGCTGACATCTGTAGGAGATGCCGCAGGCTGACATCTGTAGGAGATGCCGCAGGCTGACATCTGTAGGAGATGCCGCAGGCTGACATCTGTAGGAGATGCCGCAGGCTGACATCTGTAGGAGATGCCATAGGCTGACACCCTTCATCCATAGGGCGTTTTTCCATTATCCGGCCCGGCACCGGCGCCGACGCCGCCGTGCCGGTGCCGGGAAAGCAAAAATGTATGAAAATGTATGACTCGCTCGAATTCACTAGGGCACAAGTAGGGCACAAGTTCTGAGACTGTTACAGAACATCTACGGTGCGTGTTCTCAGAACATTTTGGTAACATGTCGTGATACATTTTGCTTGTCCACACCAGCAGTCTCCGCCGAGATGTCGCCCGAGGAAGTCGTGGCAGTTAGTGCTGCGTACATTTAAATTTTATCGAGTAGTTTACCGAAACGTTATAAAAAGAAAAGGTGGTGGGTGCGAAACTACTTATCACAAAGAGAAAGCAGTGATAATATCTTACGTGATCTTCGAATGTTTGATTGACCCCTCCCAAGCATCATTTTTCTTTATTTTATTTTTGTATTCACGGTTATTCGTGTCCCACAAACATCCTTTGCTTTCGTAAAGCTCAATAAGTTGGGAAGTGAAAAGCAATGCTTAGTTTTATATTAGTTTATTGTGATTGTCCAAGTAAAATTGCATTTCCGAAAAGAATCCCTGCACACCGATTATAAATAGAATCACAAAGACAGCCAGTGAAGTCACGAAGTAGACATTTTCTTGTAGCAAACGCACGGAATTTTCTTCAGATATCTGTGAATTAATAGTGAATGGTTATGTTATGATAGGTCGCACTTTAGAACGCTTTTCAGTAAGGTTACGGGATAGAGATAAGAGACGGAGAAACATTTTGGCACAAGTTAAAGAGTCTCGTGAGGCAAACGAGTGTGTAGATCCCGTTAGGAGCGCCCGAGACACACGACGACTGTGTAACTAGTAGGCAATGTAGGTAAATCCTTTTTCTACCAACCAATAAGGAAATTTACACAACTGAATTAAATTAGGTCTGTTTAGTAGTTTGTTACAATATTCTTACCAAATCAACAAGACAATGAGCAGCAGGGCTCCTGGGCGCAAGGATTCGGGCAGCCTCCGGTGCACGGGTTACAACCTCTGCAGGAGTACATGCAGTAGCCGCCTCCGTGATGGCTGCCAACGTACCCCCCATAATAAACAGGCATTCTGAAAGATAAAAGTCGGGAAATAATAGAAAAAATTGATAAGTCAACGAGAATTTCGTACAGCGAGGAAGAGGTTTTGGCAAATTATGATTTTATGGAATTTGAAAATGGAAGTGGTCTTTGTTTTCTGACCCGGATGTGCCAGTAGTGTTACTATTTCTGATTAAAACCTTATTATCAGTCTGGCCATTGGCATGATTATAGCTAGTAGATTGACAAAGAAGATTCAACGCATTGCAGCACACAGGTTTCAATCTAAAATCTTAAATTCGCTTCTTTATAAAGATCTTTGACGAACAAAGAGGTTTTACGAGCGTCATTTCTATTGAGCCGATTTAAATAAATAAATAAATAATGCTGGAAAATTCACACAGCATTATCTAGCCCCAAGCTAAGCAGAGCTTGTGTTATGGGTACTAGATAACTGATATACTTAATACAATACACTACATAAATAGATATTTTTTATTATACATAGAAAACATCCAGAACGCCCTGGACAAATGTCTGCAGATCGTACAAACATTTGTCCCGAGGCGGGAATCGAACCCGCAACCTCCGGCGTCGCAGGCAGACCTTCGCCCGCTGCGCCACAGAGGTCGTCATATTGCGTCGTTATATTGCGCGGCAGAATAAATAAATAAATAAATAATGCTGGACAATACACACAGCATCATTTAGCCCCAAGCTAAGCAGAGCTTGTGTTGTGGGTTCTAGATGACTGATATAAATAATATAATACATTACATACATACTTAGATATTTTTTTATTATACATAGAAACGACCAGAACACCGGAACAAATTTTTGTAGATCGTACAAACATTTGTCCCAAGGCGGGAATCGAACCCGCAACCTCCTGCGCCGCAGGCGGACCATCGCCCGCCGCGCCACATCGGTCGTCCCGCAGGCGGACCGGTCATCGGTCATTCATTTCGGCAGATTTATTTTTCTGTGTGGTTTTTAATATTTTATGTGTAAAAACTACAAAAAAAAATATTTCTCGCTCTACGTAAATCAAACGCACATAATAAAATCGATTTTTTTTCGGTTTGGGCGCAAGGTTAGCAGAATGTCCCATAGTCGAAAATTTCCCTTTCGCAAAACAGCCCATGTGGCACCTTGTATAAGTGGTCATCATTAGCTTATTGCTAGTCTACTGCTTGACACGTGCCGCCCTTTTTGAGCGCCAAGGCACATAAGTCATTTATGATCATGAGCCAAATTATTTTTAACTAAAAAAATAATTTTGAGTAGGTATTATTACAGTTATCCGAATTATCCGGATTGAAATCCTAACTATCCGGATAAATAAAATAGCCAAATTATCCGAATAATTCGGATTGCAATCTCTAAATTTAACAAATAAATTATTTGTTGTGTGCGACTGTACCACAATAAATAAATAAATAATGCTGGACAATTCACACAGCATTATCTAGCCCCAAGATAAGCAGAGCTTGTGTTATGGGTACTAGATAACTGATATACTTAATACAATACACTACATAGATAGATATTTTTTATTGTACATAGAAAACATCCAGAACGCCCTTGACAAATGCCTGCAGATCGTACAAACATTTGTCCCGAGGCGGGAATCGAACCGTCCAAAATGACTTGCGCACGTTCAACATAGTGCGTAATACGCGCCATCTATGATAGGTACTCAGTTAGAACTAGAATTGTCTCAGATCATAACTAGATGTCGCTAGTTAAAGTGAACGAGGGCTAGATCGCGCTGACGAGAACGCACGGGTTTGCTTCATAGTCTTTGAGGTTCAAGTTTCATTTCAAGAGACTTCGTGGTCTGTTATTTTTGAACAATTTTTGGATAGCAGTCCTTTTAGACTGCTTAGTAAATATTTATTGGTTCTTGAAATGAAAGTTTTGATTTGATAATATCAAATCAAAATTTTCAGCCCTAGGTACTTAATAGACATAGGTATGTATATCAAATTGATTTACATTAGGTACCTACCTATGTCTATCAGGGATGGGTCGTATCGCTTTTTCTAAGAATCGAATCTGAATCAGATTTTGAGTTTTAATATAGGATTTCAAAACTATATAGGTATTTCAATATAGTAGGTAGATATCGTGCGTACCGCGTAGTTCTTATGATACTTATCGAATTATTTCCCCACCTATATCTATATCGAGATATATTTATTATACGCAAATACAGTCTAAGAAGCTACTTAGAACCTACCTACATAGAACTTCTCTTCATGCTTTTTATTAGTAAGTACTTACACACCTAGGTAGGTAAGTACCTACTTAATTTTTTGTGACGTCTACTAAATAGGTATACTTATTAATATAACGCGGCGACCGCAACAATGGATGTCACAAAAACACTCTTCTGCAATTGTTTTGGTTGAACTATAAATAGATTAGCTGTTTAGGAAACTCAAGGTCTCAATCATAGAAATCTAAATAACAAGGCACTGTTATTTATATTTCTATTGGTCTCAATGCAAAAAAAATATTTGGAACAAACATTAATACCTAAATAGTCAACCAAAATTAACCTCTAAACTCATAACGTTATGATCTAAAATTCTAAAGTATATTTATTGGTAACCTATTGGTATACTGCTCTAACCAGCGCACGGGGCGCCTAATGGGCTTTCCTACATCTCTCTAATTGCATCAGTGCAATGCAAAGTGCAGCCGGCCGACCGACGACCGAGCCACAGTAGATATATTTATCTATTGTGACCGAGCGACGACTCGCTGTTGATTAATTCCGGCCGCTTTCTCTCAACTTCTTGCTTTAATCTCATCAGTTGTTCGCAGTAGAGTTCAGAATGTATGGTCCTGCCTGGTGGTGACAGCTCATAATAAATAATGCCCTTTCAATCCCACCACACACACCATCACCTTGTTGCGAGTTAACCCGGGTTTCGCCACAGTAGTCTGTGAAGCCTGACCGGTTTTTGACAACGACCTTTTTCGCACGTTCTTGTCGTACGTGATCCACTTTTCAACCTGTTATCAGCTTCCTTCTTCAAAAATGGTTCGGTTTCATTACGTCGTAATAGATAATCACAAATGAGTACACGGTTCATTTCATTAGGTTTCTTTTAGTGAGTTCGTGAGGTACCCAAATATCGAGCTTCTTTGTGTACTTACCCAGTTTTTTTCAAATTCGCCAAAACTGTTTTGTGGTCACTTATCACATTCCCGTGCTGAGGGGACGACGCGGGTTCAAGTCCCGTCGATATGCCCACGCCTGGATCCAATATGGCATAATTCTATGGGGAAATAGCACCGACGACGCACTGAAACTCGAAATGATATGAATAATACTAAACCTCGATGCAATGGAAAGCTGCAAACCTCACTTTATCGACTAAAACATTCTAACGCTCACCGGTATATATACCTATTTTAGAAATAAGCATATTTGTTAGGAAAAACATGAACTTCTTTCAAGAATACTTTCGCCCTCAAAATCTTCGCCCCCAAAGTAAATTAGCCGTCCCTTTTTCTAAACTTCAGATTTTTCACTCCGGAACACATGCTATGGCAATTAGGATTTACAACAATATTCCTCAAAATATAAAAAATGAAAGTGACCTTTTCAAATTGAAAAAGGCACTCAAAACATTCCTAATTAAAAATAGCTTCTATGCCCTGCAGGACTTCTTTTGTGAATAATTTTACGTTGTGTTATTTATAGGCTCGTTGTATTTTAATAATGTTAGAATTAAGTCACTTATTTAGTTTATCTATGTAAAAGTAAAGATATTTATTTTTGCTCACAAGAGCAAAAAATAGGATATATTTTGCAGTGCACCCGGGCTCATGTTGGTAGCTGTAATTTATTTTTAAGATCTTTGTACAATATGAAAGCAATAACACTTGAAACTTGAAAATTTTTGCGATTTTATTTGATTTCTTAGAAATTACAAATTAGCCAGTTACAATTACAAAGAAATTATGATAAATGCAGATGGAGAGACGCGCGTCAAGGTATCAAGTTTGAAACTATTAAATTTATCTCGCACGCACTAGTTCTACCTGGAGTTTTATTAATCTTAGGATTCTACGTGATGATTCTGCGACGATTCCATTGTCATAGTGAAGCAATTGTATTGCAGAATTGGGCTCCTGATCCATTTGACTGGACCAACACAATTTTTTTTTGTTAATAGGTAGGTACAATTGATTGTGTACCACAGTATAAATATTTTTCTGTGGTCCAGTTAGATTAATTGGACCACTTACTCCAACCAAACTTGGGTGGTACGGTAGCTTCTTCCACGTGCTCCTACTAAATTCTCCTACTGGTAGGAGCACCGGGACACCCATGTCCTGATGCTCCTACTGAACATAAAAAGCACGGGGAATAATGTAATATTCTAAATTTAATTCCTCCTGCTCCTATCACATAACTATTGAACAGTCAACTACTTTAAGCAACTAATAAACAAATAATAACTACTTATACCTAAACACTAATGTTTTCCCTTGTAGGCCTCCCACCCCCGCGAAGCGGGGGGGGGGTCAACATTAACTTACTCCTAACGAAGCCCGTCCAACCCCCGCGAAGCGGGGGGGGGGGGGGGGGGGGGGGGAGCGGGTTCGTGGCGACTCTGTGACTGAAAGGGTGTGTGTATGTATAATTGCACCCACAGAAATCTTAATAACAAGGCACTGTTATTCAGATTTCTGTGATTGCACCCATAGCCATAATATGATGACACAAAATAGTGAGGTGACTGTTCACCTGTAGGTACTTGAATCAGAGTATGCCTTTAAGGAAATCTATTTTAGTTATGTCTCGATGCTCCTACTTAGCGTTTTACAATTTCCTTTTGCAGTAGGAGCATCAGGACATGGGTGTCCCGGTGCTCCTACCAGTAGGAGAATTTAGTAGGAGCACGAGGAAGAAGCGGTACGGTTGACCAGCTAAACCACCAAATATCATGTTCATGAAGATCGCACAGACCATTTGTACATTTTACTTTGCCTGAAATAGGCATTGGGTACCTATATAGTAGGTAGGAAGCCAACTAATGTGTGCGTCTTGGAAAAAAATAGATCGGAACTTACCTACCCTTTAACATATTGATGTATGATGTATTTTTTGTATTTGTATTTATTCAAAACATTACATCTATCTATATTATATATCTATATCGAGCTGACTGTATCACTCATTATAAAAATAGTTGCGAGATGGGAAGGAGCCAAATAAAAAGACATTGAAGTAAGTAGGTACATACACAATAGACTCCATTAATTTAATAAACAATGTTGACTATCTACGTTTAAACTCAAGGGAAACATTTCCAGTTGTAGGTAGGAGAAGTGTTTCTCTCTCGGGCACTACATTCGGCTGAAAGGTTAAGGGCAGCATCCAGGTCTGAACCGCCAGCTGTAGGTGCCGAAAGGTTTCCCACAGGGCGAGTAGCAGACCCCGCCTCGGCCGCCGCAAGGCCCGCTGAACGGCGCAGGATAGTGGGCACCGGCGACTTGGCCGCAGCAGGGCATTCCGCAAGTTGGGAAACACATGTTTTTAGGGATTTTTATAGCTTTTTGTAGAAAAAAACGGTAAAACCTGTTGAGGTTCTTGAAGGCGATGTTCAGAATGTGGAAAGGGACAGGAAAATTCTTGACGATGTCAACATTTTACTGTCATATTTTGTTTTTTTAGCAAAGAGGTTGGCTACCCCGATGGCTACTTATACCAAGCAATCTAACCTCTCTGCAACCAAGAGCATCCATAGGGGCCCTATCACAGAAATCTTAATGTGCCTTGTTATTCAGATTTCTGTGGGCCCTATGGATGCTCTTGGTTGCAGAAACGCCCTATGATAGGGCGTTTCTTCATAGGCCGGCCCGGCCTGGCACCGATATCGACACCGTACTCAACGACACTGCACCGACGACAGCTACATTCTTGAATTTACCGACACGACACGACGGCTTTGTAATTCCACAGAGACCTCGCACGCACGCCCACATAGAGCTTTGCGGAAAATTCGACTAAAACAATAAAACAATTCGACTAAAACACAATTCGACTAAAACATTTCAACTAGTAACAATTCGACTAACGACTAAAACAATTCGTTTTAACAACGATGTGGCTCTGGGTGCAATTATACATACACACCCTTTCAGTCACAGAGTCGCCACGAAGGGACTTGGGAGAGGTCGCAAGATGCTTTAGGCGTGTTTTGCGACTTGTCAAAAGCGTTCGATTGCGTACACCATGAAACATTAATCAGGAAACTACATCACTAGGTATAGAATAAGAAACACCTCTTTGGATCTTCTTACATCTTATTTGAGTGATAGGATACAAAGAGTTGACATTAATGGGAAACGGTCTTCGGGGTCTGTAGTTACAATTGGTGTACCGCAGGGTTCTATCATCGGTACTTTCCTATTTTTAGTATATGTATATTAACGACCTGCCGCATCTTGTCAAGAATAATCACGAGATTGTGTTGTTTGCTGATGATACTTCATTAATTTTTAAAATGAAACGACAAAACACAAATTTCGACGATGTGAATAATGCAATCTCAAAAGTAGTTCATTGGTTTATTTAGTGTCAATAATCTTTTGCTAAACGAAACCAAAACAAAATGTAGGTATTAAATGATTTATTCTACCTAATGTTAAACAAGTGAAGGCTGATGTAAACGTTAAAGGAGAAACGTTCGAAATAGTAGAAAGTATCGTATTCTTGGGAATCACCTTAGATAATAAACTTCAATGGGGCCCACACATAGATAAGCTATCGAAGAGACTTAGTTCTGCAGCGTATGCAGTCAAAAAAATTCGTCATCTTACAGACGTGGATACATCTAGACTTGTTTATTTCAGCTACTTCCATAGTACCTATTATGTCTTATGGTATACTGCTGTGGGGGAACGCTGCAGATATTAACACCGTATTTGTGCTGCAGAAGAGGGCTGTTTGTGCAATCTATAAATGGGTCCCAGAGAATCCCTGCGTGATAAATTCACGTAAACATAATGACAGTACCATGTCAATATATTTATGAAAACTTGTTATACACTCAAAGAAATATAAATCGGTTCCCTAAAAATAGCGATAAACATAATTTTAATACCAGTAATAAACATAAACTCGCTGTGCCCACAACTAGGCTACACAAAATTAATGTATCTTTGAAAGGGCAATGTATACGCTTCTACCTACCACAAAACTCCTAGTGAGTTGCAAAAATTATCAGTAAATAAATTCAAACAAATTGTCAAAACCTTGCTGTGCAAAAAGGGTTACTATAAAATATCAGATTATTTAGAGGATAAAAAAGCTTGGGACGGGTTTTGCTCCAACTCGAAAAATAACAAATAACAGGCGAAAGGTCGATTCACACATATCAGTGATAGAGATAGAGATAGATAGAGAAACATTTATTGACAAACACAATTATACAGCACAGAACAGAAATAGTAGGTACCTACATAACTTACAAAACAAACAATAAATGAAACCTGCAATACAGTAGGTAATTACATAATACATAAATGAAATACTTAATATTAGAGCGAGTAGGTACGTACCTACCTACCCACTCACTCACATAACGGGCTAAACGAACGGAACTAGAGAAAGAAAGACAGCAGGACAAGAACAAATTAATTGACAACATAATAAAGCTAATAGCAAAGGTAAGGTAGTTATTCACTTTGCAGGTAGGTAGGTAGGTACCATGTAACGGAATGCAGGACACAGAGGTGTCAAATCTATGGAGGTAGGTGGATGAGACCTGCCATACCAGGTACAGCATTAATTTAGCAGGTACAACCATATTAAATAGGTAGGTACATAATAATGGATAGGTGAGCTACCGGTTTGTGCTCCGCGCTGTAACGCTGCGCAGGTCAAAGGGTTCCACCTCAGCTAATGCTACCTTACTTATTGCAAGGTGGCGCTGGTTTTCTGATGGAACCATTTTGAGGTGACCTCAAGACTGACCACTTGACTACTAAAACAATAGTGTCCTAATGTGCTACTAGGTAGGTATATATAGTGAAGTCACAGTTCCGACACAGTACCGGCACACTGCAAAATATTCTTTCATACATTCTCTATGAACGCTTGTCAGTGTCAGTGACGACACAGTGCTCTTACTCAGTGTCAGTGCCGACACCGGCAATCACGGACGTATTCGTTGACGACGATATTTTTTGTCGGATCACGGACTCCGCGGCATTAAAAACAAAATGGAAGACGAGCGATTGATAGAATTGGACCCGTTTTCACTGAAGCTCCGTGAACTGAGTACTGAAATGTGTGAATTGCATCACTGACGCAACACTGTAGCACTGATACTGAACTGAGCGAACACGTTGCCGGAACTGTGGCTTCACTGATATGTGTGAATCAACCGTAAAGGCCTATCCGCACACAACAGTGCCGGCACGTTCCGTACCGTACAGTTCCTCCAGTTCCGTCGGCGGCGCAGCACTGACATCACTGAACGTCACTGTCACTGACTAGTACGGATAGCGTCATACAAAATGTATGCTACAATATTATTTTTCACTGACACTGATGGATACGTTACTGATCGGCCAGTGCCGGCACTGTGCGAATTATTCTTTCATACATTCTATACGAACGTTTCCCCACTTGTCAGTGTCAGTGACGACACAGTGCTCTCAGTATCAGTGCCGACACCGGCAATCACGGACGTATTCGTTGACGACGATATTTTTTGTCGGATCACGGACGCCGCGGTATCAAAAACAAAATGGAGGACGAGCGATTGATAGAATTGGACTCGTTTTTACTGAAGCTCCTTGAACTGAGTACTGACATGTGTGAATTGAATCACTGACGCAACACTGCGACGCGACGCGACACAATTGTAGCACTGATACCGAACTGAGCGAACACGTCGACGGAACTGTGGCTTCACTGATATGTGTGAATCGACCTAGGTTTCTTCGTCGCTTCTTTACTTTAGTCTACATATCGAAGCGACAGAAATCAAAAATATCACTTTATTTCCGTGTCAGTGTTTAGTTTTATAATTGACCTTTTCTAAGTGTACAATTATTGTATTTATGGAAATAAAGAGTTTTTGATTTTGATTTTGAATGAAGAAACGCCCATAGACGCGCCTTGTTATGGACGGATCTTCTTTCATAAATTGCGGTAGGAATAGACAAACCCACGACAAACCTCTTTTAGGTTCGCTTGGAAAGAATGTTTTTAAAATTGACACAGAAGTACAATGTACGTCGTGGGAATAGCGTCATTGTTATGTCACTGTTTTGTTGAGTTGTGTGTTCATATCTTTTTTTACAAAAAATACAAATCTACAAAAACAAAATAAAAATCTGATCTTAGATTCCTATATTTCTTGCAGTGCTATATTTCCCGTAAGTTCTTCCTTTTGTACCTAAAAACAAATCCCATAATCCCATACAGATAGGGGCCAACAAAACTGTGTGTATTTCTTTACGGGAACCAAAGTGAAAGAGCGATGGTATGTAGTCAAACACAAATAAGTTCTTGGGTCTCCTGAATTCATCTGCATCGATATCGTTTTCCGTGAGTAACAGCTTCGCTTGACGAAGCTGTTCGGCTTTCAATCTTTCCGGAAACAACACAATTATATTTTGTTATATGTATTATGTTATTAGAGCGTTTATCTTGGGGCTAGATAATGCTGTGTAAATTGTCCAGCATTATTTATTTATAATTTATTTTTGTATTTTAGTAAACAATGCCAGTCCGCAACTGCTGTACCGGCTGCCAAGGTCCCATGGCGGGTCCTTGCGGACGTTGTGGACCCATGTCGTACCGCGGAGAGTGCTGCGGCAACGCCGTAGGGCCTTGCTGCGTCAGCGCCGCCTATGGATTCTGCAACGCGCCTTGTGACGTCAGGCCGGGCGTCCTGCATGGGTACGGAACCAACCGACCTTCATTATCTTTTGAGCAGATTCTACCTAGCACTTTCAAACACAGGGCATTTCAGTTTTAAATTTCTTTATTAACATAATAGAATCTTTCTTTATTAACATAGAAGAATACTTTCAAACACAACGTTCGGCAAACATAGTGTAGGACGCCCTCCGGCCAGGTGGGATGACGATCTGCGAAAGACTGTAGGCAGATGCTGGATGCGGCAAGCTGAAGACGGGGCGCTATGGCGCTCATTAGGGGAGGCCTATGTCCAGCAGTGGACTATAGTCCACTGCACTAAACTATATTATAATATAGGCTGATGATGATGATGATGACTTTCAAACACGCAGTTCGAGGTTCAAGATTATTTCGAAGTATGCCTTAACTGTACACTAGACAAACTCGATCTGAAATGTTTGTAAATAAACCACGATATAAAAAAATAAACACATGCTTGGCGTCGAGTTTCAGATGTATGTAATTGTAATCAATATTAATAAAGGAAGGTTTGTAATCGACAAGTAATGTGAATTGCGTATAAAAACGCGGCAACAGTTCAGTAAGAGTGAATTTTATGTTAACTGTACCTGCGACTTCGTTCGCGATTGCTGCCGACTAATTAAGTTCATATCTAACCACAGTTTCTCTCATATTATGAAACGCCGCCGTGCAAAAAAACTTCGATGCGTTGAATTGGACCTGTTACACTTTTAATATAAGTATCTATATTTATATATTTATTAAGTAAGTAGGTACCTAGTTAAATTGTGTAGGGTCTACGGGGGATAGCATGTTGTCATCTTCAATCCGATTCTTTATCTACACGACATTTAGCTACGACTCGGCCAGCGTCAGTGTCAAGAAGTCTCGTTTCACTTCTTACTCATGGTTCCGTTCAGCTGGGGTCCTATTCTGCTAAACTAATCGCTTCACTATGACGACAGTGGTATCGTCACAGAATGACACGTTTTGGTACCTATTCTACTTGTTACATATAATATTTTTATTATGAGTGTAGATTGATATGGGCGGTTTGTTTACAAGCATTCACAGACCTGCCTCTGTGCCAGGCATCCCTCTGTGATAGACCTGCCTCTATGCCAGACCTCTACGCCACAGACGTCACAAAATACTTTTGTTATTACAGGGCCCGAGGTGGAATAGCCGCGTCGTACTTCTCCTGCGGCGGGGAGGGCTGCATCGGCGGCTGCAGGAGCGGCCTGTGCGCCTCTTGCTGCGGACCCGCCTGCGGCTAGCTCCCTGCTGTTGATTTTGTTTTGTAATAAATTGTGATCGTTTAATTTTGTTTGGTTTACTCAATGTAATAAATTGTGATCGTTTAATTTTGTTTGGTTTTCTCAAATCAATAATTTAAGGTAATTTCTAATCGGCAGGCTTATAGAGCGTTGATTAATGGCGCTTCTAAACGGGCTATACTTTGCTGCAATTTGTAGCTACATTATCGGCAACTGATGGCCCGGCCATTACAAAAACATTGCTCGGCAATTGATGTCCGGGCAATGTATGGCCGGGCCATGTGTTGCACATGGCCCGGCTATGTCGGCTATACAGTGGCTCATGATGCAGACTCCTAAACGGGATACACAAATCGGCAACAATGGCTGACGAAATCACACTTGTCGCAGCGGCTTACATTATTTTAAAATCAAAAAAGAAAAAAGAGAGATTGTGGATTCGACCTTACCTAAATAGGCGTGAAACTTTAGGCAATTTAAGTCTGGAAATAAGCCTTGATGAAAAAATATTTACAAACTTTACTAGAATCTCGGTAGAAAAAGATGCACTATGCCGTTACAATAGGGAGCGACTGAAACCACAATAGAACTAGCCCGGCAATATTGCAGTTCAGATCGATCGGTCAGCGATCGCTCGGCCATGTATGGCCGGTATTGCGAGCAATACCGGCTATACGCGCCACACCGAAAATGTTTGGCAATGATTGCCGGGCCATTACTGCAAGATTGCATAGTGTATCTGGTGTTGCTGGCAATGTGGCCGGGCCATACCAGACACATGTATTGCAGCTACAAATTGCAGCAAAGTATAGCCCGTTTAGAAGCGCCTTACATGAAATTCGAAAGGCTGGCTAAAGCTAGGTTCACATTGCTGTGTCGGGGTGTGTCGTGGCGCGCCAGAGCGCAATCGGTTACGTTCATTACCTTATGACTAGATTCACATTAGTAGGTTGTGTTGGACACAACCTACTAATGTGAAACTAATGTGTACACAGCAATGTGAACCTAGCTTAACGCGCGATCGGCCTAAGTACTTACACCACGGACCTGTCTCTACGACACAGACTAGCCTCCACACGCCACAAACAAGAGCCTCTACGCCACAGACTCGCCTCCACGCCACACACAAACAAGTCTCTGAACCACGACAAGACAGCCTCTCACCACTTCTGAGTACTGCCACAGACTAAGCCATACACTTGCCTCTACGCCACACTACGCCCGCCATAGACTCGCCATAGCCATAGCTTGTAATAATCATCATTATGAACATGTTATTTATTATTGGAACGAAGTTCCTTATCGCGCGTTGTGAAAGGGGGCTAGACGGAAAAAGTTGTAACGAAAATTGGAGCGACACTTTTTGCCACAGAACAAATATATTGCCACAGAACAAATATATCCTAACATTTGTTGGAAAGTAAACACAATATATTAAGTCAGTGTCAAAGTGTAGAACTGTCACTGTAGCGTTTATGATAGGCAGCTGTCATCGCGAATGACATTAGGTTTGCACAAAAATTAGAATCGCTCTCCCTCCGAACAATCCGTTTACTCCCACCTGTTCTGTTGAGTAGTTCTGTTGACAGAACTACTGGGACTTTTTTTACCATTAGTTCTGTGACTTAAAAGACTATGCTTTACACCTGACTTTTATCTCAACTATTCCCATCTGTTTTGTTGAGTAATCTGATGACAGAACTTCTGGTAATTTCTCCGCATTAGTTCTGTGATTTAAAAACTTTACCAACCTATGTACATATCTATACTAATATTATAAAGAAGTAGCGTTTGTGAGCTTGTGACGTTGTAAGGGGTAATCTCTGGATCTACAGAACGGATTTAATTTTTTTTCACCAATAGAAAGCTAAGTTATTGTGGAGTGTCATAATTTCGAAAATTCATTACAGATCTTTACTTAAACTTGAATAATGTAATTAAAATTCTAAAAAAAATGCTTTCATCGCGTGCGCTGCAGAAACTGTTGAGGATAGAACAAAACAATATACTACAATATTAAAGAACGTATAAAAATCTAAGTAAACAAGTCCGAGATAGCATATGCCTATCTCCTACGAATAACTCAAAATAACTGCTTTTAATGTTAAGTTTTGGATTAAAAATATCTTTTTCTGAAGCTTATTTAGGCCATATGGTATTAATTTATATCTTTATAAATATGTTTTTTTAAAACGGAAATTTAATGTAGAATATGTGTGCCCTTAACTCTATACAGTATAAGCAAATATCTTCAAAGATATTAGCAAAATAAAAATGTGCGTTGCGCGCCGAACTTACTTTAACAACCTGAAGTAGAAGAACGCGGGTCAAACGGGCCGGGACAAAAATATTTCTACTGCGGAACGGAGTCCTTGCCAATAAATAGAATGAAATGAAACAAAAAGAGAAATATATTTTACCAACATTAAAAAACAAAACACATCTTCTTTTTAAGGCCCATACCCCACCTAAAGTGGCGCCGCCACCTTCTAATTCTAATTCTGAGTGGGGGTACTGGGATCTGCACTGACATCTCGCTTTGGAGTGTATTGTGCATTGTCCGCACATCCGCCACCTTATTTATCTTATTATTCCGTTTAACAAAGGAATTTTCAAAATCCATCTTCCAATTTGTGATACCTATCATAAGCTTTTTTTTTAATGCCTCTGTAATAGTTTTATTCTATTTAGTTTAGGAAGAGATACGAAAATAGATTTTGGTGGCCACCAAGGGCAACTTCGAATTTGTAATTACGTCCTTAAGGACGTAATTACAAATTTCAATGGTTTTTAGGTACCATTTAATTAACCAGGAATCGCTACTGTTTAGATATCAGGGTATAAAATGCAAGGTAATATATTAATCTTTACAGGGTGCGAAAATAACATAGGAGTCCCATACAATATTTTCACATAAAAACGTTTTTACCAACCCAAGAATCGCTGAAATTGCCGAAAAATGGGGTCTGGATAGGTACATAAATACCCAATTCTGCTGCATATTTCAACGTGAAAGTAATAAAAAAATGTTATATATAATCCCCTGTACGTCTTGGGTATTATTTTGTACCCAAATCAAATACTTTTTTATTTATGAGAAAGAATAGATAGCCGAAAATCCAACATGATTTTTCCATACATTTTTCTATGAAAAGGTTTCAGAACGCGCTGCACATAGACTCTATTTCATTTTATTTGTCAGTCTCAGTCGCGCGTCAGACGCGCTCATGGAAGCACGGGTATGTCGAATTTTTTGCAAATAATTAGAACGACAAAGTTCCAAAGAACCGAATGTGTGTTGTGTACTGTGACTTGATAACATTGACACTTTTTTGGACCGAAAGTATATGTGCCTAAATATGTATGATTTGGAAAAAGTCAACATCATCATCATCAGCATATAATTAAAGACCAGGGTAGAAGCCTTTAAAAATAATAAAAAGTGAAACAAATTCATAGTAGGATGAAACCCATTGGAAAAGAAGGAGAATAATATAAAAATGTTAGGAAAAATAATTTACGGGCGATCTGAGGTCGGGAAGGGGCAGGGGGTGAGTTTTAAGGGTAAAAACGGTTTATCTCGATTTCCGGCAAAACTACAAGTCCTATGGAAAAAAATCAAATGGCTAAGTTGTAGGTAATAAAAAGATCTACAACTTTTGTTTATATACTTTTTTCAGATAACCTCAAAATTTATGTAAAAAATTCAAAAAACCACTTTTTTGGTTTTTTATTTTTATCTTTTACAAAATAATTCTTTTTTTCACAAAATTTGGTGAAAACTTACCTTTTTATGCCCCAAATACACTGTAATTAATTTGATTTGAAATATTTATTTTTTCACCTTATTTTGACTCAATATCGAAAAAAGTACCCTCATTTTGAATCGAGAATTCACCCGTCAAAATATTAGCTTTTTTCAAAAAGTTGGTATGCTTTCTGTTTGTTGAAATCTCTACTTTCCGAGGGTGTAAAAAAATTATATTTATGTCCGTTTATGTCCGAAAATTTTCAAATTTCCAAGGGAATCACATGCACCCAAAACCTATAGGACACTTCCCCTAGACCTAGAATCATGAAATTTGGTGAGCAGCCTGGTCTTACAGCACAAGTAAAGGGAAAAATCATAAATTCATAATCTATTCACAAAAAAAATTTGGTAAGAAGTAAAGTAAAGTAAAGTATCGTTTATTGCATGAAATACATGTGGGTACAGGTGTTTTTATGTCGATTATGCGAGTCAATGTATTCCTACCGGTTTTACGGTGTGCAATGTCTGAATAACAACTTATTAAGCTTAACAGTAAAATAAATTAAAACTGAACTAGAAACTAATGTTGGATGGAAGCAAATTAAAAAAAAAAACGAATGTCATGAAGCAGAAAAATCTTTGTCAGTTAAAAATTCATTTATAGCATAATAACATTTATTTGAAAGAATCGTTTTTAACTTTCTCTGAAACTCCATATTCGGCAGTAGTCTTATGGATTGTGGTAATTTATTATATATGGAGGGTGCCATAGCAAAGACACTCTTACCCATCATTGTAGTTCATATAACACAAATAACGACAAAAACCTGAAAATCGTAAATTTGTAGTTTATTAATTAAAAAAAACAAGTTTTGATTCTCTCCCTCGACCAAAATAACCAGGGTACCTACTTCATGTTGACCTATAATCATAATATTTGTGCCAAATATTATGATTATACACAATAGATTATATACAATTAAACGGAACCCTTAGTGCGCGAGTCAGACTCGCACTTGACGTTTTATTTTTATATCCCTGCTTGACAGCTACTCGACACGTCCACGACTACCTGTACACGAGTACCTGGTACCTAGTTACCCATTAGTAGTAAATTGACAAAAGTTTGAAGCGCGATTCACACTCGCACTTGACGGATCTCGTTTATTTTATTATGCATAGAATAGATAAAAGATAAATAACTTGCTATGGTATTGCAATTTTTTGTAGGTACCTACATCGATCCTACCAAAGCTTCAAGTATCAAGATTTATTAGTTAATGTATAAAAACAAGCGTAAAGCGGCTTCAATGTGTGCGTGGAGTTTTTGTGTTAGTGTGCAGGCTCAGATTCCTAAATTTGAGCGAGTCAAATTTGTAATTACGTCCTTAAACAGAATAATAACATAAAGTAGGTGGTGGCGCTAGTTTTAGTAACTCATTTTCGAGTAACACGCGACCGCGACCGCGTCTTATTAGGTTAAATTCACTCATTAAAATAACAACAACCCTCTTCAAAATACTATTTCCCTCTTCAAGGCACTCTTGAAAAGCTTGAAATAAAAATTTGTAATCGTGATGTTGTCATCAAGATACATAACTGAAAAATAAATTACCTCAAGTGCCAGCACTTGACAATTGATTGCAATAGTTTGAATCACAACAGAACTATTCAACAGAACAAGTGAGAATTGTATTCCCATTTGTTTTGTGGACAGAACTATTCAGAAAAAAATCCTAGTAGTTCTGTCAATAGAACTACTCAACAGAACAGGTGAAAATTGTATTCCCATTTGTTTTGTGGACAAAACTAATGGTAAAAAAAGTCCCAGTAGTTCTGTCAACAGAACTACTCAACAGAACAGGTGGGAGTAAACGGAACAATCTTATCAAAACTGCAAGAATAATATTATTTAGGTGATTACAAAGTCTTTACGCCCACTATTAATCGAAAGGAACTTCGTTCCATCCGGGTGTCCCTTGACACCTCTCAAGTTTTATTTCAATTAATTTATTTATTTGCCTCATTGTTCGAATACTATATGATTTTCAATGTTTATTATACTTTAAGGATTTATTTTATAAAATGTTTTACAATTTAACTATAATAATTTTAATTTAGATTAGATATATGATGCTTTTTCATCTTATGTAACTAGTGTAATTGGTTTATGAAAATCGTGTTAGTTACTAAACAAATAAACAATAGACTAGCCTCTACATGGCTCGCCTCTAAGCCAATCTACGCCATAGACTGGTTTCTAAACCACTATGCCATAGACTGGCCTCTAAGCCACTACGTCACAGACTGGCCTTTAAGATACTACACCATACACTGGCCTCTAAACCACTACGCCATAGACTGGACTAAGCCACTATGCCATAGACTGGCCTCTAAGCCACTACGACATAGACTGGCCTGACACTACGCTATAGACTGGCCTCTAAACCACTCTACGCCATAGACTGGACTAAGCCACTATGCCATAGACTGGCCTGACACTACGCTATAGACTGGCCTCTAAACCACTCTACGCCATAGACTGGACTAAGCCACTATGCCATAGACTGGCCTCTAAGCCACTACGACATAGACTGGCCTGACACTACGCTATAGACTGGCCTCTAAACCACTCTACGCCATAGACTGGACTTAGCCACTATGCCATAGACTGGCCTCTAAGCCACTACGACATAGACTGGCCTGACACTACGCTATAGACTGGCCTCTAAACCACTCTACGCCATAGACTGGACTAAGCCACTATGCCATAGACTGGCCTCTAAGCCACTACGACATAGACTGGCCTGACACTACGCTATAGACTGGCCTCTAAACCACTCTACGCCATAGACTGGACTAAGCCACTATGCCATAGACTGGCCTGACACTACGCTATAGACTGGCCTCTAAACCACTCTACGCCATAGACTGGACTAAGCCACTATGCCATAGACTGGCCTCTAAGCAACTACGTCATAGACAGGCCTATAAGACACTACGGCATAGACTGGCCTCTGCCACTCTACGCCACAGGACTGGCATCTACGCCACAGGACTGGCCTCTACGCCATAGGACTGGCCTCTACGCCACAGGACTGGCCTCTACGCCACAGGACTGGCCTCTACGCCACAGGACTGGCCTCTACGCCACAGGACTGGCCTCTACGCCACAGGACTGGCCTCTACGCCACAGGACTGGCCTCTACGCCACAGGACTGGCCTCTACGCCACAGGACTGGCCTCTACGCCACAGGACTGGCCTCTACGCCATAGGACTGGCCTCTACGCCACAGGACTGGCCTCTACGCCATAGGACTGGCCTCTACGCCACAGGACTGGCCTCTACGCCACAGGACTGGCCTCTACGCCACAGGACTGGCCTCTACGCCACAGGACTGGCCTCTACGCCACAGGACTGGCCTCTACGCCACAGGACTGGCCTCTACGCCACAGGACTGGCCTCTACGCCACAGGACTGGCCTCTACGCCACAGGACTGGCCTCTACGCCATAGGACTGGCCTCTACGCCACAGGACTGGCCTCTACGCCACAGGACTGGCCTCTACGCCACAGGACTGGCCTCTACGCCACAGGACTGGCCTCTACGCCACAGGACTGGCCTCTACGCCACAGGACTGGCCTCTACGCCACAGGACTGGCCTCTACGCCACAGGACTGGCCTCTACGCCACAGGACTGGCCTCTACGCCACAGGACTGGCCTCTACGCCATAGGACTGGCCTCTACGCCACAGGACTGGCCTCTACGCCACAGGACTGGCCTCTACGCCACAGGACTGGCCTCTACGCCACAGGACTGGCCTCTACGCCACAGGACTGGCCTCGACGCCACAGGACTGGCCTCTACGCCACAGGACTGGCCTCTACGCCACAGGACTGGCCTCTACGCCACAGGACTGGCCTCTACGCCACAGGACTGGCCTCTACGCCACAGGACTGGCCTCTACGCCACAGGACTGGCCTCTACGCCACAGGACTGGCCTCTACGCCACAGGACTGGCCTCTACGCCACAGGACTGGCCTCTACGCCACAGGACTGGCCTCTACGCCACAGGACTGGCCTCTACGCCACAGGACTGGCCTCTACGCCACAGGACTGGCCTCTACGCCATAGGACTGGCCTCTACGCCACAGGACTGGCCTCTACGCCACAGGACTGGCCTCTACGCCACAGGACTGGCCTCTACGCCACAGGACTGGCCTCTACGCCACAGGACTGGCCTATACGCCACAGGACTGGCCTCTACGCCACTTCAAAAATAAAACCAGAAAATCATTTCGGACAACATTTATTTCTTAAATTACGTCACGGACATCCTTGTAAAAATGGAGGCGACCGTGCCACGTGCGTGTGAAAAGGTCACACACAGGGAACTTCCGGTGCCTAGATCCTAGTAAGAGCAGTTATAATTTCGACACGGCACAATGTCAGGGCACCTTGGCGGTGGCGCGCACGCGGGTATGCACGGCCCGCACGTCGGATCGTAGCACGAGCCGCACGACGCAGGCGGCAGCGGATCCGGACAGACTCCGAAGGAAGGCGGCACTGAGCAACAACCACGGCTGCAAGGCCCGCACGGGCACGGGCAGCAAGCTGGCAAGGGGCTGTAACACGGCCCATTGTTAGGGTAGCGAGGCCCACAGCAAGACATTATTAGATCCTGGAGAATTTATTAATAAAAGATAACTAGAAAATATTTTATTTGGTTTTCTATGTTTTCCAATTTATTTTTGTAATTTTATATAAATTTAGTGTGTCCTCTGTAAAAAAATGTCGGAAGTGTTTTGCTTTTGACATGTTTCAATAGTTTCTAAAGAAATACTTCGTCATTCAAAAGAAAACGTTCAAAAGAGTTTCAGTAAGTACCTAGTGACGTCCCGTCCCTTAATACAACTTGTCAGGCTGAGCCCGCACTGCGAAATCTTGCCGCGCGATTACCCCTGAATTCTGCGACGTATGGAAATTGTATGAAGCTGCACGCACTAGCGAAAAGAAAAGCAAAATTCAGTAGGTACGCGGATTATAAGCCACCAGAAAGAGTGGATTTTAAGCCGCGTAAGTTATGAGGATTATAATCCGCGAGAAAAACCGCGCGCCGAGGTTTTGCAATGCGGACGATTAGGCTTCCTTCGTCCGCATTGCAAAACCTCGGCTAGAAATAATAGGATACTTTTTACCTCTATGTTTCAGGCTATGATGGAGTTTTTCGTTCGTCCATGCCACGCCAACAAAAAATGTTGTTCATGCAGCCAACATAGAGGTAAAATCCGACAATGTCTCTACCAGAGAATACAATACCTACTACCGAAGAGTCTCTACGCCTTCGTATCTAGTTGTTGCCATTGGATCGTGACGACAATTTAAGGCTAGGCGCAAACGGACCACCGTCCACACCCAAGTAGCACAAAACTGCTGTTTATTGGATGATAAACAGATCTCGCTTACTCCCAAGCCCAACCCAAGTCAGAAGTAGAAGGATTTATGGTGGTTGTATTAGCGCTTTACATCTCTTGTAAATCATGCCTATTTTACATCTCTTGTAAATCATGCCTAGACGGGATTCACACGAAATTGGAAGACTTCACAATGAAAGATTATTGTATATTGCTACTTGGTGACGAAGATTTTATAGTAGAAAATACATCAAGAAACTTAGTAGAGTACATTAGAGAAACCTTACAAAAAATAACGCACACAAATGTCATCATATGCGCACCAAATTATCAGTATGGTTTTGACAAAGATAATATAAACCAGAAAGTTCACCACTTTAATAACCTTCTCTATAATGACGTAAAACTGAGAAAATATGCTTACTTAATCGACACGAACAGACATCTAACTTACAACTATACAATGTTCCATAAGCCGTCTGGAAAATTAAACAACAATGGACTTCGTACGGTCTTTCGTATTATAGCCACCGCCATCGAAACAATTGATAAAATGAAAACATATAGAAACTCAAATATTACAAATACACATGTAAATGATGATATTGAACTGAGGAACCAGTTTTTTCTTCAATAAAAAACTACTTGTATTCCATCAAAATATCGCAGGTTTACTGAACAAAAGTGACTTACTAACCGTATGCTTGGATGACTTGAAAGAACGAAAACAAGAAAAAAGAGTAGATGTCTTATGTATCACGGAGCATTTTATGATGGAAGGGCAGGAAGAATTTCTAGTTATACCTAACTATAGCCTGGCAGCGTGTTTCAGTCGCAGGGAGAGTAAGAGAGGAGGAGCCTGCATTTTAATTCACAATGAACATAATAAGTGGATAGAACTAAAAAAGATTTCGGACTTTTCAATTACGGGCTTATTTGAATGTTGCGCTGTGGAACTATCTGACTATAATACTGCAATTGTGTGTATGTATAGAGTACCAAAATCAAATAACGTTAGCATTTTTATGGATTGTGTACACAAAGTTTTACTTGAATTGACACAGAGACGATATGAAAATATATTAATAGCTGGAGATTTTAATATTGATATTATGAAAAGCAATAACATAACACTTGACTTTGAATGTTTACTCTTAAATTTTAATTTGAGATTAGCTCTGAAACAACCAACAAGGCTAGCAAATAAAACCTGTATAGACAACTTTGCTCATAATTTTAAGAAAGGGTGCTCTGCCGAAGTACTAGAACTAGCTTTATCGGACCATACTGCACAGCTCATCAAATGTCCGTTAAAAGATTTAGATCTCCTTAAGTATTGGCACATAAAAAGACGCGATTATTCAGCAGAAAATATTAGTAAGTTTATAAATTCAATTAAAAACATATCCTTTTCAGAAATATATAGCGCGGATGACCCTAATATTGCTTACAACCTTTTTATCGACACTTTTAAAATGTTTTATGATCTTTGTTTTCCCTATAGAATAATGACTAAAAAAACAACGAGAAATACTCCCCGGGTCTCTCGTGGTATAAAGTTATGTTGTAAAAATAAAAGAAAGCTTCTATGGCAATTTCGTAAAAAACCCTCTGATTGTAATAAAATTAAATATAAAAACTATTCTAGAACTCTTAAAACAATAATAAAACTAACACAAAAATCACAAAATAGCTATAAAATTAATACATCTAATAATAAGTCAAAAGCTACTTGGCAAATCATAAATAGTACTAAAAGGAATCTGCCTAGAAGTCAAATAATAAAACTTGACATAAATAATAAAACAATTACAAATCCTACTGACATAGCGAATGCTTTTAATGATTTTTTTATTGACAAAATTATACCTATTAAAAACTCAGGCATACATAGTACCTCACTTATTACTAGTCAGAGAAACTCTATGTCTTTTAGACCATGTATTCCAGATGATATTCTTAGGATCATAGCCTCTTTAAATAACACAAATAGTGTTGGCTATGATGAGATTTCCACAAAAATATTGAAAATGTCAGCTGGATACATATCTAAACCTATAAGTTACATTATGAACTTATGTATCAGTGCCGGTAAATTTCCTGATGCACTAAAGCTCTCCGTCATAAAGCCCCTCTATAAAAAACAAAATAAGGAGAGCATGGAAAACTATAGACCGATATCCCTTATACCTATTATGTCAAAAATACTTGAAAGATACATTTATATGGCAATTTATAGTTACTTTGAAGCAAACAACATTTTTTGTACAGAACAGAAGGGTTTTAGAAAGAACAAATCATTAAATATGGCCTTATATGATTTTCTAGATAGAGTTACTTGCAACGTTGATAAAAGGCAACCAATATGCTCTATATTTTGTGATATGACGCAAGCATTCGATTATGTGCGTCATGACATACTTTTAAATAAACTAGAGGCTTACGGAGTCAGAGGAAATGCATTGGAACTTGTCAAATCATATCTTGATAATAGGAAACAAGTGACTGAAATAAGTAGACTTAATTTCAAAACTAAACATGAAGAAGTCCACAGGTCAAAAGAACGTACTGTAATATATGGTGTACCACAAGGCAGTGTACTGGGACCTCTACTCTTCATTATATACATTAACGATCTGCCAAACTCAACAAACCAACCTATGTCGCTCTTTGCAGACGACAGTGCCGTAACTATTCAATGTATTAATAAAATGACATATGAAAATGATATCAATTCTGCCTTGACTTCAATTATTGCTTGGTTAAACAATAATAACTTAAAAATAAATCTATCTAAGACTAAAATGATAAACTTTAGACAACGCGATACAGCTGCTCTACATTCACTTGACATTAAATATGGTAATTGCATTATTAATGAAGTTGACATGACAAAATTTTTAGGACTTACTATTGACAAAAAACTTAGCTGGAAATCTCATTTGGAAAATTTGTGTAAAAAAATTAATAGCTTAGCTTATGTCCTATTTAAAATATCTAGAATTGTTAATGTAGATACCCTGTTAACAGCGTACCATGGATTAATTGCGTCTAACATTCGTTATGGTATACTTTTTTGGGGCAACTCTACTGATATTGAAAAAATCTTCAAATATCAAAAGCGATGCATAAGGGCCATGTTTAGCCTGAAAGTAACGGACTCGTGTAAACCATTTTTTTATCAGCATAATATTTTGACTATTCCTGCACTGTATATATTTGAAACGGTGATGTTTGTAAAAAATAACCCAGATTTGTTTCAACAGCTCTCTGATGCCGTGGTTCGCAATAGGCGAGACAAACATAGAGTTGTTACTCGCAACTCCAAAACGACCTTAATGCGTAAAAGCATATTCTGCTCAGCACCTTTAGCCTATAATAAACTGCCGGAGTCTATAAGAGAATTACCTTGTGCGTTGTTTCGGAGGAAGGTGAAAGAACTCTTGACAAAAAAATGCTATTACTCCTTTAATGAATTTATGACGGATAAATTGTAGGTATATAACGTTGACACTGTATTATTATTATTATTTCTTTATTTGTCTGTGAATTTTATGTATTATTTTCTTTAGAATTGTATTAGCATTTATTTTATATTTAAAATTTCAAGACATTGCACGCCCAATAGGGCAGAATACATTGTGACATGCCATGACATTATAATAACAACTTCTATAACATGTATTTCATGCAATAAATAAATTTGATTTGATTTGATTTGATTTGATTTGATTTGGGCCCCAAATTAAACAGCCTTTGGTTTTAGAACGCTTTTTTGAGTCTATTAAACAAAATCTAGTTTTAAAACTTATGTTTAGTGGCTGTAATCGGCTGTACTAGAGAAGTATAAACAGTTGATAAAGTCTGAGAATTTTATTAAGGCATAAAATAATTTTTTTAAACTTTTATTCCCAGCTGGTGGAAACCAGGTCGAATTACAATAGTAAACTAAAAGCCTTCATAAAAAAAATCCTAAACGAAATTATTAAGTATCTTCAGTCAGACATTTGTATTTGAGTGAATGCGGTCGGTAAAATTTTAATACAAAACGTGATATATGAATATTTTCGTCTAAGGAGTAATACATGTTCTTGAAAACGGCTAAAAGCTCTGATATAGGATTTTAAAATGATTTTTAAAATCAAACACCGTTATAAATTCGTTTATACGACTATAACTCGTGTAGAATGCTTAAAGCTGTATTTCATGCTGTTTAATTAAGGAAATAACAAAAGGTTGTGTTTGGTGTATTTATAGAACTTTTATTTTATGTTGTTTTTTTCTATATTAGGTACGATCTTCTTACACCTAAGCTTCTAAGTGTTTTAAGTTTATAAATATGTTTATAAGTGTTTGATATTCTTACATTCCTACACCAGCAGGTGCATTGGAGGCTGTAATGCACCATCTTATTTGTATTTTATTCTTGAAGTAGGTACCTTCTGACCTGCTTAATTTCTTGTATTTATTTAGGTAGTATTCTCTGTTTGTATTTATTAAGGTATTAGGTATATATTTAGGTATATATATATTTATATTTTTTTATAATGGATCTGCTAAATATTAATATGGACTATTTCTCTTGTTCCTCTGCTAGCTCTTCAGACGACGAGTACGATAGTGCGCTCAGTGATGTTGACTCATGCGCGGACTCTCTACATTTGCGAGATAAAATAGCTCAAAAATTTCTTGGGCTCCATAAAAATCTAAATATTATTCACATAAATGCTCAAAGCATCCCTGCCCATTTTTCAGATATGCTTTCCTCTTTTGATTTTAAAACAGTTGATGCCATTCTCATATCAGAATCTTTTTTAAAACCTCCTTTACCTTCCATCCAATATCCTCTTCCAGGTTTTATTCTTATTAGAAATGACCGCGTAGGCAAAGGCTGTGGTGGTGTTGCTATTTACCTCCGAGCGGACATCCCTTATAAAATTGTCGATCAATCTCCAGGCCAATATACTGGGTTTGCAGAACACCTCTTCATTGAAATCATTGTTAATCACACTTCTATTTTGCTTGGGGTGTATTATCCTCCTTCGCTACACGTCAATTACTTCTCCTCTTTTGAATTGAAGCTCGAAGCTCTTTCTCCTATCTTTGACCATACTATTATCCTCGGGGACTTCAACACTTGCCTGTTAAAGAAAGATTCTCGTGCTCATAAGCTAGAATCTCTCGTTTCCTCGGTCAACATGCACATCCTTCCCCTTTCTGCTACTCATCACGCTCCAAACTGTTTTCCTTCTCTTTTAGACCTTATCTTAGTTTCGGACATTGATCGTGTGGCCACACATGGTCAAATAACTGCTTCCTTTTCTTACCACGATCTGGTTTACCTTTCTTATAAAGTTCGCTCCCCAAAACGCAAGACCAAATTCCTTTTCCTTCGCAGCTACAAAAATATTGATCGCGAGCGCCTGAAATTGGATGCCTCAATTATCGACTGGTCTCCAGTGATTGAGGGAGTTTCAGCTGATGAGATGGTGGCGAGCTTTAACAAAATCGTCATTGATTTGTTCAATATCCACGCACCACTCAAACGCGTTAAAGTCAAGCATCTTCCAGCTCCTTGGCTAACAGAAAACATCAAAAAAGTGATGGCGAAACGCGACAGGGCGAAACGTATTTATAAAAAATATTCCACAGATTCAACCCTAGTTTCGTACAAAAGACTCCGCAATCGTTGCAGCAAGATGTGTAGAGACGCTAAAAGACTTCACATTCATAATTGTCTCAAAGATGCAAATCCTCTCCAGATGTGGAAATTCCTCAAATCGCTGGGGTTGGGTGGAAAACCCAGTACTCCGCTTGGTTCGCTTGACCTGAATGCTATAAATTGTCACTTTTCTAAATCTCCTTTGAATCTTGATAGTAATGTCAGGCAAGCGACTCTGAGTGAACTGGCTCGAAAACCTAAGCCTATGTGCGTTCCCTTTACTTTGACGGCAGTTGATGAGCAGGACATTAAGAAACTCCTATCCTCAATCACGACTAAAGCAGTAGGCACTGACGAAATAAATATTCAGATGCTACTTCTTCTTTCCGATGAACTCATACCCACTATCACTTTCATTATCAATCACTCTCTTAAAACCAGTTTCTTCCCTACTGCTTGGAAATCGGCCTACGTCATTCCCCTTCCTAAGACGTCTAATCCAACGTTAGTCTCTGAATTCCGGCCTATATCTATCTTACCTGTCCTTTCTAAAATATTAGAGAAAGTAGTCCAAAAACAGCTGTCTGATTACCTGTATAAGAATTGTCTTCTAAGCCCGCTCCAATCAGGTTTCCGTTCTGGCCACAGTACTGTGGGAGCGTTGACAAAGATCTCAGACGACATCCGCTGGGCCATGGATAATAGACTTTTTACATGTTTAATACTTTTAGACTTCAGCAGCGCCTTTAATTCAGTTGACCATGACATCCTTCTTTCCATCCTTTCCTCCCTTAATATCTCCTCCTCAGCAATCGAATGGTTCAAATCTTATTTGTCTGGACGCTTACAGTGTGTTCGCTTCGAAGAGCTGAGCTCGGATTGGTGCAACATCACTGCAGGCGTTCCACAAGGTGGTGTCCTGTCTCCCTTACTCTTCTCTGTTTTTATAGATGCCATTACCCATAACATCACGTCCCATTACCATCTTTATGCAGATGACCTGCAAATTTATACTCACTTTGGTTCAGGTGAGATCTCGGAAGGCATTAACCAAATCAATAGAGACCTCATAAAAATTAATGAATGGGCAAAGACTTTCGGACTCTTGGTTAATCCCTCCAAAACTCAAGCGATCGTTTTTGGTTCTCATCATATGCTCAACAATTTTCCCCTGACCTCCTTTCCCCCAGTGACGTTCGTCAATGAACCTATCCCGTACTCGGAAAAGGCCAAGAATCTGGGTGTTATCTTTGACAGCCGTTTGTCTTGGTCCTCACACATCAACGACGTCAGCAGGAAAATCACCTACTCCTTTCAGTCTCTTAAACGTCTTCAAACATTTCTACCTCTTGAGACCAAAATCACTCTTGCCCAATCTTTGCTTCTTCCCATCCTTGACTACGCTGATGTATCCTATTTAGACGCCTCGGAAAAGCTTTTGAATAAACTAGAGCGCCTTCAGAACTTGAGCATCCGGTTTATTTACGGACTGCGCAAGTTTGATCATGTGTCTCAGTTTCGATCCCAGCTTAAATGGCTTCCCATACGTCGTCGCCGGGATCTCCATATCTTATCTTTCCTTTATTCTATCCTCTTTAATCCTCTCTCTCCTTCTTATCTTCGTGATCGCTTCGAGTTTCTTGTCCCCCGTGGAAAGCCCTGTAGATCGATTATATCCCTTCGTCTGAGGACCCAAGAGCATAAAACCAGCCGCTACCATGATTCTTTTACTGTGATGGCACCCAGACTCTGGAATGCCCTTCCCTACTCAATACAAGCCAGTCCTTCACTTTGCGTATTTAAGTCTAAGGTAAAAGAGCATTATCTCTCTCTTCAGTCATAGCAGATATTTATATATATATAGTTGTATTTATACTATAATATATATATTATATATATTTAGTTTCGTTTTCGTATTGTATTTTAATTTAGTTTATGTTAGTTTTGTATGTAGGTTTTATAATATCATTATCTGTATAATGATTTTCTATCTTGTATGTACACATTATCTATCCACACTCGTTTCATAAATTCTCTTTATATCCATAGGTTTGCTGTAAGAAAACTCTTTTAGGGTTAAGCTCGCCTTTGTACATGTCCAGTATTTTTGTTAACTTTTATGTATGAAATATCTTGTGTGTGCAATAAAGAATTTAAGAATTTAAGAATTTAAGAAAATAAATTAAATCTTTGATAAAGCTCTTAGCTTACGCACACTAAAACAATGTGTAGGTAGGTACATGCATTCACTATGACATACAAAGCCCAACGGACTTTGTGAGATAGAACAATGTAGAAAGAATGAAAGAATCAGCTTCGCACCTGTCCTTTTCGCAGGCGTATACCTACAGCGCGCCACTCAGCGGCGATGCTGAGTAGTTTATGAATTATGAGTCAAGACAGTAACCGATATATTTGCACGTAGACTTACCTACTACTAAAAAATTTAAATCTTTGCCCTTCAAACACTTTCGACCATTCCTACATGTGTTTCGACCAAATTAAAGCAGATAAGTATTACAATTCGGACAACATTTATTTCTTATATAACATTCACGGAGACAACCACCTGGCTTTGCCAAGCCTGGAGGCCTACTCGGTGAAGAAAAATCCAAGTTTTATATTCATTTTCATGCTAAACCAACTCCTATGTCGTTTGCATAAGATTAGCGTTTGCACGAAAACAAATCGGAAACTTTGATTTAGCTGTAACGAGTACCTACGGGCCCGGTATGATTACATATCTCGGCACGGCCCGCACTGCGGGCCGCCCTGTGGGCACGCAGGGATGCAGGGCACGCACGGCGCGTTGTAGCATGCCCCGCCATACACAGGTGGGCAAGGAGGGGCGCAGCACAGTTGCGGCCCGCAGCACGATGCCGCTGGGCACGGCAGTCGCGGCCCGCAGCAAGACCCGCACAGCCCACAAGGAAAGCATGATCCACCATAGCAAGCCATTTCTAGAACGTAGTCTTTTTATTGTTAAAATTGTTAAGATTACTTGAAAATTTAGTTTAATTGGTTTGCCAAAATATTTTTTGTGTTTTCTGTGTAAATAAATTTTGACCACAGACGAGAAAATCAATTCAGACCCTGAGATTCAGACAAATAAGACAGATTTTGACGTTTTGAGTAGACCAGAAAAAATAAATAAAAAGGACGCAAATTTTGAGGTTTTATGCTCGAAATTTAAACCAACTTTCATCCGTCCACCGGGTGCATGCACCGCTATGCGCCCGCGCCACTGTAAGGTCTGTGTTCACCAATAGATAATCGGACAATTAGGCAGGTTCGTCGGTTAAATTGACTTTTAATGTATGAAAACTTGTGTCAAAAACGTCAAAACAACTGTTTTAAAATTTAACCAGCTGTTGGTGAACTCGGGTCTTAATCATTTAATAAATAAAAACCTACCTACCTAGGTGGGTATCTACCTTATAAGTACCTTCCTAATGCTGGACAATTCACACAGCATTATCTAGCACCAAGCAAAGCAGAGCTTGTATTATACCTAGGTAGGTAGGTACGGTACGGCTAGATAACTGATTTAAGTAGGTACCTACGGTACTTACTTAAGTAAGTAATAAATTGGTAAGTCTTCTTAATCGACAGTTTTGGAAGTGACAAACATCCATATATCCATCCATATATCCATCCATCCAAACTATCGCATTACAATATTAGTGTGATAAATGTGATAATGGCGCCCTTGTTGTTCACCTGCTACCAGATTAATATTCAGTAAATTTTATTGGCGGCACTTTCAGTATATTTTACATGGCATCAGTGGACTCGTATTCTATGAATCTTATTACAATTTCATAGAATTAGGCGTACCTATGATGTCGGTTTCGGGTCGGCTGTGAAAAACCGCCAATTTCCTTCCATGAAAACTGAAATTTACCAGCCTCTCCGTTCAGTACCTAGTCGACTGAATCGCACACAAAAGAAACAAATTCGTACAAACTTCAGCCTCTATAATCTTACCCACAAACTCTGCTTACTTATAAAAAGTAACCACCTAATCCATGTATTGTCCAGCATTAGGTATCTACGAGTATTTAGTAAGTGTAAAAACATCACACAACAGAAAATATGATTTCTTAAATTAGTACGTTCAAAAAGACACCACATTGCAGAACATCTTGCTCGCAGATCAGTCGATCCCCGGCCACGGCTCGCGGCGCGGTCCGAACTGCTTGCAGCCTCTCCCGCATTGAGGTATGCAGGGCCCGCAGGTCGGGTCGTAGCAAGAACCGCACCCCCCTGGCGGGAGAGGGTCTGGACAGTATCCGCTGCGGGTGGGAGGGGGACAAGGACCTCCGCACGACGGCGGAGATCTACACGGCGGCCACGGCTGCGCGGCCGGTGGACACGTAGCGCAGCACGAGCCGCAAGGGTTGCAGCACAGCGACGTCTGCGGGCAGCAAGGGCAGTTCGGGCAGAGCGGGCCGCGTGGGCACGCCGGGCAGCACGGCTGCGGCCCGAGGAACGGCCCGCGTGGACAACAGGGATAACACTGTCCACTTGGACAAGCCATTTTACTAGTTAGTTTGTGTTTATTAAGTTATTAATGTGATTTTAGAATATCAAGGCACTTGAAAATTTCGTTATTAGTTTTATTTTCGAAAATATTGTACTAAATTGAATATTTTTTAATTTTTGTCCTTTGTGTCAAGAAATCTAATGGCAGCATTACACACTCGTCGCGCAACCACGAGACAGGCCGAGCACGAGTGTGTAGTGTATTGTGCGCTCGTCTCGCCTCGGGGTCACGCGTAGGCTCTCGTTGATGTCTCGCTCGGTCACTCGTCGGCATTATGGTCCAAGTCAAATGCAGGTATAAATACTATATACACACTCGTTTCCATTTGTAAAAAGAAGACAGAGCTCTACAAAAGAACTAAATAACAATCGTGCCGTCGCAGTCGGCATCGGCAAATTAACAGACGACAACGACTGTGTAGATGGTGCCTCTTGTTGAGCAAACGCACGCCCGAGACGTCTCGACGAGTGTGGAATCCCGTCATAAAGAACCTACCTAATATTAAACGACTTATGACATTTCCGAAAGAAGTGGTAAATAAGAAAAAAGGAGTTGTTAAGTTCCTCTGGATCGGTATCGGACTTGTATCGGAGCGAACGGAGGGATTTGTTGTTTGTATTGATTTCTATGGCACAGCGTGCACTGGATCGGCTTATCTGCTGATACAGATGCCAGAGATAGGTATTTTTGGCGATGGCGTTAACACAACAATATGCGAGTCACTACGAGGATATTATTGCGGTTCGCTGATGCAAAGTCCGACAGCAGTAGACGCACTGTATCGGATTATTGTAAATTCCGACGATGCTGCCCACGCTCCGATTGGATCCAGTGGTCGCGTAAATTTATTCTGCAAGAAACGTCGTAGAGAAGGAACGTAAGCCACTAGAATCTTTGGTAGAGAATGGTAGCGTCATCGATAAAGGATAAAAAAAAAATTGCTGGCAGCCGGCCTGCAGTACACACTCCGAGACAGGCCGAGCACGAGTGTGTACTGGTGCGCTCGCCTCGAGGGGTCGCCCGCAGGCTCTCGTTCGGTCGACAATATGTCTCGGCGAGTGTGTACTGCAGTTATATCAGTAGCGCGAGCGGCGGCGTCTTGGTAGCGAAGTGACAGGCCTGGTTTTGGTCGACTTTTGCAGTCAAGTTGATTTTTTCCGCGACGTGGGTAGAGGAGGCAGGTCTATGGCAAGAGCTTTAGAATAGAATAATCTTTGGAATGTAGGCTGCTAAGATGCAGTTATCGTGGGGTTTACATTTTTCATTGCCTACGTCACAAAAGCCTGCCTCTACGTCACAAGCCTGGTTCCCTTCGTCCACATTTGTAGTTTGGTTCCCTTCGTCCACATTTGCGTCGCAATCCTGGCACTACGTCACAATACCGCATGTGCGTTACTTAACGGCTTGTAGGTACCTACGTAACAAGCCTGCCTCTCCGTCACAAGCCTGCCTACACGTCACAAGCCTGCCTCTACGCCACAAGCCTGCCTCTACGCCACAAGCCTGCCTCTACGTCACAAGCCTGCCTCGCCTCTACGTCACAAGCCTGCCTCTACGTCACAAGCCTGGTTCCCTTGGTCCACGTTGTGGTTTTGCGTCGTAATCCTGGCTCTACGTCACAATACCGCAAGTGCGTTACTTAACGGCTTGTAGGTACCTACGTAACAAGCCTGCCTCTCCGTCACAAGACTGCCTACACGTCACAAGCCTGCCCCTACGTCACAAGCCTGCCTCTACGTCACAAACCTGCCTCTACGTCACAAGCCTGCCTATACGCCACAAGCCTGGTTCCCTTCGTCCACGTTATGGTTTTGCGTCGCAATCCTGGCTCTATGTCACAATACCGCATGTGTGTTACTTAACGGCTTGTAGGTACCTACGTAACAAGCCTGCCTTTACGCCACAAGCCTGCCTCTACGCCACAAGCCTGCCTCTACGCCACAAGCCTGCCTCTACGCCACAAGCCTGCCTCTACGCCACAAGTCTGCCTCTACGCCACAAGCCTGCCTCTACGTCACAAGCCTGGTTCCCTTCGTCCACGTTGTGGTTTTGCGTCGCAATCCTGGCTCGACGTCACAATACAGCATGTGCGTTACTTAACGGCTTGTAGGTACCTACGTAACAAGCCTGCCTCTCCGTCACAAGACTGCCTACACGTCACAAGCCTGCCTCTACGTCACAAGCCTGCCTCTACGTCACAAACCTGCCTCTACGTCACAAGCCTGCCTATACGCCACAAGCCTGGTTCCCTTCGTCCACGTTATGGTTTTGCGTCGCAAGCCTGCCTCTACGCCACAAGTCTGCCTCTACGCCACAAGCCTGCCTCTACGTCACAAGTCTGCCTCTACGTCACAAGCCTGCCTATACGCCACAAGCCTGCCTCTACGCCATAAGCCTGCCTTTACGCCACAAGCCTGCCTTTACGCCACAAGCCTGCCTCTACGCCACAAGCCTGCCTCTACGCCACAAGCATGCCTCTACGCCACAAGCCTGCCTCTACGTCACAAGCATGCCTCTACGCCACAAGCCTGCCTCTACGCCACAAGCCTGCCTCTATGCCACAAGCCTGCCTCTACGCCACAAGCCTGCCTATACGCCACAAGCCTGCCTCTACGTCACAAGCCTGCCTCTACGCCACAAGCCTGCCTATACGCCACAAGCCTGCCTCTACGTCACAAGCCTGGTTCCCTTCGTCCACGTTGTGGTTTTGCGTCGCAATCCTGGCTCTACGTCACAATACAGCATGTGCGTTACTTAACGGCTTGTAGGTACCTACGTAACAAGCCTGCCTCTCCGTCACAAGACTGCCTACACGTCACAAGCCTGCCTCTACGTCACAAGCCTGCCTCTACGTCACAAACCTGCCTCTACGTCACAAGCCTGCCTATACGCCACAAGCCTGGTTCCCTTCGTCCACGTTATGGTTTTGCGTCGCAAGCCTGCCTCTACGCCACAAGTCTGCCTCTACGCCACAAGCCTGCCTCTACGTCACAAGTCTGCCTCTACGTCACAAGCCTGCCTATACGCCACAAGCCTGCCTCTACGCCATAAGCCTGCCTTTACGCCACAAGCCTGCCTTTACGCCACAAGCCTGCCTCTACGCCACAAGCCTGCCTCTACGCCACAAGCATGCCTCTACGCCACAAGCCTGCCTCTACGCCACAAGCATGCCTCTACGCCACAAGCCTGCCTCTACGCCACAAGCCTGCCTCTATGCCACAAGCCTGCCTCTACGCCACAAGTCTGCCTCTACGCCACAAGCCTGCCTCTACGCCACAAGCCTGCCTCTATGCCACAAGCCTGCCTCTACGCCACAAGTCTGCCTCTACGCCACAAGCCTGCCTCTACGCCACAAGCCTGCCTCTACGCCACAAGCCTGCCTCTACGCCACAACAACTCTTCTACGAAAAACTTGAATCAAAAACAGAAAATAAATTACGGACCACATTTATTTCTTAATTAACGTTCACGGAGACAACCACTTTGTCATAGAAAACAAGCTCGCAGAGACCAAAGCGCCTCCCTAGCAGGTATGAATGACCACCACAATGCTCCAGGGCCAGGTTCACGATAAGGATGGTTCAGCTCAGCAGCTTTGCCCACACGGTGCCGGCGCTGGGCATAGCCCAGAACGAGACGGAAGGCATTGCCCACAACGCGGTTGAGGGCATTGTCCATAGCAAGGTGTCGGCGGAGGCCCACCGCACGCCGACGGTGGTGGTGGGCACTGCCCACAACGCGGTTGAGGGCATTGCCCATAGCAAGGTGTTGGCGGAGGCCCGCCGCACGCCGACGACGGTGGGCACTGCCCACAGCAAGGCGACGGCGGCGGACATGACCCATAACAAGGAGACTGCGGAGGACATTGCCCACAGCAAGAAGGCTTCGGGCATGATTGAGGCGTGCAGGATCCTCCACAGCAGTACGGCTGACAAGGGCTAGGCCCGCTGCCACAGAAAGGGCTCCGGCAGGACGCCGGTGGGCAGCACGACCCGCACGGCATGCACGGCCGGCAAGACCCGCAGGGCCCGCAGCACGGGAAGCACGACCCGCAGGACCCGCAGGACCCGCAGCAAGGGAAGCATGGTCCACCACAACAAGCCATTTTCTACGTGGGGTCTTTAGTTATTCGATGAGATTACTTGAAAATTTAATTTTTTATTATCGAAAAAAATTTGTTTTTATGTTTTTATTTTGTTTTTTTTTTATGTGTCCTAGGTTAAAAAAAATGTGAAATGAGCTTTGACATTCATGGTGCAGAAGGTAAACTTCTATTTTAAAAATTGGATTTTCTTCTTATTAATTTGAGTTTGACTAGGGTTTTCACAACAGAAAAGAGGTTGACAAATAACACCGTTTCTTGTAGGCCTTTCCAGATCTACACGAGGTATTTTCGATCGGATCGTTCTGGCAACTCTGTCAAAGTAAACACTGCTTTGGACCACCCATACAGATTTATACTGTTGTAAATTAGAAACCCAGCCTTTGTGCAACTTACTGCGAAGAATTTCAAGCACCAGAACAGACTTTAACACCCTGGGTGGCTTTGCGGAAAATTCTACTGAAACATTTCTACTAAAACAATTCGACTACAGCAATAAACGCCTACAGGTTGGGTTGACTCAAGGTCGAATTGCTTTAGTCGAATTGTTACTAATCGAATTGTTTTTTAGTCGAATTATTTTAGTCGAATTATTTTAGTCGAATTTTCCGTAGACGCCCTGGGTGTGTTCACTCAACAAACTATTGACAGCCATCTAAGGCTCATCTACTCCGCACAGCGGAATCTCACCGCGCGAGTTTTTTTTCTCGCGGATTATAATCCGCGTACCTACTGAATCTTTATTTACGCACGGCGAATTAAATATGTTTAGTATTTCTCGTCTTTTTTTATGTTTAGTATTTCTAGTTCGGGGAGAAGGAGGCAGCTTAGGACAAAGGCATTGGAGATTAGATTAGTTAGACCTTAGGACATAAGAGATTTTTTCAAAACGGAAATTGAACTGTGGAATTGCACTGTGCACAAAAAATTGACGCGAATTAAATCCCACCTCGGCGCGGTGGAATATGCGGCAAAACACAGATTTGGTTGAGGAATTTTTACCGCGCAGATTTTTTTCCGCAAGTGCGGGCAGCTTTATTTAATTAACTCATAGTCCCTTCGATTGGTGAGTAGGGTTGTTATGTCAACTGTCGGACAAATTTAATAAAATTTAAATTTAAAAGTATTTTGATGCTAGCGATAAAATTCAAATACCCACAATGACTGCATCACTAGCAAATTTACGAACGACGGTTACATCTGTCAGCTGACAACCTCGGAAGACGTTCGACGTAATCGTTCAGTGGCTTGGCTTCGAGCAGGAACGACATTCTACCCAGTACCCACTTGTTCCCGTCACCCATAAACGCCTAAATTTTTCAAATAGCAGATACGCATTGCAAATTTCTCTACTCGAAACCAACGGTATTGAAAACTGAACAATAAATCTACTGTCACCATAAAATACACGGGGTGCACGAGTACCACAAAAGAGGCAAATAAAATTAAGAGGAGACAATGCGCGCCATTTTGTGAAAAGGATAGGTAAAGGCTTTCGCATAGAAGCGGGACAGAGCATACGTCTTTGTTTTTGCTTATATTACAAGAAAACTACACAACTTATGACGAAACTGGTTCAACCAAATAATTAGTAGACCTAAAAATCAAAACATAAGTCAAGGCTGGAGGAAGTCACTTCGTCGCTCTCATTCGCACATGACCAGATGAACGAAGTCATGCAGAAGGTGAGCGCTGCCGATGCGAGACTGCATGAGGTAGATACTTGGGATGGAAAGAAGAGAGACGGAAGTCGAATCTTTACGGGCTACCGTGCTTCAACTCCAAAGGGAACTAAAAGGGCAAGCACAGGCCCAACTTCAAAACGAAATTGAAATAGCCTAGAAGAGCCTAAAATGGGAAATCGTTTATACCCCGTACCGTCGCATCGAACTGGATCGGATGCTGCACCCACTTTCTTAAAATAGCTACCTATTTAGGACGATCGTCAGCGTCATATTGAATAGCTCTAGGATAAAACTAACCCTATTAATCAAGATTCAAGTATTTTTAAGAATTAGAATGATAGCCGTGAAACACTAGGTAGGTACTACCGATTTCGTCCACTCCTCCTCAACAGACTGTATTGGTCCACTACTGGACGCAGGCCTCCCCCTGATAAGCGCCTTATTGGCTTTTATCTCATGGGGGTAATGGTCGTCCACTACTAGCCCTCAAGAGTAAAACTACAAACTCGAATATGGAAGTTTTAAATGCTTCTGTTTACTTCAATATAATTAAACATATCCTAATAACCATGAAAGTTAAGCCACAACGTCAAAATTGAAACTTTTCATAATTAATCAAATAACGTATACCTATAATACCTATAATACCTTCACGAAACGTGCTCCCTGAATATATAACAGTGTAGGTATATACGGATGTAAGCGGGTTAACAACGAACCTTATTTTGTTGGAAGAACACCAACGTTTCACTTATTTTATTTATTTATTACTAGTGAAACGTTGGTGTTCTTCCAACATAAATAAGGTTCGTAGCTAACCCGCTTAAATCCGTAATGAATTCGTCAAACTACGATAGTGTTTTTAATTATTACTTACCACCTTCAATATTAACTTTATATGTTGTTAGATATTTTTAAAAATTTACATATAGTACAGTGGCATAACCTCGCTCACATAGAGAAAATAGTCGCATCTTGCTCGTTTGCAACACACAACACAGTACTAGTTGCAGTAGCAAGTGGTAGCAGTCTACCACTAGCTTTGAGTAAGGTATAGATACTTAAAGCTAGTGGCAGACTGCTTTAAGGTATGTAATTTCCTATATATATAAATGAATTTTATAAATGAACCTTGGTAATCGCGACATTTTATGTAAATTAACAGTGCTAAATTAATTCTAGAGTTTGTTTGCTACCCCAGACTTCGGCTTAGCAAAGCTTTTTTGGCGAAGATTTGTGTACTTTAACGTAGTCCTTATAAAAAATTGTAACAGTAGGCAACCACAGAAACAGTCAGTGAATAGATTAAAATTCGGATAGAACAAACTTACAAAAAATCACAAATAGTCGCATCTTGCTCGTTTGCAACACACAACACAGTACTAGTTGCAGTAGCAAGTGGTAGCAGTCTACCACTAGCTTTGAGTAAGGTATATAGATACTTAAAGCTAGTAGCAGACTGCAGCAGTTGCTATAAGGTATGTAATTTCCTATAATCGCGACATTTCGGCGCCAGCGATGAAAATAAACCAGAAATGAATTTCCGAGAAGCTTCAAGTACTTGCATGTTTACAGCGGGTTTTATTTTAGTTTCAGGCGCCCTTGAAATACCTGAAGTGTGTCTGGAATATCTTGATTTATTTATTACGTTTGCGTTTGATAAACAGATTAGGTAGTTCTTATTTGTAGTAAACAATTACTATGGTATAGAACTACATTTAGAGTACCTACCTATTGATCATCTATTGATACAATAAAATGCAATACAAATTACCTACTCTTTATTGGACATAAAATAAAACAGAAACACAGGACAGTAAAAGACAATAAGAGTTCCTTTTTTTCTTTTTGAGATACGGAGCCCTAAAAAGACTTCTCTTTTCTTTCCACCATGCTTAGTAAGTAGGTGAAATTCGTTCTGGCCAATTTCATTGAGATTCGTTTCGCCGTTTAGGCGTGGGTAACAAATAGACAGACAGACAGAATAGACAGACTGATAGAGTTACTTTCGAATTTATCATTTTTTATGGTAGGTATATAAAGTATGGATATCTGCCTACCCATAACACGAGCTCTGCTTAGATTGGGGCTAGATGATGCTGTGTGGATTGTCCAACATTATTTTTTAATGAGTTCCGAAAAGTATAAAAATATCTGCTTAAGTCTTTTATTGTAATCAAATGAGATTAATTCAAAGTAAAGTGCGTTAAAAACCGGCTCGCCGCGCCGCCGGTACCAGGAAAGCATAGCTGCAGCGGCATTGTGCGCGCCTTCTGCGAACACTCCGGCGCAGCTTTCTACAGCGCGGTCGCAACGCAACACGATTTCAGAGGACACTTCATCGACGACATAACGAATAAATCTTTGATTTCTTTTCAAGGGCGCATTGTGCACCATTTTGTGAAAAGGATAGGCATAGGATTTCGCGTTCATAGGAGCGGGACAGAGTATACGTTTTTGGAACGGCATGAGAGAAAAAATGATGTTTTTGCTTTTACAAGAAAACTACAACTGTATTAAGGTAAAATTAGGTGCAGAACAGTGCATTTTCATGATTTTTGACGTGACAACGTCTTATAATTCGATAGAGCCGGCTGCACGCACGAAAAAACATGACGTCATGCGGCGTTACCTCGTCATGCGGCGTTACCTCATGCGGCGTTACCTCATGCGGCGTTACCTCATGCGGCGTTACCTCATGCGGCGTTACCTCGCTCTTTTCTTAAGACGTTGTCACGTTCAACTACCGACTTTACAGACAACCAATTTTTTAATGATTATTTTTTCGCTATCGTGTTTTCACATTTAAAGAACCGAAGAAAAAATGTTGAATTTTATGCAATTCTACGACGACCAGTCTGAAAGGTGCACAGCTAATAACTCGATAACATAATCGATGGAATAACGATTGTAAATTAAAAGTGCTAAATTAACTCTAGAGTTTGTTTGCTACCGTAGACTTCGGCTTAGCAAATCTTTTTTGGCGAAGGTTGGTTTACTTTGACGTAGTACTTATAAAAAATTGTAACAGTAGGTAAAATTTGGATACAACAAACTTACAAAAAATCACAATAAATCCTATACTTACTACTTCCTACTAATAAGTAACGTTATCTAATATGTGCCTTCCTATTAGGTACCTACTAGGTACTAATATTGTAAAGCCGAAAGTTTGTGAGATCCAAATTTTCGTTAGCTAAGGATCTCCAAAACTACTGAACAGATCAAGATGAAATTTGGCGTACGTTTAGAGCAAAGCCTAACTTAGATAATACGCTACTTATTATACCAATAACACGCGAGCAAAGCCGCGGGCAGAAGCTATTATCTCATAAACTATTAAAAATAATATTTCCTTCGCGCTTCGTGCCAAAATTCCTGATAAAATTTTTATTGTAGTAAAACTTATTAATATGGTCGCCCTACATATTATAGCCGGAGTATCGTGAAACGGCGCACTCGGGCATATTTGTATGGATTTCCATTCGTTTCTCGGTAAATGAGAGTCCGTTTTGAAGTTTTAGGAAATGACTGTCCATTTGTGCCAATCCGTCTGTAAATAGGTGGGCCGGTGGGCCAAATGCAGAGCTCTGTGTTCAGTTTGCCGGTTGTAAGCAATATTTTATAAAAACGTAGGTACATAAATAGGTATAGGTACATAAATAGGATAGGTACTAAAAACATAAGTTATTGAATTATATTTTCCTGCTAAAACCTAACTAGAGATTCTTATAGAAACCCAGTCCACCTCCACTCTCAGTACCTATTGCCACGCCCTGATAGGGTACCATTGCGTCTCTTAAACATTACTTAGATACTAAGACCTAAAAATGTACACAGTGATTGCAATATTATGAACATGAATAAGTATCGAGATGAATCATTTTTCTATGGGATTTGGTGCAACGCCTCTATCGTGCGGCGCAACGCCAATCCCACACAATCACACTATCATCCATCACACTAATATTATAAATGCGTAAGTTTGGATGGAAAGATGGATGGATAGATGGATGGATAGATGGATGGATAGATGGATGGATAGATGGATGGATAGATGGATGGATAGATGGATGGATAGATGGATGGATAGATGGATGGATATATGGATGGATAGATGGATGGATAGATGGATGGATAGATGGATGGATAGATGGATGGATGTTTGTTATGTCTTCACACCAAAACTACTGAACAGATTGAGCTAAAATTTTGCATAGGTGTAGCTCTAAGCCTGGAATCAAACATAGGCTACTTTTTATCCCATAAATCAGTTCCCAAGGGATAGAAATTACCTATGAACGTTTCCATAGAAAGAACGCGTGCGAATCCGCGGGCAGAAGCTAGTAGTGTGATAGTTTTGAAAAAAACTAAAAACTGACATCGAATTCCTTAATTTTACAGTTTTTATGTTTAGCGGCATAAAAACTAATCTCTCGGGAATAAACTGGAATAAATACGACTACCAATAGCGAAAGAATTTGCAAAATCGGTCCATTATTGACGGAGAAATCGACGAGCATACAAAAAAAACATACAAACAGCCGAAGATAGAACGTCCTCCTTTTTTCGAAGTCGATTAAAAAACAAACATCTTGATACTATCGCAAATCTGAATACTCGGGTTCATTTTTGTGATTTTTTTGCAACTTATGTTATACATTATGTCCTTCTAGCCGAATTTCGACCACGACGGCCAGTCCCATCGGAGACTAGCCAGATGCGCAGGACATATTATAGTACAAGTGTGTGCGCAAACACAGGTGCACTCTCTATTCCCTCACTCCCATAATCCGATGGGACAGCAGACCGACACGACCGGGGAGAGGTCAAGCGCAGGACCAACGGCTTAGACGTGCTTTCCGAAGCCCGGGGGTGTAGTAACACCGCCAACTTCCTGACTCCGGGCTGCGGCTGTGAATTTTCCTTACTAGAAAAACCCCAATAATAAATAAATAAATAATGCTGGACAATCCACACAGCATCATCTAGCCCCAAGCTAATCAGAGCTTGTGTTATGGGTACTAGATGACTGATATACATACTTAATATTATACATTACATAGATAGATATTTTTTAAACAACTAATTGACTAGTTTTTAGTTGTTTATTTAATTTATTACATAATGTAGACCTTTATGACAATGAATAAATGATTCTGTAACAACTAATTTTTTGAACAAATATTTGTAGATCGTACAAACATTTGTCCCAAGGCGGGAATCGAACCCGCAACCTCCTGCTTATTTATCCTGCTGTTACATGCAGGTACCTAATAGGTAGGTAGTTTATAGTCTACATATAGTGCCACGAGTGGACGTCGACCGATACTTATGTTGCCATCCGTCCGTATGAAAATGAACTTAAACTGATATTATTTTCCTGGTGCAGTTATGCAATTATTTCTAGTATTGCCTAGGTCATGTTGTTATTTCGCAATAAAATTCCTAAGTAATCAAATCATCATGATTATAAGTGGCTCAGCGAGCTATGGAAACAGCTATGCTCGGAGTCTTTCTAGAATTCGTAACGAATACATCCGACAGAGAACCAAAGTTATCGACATAGCTCAAAGAATTAGCAAGCTGAAGTGGCAGTGGGCCGGCCATATTTCGCGAAGAACCGACAACCGCTGGGGTAAACGTGTTCTTGAGTGGAGACCACGAGTCGGCAAACGTAGAGTAGGACGCCCTCCGGCCAGGTGGGATGACAATCTGCGAAAGACTGCAGGCAGGTGCTGGATGCGGTAAGCTGAAGACAGGGCGCTATAGCGCTCATTAGGGGAGGCCTATGTCCAGCAGTGGACTAATATAGGCTGATGATGATGATATAAGTGGCTGCAAAGACATTTTTACATCTAGGTAACTTCTTACTCACCTATTCTGATAAGTAATAATAATAATCAGCACAACTTAACATCATCAGCTCGTAAACGTACGTCCACGGCTGAACATAGGCCTCCCCAAACGACGCCACAAATATCGGTTCCGAGCCGCCTCCATCCACCGCCTCCCCGCGACCGCTACCATGTCGTCGGTCCATCGAGTGGGAGGTCTTCCCACACTCCGTGCCGCATTGCATCGCGGTCGCCACTCGAGAACCTTTACTCCCCAACGGTTATCGGTTCTGCGAGCTATATGGCCTGCCTATCGCCACTTCAGCCTGCTAATTCTGAGAGCTGTCGGTTACTTTGGTTCTTCTAAGGGTTTCCGTATACCGGATAGAGAAACGAGCATATCTTGCTCTCTCCCAGCAATATTTTATTCCCAGTCTAAGTATTTGGTGGATGTTGATTGCTGAGAGCGTAGATAAGACTTTTTTAAATTTTCTTAGAGTGGATCATAATAGATTGGGGCGACAATGCCCATCTGGGCACAGAGGTGAACATTCGCGGTTCCCTCGGTTTTCGCGGTTCCCGGTGTCTGTCCTATCTGTGTCCTAATCGGGGGGAGGAAAGGTGACGGAAGAATGGTGTCGGCGAGTGTGTGGATCGGTGGGCTCGCCGGCCATGTATAGGAGGAAGAGGGGACGCCAGTCGGGCCGCGGATGTTTTAAATTTCCCCGCGGTTCGGCAAAAATGGCGAGAGAGGGACACCGGAGAGGTTTTAGTGGGTATTACGTCCTGCTCAGGGCGTCGAGTCTCACATAATTCTGGTCTCCCTAGACCAGTTTATTCGTTAATGAATTTCCTCGCCGAATAAAAAAAAGGTGTAGTCTCAGTAGTCCGGTTACGTTAAAGTCAACCGGACTACTGAGACTTTTTTGCAACTGTTATTTCGGTGTTGATAATACATTGCTGGCTTATTGTACTTATCTAAATATTTGCTTTTGATCAAGTGACAGCAGATGCGCAGGTTCGACTATGTGATATGGGTGGACCTTATTCCAGTTCCGAAAAAAGCTAGTGCCCATCTCCGGAATGTTACTTAGATCGATGAGGCATAAACCCAGCGAGAAAAATTCGGATGATGATGATGATGAAGTATAAATACTTCACTTCATCATCATACGAATTTTTCTCGCTGGGTTTAAGCCTCCCAAACCTCCCATCAGCAGTCTAGTTTTGTACTTCCGCGTATACTTACTTAAGTACTTAAAAGTGCATCAAAGTTTTCGATACCCATTATCCTTAATCGTTTATGGGCTCCGAGAATCGGCTCCCGCCCCGGCTCCACATTAAAAGTAAAACTGATTTATTTGCGAATCCGTGCTGGAGGGTATACAGCTTTCTTGGTATTATGTATGACTCTGAATTAACGGACTTTCCAATCTAGTCACAGTCACTGGTTTTTTTCTTATTTCGGTAATTCCATGACCATCAATCTTCACAGTTCTGTTGATAAAAACAAGTGAGAAAAAGTTTGAGGAAAAAGTGAACTAAATTTGTTTTTTGTTTTTATTTTGTTAGTTACTTTTTTACGTTATTCCGTTTCTCACATTCCTTGTCTTTACCTACACATAGTTGTTTTCCTTGTAGGTTTCCGTTCAACACGGATTTGAGGATAAATGATGGTTGTCATGGGGATGTAAAATTTACGAAATAATCGGTATTTTCAACCAATCGGTAGTGTATAAGTGGTGTATAATTAAAGAAAATTATACAATCAAATATTGAAACAAATTAGAATTAGTATTTACAATTGAAACTATTGAGCTAACTGCGGGCTGTTGCAAATAATCTACAGGTACCTAGCTCAACTGATACAATATACCAGTCGAAAGCGTCTCCCCAAGGCGCTGGCTTATGTCTCAAATTATTTTATTCGGCTTTACACATTTTTCCTTCTAATATTACAAAGGCAAAATTGTATGGATAAAGCTGTGAACATTTTTGTGTCATAGAGTCTACTGAATAGATCATGATGTTTGATTTTAATTCATGAAGGTACCTACCTACTTTATTTACTTATTTATGTAGGTGTTTATTATTAGAACATAATTCGACTTACATCATTACTTTCACGAACTATTATAACGGAAATAGCGCATGTGAATATGAAGCCTTTGACAAAACCTAGAAGCTATAAAAAAGTCTTTATTCACAAAGAAAATTATGCTAGTATTTACAATTGAAACAATTGAGCTCACTGCTGACTGTTGCGAACAGTCTACAGGTAGCTCAACTGATCCATATCAATACCAGTCGGAAGCGTCCCCAAGACGCTATCAGCATTTATGCAAGTAATAGGTACACTATGGTAGGAACCCAATAAACACACATTTAATGAAACAAGATCCGTCAAGTGCGAGTGTAACTCGCGCGCCGAGGGTTTCGAACGTGTGTCAATTATTAATTTATTATACAAATACAGTTCTAAGAAATCAAATAATATCGCAAAAATTTAACGGCGCTAGAGACCGTAGGAAGTCGCAGAGATTTTCGACTCCCACGTCACTTGACCTCGTGGTGTAGTTGGTTATCACATTCCTGTACTGAAGGAAGGATGCGGGTTCAAGTCCCGTCGAAGTCGAAAAATTTTGCGATATTATTTGATTTCTTAGAAATTACCCTTAGTGTGGGGTTACGCACTATAATAACAAAAAACCTTAAAATACAGTTCTACTCGTACCAGTTTGAGAATTCGCTACGACCTAAAAACAGTTAAGAACATGTTCTTATCTGATTATGTATGCAAAATTTCATTGAATTCATTGAATTCGGGGATGGAGTTTCCAAATGAATCGGAAAGTACCTACGTTTGTATGGTTTATGTGTTTTCAGCTTTCCTACGGAAATCAAGAGGTTTTGATTTGATTTTAATTTAACTTAATCTGAACACAAGAATAAAATAAATAATAATAAATAAATAATGCTGGACAATTCACACGGCATTATCTAGCCCCAAGGTAAGCAAAGCTTGTGTTATGGGTACTAGATAACTGATATACATAATAATACGAGTACATAGATAGATATTTTTTATTATACATAGAAAACGACCAGAACACCCTGAACAAATATCTGCAGATCGTACAAATATTTGTCCCGAGGCGGGAATCGAACCCGCAACCTCCTGCGTCGCAGGCGGACCAATAAAATCTGGTTTCCTGAAATATAATTACTAAAACAAAGCAACTAAAACGGTTTCCCACGTCAATTACGACTCAAATAAACCCGTGTGCGCCTACGCAGCAGGAAACTTCTCAATGGAATCCCGTCACGTGGTAATCCCATTCAAGAAGCGAATGATAAAATCTTTATGGGGCTAGTTTTATTGAGACGTTTTATGCTTTTTACGAAACTGTACGTACTTGAAGCATAATTATCTGCCGAGAATTAATGCTAATTCTCTTTATCTACTCAGAATTAAAAAATTAAATTAAAGTATTAAAATTCAAAATTAACGACCACACCACTATTGCGTGAACTCGAGAGCGCTCTCATTCGCGGTCCCAGGGGGGGGGGGGGTCACGGGGGTCATGACCCCCCCCAAAATCCATGGGATAGAAATCACCTTTGAACGTTTCCATAGAAAGAACGCGTGCGAAGCCGCGTTTTTGACCACCCGAAAAAGTAACTAAAATTTCGGCGGCTCGCTCCGCTCGCCGCTACATATTTTTAGGTTGCTAATTATTTGAGGGACCTCGAAACTTTTTTGAGATCAGTCATGATGTTTGGGGATAAGAAAGCAAGAAAGAACCTACTTATATCTAAAATATATAGCTAGTCAAAAGACCCCCGAAAACTTTATTGACTTTGCGTTGGTAGATACGAGCGATCGTCGCTCGTCCTAATCTCGTCCAGATCTCAAAAATGTTTCGAGGCTCGTTCTTGTTAGGAGTTAAGGGTCAGGATGTCGTGTTTGCGGTCAATATGTAAAACACTGCAAAAGATGTAACGGAACCACAAAATTTCGCGGCTCGCTCCACTCGCCGATAGTGTTTTACCTATCACTTAGCTTATTACCACGACGCGCAGCGCCTCTCCATCTCGCGCGCCGCCGCCGCCGCCTCGCCACCGAAGTTCAAAGAAAGACGCTCACTATCCGCGGCCAATAAATTAAATTTCGGAAATGCCCTTGCATCAGTCGATTGGACTCTGATGGTGGATAAGTCGAAAGGCGATTGTTCCGCGTTCGCTGAAATCATCTTAGGTGTAATAGTTAATAAATTTAACATATGCTTTCCCATCAAAAAACAGCTTTGCACCTCGAAACAAAACAGCTGGGTCGATAGTGAAGTAGACAACATAAAAAACTTATTGTTTAACACACTTAACCTAAAAAAAATATTCCCAGGTAATGTTCAATTAATAAATATTGCCGAAAATTATCTTATTAAATATAATACTCTAATTAAAGCAAAACGTACTAATTACTACAGTAAAATGATCAACAATCATCCAAACAAATCCAAATGCATGTGGAATGTGATTAGTACTGAACTTGGGCGGAAGAGCAGCGAAAGGGTAGATTATACCGACCTCGTGCGAAACACTGATGGCGTCCCTTTTCGCTCCAAAACAGAGCTAGTAGACGCGCTGAACCTCGAGTTCACAACCGCGGCCAGCAAGTGCGGAGCTCCGACAGCTAACATCGCCTGCGCACACGCCTCCCTCAGTACCGATTCATCTGCATGCGATGCATCGCTACGGTTTGAGCTGTTTTCGGCGGATGAAATAGTTTTAATAGTGAATAAATACATAGCATCAAAAAACAGTACTGACTTGTACGGTATATCATCAAACCTGCTCAAGACTATCGCTAGATCGATCGCCATAGTTATCGCTCACCTGTTTAACGTCTGCATTCGTGCTGGAATATACCCCGAGCCCCTTAAAAGAGTTAAAATATCCCCTCTTTACAAAGGAAAAGGGAAAAAATCGGAAATAAAATCTTACCGGCCGATTTCTCTTGTTCCCGCCATCAGCAAAATCTTCGAGGTCGGACTTAATAAAAGATTGCTATCTTTTATCTATGAGCGAGACATTATGTCGGACAGACAGTATGCGTATAGAGCCGGGCGTGGCACCACCGACCTGGTGAGGGAGGTGGTATGGCGCGTGCTGTGCGCGCGTGAAGACGGTCAATGCGTGGCGCTGCTGTGCTGTGACCTGTCGCGCGCATTCGATACCGCCGACCACCACCTCATCTCCGACAAACTCAATTTCTACGGAATAAGGGGCCCGACTCTATCCGTGCTAACCTCCTTCATGTCCAACCGCACGCAGACCGTAGTAGGCGATCATGGTCGATTGAAGTCAGTTGAGTTGACGAACACCATAGGGGTGCCACAGGGCTCATGCCTCTCGAATACGTTGTTCAGCCTTTTGCTGAACGACCTCCCTAAAGCCGTCAACGGGGCGCAGGCCTATATGTACGCCGATGACGTAGCCGTCATTGTGGCCGCGCCGAACACGCCCGAACTGGAGGTAAGGCTGAACAACGTAGTGCAGAGCCTCGAGCGGTGGTTCCGATCGAATGGCCTAGCGCTGAACAGGGATAAAACCTGCTACATGACTTTCCGTCTGAACGGCACACCCAGACCACTGTTTGCAGTGACTGCTGGAAACACCACCCTACAGATGGTGGAATCCACAAAGCTTCTAGGTTTTCAAATCGATAGTGGTCTCACGTGGGAAAATCACATAGAGGAGCTCTGCTCCAGACTGGGCCGCACATGCTTCGCACTGCGCCGCCTCGCCGCGACTGCCACCCGCAGCGTGGTGCTGGCGTGCTACCACGCGACGGTGCACAGCACCATCACGTACGGCGTGGAGCTTTGGGCGCGCGCAGCCGACGTAGACAGAGTCTTCGTCATGCAGAAGCGCGCAGTGCGCGCCATCCTCGGTGTGCCAGACGACGTGTCGTGCCGTGAATATTTTAATGAATTGGGTATTATGACGCTCGCCTGCGAACTTATCTACCAGGTGGCGATGTTCACCCACAAAAACATCGATGTATTTAAACGTAGAGGCGTGAACACCACCCGGGCTCTCCGCAGCAATAAGCTAGCCCATATTTTAGTCGCGCCAACACATAAACTGTGCAAATCGGAGAGGTCCGTGTACGTCATGGGTCCTTCTGTATATAACAGGCTGCCGGACACAATCCGAGGGGATGCAACCTCCACGACGGCCTTTAAGTCGAGACTACGCAAATGGCTTATGACATACTCGTTCTACTCGATTAACGAGTTCTACGAACTGCCAATCTGTTAATAATATTTTTGAAATGTATAATAAAATAAATAATAAATAATTATAAATTTATAACAATAATAATTTACATGTTCATAATTTAAGTTTATGATTTTTAAGTATCGTTATTTATAGAAATAATGATTATACTATTGTACTTTTAGTACCTACTCGACTTATAACTTAGTGTTATTAATAAATATATTGTATTGTATTGTATTGTATTGTATTGTATTACAGTACTCTACACCCGTTTAGATCACTCTGCTCACCACCGCGAAAAATTTACAAAAACCCAAATTTTTCGCGGCTCGCTCCGCTCGCCGTAACATCTTTTTATGAATCTGGTACATCTGTTGATCTCGCTTTCGGGGATCGCTACGCTCGCTATATATTTTTTGACATAGGTAGGTTCCTTCTTGCTTACTTTTCCCCAAACATCAGAAATATCTCAAAAAATGTCGAAACTCGCTTCGCTCGCCATTACTCATACCTTATTATTATTACTTACTAGGTTAAGAGTTGAGGGTCGGGCGGGATGTTGTGTTTGCGGTCAATATGAAAAACACTGGAATAAAATTTAACGGAAACACAACATTTCGCGGCTCGCTCCGCTCGCCGATAGTATTTTGTCTTCTTCTGTATTTGGTCCAGTGCTCGACATCCATTCACCTTCATGACCCAAGACGCAGACGTGCCTCTCGAGCCCCGTATCGCGGTGAGGCTGGGCGTTGAGATGAGTTTGGCCACCACCGCCAAAAATTAACCAAAACCCTATTTTTTCGCGTCTCGCTCCGCTCGCCGATAACGTTTAGTGCTTTTCCGTACGAGTCTGCGAGCATACCCCCATTCCCCCCCCCCCCTCGAAAGGAATTCCTTTGGGGCATTGGCTACGGCCCGGACCAAGTGTGACCCCCCCCAAAGTCTTGGGCTGCGACCGCGCCTGAGCGCTCTGCGCTATACCAATTCACGTCGCATCGCAACTTATGCTGGGCACTGCGAGCGACGATCCTACTCTGCCGTAACACAGTTTTTAAACTAGCACGGGGGATAGAAGTCAGGAGCAAGCCATCCATCACTTATTTGCAACTTTTAACTACTTACCTCAAATTTTCTTCTGAGTTCACCAGCCAAGAGGCTCCTTATCATTGCGATATGAGGATGTCCCAGCTGGTGGTTATCTTTTTAAGTTCACTTATGTTTCCCTTTTCTTATATTGTTAATAGGTATCTGCTTATAAGTTTTGTATTGTAAGTACGTATGTTTTTGTGCAATAAAGAATTTATTATTTTTATTGGGTAAGATCTAATCTTCTCGGTTTAAAACCGGTAAAATCTAAAGTGCACGGGCCTAAGCCAAGTGCACTTCAGAGGGAGAAACTTCATATTATTATTATTATTATTAATGCTATATAGATCTAGCTATTGGTTCTATCGAGAACTATCAATCAAAAATTCAGTAACTGCTTACAATAAGACTTTATTGTACCTATACCTACTCTACATACCTATCCAACTTTAGTACCGTCATATACTTTTAGCGATGTTATTTTTAGATACATAATAATTATGTTATGATTCTTATGATGTCGACGATTTGCATGAACAACTTTGCATGTAGTCAGTAGGTAATTAAACAATGTTTTATAAGTTTGTACAAATAAATATTCGTATTCATAAGCTTATCCTAAATTTTCAGAACAGCGATCTGCGCCACTAATTTTAAATATTTACCAAAACCAGGCCGGCGGCGGCGGCGGCGCGGCGAACACCTTTGGCCGCCGCCCTGCCCTAAGGCTTCACTGCCCTGCTTTTTTTTATTTTTTTTTATTTGCTTTTGGTGGCTTTCGTATCACTGCGGCCATGATAGACCTATTGTGATCGCCACTTTGTGTGTTCAACCTCGAAGCAGCGGCGTTGCCTGCCCTGCTTTACTGATATACAAGTTTCCTATAATCTAATAACATAACCGCGAAAAGTTTTCGCAGAATCTAAAACCCTGATTAAACAAAACAAACAATAACATTATACTCTATTTCGTTTTAGTTTACGAATACTAGGTAGTACGGTGATAAGCCTATCTTATCGTAGTTAATTATTATAGTAGACATACGCACGTGTATTTTCAAGGAAATACGGAATTGTGTGAAAAAATAATGCGAGTAGAGTTGGAGCTCTACTTCGAAAAACGTGTTGCGGTTTCGATGTGAAAATGCTGATTTTCTATTTCTGGTGATACTGCCTTGGAGTAGCCTCGGCGGCGCCGTGGTTAGACAGAGTATATATAAAATTTCAAAAGTAGGTTTATTTATACGCAAAGGATTCGAAAAAATCCTGACTCTACCAACTGTTGATATTATGCGAAAGTTTGCATGTATGGATGGATGATTGTTACCTCTTTACGCTAAACCTACTGAACGGATAGCGCTGAAATTCGGATAGTTCTAAGTCTGGAATAAAACATACATGTCTGCTTTTTATTCCATAAATCATTTCCCATGGGATAGAAGTTACCATTAAACGTTTCTAGAACTAGTTAAAAATAAAACTGTGTAACTGAAAATTCGAAATAATTACAAACATATTTAATTTGATCGTAAATCTCCGACTCAATAACTATTTGTATAGAGAAGAGGATTCACCTTTGAGTTTAGCGTGTTTTTATCGCTATAATTATGTAGGTAAATACTGGTAGTACCTATCGTTTATCGCTATATAGAGTTGATCTCCTGATAACGCTCGGCGCTCTGGGAAACGTTGACTCTTGTTAAACTGTGGCGGATTCAAGGCTGCCCCGTTTGACATTGTCGGTTTATTGACCGCGACAGTGTATCGGAACATTTAGTTACTAGTGTTGTTTTGGTAAAACCTTTATTCACAAAGAAAATTATACTTGTCTATATAATATACTATATAATATAATATAATATATGTAGGTTTGTTGATATGTTCGTGGAAGGATGGATTACTACAACAGATTGATTGATTACTGCCCCGGGCTGCCCGGGCTTATCAATAATATCATATTACTTGATTGCTTGCTACTATAATTATTATCTGGTGATTATAATTTGATAATATAAGAAAATTACAATCAACTAATTCTACGAACTAGTATTTCCAATTGAAACAATTGAGCTAACTGGAGACTGTTGCAAACAGTCTACAGGTAGCTCAACTGATCCATATCAATACCAGTCGGAAGCGTCCCCAAGACGCTGGCTGCATTGCCACGCTGTATGGCAATGCTGATGCGCTGTGCCAGATACTCACCAGCTCTCGGGTCACGCGTCGCTTCGACCAGACGCTCAAATATTTTTAAAAACCCGAAGTTAGTAGTTGTAAATAACAACAGATACCTACCTGAATGAAATTTTATTTTATTTTAGATATTTTCGAATTTTAGGAAAACTTACAGTTAGAAAATTACAAAATATGAAATAGGTACTAGCTTATGCTTCGCACGCGTATTTTCGTTATATTAATTAGCCTATTGTATGAGTTAGGCTACGTTCTAAGTGTATGCCAAATTTCATCTTGATCTGTAGATCCTAGGGAACAAAAATTTCAAATTTCACAAACGCGAGCGAGCGGAACACACGATTTTTCGAATCGAAGCGCACCTCGGCTCAACTCGGCTGCGGTCGTCGCTTCGGTTCTCCTCGGTTCTCTTCGTCAAAAAGTATCGTCTATTGTGGTATCGTTACAACTTTTCGTATGAATTTTTTCCATCTAGCCCCCTTTCACAACGCGCGATAAGGAACTTCGTTCCAAAAACATCTAATAATTACAAAAATTGAACTTGCGCTACTCTACCTAAGCTCTACACTGCCGCGGCTTCCACAGAAATGCTCACGATAATGGTAGGCACATTACAGCAATCATTCTATTCCTAGAAGTAACATTACATGTGCAGAATGTTGACGTTTCCATTGAAATGGGGAGGAAATACAATTAGTTGCTCTACTGAATTTATTTTATGTGTCTTCTGTCCCGTGACACGACACGACATAATATGGTCTTCAGTTTGTGTTTCAATTTTAACGTTAGACTGAGAAGCTTACGTTCAAAGTCGCTCAGCGAGCTATGGAAAGAGCTATGCTCGGAGTCTCTCTGAAGGATAGAATTCGTAACGAATACATCCGACAGAGAACCAAAGTTATCGACATATCTCAAAGAATTACGGTCTACGGTAGACTCGAACGAAATGCACATCAAATTGAAGAGCGTAAAAAATTAGTCGATCCGAGTCGACAACTTATAGGCGGAAAATTCGGATTATCGAGTAGTTTCAATATGAAAATGAATAAATTGCTAAAATTGTACTCACGTCAATCACGTATCACAGGTGTCGCAGGTTCGGTCTTGGTACCGTGGACGGAAGAAATCGCTCCCCAGGGTATATAAATACTCCTTGATCGTAGCTTGGTATATAAATACTCCTTGATCGTAGCTTGGTACATTTAAAGTGATCTGTGGTTCGGTATAATTTCTTTGAATGAAAACTCTTTGCTCTTTGATTGAGAAATCATAATATGTTTAATAATAGTAATAGTAGTATTTTATTACACCCGTGCGAAGCCGGGGCGGGTCGCTAGTAATATAATATAATATAATGTAGGTTTGTTGATATGTTCGTGGAAGGATGGATTACTACAACAGATTGATTGATTACTGCCCCGGGCTGCCCGGGCTTATCAATAATATCATATTACTTGATTGCTTGCTACTATAATTATTATCTGGTGATTATAATTTGATAATATAAGAAAATTACAATCAACTAATTCTACGAACTAGTATTTACAATTGACATAATTGCGCTAGATGCAGACTGTTGCAGACAATCTACAGGTAGCTCAACTGATCCATATCAACACCAGTCGGAAGCGTCCCCAAGACGCTGGCTGCATTGCCCCGCTGTTTGGCAATGCTGATGATACTCACCAGTTCTCGGGTCACGCGTCGCTTCGACCCGGTTCTTCGGTTTTTTTTTTTAATTTCTGAGCGTCTCAGAATTTTTTTTAAAAACCCGAAGAACCTCGTTTCCCCACGCACCTAGTGTCTTGTCTTGACTCCAAGGGGAGCAAATGTGTAGGCTCTGTCGAGACCTGCATATTTGTGCTTCTTGATAATAATTGGGAAAATATTTATTCAGGGTGTTTTGGGTAATTTCTAATTTTAAAAAATATACCTACCTATGTAATGTATTGTATTAAGTATATCAGTCATCTAGTACCTACTAGATGACTAATACCATAACTCAAGCATGGTTCTAGATGATGCTGTGTGATTTGTCCAGCATTACTATTATTAATTATTATATCCAGATACGAGTACGTTACGTACCTATTAATGTAGTCGTGTATAAAACCACTCACTGTGGTGATTAAATACGTAAAGGTGAACATAGACTAGAGCATTTGCTAGAGCATTACAATGTAAGTAATGTTCTTACGAATTGTACAATGTAAACAAATATTAAGTTTCCAAGAGCATTTCCATATATAGAATAGTATAGAATAGAATATCATTTATTGTCCAAAGTAAAGAGCTACAGCAAAATTGTCCTTATTAAACCTAGTGCGCGGCACAAAACAATGGAGTCGTCAGATGACACATAAGTTAACAAAAGGTAAGTAGGTACACAATTCTTAAATATAATAAGTAGAAAAAAAATTGGTTGTCTGTAAAGTCGGTTTACTGACGATAGTTGAACGTGACAACGTCTTAAGAAAATACTGATGGAATGGCATTTGATACTCGATCAAAACATGTAAATGTACTATAGTATAGCAGCTGTCCACGCAGACGCATCGATGTCGAACGCTGCCGAACGCAAAGGCCGATTGTGCTTCTTTGTCGCTCGTTCCGCGCTCTCGCTTGCACTTCAAGCCTTACATGGAACGCCTCAGAGCGAGGTGACGCCTCAGAGCGAGGTAACGCCCATGAGTCATGTTTTTTCGTGCGTGCAGCCGGCTCTATCGAATTAAAAGACGTTGTCACGTCAAAAAGTAATGCCATTCTTGTAACTTTCTTGCGAATGCTCGATGCTGTGTTCGACGTAATGCTCACGGCGAGTAAGCATTAAGGTAAGTACTTGTATCATTTTGTAGCTTGCGTACATTTTCCCTCGGCCCGCTCACCTCACTCCCCGCAGCCGTCTCCCGCCACACGCGCTCGTGCATTTGCTCGATAAAATGTTATACCAAAACGCTCGTTGGTTAAAATCAGGTTGTAACAAAACAATGAGCATCATGTTCAAAGTGTGATTTGAGTAAATTTAAAAAGAGCTAATGCTTGATGTTCTGTTAAAGTAAGGTAAAAGTTTATTTCAAAACTAAAATGGCACTGTTTTAAGTTAAGGGTTACAATTGTGCTAAGTTATGACAGTTTTTGTATTTTTTAACATGACTCTCTCTAGGTGTTGATACCCGACCCCGGTAGGAAGTCTTGCTCTCCCCTTGATGGAAGGCGTTAAGATATTATGTAGTTTAAGCTTAACAACATCAACCTCAACAGCCTGTATTGGTCCACTGCTGGACGCAGGCCTCCCCCTGATAAGCGACTTGTTGGCTTTTATCTCATGGGGGGTAATAAATACCCATAATCCCCACGCTGAGCATGCGGGTTGGGGATCGCAGTTCGGTGGTAGATTTGTTCTGCAGGGGCGCTGCCGCCCCCGGTGGATATCCCTTAGTCGCCTCTTACGACACCCGCGGGAAGAGTTGTACTGGTGCAAATTCTAAGCCGGCATCACACGGCTAACAACATAGTGCGACTTAATTATTTAAGTACATAAGTAGATATATAAAAAATAAAGATTACAAGTAACTGCTCTAGTCTATACTCACCTTTAGATGTTGTCATATCTACCGAGAACTGTCGGTCGGTTACGGTTTAAGAGTCAGTTAATGCTTCCACTAACTTTGTAATAGGCATCATGTCTATTTGTCATTCCGGGCAAATTATAGATCATTAGATTAGGGCGTCTACTACGAGAAACGATTGCGATATCATCATCACCGCATCCATCAAGTTTTTGTTAAGTTACTTCCGTGAGGTACCGAGGCTCTTCGGGTTATTAAAAACTTTTCTGAGCGTCGTCTGGTCGAAGCGCCGTGTGACCCGAGAGCTAGTGAGTATCTGGTGCAGCGCATCAGTATCGCCATACCTACATCATCATCATCATCAGCCTATATTAGTCCACTGCTGGACATAGGCCTCCCCTGATGAGCGCCATAGCGCCCTGTCTTCAGTCAGCTTGCCGCATCCATATCTACAGCAGCGGGGAAATGACGCTTCCGACTGGTATTGATATGGATCAGTTGAGCTACCTGTAGATTGTTTGCAATAGTCTGCAGTTAGCTCAATTGTTTCAGTTGTAATACAAGTTCTAAAGAGTCAGTCCCGCTCGGTAACACCCTGTCGTCAACACTGTTGACGAATGGGAAATAAAAAGTTGCACTCGTTCACAGTGTTGACGAACGCAACTTTTTATTTCCCATTCATATTTCCCATGTTACCGAGCGGGAATGACTCGTTCTAATTTATAAATTTTTTTTCTTTGTGTAAAATAAATAAATTTACTACTATAATTGGAATCAAAATCATTTTCAAAAAGACGTCTCTGTCGGAAGACCACCGTTGGTGCGCAAATACAACCAACTCATGCTGAGACGGGGACCGTTTTGTAAGTCCAGCAAACTAACTTTTTTAATGTCCTTCTATACTAATATTATAAAGAGGAAGTATTTGATTGTTTGTATGTTTGTATTGGATAGGCTGCGAAACTACTAGACCGATTTGAAAAATTCTTTCACCGTTAGGAAGCTTAAATGTAAGTAAGCGGATAAAAGCGGGATAAAATATATTTTATCCCGGAATTCCCACGGGAACGGGAACTACGCGGGTGAAACCGCGAGGCAATCGTCTAATTTCTTATAAATTGTGTGTGTCTGAGTTACAATTAATGCCTTAAAGCTTATTTTGGCCATATAGGTCGCAGAACCGATAACCGTTGGGGAGTAAAGGTTCTCGAGTGGCGACCACGATGCAATGCGACACGGAGTGTGGGAAGACCTCACACTCGATGGACCGACGACATGGTGGCGGTCGCGGGGAGGCGGTGGATGGAGGCGGCTCAGGAGCCCTATTCGCGGCGTCGTTTGGGGGAGGCCTATGTTCAGCAGAGGACTTACACGGGCTGATGTTGATAAGTTACAAATGAACGTTTTTTATTATTATCACATCACATCACACTAATATTATAAATGCGAAAGTTTTGATGGATATATAGATGGATGGATGGATGTTTGTTACCTCTTCACGCCAAAACTACTGAACGGATCAGGCTGAAATTTTGTATACAGGTAAGTCTAACCCTGGAATCAAACATAGGCTTTTTATTCCATAAATCAGTTCCCATGAGATAGAAATAACCTCAAAACGTTTCCATAGAAACAACGCGTGCGAAGTCGCGGGCAGAAGCTAGTTTATATTATTTATATTTTCTATTCAGGACAATAAGATAAGTCAAACATTAGATCCTCTCTTAAAAGCTATCTCTTTGGTTCTTCACTTCAAAGGTATAAGGCAGATTAAAACCCAGCTAGTTCTTTTGTATTTGTACGCTTTTGTGATCCTTCTGTTGGATGTCCATTAATAAATAAGGGAAATAACCTTCCCATTATCCCCTTGTACCTAACCTAGGTACTCTATGTAGGTATATTCATATTCTCAGGAAACAACCTACACAAGGGAAAAAACCGTTCAGATATAAACCACGAAACGAAACTCAATAGAACAATTTTATTACTAAGAAAAATCTCTACTGCAGCAAAGGCTCCGATTCCGAGAGACGAAACGCAATATAACAATGCTGAGAATATTCCCCGTAAGGGTCCCGACTCTTGGAAACCTCTGCTGGAGAAAACTTTTAATTAGTCGGAGTAGCAATTTCTCGCTACGCGATAGAGACCAATGGTATTATATATAATTGGTAAAATCTCATTGATAGAGACTGCAAGATTCAATAGCATTCAATTTAAACTTGTAGCCAGAGACGGCGTAAGGCGTGGGCGGTGAGGCCACCGCCCTCGCCTCGCGGTGCAAAGGGCCACGCGCCTCACAGCAGTCACAGCCGAAAATAAATTAAACAAGATCCGTCAAGTGCGAGTGTAACTAGACTAGAGCACCGAGAGGGTTTCGAACATTTGTCAATTATACTATATCTACTAAAGGTACCGGTTAGAGACTTCGCTCTTTAATGAATACCTAAAAATATAACCAGCCTACATTTCAGATGGATTTCTCTGCATACTTCGTTCGGTGATAGGGGGAATGGGTAATTTATCGACTTTTTTTTAAATATTTTAAAAGTACGAAAGCTACAGGAATTTGAATAATTGTTTTAAAATGCTCAAACCGATACCTTTCAAACCGATGCCCCCCTTTTGAAAATTATTCCCCACCTTTTTGACCATTCTTTAAAAAGTGTTCCACTGACAGACTTCTCATATTTTTCCTGTAATGTACAAACGCTTTATACATTTCAGATAGATCGCTCTGCAATCTTCAGAGAATGGGCAATTTTGCGACTTTTTACAAAATATTTCAAAAAGTATGAAACCTACAGAAATTTCAATAAAACATTTTGAAATATACCAACTGATACCTTTCATTTGATACCCCAAATGACCCTGTCGGGCTATTTTAAAATTGCCCCTCCCCCCCCCCCCCCCCATATTAGTCCACTGCTGGACATAGTTTGTAAATATGTCTCTATATTTTCAAATATTTGAATCAAGTCAACAAATTATTTATCTATTTATTTATATTTATTTATCTAATATGTAGTTACGCAGTGTGGTACCTACTATTTTTAAGATAGGTATTCATCAAATAGCGATGTCTCTAACCGGTACCTTTGGTACATATACCTATGTTACACTCGCTTTTTATTTTATATTCCCTTGTTCTTGCACCATGGCCTTGCGAAATGTACCTTGCCCACATTAAGTTTAGCTCCTGCGCCGCCACTGCTTGCAGCATAGCAAATATAGTCTGCAGAACAATTTTACCACCAACTGCGATCCCCACCCGCATGCCCAGCGTCGGGATTATGGGCACTACCTCTTAGCGTGGCCTGCGTCCAGCAGTGGACCATTATAGGTTGTTGAGGAGGTGAGGAGTCAAGATGTTGCTGATGAGTAACATAGTAACACACGGAAGGAAGAAAAAGAAAGAAGAAAAGAAAGAAAAAGTATTTATTAAACACTACAACACAAATAACGTAAAAATATATATATAAAAAAGACTATTTAGTAACACAAGGAAGAACTGATCTTACTCTAGTAGGTACCTAGGTAGGTTTCATGTCACGTCACACAAGATAATCAAAATCAAAAAGTCTATTTCCATAAACACAATAAATGTACGTACACTTAGAAAGGGTCAAATTATAAAACTAAACACTGACACGGAAAAACAATGATATTTTTGATTTCTGTCGCTTCGGTATGTAGACTAATGTAAAGAAGCGACGAAGAAACCTTTAGCCTGTTATTGTTATTTTTCGAGTTGGAGCAAAAACCCCTCCCAAGCTTTTTTATCGTCTAGATAATCTGATATTTTTATAGTTGAAGTAGAAGGTGTTGACTATTTGTTTGAATTTATTTACTGATTAATGAAAAATTCAAAAAATCGACATAACGACTAAACCGATCGGGCTGAAATTTGTGTAGATGTAGCTCTAAGCCTGGAGTCAAACATAGGCTTTTTATCCTATAAATCAGTTCCCATGGGATAGAAAGACCCTTTAAACGTTTCCATATAAACAACACGTGCGAAGCCGCGGCAGAAACAAGTTATTTTATTAATAGTCAAGTTTTTCCTTGGTTCAAAATCAACTCCGGCTTAATCCTCGCTTAACCCCACATCCTATCAATTTATCATTTCAATAAATACATACTTAAGTAGTTAAATGGCGGGTAATTTCCACTTAAAATGTCCGTAATACCCTCGTTAATTCGTTCCGAGGCACAATTTGTACAGTTCACGGTGCGATGCTTCCAAGCAGAGTAAAAAATTAGAGTATAGAGCCCACACAGTATGCGAACTGTAAGCGAAGTGGGTGTGAACAAGTTACAGTATTAAAAGCGCTTTTTCGATTTGAGAAAATCACCTTCCCTAGAAAAGCTTAAACTATAATACTAACACTATTATGCCCAAGGCGGCCCGCCCATGGCAATCTACTCCCCCGTGTCGCGGCTGGCGGCGAGCCCCTGCGAGTCGCACCGCCGAGGTTGGGCAGTGAATGCGCTAAGCTTGTTGCACACCGCCACAATGTGCTTTATAATTTAATTATAAGCTTTATCTAGTAACATCTAGATGCAGTTTATGTTGACGCAGATGACACACAGCTCGCGTTTGAAGTCTGTGTTCACCAATCTATACTAGAGGAAAGATTTGATTGTTTGTAATTGTTTCTATTGAATAGGCTCCGAAACTACTGGACCGATTTGAAAAATTCTTTCACCGTTAGGAAGCTTACTTTTCAGGGAGTGACATAGGCATATTTTATCCCGGAATTCCTACGGGAACGGGAACTACGCGGGTGAAACCGCGAGGCGATCGTCTAGTTATGGATAATCGGACAATAGGTAAGGCTGCTTCGTGGGTTAACGATGACGTTTAATGTGTGAAAACTTGTCTCTCAAAAACGTTAAACAACTGTTTAAAATTTAACCAACTGTTGGTGAACTCGGGTCTTAGTCACTCTAAAATGTATCTAATCATAACGAGTTTAAGCCATTATTTGAATGCACGTTTTTGTGCTGTGTGGAAGCGGTATTGGTTAATGAGCGCAGAACTTAAGCGGACCGAAATAGAGGCCTTAATTAATGCGAAGTTTTAGTAGATTTTTGGGAAATAAATTTTTAAACAATTTTTTTTTAATTTTGGCGGGGGGTTTTTTTGACTGGATAACGCATTCCAAATTATCCATAAAGCACTGTTTTTTTGCCTCGTGCGATTAAATTAAAATGAGTGGAATTTTATAAAAAAAATATTTTGCATAAATTTTATAAAAGCATCTGTCCATAATTGACGGAAAAATCACCGAAAAACATAAAAAAAACCTACATACATTCAGCCGAACACAGAACCATTTCTGTAAAGTCGGTTAAAATATAATAAGCATGAGCTCGATAACGTGCGACAACTAGATTTCCGCTCTTCTCCGTAACCAATCCTTTCACAAATCCAGCTCTTACTACCATTTCAATATATATATTTTACATAATACAACGTCCGTCTCACAATTTTTAGCCTGGCACGTCGTTTCCCCGAACACTCGCACCTACATAATTACAGCAAAGAGGGGCCGACAGCTACCGCGAACCAAGTAATTAGTCCTTCATTACTCTGCTACTCGGAACCGCGGTAAGTACGAGCAAGATGTAAAAACGAAATCGCTCGGGCAAATAACGAGTTTAGAAATTACAGATATCGCTTCTGTTTTCCCTCTGGCGCTTACATTTCTAAGGGGTTCGTGTACGGACGGACACAATTAGTCGGGAGGTGTAAGCAAGCAATTTATTGCAAATTCACAGAACCAGTAAACTTTTTTAGGTGAAAAATGTCGAGCAAACCAGCGTTAAATAAGAAGTTGTCTAATAAGACAACTTATTAGGTATATATTGAAACCAAGGTACTTATGTGTTACCTCCACATATATAATATATTGAAACCGAGGTATGTGTAGGTAACACGTACACCTTGGTTTCAATAGATTCTATGAAAATTCAGGTCGAGCCTGACGAAGAGAGTTCATTTGCAGACGAATTCCACCAATTACCAATGTTTGGATGGGTCGGCAGGTGGGTATCTTTTGGACTACATAATCTACATGCCCCATGTAATCAGTAGGTACCTAAGCTTAGTGATTTGGCGATAGGTAGATCTAAATCTTGATTTGACTAGTTAGATTGGCAGGTGTACTCTGCTTTGGTCTAGTTCGTCCCAACAAAACATCAAAAAAATGATCTACGGTTTTGAGGTCTAAAGTCTAAAAACCATTTTAGGACCAGTTGATTAAATTTTTAGGCTAATGATTTGATCAACTGTCTATTTCATTGGGCTCATTGGATAGACTGCCATTGGGTTTATTAAATACTTATAAGAGTTATAAGTCGAAGCGACGCGTGACGAGAGAGCTGGTGAGTATCTGGCGCAGCGCATGAGCCAGCATTGCCACACAGCGGGGTAATGAAGCCAGCGTCTTGGGAACGCTTCCCATGGATCAGTGGAGATATAATGTAGAATATTTGCAACAGTCTGCAGTCAAAGATATACATATAGATAGTCGATATATGTCCGTAGTTCGTTTGTAAATACTACATAGTTCTAATTTATTACATTATTTGTTTTTTTGTCATATAATTAGTCATACTTTATTAACAAAGACAATTTGGTATAATATTATAACTATTATTTGATTGTAATTTTCTTTGTAAATAAATTGTGAAAGCTCAGACCATACAAAAAGTCTAAGAAGAAGACTTACAAGTTGGTACAAATTTAATTATTGGCAATGAAACTTCATCTAACCGTCTTACAATATTTACCATGCTTCCCCGAACATGATCCTTAATTAAAACATTCAGAACCTACTGTTTGAAGATTATTATAACGTTAATATTCTGTTGAAAATCTCTTCTGAAACCGTTACGTTATAGTTCTAGTGGGTTCTAGAAATGCTTTAGCAAAAGTGGAACATCTATCGCGCTTTAAAGAGGACGGTGTTGAAAAGAGTTAAGGAGATAAGGTTTTGGATTTACACCATTCAAAACAGACAGGGAGAATGATTGGACATTATGCGACAGCTTCAAAAGGAGAAGTGGAAGGAAGGCGAGGAAGAGAAAGTCCAAGAATTAGCTTTATGAGTCAGATCAGGTGTGCTGAATAGCTGTGTGGTGCCGGCTTAGAATTAGCACCACCCCAACTCTTCCCGCGGGTGTGGTAAGAGGCGACTAAGGGATATCCACCGGGGGCGGGCAGCAGCGCACCCTGCAGAACAATTCTACCACTGAACTGCGTGCCCAGCGTGGGGATTATGGGCATTACCCCCATGAGATATAAGCCAACAAAGCGCTTATCAGGGGGAGGCCTGCGTCCAGCAGTGGACCAATACAGGCTGTTGAGGTTGAGGAGTCAGATCAAGGAGAAACTCCCTGTCTGTCGTAGAAGTAAAAGACATTGGAAAGAGAAAATTGGAGGAAGTTGCATCATTACACCGACAAGAGCTAGGCTCTTTAATCTATCTATCTATCTTACTATATATAATTCTTCTGTGAGTGTGTATGTCACTGAACTTCTCTCAAACGACTGGACCGATTTTGATGAAATTTTTTGTGTGTGTTCAAGGGGATCTGGGAATGGTTTAGATTCACAATTTTAACGACTGGACCGATTTTGATGAAATTTTTTGTGTGTGTTCAAGGGGATCTGGGAATGGTTTAGATTCACAATTTTGTTTAATTAACGCGTGCGAAGCCGCGGGCAGAATCTAGTATATCTTATATATAAAAATGAAACCCGTTTCGCGTTGTCACGGCATCACGCGTGAACGGCTGGACCGATTTCGCTAATTCTTTCTTTGTTGTGTTTGTTATTGTCAGGAGAAGGTTCTTATGAAAGAAAAAATTAAGAAAGTTGGAAAGACAAATTTCCACGGGGGCGAAGCCGCGGGGCGCAGCTAGTTTATAATATTCTAAAGCGGTAGAGAGCCTTCGACCTGTTAGACGCAGTGTAGTAGGCCCAGACTGACGACGTTAACAAGAGATTAGATTAAATTCAAATTCAAGTTTTTTATTGCGACCATATTGTACATAAGTTATTAAAATTATCTCAAATATGGACCTGGCTAGGGCACAGTAAGATCAGTTTCAGTTTAACGAATTTATTTTACTCAAAAGAACAATGTTCACTTAAATGAGTACATACAATATAACCTTACTATCTTAATTTATCAATATTACATTATAGAAGTTTACTAATAACTTACGTAGCAGGTTTCACCTTAATGGTTGGTACCGTTTTACCCTAACTTAAAAGATATAATCATAAATATATTGTTTTAGTCTTTTTTTAAATAAGTGCATTGATACACAGTTCTTAATGGTATCAGGTAAGTTGTTGTATAACTGCGCGCCTTCATATAGAATGTTAAGATAAGACTAGTAGTTCTACGAACAGTAGACGTCGCGAACACTAACTTTTTTCACAAATTAATTTACATAATAAGTAGGTACGAAAGTAATTTAAAACGGGATATTTCGGTAGGTTGGTTCGGTAGGTACCTACCATGTTTTTTCTAATTCCTGTTTTTTAGGTAGGTATACATATAATGAGAACCCCCCCCCCCCCACAATAAAAAAAAGAATAGGCGTCTGTTTCTCCAGAACGGATTAAATCTTGTTTGTGGCTAGGGTAGGTAAGGTGCACTTGGAAAGGTAGGTAGTAGGTATTACAGATTACTTCACTTGCGATACGATTGTTGTCGGAATTGTTGAACGAAATGTTGCACAAACACATCAACCATTAGACCAATTGTCCACACAAAGTACCTAAGTTACGTTCCTCAGCAAAGCTCGAAATTCTGTACCTAGGTATCAGTAGATGGCGTTGATCCATCAGCCCAAAATTGTTGTTATTATTTATCCGACGACGACGGTGTATGCGGCCGCGCTATTTCATATAACTCTCGAAGTGTTACAAAGATGTTCTAATAGGTGGCGCTGTACTGTAAATGCTTTCTTGCAATTTACTGCATTTTGCGGAGCTATTCTGCTCGTCATGCCGAAAATCCTTATCCGATCTATACGAAATTTTTATAAAAACAGTTTAAAGTTATTACCTTTCAATTAAAAATACAATCATCAAAATCAGATCTCTTAAAGCGGAGATATTCTAAAGCCGCCTTTTTGCCTTATTGTGGAAGAAGTACGCCTTTAATCAAAAAATCCCGACGACAATATAATTCTATAAAATCATAGAATCTATACACAAAGTTTCGTACCGATCGGTTGTAAAATACGACCTGTAGAGGAGTACGGACATACTGACAGAAACGCTATTTTGGCCAGACTTGAAACGACGACATTCGTTCACTTCGTTCACGACGTCAATAAGTACTAAGTTATAATATTAACGCTAGTTATAAGGGTTAAGTTTGGCTTTGTAAGCCAACTGCAATTATTGATCATAGTTAACTAATTTTAAAGATGATCAGCCTACGAACAACCAGCTATGAAGTGGCCTTTCCATTAATGTGCATTGTGCAGGTGGCTCCGACGAACGTAAAAGTAAAGTAAGGTAAAAGTAAAAAAGTAAAAGTAAAAAGTATTTATTTTGTGTCACAAAAATGACATGGAAAGTTGTTACAAATAAATAAAAGTTAAAACAGTGACATCAAAAAAGGTCGTCGCTCAGCATGATGCACAGTAACGATGGCGCTACTGTGCGCTGGTTTTATGCGACACCTAGAGGGCGCAGCGGCAGCAGCTGACACACGCGTAAGACAAACAAAGACTAGAGCTACGTTTTATATTGAGCTGAGAGATTTAGATAATCTGTCAGCACAATCTGTCGTGTGCAGGAAAAATTCAATTCTTTCATTAAGGCGAATAGTAGGGTGGATAGTGGCGCCACTACATATTTAATTTTATAATTACGTTATACAAAGGAATTATCAAAAAATCGGACCGCGCGTAGACGATATCTATCATAAGCTTTTTTTAAATGTATCTTTAATAGTTTTGTACTGTATTATTTAGGCAGATACTTGTTTCAAGAGTTTAGTTCCTATTGGTGGCCACCAAGCTCTCCAAACAAGGTTTTTGATTGAATAACACAAAACAAAACTATTACAGATGCATTTAAAAAAAGCTTGTGATAGGTATCGTCTACCAGCGGTCCGATTTTTTGATAATTACTTTGTATAACTTAATGATTAAATTAAATATGTGGTGGCGCCACTTTCACCCCTACTATTCGCCTTAAGTTAAAGAAAATCAATGCGTGAACAGAGTATTAGTAGAGGAGACGTAACTATTTTAAGAAATTGTAAATGTTCATTTTTGTCGTTGACTATACTTTTAAATTCACCAGAAACAGATTAATCTAAGTTCAGTTACGTTACGACCTTACGACTAAGCTGACAGCTGTATCGTTTGATCATTATTCTAGTCAGAACTTGGCTATAACTGGAATTAGATTGGATTATCTTAGTTAGAAACTCGGTTTCGGGCTGTTTCAATTCGAGGAAATGAAAATTGGTAATTATGTATAACTAAGGTAAATAGCCTCACAAACCTAAACCAACTAACTTATGGCCAGGTATTCCTGCAGCAGTGGCCGTAAGCGCCAGCGAGCTTCTGATCGGGCCTGCCAGGCCGCCGCGCTCGTGTATTTGGTAGGTAATTCAACATAGAGATTAAGAAACTCATTTTATCAAGCCAGCGTCTTGGGGACGCTTCCGACTGGTGTTGATATGGATCAGTTGAGCTATCTGTAGACTGTTTGTAACAGTCAGCAGTTAGCTCAATTGTTTCAATTGTAAATACTGGTATAATTTTCTTTGAGAATAAAGATATTTATTAGGTCGCAAAAAATAAATCAAGTCATGTGAATATGTTTAGAAATAATTTAGTGTCTTTAGTTAGGTAAAAAAAAAGAAATGTAAAATATCAGTAGTTCAATCATATTATTGAAAAAACATTACAAAAAGGGGTAACTTTAGGATAATTTGTATCGAGAGAAGTTCATTAGATCTTGTAACTAATTGCTACTTTGACTAGACTACATCCTTATTTGTAGATATGTGTCCTTCTCAGAATTTTATTATTTTTATTTTCTATGACTGTCTCAAATGATTTTAAACGCGCGGTGCTGCTCGCATAACTATTCTTTTGACGTCGAAAATATGAGGAGTTTCTAAATGTTCGACTGTATGTAGGCATGTTTATTTATTTTTTAATCAATTGTGGTAATCGCTTTTGCTGATTATTTTGGATGGATCGCTCTGCAATCTTCGGAGATAGGGGAAGGGGGGCGATGGGTAAAATTTCGACTTTTTTCAAAATATTTTAAAAAGTATGAGACCTACAGAAATTTCAAAAACTGTTTTGAAATGTACAAACCGATACCTTTAATTTGATTCATTTCATTTGTATGTATCAGTTACCCATGACATAACACAACTTCTGCTAATCTTGGGGCTAGATGATTGTGTTTATTGTCTAGTATTTTTTCAATTTTATTTTAAATGTTATTTTTCTAGCTCACTTATTCAAATCAAATCAAATACTCTTTATTTCCATAAACACAATCAATGTACAGTCAGCTGCACAGACATGTATACACTTTCAAGGTTTAACTTTTATTTTACTCGGCACTTTTTAAATAAAAGGACATGCAAACGTTTTTCGTACAAAGTAGTCATCGTACTTCGTCAGAATGCGGTACATTAATTATCACAATTACTATACAATGATACTAGTACTATCCAATGATCCTATCCATCCACGGTTGTCTGGTAGAGATCGCTCTTGAGCGATAAGACCGCCGCTTGTCACTTAGTTTTTAAGCTGTTTTGTTGTATTGTTTCTATCTATAAGTGTGCAATAAAGAATTTTCTATCTATCTATCTATCTATCTATACACTTACTATTTAGTCAAATTGAAAACTTGGGAGTGTATACATATTTTTGCAGCCGACTGTACACTAAGAAAAGGTCAAATTATAAAATTAAACACTGACACTCAAATCTCTCACTCAAAAATGTGAAAAAATATTCATTTCACAGTTTTCATTTCCCTGACCCAAAGTTCCGCTCCCGCGCTCTCCCTATTCCGAAAACAAAATGGACGTTATATTTCGGAAAATTTAAAGCACCAGGAAATGCCATTCAGTTGGGCTGGTTACTGGCTACCCAACTTCGTAGAATCGAAATAAGGGGTCGAATTTCGTAGTAATATTATAATGGTCTCAACGAATTAACCTACCATTTTGCGATGACGCAACGTAATATTCCGTTGCTCCGGATCTCTGTGGTTTTAACCGACTTCTAAAAAAGGAGAAAGTTCTATGTTTGGTTGTATGAGCTTACGTATGGTTTTTAGCCCCCGATGTAAAAAGAGAGAGGTGTTATAAGTTTAACGTATCTGTCTGTGGTTTCGTAGCTCCCAAACTGATGAACCGATTTTCGTTTAGTTTTTTATTGTGTCATGCATAATTTTATCCCCAGTGTTCTTAGCCATGTTTCATGAAAATCTGTACAGCCAATAAACGTCGGCGGGTTTTTAACATTTTTAATTTTTTCTTGTAGTGTATGTTCCTCGATTTTTCCGTCATCATTATGGACTGATTTGGATGATTCTGTTGAAGTTGTATAGAGGATGATTTAGAGGTGATGATAAAAATTATATTTCCGAGGGCTTAGTATTATCTAGACCCCCGCAAACCTTAAACACTTTTTATAACTAAGGGATTCCATGTCCGTTTCTAGTTTTTTGAAAAACAATTTTTACCCTTATAACAAGGAGTACCGTAATTTCTAGAATGTACCTACCTATGTATTAGAAGCTTAAGTACCTACCTAACTATAGTACCTTACCACATTATCAAAGAAAATGACAGTCAAATATTAGAAACCAATTAGAACTAGTATTTACAATTGTAACTATTGAGCTAACAGCAGACTGTTGCAGACAATCCACAGGTCTCAACTGATCCTTACTTCATTGATTAGGAATGGCAGTAAAATAAAAAGATATTTTATCTTTTTTATTTTACTATTGGTGTTAGGCATATGATTCACATGGATGGATTATTCAGGATGAATCAAGCAGTAATAGACTGCTCCCATAGTCTAGATAATCTAGATTTAATAAACTAGTTTCTGCCCGCGGCTTCGAACGCGTTTTAAGGTTATTTCTATCCTATAGGAACTGATATATATATAGGATAAGAAGTAGCCTATGTTTTATTCCAGGCCTAGAACTACCTATTTGCAAAATTTCAGCCCGATCCGATGGAGTTTTGCCGTGAAGAGGTAACAAACATCCATCCATCCATGCCAGGGTTGTTACTGGTGCAGTTTTTAGACACATCTGCGGATGCTGATTATGATGATGCTTATGATGATGATTTTTAATCTTGACTTGGATGATGATTTTGGCCGTGCGTGTCTGACTCGCAAACCGAGTTTTCCGCACTTCTTCAGTTTATCGAATTCACTTTCCAGCCTCAGTGGTGCGACCCGCTGCTACGACGCAACACTGAGCCACCGGAGGACATCTGCGTCTTGCGTCATGAAAGTGTTGATGACGGTCCTTCCATCATCGTAACCGAGTCTCGATAAATGATGCCGATTAGAGGGAGTATTCCCATTTAGGGCACCAATATTTAAGGCACCACATTTACGGCACCTATTTTATTCCCAGTGTCTAGTGATGGGGTTTTGATATAACTAACTAACGTAGGTCAGTACATAGTTTGAATTCCGTCCCCTACCAAAGGGTGCCAACGGGACCCTATTATTAAACTCCGCTGTCTGTCTGTCAGCGGGCTGTATCTTATGAATCGTAAAATGTAGACAGTTGCAATTTTAACACAGCTTTCTATTAAACAAAATACACGCAATAATATATATTTCTATGGACACGCACTTACTGTTGTATTGTGTGTGTAGTTCGCGGTGAAATTTTCACCCCCACACAATGTGTAGTGCGACAAATAAGCCTCGCCTCTTCGGGTCATGTTGCGACTCCAACATCAGCATTGAAAATCAGCATCGATCAATGCTGATGCTGATATTCGCAACAACCCTGATCCATACAACGAATCATCTAAACATCCAAACTTTTGCATTTATAATATTAGTGTGATAACAGCTTTTTTTACTAACAAACCACTCAATAAAAAAGCTTTTATCCTTATACTCTAGGTAATTTAACAAAAAAATCAACTACCAAACGCTCCAATGAAAGCCTACCATTGAACAAAGTTCGTCGTTTCATCATATTAAATTTGTGATATTATTATGGGTTCATTAGTTATTGGATTCACGGAAAATTACTTTTCGCCGAAACGATCTCCGAAAATATTTAAAACCGCAAAAAAGTTAATCTCGCGGTAACGAGAATCAAACCAAAATAAAGAACGAAATTTGAGGGCCGTATTATGAAAGCTTGCTTAGTCATCTATCTATGCTTTATTTTTCTCAGGAACGCGTGGACGTATCGAGTTGAAATTAACGTCAAATACTTAAGGCGGTACCCTACCTCGTTATTGTGTGAAGAGGATAGGCATAGGATTTCGCGTTCACAGGAGCGGGACAGAGCAAAGCGGCGTAAGCCCAAAAATCAAGTTTTTAGTAGTTATTTGCTCCCCACAAACATTAGAATAGTTAATTGAAAACAAGACCCGTCAAGTGCGAGTATAACTCGCGCGCCGAGGGTTTCGAACGTTTGTCAACAAGTAGGTATGTACTAAAGTTACTGGTTAGAAACTCCGAAATTTAATGAAGACCTAAAACTAGTAGGTACCAACCTACATTTCAGATGGATCTCTCTGCATGCTTCGGTGATAGGGTGTAGCTGTAAATTTTTCGACATTTTTCAAAATATTTCGAAAAGTATTAAACCCACAGAAATTTTAAAAACTGTTTTGAAATGTACAAATTAATACCTTTCATATGATACCCCACTCAGTGGGGTAGCCCCCCCTTTTGAAAATTATCCCCCCTCTTTTTGACAATTTTTCGAGAAGTGTTCATTTTACAGACTTTTCTATATTTTTCCTGTAAAATATAGATCTATATCTACAAACGCTTCATACATTTTGAATGGATCGCTCTGCAAACTTCGGAGATAGGGGGGGGGGAACGGGTAAAATTTTGACTTTTTTCAAAATATTTCAAAAAGTATGAAACCTACAGAAATTTTAAAAACTGTTTTGAAATGTACAAACTAATACCTTTTATATGATACCCCACTCAGTGGGGTAGCCCCCCTTTTGAAAATTATCCCCCCTCTTTTTGACCATTTTTCAAAAATTGTTCATTTTACAGACTTCTCTATATTTTTCCTGTAAAATATAGATCTATATCTACAAACGCTTCATAAATTTTGAATGGATCGCTCTGCAAACTTCGGAGATAGGGGGGGGGGGGGGGAAAGGGTAAAATTTCGACTTTTTTCAAAATATTTCAAAAAGTATGAAACCTACAGAAATTTTAAAAACTGTTTTGAAATGTACAAACCAATACCTTTCAAATGATACCCCACTCAGTGGGGTAGCCCCCCCTTTTGAAAATTATCCCCCCTCTTTATGACCATTTTTCAAAAATTGTTCATTTTACAGACTTCTCTATATTTTTCCTGTAAAATATAGATCTATATCTACAAACGCTTCATACATTTTGAATGGATCGCTCAGCAAACTTCGGAGATAGGGGGGGGGGAACGGGTAAAATTTCGACTTTTTTCAAAATATTTCAAAAAGTATGAAACCTACAGAAATTTCGAAAACTGTTTTGAAATGTACAAACCAATACCTTTCATATGATACCCCACTCAGTGGGGTAGCCCCCCCTTTTGAAAATTATCCCCCCTCTTTTTGACCATTTTTCAAAAATTGTTCATTTTACAGACTTCTCTATATTTTTCCTGTAAAATATAGATCTATATCTACAAACGCTTCATACATTTTGAATGGATCGCTCTGCAAACTTCGGAGATAGGGGGGGGGAGCGGGTAAAATTTCGACATTTTTCAAAATATTTCAAAAAGTATGAAACCTACAGAAATTTCAAAAACTGTTTTGAAATGTACAAACCAATACCTTTCATATGATACCCCACTCAGTGGGGTAGCCCCCCTTTTTGAAAATTATCCCCCCTCTTTTTGACCATTTTTCAAAAATGGTTAATTTTACAGACTTCTCTATATTTTTCCTGTAGAATATAGATTAATATCTACAAACGCTCCATACATTTTGAATGAATTGCTCTACAAACTTCGGAGATAGGGGGGGGGGGAATGGGTATTTTTTCGACTATTTTCTAAATATTTCAAAAAGTATGAAACCTACAGAAATTTCAAAAACTATTTTGAAATGTACAAACTAATACCTTTCATTTGATACCCCACTTGACTCTGTAGGTCTCTTTTAAAATTTTGACATCTCAATTTGTATGGAAAATGTTCATTTTCATTTTTCATTTTTTTTAATTTTTTTTTCTTAAAATCTGTACTGGCGCACGAAATATATTATTATTTTAAATTTCAAGTTGATAGCTGCTGTAGTTGTTGAGTTATGAGGAGGGAAAAAAGGACAGACAAAGCGAGACCATAAGGGTTTCGAAACCGATCTTCGAAACCCTAAAAAGGCAACATATAAAATGTTCTTTATACTTAGCTCAATTACTATGCTTAATCTCAAGATCGTATTATCTGTATTTATTGAGAAATTAGGGTTTTAGTAAAAAATTAGAGGTAACTTTGCGATTTTTTTCTATCGAGAAAATTTTATGGAATCGTGTTTTCGAAACATATGATCGATAGAATAAGTCCTGAACTTTACCATATATAAATTTCAAAGTTAAATATTCAGTAGTTTGGAAGATATGTAGGTCCTACGGAGTTGAAAATAAGCAATTTGAGGGTAGGTACCCCCTTAAGTCCGTAACCTCATGGAGCCGCGATATAAATAAAACTTCTAAATCAGCACACTCAAAAGTTACAGCCGTTTATGTCCGAATATTTTGGAATTTCAAGGGAATCACATGCTTGTTACTTGTTACTGGACTGGTTTCCGCAACTAGGCCACAGGTGGGCCCTTTTTGCGTGTCGGGTGGGGGCTGCTAATCTAACCACCCGATGTCCTCCAGGAAAGCCAGCAGCTCGCTAATGCCGGTGCATGCCTCCCTAGGCGTCCTCGGTGTCTACAAGCACATGCGCGGCCGTCTCCTCTGCGCTCATGCACCCCCTGATTAGAGGGCTGTCCGTGAAACCCAGATTAAATAGGTGTTTGTTAAGCATGCAGTGTCCTGTGACAATACCGACGATTTGTCGGAGCTTGTCACGCTTCAGATTGAGGAGTTTTCGGGAGTATCTCGGGTTTAGAGCCGGGAAGGCCTCCTTCGACTGTCTGCAATCTGGGATACTTGCCCAGTAGTCTTGGTGTTGTTTGGTTGTGCGTTGACAGATCCATGAGCGGACTTGACTGAATGGTAGGGGGATTATTGGTTCGGGTCCTGTCGGTTGCCGCTCCGAACCTCTCCTTGCCAGTGCATCAGCTTCGTCATTTCCTCTCGATCCGCTGTGTCCTTTTATCCACTGTAGGGTGACTCTATTGGACTCACTTACTTGTTCTAACAGGTGGTGGCATTGTAGGGTGAGTCCCGAGTTGTGTTCTCTCCTGTCCAGGGCCTGTAGTACGGCTGCGCTGTCCGAGAGGATCCTGATATTTTGGTCAGTTACCTCTCTTCGTAGCAGCGGTAGCGTAGGCAAACCTATAGGTACTAGTATAGTATTATAATATCTGTGCCTATAGGGTACTTCTTACGAGACCACAATACATACGAGACCCTATAGGAAGTACCCTATAGGTAAAAAAATTAAATCCAATCCCAAATCTTTTCTAAATAAAGTTCAGTTTCACACCCAGTGAAATTAACTAGCTTCTGCCCGCGGCTTCGCACGTGTTTTTGATGTTATTCCAGGTTCAGATCTTTTTAGATCCAAAATTTCAGCTGGCTCAATTAAGTAGGTTTGGCGTTGTCTTCGGACAAAAGCATCTTCACAACACAACCGCACACGCCTTCATAATATTCGTAGAATAGAATAGGATACCTAACATTACAGATTCCGAGATTAACTTTAATCAAAGAAATACGAAATAACGATTTGATTGAAGATTTAAAAAAAATTGGTATTATTATTTATTTATTATTACTATATTAACCCAGCAAGATACAAAATAATACAATATTTTGTACCTACCTACCTCTCCAGCAGAACCCAATCAACGAAATAATCAAGCGAACCATTTTATTCTCAAAACTTTTGGTGGATTATTCGACGTTTTTACAGTCTAAGCCGATCGCTGTTAGTCACTCCTCAAGCCTTCGCATAGAACACACTTATCCTAATTTATAGACTAAAGTTAATGTAATTTCATATACTCGTGTTTACTGGTATTGAATAGACTCAGTGAAGTTAACAACATCTTTTATTCCAACCAACCCACATAGTTAAAGTTAGAGACATTAATAGTTAAATACAAAAGTGGTAACAAACGTAACGTTCCAATCCAGACTACGCACACTCGATTCCAAAAATCGGAGCGGATGGGCCCTCTTGGAAACCGTACCCTCGCGCGGTTCGCCGTACTCCTGCAAAAACAATGTACTGTGGCTTCGGCGTACTAACTACGGCGACTTCTGTGGTACTGGCAAGCACGAGCGAGCACAGATGAGACACTTTATCGTAGGCTTTGTCGTACCTCAACAGCCTGTATTGGTCCACTGCTGGACGCAAGCCTCCCCCTGATAAGCGCCTTGTACTCATGTAGGGGGTAGGTAATGCCCATAATCCCCACGCTGGGCGATAATCCGCATCGCATGCCGGACTGGCTAGTCGGCTACCGCTGAAAAGCTCAAAAAAGAAAAGAGTGGACACCCGTTGCATTTTGATTGATGTGCCACTCCATCTGTGTGAAACGTGGGAGAATTTTGCATGAATTGATTGTCGGTAGAACCTACCCAGACATGTTTGAAGAAGCTACCAATTCTGTTCCTCATCTACAAATTTTAGTCAAAACACAAATTTTGAAATGTTGCTTGTAACCGACTTCAAAAACAGGAGGAGGTTCTCAATTCAGCCGTATATTTCTTTTCTTTCATCATTATTTTTGGGGACAAATAAATGAATTTTATTTTTCACCGATGAAAGAACGACTCTCTCAAGTCCCCATCTCATATTCATATTTATTTATTGCAATCACTGTGTACATTTTTAGGTCTTAATATCTAAGTAATGTATAAGAGACACAATGGTACCCTAGCAGGGCGTGGCAATAGGTACTGAGAGTGGAGGTGGACCGGGTTTCTATAAGAATCTCTGGTTAGGTTTTAGCAGGAAAATATAATTCAGTAACTTATGTTTTTAGTGAATATGTACGTATTTATAAAATATTGTATAGGTTGCAATGTAAGTATTGATAGTGCATTTTTATTAGTAAGTATTTTTATTTTATTATTTTAATTTGTCGCTGAAGAAGTCATTTAAATCATAATAGCATTTATGTAAAAGGTATTGTTTTTTTTTCTCAACAGCCTATACATATTTGTCTACGGCTGGACAAATGGCCAGGCCTTCCCCTGATAGCTGATATACGACTTGGCTTTTATCCCATGGGAGGGGGGTAGTGCTCATAATCTCCACGCTGGGCAAGCGGGTTGGGGATCGCAGTTCGGCGGTAGAATTCTTCTGCCGAGGGCGTTGCTGCCCGTTCCCGGTGGATATCCCTTAGTCGCCTCTTACGTCACCCGCGGGAAGAACTGGGGTAGTGCAAATTCTAAGCCCGCACCACACTGCTCAAGTCAGCTCAGCTCAAGTCAGGCTCAAGTACCCACATCGGTATGTACATATATATTTTTATACCAACCTCAGTAGTAGGTACCTATTGAGGAGTTTGTTTGAATTGTCCGGGGTATGTAATGTACACTAGCATTCCTTCTGTGGTTTCAGGCAAGAAGTGATTCCATGAACCGGTGCTTCCTGGATGACTGTTCCGCTGGCTGCGCAATTCCACGCCGACTGTACTCCGGGAACTGTTCCTTCCCGAGCTGACAGTACTCTAGGAACTGCGTGGCACGTTACTTCACTAGAACATCACCATCATCATTATCATCAACCTATATTAGTCCACTGCTGGACATAGGCCTCCCCTCAGGATCCCCTCAATACCTACGGTGCCTATTAAATTAAGTGAAGTACCAAAAGTGCCAAATGTTTCTACGTCACATCTCTTGTATCTTATTATTATTTATTATGTAGTTTCGTTAGCAAACTTTAAATGAGAGCAATTCTCATGAAATCAGGCTGCTGTGTTTATGAATAGGCCACTCAGCGCAGCGTCCCAGGTTGCCAGCAAACGAATTCAAAAAGGCTTTTTGTATAAAAATTTCGCAGAAACTCGATTCAATTTCAATTTCCTGGTTCCGTGTATTTACTCATTGTATTCACTCATCCCATCGTTCGGGTCCAAAGGACGCTTCACATTATTTTAAATGTTGCACACCTTAATACCGAACTATCTATAAATAATATGATGATTTTGATGATATTATTTCATTTTATGATTTGATTTTGTAGCAATTTGCTAGAGTCGTCGGTTCTTCTGTAAATTAGTTTAGAAATAAAATTAATAAAATTAGCTTGTTTCTGTAGGTAAATTAGAGTAGGACATTTCGGAGGATTATAATATGTATTGTATGTACCTAGGTACTAAATCCACAAGGGAACCGTTTCCATCGTTTCTAACTTATAGGCAAGAATAGTAGATTGTTAGCCTAGGGTTGAAAATAATCAATTCCCGAGGTAGTTAGACGCCGGCAAACCCTCTACTTTTCATTTAGATTATGAAGAAAATAAAAGATTTTCGATGACACAATTTGCCTCGTCTGTAATGGAATCTGGTGTCAATATTTCGCTTGAACTCATTCTAATATTCAGTTCAAATCTTAGCACAAAAGTCCGTCACAGAAACATACATAACAGATTTTAGTATCCCGCCAATTTGTGTTGACTTTTAAAATTTTAAATAAGGAACTCGCCGCTCGTCCCGTAATTGTCGCGGCACTCGCGGTTTATTCCGCTCAAAGAAGTTTGCGCTAAATTCACACTGGCTGTTTAGAAACTCATGACATTTTTTAAATTAGTTTTTTTATACATAAAACTCTTCACAGCTGACAGCAGTTCTATTTTTAAAGTTCATTCCGGCCCGAGGGGGGGTCGGAATGAATTTGTACGAGTTTTTCCCTCCCTATGAAAGGAAATCAGCAATTTCCACCCCATAATCAGACAACACTACTTTCCGAGTATGAGAAATAAAAACCAGTTTTTCTTTAATTTAAAGTGCAAGCTACTACGTACCTAACGTTTTTCTTCAAACAAAGATGATGAAATCAGAAGGTAAGTACCTACCTATCTTTCCTTAGAAAAATAAAACAAATAGACACCTAGGTATGTTGAAACTATACACGACACAGTGACACATAAAAAACAAAATTCTGAGAAGTTTAATAGGTGTAGTATATCTATGATACTCGGAACGGTTGTGCAAGAGCATCTTTCAAGTGAAGCTATTTCGTTAATGTAGCTTTAATTGAAAGATAATTGCTAGTCATTGGGGCCGTAAAAAACAAATTACACTGGTATAGTTTACTTCTAGGAAATTTGGTAAAAAATGGCTTTGCAATTTCTTAGTTTGTTCATTTTGCAACATAATAACAACAAAAGTTTATGCTTTATTAACAAAGAAAATTTCAATCAAATAATAGTACTTAACAAATTTTAATAAGAACGTGACATAAAACTTATTTACAATTGAAACAATTGAGCTAACGGCAGACTGTTACAAACAATCTACAGGTAGTTCAACAGATCCATAACAATACCAGTCGTCGCGTCCCCAAGACGCTGCGTACCTACTGCCCCGCTGTGTGGCAAAGTGGCAATGCTGATGCCACAGAAATCTTAATAACAAGGCACTAGAAATGCTGAGTACCATCCGATCTATCGGGAATGCGTGTCGCCGGCTCGCCCCCTCTACTACCTTACCACTACATACACAGACAATAACTACGGAATTACGGCTACGCCCATCCAAAAATGCAGTGCAAACCAAATTAAGCCTTATGCGTAGTTGCATACGTTCGCTTACTCACACATTAGTGACAAGTTTGCATTTGTTGTCGTTATGACGTCATTTTAATGTAATCTACACTAGTGCTGGGCACGAAATATCAGGTCACGTACCTATCGTACTGTTATTCTATGACTAGGGCATTGTACTAATAAAATAAAAATATAGTTTGTACTTCAATATTCATTTATTATTAACTAGCGACCCGCCCCGGCTTCGCACGGGTGCAATGCTTATACTAAATATACCTACTGCAGAATTGGTACTCCGGCCGATACCGCAATCGCTATGTCCCTGTCATTTTAAATCTGTAATATCTTCGAAAATATTCATTCAAATTACATGCTGTAAAGGGCAATATTAATCTATATTAAATGCACAATGTATCTAAGTTACTTAATTGGATAAGGATTAATGCTGTACTGCTTAAAATCGCCTCGTAAATAAGCCATTATTTCTCGTAAAAAGTAAAGGATAAAAAATGGTTATTGTGGGTTATCCCTAAGAGATAGACATATACTATCGTAGACTTTTTTTGTAGACCTTTTTAAGTTGTAAAATACTTTAGTACATTATTCTGATCTATCTCGTAGGGTTCTGACCCCCTCTATACAACCCCCTAAAAATTTTTCATCAGTGTGACTCTGCTTGGCGCCCCCCCTGGGGGGCGGTGGTTCCGGGGGGCAAATCTCAAAAAGTCGGAATTTTTCCTAGGTCCCCCGGACACCCCCTACATGATTCTGCAAAAAAAACATACCTCCCCCTCCACCATCAAGGAGAACAATTATGTCAGTCAGTCAGTCAGTGGTAATCGAGCTTTATAGATAGTTAGTTATTATGATAATAAATCATAAATAAACAATTTTAATATAACATCGTATTCCTAAAATACTATGTTAAATTATGCAAAGTTGTTTTACAAATCACAACCAAGGTAATATTAAGGATAATATTACCGTGTCACAACACTAGCTCGCGACCGAGTTCTGCGGCCGTACCACGATAGGAAATCGAGCGCGCAACGTTATCGTTCACTGTGCAGTACATTGCTTTTTGTAATGAGGTACCTGCCCGATGTTGACAAAAATAAGAGGCAATGTATAGTTAAACGTGATAATAAGAACGGTCGACTGTGACGTTCGTATTACTTTTAAAGATTCTATAATTTTAAGGAAAAACGGCATTATTTAGAAAAAACAATACTTACCGATGAAAAGTTATTCCTTTATTAATATAATTACAACTTGTGGAAGAATTTCCGCAATGGGAAATGCTGCAACACACCATTTTTACACACGCACGTTTCGAGAGCAACTGAACAGCAACGAACGCACTGGTGGCGTGAGAGTCACCTGAGCGGCGACAAGGTCACGCGCGCTTACGATTTCTAGTGCCTTGTTATTCAGATTTCTGTGGCTGATGCGCTGCGCCAGCGCCATATCCAGCGAACAGTGTTTTATGAGGACCGGAAAACGGACGACATTCTTTTTTAATTTGTTTCGGTAAGATAATAGTAATACAAATGCAAAAGTAAAACTCACAGGAATGCATCTTGCTTAGTTTTAGTGTAAAAAATCAAAAGTTTAGGTATTTTAAGGGCTTAAAAACCATAAAAAATATAAATCTAATTTGCCGCAAATATTTTCAATAAAGTGATTACATAGAGCAGTAAATACATTTTTTCAACCAAGTGATTACGTAAAGACATTTAAATTAAACCACATATTTTGGATGCCGTTGAAAGTCTCTAGCATCATTACGTGCGGAGATATTAATTTTTTACATATATTTTTAGATTTTTTTTTCTTCCGTATACTATGGAAAACCGAACGAGATTTTTTTTACTATACATAGAAAACATCCAGAACACCCTGAACATTTTTATATTAATCTATATGTATATAAAAGAGAAGAGAGAACTGGAGTCATCAAGAGAGCTCTGAAACTACAAGAGCTACGAAGCTGAAATGTTGCATGGAGGTTCCTTTCAGGACGTAGGCACCCGCTAAGAACGGATTTTTGGGAAATTAGTATTCTAAGGGTCAAAGGTCATTTTTATAATAACTTTAGAACCGTAATTGTTAGCCCTTCAAAATTTGTAGCGTAGGAAGATGACTTAAAATAAACAGACACGTGTTTCAGGGTTTTTTGAAATTCACACTAATGGTCAATGGTGTGGACTGTGGAGTCAATGTTAGGCGGCTCACTGACATATCACGAAATCTCAGGAACTAGATGAGCTACGACGCTGAAATTTTGCATGGAAGTTTCTAAGGCACCCGTTAAAAACGGAGTTTTGGAAATTCGTATTTTAAGGGGTCAAAGGTCATTTTTATAAAGAGTTCAGTCGTAACTTTAGTCCGTCAAAATTTGTAGCGTAGGAAGATGACTCAATATAAGTATTTCAGGGTTTTTTGAAATTCGCACCCAAATGGTTAATCGTGTGGAGTCCAAGTTAGCCCCACTCACTGACTTATCAAGAAAATCTAGAAAAGACATCTAAAAAAGCTACGAGGCTGAAATTTTGCATGAAAATTTTGTTTAGGACGTAAGCACCTACTAAGAACAGTTTTTATAGAAATTCACATTCTTGGTTATTATGTTCCTACCTAAACTTCTATCTGCGGCTTCAAACGCGTGGTACTCGGGTTATATTACTCGGATGTACATTAGTACTACTACTAGAGTCCACGCGAATGAATACGCGGCGGGTCAGCTAGTATATTTATACATATAGATGATAGTTATAGTTAAAGTTACTGGTACATACCCCTTCTGTGATATTTTCTTTATATTTTTATCTAGAATAATAATTTTGACAATGCCCCTTTACAGCAGCTCTAGTAATTAATTTTTAAAATTATTATGTTTAGTTTGATTATTGACAATGCCCATTTATTTAACAGCAGATACTTATAGATATTAATTTCTTTGTTTTGTGTTACCTACTTACTATAATTATTTAATTTGTATTTTTAGTTATTCCTATTGACTTAACCAAGTGTGCCTTGTGCTCCTACGGCGAATAAATTTATGAGTATGAGTATTACTTTAGATTCTACTTATTACTTCTAAGATAATTTACATTGTTCAAAATATCTGACTTACCTTGCTGTTCCATTTGTTTATTTAATATCGGTGTACTTAATCCTTTTTGACCTTAGTGTTATATATATATATTTTAAGTATTTATATGGAAATTGTAACGCTGTGGTTTACCTTAGTAAATATAAATAAATAAACACCCGTTTCCGTGAACATCTAATATAAGTTTGCTTTTATATGATTAACAAATTCGACCTGCGATGTTCTTAGAACAATGTCTTCGTAAAATTATTGACCTAGTTTAAAGTTCCAGTTAAAAACTAAGTACAGTCGGCTGCTCGTTCTCTTGGTTGGCAGTTGAACGCGAGTCTTTTGGAATGAAGGTTAAGGGAAATTCAATATTTTTCTGAGTTTTTGTTTTGAAAATACTAGAAAACCGACTTCGAATCTCAAAATTTCACACTGATGTCGATTCTGTTGTTTTAGAATTAGCTAAAATTAAGATTTAGAAATGTCAAATAGACGAAAGCTATTCTATGTTTCAAAAATTAGACTGTCAGGTTCAAAATTTGGTTGACAGATCTAAAACAACTCAACTTAGTTAAAATAGATAAAATCCTATTCTTTGCATTGCATTTTAGCTATGATTAGAAACGTCTACATAATTTTAGCAGGTATCTAATTTGGTCGTGGTTAAAATTTATTCGAGTGAAAAACGGGCAGATTCTTTTGAAAAAAGTGAAATATGGATTTTGTGGTATTTTTAGGATCTGTACAGAGAATACCATAATTTTAGGTCAACCTAACTTAGAAAATTTAGACATCGTAAAATTTAAGTTAGGAATCCTAAAACAACAGAATCGACATCAATGTCTTTAAATTTTGCGGGACCAATATTAATCCCTCGGGAATAAAAATTTTATCGGACCATGCCGGGATCATTCTCTATACAATAGCAAAAGAATTTTCAAAATCCATAATTGAGGGAGAAATCGTTGGTAATAATTATATGAAAAAATACAGCCGAACATAGAACCTCCCCTTTTTTCGAAATCCGTTAAAAAAGAAAAGCTTCAATGTTCAGTCAGCATAGAATATGTTTTTATGAATGTCCGCCGATTTCTCCGTTAATTGTGATGATTTTAATAATTCTTTCGCTATTATGGAGAATCATCCCTCCAAATTTTTATTCCCAAGCGATTCGTCCCATAAAACTTTATGGGACGAATCGCTCGGGAATAAAAATTTGAAAATAGTGTAAATTTTAAGGATTTTCAATTCGGATATAAGTTTTTTCAAAACAAAAAATATTAGTCACCTACTTAACTGCGTTCTACAAGTAGATATTATAACTACCAGATTGTACCCAAGCCTTTTTTAATGGGACGTTATAAGCCGGTAGAGCTCTCATCTTGCTTTTCTCTTTTGTGTCCGAAATATACTCGTAACTTAATAATAAATGAAATATTGATGGACTGGCTAAATATTTTTGCAGCTGACTGTATGCGTACCATCTGTAAAATTCTTCTGAGAACGGATCGCGTGTTGAATACTAAATTTAGGCGTAATGTAGTCTGCGAACAGTAGTTGAGTTGGCAACATAAAGGTGACCGGCTACTGTGCATAATAGCCTATGCCCGAGTACTCGCCAAAATATACATAGCTTAACTTCTCTACTATTTATATATATATAAATAAGTCGGGTTTTCCTTCCTGACGCTATAACTCCAGAACGCACGAACCGATTTCCACGGTTTTGCATTCGTTAGAAAGGTCTCGGGCTCCGTGAGGTTTATAGCAAAAAGAAAAAATTAAGAAAGTGGGAAACATAAATTTCCACCCGAGCGAAGCCGCGGGGCGCAGCTAGTGTCATATATATCAGGGACTTCAATAATTTGGTTAGGATTAATTTCTTGGGGTAAATGCGTCTGCTGTTATGGGGCAATTGCGACTATGGGACGCATTTGCCCCCAAAACATATATCATCAACCTTTTTATGTCGGCACATTTTAATAAGAAAATTAAATGCTCATATCAATGTATCAGATAAATCAGTAATTTAATTTAATAATGCTGGACAATCCACACCGCATCATCTAGCCCTAATCTAAGTAGAGCTTGTGTCATATGGGTCAGTCATCTAGACTAATATACTGAATTCAATTCAATATATAGATAGATATATACAGGTTATATGTAATATAATACAGGGTGTTTGGTGCATTGTTTGATAAAATATAATGGCGTTGATATCTTCTGAACCCCCTCAAAAAATTTCTGGCCCCATGAAGGTTTTTATATCGATTTTGTTAAATTATTATTTGAAAATATACAAAAGTCTGAATATACTTAAATTTAAATTAAAAGAAAATGCGGTGTAGCCTTCAAATTTGTGTTTTATTATAATCTGTATTGTTCTACGGTTCTATCAAAATCTCACACGTAGAAATTTGTCTACTATCGTCCCATCCTATCACTTACATTTGTTCTTGTTAGACTTTTGTTGAGTTTTGTTAGTTTGTTCGTATTAGGTAGTAAGCGCGAGCCACCCAAGTAAAATGTTGACAGCATCTGCATTTGATAAGGGGCTAATGCGTCTATCAAAATATAGGCGCATTTGTCCCATTTTTATTAAATTGTCTCTAAATGCGTCAATTATTCTTTTTGACTAGTTTAACTATCATACTATTGCAAAAAAATTTGAACCAAAAAGTGATACCTAGTTATTATCACGAAAAGCTTACCAATTAAGTTTTTATTCAATAAAGACGCATTTACCCCAAGCGGGGCAAATGCATTTAAAATTCCAATTTAAAATAAATAGCCAATTTGAAACATCTGTAAAGCTCCGGCGAAGATATCGCTGCTTGAACTTTGTGCAGAAATAGCCATAATATTGGACTACAGTTTCAAAAAGTGGATAATGCCATACATTTGATCACAATGAGGCGATAACTTGAAGTGATCGAGGAATATGACGCATTTGCCCCGGTTGACCTTACCTACTTACTTAATATTAATACCTACCTAATTTGATTAGTAAAAGTTAAGTAAAAATGCGTTTATTTTGTAACCAATACAAACATGGCACATACAAATGATAGAGGTTAATACAAAAGTAACAAGATATAGATCACAAAAATGGCCAACACTCAGCAGATGCTATGGCAGGATGTATCCTGGCCATAGCGCTGCTGGTCTTCCGTGGAGGCCAGAAGGAAAAATTAATCGTCATCATCAGCCTATATTAGTCCACTGCTGGACATAGGCCTCCCCTAATGAGCGCCATAGCGATCTGCGAAAGACTGCAGGCAGATGCTGGATGCGGCAAGCTGAAGACAGGGCGCTTTGGAGCTCATTAGGGGAAAAATTAATATAAAACACAAATGAAAACAAATTGAAATAAACACATGAAAAATCAAAAATAATTTTATAGTTAAAACTATAAAGTGTCCCAGGCCCATATTTCTATTATTATTTATGTAGGTACCACAACGAATAGGAATAAAAAAATCGTTAATGTTCCAATATAATAAATTGACAGATGTTGTAACGGTCGGTACGGTACACAGAAGCGCACAATCAATAAAGTACAATTCTTCTAACATAAACGGTCAGGCTTGATAGATGGTCACAAAAAAAAGAAAAACGGCCGAAATAAAAGTTGAACAGGGGAAGAATACGCTCGGGTTACACATAAACAGCAGCTGAGGTATAAATAAAACGTCAAGTGCGAGACGGACTAGCGCATTAAGGATTCCGTACAATTGCAAAATCTTGTTTCTTGCCAAATATCATGATTCTAGGTCAACGGGAAGTAGGAACCCTGTAGGTTTTGGTCCGTGGCGAAAATCTTTTTGAAGTGAAAACTTCTTTAGCGGCGCTGAGCACTTTTTTTGTATGGGTAAAAACTTTCAAACTCGCGTCAGGGTCACGTGATGCTGATCGAAAAAGCGTAAGATCGAGGGGAAGGGAGAGGAACTAGTATCTCCCACTCTTTCTACCGTGCCTGAGTGTGCTGCTCTGTTTAGGCGGCACAGGGCGCTTGCGCGAATTGAAGTGAAAACTTCTTTAGCGGCGCTGAGCACTTTTTTTTGTATGGGTAAAAACTTTCAAACTCGCGTCAGGGTCACGTGATGCTGATCGAAAAAGCGTAAGATCGAGGGGAAGGGAAAAAAAGGTAAAACACAACGTTAATATTGAAGTTTTCACTTCTGCCGGCACTCCCGGAGTGCTACCTTTTTTTTTTTTGTTAATCACCTACAAATTTATGGTTTTCGGAAGTTTATTTGTTTTGTAAGACCTTGCTTCTTGCCAAATTTTATGATTCTACGTCAACGAGAAGTGCCTACCCTATAGGTTTTGTATGCATGTGGAAATTTCAAAATATTTGGACATAAGCGGCTGATGCTTTTGATTGCGTTGACTTAGAAGCTTTATTTATATCGAGCCTCCAAGAGGTTACGGACTTGAGTATTTGATGTTCATTTCAACTCGATACCTCCACGCGTTCCTGAGAAAAGGGGGTTGAGTTGACAGACAAACAGACATCAAAGTGATCCTATAAGGATTCCTTTTGAGCTACGGAACTCTAAAAATGGTGATAACTTTCTAGTGTCAATAAAAGTAATAGATGGCGCCAAGAACACGGAACTTCACAGTTGTTAGCCAATGGACCAAAGCCACTCCAAACCCAAAAAAATAGGTATCCAATATTGTACGAAGTAAAATTAGTACCACATGGGCACCATCTGTTGAAGAAGGTACACTCAACGACAAAAGTTAATTGGAGGATATAGGTCAGTCACGCAAGCGCTAAAGCGTAAAATGACGCGAAACGTTACATAACGTAGATTTATTATTGTGTAAGAGAATGCCGAGCGGAAGTGTATTACTTAAGTACTAATTTCTGCACCCGGCCGCACGAGGTGTTTCTATGGAAACGTTTAAAAGTTATTTCTATCCCATGGGAACTGATTTATTTTATAAAAAGTAGCAGAGTCCGGTTGACGATAGTTTCAGACGTGATCTTGACGTCTATTTTTTCCATAGGACAATGTTAATTTTTTTGGACAGCGATTCTATCATGAACATGACAGGAAACTACGCAAATCCCTTAAAAATGAAATGTCACGGTCATGTCTAACTCTATCATCGTCAACTGGCCTCAAGGCTCAGGTCCTACATCTATGCAACTTTTCAGCTCCGTTCAGTAGTTTTGGCGTGAAGAGGTAACAAACATCCAAATATTCAAACTTTCCCATTTCTATTGTTAGTGTGACGACGATCACAGAATAAGTTTGTTATGTATAGTTTCGTAAAACAAATTACGGGTCAAATGATTATTTTAAGGTCGGAAGTACCAAACTCAAGTTAAGAAAGTTTAATAAAACAGTGATTTTAATAAATTTTTTTGCAATCAAAAACAAATTATGAGCATTTTATTGTTATCAATAACTAAGGTAGTTTACATCCGTATATAAGTTAAGACTAAACGTATAGGCTGTGATTTTATGATTATTCACGGGTGTGTGCTGTTCAAAACACATTCTCTGGGCCTCGATAACATGCTCTAAGTAAGATGGCGGATGTTTTCCTCTGCCTCTGGGATTTCTCCGACAGTCTTCTCAGTAAGTAATTGAATCAGCTGTTGCTAGTTGAGCACTTCTTCGGCTGCGCGGCCTTAAGGTTTATATTAGCCCAGCCCTGAAGGCGACCAATTTAAAAGATAGGAAAAAATCTGCAAAATAATTATGAATCCATGTCCCAAGTTGTTTGTTCTAGGTTATTTATAATCGATGAAGATTATCAAAGTTATTTTTAGACGAGGGCTTATCTTTTAAAACCTTGAGAACGAATTTCTACAAAATACACAATTTTGCTTAGACGAAAATACACAAAAGATTATAATTGTTTTCGTGCGAGTTGTATTGGAGGTAGGTGTTTTTATGCAGATATTAAAATAAAGGGAACTGCATGTTAAAATAAAATAAGTTTATTTAAACACCTAATGCCCAGGTAAGTACCCACTTAGATCTCATCATATTATGTTATGTATGAGGGAGTCATAATTTTTGTAGCCAAGAAACATCATAATCTGTATAATAGAATATAAAAATATACTTAGTACAAAATATAATAAGTACAAATAATTAAAAACTCAATTTCTAGAATTTTCTTTCGACTTGCACGAAACGATCACAATCATAATAGACCCAAGATAGTTTTTTTTTTTCAGATAGACAGCTGAGTGAAACAGCAGAAATGAGGACAAAGAGCTTGTGTGCGCGCGTGTACGGGCGTTCGCAGAAGTGTGGCGCATGTCAAGTCACCCGCGTTTTTCGAGGAAAAGTTATTATCTCGTATATTGATTATTGTGTAAGTACTCTTAGAGAAATCCACTTTTGTTACTGGCTGGTGAGACTTTTGTAAGTGAGAATGTAAGTATAGAATAATTTAACATAAGTAGGTGTACGTACTGAGAAAAAGCCTATATTCACAAAGAAAATTACACTAGCATTTACAATTGAAACAATTGAGCTAACTGCGGACTGCTGCCACAATCTACAGGTAGCTCAATTGATCTATACCAATACCAGTCGGAAGCGTCCCCAAGACGCTGGCTGCATTGCCACGCTGTATGGCAATGCTGATGCGCTGTGCCAGATACTACCAGCTCTCGGGTCACGTGTCGCTTCGACTAGACGCTCAGATAATTGTGTAAAATGTAAGTAAAATGTATATTTGCACGTTGCGGGTTAAATACATTTGACATCATTCTAGTCATAAGATCTGACATGTACCTGTAATAATGTATTCGGCAATTATATGATTTGATTTGATGTACCTACCTAAACTTGGATGAAAAATATTTGAAACTATAGTACCTACGTAGAGTACGTAGTAGGGTAGTCTCCTGGGTAAAAAAAATGTTGTTCTATTTAGGTAGTCCGTCAGATCAGATAGATTATCAGGAGATATTGGTCACATGTTTTTTTCTTTTGTCGCACCGCCGAGGCTGGGCAGTGAATGCGTTAAACCAACATGTGGTTCGTACAGATGGCGTTGTAGTTCATTTATTCAAGTAGTACGTAACTATTTAGGTAGCCCTTTTGTAAATTGCACGCGTCTGGACAATTTGTTACTGCGAATACTGCGGGAGGTGAGTAACCAAATCCATGTTAATCTTATGTTTTCTTTAATTGACTGATTTTGGTTGATAATTTTATTATCAGTCTATGGGTCGCTTACACAGTCAGTTATTTTAGTAAAATAAATTTATTTGAAGAAATAACATTGTCTCCTTTTAAGGACAAAGGTTTTAAGGTTGAGATAATTTTTTCGGGTTGCATTCTCAACCCCCTCAAAAATTTCCTGGCCCCACGGAGGTTTTTATGTCGATTCTTCTAATTTGAAAATTAATATAAGTCTACCTACACTTAAACTTGAATGAAAAGTAATAGAAAGGTGTAGCCTCCAAATTTGTGTTTTATTTTAATTTGTATTGTTTATATGTATATATTACCTACTCACTAGCAAAAGCTAGTTTTTAATTTAATCGTCTTACAAAGTTTTTTAAAAAACAAAATTGAATTTAACGCTTAACTTTGAACAAAATTTAAAAATACATAGCTAAGAATTATCATGTAATTCTTTTAAAAACTTCTCTAGTCTATCTCCTTTCTAACGGTATGCAACATGCCATGAAACCTTACTAACTTTACTAATTTTCTTATCTTGATAACCGACGAAAAACGGAGAAGGTTCTCAAGTCGAAGCGTATATTTTTTTAACCGACGAAAAACGGAGGAGGTTCTCAAGTCGAAGCGTATATTATTTTAACCGACGAAAAACGGAGGAGGTTCTCAAGTCGAAGCGTATATTTTTTTAACCGACGAAAAACGGAGGAGGTTCTCAAGTCGAAGCGTATATTATTTTAACCGACGAAAAACGGAGGAGGTTCTCAAGTCGAAGCGTATATTTTTTTAACCGACGAAAAACGGAGGAGGTTCTCAAGTCGAAGCGTATATTTTTTTAACCGACGAAAAACGGAGGAGGTTCTCAAGTCGAAGCGTATATTTTTTTAACCGACGAAAAACGGAGGAGGTTCTCAAGTCGAAGCGTATATTTTTTTAACCGACGAAAAACGGAGGAGGTTCTCAAGTCGAAGCGTATATTTTTTTAACCGACGTAAAACGGAGGAGGTTCTCAAGTCGAAGCGTATATTTTTTTTAACCGACGTAAAACGGAGGAGGATCTCAAGTCGAAGCGTATATTTTTTTAACCGACGAAAAACGGAGGAGGTTCTCAAGTCGAAGCGTATATTTTTTAACCGACTAAAAACGGAGGAGGTTCTCAAGTCGAAGCGTATATTTTTTTAACCGACGAAAAACGGAGGAGGCTCTCAAGTCGAAGCGTATATTTTTTTAACCGACGAAAAACGGAGGAGGTTCTCAAGTCGAAGCGTATATTTTTTAACCGACGAAAAACGGAGGAGGTTCTCAAGTCGAAGCGTATATTTTTTTAACCGACGAAAAACGGAGGAGTTTCTCAAGTCGAAGCGTATATTTTTTTAACCGACGAAAAACGGAGGAGGTTCTCAAGTCGAAGCGTATATTTTTTTAACCGACGAAAAACGGAGGAGGTTCTCAAGTCGAAGCGTATATTTTTTAACCGACTAAAAACGGAGGAGGTTCTCAAGTCGAAGCGTATATTTTTTTAACCGACGAAAAACGGAGGAGGCTCTCAAGTCGAAGCGTATATTTTTTTAACCGACGAAAAACGGAGGAGTTTCTCAAGTCGAAGCGTATATTTTTTTAACCGACGAAAAACGGAGGAGGCTCTCAAGTCGAAGCGTATATTTTTTTAACCGACGAAAAACGGAGGAGGTTCTCAAGTCGAAGCGTATATTTTTTAACCGACTAAAAACGGAGGAGGTTCTCAAGTCGAAGCGTATATTTTTTTAACCGACGAAAAACGGAGGAGGCTCTCAAGTCGAAGCGTATATTTTTTTAACCGACGAAAAACGGAGGAGGTTCTCAAGTCGAAGCGTATATTTTTTAACCGACGAAAAACGGAGGAGGTTCTCAAGTCGAAGCGTATATTTTTTTAACCGACGAAAAACGGAGGAGTTTCTCAAGTCGAAGCGTATATTTTTTTAACCGACGAAAAACGGAGGAGGTTCTCAAGTCGAAGCGTATATTTTTTTAACCGACGAAAAACGGAGGAGGTTCTCAAGTCGAAGCGTATATTTTTTTAACCGACGAAAAACGGAGGAGGTTCTCAAGTCGAAGCGTATATTTTTTTAACCGACGTAAAACGGAGGAGGTTCTCAAGTCGAAGCGTATATTTTTTTAACCGACGAAAACGGAGGAGGTTCTCAAGTCGAAGCGTATATTTTTTTAACCGACGAAAAACGGAGGAGGTTCTCAAGTCGAAGCGTATATTTTTTAAAGTATGACCACGCTTAACTTTTTACAGAGTAGTCCGATTTTGATAATTCTTTTTTTAATGGATATATTACTCCTTGAAGTTGGTCCCATGTAAATTTGGAAAAAATCCTCCAATAGCGGTGATTTATTGTTAATCGACAAAAAATGGAGGAAGTTCTCAAGTCGACGCGTATAGGTAGATAATTATATAATATTTTTTGTATGACCACGCATGACTTTTTACAGAGTACCTACTCCGATTTTGATTTAAAAAAATACTGGATAGGGTCTATACCTCGAAATTGGTCTCATATAAATTCGGAAAATAAAATACTACCCTAAGGGTGGGAAAATAGGGGTGATTTATTGTTAAGGAATTTTAATTAGGTGTATATTATTGTATATTTTTGTAATTTATTAAAATAGGATTATATAACAGTTAAACTGTTACCTATGTGCTGACCCGTTGCGAATGCACGCGCGACATCTTCGCCTTTGCCACAGCTGACTACTGATCTTTTGGGATGAGGACGAGAATACGTAAATTTAGGTACAAATAGACAAAACCGAATAATTGTAAAAGCCTATTAATTTGTAAATTTAATTTTATATTAAGTACTTAATTATTATAATATTTATTAAATTAATATAATATAATATAATTTTTAATATTATTTTGTAAAAGACTATTAATTTTGAGAAGTCTGTCCGAAGTTTTGTTGAAATTTTGAATTTTCTCATCTTCAAATGACTGAAAAGACACATCAAGACTTCATGAACCAAGGAGTCGAAGTGTACATTTATCTTCACCTGTAATATTGGCGGCCAAACTATTGAATTTTCCAATGATATTGTTTTTGTCTACACGAGAGTCCGAAAAAAAAGCACGCAATTTGAAAAATTTATAAGGGGTTTGAAGATTTTGGATATGGAGGATGAACCTAACATTTGTTTTTTTTTTTCATAATCGCCAACATTTTCAAATCAGCCAAAATCTTTAAACGCTTTACTTTCTAGTTCCATCAATAATTTGGCAGACGTCACGTTGTCAAATATTATTATAAAATTTCTATGGCAGCTTTGGCCATTTATTAATTTAGCTGGGTCAAGAAACCGGCGGTAAAAGCAGTGGGTAAACTCTACAACGCTTATCTTAGGTATCTAGGTAGGTACCTAGTAGGTATTGGATATTGCGATCCAAGGATCTTCAGTCAACGATTCTGTACTAAGTATTGGGAATTGGGATACCTATTGATAGGTAGGTTTGATACCTAGGTACTATTAAAAGTACGTTTAATCAATGTTTAGACAACACAGATTTCTTATTATGGGCCACTATTAACGACGACCGTACTCCGCTCGCTCACAAAAAATAGAACACAAAGCGAATGAACTTTCCAACGTTAGCCATAGAAGGGGCCGGCCTTTTATTTGATTGATAGATACGAGTATTACAAACGTTCTTCGGTCACGGAAGGTCAGCTTGCGTACAGAACATAAGTTTTATAAATGAGTGACAATGGCTTGAGTTAGGTGTTTCGTGGAAGCAGCAAGGCTGGCTGTTCTGGGAAGGCAAGTCAGGCGAGCGAGCGAGGCGCGCCCCCCACCACTGGTGCGTGTTTACCTCGCACGCCGCCGCCAGTCTAACTTTGACCACGCGCGAGGACAGACGCATTTTCGCGGCGAGAGCCGAACTTTCACCTACGATATCGTTATCTGTGATAAATACAAGTGAAATTGTATGTGCGCGTTTAGAAAGCGTCTCCTCGACGCTGCAGGCGGCAATTTCTGCAAATTAATTTCTCCAGTGCGTTCTGCTTCCGAGAAACTGCTTATAAAGAGTTTTACCGAGAAACGAAACGGCCGTAAAGTGGTTTTGAGGAAATATACCGAAGCAATTACAAGTGAACGTTGTGTTTCCGTGTTCAGTTGAATTTAAGGCGTTTACATTGGATCCCAATAAACCCATCACACCTCCAATGGTGGTTAAACTGCCAGGTGAGAACTTGTTTACACATACTTACTTACTCAGTTTTTGCTTATACGTCTCTAACAGACACGAGGTAAGTACTAAGGCATTCCAGTTAAAAATATCTTATTGTTTACGACTACAACACACGTGAAGCAAAAATAACAAGTAGCGGCGCCAGCTGGTCCCTTTATCATTCCCCAGCGTGGGTCGTTGCGTTGCGAATGATAAGCTGTAATTGCTCGATGGCGTCACAACTAGACATTGAGTAGGTAGATATATGTGCTATAAATATGTAGATCGGAACCCTCCATACATCATTGTGTGTTATGCATGTCACACACACGCGTAACACCAATTACCTAGCTACCCTAGCTACTATCCAGAATAACCTCAACCTCAACATCCTCTATTGGTCCACCGCTGGACGCAGGTATCCCCCTAATAAGTGCCTTAAAGGCTTTTATCTCCAGAATAACACCCATGCTCAAATAATGGGAATGAAAGAATTTGTCATTTCGAAGGTAAACCAACCTGAGTTGGAAGGATTCAAATGAAATACCTACCTGGAACTCTTCGGTCTCGTCGACGAGCGATTTGCGAGCATTTCCTGTCTTCAAAATTATTCATAGACAGTAGGCGCATTCCTGAGCCCAAATAGCATTCTATAAATTCATATAATAGGTAACATCGCCAGACGTAAGCAATGTCAGTCTCCTACTTTACATTTTCTATTTAAACTACATCAACACAGTTAGAAGATTATTTCGTAATACTAAAGGCGTATTTATAGTCGATTGTGTTGTGATGGAATAGGAAGTAATAAAAGCAAAAAAATATGCAAATAAGCTAATTGTAAGTGTTTATGCAAAGTCGTGTGGCGCTGTGCTAATGACACTTGGAGTGTCTATGTGTCACTGTATAGTTATCATTTCAGTATAAAGAATTATCGCGATATCACGCTACTGGTTTTCTAAGAACTGTTTTGAAAACAATGAATTAGAAGCTTATACAACCTCGTTGTTATTCCACTGTATTTACGCATACGCTTCTCAATCATCTAATTCTAATCTAATGTCCGTTGAACCGAAATAAACAAAAGAACGTAACAAGAAATTAGCAATACCAAGAAAACGAGTAATCATTCTAAATCAATACATCTACAAAGAAAAAACATGAGCAACAAATTAATAGGTAGCAATGGAAGTCAATAAAAAGCGACGAGTAAAAGAAACATCAAATTAATTGATACCACAGTGGGGAGCCTCCCTTCGAAACATGATCCCGTGAATAGTGATATCATACGAAGAATCAATTAAAGATAAAAAGCATGTTTTAAACCGGTGATCAATAGGATTTAAAACATTATCAATAGTACTACTTAGAAGACGATATCTGAAGAAGGATAAGATAACTGAGCTTTAGCAGAAACTCTGACGTCTGAAAGGAATATCAGCCTAGGTACTGATAAATCATTATCATTTGGAAATGGATTTTGAGAATGTGCATGTTAACTTTGAAACAATAGAAAGCCTGGAAGTCATTAGATTTCCATAGAAATAAGTATGATTGTAAACTACAAGAACACCACGCCAATAAAGACAATAGCTACCGCACGCTGGTTCTAAGGACTGGGTAACGAATCGATTCAGCTGAAGAGATTGTGTTTGTCGTGGCTATTGTTCACCGGTTACCATTATGGACACAATCATATTTTTTCAACTTACTTTTAAGGCTAGAAATCCTATTGTTGTTGACGTTGATAAGTTTCGTAGAATCACTTCTATAGGAAGCAGGCGCGGTCCCAGGGGGGGGGTCACGGGGGTCATGACCCCCCCCAAAATCTTAGTTTAGGTACTTAAAAAATTGCAACCCACAGCTTAATGATTATATTGTCCTGTTTACTTCCGTTACATTGATTATGGTTACCAACGGCAGCAAAATAAAAAATCGCGGCTCGCTCCGCTCGCCGATATTACTGTTATTTGTGCTCTATGTTCTGCGAGGTCACTTTGTCAACCAGTACAAAAAATTAGTAGACAACAAAATTTTCGCGTTTTGGTCTGGTCGCTGATAACATTTGACTGTGATCCAAAGCTCAAAACCCGCCCCGCTTTAGGTCACTTTGCCAAATTTTCTAAAAAGTTGCCCAAAATCTAACAAAAATCAAAAGTTGTCGCAGCTCGCTTAACCTAGCCGGCAACTTTAAAGTGTCTGCCTCTGGTCATGGGCTTATCCCTCGTTTGAGGTCAGTTTTACAAACACTCCAAAAATCTAACGAAACCACTAAATTATCGCAGCATGCTCTGCTTGCCTCTGATAACTTTCTGCTGTGTTTTGATAAGCTTCTAGCTTGTTCTAGTCCAGGACTCCTTCTCCGTTTCAGGCGAGTTTGCAACTGCAAAATTTCTAATACCAAACAACTCACACGCACAGCCAGATCATAAAAATTTTCGCGGCTCGCTTCGCTCGCCGTTGATTCTATATGATGTCTAGTCTGTTGTCCGCATATTTGGTTGTTATTCGACAAACTTTTAAATTGTTCTTCACAATCTCACTAATATTATAAATGCGAAAGTTTGGATGGATGGATGTTTGTTTCTTCACACCAAAACTACTGAACAGATTGAGCTGAAATTTAGCATCAGTGTAGCTCTGAGCCTGGAATCAAACATAGGCTACTTTTTATCCCGTAAATCAGTTCCCATGGGATATAAATTACCTTTGAACGTTTCCATAAAAAGAACGCGTGCGAAGTCGCGGGCAGAAGCTAATAGCTCATAATTTAGCTTCCTTGTCTTGCATGGACGCTACCTCACCAATTTCAAAAAAGGCTGCGGCTCATTCAGAGCTCGCTCCACTCACTGTTATTTATTTTCTGAACCAGTTTGTGACAACCCGAAAAAGGGAACAAACATTTCGGCGGCTCGCTCCGCTCGCCGCTACATCTGTTTCGGTGTCTTTTTTTTATTTCTAAATTTTTGTTAATCTCCTTTACTCCGCTCGCCCCGATTTGACTGTTTGCGGCCAATATGCAAAACACTGCATTTTGCGGCTCGCTCCGCTCGCCGATAGTATTTTGTCCTTCTCTGTATTTGGTCCAGTGCTTGACACTTGTTTAACATCATTTTGCACGGGTAGTTACCCGAAAAAGTAACAAAAATTTCGGCGGCTCGCTCCGCTCGCCGTTACATTGTTTCCATGTCTTTTTTGTATTTCCAATTTTTTGTTGATTCTAAATAGGAGCGAGCGGAGCAAGGGCTGCTCCGCTCGCTCCTATTTAGAATTTATATCTGAATTTATATCGCAAAGTCTCTAAAATTTTCGGGGCTTGCTACGCTCGCTATCATTTATTTTTTCTAGATCATCAACAACAAAATACATGATGCGGGCGAGAGTAAGCAAGTGGACCTACTCTTGCTTACTTTTGCCTAAACTTCAGAAAACATCTCAAAAATTTCGAGGCTCGCTTCGCTCGCCATAACTTATACCTACTATTGTTGGGAGTTGAGTATAAATTTTCCGCGGCTCGCTCCGCTCGCCGATAAAGTTTAGTGGTTTTCAGTGAGGTCTGCAACCGCCTACAAGTACATTTGGTGCTACGGCCCGCACCAGGTGTGACCCCCCCCAAAGTCTTGGGCTGCGACCGCCCCTGATAGGAAGGTCGTGAGGGGCATCTCAATTTATAAAACTCAAGTATATAGAGGACATCTAAGAAATGTGTTAGGTATTTAATAGAAACGTACCATTGATCTCTATCAAAATGTTTTTCGTATATTTATCTGATCTATCGAATTACTGTTTGTCTGGTTCTATCCACTTCCGGATTTTGAACAGCTGGTTTTTCAAGGTTATGACAAATAATGTCTTTAGCTCTTGTTAATTTTTTCTGTAATATACTCGTAGTTCTTATGCTAGCTTTGAATTACAATAGCGCTTTGTAATGTTTCTTTCCTCTTTAGTAAGTACCTATATAGATGATTTTTTAACGCTCAAGGCAACAATATTAACGTATGTAAGATACCTGACCTATTTCTACCAACCTTTATGTATGCTATAAATGTAGGTACCTACTATCTGATGCCATAGGCTGTATCTACAATTTCAACTGAAATGATTACATGGAATACGTTAGGTAGGTACCTAATATGGCGAGCTTCCTAGAATTTCCTATTATAATGTTTGTTACCTACCCATTATTTTACTGAAATTAAATGTTGGTTAGTACCACGAACTCGATTCACTAGCTGTTTGTGTAATACTTTCAGTTCAATAGATACACACAGATACAAGACTTACGTATACAGATAACATGCTAGGTAAAACAGTGTACATAAACGCCGGTTACCTACCTTTAATATGAAAGAGAAAATGTTGGTAAGAATAGTACTAGGAAAATGTGTCGTTTCTCGAATCGTCGTCGGCGGAACAAGGTGGGATGCAGCGCGGGCGCAGGTATGCGTCTTCTCAGAACACGCCGCGTCCGTTTTTGCTCGTTTTTCGATTGGAGTTTACGAGAATCGAATGGCCCGGTGGCGGCCCTACTCGGAACTCGTAATTAATCCTTGGAAGCCTCCGACACAGGGTTGTTATGAGAAATCGCCAGCATTATGACTAAAATTTTTATTTGTTTTTTGCATTGTCTCATTTTGAAAATTCGTATGCAGGTTATTGTTCGGAGAAGGGCTGGTAATATGCTCTATAATGCTTCTCAAAATTGCTCTGACCCCAGGCTGAAGAATGTTGTTGACTCATTGATCGTCCGGTGCACCGGAGAATCTGTTGTCGGACGCAATTTCATTGTTCAGCTGAACGTTGTTTCTGTTTCCTTCTAGCCAGTGGAGTTGCCAACCAGGTTTCATGGAATTAATAAAGCAAGCTTCATATAACTGTATGCAGGTCACGAATGTTTTCTATTGGCAAATACACCTCACTCGGTTTGGATGCCAATCTGGCAAATAATCTATTCCCATTTACAGCTCTCGGAATCCTTTTGATACCTAGTGTCTCGTAATCGTAAAGATTGGGTACTCGACATGACAGATCATGTTTGATAAGAAACAATTTGTCGATAATTTCTCCGTGACGAAGTTGCTCTAATGAGAGACCACCTCGGAGGCCCAGAAGGAGCTATTAACAAGGACGAGATATTAATAAGTAAGCACTTAAGTATATCTTTCTTCTTCTATCTATTCGCTTTCCTGTGTGGGAGTCCGTTCGGTAAAGACCGACTGATTTGAAGATAAAAGTACAGAGCCATGTCTCATTTCCAAGAATGTTTGCATTTCAATGGCAAATTCTGCGAGCGAACGACATTTTCGTACAATAAAAGGCTAACGGATTTTCACCCCTATACCTACTAGAATGTCCCAAAGTTCTTTAAGGAATTTGTTCCGATTCTTTCAATTATACGGGCTCTGCTTTTTTTGATTCAGTTGAATTTGTTTTGTTTCTGTGCACCCTAAACATTATTTAATTTTCTTTTGTTTTTTATTCACAAAAACTACCATAAACTCTGTACTCAGGTAGGTAGGTAGACCTACCGATTCTGAGGAATTAAAAGTCGTTAAACTGGATATCTACCTACCAACGAATTCATTAATAATTAAGTAACTAAATAAGGTGAAGGCAAACCATTGGGTCACCTCTATAGTTTACGTTACATAGTAGGTATCAACGACCGATGTGTTTACTTATGTACGTCACCTACCTACTTTACAAGGATGACGTGGAAGCATTACCTACCATTAGACATCGATTTCGAGAGAGTTACATATTGGTCTCCGTATCAGCTAGATTATCTGAAGATAATCTGACAAACCAGCATTTTATTGCTAATGATTAAAAACAGGAAATAAAAATAGCATAAGCAAAGCTCCCATCTCTGTTGATGCAGTTATTTATAGATCACAGAATTTATTTTAAAATGCAGAGCTTAGAAACTGGTCGTTCTCCGTCCGAGCATCAAAGAGAAAAGTTTGTAAGTCAATAACCCGTTTCACTTAATAAGGAAACCCCTTTCACTTGGAAACGAGTTGGCCGTGGATAAAAATAGTGACTCTAGATTACACCATTACACAAGCGTTCCATAAATCTGGGCCCATAGTTTGTGGAGCTCACGTATAACGGAACGTGTCTATTTTAAAAATCGAAACTGCGGGTCGACGTTCCGTTCCGGGAACGCGCACGAAGCGACCGGTCTGGTCGGTGGGTTCTCGGAATACGTGAAGGTTGCCGCTAAACTCTTTGAAACGGAACGGTTATTGCCAAAGTCTTGTCGGAATTCATTGGCCATTAGCGCTTTATTGAGGTCAATAACTACAATTCTGGCAGTTGCGAGAACGCGAAATCATCTTCAATTATTTCAAACTACGATACCGCGTGGATACCGCTTTCGATAGAAACTGGTGCAACAATCTTAAATACAAAGTCCTCTTTCAGTAAAACCTACATACATAGCCGCTAGTAGTCAGCATTTAAGCTAGGTACAGGATCAATGAAAAGTTACCTAAACTGGTTTCAGTAGAAATCCCAGTGATAGTAATCAAATGACATGGCGCATGGCGGCGCCGCGCCGCCGCCGCCGCGCCTGCGCTCTTTAGTTGAGCATGCGCAAGTTCCACGAACTGGAGTCGGCTCAAAGTTTACTTACCTACACTACACCTACATAAACCTACCTCATTTGTATCGCCTCTGAATTAAGTCTATTGTAGAAGTATACTTCCACATATAATAACTCTGTTTAAATGATATACCTATCTAAAGCCGGGTACTGCACGATGTTACGGGGCGTAATTACGTATACGTACATTACGTAGGTACCATTTACAGCGCGCATGAAACTTTAAAAATCCCTATCGTTGCTCGTTGCGAGCTCCTTCTTTGCCCCGACGCACCTTACATTACGCCCCGTAACCGTAACACCCAGTCTGTACCCGACTTAATAGGTAAATATCATAGAAATCTAAATAGTGACTTGTTATTTAGATTTCTATGGTAACTATAGACTAGCTGCTGATTTCCTTTCTCTGTGATCTTGAGTTTTCTTTTCTCATTTAAATTTGATATTGATAAAAAGTTCCCTTCGTTCAATAATCGCCATCGTCGAGAGGCTTTATCAGAAACTTAAAAACGGCTCTGCCCTGAATCAACAGGGGCTGTGGGAGTGGGAGATCAGTCAGTGTCGGACAAACGTGTTTTTTTCATTAAGTATCACACACAGGTGATTCTGATTGAGTGGATAAGAGCGGCTCAAAATAGAGCAAACTGGCAAGAGATGGAGGATGCCTTTATCCAGAAATGCATAAACCCTATAAAAATTTAATGAATGACACTAGGTATATATATTTAGTAGAATCTATTATTTTCATAATTAGTAATTAAATATAATAATCTGTAAATTAATCATAAAAAACACATTGGATTAAAAGTACAAAATTATATATAAATAAATTGTATTTTAAAAATGGGGAATAAAGGCTATTTTTGTTTTATTTTATTTTATTATCACAGGTGATTCACGAATAAAAATTAAGAATTAAGACCTGTCGTCTTCGCGAACGTGTTTGTGATGATGGGCAGATCCTGCAGTCCACTTCACGCAGTGTCGGTGAATAACCAATAACCCTGTTTATCTCTGCATTAGCCAGAGCACCATTTGTTTAACTAACTAAACTGTCCACGTGTCCGTCTAAAGAAAGGAAGAAGCGAATGCACCATTGGGATTGCATTACAGTCAACATAAGAGAATGCAGTGCACAGGCGCGGTCCCAGGGGGGGGGTCACGGGGGTCATGACCCCCCCCAAAATCTTAGTTTAGGTACTTAAAAAATTGCAACCCACAGCTTGATGATTATATTGTCCTGTTTACTTCCGTTACATTGATTATGGTTACCAACTGCAACAATAAAAAAAATCGCGGCTCGCTCCGCTCGCCGATATTACTGTTATTTGTGCTCTGTATTTTGATTAGCACAGAGGCAACGTTCCCAATTTTATTGGTCTGGCTGGTCCGCTATTGTCAGTTTGTATCAATCCAACAACCACAATAAAAAGCACAAAATATAACAAATAATCTGCGAGGTCACTTTGTCAACCAGTACAAAAAATTAGTAGACAACAAAATTTTCGTGTTTTGGTCTGGTCGCTGATAACATTTGTTCCTTCTGACTATGATCCAAAGCTCAAAACCCGCCCCGCTGTAGGTCACTTTGCCAAATTTTCTAAAAAGTTGCCCAAAATCGAACAAAAACCAAAAATTGTCGCAGCTCGCTCAACTTGCCGGCAACTTTAAACTGTCTGCCTCTGGTCATGGGCTCATCCCTCGTTTGAGGTCAGTTCCCCCCCCCCAAAATCTAACGAAACCACTAAATTATCGCAGCACGCTCTGCTTGCCTCTGATTGACAGACATTCTGCTGTTTTGATAAGCTTCTGGCTTGCTCTAGTCCACTCCTTCTCCGTTTTAGGCGAGTTTGCAACTGCCAAATATCTAATACCAAACAACTCACACGCACAGCCAGATCATAAAAATTTTCGTGGCTCGCTTCGCTCGGTGTTGATTTTATACATCCAAAGCTCAAAACCCGGCTCGGTTTAGGTCACTTTGCCAAATTTTCTAAAAAGTTGCCCAAAATCTAACAAAAACCAAAAATTGTCGCAGTTCGCTCAACTTGCCGGCAACTTTACACTGTCTGTCTCTGGTCATGGGCTCATCCCTCGTTTGAGGTCATTTTCCAAACACTCCAAAAATCTAACGGAACCACTAAATTATCGCAGCACGCTCTGCTTGCCTCTGATAACATTCTGCTGTTTTGATAAGCTTCTGGCTTGCTCTAGTTCAGGACTCCTTCTCCGTTTAAGGCGAGTTTGAAACTGCAAAATATCTAATACCAAACAACTCACACGCACAGCCAGATCATAAAAATTTTCGCGGCTCGCTTCGCTCGCCGTTGATTCTATATGATGTCTGGTCTGTTGTTCGCATATTTGTTTGTTATTCGTGAAACTTTAAAATTGTTCTTCAGACTAATATTATAAATGCGAAAGTTTGTATGGATAGATGGATGTTTGTTACGTCTTCACACCAAAACTACTGAACAGATTGAGCTAAAATTTTGCATCGGTGTAGTTCTAAGCCTGGAATCAAACATAGGCTACTATTTATCCCATAAATCAGTTCCCATGGGATAGAAATTACCTTTGAACGTTTCCATAGAAAGAAGCGTGCGAAGCCGCAGGCAGAAGCTAGTAGCTCATAATTTAGCTTCCTTGTCCTGCATGGACGCTACCTCACCAATTTAAAAAAAGGCTGCAGCTCATTCAGAGCTCGCTCCACTCGCTGTTATTTATTTTCTCAACCAGTTTGTGACAACCCGAAAAAGGGAACGAAAATTTCGGCGGCTCGCTCCGCTCGCCGCTACATCTTTTTCGATGTCTTTTTTGTATTTCTAATTTTTTGTTAATCTCCTTTGCTCCGCTCGCCCCGATTTATATTCGTAGCTTTATATCTACCACCGCAAACTTTTTAAAATTTTCGGGGCAGGTTTCGCTCACTTTATTTTGTCATAGGCTCTGGCTTACTTTTCCCCAAACATCAGAAAAAATCTCCAACATTTTTGAGGCTCGTTTCGCTCGCCATTACTTATACGTAGTATTATATTAAAAGTATTTATTTATTAAACCTTCAAGAGCACACAGAACCCCTAATACTATCCAATAATCCTATCCATCCATGGTTGTCTGGTAGAGATCGCTCTTGAGCGATAAGTAACAAAAATTTCGGTGGCTCGCTCCGCTCGCCGCTACATCTTTTTCCATGTCTTTTTTGTATTTTCAATTTTTTGTTGATGCCGGGCGAGAGTAAGCAAGTAGACTACTCCTACTCTTGCTTACTTTAGCCCTAACTTCAGAAAACATCTCAAAAATTTCGAGGCTCGCTTCGCTCGCTATAACTTATACCTACTATTGTTGGGAGTTGAGGATAAATTTTCCGCGGCTCGCTCCGCTCGCCGATAAAGTTAAGTGGTTTTCGGTGGGGTCTGCAACCGCCTACAAGTACATTTGGTGCTACGGCCCGCACCAAGTGTGACCCCCCCCAAAGTCTTGGGCTGCGACCGCGCCTGCTTGTTAATAGGATACAAATACTATTTAGTTTACTATAGTAGGCATGGTACATTATAAATTTAAAATATATCCTGCGTACTTTATAGGAGTTGATATAATAATTGAAATGTGAAGTGCGTTAGTAGTAAATCATACCTACTTAATTTTTTTTATTTATACATCTCAATATTGTGAAGTGAAGGAACTTTCATGGGTGAGTACTTATTTCGTAAACCATAGTCTTGTCGTAACTTATAGTCTGAGGCCTTCCAATACTAGTAAATGAAGTGGACTTCCTTGATCCATAAAAAACCGGGCAGGTACCCAACGAAGACTTCTTGAGCTAATTTGCGAGTCTCGATGTCCCGTTGTTTTCCTCCACTGTGAACGCACGTGCTAATTGTGCAAATTTAGACGAAGTTATCAATAATTCTGTTGGTCACGCTCTCATAACAAACAGAACAAGCGACTATTAGAGCGGTATTTGAAAGGTACTACTCCGTAACAAAGTCGATCAACATAGAAAAACCGTTTACACCTGACCAACACTTGACTCAATAATTATAATTGCATCCAAGAAAATCCATTGTTTTTCCCTGAAGCTCCATTCTGTGGGTAATCCTGTTTTTTAAGATAGTTACGGATCAGGCTGTGCTTCTTTCCTGCTTGTTAGTGTTTTTTTTTTACTTTTTGACACTGAGCGTTTTCTTCCTTTTGTGGCCATTACCCAAATTGGAACAAGTACAACATATCGATCAATTCTGAGAATTATCCTCATTATTATAATTACCAAGACAACATTTTAATTTTTGCCGCCGTGACGATTTAGAAAATTTGTGTTAATATAGCATGTATACAAAACTATACCAAAGCAGAAGGAACAAAATTATCACCGTTTTATTTTTATCTTTGATTCCATTTATATATATGAGACGTGAACGTGTCACGACGGTAGGCAGCCGCAGCAAAGAGACAGAAAGTTATTCCTGGAAAGACATCGTCATTCAACAGTTTCGAGAAACCACTCAGTGACAAGACAAATACGGTAGGTTAGGTGTTAAGTTAAATATATAAAATATCAGATAAACATTTTATTTAAAATTTGTCAAATTATACGATATCTAATGATAAAATAATAATAAAATTAATATATTTTTTTAAAATTAATTAGCAAATTGTTCATATTTTAAAAATTCGTCGTAGGTATAAAACGTCTTCTCTACGAGCCATTTTATTTAGTTTCTTTTTAAAAATTTCGAGACTTGGTGCGTCCGTAACCTTGTACCATATATTATGTAGTAACTACTTACCTACCTACTTAGTTTTCGCACCCTTTTTCTTTTACATGTGATATGTATGTGGCACAATAACGTTATTTTTTGTACATAAATCATGTGAATACCTATCTAGAAAAAAAATCTGTGCGTTACGTAAGTACGACATGTCGTCGTGTCGAGAAATCTAACGACGCATTTTCACAAAACCTTGATTATCAAGACAAACAAATTGTTCCACATATTCTGCTAACAATACATTAGTTCCAAGAACAACTATAATTAGGTACATAGCCAAACAACCATAAAATTAATCTTTAATATACCTCTTGGCACACGTCTGGCATTTTATACATAGACAATAAAAAGTTTCTCAGTTTTAAATTCTTTGTCGATGAAAAACGGAAATGCTTGTAACCTACATTGATAAGAAATCTGTAAATAAGTCATTCATAACTCAATAAATACCTTCAAAATAAAGTTTCTATGTTATGGTGCAGACACCTAGGTACTTTCACATTTTCTTATAGTAATTAATTATTATAATGTTAAGTAAGGTGTTTAATAATCTAGGCTAAACATCCCAACGTAAATAAAGGCCGGTACATAAATAAGGTAGACATACCTGCCGTTTCTCTCGGGCTTAAAGGTTGTCATTTCGCTCGTTACTCCCTTTTATGAATTTTGAATGAGCGGCAGCTGCGAGAATAGTATTTTTATTTACAATAGCATGAGGCAGGAGGCAGATGGCAGTGTAACTGTGAAAGCTGCGCAGCCAGGTACCTACCTACGCAGTTCCGAGAACTCGAAACGAAATTAATAGCAGTAGGTAGGTACTTGGAATTGGAACTCGCTTGGAATTGGAATTGGAACTCGCTGGCGCGGGAGATCCACATGGCTCAATTGCGAATTGAACACCTGCTCACACACTCGAGTGTGTGAGCATAGTTACCATCACATACCTACATCTGATCATCACATACCTACATCTGATGTAGGTATGTGATGGTAACTATGACTGTATAAATTGTAATTTTATTATAGTCCTCTTTATGTAGGTAGTTGTTCAGTAGGTACTTACTCGATTATTTTTTGACGTGACAACGTCTTGTAATTCGATAGAGCCGGCTGCACGCACGAAAAAACATGACGTCATGCGGCGTTACCTCATGCGGCGTTACCTCGCTCTTTTCTTAAGACGTTGTCACGTTCAACTATCGTCAGTAAACCGACTTTACAGACAGCCAATTTTTGATTAAATTATTTGTAAAATTGATAAAAAAATCCTACAGTAGGTAGGTAGGTACTAGGTAGTATTAACCTTTATTGTTGAATCTTGACACTTTCTAAACTTAACTACCACTTGTCGATTTGAGATCCTTTCTGTACTTATATAATCATTTATTAGTAGGTAGGTACCTATTCATCTATTTAAATATAATATTGTAAACAATTCTATCCTTATCTCGGCTTAGGTTCTGCTACCTTCCCGCTTGTTGGGAATAGAATATGGTAGGACTTAATTTCTCGTAGTGAGGTAGGTAGGAGGTACCTAAGTCACGCTAATATTTAAAATGCGAAAGTATGGATGGATGGATAGATTTCTTCACGCCAAAACAACTGAACGGATCGGACTGAAATTTAGCATAGATATAGTTCTAGGCCAGGAATAAAACATAGGCTACGTTTTATCCCATCAATCAGTTACCATGAGATAGAAATAACCTTTAAAAATTTCCATATAAACACGCGGGCGAAGTCGCGGGCAATTAGTAGCGAATATATTATTCTCTACAATTTTGATTTTGACAGTTTTTTTATTTCATTCGTATTAGGTTCGTCGGTTTTCGAATTCGAATGTGCACCCTTTAGTACAAGTACCTACCTACAGAGCACACCGTGGTACTGGTACAGTATCAAAAATTTTGCTAAACAGTATACATACATACTGTTTAGCAAAATTTTTGATATAGCGCCATTCCGTAGCGCTATTCGTTTTTCAATCTATTAAAGTCAATGTCAACTGTCACTGTCAGTCTCTGATTTTTGTCACACGATCAGTCCATCATTTTGTTTGTTTTTGTTTTGTGTTTTACTTTTCTAGCGCGTTGAGTTGTGTGCACATTTTAAAGAAAATTGGTTTTTTCTAAACCTTTATGTTTATGTTGTTACATTCATTGAAGTGCCTTTACGGTCCTTCTATAGTGATTTCGTGACTAGATGTATTGCGTAAAAGACGGACGACTTTCTAACAAGGCACCTTCGTTCGGTGGCTTGTTCAGTGGAATATCTTGTTAGTTTTCTTAAAAACTACAATAACCTAGAGAGTTACTGGAATTTAAGCGTGTAAAATGATTATAGTAGCGAGAATGCCGTCTCAAAGTAAGTTTACAAGACAATTTCATGTTATTTTGATTTGAGGTTAGTTCCAAATTCAAATTTCATGATGATCTCATGTTTTTCTCCTTTCCCAAATTCAAAGTTCGAGTTTAGAATACGACTGGTTTTGTACAACAAGTATAATACTAAAACGGACGAAGTTTGAAAACTTCATTTGTTTGAGTTATAATTTCGGACATCATGATCCAAAGTGGGTATAGTAAACCATGTCGAACACGCTTTTAGCGCAAAGCAAACTATTCAACAGTTTTGATATCTTTTAGGCAATGAATCTATCAATAATGAGCAGGGAGATGACAAGGTCAAAATATTGAGCATTATCAGCTCTGCATCAAATTACAAAGCTGATAACAGCAAATACATAACTCTTTATTGTGTATTGGTGTCATTTGATAACAAATATTACTTACCAACTCATTTAGAAGCTAAATTTAGTCTTATAAAAGTTCCTGGAATTTGATTATCCTTACATTAGTTTTGTTGTATTTATTGTTTACATTTATAGATGTACATTGACCTGCTATGATATACTTACATGGGGAACGGTTATCAATACAGCGGCACACCCTTGCAGGATGTACTGTTAGGGCTGGGCAGTGATTGTGTTAAGGACACTGTGTTCGAATCCTTCACTGTAACTGTAAATAAACTATAGGTAGTAAATATTACTGGACAAACCACACATCATCTAGCTCCAAAGGATTTAGTAGTGAGATGCCTACTATCGGTATTAGTTCATTTTTTTATTTTTACTTGCAGTGAGCAGAGCTTGTGTTATGGGTACAAGATAACTGATATACTTAATTCATTACATAGCTATTTTTTAGTATACATAGAAAACACTCGGAATCTGTAGATCATACAAATATTTTCCCGAGGGATTATAACCAGCAACCTCATGTGGTGGACCTTCACGCCTTGCGACACTGAGGTTGTTAAGTTGAACTCTAGCAGACAATGACATACAAATACTTATAAATAGTCCGATGTAATAAATCAGTTCTGACCTTATCAGCCGTTCATTCGCCTTTCTAGTAATACTATCAAAGTGCTGATATGGAAAAATTACATTGAATTCAGATATTGTTACTGGAACTGGATATGCCGCTTAAAATATATTATTATCCACATAAAATTAAATGGAGCATGTTTTTATATAAAAGTAAATGGAGCATGTTTTTGTTTCCAACATTACCGGCTCCACCATTTTGAACTTATTTAAAACAACAAAGGCTTGAATAATATAATATGTTCTGAGTATAGACTCAGATGAATAAGACATTCTTATTCATCATCATATTCTAGTCCACTGCTGGACATAGCGTCATAGGACCCTATCTTCAGCTTGCTGCAGCCATCTTCTGCCAGCAGTCGAAGGACGTCATCATATCTGGCGTCCTTTACTATGTTTGCCGATTAGCAGACTCCAAGTCTTTTTATCTCATTGTGTCCACTGCTGAACATGTCTCCCCAAACAAGGGAAGCTTTGCCATAATCAATCACCACTCTTGGCTCCAGACGGATTGGTCTGCGCAGGAGGTCTGAAATATACGTAGAAAGAATCTGCCACCCTTCCTTCTGGTAGTTTCCCACAGTGAACTCTTACGACATCCACAAGCTGACTTGGAAAGGTTGATTCTTAATCCGCTTAGTCTTATTTAGTCTTAATATACATAATATACTAACCCTTTTCATTGCCATCAACACACATTAATTAATAAATAATGCTGGACAATTCACACAGCGTCATTGAGCTCCAAGCTAAGCAGAGCTTGTGTTATGGGTACTAGATGACTGATATACCAACATGGACGACTTCCACCTGCTCCAGGTGCGGCCGGCGCTTGCAGTGAAAGTTTTAAAAAATAATTCCTAATAAGTGTTTGTAATTTCCAGATGTCTGCATGGAAGTGGGCGTTCCCCTGGGCAGCTGGTCCTCATGCTGCCCCAACTGCCGGCACGAGCTGCGGGTGTCCCTCACGGCGGGCAAGTGCCACAGCCCGGGCACGCCCCCCCCTTTCACGATACAGCCCTACTTACCCCCTTACTCCATGCCAGTGCCAGCCTCACCGTATAACGATGAGCTGAAAAGGCTGGCGGAGACGCTGAGGGCTTTGAGGCTATCGGGGTGGTACTATGGGAATATGGACTGGCAGGTCAGTGTACGTATTTTTTTTACTAACTATTTGTGCACTTTTTTGGCTAACTAGCTTCTGACTGTAGATTCGCTTACGTGATGTCCTTCTAGCCGAATTTCGGCAGACCGTCACTACAGATCCTCATACGATCGAATTGAGAAACTCCTTTTTTTGAAGTCTGTGATACACGCTTTAGAGAATGATCGTGAGGTGTTCCCATAGAAGTTTTATTCCCGTGGTACATATTACTATTTATTCCGTAAAACTTACAAAACAGTAAATATGTCAAAATTGGAATTCGGTTTAAGGCGAATAGTAGGGTGGATAGTGGCGCCACTACATATTTAATTTTATAATTACGTTATACAAAGGAATTATCAAAAAATTGGACCGCGCGTAGACGATATCTATCATAAGCTTTTTTTAAATGTATTTTTAATAGTTTCGTACTGTATTATTTAGGCAGATACTTGTTTCAAGAGTTTAGTTCCTATTGGTGGCCACCAAGCTCTCCAAACAAGGTTTTTCAATAACACAAAACAAAACTATTACAGATTCATTTAAAAAAAGCTTATGATAGATATCGTCTACGCGCGGTCCGATTTCTTGATAATTCCTTTGTATAACGTAATTATAAAATTAAATATGTAGTGGCGCCACTATCCACCCTACTATTCGCCTTAAAGATTTGTAAAAAACATTCAATGCTTAATACTTAGGTGTTTGGCCAAACCATTATAAACGTTTTTAACTCGTTCCTTCCCTCTATGAACTATTTCCATCAATTCCTAGAATGATATTCAACAATGAGTAGACATCACAACAAAAACCGCATAATTCGAAGCAACAATCTATTACGTAGTTATTATAGAGTTTCCCACAGAAGAATTTATTTAATAACCAAAGAATGTTGATTCCTTTTCCTATTACAACACCAATAATATGCGTTTGGAATTTCCATTGATAAAATATTAAGATGGACATTATTTGCGATCATTTTATGGGTGAAGAGATAGATTAATGATAATCAAATCAAAGAAGGATTATCTGTTGATCTATGATGCCGGTTTCGTCACGGTCTTTATTTACCGCGGCCTGTAAATTAAAAGCGTCAATATCTTCATAAATTTTGCTTTTCTATTTTACCGTGACGGGAAATACCTGCCAGGCCGGTAAATTATAATAACGCCTATTTCTGTATCGACCAGTAGGTATTCCACTTTAGGGGTTTCCTCACAACCTGTCTTGGTTGTGAGGAAACCCGAGACTTAGTCATCTCGCGTAGGTATGTAGATATCGGTGGGAGCCTGATCTTAACGTGCCCAGGGTAAATTCAATTAAGTTCACGTGTTGAAGGTAAAAAAACCGTAGAATTCAGATTACTACGCAATTTTTTAACTGTACACTCGTAGCGACACTACGCATGCTCAATTATTTCGATTGTAAATACTAGTTCTAATTTGTTACTATTATTTCATGTAATTTACTTTAGCTATGACTAGAACTTAAGGGTCCGGCTGAAGATGAATTTCCCATAGAAACGTAGTACCAAAATGATTTGTTATTTGAGCATATTTTCACCATGGTCTGCTATTATTTGTATTAAAATAGTATTTATCTAGGTTCCTGACACAATTTTTTTTCAAAATACCTTTCTGAAATGAAATTAAACCGATCCGCATTTTTACATCAAAGAATGAATGTTTTCTTAGTATTTTTCTAGATAAGTATTTTGAAAAAAGCTTGTGGCAGGAACCTAAATAAATACTATTTTAATACAAATAATAACAAACCATGGTGAAAATATTCTCAAATTACAAATCATTTTGGTACTACGTTTGTATGGGAAATTCATCCTCCGCCGGCCCCTTAAGTGACCTATGTATGTATTATTAATTATTTAATGAACTTTATTTGTAACGTGAATATTTAATTCCAGACTGGACGCAAGCTCCTCAAGGAAGCTGGAGTGGGCGCCTTCATCATTCGTGACAGTGGCGACAGAAACTTCATATTCGCTCTCACAGTGCAAACCGAGAAGGGACCTACTTCTGTTCGTCTGCATTTTGAACAGGGCTTCTTTAGGTAAGGATCTCAACTCACCTCAACCTCAACAGCCTGTATTGGTCCACTGCTGGACGCAGGCCTCCCCTGATAAGCGCCTTATTGACTTTTATCTCAAGGGGGTAATGCCCGTAATCCTGTGGGCAGCAGCGCCTTCTCCAGAACAATTTTACGATCGAACTGCGATCCCTGATAGACATAATGCTCGACAAATATTATTGAAAGTCGATCCTAAAATATTGATATTCCGACAGAACGGATACAAAGTTTTGTATTCAGAAACATTATTGTTAGATCTCCCACGCGTTGAAGAGAAATGCTATTGCGTCAACATCTTGCGCGTCATTTTACACGAATCGTGAGGTGTGATTCATAAGAACACTTTGAGCGCTCTATTCGTGGATTTAATGGTAGTATTAGTTTGACTTTTCTTCGAATTCATTACCTATACAAAAGTACACTTTTACGACTGTGTCGAATAGAACCGTTAGTTTATCGAAATGGCTGGATTGGAGATCGATATTCACAGTAAATGCTCTGGCAATCTATGGCTTTAAAACACGTCAAAACTACTACAAACATCCATCCATCAAAACCTTTGGTAACTGCAAACGGTAGGTTTGTTTAAGTACCTACTTGAATATAAATATTTTACAAATAGTAAACATGACTTGCCTAGCCTTGTACAACTTCCAATTTTATGATGGTGAATAAATACTTAAAAAAAACCAAATCAATTACCTACATAATAAGTTTTTAAACCAACCTACGCTATCGTTATGAAATTAAATTTGTTCTGAAGTATTGAACAAATTCCAATTACCTACTATACAATCGATGCTTGTAAATTTTCCTATCCATCTTATATTTTGACATGGCTTCAGCTTTTCAATTAGTTTCTATGAATAGTCGGTTACCTACACAAACTGAACCTACCTACAACAGCTATAGATAAGTTCTCCGAACATTAGAATTGTTATATTTGTGGAAATGCCATTAAATCAGCGCGCAGTAATGCCAGTTCGTTGTATTTTTACACGGCTGTTTGTGGAATGAATCATTACAGTCAATTGCTGTTTTGTATTAAATTTCTTAGTAACAGTGAGTTGATGAGCGATGTACTTTTGCACTGCGAAACGAAACAGTTATACGACTTTCAACAGAATCAAATTAAAGACGCTAATAATGGTCAACATATGTTCCCATCAGTATCGAAACTCTTGGTTTTACTATCGTTAAACTAGGTTCTCTCCGCGACTTCGCACGCTCTTTTCCTGCATAAAAGTAACCTATGTTCTTTGCCTGATACAATGTAATTTGGCCTAGCCACTTGCCAAAATTTATTGAGATCTGTTTAGCCGTAACTATGGATGGACAAAGTCACCTTCGCAGTTTTATATTAATAAGTTAAGAGGTATGGATATAAATAAGCTACAATATCGGAATGCAAATCTAATGGCGAGAGATTTTAATAAGTAGATTGTAAAAGGACATAATGTAACCCCTGTTTCGGGGACAAGGGATGGGTTAAAAAATATATTTATAACGATAATGACTTATGACGTTAGGTGTCCTCAACTTAACTCATTTTATTTAATGGCTATATAATGTGTTTATTTACTTATTGACCCCCGACGCAAAAAGAGAGGTGTGTTATAAGTTTGACGTGTCTATGTGTGTATCTGTCTGTGGTACAGTAGCTCCCAAACGGATGCACCAATTTTTGTTTAGTTTTTTTGTGTCATAGATAATTTTATCCCGAGTGATCTTAGCCATGTTTCATGAAATACTGTTCAGCCAATAAACGTCGGCGGGTTTTTAAATTTTTTAATTTTGTCTTGTTTTTCAACTCATTTTGGCTACAGCTATAGGAACACTGTACTAATAAATAAATAATGGCGAAAAATATAAGTGTGGAAGTGGCAGTGGGCCGGCCATCTTGCGAAGAACCGACAACCGCTGGGGTAAACGTGTTCTTGAGTGGAGACCACGACTCGGCAAACGTAGTGTAGGACGCCCTCCGGCCAGGTGGGATGACGATCTGCGAAAGACTGCAGGCAGATGCTGGATGCGGAAAGCTGAATACAGGGCGCAATGGCGCTCATTAGGGGAGGCCCATGTCCAGCAGTGGACATGGGCCTCCCCTAATGATGATGATGATGAAAAATATAAACTGTTACATAAATAAACCACCGTTCTATTGTAACCAAATCTTTATCTCTTCCAGGTTAGACTGCGCATTACACCTAGCGAAATACATGCCCCGGTTCCGCTGCGTCCTCGAATTGGTCCAACACTACACTCGGATAGGAGTTCAGAACTCAGCAGGCACCGTGTGGGTCGACCGAGAGGGCTGCCCCCACTCGCCAGTCCTCCTCAAGAACCCCATGAGGAAGAACCCCCCGAGTCTGATGCACGCGGCAAGGCTCGCGATACACAAAGCCTTGGACTCGAACCCCCATACGCCTAAGCTGTATCTTGCGCCTAGGCATAGACTGCTGCCGCTCCCTTCCGCTCTTATAGACTATCTCGGTGAATATCCGTACTCGATTTAGTTTAGTTAAGTGATGGTACTGTTGCTTTTGGTTTCTGAACGATTCTTCTGTAGGTGCGTTTTAGGTAGCTGAGCGGATTTTTGGCAGTTCTCAATAGTCGCGTAGATATAAACTAGGACTAAAATGACCGCCTCCTTAATGCTGTCTCATTTAGATCATATTGTTTGTATCAATGATGATCTAAGCAGGATAGCATGAGAGATGCGGTAATTTACAGTCCCAATATTTATCTACGCGAGTTTTACGCGATATTTCCTTTGAGATCTGTCTAAAATCGGGCACCGCTGTCAACTGATAATGCACCCTAAAACTAACCTCGTTATGTATTTTTTATTTCGATAGTCTTAACTTTCACGTTTTACATGTGAAATTACCTGATAGCTATACGATAATGGGGTATAAGTAGTTCAGAAATGGATGGCAAGGGTTCACAGTAGAGCATCGCCAATGGATCTGTTTTATCTCGAAAGCCGTAGGACGCTTAGGACAGAGTTCATATAGCTATAGCCAACAGAGTTCCTATAGCTATAGCCAACGGAGTTCATATAGCTATAGCCAACAGAGTTCCTATAGCTATAGCCAAGAGAGATTCTATAGCTATAGCCAACAGAGTTTCTATAGCTATTGCCAACAGAGTTGCTATAGCTTATAGTCAACAGACTTTCTATAGCTATAGCCAACAGAGTTCCTATAGTTATAGCCAACCGAGTTACCTTATACACGGAATGTTAAAGGTTATTCTCGTTATAAATTGCTCTAATTATTCCGAAAGGTCAAATCCGTGGCGCGCTATACTTAGCTAGTTTCTTGCATTATTAATTGTACAAAATAACTAGATAATCTAGTACAGAGGGCCGGCTCCTTATGATTCTTATTTATGAATAGTTTAATAACCTGTCTGTATTATTTGTAAGTAAGTATAATATTGCGGACTCAATGGTATTTAGTGAAATTTGTTTGTCCATTCTGTTTGTATAATAGATGTTTTGAACGCAAGACTGATTCCTTGAATTTTTATATTTACTGTTTGTTGCTTGCGTTTCCGTTTTTCTGTCTAATGTTCTAATTCTAACATGTTAGGGTAAAGTGGGGATAGTCGCTCGACTGGTTTGGTGGTACCACAATGCCAAAAAATCCTAGCTTCCGAAAATCGCAAGCATTAATAATAAGCTAATATTTAGATTAATTTTCTAGCAACATTTTAGACTGCCAAAACTCGATTGCGATTTTAAGGTTTTTGCTATTATAGTGCGTAAGTCCTCGCACTCGAGGTGATTCCTAAGAAATCCAATAATAACTCAAAAAAATAGCTTCCGACGGGATTTAAACCCGCATCCTTCCCTCAGTACGGGAATGTGCTAACCAATTAAGCCACGAGTCAAGTGACGTAGGATTGAATGCGATTTTCAGATCTTAGATTATTTGACATTGGAGCCCCTTCAATCTAGGTTGGCTAGGTTTGGTTCCTAGGGCGTCAATCCGGACTTTACCCTATACAAAAATACTGCGACTGGACTTACCTAGATTCCACAAATTCATAGAATTTTCTTATAAAATACCACAAGTGTTCCGTGTATCTCGAAGAGTGAGGATTCTGTTCCGATAAAGCGCTTCCTAAACCCTCAAATGTATTTTGTAGTTTTTCTACCATTGTAACAATCACCAGAATCGGTGGTTTTTAAATGAAATCTCATGGCAGTACATCTAGACAGAAAACTCAAAACATACGGAGAAATCTGTCTCACTCCCTCCCATGCTTCTATTCCTTGTGAGAAAAGAGTAATGCAGATCATAAATGGTATGTTTTGTGTAACACTGCGTACTACGTAACCTATTGTCCTAGGTTAGCGACAAAGGCGACGCGACGTATACAATACAAGAACTTATTCACTGTACTGCAAGGTGCACATTTCAATGATAGCGTGAAGCGAACGGCGCAGACGGTCACTGAAATTTGAACCTTTATAGTTTTTAAGGTGTACAAATTCTTGTATTGCTTTCTCGAAGGTGAGCGATGGGTTGAATGCATACTTTCAAAGAAATAATTTAACTATTCGCATGAGTTTTCTCGTTCACCTAGGACAACGGATGTGCGACGTGATTAAGATGCGATTTGTCGTGCGACAATGCGCGTTTTCTCGCGTCAAGACCTATGTAGGACCCAGCATGAACCATGGTATAATAATACAAGGTATGCTACTACGAGAAACAGCGGTCACGTGGGTTTTCCCAAGCCTACGTCATATCCACAACGGTGGTTCTCAAACTTTTTAGTTTTGGGAGATTCTAGATCTAGTTTTTAGGTTTTCCATTAAATTCTTCTAACTTAGTTTCCATAATTTGAGCAACGCCAATGAGCTCTGCACATAGATAAATCAATTTTTCCCTTGAAATGAAATTTATCTGATCGCAGGATTTTTCAGCCACAGATTCTCTTTTCGGGAATTTAAAGAACCTTATTTTACCGCCCATCACACTTACAGTTACGGATAGTAGCAAGCGGACAGTGACGTAGGCTTGGAGTACCATACCTTGTATTATTTTACCATGGCATGAACCTTATAGCTGGAAGAGCGAAGTCAGACTGCTCCGTTGTGCTGCGTTGCGTCGTCGCAGCGTCATTTTATTACATTTAAATTTCAATACATGCCACACTTCTCCGTTGCGTTATGCGTCCTGCATTGCGTGGACACAAAGACGAAGCCCCGCTTCGTCTGCGGTGATGCAATCAATCCAAAAGTGGTCACGCTGAATTCTCGACGCTGCGACGTCGGAGTACCTAAGTGGCGTCGCTTTGGTCGAAGCAGCGTCCGGTGGCATGCAGTGCGTCCAAATCTAGCGGTGCGACGTCACAACGCAACGCAAAGGAGCAGTGTGGCTTCCCTCTTATGGGTGTCAATTGCGATAAAACTCAACTACTTAATTTGACAGCCCTAATGATCCATCCATTTTATTTCGATCGTTAGGAAAGAGACAGCAACATTCTTAGTGCTCTCAAATTTGTTTAGCGAATTGACACCATAAGGCCATTAACCTCTTACACCTGAGAATGAATAGGCGAAACGCCTCCAACTCTCAGGCGCATGCATGCGCGGAAAATGGTCTGATCAGGCCTAACAAGAGTAGAGAGAGCGATTCTAGTTTCTGCATCGCTTTGACAATATCTCCTCATATCATTCTGAGCTCGCTCATATCTTAAGAGACCACTCACTAATGCCTAATCTTGTCCAATGACTTAAGAAATCATCACACTAATCATAGAGCTATTTAATTTATTCTCGGCTAAGTTAGTTTTTATTAGGTTTTCCTTTGTTCCTATTTGTTATGTTGAAATTGTAATCTGTAATCTTCAGCTGAATTGGCACCTCGTTTCCGGAATCTTAAGTTTAGTGCCATTTAAACTTGAATATAATTCAAAAGGTGGATTTTTGAGGCTGATGTTGTAAATAATTATTTATTTAGTAAATTGGTCATGCAATACCGTTATCATTGGTCTACAAATATCGCCGTTCGCTAAAGATAAATTATCTATATAGTTAATGTCAAGATTGGTATGGATGTTTTGTTGTTAATGAAATAGATAAGTCCTGGCAACTCAAGATAAGCTACAGTGGTAGCCAAAAAAAATCTGGGTACAAAATTTCGTCTAGTAATTAATTTATCTGTCTAGTTTAATTTATAAGTAGGTAAATAATCTCAAATAGAATATTTTAGTTTTGACTACTATAATAGTAGGCCTATTTTTAATAGAAAAAAATTATATTTCATTCAGCCTCAAATTTAATTAGATTTTTTATGTATATCTATGTTATTTATAACGTTTATTTGATGGGAATAAGCCGTTTTTGTAATTAAAACACCAATTATAAGTTTGACATAATATATCGTGTAAAGTTTCTAGAATAATGAACAGAACTGCAATTAATTTATCAGAAAAATATACATTCTCCGTAAAATTGTATTTTTTTTACCTTATCCTGATAGTTCCAAATAGGCAATAATGAAGTACCCTATTACTAGCTACAAGCACAAATCTTAGATCTGTATTTTACAGGAATATCTGTACCTTGTAGAATATGTACTTACTTTTTGAAAAATGGTCAAAAAGGGGGGAATATTTTTAACCTAACTCCTATACTGTCCCATCTCGACCAAACAAAATTATTTGGTTGGATGATGTAGGTAAGAAAGGCTATTTGAATTTTCTTTATGTATCTGAAGTATCGCTCAGTTTGCTTAGTGTAGAAAGAGATGCCCTCTATTAGAGTCTCTAGACTCGAGTAATAATTTTATTTAAAAAGCTGCTCATTCATAGAAAATATTTTGTTTGACAAAGCTTTTATTCGATATTATTTGGATAGTAGGTAGGTACTTTCCTACTCTAAGAATAGGAACAAATATACCATACAAAATTATTTATTAGCAATGAAAATAAAATTTACATTCAGGCATAATTACATTAAAAATAGAAAAGTAAGGAGCTAACTACGTGCGTATGTCTAATAGATCGGCTACGGGGTGGCACCACCGATATTAGGCTAATGGCCCGTGTCTTGTCCTATGTGCGAAGTGTGAGTTTCGAGAGTGAGACAAAGTATACGAATACTTGGTCTCACTCTCGAACACACATACCGGACATCAATATTATTATTTATCTATGCGTGACAGTGACATTTGTTGTGTTTTTTATCCCACTCATGCGTTCGCTCGCTCCTCAGATTAAATATAGGTAGATCTTCAGCGAGCATGCCAGAGAGCAAGACAAAGTATACGAGGTGGTGGGGGAAAAGTGTTGCCATGCAATTTTCTTACCCCGATTTTAGGTTCCTTATTTCATGTCTTAGTTGGTAGATCGGATTTGCGATTTTCCAGTTAATAAATTTAAAAATTAAGTTATCTGAGCTAGTGAGTATCGGGCACAGCGCATCAGCATTGCCATACAGCGTGGCAATGCAGCCAGCGTCTTGGGGACGCTTCCGACTGGTATTGATATTGATCAGTTGAGCTACCTGCAATAGTCTGAAAATAGCTCAATTGTTTCAATTGTAAATACTAGTATAATTTTCTATTTTGTGAATAAGGGCTATTGCTAGGTGATTATAATTATACAAGTAAGTATCACAATGTGAACCCTGTTTGGCGTTACAAGTGGAAGGCAGGCAGACCGAGGTTGTTTTTGGTAGGTAAATATAATTATGAAGGTATTAAGGTGAGTAGTACAGATAGAGAAACAAGTGTTTTTGATATAATCAATATTTATTACAATAATTAACGTTTATAAATTTTACCGTTTAAATCAGTCTTCAACATTTCGTTTTATTACTACTTAATCATAAAATCACAGTTTAATTATAAATGTCTTAGTTATATTACCTATACAATAACATTTACATAAATTAATAAAACTTAAAAAAAATGGTTACTTACGAACGTAACATCGTATATTTGCTAAAAAATAGTAATGTTGCTATCTAAAAAGTACTTAACTTTCTTTGTACTTGCGTATAGGTACTTATACCTAGTTAGTCACAGCATTTTTTTTAATTTAAAAATACACACGCATTTACACAGAAGCATTTAAAATATAGCAGAATCATTATAAAAATCACAGAATCATTTTAAAATTAGCATACCAATTTCTACAAGAACCTACTTACGATAATTTTTTTCATATTTATATGGGACAGTTAGATTAGATTTGGACAGTTGAATTAGATTAAGTACAAATATCACAGAATCATTTAAAATATCACAGAATCATTACAATTTTTTTTATTACGAAGATTTTTTAGGTTCCCATACTTTGCAACCCGTTGCTTTGATCCAATGCAAACGTAATTCTTTATCTTCGGGAAATCTGTAACAAATAAAAACACTAATATTATAAATGCGAAAGTGTGGATGAATGGATGGATGTTTGTTATAGTTGTTCTATCTCACGAAGTCCGATGGGCTATGTGTGTCATAGCAACAACTTACATATTACCTCTTCAAGCCAAAACTACTGAACGGATCGGGATGAAATTTTGTATACAGGTAAGTAATTCTAATCCTGGAATCTAACATCTATGTTAGATTCCAGGATTTATATAAAGAGCTTTTTATCCCACAAATCAGTTGCTATGGGATAGAAATGGCTTTTAAACGTTTCCATAGAAACAACGCGTGCGAAGCCGCGGGCATAAACTATTTTGCTATGCATAGCGAGCTACATTATCTATAAACTAGCTATGTAGGTACCTATTAAAAAATATTTCAATGCGCCATTCGGGGAATTTTATCATCGGGTGCAGGCAACCCTAAATTTTCACAATTACAAGTTAGATGAACTAAAAATAGCATAAAACATAATGTTTGAGCCTTGTGTGTATGTAAATCTATGAAACTGTAAATTTTGAACCTTTTTGTAGTCAAAAGAACTTGTACTTACGAGTGGAATGATATATTCGGCACTTTTTCTTCACTATCACTTCTACATGCAAAAACGCTGCACCGCACCATATTTGTCTCTCTATTTTATTGTTTTTAGCTGCGGGAATGTCCACATAAACACATTGATCACGTTCAAACATAAAAAACAAAAGTTTAGAACTTTTAAAACTTTTTTCACCAGTCTCGTGTCGAGCTCCGTCGATGGATAAGGAAATTTGTTTAGCACATGGAGGTGCTAAACAATGCAAAAACCGGCACGCTGGATGAGATAGAGAGCTAATCGTCCTATTTCATTTCTTCTTAGGCTTTAGGCATAAGTCGTTCTCTCTTTAGTGTGAATGCGATGGCAATTGCGCGAGTTCTATAGGTTTCTCTTTCTACGGCTCGCTCGCTCGCTTTGCTCGGCGGCGTGTGGCGGCGGCGGCGGCGGGCCGCGCGCGCTCCGCTCAGCGTTGCCACCTTGGTGATTTTATCACTAGATCTAGTGATTTTTTGGAGTACGTTAGTGATATTCTGAAGAAAAAATCACTAAAAAAATGTCTGATGATTTTTAGTGATATTTATCGAATCTCGAAATTTTTTGAAAATAAATACTGATTAGCAACGAATTCCCCAATTTATGTGAAAATAGCACAATCCTAAAACGTAATTAAACCATGGTCTAAAACGTAATTAAACCATGATGAATCTTTATAGGTTCATGAATTAAACGTTTTTGTTTGGTTATGCAAACCTACCTTGGGGAATCCCCGACTACTGATGAGAACCAATCACGTACCTACTAAACTAGTTTATTTGAGTACTTACCTATGTATTTAGTTAGGTGCTTGCTACTGTTACTAGCAGGCGCGGTCGCAGCCCAAGACTTTCGGGGGGGGGGGGGGGGGTCACACTTGGTGCGGGTCGTAGCACCAAATGTATTTGTAGGCGGTTGCAGGCCCCACCGAAAATCACGAAACTTTATCAGCGAGCGGAGCAAGCCGCTAAAAATTTATACTCAACTCCCCACAATAGTAGGTATAAGTTATAGCGAGCCTCGAAATTTTTGAGATGTTTTCTGAAGTTTGGGCAAAAGTAAGCAAGAGTAAGCAAGTATACCTAATACTTGCTTACTCTCGCCCACATCATTTATTTTGTTGTTGATACAAATGTAACGGACCCTGGCTTGAGTGTCTGTGTGAACTCCAGATTATATTATGTACTTATAGCGTCCTTAGCCTAACTATTTGTTTGTGGCTTATGAATCAGTAGCCTAATCGAATAACACAGTTCATGGATCGATAAACAAAATAAATGACTTTAAATAAGACTTTGCGGTAGTAGATATAATGCTATGAATATAAATAGGGGCGAGCGGAGCAAGAGCATTGACAAAAAATACATGGAAAAAGTAACGGCGAGCGGAGCGAGCCGCCGAAATTTTTATTACTTTTTCGGGTAACTACCCGAGCAAATTGATGTAAAACTAGTGTCAAGCACTTGACCAAACACAGAGAATGACAAAATACTATCGGCGAGAGGAGCGAGCCGCAAAAGTGCAGTGTTTTGCATAATGACCGCAAACATGACCTCCCTTCCCCCAACTCCCAACCCAACAATAATAAATATAAGTAATGGCGAGCGAAGCGAGCCTCAAAAATTTTGGAGATTTTTTTTCGGATGTTTGGGGAAAAGTAAGCAAGAGCCTATGACAAAATAAAGTGAGCGAAACAAGCCCCGAAAATTTTAAATACTTTGCGGTGGTAAATATAAAGCTATGAATATAAATCGGGGCGAGCGGAATAAGGGAGATTAACCAAAATTAGAAATACCAAAAATACACAGAAAAAGATGTAACGGTGAGCGGAGCGAGCCGTTTTTAACATTCTGCTTACGTGACGTAACATTCTGCTGTTTTGATAAGCTTCTGGCTTGCTAGTCCAGGATTTCTTCTCCGTTTCAGGTGAGTTTTAGGCATGCGCTAAACGTGTCCACGACTGGAGCGGATCTGGTCCGGACACGTGTCCAGGAGTCGTGTCCGTGGATCTGTTTGGATCCGCGTGCAGTTTCGCTTCCTACATGTCCATTAGATCAGTGGATCTAGCGGATCGGGTAGGATCCGCTTTTATTAACAGTTCCTACATGTCCATTGGATCTGTCTGTTTGTAGGACACGTTTGTTTCGGTGGATCTAATGAATCAATGACTAATAAAAACAAAGCAATGCTTTTCCTTAGGGGATGACATGTTCGTTAGTGGGATCTAATCTGTGACAAATACTAGCCTAAGTTTTTTAAGGTAGGTATAAGTATAATAATAATAAGTACCTATACCTAATTACTTATTTTTTGGTACAAAAGTACAAATAAGTGGGTATATTTAGATTTGTTTAGCAAATTATAATATAGTAGGTATAATTTGACTGTAGTAGTTACTCGTAAATGGACTCGGATCTGTCGATCGAACACGTTCGAACCCGAATCGAAGCTCAGATCCACACAGTTCCAATCGCTCGCTGTTACATTCATTCGACTTGATGGATCAAGACCGACGAGTCCAACGTGTCCGCGGACACGCCACGAACGCTAATCCGGAGCGGAACCATACGGCTCCAGGAGCGGACACGACTCCAGGAGCCGTTTGACTCCGGATCTACACACCTCTAGTGAGTTTGCAACTGCAAAATATCTAACACCAAACAACTCACACGCACAGCCAGATCATAAAAATATTCGCGGCTCGCTTCGCTCGCCATTGATTCTATGTAGTGTCTAGTCTGTTGTCCGCATATTTGGTTGTTATTCGACAAACTTTAAAATAGTTCTTAGCTCATAATTTAGCTTCCTTGTCTTGCATGGACGCATGCCTCACCAATTTCAAGAAAGGCTGGGGCTCATTCCACTCGCTGATATTTATTTTTTATTTGTTTTCAAACATATTACTAAGCCGCCGCAAACTTCTCAAATGTTCATATTTCGCTCCACTCGCTGTTATTTATTTTCTGAACCAGTTTGTGACCACCCGAAAAGGGAACAAAAATTTCGGCGGCTCGCTCCGCTCACCGTTACATCTTTTTCGGTGTATTTTTGGTATTTCTAATTTTGGTTAATCTCCCTTATTCCGCTCGCCCCGATTTATATTCATAGCTTTATATTTACCACCGCAAAGTATTTAAAATTTTCGGGGCTTGTTTCGCTCACTTTATTTTGTCATAGGCTCTTGCTTACTTTTCCCCAAACATCCGAAAAAAAATCTCCAAAATTTTTGAGGCTCGCTTCGCTCGCCATTACTTATATTTATTATTGTTGGGTTGGGAGTTGGGGGAAGGGAGGTCATGTTTGCGGTCATTATGCAAAACACTGCACTTTTGCGGCTCGCTCCTCTCGCCGATAGTATTTTGTCATTCTCTGTGTTTGGTCAAGTGCTTGACACTAGTTTTACATCAATTTGCTCGGGTAGTTACCCGAAAAAGTAATAAAAATTTCGGCGGCTCGCTCCGCTCGCCGTTACTTTTTCCATGTATTTTTTGTCAATGCTCTTGCTCCGCTCGCCCCTATTTATATTCATAGCATTATATCTACTACCGCAAAGTCTTATTTAAAGTCATTTATTTTGTTTATCGATCCATGAACTGTGTTATTCGATTAGGCTACTGATTCATAAGCCACAAACAAATAGATAGGCTAAGGACGCTATAAGTACATAATATAATCTGGAGTTCACACAGACACTCAAGCCAGGGTCCGTTACATTTGTATCAACAACAAAATAAATGATGTGGGCGAGAGTAAGCAAGTATTAGGTATACTTGCTTACTCTTGCTTACTTTTGCCCAAACTTCAGAAAACATCTCAAAAATTTCGAGGCTCGCTATAACTTATACCTACTATTGTGGGGAGTTGAGTATAAATTTTCAGCGGCTCGCTCCGCTCGCCGATAAAGTTTCGTGATTTTCGATGGGGCCTGCAACCGCCTACAAATACATTTGGTGCTACGGCCCGCCTGGGACCGCGCCTGGTTACTAGGCAGTTCTTGCTAAACTTCGTTCGGGAAAGTAGGTAAGTGATCACATCGAAATCATTCGCGTAAGATTTGTGAATATTTCTTAGTTATTTCGCATTTACTATGGACGTGCCAGTAAAAAAAAAACTTTTATTCACAAAAATATCGACAAGAATGGGAAACCTAAAAAATTAAGATGTGGTTACGGCCTGTAGCAAACGATACTACTACTTACTTTTATAATTTTTATCAAAAAGAAATATTTACAAGAATTAATACAGAGTTGTGTGTATAAAAAACACACACAAAATCAAATATCTATTAGCTTAGTGTCAAAAATTGTGCTAATAGATATCAGTATGTTGTATTTTTAGTTTCTTTTTTTCACTAATACATTATTTTGTAGTACCTAACCTAGCGTGTAATTTCATTTTAAACTATCTAGTGATTTTTGTCCAAAATATCTCGAAATTAGTGAGTTTTGAGACCAAATCTAGTGATATTTTTTTCTGCGAGGTGGCAACAGTGGCTCCGCTCATCCGCCGTCTGTTTTTTTGTGTGTTTTGTTTATTGATTTTTGCGTTGAACAAGAAAAGCAAAAGGACATCCTTGATTTCTCTATTTAAATCAGACCGAATCTTTTATGAGAATCTGAAATTCGGCCACCATCGTGTTGTTATACAATGTAAGAAGTAAATAGACACTGGAAATCATGTCTACTAACGGAACTGGAGGAATTTATGCACCCTTGAAACAGATACTCTCCGACTCGGAATCCGACGATGATCACAAGCTAGAAAATACAACAATCAAAGCTACCGACAGCTGCAACAACCTGGATTACAACAGCGGCTTGCATTCATCCAAAAACTACAGTATTAGTGACATGGACGAGTTCAATACAAACATGAACACGGTCGAGAGCACGATGGATAACGTTAGCTTTCTGCAGTCCGACATGTCGAACAAAATGTCTTTCCCTCGCCGCTGCGCCTTCTTCGCTTCGATTCTCACGTGTGTGTTCACAGTAGTGATATTCCTGTGGGGTATACCTTGCTCGGAAGTGGGCAGCTGCGCTATAGGCGAGTGGCAAGATAAGACAACCAGCTGGGAATTGCCGTACGATGAGATTGAACTTTCTGGAGCCGTTCAAGTCGTGGAGGGGGCTATACCTAAAACCAAGAATCTTATATTCATTTACCGAGGCAATCACATGAAGCAGGAAGAGAAGACCAATGAAAATGTAAATGGAGTTCTTCTTATTGTTGGCAACTCTGGTAAAGTAGGCTGGTATACCCGGGAGAGTAGAATTCCTACAGAAATCAACTGCCACCTCATAGATGTGAACCGGGATAAGCTCAAAGATTGTATTGTCTCTGGCTCTGAGGGACTTCTCGCTGCCTTGAACCCTTTGTCAGGAACTTATTACTGGTACATTCACAAACAAGGAAAGATCTTCAGCAACATTGCAGCTATAGATTTTCCCATTATCATGAAAGATATGGACAAGGATAAGGTGAATGATCTCCTTACTGTAGCAACTGTACTTCCAAGTACAAACCACAATTCTTTGATCATAATTTCTGGACTAACTGGGAACATCATTGGAGAACCAATGACTGTAGATGACTGCTTATCAGTGAAGCTCTTAACTGAATCAGAAATGATAACTTACATTTGTAAGAATGGTACTTCTGAAGCTGTAAGGCAGATAACGTATCCAATGTTGTATAGAAAGCTACTGAAACTGGATCAATCAGTTAATCATACTACATCTTCAATACCAGTATCAAAGAGAATCAATCAGAGTCTCAAAAAGAACATAGGCAATACAAGAGAGCTATTCACCAATGGACCTGGAAAACTCATTGTAGAAAATTCAGGAGAATGTCCCAACTCTTGCCGGGTCAACTTAAAGCTTATACTTGAAAGGAATGGTACAACAAATGTGAGTTGGGAGTATGCAGCAAACCATGTCTATGCCATGAGACCTAGCTCCTTCTCTTTTGCAAACTCTATAAGAGGGTTTGTGTTGAAATTATGACAGTGGAACAGTGCACACCTGGCAAAGGGTGCACTAACAGTCGATGAAGTCAGATATAACAACATACAGAACCAGAGCCCCAAAAACAACTACGACTCATTCAATTACCGACCATCAATCAATGTTGCATCAATTTCATCTTTTATCAAGTATCCTGAGTTCACAGCACATGACATATCAGAGAGGATAGTGCTAGTATCTTTTGATAGATTCCAAACGCACAATGTGAATGTGAGCCAGACAGACATTGTACAGATTTGCGCCAGAGGTCCTGTGGATACTCATGCGCCGCTGCCTCTCTGCCAGCCTGATCTGGAGTACCAGGAAAAGTCACTCATGATTGCCGACTTGGATGGTGATCAGTCCCACGAGTTGATTTCCTATCACAGCACTTTTATACCACCTGAATCATACACACCAAAGAAATCGAATCCTTACGATAACTGGCGATTAACTTCAATAGTTCGAGTGATTCGTTTAGAAACTGAATTGCCAAAACTGTTTGTTTCTGATAGTTAAGATTGTAAGATACTTTCTCTATTTCCTGTTAGCATGTTTTGAATAGGCCAGTCTAGTCACTATAACTTATTTATAGCATAGTAAAGTAAGTAGGTAGCATCAATGCATTTGCATTGCATAGTGCATCAAACCTTTTTCCTTGCCTGGAGTGTTCAATATGTTAACATAATCAACTTAGATTTCTAAGTATTTTCTTGAGTCTGAGCCTAGTTTAGTCACAATCATGTTGTGTAACTTAATTAGATCTGTACTTATTATTACCCCTCAAATTAATGATGAAGTATTCACCTGTTCGTAAAAAGGAAGAGGCACAAAAATGCAGGATTTATTATAAAACTAATTTAACATTGTTTGTATCATCATCATTGAATTACAAAGTCCTAATGTTCGACTATTCCAAAGTTGAATAGATGCTCATGTTACTTTTAATTTATTATTTTTATGGTGAGAGTAAGTGCCTTAGTGAGGGGTAAGCTTAATTTTAATTTATACTATAATTTAGCTAGAATTAGCAGTGCTTGAAATTAAAATACTAACTTTCAATGGGTTTTTTACTGAAATCTTTTTTCCATCCTAAATAAAATGATTTGATTAGTCCATCAACATTTCGAAAACTGTTTTAGGACTAAGAAACTATTTTTTTGTTTATTATAGGTAAAAAAAACTACATTTTTAGAAAATAAATCTGATTTTATTCACTTTAATTCTCTTAAACTTATAGAAAAATAAAACTTAAAGAATAGATTATTCTCTAGGCTAGCTAGATTGCTCTAGAACTGAGGAACATTAACACTATCATGGCCCAAGATACAGATACCAATCTACTCCCCGAGGCTGGGCAGTGAATGCGTTAAACAAAGTCTAAGGAACATTAATCAACAAAGGGCCGTGACAAACGACATGCTTCTTTATTCTTAGAAAATAAATCTGATTTTATCTACTTGTACGAACTTATACAGCTGGCTGTTTGTAGGCTGATTAGTCAATGATCAAATTTCTTATTCGATTAGTTAATTACAGCCTACGAAGCTATTAAGGGCGTTCGATTCACATTGCGCAAGAAATTATAATATTTTGCTTATTTAATTTTATTTCTACAATGAAAAAAACTAAGAGAAAAGTAATTTGGCGCAAATCATAACCATTATCTATGAACCCATAATATTTACTAACTTCCATTCAATGGTAATTAAGTAATTCGAACAAAAATTAACATTATCCCAAATGCTCCAAACGTACCATAGCATCGAAGTTTGTACAACATAGTTTCATAGAAAATGGTATACGATCCGTGACAAATTACTTTTCCATTAGTTATATTCCTCGCAGAAAAAACTAAACACCACAAAAAAAACTAAACACCACAAAAAATTTAAATCTTCGGCGCAAAGTAAACCGATCCACCATCTATAAAACGAATATATTCTCTCGATCGTTCTAGAAACACTAAACTCTGTGGAATGTCAAGGAACGACTTGTTTCTGCGTGACACCAGTGTCGTACGCCACGGTGTACTCTCCTAGCGCAACCAATCCGAGGTCCGCTAGCCGCTCCGCCACGCAAGCGCCGCGCATCGCTTCCTCACCCTCTTCGTAGGTAATAAGCTCGACTATTATCTCGTCAAATTCACGGGCACTGAAATAAAATGAAACCATCATTAGGTTGGAATTATCTAAAGCTTCTACGAGCCTCCTCTGTTCTGTGCTTTTCGCTATCGTCAATCCCATTTTGGATGGCTTTTATTTATGTACTAGCTGCCGCCCGCGGCTTCGCACGCGTTGTTTCTATGGAAACGTTAAAAGGTGTTTTCTATCCCATGGGATTTATGGGATTACATATAAGTAAAAAGCCTATGTTTGATTCCAGGATTATAATTATCTGTATACAAAATTTCAGTCCGATCCGTTCAGTAGTTTTGGCGTGAAGAGGTAACAATCATCCATCCATCCATACAAACTTTCGCATTTATAATATTAGTGCGATGTGATTGAATGAGTAGGTTGTTTTAGTGAATAGGCAATTTAACTAGTAGGTAACCAGCTTTGTACAATAAAGAAAACTGGGAGTGGACAACCAACGTGGCCTGTAAAACCCGGTACTACTAACCGGCGTTATGTAACATTATACTTCGAGTGTGCAGTCAGTACGGGGAAAGAAGGTACTAATGTACCATTCGCAGGGACCAGTGTTTAGTCATTTATTATTTTATTTTGATCTTGTGTTTATTTATACTGGATGGCTTGTATAGGTAGAGAGGAAGCTCTCTAGTCCATATAAAACATACTCACATAACATGGGCCAGTATCTCTCTGTCCAACACCATGTCGGCCAGGGCTCGCTTGGCGCGCGCCCACAGCGTGGAGTCTGTGCTCTGTAGCACACCCGCTAGCACACACTGGATGGCTTGCATCGGCAGAGAGAGGAAGCTCTCTAGTCCACATATAACATACTCACATAACATGGGCCAGTATCTCTCTGTCCAACACCATGTCGGCCAGGGCTCGCTTGGCGCGCGCCCACAGCGTGGAGTCTGTGCTCTGTAGCACACCCGCTAGCACGCACTGGATGGCTTGTATCGGCAGAGAGAGGAAGCTCTCGAGTCCACATATAACATACTCACATAACATGGGCCAGTATCTCTCTGTCCAACACCATGTCGGCCAGGGCTCGCTTGCGCGCGCCCACAGCATGGAGTCTGTGCTCTGTAACACGCCCGCTAGCACGCACTGGATGGCTTGTATCGGCAGAGAGAGGAAGCTCTCGAGTCCACATATAACATACTCACATAACATGGGCCAGTATCTCTCTGTCCAACACCATGTCGGCCAGGGCTCGCTTGGCGCGCGCCCACAGCGTGGAGTCTGTGCTCTGTAGCACACCCGCTAGCACACACTGGATGGCTTGCATCGGCAGAGAGAGGAAGCTCTCTAGTCCACATATAACATACTCACATAACATGGGCCAGTATCTCTCTGTCCAACACCATGTCGGCCAGGGCTCGCTTGGCGCGCGCCCACAGCGTGGAGTCTGTGCTCTGTAGCACACCCGCTAGCACGCACTGGATGGCTTGTATCGGCAGAGAGAGGAAGCTCTCGAGTCCACATATAACATACTCACATAACATGGGCCAGTATCTCTCTGTCCAACACCATGTCGGCCAGGGCTCGCTTGCGCGCGCCCACAGCATGGAGTCTGTGCTCTGTAACACGCCCGCTAGCACGCACTGGATGGCTTGTATCGGCAGAGAGAGGAAGCTCTCGAGTCCACATATAACATACTCACATAACATGGGCCAGTATCTCTCTGTCCAACACCATGTCGGCCAGGGCTCGCTTGGCGCGCGCCCACAGCGTGGAGTCTGTGCTCTGTAGCACGCCCGCTAGCACGCACTGGATGGCTTGTATCGGCAGAGAGAGGAAGCGTGGCTCTAGCGCGCGGACTTGGTCTTCCTTCACCCAGAGTACGGTGCCGTAGTCTATGAATATGACCTGGGAATGTTGATACAGTTGGATTTATTTATGGAAAGCAAGACTAAGTTATTTTTTTTATATAAGTTATTATCATCTAGTGCCAGAGTACTATATAAGTGCTCTTTTGATTTGTCATGACAAGTCAAGACAAATCAAAATAATAACTTGACGGTATATTGCAGAGTCCAGTGTTGCAGAAGCCACAATCCAGTTCTATTATCAGATCAGTTCTATATCAGGAATATATTGCGTTATCATCTAATTTACATATTATACATGTTTAACTTCAGTTAAATCGGAATCTGGTGATCGCACTGGAGGTGTTGAATTCAACACCTCAAGTGCGATCACCAGATTCCGATAATTCGTAAGAGTCGACTAAGAGACTTACCAGAGAAAGGGCAGCAGCTTACTTGTAGTATTCACTACGGTGTATAATTATTATACAAGTAAGTTATACAGGTAAGTTTCTTAGTCGACTCTTACGACAACAACGGGCAGCGGGCTGAACCAAAACGAGAGTTTTAGACTTATGTTGCGAGTTGTTCACAATCATTATTTCTTGAGTAGTTGTACATACCTCAACGCACTGGTCAGCGCGCGTCACGGTCCGTACTCTAGCTCTGTACCACCATTTGTCAGTGTACATGGCAGCCACCAATTCTCCTGGGGCTGGAGAAATCTGCAGAACATACAGAAACGTTCATAATAGGCTAGTGTCCTAAAAATTCTATTTAGTCCGTCAGTTAGATTATCAGAAGATAATTGGTGAAAATATAGCCAGTTTAAGTTCCGCGTGACGTCCACACTTTGCGCCCCTTTTAGCAAGGTGACGTCACTAGTCCCAAACTTTGACGGGCTTTATTTTTGTAATTTTTGTTTGATTGATTTGCACTTCTTACTATCATAAATATTATCTCAGGTTTTAGTATATGTATATTATTTTAAGTAGTATTTATATAATATTAATAATTCTATGAAAGGTATTTATGTATTAGGTTTATTTAGTCATTATTATATTAATTATCTGCTGTTTGATTCATTATTTGTACATTTCCTCTGACTGTTCCATCGCCTCTCCTATAACTCTCAACATTTGCTGGAAGAACACTCTTTCTAGAAATTAAAATACACATAAATGTTATAGAAATAATTATATTTAAGGTATCTTATCTCCCCTTTTTTACTTAGATCGGTGTTGTTATCCCTTACCGTCAACCGTTTGTAAGCCTGGATGGTAGCAGGGCTGTTCATATCCCGCCGCAGAGAGTCCAAGGTTTTCGGCGGAAGGACGAAGCCGAATTCTGGGATTTCCTCTGCAAAGACCATATTTGATTAGCGATCTGATGTCTTCTGCCATGGACATTGTTTACAGTTAGAACCCACATTCACTACTTTACGCAGGGAGCTGGGTAACATCACTGGCAAAACTCTGTCATTGTTGTTTGGCAGTCTCAGTACCCTTTGACGGCTAATGATTCCAATACGAACCAACAAAAAAACTAGAATGTTTGCATCAGTCTACGGCTAATGGTGCGGATTTGAACCATCGTACTACTGGTCATTTTAAACCTTTTCAAAAGCATGTTGAGTTGATTATCATATGGCAATTTCCTAAATGGGAACTGAACTGTAAAAAAGCCCACCATTCAATAGTCAAATGCTAGTTATCTGTGGCAAAATCAGATGTGAAGTTGACCTTTGCTTGCGTGGTACAAAAAATTGTGAATTTTTCTTTGATTTTTGCTTGATTTTTATTTGAAACTAGTAGGTATGAAAAGAATGGTGGAAAATATGGTTCTTTTTTAGAGCCGGGGTATATTCAATCCTCAAAACCGAGCCGAGAATAAGAAAAAATTACCTAGAAAAAAAATTAATCTATTTTTGACTTAGTCTTTGAAATTCGATATTTATAACTCATAAAAAAGTATACATTTGTCACCTATCGAGTAGGTAATATACATATTTCTCATCAGAACTACATTTACAAAATACAAATTGGTTCAGAACTTAGGTTTATCAAGTGTGCTGAACATAGGCCTCCCCCAAACGACGCCACGAATAGCTGTCTTGAGCCGCCTCCCCGCGACCGCTACCATGTCGTCGGTCTATCGAGTGGGAGGTCTTCCCACACTTCGTTTCGCATAAACACTAACATTAGATTATTCTGACCGAAATACCGATTTCTCAAGATTTACAGCAAAGCTGAGAGGAGTAAAAGTTTAAATAAGTGTTTAATATTTTTTTTAATCTCAAATTCTCATTCATCTCATTAAATACACAATGTTGTGTTGGTCATGTGGTGCTTCTGTGGAGGGAACATTTATAAAAATTACCAATAGCAATGCTTTTGGTTAGTTACATCATATATATAATATGGCTAATATATTATGGCTATTAGTAATTTTTATGAATTGTCTAAATAAGGCTCGGCGTTTCCTCCAAAAAGGAGTGGAGGGTAGCCTATGGTATTGATAAATTTTGTTTTGTTTTTATTAAGGATTTTTTTATAAATCATGCCAATAGCATAGGCTATTGAATTTTTTTCGGAACGGATCTATAAATAATGAAATGAAATAAAATACGTTTATTCTGATATAACAGTACACAATAATTATATGAAAACAAGTATCTTAGATATTAACCAGACAAATTAACAGAAATAAAAAAACGAGGACAACTAAAACTATCATGCTTTTCTTCTTAAAAAAATCACAAAATTCACAAATCACATATTGTTTAAATAAATTTCTTGTCAACCAGCTGGTTCCTAATTGGTCAAAACCGCTCCCCTCTGGTGAAATCTGGCTCGAAAGAACTACTCTTACATTTTTGTTTCTGCGACGGATTCGAACTTTGCCAATATCACCAGGGGGCCTATTCAAATTACAACTAATTGGTGTACTCTAATACGCCAAAATAGAGTACCAATTTGCACAAAAATAAATAATTAAACGAAACAATCGATTGTGTATCTTGGAGACTTAAAATAGACTTTCTGATGCTTGAATTCGGTTACTCGATAGTATCGAATCGTCGTCGTCAAGATGTTAAATTATCACTATGAGATTTGCGTAGTTCCACGTCCGCACGGTAGAGGCGCTGTACCAACTCGTATATTATGATAGGTACTTTAGACCAGCTGGGTTATTCAGACTCTCCGCTACCGAGACATCGAAATTTTAAAATCATGAAAATCGATTCGAAATCTGACACAGATTCGCGCGAAATTTAAATATTTTAGCGTTTTTTAATATTTACTGCGTTCTGCATGTAATTAAAGTACCAGAAAAGTTATTCCCACTAATTGTAAACCATTTCCCATGAATGTTACGATAAAGTATGATATAATGTAGCTTTTGGTAATATGTTGATTTTTAGTAATAAAGCTCTTATATTATTAATAATTCCAAAAGATCTCAAGTCCATCCTATAGAATAGACAGAGTTGATTACACCCTTACCTTCTTCTTTCTCGGTCACAAGCTGTACGAAGACCCTGTCAAAGTGACAGACAGCAGTCACGAGTACTTTCACGCAGGTGCCTGGCGCAGGGAGTGGGATCGACTCGCACTTGGCCAATATCGGCACCTGGTCCAAAGTCCATCCGTCTGCAAATACAGAGGCTTATGTTTATTTATTTACATTATTCGGATTGATGGAAAAATTCAACGTAGGACATCTAGATCGAAAAAGTTTATTTGAATCATGTCTAGTATTGTAACACACTCATAGGTTGCTTGATCAATCTTATGTGTAGGAGTGCAAGATCCACTTAATTTTGCTGTTGAGTTGGGAACTCCGGTTCCTATAATAAGCCTGTTTGTGTGAATAAAAACAATGTGATATTTACAAACGAAAATAAGCTTTACCTGGATGGTGTAAGATATGTTTCTTGGTGCACCGGGTGCCCTTGAAGCAAGTCTTCTCGGGAGGACCTTTGTAATGCTTGCAGATATCAGCCTCGTCGCGATTGTGGTATCCCTAGAAAGGATATGGAATGAAATTTAAAAAGTTTATTAACACAATACAAAACATACTCAAAACATAAACTTACATATAGGAGAAACTAAGCTAGGAATTTACGATTTAATTTAAGAATAACTAAAATTTATGGTATGCAAGTTATATCAAAATTTATCTACCTAGGACCTAGCATTAGTACTTCCGCAAGCTGCTTGGCAAACTACCGAGTGTCGAGCCAAAAATGTGTCAACTCAGCATGTTGCCGAGTAGATAAGTCAGATTACCTACTGAGCGCTGGTATTATGTCCCTCGATATGAAATAATAGCCTAGTCAAGTAGTGTAGATACGGCATAGTTATCAACTTGACGACTGCCAATTTCCGTAATAATATTGTTTCTTTGTCTTTGTGTTACCTTTTCAAGAGTACACGGCTGAACGAACTCATAAAGTAGAGCAATATGGCAAGAAGATAGTGTCTTAGAGAAGGACATGTAAGGATAATGTCTACCTTTTGTGTCAAAATAGTTATTTGTTCAACAAGTGGGCAAAACTATTTTTTGTTGATCGAGCCGATATTAAATCCTGAGCTAGCGAAGCAGTCTAGAATAGAGTCACGAGCGTAGCGAGTGGCTTTACAGAAGACAGCTGAGGTAGCGAGGGATTTAAATGGCACGAAGCGAAAAATATTTGCCCTCGAGTCAAACATACAACTTTTCACCACGACTAACGAGAAAATATTTTGTTTAAATATTTTGTGAAATATTTATAAGAGGTCGAATGTCAGAAACTCATTTTGTTCAACAACCTTGGGGGGTAAAATGCTACAAACCTCTTTGAAACCATGAACAGTTGAAATTTTTTCTTTAATTTTGCATTGTTCTGAATTCAACTTCCTTTAGTGGTGAAAAATAATTTAAACAGGGTAAGTCGGTATAGGATGGTAGACTATTCTGTTTTTTGTTGCCTAAGGCACTATAACATACCGTAACAGCTACAACAGGGTCCTCATACTCGGGGCACTGCATGATATCACTCCACTCGTCTTCACTGGGCGGAGGCCCGTACGTAGGCCCCATGTTGACAGGCAGGGGCTTCGAAAGCGGCTCGCGGCGCGCGGGCGTCTGAGCTTTGTCCTCACGTTGTAGGAATCCAGTTGTTTGTTTCGAGAGTTCTTTGTCTACTGTAAAAATAATTAATTTGGCGTTAAAAACTACAAACCGATATCAAATTCGAGAGTATTATTCTGTGTAGCAAAAAATTGGGTTTGGAAGTCGTTTTAAGCCTGCACTAGGTCACTCTTCGATAGCACGATCTAATTTTTCTAGTGGTGATCTCTATACACTAGCTAAACTCCATGTAGAATGTTTGTTAGCTTGGGGCTAGATAATGCTGTGTGAATTGTCCAGTTTTATTTATTTATTTATTTGTAAGCAAACCACAAGTTTTTTTGACTATAGTAAGTTTTTTTTACTATAGTCTAGTATACATATTTAAATACACTAGAATAACATTACAATCTAGCCATAGATTTGACTAAGGGTAATTTGGTTTTAACTTAATTTTATAAAGACATCACTAAGAACGTGTCCATCGGCACTTTTCTTATTCTATTTAAGGGGAAGACACTTGGTTCATGTGTTCTTTAAAATTAACACTTATGCACTTTCACTATAACTATCACTACACTAACTCAAAATGTTTAAACCACGACATAAAAAACTAAAACTCACTTGCTTGGTGTCTAGTTTCAGATATAATTGTAAGCAATATTTATTGGGATCTCAAATCGACATGTAATGTAATTTGCGTATAAAAAGACGCGGCAACAGAGTGAATATTTGGTTAATGGGCGGTTAGTTCACAAACATACTACGTCGAGTTTGGCTAGTAAGTTTTAGACATGGATGAAACGACTTATTCCAATAATCCCCTGCGAAGGGGATTCCTGGATTTTTTGTCCAGAAATCCCCTGTCGGTTCAAAGAGAAGACGCACAGGGGATTTGTGGACAAGAGTTCCTGAAATCCCCTGATCCACTTATTTACACCGTAAGTAGTTGTTCGTTCTTGAAATAATCAAATGCAAACAACTAAGTAACCTACAAAAAGTCCAGAAATCCGTTTCGCAGGGGATTATGGCAGGGGATTATTGGAATAAGCCGGATGAAACGACTAAGAAAGAAATTCTCGCGCACTGTTTATGTCCGTTACCATGGAAATCATTAGTTACCTGATTTACAAATGTAAGGGCGGCTTGCGTGAGGATTGCATTTAAATTATGATTAGTTAAATTCATTTAACGACTTAAACACAATTAGCTTAATCATAATTAGCATTGTCTTGCGCGAGGCTTTCGCAGCGGTCATTTAGCTAAGCGCGCTAGTCTATGGATCGTCATGCGTTCCGTTAAGGAATGGTCATCAAGCACATCATGCTGCCCTGCTGCGCACAGATTAAAAGAATTGTACATAGTATTAATTTGTAGTATAAGTTCTCGTTCTGTGTAGTAGTTTTTAAGGTAAATAAAAATATTTTCTTTCTTTCTTTTTCTTTCATCAAGCCATGATCCAACTGACATGAAACAGAACAGTTTTTGCGTAGAATGGAACATGAGACCACAGTCAAGTTGGGAAGTTGGTATAAGCTTCTACCCCACAGCCGCAATTTTGAAGCGCGTCTTGTGTCACGCGATTTGTTTGCGTACGTTTTGTACTAAGACGCATTCGATCTTACACACTGCAGCGATTTCGATCTGTAAAGGCGAAGGCCTTTATGGATATAGAAGGAGCTTTTTGACAAGACCAGGTTCACTAGCATATACAGAGCACTGTCACACTGACTGCATAAACAACATGCTCAAAAACAGAGCAATACAAGTAACCATCAATAACACCACGAGAGGTGTAGTTGCCAGGGGTTGCCCCCAGGGCGGCGTAATGTCGCCCTACTATGGAACATAGTTGTAGACGAACTCATCCGCAAGCTCAACGGAAGCGGACTGGTCACAGAAGGATATGCGGATGACCTCACGATCCTGGCGACTGGGTGTTTCGAGTACAGACTATGTGACCTGATCAAACTCGCCTTCAATATAATATAAGATTGGTGGACCAGAACGGAGTTAAACACCGTGATAATCAAAATTCAGCGCTTCCAACGAATGACATGTTCGGCGATAACAGGCTGCATGAGAACCACCCGGTGCTGCCCTAGATACCATTCTAGATCTAGAACCACTAGACCTGTACATACAACAAGAGGCGACGATGTCGTACATTATTCCGACAGCGCTGCCATACTCAGAGCTCTGGAAGGAAACAGCTGTAACACCAAGCTCGTGTACGAATGTCACTTAGCATTAGAGAGGATATCCATCCACCAAGAACAAATCGCGCTTACAAAAACGCAGCTGTGTGTAAAGAATCGCGCTACAAAGTCGCAACAAATCGCGCGACACAAGACACGCTTCAAAAACGCGGCTGTGAGTAAAGGCTTCATGAAAACAAAAAGTTGATGTTGAATCTATTTTATAATAAATACCATAATTAATTTTGTAATAAATTGTTGTTGATTTGATAAACGAAAACGGCTTACTAATTTATTATCCGATAGACTAGTAAATACACAACATGCACAAAACAGACTACTAAAAGAATTTGCTCTCGGATAAACTTGTCTTGCTTATATTTGACCTCCTGGTCAAATACTCGATGATCTCTTCATCGTCATCTGACAAGTCCCATAAATCCATTTCTAGTTCAACCCAACAGTAGCAGACATGTAAAGAAATTATCGAGAAAACTTTGTAAATAATCAAATATTTACATGAATTTGTCACAACAAAACATTTATATGCAAACCACTGACAATGATGAGTAATGCTGATGACAAACCAAACAGCTGTCAAGCGCTAAATACGATTAGCAAAGTTAAATGGTCAATTTTGGGCATTTAACTTTTTACATTTTTTTGTAGTGCAAGACAGGAATCGTACTTATATCATGAAATTTATTCAGCGTCTATTTAAGTATCCTTACGAAAGCGGCCCTAAGTTTTAGACGTGGATGAAACGACTAAGAAAGAAATTCGCGCGCACTGTTTATGTCCGTTACCATGGAACTCATTAGTTACCTGATTTACAACTGCAACGTTAGATATAAGCCCCGCAAGTTGATATTGCGATGGAACCTTGTCACAATAACAGCTGCGTGACGTCATCCGTCGCAAAAAAGTACAGATAGCAAAAAAATGTAATAAAAAGTAAATAAGCTAGGGTTATGGGATATTTGTATTTAAACCAGGCCACACGTTCCGTGACTTTGGTAGAATTTTGCAAAATATTCAAAATGTCTATTACTAGTTGCTTCGACATTAAAATATCCTCAGTAGTGTTCGAAGCACTTTTTAAGGCACAGTTTATATTTTGGATAACTAACTTAGAGTCTTCTTTCTCTTTTAAAAAATAACTGTCCACTTTAATTATCATTCCACGAGCACCACTGTTAATTAATTTCTTACTCATTTTAACGGGTAACAGGTAACCAAACTAAACAACAAAACTAAAAAATAACAATAAAACAGGATAACAAAAACAAAAAGCTATAACAAGTACTCGATGCGCGTAAGCACGTAAGCGCGGGCTGACCTTGCGAACAGTACTGACCACGGAATTAAAGTAAGGGGAAATGGTAAGTGGGCGTGGCACGCGTGCTACAAGTACGCGCTGGTATGCTTACTCGACCCCAGTCGGGTTCTAACATCGCGTGGAGTTGCTAGTCTCGCAACCAATTCATTTTTTCCGTAATCATGCCGTATTGTTCGATTTTAGAGTGTAAAAATGATAGTAGGAGAAAAAATCTTCAAAATGGAGGTGTCTCGTACCTTCGGGGAGAACGGTTTTTATTGTTTTGTAATAAAATCTTATTTTATTTCAATTTGTCAATAATTTAATAGAAGGGTTAGTCAAAATCAACCTTATGCAATTAAGATAAAGTTGATTTTGGATTGATTCTATTCTTCGCTACTCAATTAGTGATGTAGTCAAGTCGGATGTTGATTTTGTCGATTGATATCGATACAAGAAATTCAATTTTAATTTCTAATTTTAATGTTAATGTTAAATAAGTGATTAGTATTATTATGTAAATTAATTATTTATTTAGTATTTAGATTACAAGTCACTAAATTGACATCATTAGGTCCTCTAACCTTTATCTTAAATATTTGTAGGTTTCCCAAAGATACAAACGTCAAAGAGAAATGGATAGATGCAACGGGTAGAGTTAATTGGATGCCAACCAAATCAAATTCAAATTCAAAATTTTTATTGCGACCATATTGTACAAAAGTTGTTAAAATTAGTCAGTCTCAAATATGGACCCGGCTAGGGCACAGCAAGATAAGTAAGTACTAGGTACTAAGTTATAATAACGCTCTATGAATAAAGTTTGGCTTTGTAAGCCAACTATAAAATCTTAAAGATTTTTTTTAACAATCATCTTATACTTAGTAGGTAAATGAAAAGTTAAATTAAATAGTAAACATTAGGTATCTTAAAAAATAAATAAATAAGTAAACTTGTATTTATTTAGTTAGTTAGTTTATTTAGGTAGTAGATATTATTGTTCTAGAAATTCTTGCAAAGAATAAAAACTATGTTGTATCAGATATCTTTTAAATAAATTTTTAAACTTAAGTATTTTTGTTTCGTTTTTTATGTCTTGGGGGATTTTATTGTATATTCTTATAGCCATAGCATGCGGACCTGAATGGAAGATTTGGAGGGTAGAAAAGGGAACATCTAGTCTATTTCGAGGTCTAAGATTTTGGGGTCGGGAGTATTGCTTAAAAGTATGTAAATTCTTTTTCACAAAGATACTAATTTCCAATATATATATTCCAATCAGAGTCAAAATGTTTTCTTTTGTGAAATACGGTTTACAGCTTGTCAATGTATCAAGATTGTATATAATGCGTATGCATCTTTTTTGTAATATGAATAATTTATCAGCATCCGTGCTATTTCCCCAGAAGATCACACCATATTGCAACCATGCATGTGCATAAGCACTTTTTGGAAGTCGATTTCAAAATATCAAATAAAAGATATAGATATACAATTACGAAACATACAGCGCTTGTATCACTGAAAATCGTTAAGTTTAAATATATAAATGTTCACATACACCATTTACTAAAATTAAACATAAAACTTTCCAAACACCAGTTTCCTAATAAATACGTTTTATTTCAGGGGCATAAACAACATACATTTATTTTTACCTGCCTGTCTGTGTCTATTTATAAATGGTTTAAAATATACAGCTCTTTGTGTGCCAAGTAAGTAAATAAACTACCAACAAGTTCATTTTTTTGCGAATTGAACAAAAAATCGGGTATCTATCGATATCGATAATGTACTTCAATGTGCTACCTGGTGCAGCTCTAATCGAGTAGCAGTCGATGGTCGATCTATCACGCGAATGTCAATCTTAAGTCTGAGGAAATTAAGTTTATAATTGCGACCACTGAAAATACCGCCATCTATGGTCAAGTAGCGGAATTAACTTGTCAATCGAATCTTATCTGTAGAAGTCAAGGTTTATTTCCAAATCAGTGACGTTGGCTAGTTTTGACTAAACTTAAACTACCAATCAAACGAATTGTTTCTTTGTAATGCATTATATGATTACTGGTTTATTTGTGTGAGTTTGGCGACACCGGTGCCCTTAGTAATTTTGTTGCATTGTCCTTCCACTCTAACTTCCATTTCCGTGGTACTGACGGTGCGACGTCGACTACGTCACCAAGATGGCCGCCAATCGCAATATCAACTTGCGGGGCTTATATATGATGATAAACTAAACAACATCGATGCTGGGTATAGTCTGCTCTATGGGTATAGTATTATAATATCTGTGATGCTGGTAAAGAAATTAATTTATTTGATACAAAAATCCCTTGTACAAAGGGGTGAATGCGCGCGAAGGCGATTCTTGCACGTCTTAGAGAATTGGACGTTTCGCTTACACTCGACTCTGAGTCAGTGTGCCTTGAACCTAGGGTATAATAGTCACATAACACTTACATGGCACAGCCAGATTGTTCTCCACGAGTATTTGATTCAGGGTTTTGCCTGAAGGCAGCATCACAAAAATGCCGAGAGTTTCTGACGAACTGAAAATAGAATTTTATTTATTACAAGTGAAGGCTTAAAATGCCATAACTCAATCATTTGATTAACTATCAGTCTAATTTTATCTATACTTAGTTGATTGTTTTTTTTTTGAATTTTCTTTGTTAAGGTGGTTAGTGACGCTTGAAAAGCAAAATCGGGTTTTTATTATTTTCTAGTACAAGTAATTTAAGTAGGAGATACGAAGATTTGCGCACATTGTAAGTTAGTTGCTATTAATCTCTGCTAAAAGAAACTTTGAATCAAATGTGGGTGTTCTGGGTTTTTTCTATGTATAATAAAAAAAATCTATCTATGTAATGTATTGTAATAAGTATATCAGTTATCTAGTACCCATAACACAAGCTCTGCTTAGCGTGGGGCTAGATGATGCTGTGTGGATTGTCAAGCATTATTTATTTATTTGCTATGAACACACGCTAAAACAATTCACACCGCGTTATCGAGCCCCAAGATAAGCAGAGCTTGTGTTATTTACGACATACGAAATGGCTTACAATGTACCTACGCAAAACTATTATCTGCTATCTAAATTACTTCTAGAATTTAGAAAAAAGTAAAAACCAGATTTTTTTTCGAGCATCACTAACTACCTTGAGGCCTCCACCCTCACAGCCGCGATTTTGAAGCGCGTCTTGTGCCGCGCGATTTGTTGCGATATTTGTTGCAGTATATTTTGTACTAAGACGCATAAGATTTTGCACACTGCTGCGATTTCGTATTTGGCGCGCGGCGTCTAGAAATCGCACTTACAAAAACGCAGCGGAATCGCGCGACACAAGACGCGCTTCAAAATCGCGGCTGTGGGGTAGAGGCTTTGTTTCACCACTAACAGCCTTAAAATTTTAATTGATATTTTAACGTACTTATCGTCTATTAGAATGGTGCATTGCATGTTGCAGAACTTCTTCAAAAACGCCTCTTGTTTTTGCAACAGGGACTCATTCCTTAAGCCCTCCGATAGGTCTATCTGGAACAATAATTTTAGAGGTTTAGGGAAGCGAACCATTTTATCATTGTTTATTTTATTACTTATTTCCGTGACCTGTTTGAGCCGTATAAGGTTCAAATCCTTGCTCCTTGGGGTCCTGCCACACGAAATTTATAAAGATCTTATCAAACAAACTTCTTATAGAGTTACAGTGGTGTGATCGGAATGCTGGGCTTCTATTGCGATCAACGAATTAGCTTTGCCATTCAACGTGGCAATGCTGCCAGCATTCTGGGCACTGCACAGCATTCTGGTGGCGACTTAGATTTAAAAAAATAGATGTGTAAAAATTAGTTATACAATGTAATTGTTTTATTTCGTTACTAGCGGCCCGTCCGGATTCGCACGGGTGGACATTTATTTTTTAAACATATAAATATGGCCTACGTTACTCAGGGATAATGTAGCATTATAATAGTGAAAGACTTTTTGAAATCGGTCCTCGCTCAAAATATTGCCTAAGTCTGTTTTTTACCTCCTCTGATTGCATGGCATGTCAATTTTACCTTCTCTGATTGCATGGCATGTTAATTTTACCTTCTCTGATTGCATGGCATGTTAATTTGTGGGGCGGGCGGTACACGCGAATTGCATTTTGTTAGATCTTATCCGTGAAGGTTTTACGCGAATTGTTACTAATTATTTTTATCCTTATATTTTTTTTATTACTCTAATGTCGTCCTAGCGGAATTTCGATTAACTAGCCAGATGCGCAGGACAGATTATAGTGCATAAGTGCGCAAACACAGGTGCACTCTCTATTCCCTCACTCTCATAATCCAATGGGACGACAGATCGACACGACCGGGGAGAGATCAGGCGCAGAACCAACGGCTTAACGTGCTCTCCGAGGCACGGGAGTGTTACACCGCGAACTTCCCGCCTCCGGGCTTGCTACTGTGACCTGTAACTACTAGGGTAGTATAAACATGAAGGAGTCATTAGTTGCCACTAACCCCCGCTAGATGGCAGAAGCGCGCGTACGGCGGCCGGCTGCAGAACTGCTTGTGGAGAGGCCGCAAGCTGTCCAGCCGAGCTGGCCGGATCTCACCTGTATCCACCACGTATACACTCACTGTCTTTTCATCATCCTGGAAAAAACATTAGGTATCAGTAGGACGACCTCGGTGGCGCGGCGGGCGAAGGTCCGCCTGCGGCGCGAGAGGGTGCGGGTTCGATTCCCGCCTTGGGACAAATGTTTGTACGATCTACAAGTATTTGTTCCGGGTGTTCTGGTCGTTTCTATGTATAATAAAAAATATCTATCCATGTAATGTATTATATCTAGTACCCATAACACAAGCTCTGCTTAGCTTGGGGCTAGATAATGCTGTGTGGATTGTCCAGCATTATTTATTATTTATTTTATTTATCTTTTAGTCAACTTGACACGAACACACCAATTAGTAATTAATTATAATACTTCGTATGTAGTGTAAGTATTTGTTTCCTTTTCTTTAAGTAGGTAGGTATCTATAATATTTATTCAGTGCCACCGTCTATTTTGTTCTTTCATTTCCAGGCCATCCTAAGGTTGCCTGGAAGAGATCGCTCTCAGCGTAAAGGCCGCCCTTTATACTTCCTTTTTACTCTAAGCTATTTCTCTGTATACAAAGGAATTATCAAGAAATCGGACCGCGCGTAGACGATATCTATCATAAGCTTTTTTTAAATGTATCTGTAATAGTTTTGTTTTGTGTTATACAATCAAAAACCTTGTTTGGAGAGCTTAGTGGACACCAATAGGAACTAAACTCTTGAAACAAGTATCTGCCTAAATAATACAGTACAAAACTATTAAAGATACATTTTAAAAAAGCTTATGATAGATATCGTCTACGCGCGGTCAAAAACCGGACATGATAATTCCTTTGTATAACGTAATTATAAAATTAAATATGTAGTGGCGCCACTATCCACCCTACTATTCGCCTTAAGAGGCGAACATAACTGGTTTGGTTGTAAAACAAGGCCTAGATCTATTACAACTCACGGGATCCCTGAAGAAAAAAGCTCGAATTTCATATAATTCAACATTCATTCTTTGATTTCTAAGTATAAATACGATTGAGAAAAAAAATAGGATAAAAACAAACATGAAAGCACTATTTCGCACATAATTTGGTCGAGATCTCAGGAAGGGGGGTCGATAAATATCATGATTAAGTAAAACTAAAAAATTCGATTAATTTGATTTAAAATGGATTTATTTTATATCTGTTTTTTAGGGTTCCGTACCAAAAAGGAAAAAAGGAACCCTTATAGGATCACTTTGTTGTCCGTCTGTCAACCCTCTTTTCTCAGGAACGTGTGGAGGTATCGAGTTGATATTAACATCAAATACTCAAGTCCGTAACCTCTTGAAGCCGTGATATAAATTAAACTTCTAAGTCAACGCACTCAAAAGTTACAGCCGTTTATGTCCGAAAATTTTGAAATTTCCAAGGGAATCACATGCACCCAAAACCTATAGGGTACTTCCCGTAGACCTAGAATCATGAAATTTGGTGAGCAGCAAGGTCTTATAGCAAAAGTAAAGGGAAAAATCCGAAAAACATAAATTAAATTTGCAATTTATTCACTAAGAAAATACTTTTAATGCTCGCCATGGACCAAAATCTATAGGGTACTTCCCGTTGACGTAGAATCATAAAATTTGGCAAGAAGCAAGGTCTTATAGCACTAATAACGATAAAAATCTGAAAACCGTAAATTTGTAGTTTATTAATTAAAAAAATAAGTTTTGATTCTTTCCCTCGACCAAAATATACAGGGCACCTACTTCATGTTAACTTAGAATTATAATATTTGGCAAGAAACAAGTTCTGGCGTTCTGGATGTTTTCTATGTATAATAAAAAATATCTATCTCTGTAGTGTATTATATTATATATATCAGTTATCTAGTACCCATAACACAAGCTTTGCTTAGCTTGGGGCTAGATAATGCTGTGTGAATTTTCCAGCATCATTTATTTAATTTTAATTTTTGATCTTACGCCTTTCCAGAATGGTATGTTCTGTCCCGCTCCTAGGAACGCGAAATCCTATTCCTATCTTATTCGCACAAATGGCTGTAACATGCCCTCTTAATGACCTAATAAAATACCTCTTAAGGCGCTACCCCAACCCAAATCAGCGCCACCACCTATTTTATTTAATTATTCTGTTAAACGAAGGAAATTTAAAAAATCGATTGGCCAGTTTGTGCTTCCTATCATAGGCTTTTTTTTAATGTCCCTGTAAAAGTTTTATTTTGAATACTTTAAGCAGAGATGCGAAGTTGCTCATTTTGGCCACCATGGCGGGAAAAAAGAGCAACTTCGCATCTCTTCCTACACTATACAAACTAAAACATTTATAGAGGCATTAAAAAAAAGCTTATGATAGGAAGCACAAACTGGCCAATCGATTTTTTAAATTTCCTTCGTTTAACAGAATAATTAAATAAAATAGGTGGTGGCGCTGATTTGGGTCGGGGTAGCGCCTTAATGAAATACCTTCGGTTTATTGAGAAGCATGCCTCTGTAGTAGAATCCATCGTCGCTGTATGCACAGTAGGTCATCTGAGCTATTTCCGCTAGGCTCAGGGTTGTCTGCTTATTTTCGTAGTAGGTTGTCATCTCCGACATGAAACTAAAGGACACAATAATAAATTTCAAACTTATGAGAAATAGAATATAAAATAATTTAACTAGAAACTGAGTAAGTAAATTAAAAAACTGTCTAATAAAACTTAATATTTACACTGCTTTTTTAAGTTTTCGGGACCAATAGTACTAATCCCTCGAGATTTTAATTTATGGGACCATATCATTCTCCATAAAATAGCAAAATATTCATTAAATTCGGTCCTCAATTTTACTGACGGAGAAATTCGCGTAGACACATGCAGCCGAACCTATGTTCGGCTTATAGAATTACCAGTTTCTGCCCGCGGCTTTGCACGCGTTGTTTCTATGGACACGTATAAAGGTTATGTCTATCCCATGGGAACTATTTTGTGGTATAAAAAGTAGCCTATGTTTGATTCCAGGCTTAGGGCTACATCTATGCAAATTTGTATTTCAGCCCGAACGGTTCAGTCCTTTTGGTGTATGACTGTTTGTAAGTTTTTTTTTCTGGTTTCAAACGTTTATTGGTGTCATAAGCTTTTACGCTTCCGCCTGAGCTGTAACCCTCTTGATGAAGGATGCCTTCTTTTGCTTGATTCTGTTCTTCCTCTCGGCCAGAGTGAGCTTGCGCTTGTTCCAGAATTTCTGCTTGGCAGGGTCCTTTTTGCTGTCCTTCTTGAGTGATGGGTCTGCGCGGATGGAGGCATGGGCCTTTTGGTAAAGGCTTTCAACCTCATTAGCATCCACACCTATTTTGATGAGGAATTGCCTCTTGAAGGAATCATCATCATCCTCCTGAAGACTCTTCGTCTTCATGTAATCTGCCACATGCTTACCGAAAATTTGTGATCTATGGACTTCAGCATTGAATTTTTTCTCTGCATCATATCCAAGTAATAACAATAGTAATAGTAAGTAATTTACATACCTGGTGACTTCAATTGGGTCGTCAGTGATGACGGTTAAGTTACCCCCCTCAATATTCATTATGGTTGCTGGGTACTCATGGTCCACCTGCAAAAAAATTAACTTCACAGCAAAGCGAGGCAGACATTTCGTCGTGTTCATCTATTTACAAAACAGATTATAGGTTATCCTCTCAATTGGCACGCCCCACTACCGCCGTTGTGTGGCAGTACTTCCGCCGGAAAATCAGCGGAAATGGGATGTGATGCATTATTTCGCTGATTTCTTGATTATTATCTACTAATATCAGTTATCTAGTACCCATAACACAAGCTCTGCTTACCTTGGGGCTAGATAATGCTGTGTGAATTGTCCAACATTATTCATTATTTATTTATTTATTATTTAATACCTCGTAACATTTATATAATATTTGGATTCTCCATAAAATTTCCTACAAAACAGCATGGAAACATTCTGATGTTGTATAACGTAATTAATGAGGTTGATTAAAATTAAATTATAATTGCGTAAAAATGGTAAAATTTTAATATTTTTTTAAAAAATCATCAAAAAAAACTACCGTTTTTAGGTCCAGTTTGAGTTTTATTTTAGAGATTTACCATCATATTATTATATTACACTAAACACAAAAAAGAACACATTTCCAAGCCATTTAATTTAAATTAATTTTAATTCAGAAAAAGCGATAAAAAAAATGGCGCGCGTGTTAGTTTGCTATTTTGAATTAACGATTTTTTTTTTAATTTCTTCTAAACTTGGTTAGTTTATGGTTGTACGCCATTAGGGCAAGCGAAGTACATACCTCTAACAGAGTCTGTGCAGATGATATGCAGCAGTCTTTGATATGATTATTAGTATCCGGCGATGGAGGCAGAGACACGGCGGCGGTTTCATTAGACTCTGAAATTAATGTTACAATTTGAAGTCTCATTTATTTTTGACTCATTAAAAGAGTTTATCTAAGTTTATTTATGTTACTTATCTTGTACTACATTTAGATTATAAAATACTAGTTTATGCCCGCGGCTTCGCACGCGTTGTTTCTATGGAAACGTTTAAAGGAGATTGCTATTCTATAGAATATTAAAAATTAATTAAAAAAACATTGTCCAGCGGACAAAATTGTGAATCTAAACCATTCCCAGATCCCCTTGAACACACACAAAAAATTTCATCAAAAATGGTCCAGTCGTTTGAGAGAAGTTCAGTGACATACACACTCACAGAAAAATTATATATATAAAGATATTGTTTTATTTGGTTTATGTGTAGATATGATATGTTTTCAAGAAAACTTTTGAAATAATAAACAACTGATGTCAAATCAAGCACTTCAACAACTACTGTTATGTCACATCTTTTTATACGGAATTTACATTACTTGTCGATTTGTAATCCTGCCTTCAAATAAATATTCCTTAAAATTATATCTGAAATTCAACGCCAAGCAAGTGAGTTTTAGGTATGTGTTGTGGATTGTTTACAAACATTCTACATCAAGTTTGGTTAGTGTATACACATTTTGGCTTGGTTTCTAAGTTATAGTTACAGTACCTACACTAAGTGCTAATTGGCAAGTATTTTATTACCTTTAATAGTTAATCTAGCCACAGGCTCCACCATTTTACACTGAACTTCTTTCTCCGACTTCCCCGGCACACTCTCAGCTGACGAAGAGCCGGAGAAAACAATCAGCCTCGGTTCTCCTTTCGCAGGCACCCTGACTGGCTCAGGTTGCGGACAGAGATTGGGGCAGACATGAGAGGTGGTTGGGCGGGGCTCGGTCAGTACATCCATGATGTTGAATGGACTGAGGGAAGCTGGGACGGTTTGTATGGAGAGATCTTGCACAGGACTGTCCGCATCAGAGGGTTCAGCTGTGGGGGTCAAATTTTAGTCGATAATTATTATGATTAAACTGTATATTAGAAGTCTTGTTTATCTATGACTAAAGAGAGACTAGTTTCTGCCCGCGGCTTCGCACGCGTTGTTTCTATGGAAATTCTTCTATCCCATGGGAACTGATTTATGGGATAAAAGGTAGCCTATGTTAGATTACAGGATTATAATTACCTGTATGCTAAATTTCAGCCCGATCCGTTCAGTAGTTTAGGTGTGAAAGGGTAACATACATCAATCCAAACATCTAAAAATCTAAACTTTCGCATTTATAATAGTAGTGAGATAGGTGTGGAGTGGGTATAATGGACACTACCTCCATGAGATAAAAGCCAATATCAGCGCTAAAAGCGCTTATCAGGGGGAGGCCTGCGTCCAGCAGTGGACTAATACAGGCTGTTGAGGTTGAGGTTGCAGGAGTGGCACAGGCCTGTCAATTTATGTCATTTATTGAGTAACTGAGCACTAGCTCTGTAACTCAATAAATGTTAATAGTAACTATACTATTATCATCACTCATTGGTTTTTTTTCAGCATGTTGGTAACTATTCCAAATGCAGCCAATCACTAGCAAATAAGAATGAGTCCTTCACTGAATTTAATAGCTATGTATACAGGCTCAACTAAATTGTGTATTAGAGAGGAGGCATTAGCAACAGTGGGTGCTCATGTGGTGATTATTCTGATGTTTTTACGAAAAAGATACCTTTTATTATCAAAGAACATTACAATCAAATAATAGGAACAAATAAGTATTTGAAATTTGTTGTTTTTCAATTAAACACTAAGTTTTTTGGCTGAAAGACTCTCAGCGCATATCGCTAACATTTATTTCTGCACGGGGTCATGGGGGCAAAACTCGATCTGACGCTTACCACCCATACTAACTTAGTATAAACCTTCATGTTCTTTTTTTAGTTTTGTATATTATCTATCTATTTACCTATGTGCGAGTCGAAACAATTCTTCTGTTCTATAATTGAGCTTACTGCAGACTGTTGCAAGCAATCCACAGGTAGCTCAACTGATCCATATCAATACCAGTCAGAAGCATCCCCAAGACACTGGTTGCATTGCCCTGCTGTATGATAATGCAGCCATAGAGCCATTTATATAATATTAAAAATGTTGAATGTCAGCTTTGTTTCTTCGAATAAGTTTTTTTTTTAATTACCTGTTTGTGCTAAAGCCAGGTTGAAGTCAGTTACCAGATACATGTACTCATCTAGCTTTTGCATCACACCGAGGAAGCGTTCCTTCAGCTCCGTTGGATCACAGTTCAGATGATTTATAAAGCCACGTGCCTGTAATCAAATATTACTATCAAAGGACAAAATGATAATGTTTACGATACATACCAACTTACAATAATGCAAGTGCAACTTGAGAAGTTAGGGTCATATGACACAGGGACATTTTATTTAATGCAGAATCAGAACACAGTCAGTAGGTAGGTATATGGTTCACAGGTTGTCTTCTTCAACCATATTATTAAGTTTTTATTCAGATGAATTATTTATTTACACTAGGTAAGTACCTACCTTCAGTTTCATGTTTTTGAGATCATTGATTGCGCGATCACATTTTGTATCAAAATCGTGAATCCTGGTTTCAAGTTCATGCCGTCGGTGTGAGGTCAAGGTGACGAGGTCCACGAAACTCCTGGAATCAATAAAATTTACCAAACATTATAGAAGAAAAACTACGATACAATCGAAATGTAACGAGTTGTGAGGTAGATGTTACTTACATTTTGTTGGTGATTGTTTCTTGCTTTTGCAAGTATTTTGAACTCAAAATTTTTGTTTTTCATTAAATTGTGTCAATATCACCGAGTCAAGAGTACATGCAGTGTATCATGGCAAAAGAAAGAAATAAACTTGTTTCGAACAACTGTCCGGCAAGTCAATCCACCACCGCAAAAATTATAGGTATACAAAACAAAATGAAATTATGAAAGAGAAAAGAAGAGAATATGAAGGAACAATGAATGAACGACTGAGTGAGTGACAATCTCATTAGTGCTGCCACGCTACCTAAGAAAAATGCGCTTGTAATTTGAAATTTAACCCCTCAACGATTCTTACCTAATATAGCTTTTATACCGTAGTAGGTACGTGAATGAACCTAAATAAAATGACAATGTCTGTACACTTCCACACGTTTATACGTTAAGTTGCAACTTGGCAAGTGAAGGCTGTTGTTTATACATTACGTTTTCTGGCATAACTGGGTCTGAAAAATATGATACATTTGAGATTCTAACTGCAACGCAAGTTAATTTCAGCTGGTACTTCTCCGACAGAGCGCTTTTTATTTGACAGCGGTCTTACTGCGTTGAAATTTAGTTATTTATTTAAAAAAGGCATCCTACAAGTGAAAATCACTTTATGGCATAATAGTACATTTCAGTTCATAATATCTATGTGTTTTCACACTTATGGGACGCCGCAGCGTGCAGAAATAGAGGGCATCTCATTGTACAATAAATAGGCAAACTAAGTGAGACTTCTGACCCAGATAGATAGATAGCGCACTGCAATTGTAAAACCACCATGTCAAGACATTGATTTTCTTTTTACTATCCATCGTTAGCTACCTATTTTCTTTTAAGCCTTCCTAGGTTCTGTCTGTAGGTACTTACATAATTATCTTCCCTCAGTTCCCACATCCGGCAGCGCACGACGAAGACGGTACAATATTATATCTCTTGATCTGGCGCTGATCTTTTTGTACTGGCAATCAAGAAATGCAAAAGAGATCGCTAACCATAAACTAATAAAAAAATAAAACGAATGAATCCGTGAACCATTGCCAACTTTGCCAAGCAAGGACGAAAGAAATGCAACCTTCCATTCCTCTTCTGCAGCGTAGATTTATTCCTTGTTCCACAGTTTGCTCAAGTAGGAAGGGATTTTTCTACCTAATTCCACACCACAGCCTACCTATCTAATATTACTCAATGTTAGATGGCGTTATCAGGGAAAGTTAGACAAAAAGTTGCAGGTCGGTAAAGTTTTGCTACTAGACGCTAGATGGCGGTTGCAGTATCAACTAAATCTTGGTAAAGCGTGCTTACCACTGTAAGTAGGTACTTACTGTGGTAAGCATTTAGCAGCAGGTAAGCAGATTATAAAAATACTAATGTATACTCACTTATTAAGTTAGTAAACGTTAGTATTTTTATAATTCGGCGAACTTAAATTATCGATTTATAAGTTTATTTATTAAGCCTTTACTGTTCCACTACTGGGCAAAGGCCTTCCTTCCCTCTTTCCACACGATAGTGACCTAAATTATTTATTTGATTAACACTAGTTATGGTAATAAATGAGTTAGATACTTACCTATTTATTTGTTGTACCTATCTAAGTACCTACCTAACTAAATTAGTTAGGTACGGAAATTAGGTAATTGTCTAGGTAGGCACCTACCTAATTTGTAAATGCCTTCCTACCTACTTAATATGGTCGTTACGGTACCTACCACAGAACAGGGACAAATATACCTACCTAAGAAGTAATAAGTATAAGGTGGTACCTACCTCCTCTTCAAAATTATACGTGAACGAACACTTTTATGTCAAGCTTCACAAAAGACCAACAACAAAAGTGAAAACGTTCCCAAAGCAGTCATGTTCATTACCCACCGCGGGCTACGCACTACGTTTCAATTAAAAACACCAACAAACTAAACAAGAGCTGCGTAATAAATTCACGTGCCGCTCTCGCACTAATTGGATTCAGAGGCTCGAGCAACCAATTAGTGGGAGGGAGACAGATTCTGGTGTGCTGCCAAATTATGAAGGGATGGATGTTAGGCTTAGATAGGTATAGGATGGGTTGGGGCGGTTGACCTCTTCTATGGATTTGCAAAATATGTTGGAATTCTTTTTACAGTAAGTACCTACATTGTAAGTACATCTAGGCGCGGAACTGCCCAATTCCTATCGAGTGTGTCATTGGAACACACACGAGGTAGGAATTGCACTTTATATCACACCTTCGAGGAAAATCATCGTTTTAGAATCTTCAAAATCACTCGAATGCTAACTAAATTCAAATTGTAAAGTCAAATATGGCAATAAATACGCGCACGTGCGATTTTCACATGCTTCTTTTTTGAATTATTCTTCCGAATACGGAAGAGGTTGATATCTTATGGCGGATACGGAGTAAAAACTTTTTGTCGTTTGACCCAAGTATTATGAAAATAAGCATAGCTCCCGGCTGATATTTCAGAAAATTTTAAAAAATAACACATTAGAAATGGATTTCCCTACACATTTCTCTCCTGCTAAACGCGTGAGAAATGAAATTCCACAGAGTTTTCCGTCCCGTACTTATTTCGCGCAAGTATTTCAGCTTGCAACAAAGATATTTCGCCTGCAACAAAGACAATGTCTTTGCCTGCAATGACGTATGTAGTACTTTATACCTACCTTATGTTTGAAAAAGGAATAAGCAACTTTCTCAGCAGGTGTTGTATAAAATAGGTTTCATGGTAGCGACTCTGTCGGTTCCATGTAGGCATGTTCAGGAGTGGCCGTATTGTGGGCTGTGCTTACCTTTTGTAGGGCGTTGTAACTGTTATGACGACGATGTGACGCGACGGCGAAGGTCCGCCTGCGACGCAGGAGGGTGCGGGTTCGATACCCGCCTTGGAACAAATGTTTGTACGATCTGCAAATATTTGTCCCGGGTATTCTAAATACCTATAAATATACATATAATGTAAATACCCATATATAAAATAGGTAAGTTTAACAGAGTTTGTTGTTAATCGACAAAATTCAGAATGTTTTGTTTGATCATTGATTAAGTACTAGCTTCTGCCCGCGGCTTTGCACGCGTTTTTTCTGTATAATAACTACCCTATTATCTAAGTTAGGCTATTTTCTAAACGTGCTCCATATTTCACCTTGATCTGTTCAGGAGTTTTGGAAATCCTAGGTAACAAAAATTCAGCTTTCACAAACTTTCGGCTTCATAATACCACACCCTTTATAAGATAGGTAGGTAAATAAATTATTTTTGTATAACCTAGTTGTGGGCACAGCGAGTTTATGTTTATTTCTAGTATTTTATTAAAATTATACCAATTTTTAGGGAACCGATTTCTATGAGTTCTACGTATGTTTTCATAAATATATCGACATGGTACCTACTGTCATTATGTCTATTTCTATTTACTTATCTGATATTTATCGTACTTAGCTTGAAATTTATATGCTGCATAATGCAATCTAACAATAGTACCTAACAATAGTAGGTACCTACCTACCTCTTTACTTATATTCGACGAGGAAATTCGTTAACGAATAAAATGGTCTGGGGGGCATTATGTGGGACTCGACGCCCTGAGAAGGACATAATACCCACTAAAAACCTCTCCGGTGTCCCTCGCGCCATTTTCGCCGAATCACGGGAATATTTAAAACCTACCGCGGCCCTAGGTGCCTGATAATCTAAACTGCGTAAAACACATCGCACCACATTATCAAATAACTCAAACTCCGTAACAGCATGCAATCTCAGGCTCACGAGTCGAAACTCTAGCATTACCGCAATTTGCCGGCAACGCTTGCAACCTAATACCTAGGCTATATCAATAAAAGCCATTAGCATCGATCAACTTAAGGTATTCCGCCGGGTATTACCTCAAATTGAGTTAAATGCTCTCTGACACTAATATCACAGGATGGATGGCTTCACCCAGAAGGGATGGTGAACGGTCGAGCGGCGAAATGATGAAAGCAAGGGAACGGAATGAGTGACGTCTTGTGACGGGTGACGGCTTCAGGCAGAGAATCCTTGTCGATTCCTGTAAGACAACATTCTTGTTCAGAGTGGGATTTTTTTGGTTTAGCGTATCTTTGAAAGTAAGGCAAACGGAATTACGTTTTGTGACAGCTTCGGGCGGAGAGTCCTTGCCGAATCTGACAGTACAACATTCTTTTAAACCCTAGGGTAGTTTTGTTGAGTATACTATACCTACATAACATTCAAAAAAATCTGACGCCCAATCTAGGTTTGATGCATTATTTCTGATTTTTTAAACTAAGTGTGCTTTTTCTTGTCTGGTGCAAGGCACAACGGGAAAAGTAAATAAATTTTAGCCATTCCGTTAATTTTCTTTCTGCTTTACTTGAGCAGAGAATTAAAACACGAAAAACAAAATTTTATTAACGTAGTCTGAATTAGACTGTCGGTAACTCTGTCTGTCTCTGTTTGTATTTATTCTCTTGGCTTGGCTTTCGCCTCGGTAGTCCTGCGATGGTTTGGACCATTGTCAACCCACGATCTTGGTCTTACAAATAAATACTTACGAATGTTGCCAACTCTTCAAGCTAGTGGACGCCTCCTGTCTCGGCCAGAACTCGGTCGGATTTAATCCTGCCCATTACATTCGCACTTTGCACGCTTGAAAAATTAAGTTGTATGTAATTATTATATTGCATAAGCCTCGCACTCTGGATAATTTCTAATTTCTAAGAAATCAAATAATATCGGGTTCGATTCCCGCCTCGGGACAAATATTTGTACGATCTGCAGATATATGTTCAGGGTGTTCTGGTCGGTTTCTATGTATAATAAAAAATATCTATCTATGTAGAGTATTGTATTATGTATATCAGTTATCTAGTACCCATAACACAAGCTTTGCTTACCTTGGGGCTAGATAATGCTGTGTGAATTGTCCAGCATTATTTATTTATTTATTTATTATTTATCGCAAAAATTTTCGACTTCGACGGGACTTGAACCCGCGTCCTGACCCGTCGCAGGGGGACCTTGGGCGTTCGGACACGGGGTCGTCCGGCGCCCAATTGGCGGTTAAGGTCCCCGAGGTGATCGCGGCGCGTCAAGTGTTTCTGGCGCGTCGCGAAGAGGGGGTGCTGCACACCCCCAGTGAGGGGCCCGATATCGGGCAGCCGCGGTGGGTTCGTGGATGAGTGTAAACGTCCCCACGTTCCTACCACAAGCGGCAGAGGCGGAAGCACCCTGAGGGTTTTAGTGGTGTTAGAGTCCCACATCATCGTACTGTCTCCCCGTGGCAGTACGATATGCGTGCGCATTTCCCTCAGGATAAAAAAAAATAAGTTAAGTATAAAGAAAATGTGCAATTCCTATAATTTTAAGTTTATTAACTAATGTTAATAATAATTGTATGTCATTTAAATATACAACACAATTTACCGTTAGAAATAAAAGATTAAGAAAACAGAAACCAATATTTTTATTTTTATTTCTTTAGGCTTATTAAAATAAGCACTTGTCTAAGTTCTTATTTTGTAAAATAGTTACACCGTTTGTTTCTAAGTAGTGTCACCGGAAATCTAATTTCCTATGACACAACTGGCTTAAAGTTGCTATACAATTAGTAGAAAATTTGGCTTGTCTACGTCAATTTTAAACAATAAAGTTTAACCATAAGCTTTAAAAAAATCTATCACACTAGTATTATAAATGCGAAAGTTTGGATGGATGTATAGATGGATGTTTGTTAAGTACCTCTTCACGCCAAAACTACTGAACGAATCAGGCTGAAATTTAGCATACAGGTAATTCTGATCCTGGAATCAAACATAGGCTACTTTTTATCCCATAAATCAGTTCCCAAGGGATAGAAATAACCTCAAAACGTGTCCATAGAAAAAAAAACAAAATAAGCACTTGTCTAAGTTCTTATTTTGTAAAATAATAACACCGTTTGGTTCTAAGTAGTGTCACTGGCTTATAGTTGCTTTATAGTAGAAAATTTGACTTGTCTAAGTCAAATTTTAAACTATAAAGTTTAACCATAAGTTTTGAAAAAATCTATAGTTTAATAACAAGGAACATTATAAGCTTTTAGGTACCTTTTACACTAATGTTGGCGCTAGTGAAAAATACCCCTTAAGTGCCATTAGCGTAGTATGTGTAACATTTCTATTAAATTCATCTCCGAGGCGTGAGTTTGATCCTAACTATGTTTTAATTGCTGTAGAGATTACTTCATGTTGATAATAAGCATTAATAACAGAGGAGAGTCGATTGAGCCTCGTTTACACGAGTTAGTAACTTACTAGCTTGCTTTAGTCGGTTCAAATTGACCCCGTCTAGTCTTCACGCTGGTCTGTTAGGCACTGGCTTGGTAGTGACTGAGCCGGGTTAGCCGAATTTAGTTTGATGATCACGTAGAAATGAGTACATTACAATACAAAAATGCTTTATTGTACACCAGAAAAACAACATTACAGAAGACAAGTCCAATGAAGTAAGGACGGTGAAGTACATACTTTCCAGTGCCAGGTTTTGCCATTGTGGTTTCTGTGTCCAATGTGGGTTCTGTCAATATGCCTGAGGTGGGCAAACTTATACTTAATATATAGACAATATTCGTAACATATAACAATATTCCAAGCTAAGACTCCAAGCCTGGAATATTGTGTTAACGTTGCCACTGACTGTACATCCTAGCCTTTGGATGTAGAGAAAAGCTTTTAAAATAAGTATCCTAGCTTAGACTGTACGTTGTAATTGTTAAGAATCAACTGCGAGATATTTAACGTTGTATAAAAAAGCTCTGGTAATTAATGATATAGGTGCCATTGTTTCGACAAGACTACCATCCTGTAGTCGGAAAAGAACTTTAGTTTGGCTGTAGAGTCAAATCACCGCGCAAATTTATGGCATGCCAGTAGCCAGTAAACTTGCCAGTAGTCAACATCGAGTCCACTGGCCGATGCAAACGCGCCTCTGGGCGTATTGACGCCTCCAATAGAGTTGTTATACTTAGTAATTAGAAACATGGACTGCGGGAGAATTTAATGATTGGACTTAATTGCGGAAAACGTAACGCTTAAAGCTAATGATCAGTCATTTTGTTTTGCTATCGGTTCTGAGTATTCCTTTCTAGAAGCTTTTAACCGCCCGTAACAGAAGACCTCTTTGGCGCAGCGGGCGAAGGTCCGCCTGCAACGCAGGAGATTGCGGATTCGATTCCCGCCTCGGGACAAACGTTTGCACCTCAACCTCAACAGCCTGTATTGGTACACTGCTGGATGCAGGCCTCCCCCTGATAAGCGCCTTATGGCCTCTATCACATGGGGGGCAATGCCCACAATTCCCACGCTGGGCATGCGGGTTGGGGATCGCAGGTCGGTGGTAGAATTGTTCTGCAGGGGGCGCTGCTGCCCGCTCCTGGATATCCCTTAGTCGCCTCCTACGACACCCGCGGGAAGAGTTGGGGTGGTGCAATTTCTAAGCCAACAGCACACCACACAGCAATGTTTTCACGATCTTCGGATATTTGTTCTGAGTGATTTCTATAATTAGTAAATAAATAGATCCATCTATTTATGAAACGTATTAATTATATCTATTAAGCAGAGTTTGTGTTATGGGTACTAGATAACTATCTATACTAACACAAACTCTGCTTTGGGGCTACTAGATGATGGTCTGTGAATTGTCCAGGTCCTCATCATCTTCATCATCAGGCTATATTAGTCCACTGCTGGACATAGGCCACCCTTAATGAGCGCCATAGCGCCCTGTCTTTAGCTTGCCGCATCCAGCATCCATTATTTATGTATTGGTAGTAAAAGGAGGAGGTGCGGAGCCATTATAAAAGAAGTTGAAGTTGAAAGGAGGAGGTAACTCAATTTAACTGTACAAAGATACAAGGTGCCAAGAAATAGATGTACCAATACCAAAAGTCGGTAGTTCTGGCCCTTATTACTAGGAAAGTACTGAATAATAATAATAACGTCCCCCTAGCCGAATTTCGACCAAGGCGGTTAGTTTCGAGATGCGCAGGACATATGCACAAGTGTGCACAAGTGTGTTACCGCAAACACAGGTGCACTGTCTATTCCCTCACTCTCATAATGCAATGGGACGGCAAACCGACACGACCGGGGAGAGGTCAAGAGCAGGACTAACGGCTTCACGTGCTTTCCGTGGCAAGGGGGTGTAACACCGCCAACTTCCTGACTCCGGGCTGCTACTGTGAAATTGAGAAAAACCCCAATAACTACTTATAATAGGTACCTACTTACCTACTAAGGAAAAGAGGCGACTTTTTTATTGTTTGGATTTTTGTGATCTCTTGCACGATTTTGGTTTTTCTATACTATCTATACTAATATTTTAAAGAGGAAAGATTTGATTGTTAGTTTGTTTGTATTGAACAGGCTCCGAAACTACTGGATCGATTTGAAAAATTCTTTCACCCTTAGGAAGCTTACTTTTCAGGGAGTGACAAAGGCTATATTTTATCCCGGAATTCCCACGGAAACGGGAACTACGCGAGTGAAACCGCGAGGCGATCGTAGAGGACACTTACATAAACTACTTATATACATTAGGGACTCAGGTATACGTTCAGTGACAACAGGACAAACAGTGCTCCTTTACCATGGTTAAGTACCTAGGTAGGTACTCATACATTTTCTGGTAGCAAGCACAATAAGTCATAAACGATTTGAAAACCGCATCAATAACTAGAGGGCGTTGCATACAAAACAATAGGCATTGTGCTCTGCGCAAGCGCATAGGAGCTGATCTCTATGTTGATCGTCTTTATGATGTGACAACCAACCTCTTTTGAGGCACACCTCCTCGGTTAGGAGCCTTTTCAGAAGCAGGGCCGGATTTAGAGGTCTGAAGGCCTCGGGTCAACCAAGGAGTGGAGGCCCCAAATTATTTTTCAGATAAATGAACACTTTTTTCGGTCGAGTTTTTTAATAAGAAATGTATTGTGAAACCAAGTAGATCTTTAAGCATTTAACAAACATATAAATATAATCAAAAACAAGATTTTTTTTAAATTAAATTTATGCGTTAACGAAACGGAACCTTGTGAGGTTTTTTTTTATTTTACTGATTTTGTGATTGGAGTGAAGTGAACAAATATAAATGAATCATTTCGGTTAATATTTAAGAACAATATAATCATGTTTCTAAAAAGAAAATTACAATCAAATAATAGAAATAAATTAGAACTAGTATTTACAATGGAAACAAATGAGCTAACTGCAGACTATTGCAAACAATCTACAGGTAGCTCAACTGGTCCATATCAATACCAGTCGGAAGCGTCCCCAAGACGCGCTGCCTGTATTGTCCCGCTGTATGGCAATGCTGAATATATTATCTTGATTTTATTTTATTCATATAAAATATATTTTTAGGAACCAGAAGTGAAACCAATACAGAAATAACCTAAACGATTTATTACGAAAACTACAGCAAATAATTTATCCTTAAGAACATAAATTAGATTTTAGCAACAAACGAAAAACTTCCGCACCTTTATATTACGACCGTATCTCCTGACATTAAATATAAAAATAATAAACAAAGTTCCCAACTCTTTTCAACCCAACCCCCTCTTTTGACCACTCATTGACTTGACTATTACGCAGCTGTATGTTTTCTTTTAATGTAATTTTAAATTAAGTACCATTGATAACCTCCTTTTCCAATCTTGGTTGAGGGAATTTTTTCCTTGTCCGCAAATACCAAAATCTCTAACCGATTCACTCAGGTTTTACCACGGCCTCTTCCTAGAAAGTCGCAAACAAATTAATCTTACACAAGTTTCTATATCACCAACAGTTCAACAGTTTAACAATGCGTGACAGTACACAAAGTACAGTCGGCGCGACAAATCGCAGGACATTACAGCCTGTCACAGAAACATCAAATTAATATGGGAACTCGATTGACGCTGAAGAGTGTAGAGTGGCAACGGTTTGAGGCTTTTGGGGACAGTTGTCGGAATGAATCGAGGAAGTGGTCTTATTTAGTTTGTGTATAAGTAAACATATTTAGTTTTGCTCACAAGAGCAGAAAATATGATGTATTTTGCAGTGCCCCACCCGGGTTCATGTTGGTACCTGTAATTTATTTATTACTAGCGACCCGCCCCGGCTTTGCACGGGTGCAATAAAATACTACTATTACTATTATTATACATATAATAAACATTCCTCCTCAATCACTACAATAGATAGCTATTAAAAAAACCGCATCAAAACAGAGAAAGCGACTTTGTTTTATACTATGTAGTGATTTCTTTCATTATTCATTTTCAGGGCCGCTTTCTACCAGCAGCTTCGCCTGCTTTTCCAATAATACAAAATGTGGCTTATGTCCTTTCCCAGGAAACTATTTTTTTTTATTAGTTTTTGGTATCTTTCGTATCACTGCGGCCATGATAGGCCTATTGTGATCACCACTTTGTGTGTTCAGCCTCGAAGCAGCGGCGTTCATAATTCGCTACTAACCCTTGCAGCTGCTAGGAACTGTAGGATTTTCTTTGGGGCGGAGTTTTTTACGTACTTGATCTACTTTTGAAGTTTGTACAAAATGTAGAGTTAACTTAAAGATAACTTTATCTCTGTCTCCGAGGCAAGCCTGTAATTTACATATACAGCGAGTTCATTGCACTAGTGTAATTTACGTATTTTGACTTTCTGGGCTATTGACATTTCCAAAGAATTTAACAAAATTAGTCTGATGTCGGCACTTTACAATCGATTTTCTACGAATATCTTCAGAGACACAAAATCGTGCACACCCTTCTCGTGAGATCGAGGTGTTCTCACGGACAGTTACACAAATAGCTTAATTCAACTTTAATGAGCCCATTGCGTGAAAAGAATTGATTTGACAGATAGACTTTTAGTTTTGACTGTACTTTTCCGAACTTACTCGTACATAGGTACCTACCGATACCCAAATAAGATTTTAACAAGATAGCGCTTAGAGGGTTTTTCACAAATGTATGTTTTTAATAATTCTCTTACCCTAGTCCCGCACAAAAGGAGTCAGTACAACAGGTTTTCTTCTTCCATGAACTTCTATCAGATGTCATCACAACACTCACTTCTTTCTGACTCATATAATCTTCAGTTCATTCATATTTTTTTCGGCATTCATCTACTCCTACTTGTATTATCTCCGTAAAGTTCTGCGTAAAGTTATGTACTAATGTGTTTTTTGGGTAAAATAAATAAATTATTTCTCTCTCTCTCTCTACTCCTATATTATTTTGCCAAGCGTCGTCATGCCTGCAGATTATGTGGGGAGGAAACGCCTCTCATCTTCTAGGAGAGTGCGGAGCACAGATGCAAAAACGTACGGTCCGACGATTCCCGTTCGATTCCCGCCTCGGGACAAATGTTTGTACGATCTGCAGATATTTGTTCAGGGTATTCTAGATGTTTTTCTATGTATAATAAAAAATATCTATGTAGTGTATTGTATTATGTACCTATATCAGTTATCTAGTACTCATAATAACACAAGCTCTGCTTAGCTTGGGGCTAGTTAATGCTGTGAGAATTGTCCAGCATTATGTATTATTATTTATAGGATTATAGGATATAATGTCGTTGGTGGTTTAATATAGGTATAAATGAATAAACACAACACAACATAGGTATAATGTATATAACGCGGCTTCGCCTCATTTTTGCAATAAAAGCTCATTTTAGACGGAACTAAATTAAGGTAGAGCAGCACTTAAAAATAAATGAGTAGAGTACCTTTCCGACTATTAGGTACTTCCAAATATATACAAGACAAAATTAAAATTAAAAAAAACCCGCCGACGTTAGTGGCTGAACAGATTTCCATGAAACATGGCTTAGAACACTGGGGCTAAAATTATCTATGACAAAAAGAACTAAACGAAAACCGGTTCATCCGATACACAGATACATAGACAGATACAGAGATACATAGACAGACACGTCAAACTTAGAACACCCCTCTTTTTGCGTCGGGGGTTAAAATAAGAAAATGAAAACTTAAAGTCCAACAAAAAATTATAATCGCATATTGTAATTTTTTGTTGAGCTACCTGTAGATTGTTTGCAACAGTCTGCAGGCAGCGCAATTGTAAATACTGGTTCTAATTTTTTTCTATTCCTAGATTGTAATTTTCTTTGTAAAAAAGTAAAGGGCATTTATCACACCAATTCATGAATTAATAATCGAATAAAAGAAGTTCGGTAGATTTTGTAGAGTTTGTAAAAAGCCGAGCTTTAATAAAATTAGGTAGAAACTCATTGGTTGGAATGGGAGGTTCGAATTTTCAAATTTGGAACGGGCGGCCATCTTCCAAATTGCTGCCATAAAAGCGATAATTGTATCAGCTCATTGGTCGGTAGCTAACTGAAACCAACTGTTAAATGCTGAGTTTTTATTAGTATAATGTTGGTGTAAACGTTTTATTGTGTTCTGTGTTGTGTGAGTGAATACATAAAATTCAAGGGTTATCAAATATAAGTACCTTAGGAGGTAGATAGGTACCATTGAATAGGTAAACGGTAAATAGGAATTGATAGTAGATACCTTATCAGCTTATCACATGCTAAGCATTAGGCGGCGTCCTAATTGGGAGCGATCGTACGATGGCGCGATGCGTTTTTCATCGCACGATCATAGTTTCATAATACATTTCATGTGCTCGCACGATTACTTGCGAGGTTCAAATAGGACACTCTGATGAAATCTGTATGTTTGAACTCATCGCACGACGAGAACGCATCGTGTCATCGTGCGATCTTCGCCAATTAGGACAACGCCTTATTGTTTTTAAAGATATGCAAGTATGTTTTTAACCGACGAAAGGTTGAGGTTCTATGTTCGGTACAACAACAAACATACATAAAAATAATACTTATGTGCAGTAGATATTATTTTTATGTACCTATGTTCGTTGTTATTTTTCTTAAATTATGGACCGATTTTGAAAATTCTTTCCCTATTATATAAAATATTCCCGCGGGCGGTATTTATCCATAAACTTAAAAAAGTGTAAAATTATGCGATGCGAAATCGGATTTTCAAAACGATCAATTTCTGTATTATTTCATACCGCTTGCCTAACATAGTAACCTAACATCATCCTCACGTTAGTAAGGTGCAAACAAAAACAAATAAAGAGTTCTCAGTTTAAAAATACAATAAATAACACTGGCCACGAGCTCATTTCGAACGTAAAAAGATTCTAAAAAATGAAGCGTTCGAAATTTAATTTATTCAAAATTGAAACGTCATGGGGCACAAAGGCGCGAGGCACAATAGCGACGCCGCGCGGCGAGTGTTAACACGAAAATTAAATGCTGATATCACAATTAATCAAGGTTCCATATTAATAATTGGCTATTCACTCCGTGAGGTGTCAAATTATATAGCTCAATTAACTCAGGATGGAATAGGGCGGTGGAAAGCACCTTGTTGTCTATTTTGGTATATCTTTTAAGTCGGGTACTGATCGGTGTTGCGGGTCGTAATGTAATGTGTTACACAGCGAGCGATCGTGCAGTCTGTATGGGGAAATAAGGCTCTCGCAACGAGCAACAACACGGATTTTAGCACGCAGCGTAACGTATTAATCATCATCATCATCAGCCTATATTAGTCCACAGCTGGACATAGGCCTCCCCTAATGAGCGCCATAGCGCCCTGTCTTCAGCTTGCCGCATCCAGCATCTTCCTGCAGTCTTTCGCAGATCGTCATCCCACCTGGCCGGAGGGCGTCCTACACTACGTTTGCCGTACGTATTAATGCTCGTTGCGAATGGTCACTCACTACGCCCCGTCACACCGGTCAGCTTTAAGATGAAAACTAAACACAAACACTTTTAAGTAGATAATAAAAAGTGTGCTTTTGCAATAAAACTAAAACAAGATTTGTTTTTTCGCCTAACAACCGCATGTTGATAAGCCGTTCGAAGAAGCAGAAGCCGGTATTTACCTAGCTATATTTTATTACCTTACCAAACAATTTTTTCATATAAAATAATAAATTATAATGGATTAATTTTATGGTTAAGCCTAAAAGCTATAAAGTGTCAATGGCGGCAATAAAATAGCCAGCATGCTCCGTGAATAAATATATTGCGTATATTTTTACAAAGACGTAAATCCTAGAAAGTTGATACAGTTACAAGGATCTGAGAGCTGATTTCTCGATCAAAATGGGATTAATGTAACTGTTTACAATTTTTTTTTATAATTCGGTAAGGATTTAGGGAAAAATGAACTCATAAATAACACTTACACAGCGGTGAAGTGTCGTTATTTCGCGAATATAAAGATTAGGTTCACGGATTTGCTTGTCAGATTAACGTACGGAATTGTATCGGCTTTCTAACTTTTACTAATAAAATTACTTCAACAACAAACTCATAAATTACTGTTCTATTCAAATTAGACTGAGGAGCGATTGCTATTGACCCCGTATTACTTCTCCTTTAAAAAAATTAAGATAGCTATTGAAAACCGTTGGCATGTTCACCTGTGGACTTATTAGTTGTGATAAGATAACGCATTAAAAGTCCTGACACCATAAAATAGTATTCTCTAGGCTCTAGAAAGTTCCAACCGATGACAATAAAACAAAAATATATTAACCAGTCGATAAAGGCCCACTGACATTTAATCTACACAAAGTGTCTTATTCGATCGAATTCAAGGGCTGTCTAGGGCTGGTTGGGTAGCGCATTATCGATGAAGATCATATCGATAAAGAATGATTAGGTATAGGGTTTTTTCCACCCTTTTTATCGCAGCCGTGTGAATGCGCTGCCGTCTTAGAATTTGCACCACCCAACTCTTTCCGCGGGTGTCGTAAGAAGCGACTAAGGGATGTCCACCGGGGGCGGGCAGCAGCGTCTCCAGCAGTACAACTATACCACCGAACTGGAAACAGAACACAGAAGGAACAGGAATTCGGAATCGAGATCCTCATGAGGAAGTAGGTATAGGGTTTGTGCAGTAGCTTTCGATGAGGGAATCGATAGTTTTCATAATTAATGATTAATTTATTCATTATGGTACCTACATACAATTTGCCATACTTAATGATATAATACACACAATATGTACCCATTAGGATGTTGCAATGGGAGACGGCCAGATAGTTTTAAGGATGTAGAGCAAACCTGTAATTCATGTAAGTATATTTTTTTGGTATTCTATCAACATAAGCAAAACAATATTTTAAGTAGGTAAGGTATATTTGTATAGTTATCAGTGTATAGTTGTATTATGTATACATATGTATAGTTTTCAGTAGCACCCTTCAATCAAAGTAGATTCCTTATATAATAAAATGTACAAAATATCGATAGGTACATTTAGAATTTAGATCGTTACATCACTATAATAGGGCTTAGACAGACGATACCGCTTATAATTTACGACCGATATGGATTCAGCTTAGGAAGAAAATTATTTCATTTAGAAGCCACATAAAGTTGTCACGTTACTTACAAAACTACTTGTCAGTGTTAATTCCTTGATATTCATTTGATTTGTTTAATTTTAAAAGTATTTTGTTCGCTGTTGTTACAATAAATTTGACTACTTGTTATAATTAATTTGATTACCTAGATCACTTTTAATGCTTGTTGATTGTAATAACGATTACCCATGATCCAAAAAAAAACAAGCACTTACGTTCCGGGAGTGACACTTGCTTACGTCACTGTCCAGTGGCCACTTTCTTGCAACAATTCAAGTACCTATGTACACAATGGACTCCTTTTTTAATATAAAAATAATATTTTAATGATAATAAATTAATAAAAAATAATATAAATACAATATTTCAACTAAACAACAGTAACAAAAAAGAATCTGTTACCGATTTACATACCTACCAAAAAAAATGTTACGTGATTAAGTCATCCTAATTTTTTAAGTAATTCTATTCTGCGTTATTAAAGTGTTCATTCTATTTCAAAACACAACAACCGTTTAATTTTAACAATAAAACAACAGACTTTATCTTCATCGTGACTGTCAAAAGAAGTTTTGTTTTACACCGTGACAAGCAATTATAGGTGTTAACGAAATATTGTTAAAAAACAAAAACGGATCCGTTAATAGCTGAACATCTGTTGTGATTCGAGTTACATGGACGAAAGCGTGCTACACAATCAACCTGGCCAAAACTTTCGAGAAGGTTCTCCTCAAAGTTTTGGACAGGTACCTATACCATTTACTAGTTTTGGACACAGTACCTATATGCCCACATGGTAGACTTTTTAGGAGACACGATACGTACCATAATATAATAAAAAAAAACCCTGATCACACACACACTGAACAGATCTAAAATAATGCGTGTGGATTGTAAATTTTGATTGATTGTGATTGTAAAAACACACCACAAAATCACACAATACTCTAATTCCAAATGAGCGAGTTATCTCATTTCGCTTGGCAAAAACACGGCACGGTCTCGCTACGGAAAGGGAACGACGATAAAATAAACTAACGATAAAATCTCTTCAAGCATTATTATTATACATTTCTTGTATTCAAAATCGTTATAAAAACCTTTTTTTTTACTTCAGAAAACAATATATTATAAAACTATTCCACAGTTAAAAATATATCAAAACATCAACCGTCACAGGCCGCGAAGCTACGCTCAAATGGCCGGTGACTATAGTTGCAGAGAGAGGAACTTCCTGACGATGATTATTATTAATAGTAAAAATCCAATAATGGGCAAAATATATGTCGGAAACCCAGTTGCAAGATGGATCGACGACATAGTATGCGTCGGGGCGTCAATGGAGGCGCTTAGCACAGGACCGTGGTGGACGGCACAAACTTCTATACACAGGAGTGGGTAAAATCCGGCTGCGATGATGATGATAAGATCTCAGTTTTGCCGCTTTTTAGGGTTTCATTACTATCATCATATATGGACGTCGTACACTACGTTTCCCAAGTTGTGGTCTCCACTCAAGAACACGTTTATCCCAGCGGTTGTCGGTTCTTCGCGAGATGTGGCCGGTCCACTGCCACTTCAGCTTGCTAATTCTTTGAGCTATGTCGATAACTTTGGTTCTCTGTCGGATGTATTCGTTACGAATTCTATCCTTCAGAGAGACTCCGAGCATAGCTTGCTGAGCGACTTCTTTTCACAACTGCATCAGCTGTTATTTATTATTAAGATTAATTAGATGTATAATTATTGAGTACTTACAAAATAACGCATATTAAATCAGGCTACACCTCACTAGCACGCATACGCTGAGCTTTTTTTATTATATTTTTATTGTATTTTAATTAAATTTTTGTACGTAATTTATGTAGGTCTTAGTATCAACAGCCATTGCCATTGTGGTACCCAAGCAGGGCGTGGCAATAGGTACTGTGAGTGGAAGTGGACCAGGTGACAATTCTCTAGTTAGGTTTCAGCAAAAAATATACAATGTGTCTGGTTACCGGTGTCGGAGACTTTGGGGGGGTGAATTCCGGTAAATTTTATCGACAAATCACTATCCCTATTTTTTTTTCTCGCTCCCTGATAAAATGGCAGCCATTATGTTTTCTTTTGCCTCGAAGCACGGGTGCTTGTATTGTTTAAGCAATAGCTACCCATGCAGAGGTTCTAGGAGGACGATAGAGTACTCATTTGATTGCCAATAATGTAGAAAATAAAGCAATGATAACATTGTTGCATTTTCTATTTTATTATAGAAGCCCCTGATGATCTTTAAGTGACAAAAGTTTATTTCAATTTTTAAGTGACAAAAGTCTACGGAGATCGAACAAGTGACATATTCGTCGCTCGTTCAAACACATGTCTATCATTCAATTTCTTCGTGTTTCTTCATGTTTTGAACTAACGTGTAAACAAATAAAACTTCATCACAGATTTAGCCATGTCCCATTAAAACAACAAAAAGGTCAGATAAGATCGTGTCCACAGAAGCGAAGTTGTTTTATTTATTGTTTTTAAACTCAAAGATAACTTTAATGTGTGAGACTTGAGCTATGTTTATGGTTAGATCGCGTGTGTCGACTTAAAGTCGCTACTGATGCTTTCACAGATTTTAAAATTAAAAGGATTGAGATATTGATTTGATAATATCTTTTACTGCGTCAACTAATATACGTTACCAGCTTTAGAAATAAGTTTTTATGGTGTCACGAACCTGTACAACCTCCTATACTTATGCCATTCTCAAGAAATAATGTTTGTAAAGAACTCACAACACAATATTTGTTTTGGCTTCCAGTTTCAAACATAATTGTCAGCATCAAGCATTGTCTAGTTTAAGAAGTAGAGGCATAGACCTACTTGCATAATTTCATATTTTAAAATTTTTTCCAAATCTAAACTGCCAAACTTTCGCATTTATAATAAACTAGTTTATGCCCGCGGCTTCGCACGTGTTGTTTCTATGGAAACGTATAAAAGTAATTTCTATCCCATGGGAACTGACTTGTGGAATATGAAGTATGTTTGATTTCAGAATTATAATTACCTGTATGCAAAATATCAGCCCGATCCGTTTAGTAGTTTTGGCGTGAAGAGGTAACAAACATCCATCCATCCATCCATCCATCTATCCATCCAAACTTTCACATTTATAATATTAGTGTGATGTGATGTGACTAGCTCCTCCCCGTAGCTTCGCACGCTCGATAAAAATAAATGAGTAAAAAGTAGCCTATGCGAGTCTTCGGGATACCGCTCCATGCCAAATTACAAGGTCACAGACAGACACACGTACAGACAGAAACATAATTACCTTCGGAATTACAATATTAGATGGATTAGTGTGATAGTGTGATGAAATCCGGAAGTTATATTTGTTAATCTTTACGCCAAAATAAATGAACGAATCGGCTTAAAAGCAAAACCGATTTTACCCAGACACTAAAATATGTCATTAGATGCTGATTGGGCGAGCGTGAGATTAAAAAACGTAGGTATCGGGAAACGATAAACGTTATTAATTAATTGAATATTCGATGGGCTCATTATGAATTTTAACGCGCCACGCTAATGAGTCGGCCACGTAGCGATTTGTCTTCGTTATTTGACAATATTGGTAAGCTGTGATTTTAGAGGACGCGACTTTTAGACGCGACCTTGTGCCTTAACTTTATAAAGTGTGGAAATTTTTGTTTTCTAAGACGCCCCCTGTAACAAAAGGCCCTGGACTATTTTATGTGAATCTGTTTATATAACATGACTTCAGATTTTTAAAATAGTCAACCACAAATCGGCACGTTTCTGTGCAGTCAGTATTTGCTCTACACACCTTTAAAAAGTGCATGTAGGTAAGTATCTGCACCTACCTTGTGAAATGACAAAATAAAAACCTCACTATTAAATTAGATACAAAAAACACCGATTGTCAAAAGTTTGTGAGTCTTGAGTCTACCCTGCTCACTACATGGGTCCCTTCGAGACACGAGTGAATTGAATACGTGCATTCTGGACCTTTTTAATACATTGTCGGCCACATCGCCACTTACCAATGATGAGAAGAAGGTGAGATTGCGATCAAACGCAGGCTCCCATTAAAAACAACACCCGTCAAGTGCGAGTGTAACTCGCGCGCCGAGGGTTTCGAACGTTTGTCAACAAGTAGGTATGCACTAAAGGTACCGGTTAGAGACTTCGAAATTTAATGAATGCCTAAAACTGGTAGGTACCAACCTACATTTCATATGGATCTCTCTGCATGCTTCGGTGATAGGGGGTACCTGTAAATTTTTCGACTTTTTTCAAAATATTTCGAAAAGTATGAAACCTACATAAAATTTAAAAACTGTTTTCCAATGTACAATACCTTTCATATGACCCCACTTGACTTTGTAGGTCTCTTATAAAATTTTGACATCTCAATTTGTATGGAAAATGTTAATTTCCATTTTTAATTTCTTTTAATATTTTTTCTTCAAATCTGTACAGGCGCACGAAATGTATTATTATTTTAAATTTGAAGTTGATAGCTGCGGTAGTTGCTGAGTTCTTAAGGAGGGAAAAAAGGTCAGACAAAGCGAGACCATAAGGGTTTCGAAACCGATCTTCGAAACCCTAAAAACCGCAGCGGTTCGGTGCGACTAAAAATCGCGTCCTTAAATATTTTGTTACCAAAAATACGTAATTAAATTGAATAATATAATGTGATTTACTGTAAATTAAACGGAGAGTCGCCTGATTAGGTCAGAAGATGATTCTATCATCGGAAACATCTGCATTAATTTATTTTATCATCATCGTTTCGAATTAAGTTTTGTTGTTAAGTTGTTGATTGAAAACAGATAAAATTGGATTGTTCATTTAGGAATGATTTCGTCATGAGATTCCAAGGTTTGACGCAAGTTTACCTACTACTCTGAAGCGACGCATCATAGATGCAATGAGATATATTCTTTAGTCCCACAAAGTCTGTGAAATGACAAAAATCTTACTACATTCGTTCGCCTCAGTTTTTGTGAGGGAGCTATCTTAAGCCCGTATTAGGAAGCTTGCCGGACATCGTTTTATGCTTGATTAATGCTTGTGCCATAGATCTGCCTCGTTGGTTTAGCGGTCAGCTTATTCAACCGCTGATTATGAGGTCCTGGGTTCGAATCCCGGGTCGGGCCAATAGTTTTTATTAAGGTTTTTCTACCAAGGAAAATTCACAGTAGCAGCCCGGAGTCAGGAAGTTGGCGGTGTTACACTCCCGTGCCTCGGAAAGCACATCAAGACGTTGATCCTGCACCTGACCTCTCCCCGGTCGTGTCGATCTGTCGTCCCATCGGATTATGAGAGTGAGGGAATAGAGAGTGCAGCTGTGTTTGCGCACACACTTGTGCACTATAATATGTCCTGCGCATCTGGCTAGTCTCCGATGAGACTAGCCGGCGCCGGGCCGTGGTCGAAATTCGGCTAGGAAGACATTATGCCATTGAAAAGCGTTACTCAAGCACTGATCGATGACTGAACATGCTCTCATTAATCTGGCAGCCTAGTTATAATGAACATTTTCAAATTCTGCTGAATTTCGACACATGTAAGTAGTACAATACAATACAATACAAAAATACTTTATTGTACACCATAAAAATAACATTACAAGGAGACATTACACGAGACAAGTACAATGGGCGGCCTTATCGCTTAGAAGCGATCTCTTCCAGGCAACCTTTGGATGGAAATAATTATTTGAATTTAAGAAAGGCAGGGAGTGTAGCGAAGACTATGTAAAAAAAAAGTAGTACCTACAATGATATCTGTCAATTTTTTTGACGTGACAACGTCTTATAATTCGATAGAGCCGGCTGCACGCAATGACGTCATGCGGCGTTACCTCGTTCTGAGGCGTTCCATGGAACGCCTCAGCGCTCTCGATTGCACTTCAAGCCTTACATGTAAGGCTTGAAGTGCAAGCGAGAGCGCTCGACATCCGTCTCTCTCCTACTTGAGTGAGCGATGCGTCTGCGTGGACAGCTGCTATACTATAGTACATTTACATGTTTTGATCGAGTATCAAATGCTACCATTCCATCAGTATTTTCTTAAGACGTTGTCACGTTCAACTATCGTCAGTAAACCGACTTTACAGACAACCAATTTTTTTTATCAGTTTTTCTACAACGCAAACCTAATAATCCTGGACCTAAGAATCCTATTTTCAGTGGCTACCTTAGTCCGTTCATGGTTACGTGAACATCCTTATACAGGGTTTCGCTGACAAAAACATCACTATAAAATATACCTAATGGTATTTTAGTTCACCCACCTGTGTCAATGAATTTCTAAGGTCTGTGTTCACCAAAAGATAATCGGACAATTAGGCTGCTTCGTCGGTTAACGTTGACGTTTAATTTATGAAATATTGTGTCAGAAACGCCAAAACAACTGTTTAAAATTTAACCATCTGTTGGTGAACTCGAGTCTTAGAGTCTCGGTTACAACTTTACAAGCTGTTACTTTACACAACATATTTGTTTTCTTGCCGTTATTTATAGCTAACACTTGAATTGAATAGATCAGTATTAATTCGAACACGATTATAACGTGTCCAAGTTTCGGTTGTGGGCTGTAAATCTTACTGTTGTCTGATGCACGGTTGGAAGCTTTCAATTCGACCAAAGATTGTTTATTTTTTCACATTACAGCGCAAGACTTAGGCGTCGAAGCAGTGGCCGCACAGACATCGCAACACCATTACTTGTCGGATGTGGGCATACACATCTTGACAAACTTAAGTATAGACTGTAGCGCTAATATAATAATAGATTTTGATGTAACAGCATAGCCAATTTGTATGAAAATGAAGTTATTTTGTGTTACCACTCGAAAAAGGTTGTGATCGGGGGTTGGTTGTTTGTGGTAGATGTCAATGGTTGATCCCCAAACTTCCCTTCGAGAGTGGTATTTGATATGTATGGTAATTGGTATGTGGTCAAGTAAAATTATTAGTATGGTATGGTGCCTGTTTTGACAAGAGAATATGAGACACGTTAAACTGATGATTAAACTAATGCCGATAACTTATGGTAAAAATGGTAGGTACGAAATGGTTCAAACGGTAATATTGGTTTAAACCCGCGTAGATAGCGGTCGATTGCGAACTGAGTAAATTTAGGTAATCTCCAGCAAATATGCATTCAATTACAAGCAAAGCTAAAATGCATATCTGCTGCGATGTCGGTTTGCTCGAACACCGCTAGTGCACTGACCAGATGTTTTTCATGTTAATTCCTTCTTCTTTATTACTATCAAAACTTCCCAAAAACGAGTAAAGCATTGAAACCCCCGTACGTCAACCGCAAACAAAAATATACAAACAGCACTTTTTAGGCGGATTGACTGAAAAAAAAACCGTGTATAAAAGTTTAACTGTCGCGGCCCACGATAATTTAAAGCCTAGGTATGAATTAACATATTTAAATATTTTAACACTTTATTGATTGTCGTTTTTATTTATTTTTTGATTTATACGTAGTGTTGGTTTGTTGGGAGGTGCTAATAATTATAAGGATGAAATATATTGGGTTCCTTGCGAAATAAGAAAATTGTGAATATTATTATCTGTAGCTATTTAATTCTAGTACTTAGGTCTAGAACAATCACGTTCTCTAAACGTCTTTTTGTTAGAGCTAGCGCAATTAGAGTTTTCATTTGTATCTAATTTTATATTCCGCTAAATAATTTACAAAGCTAGATCTCTACGTACCTAATTATTATTGGTTTCTGAGGTAAATCATGTATACTATAAGAAACATAACGTTTGTTATGACCTTTATATTCTTCGACCGTCTTAACAAAGGTGTGAAACACGCATAAAGCAAAATCGGATAAAGCCAAATCCAAGAATACCTAACCTGCCATTAGTTTTGTTCGTTAGTCCTCATATAATTATTATTATGAGGCTAAAACACATAAATCATAATAATTTAATGCATGCCTTTCTCGCGCCGACTCACTAACGTTTTTAGGGATCAACAGGGATCAGAGCAAACGATGGGATAGAATGCAACTGCGGGAAAAATAAGGATGTGCAAAGAGAGGAGAAACTACACATGCCAAGTGTGTTTTTTTATGCTGAAGTGCTAAATGGTTATCAACATTTCTGCTATGGTTGGTTTTAGTTATTTACCTACCTGGGTATTATTACAGCTTATAATTAGTTTTCAAAAAGTTTTTGCAGTCGTGTTAACAGTCAGTTCAATGATGTCACGGTCCTATAAAACAAATAGGAGTTATCGGTCAAACGGCTGAGATGGCGTTTTGACCAATAACTGATCGAAAAAGATGAATGTCAAAATTGTTTTCTTTATCGTACATATACATACTGAAAGTCGTGCTCGCTTGGAAAGCCGTCATTGATTTGACCAGTTGCTTCCTCGCCACCTTGTCTTCGGTTTCTCTGAGAGCAGTAGTCACTCGGAGTCCCGTGATTTCTTTCACAATGACAGCCCAATAGTACGTCGTCGTAATCTATACTAATATTATAAAGAGGAAAGATTTGATTGTTTGTTTGTATTGAATAGGCTCCGAAACTACTGAACCGATTTGAAAAATTTCACCTTTAGGAAGCTTACTTTTCAGGGAGTGACATAAGCTATATTTTATCCCGGAATTCCTACGGGAACGGGAACTACGCGGGTGAAACCGCGAGGCGATCGTCTAGTGAGTCAATATAATAAGATCTAGGTAATTTTTCGCAAGGATCTAGCCTATGCCTACAGATCACAGATAAAAAACACGGAACCCTCATTTACCCCATAACACACACTACCCAGTGTTTACATCCTGAGTTACGACCGTATTCGCATCTGCTCTCTCGCCTCAACCCGAAACGCACACGATTGACAGCTAAATAAGACGCAGCTATTGAGAAAGCCAGTGTTTACGGTGTTTTATGATCATTACGATTATTTTTTACCCGACTGACCCTGTATTATGGTGCAGAATGGCCACTTCGAAAAATGAACTGGGCGTTTTGCGACATTGAGAGGTGAAACAATTGTCTGAGGCGAGACAAGATTGATATTGACGTTGAGAAAAAGGTTTTGCGTCATGTTATCGTTTTGAGTACCTACCTAGGCATTCTGCGATGGGGAGTTTGGACATTTTGGACATTAATGATAAGAGGTTATACTTAAGTATCTACAAATCTACTTGCCTTTGTTTCTCTCTTGTATACGGCTGACATTTGTTAGTATGTATAATTTACTAAATATCGGATCTTTTCTTGTAGGTAGGTACTGTTTGTTCTGAGCGTATCAACCTCTATACGCGTTATAAATTTTTCGTTTTACATTTTTTTTTATTAAATTACGTAACTTGGAACGTAATTTTACATAATCCATCTTGCGCTTTTGAAAGTGCACAAGAAACCAATCTAAGCATTCCTACAAATCACACCAAATTACATGTAAATGCACACACATACATACCTTCTAAGTAAAAATGTGATAATAATAACCTTCTTGTCAATCCGATTCGCCACGCTACAATCAAGTCGACAGCACTGCAACTGCAAATAAAAACAAACTCTCCATACACGACTTTAAAATCCAATTCCCAACAAAACTTTTCAGCCCATCTTTACAGGTATTAAAATGCTTATTTCTATGTAGATAAGGTTGAAAATATGTACAAGGAAGAAAGTACAGATAGAAATCTTGTGGCAATCCGGTGACCGCGCGAGGTAATGACGTTGTCGGCGAAGAAGTCATTATTCATTTTTTTAATACAGTGTTTTGTTGAAACGACATTTCCACTAGTGTAATCACGATTTGTACAGGCAATATATCAAGGTAATAAAAGCCACATTACGGCCAGAGTACACAGAATATTCAGTGCTTCAACTGAAAACTTGCAGCAGGCGAAGTCGATGCGGGCGGAAAAAAGTGTAATTTGCTAATTTGACATTATACAACCATTTATTTACTGCTCACGCAGTAAAAAACAAACATAAAATACAAGTACATTAATACATTTTGAATAAAATTAGACATCGGTTACTAATATTACGTGTATATTTTGTAAATATAATTCAGTAATGGGTGGTTCGCATTTGCTTTTACGTTTAGAAAAATTACTCACCTAAATAATTATTAATTACCAATAAATATTTGAAATGAGCAAATGGTCCTCTTTTTGGTTGATTCACATTGCCCAATTGGACCCTTCCTATCCAAAAGTGCTGAAGTCTGTTTCTAAATCTTTATTCATCTCACCTTAAAAAGACTAATACAGCCACAGCTGGACATAGGCTATTCTTTTTAATCTTAATATGGAGAGATAATTCAAAATGCGATAACAAAATGCGATAACAAATGAAAACCAGCGCCGCTACTAGCTTCGGCTTGTAGCGGCATAATGCTGAGACAGGGACCTTTTTGGCCTATGTACCTAACACTACCACTAATTTGTATCTGTTTTTATTTTTTATTTTGTTGTTTCCTTTCGATATAATCCTGTATGTTCATTGTATGTATATGTAATTGTAATGTGTTGTGTTATGCATAGTCCAAATAAATGTATTTTCTTTCTTTTCATAATGGGGGGCCATTATGAAAAGAAAGAAAATACATTTATTTTTTGCGAAATTGAGGTACTGAATCTACGTTACTAGGTTATCGACTGGTAACTGTTGATGGTTTTCAATTTGATGTCTTCATCGTGTTTATACGATCACTCAATCAAGCCTCGGTGTCTCGGCGAGAAGTGACCAAATTACTAGCACAAATGAGCCGAAACATTTTTTAAAGTTATTATCATACGAATGAGGGTAGATTTAAATGTCATTAAACCAACAGTGAAATAATCACTTGTTGACAACTGTCCATTTAAATTCCGAACGCGTCGGCCATGTTCGTTTTAGGTTCCGGAATTAAAGATGACTGACATGTTTTTGAATGAGGACTGAATGAAAATGGAACTAGGTAAGTACTTAGATAACTGAAGAAATCAAATAAAAATTCAATTTTTTTATTGATACCATGTTGTTCGTTGGTCTTATGTAAAAACAGTTTCAAACATGGACCCGGTTAGGGCACTAGGATAATAATAATAATAATTAAGCCATTTATTATCATTGAATAAATTACAGTTAGATAAATTACAAAATTAAATATAAATTATTAAACATTATTATAAAATTAGATATTGAGCAAATTAGAATTAGATATTTTCATTATTCGATGATCTCTGTCTGAGTAAAGGCCTCCACTAGGATAATCTAATTATTTTTACTAATACTGCATCTAAGCTAGAAATAGAATCTCCAGAAAATTCATTGCCCAAAGGACAATAGAATCTCTTCTATTCTAGACAATGCCACTATACTTTTAAGTTTCTTCGTTTTATAGATGAAACATTGGTGTTCATCTAACACAAGCTAGGTTCGTAGTTAACCCTCTTTAATTTATATCTAATGAATTATTCGTTATATTGTTCTTTTAGAAAATAACTAGGATTTGTTTGAAAGAGAACACACTCGGAGACATCAGAACTATCTACTTATAGAGGTAAAAAAATCACTCCTGCGCAAGTTTATGTCGGGCGAGGGATACAACCGATACCTATATTTTCGTAACAGGAACCAGTGTTTCAATGGCGTTCCTTCAACAACCTATTGTTCAAAAAACACTTAAAACAATAACGTACCTCTTCGACACCATAGAATGGTCTGAACCGTGCAAAATCCTTTTTATTTAAAAAAAAACCTTCCCCATACAATGTTGAGAAACCGCAGTAAATAATAGTTTCCGACTGCACATCTGAGTTACTGCAACAAACTTCAGCGAAAACCAACATAACTTCGTACTTCCCCAATAAAATTACACTGAACTTTCGACTCTGCGTGGTACCGCAATAAGGTTAATGGATCTTCTGAGGTGGTGTATGAAAAGATGGTCAGGATGAGCTGCTCAGCTGAAATGGCGTTTCTGATGGCTCAATCAATGGAACCGTGTTTAGACATGTCGTCGAGAAAACAATTTGCTTTACAATGTACGGAACTGCGATGGGTGCTTTTTATTGCGATTGCACCTTTGGAATGGGCTAGGATGTTTCAATGATTTTTTATAGTTCCTTGGGAGAACAGCAGGAGTATTTTGATTCATCGGAAAGGCCGTCGGATTCGATATCGGAAACATTTTACGAAGAAAAACGTTTCCGATATCAAATCCGACGGCCTTTCCCAACAACCGTCGCTGTCGGATTCGATATCGGAAACATTTTACGAAGAAAAACGTTTCCGATATCGAATCCGACGGCCTTTCCCAACAACCGTCGCCGTCGGATTCGATATCGGAAACATTTGACGAAGAAAAACGTTTCCGATATCGAATCCGACGGCCTTTCCGACGAATCAAAATACCCCTGCAGGACTCTATTCTCTATCTCAGTATATATCTCTGTAAGCTTTAACCGTGAAAACCTCTTACTAGCCTTCTGCTTCGACTTCTTTTGTACGTATGTGCTGTTGGTTTCCCTTATAGATGATGAAGAATCACCCTTCTTACAAACATCCAACAATCTTCAAGCATTATATATATATTCTGACACTCGAATTTTAGTCTGGCTAATGATAATGTAATGATGACACACTTTTTGAGCAAGAGTAGTGAAAAATCAATTTCTGAATGTCTAGTGAAATCAATATAAAACAGAATCCACCGTAAATAGAGACATCAAAATGCACAATACAAACTGGAAAACGATGTCTTTTCAATTCTATCTTAACGGAAAATATTATTAATCTCTACTTTACAATTATTTTATAATGATAGATACCTACATAAATACCTATCACCTGGGTCGGTAAATACTTCAGTTTATGCGGAGACATGACCAGGAATGATGCTATTGATTTATGTTGTACCATGTCGATTCAAAGGCTTTTAAGCATTAAGCATGTAAAAACGTTTCTTCTCAAGCTTTCCAATTAAATAAATGGTGCTGGACTGGCCTTTCACAGTTTTTACACATCATCATCTACCTAATAATACAAATACTTACTTACATTCTAAGACATAAAGAGGCAGGCACTTATTTACCTACAGGGTGTCCGGTTATTAATGGATAACCCCGCAGGTACTTTTAGGGGGCACCACGACTACTCAGGTTTTTTTTTTTTTATTTAAATCTATCGGCAGCAGTCTACGATTTTTTAATTTTCTTTTTTTAAATTAGAAATATGATGCCTTTGTTCACATTATTGAGCACTACGGCTACAAATTCAATAATAGCATATTGATTTTCTCTGGGAATAATCGTGAATAATTAGCCTTGCTATCACGCATTACCAAATATTTCTAGCTGCAACTGTTTGTACTTATTTTTACAAATATTTAAAAATAGAAATTCGTGTTTTCGGATTTTTTAATGATAAAGTTTGAGCACCTGTTGTATCAAAAAAACCGTATCATGACCTGGGTGGCCCATAGCTTAAAAACCATGCTTAATTCATCAAGTTTCTTAAACTGTATTACACTCATTTTTTTATGATCAAATTACCGAGTTATTGCTACCTATGTTTCTCTAGCCTTAATTTTCTTAGAACAAAAAAGTTATAAAATAATAATCTTTTTTCGGAAATCTGTGGAAGTCTTTTATTATGAAATTGACAATTTAAAACTGTCGTTTCACCTTATCAATAACACCCCAACCATCCCATAATACACTACCACAGATTTCCGAAATAAATTTTTAATTAAATCAGTCAGAGTGACCTCAGATCAGTCATTATCTGAAGAGACAGAGGACATCATAATAATCATCTACATAAACAAAAGCCAATATCTTCTTCTTCTTCTTTTATATTTGGCTCTGCGTCATAGTTTGACACAATTCAGCCAATGTCAGTTTTAGAACGAATAAGATTAAAATTTATGGAGGTTGAGTTTTTAATAATCAAAATAAAAAGCCAATATCAAAGATGCCATATCAACCGGACAATGACAGAAAAGAAAAGTGACAAACCAAAGAAGTCAAGCCAAGTCAAAGCCAGAATAACAATATTATTACTTGCGCCTTCCCATCTTCCGAGGACATCCGTGAGGGCAGGCAGATTTGGCCGAAGATCTCAAGAGGCGCAAATATGCAGGTCTCGACAGAGCCTACACATTTGCTCCCCTTGGAGTCGAGACCCTAGGTCCGTGGGGTACCGAGGCTCTTCGGGTTTTCAAAAAACTATCTGAGCGTCTGGTCGAAGCGACGCGTGACCCGAGAGCTGGTGAATATCTGGCCCAGCGTATCAGCATTGCCATACAGCGTGGCAATGCAGCCAGCGTCTTGGGGACGCTTCCGGCTGGTGTTGATATGGATCAGTTGAGCTATCTATAGACTGTTTGCAACAGTCAGCAGTTAGCTCAATTGTTTCAATTGTAAATACATACTAGTATAATTTTCTTTGTGAATAAAAAGTACTATTGTCATACAATATTACAGAAGACGTATAGTATAGTGCAAGTAAAGTGAGCCATCTAGTCCAGAGAATAACAAAGAAGTCAAGTCAGAAGAACTAAAATAAAAGAAGAAGGAAAAGCGACTAGTAAAGCCATCAGTCCAGCGCCTGTAGAGCTGATCACGAACACTGTACATAACACTTACTATGATTAACGAGCGACGGCTGAGTAAATCAATGGAGGTAATTAGAATCTTACGGAGACGAGGGAAAGGGTAATTTCGGCTAGGAGGAAATCGTCATCATCTAATGAAACAAAACACTTGACTTCTTTAATAATGGCAATAAGGGAAAAGACACAAACACAAGTCATTAAGAGACGACCACAAGCCATTAAAAAGACAATAACAAGCCATAATAAAAAAAAAATTGGTTGTCTGTAAAGTCGGTTTACTGACGATAGTTGAACGTGACAACTCAGAGCGAGGTAACGCCGCATGACGTCATGTTTTTTCGTGCGTGCAGCCGGCTCTATCGAATTATAAGACGTTGTCACGTCAAAATGACAACTGAACCGGACACTGACAGAAAAGAAAAGTGACAAATCAGACATTGCCAAGTCAAAGCCAGAAAAACAATATTAAAGAAGATGTTATGTAAAGCCATCTAGTCCAGCGTTCGTAGAGCTGATCTACACGGTACATAACACTTGCTATGATTAACGAGCGACGGCTGAGTAAATCAATGGAGGTAATTAGGATCTTACCGAGAGCTTGAGGATAAGGGCTTGTAGCTTACTTTTTTGTGAGCTAGGTCAGCTTGGCTGGTATTTATTTAGTAAATGAAATACATACCTAAGTAGATAACTACAGTAAATAAATATTTATAGAAATCAAATAATAGAAACAAATTAGAACCAGTGTTTACAATAGAAACCATTGAGCTAACTGCAAACAGTTGCAAAAAATCAGCAATTGTGTAGGTAGCAATTATGTACAATTGCAAATAATATAAAAAAATGGATTCCTTATTAGTGTGCTTTATTTTGTCAATCGTGTTAGTATAATTTTGGGAGTACACGTGTTGAAAAGTAGAAATAGGTCGTCAATCGAGTTAGGTCGAGGTAGATTAGGTTAGTTTCATGAAACATTTTGAATATATCGTGTTTACCAGGATCACAAAATATAAAAAAAACACTTTGTAACTTTACCAAATTAAGATTGAATTCATTTTTTGTTTGCAATGTGGCAACACCGACACATTCAAGGCGCAGCGGGGCGCGCGCGGCGGGTTGCCTCGTTATTAGCACCTCTGGAATCAAAGAGTGCCGCATTTCCCCTTCCTTGCGGAGGGTATAGGCGTGCAGTCAGTTTACTTAATCTAAAGTGGAGTAGATAAGTGAGAATATTTTTTTGTCCTGTAAGTTTTATAGTAGAATGTTCGCCGTAGAATGAAAATCACGAACTTGGTACGAGTACTTACTAGATAATCGTAAATAGAGGTAAATGATTAAATAGTTAGTACCTATTTAATTCATGTAAGATGTAAATAAGTCTTCTATTTGTTATTCTTGTGTAGGTTTAACTGTAAGTCCACTTGTAAAATAAATAAATAAAATTTAATTAAAACATTGTAAGCTTTCAAACTTATCGCAAATCATTTTATGTTTGCAAAACTTAACTCATTCTAAATGCAAACGAATTAAACGAATAGGTAATGGTATTCAAAAGGACGTTCTATTTTTGAACACATGCATCTATCTTCACGACACGTCGTGAACGCTGCATTTCTATTGGCTGCTGAAGTCCCGCCCATTTCTCAGCAAATACAATGATACGTGTAGACTTATAATTAATTTAATTAAAAAGATGATACAATGCCAGACAGTAATTAAAATGACTTGTGAGATGTAATTTGCTATAATTTGGTTCTATTTTCTTATTTTAATTACTTAATTAACAGAAAGTGTAATTTAAATTTGATTTTGTTTATTTTGTTGCAAGAGCAATGTTAAACTCTAAATTAAAATAGCACGAAATGAATACGCGTTGATGTCTTTTGTACGAAAATAACAAAGTGCTACGTCGCTAGACGCTACGGCGTAGCATTTTTTAGTTACGCTACGACGTAGCTGTGTAGAGCTTATCCTAAAAGATGCCCAATAATTTAGTTGTTTGATTTAAATTAAATATTTTATTCGTAGATATTCACGACCAATATGGGTACGTAATACACCAACCTATTATTACATTTGTATTACATATTTTGTGTTCATATTCATTCATTCTGAAATACAGCTGTTGTTTTTTTCATAGTCATGTCACAATAAACATATCTACTGTAGGTATGTAATAATATTACAATAGCATTTTTAAATACATTTCTTAACCCCTAAAGTCCATAATAATAAACACCGTTAACATCTCAGAAATAAACCGCTATTTTATACACCCACAAATCACCGGCTAATAAAATATCATTGACAATGAGATATGTCAGATAGAGATATATCTCTAATAGAGATATCACAATATGATGTAATGATTGGTGATCCGAGATAGTGCCCGGCACCTTATTGAATCAGACAATTGTACCGATTAGCTGGGCCTCAATACAAACGTGGAGTTAGATGTTGGTGGAGAAGGTTCTTACGCCAACAATAATGATTCTGAGTGGGTCAACTACGAACCTTATATTTGTTGGAAGAACACCTATTCTGATGTGTCCAAGAGTTATGTAAGGTCTAAAGGAAATAAAGGATCATACGTAAGAGGTCAAATGCGTATTAAGTCAAACACTCAAAATGACAAAACGATCTAAGTTTTAGCAAAATGTCAAAAACGCATATTGTCAAACTCGTATATTGTCAAATCGCCAAATGTCAAACTCGTAAATGGTCAAACTAAGCAAAATCGATAAATATTCTTTATTGCACGAAATATGAAGCAACCCCAAAAAACACTAAGCAATAAACACAGCACTTTGACTTTCGATACCAATGATTCATCCCTCAAAGACTTCTTCAAAGTGAGTGTACGTAAGGACTCGGAACGCGCGTGACGAAAACCGCACGCACCCTGAAGAAGTCCCTCGTTAAGGGACGCAACGGTGGTGTTCTTCCAACACAAACATGGTTCATAGTTAGCCCGCGCACATTCATAATGAATGCGTCAATCTACGATAGTTTAAAATAAAATAAAAAATGATAAATTGTTTACCAAAAAGAAAAACATATTATTATTTAGCGACAAGTAGGTATTTTACGAAAGTTTTCAATCAGTGCGTCCTACCTGTCATGACCTACGGAGCTGAGACGTGGACACTCACGGTTGGGCTGGTCCACCAGTTCAATCAAAGTCGCTCAGCGAGCTATGGAAAGAGCTATGCTCGGAGTCTCTCTGAAGGATAGGATTCGTAACGAATACATCCGACAGAGAACCAAAGTTATTAATATAGCACAAAGAATAAGCAAGCTGAAGTTGCAGTGGGCCGGCCATATCTCGCGAAGAACCGACAACCGCTGGGGTAAACGTATTTTTGAGTGGAGACCACGACTCGGCAAACGTAGTGTAGGACGCCCTCCGGCCAGGTGGGATGACGATCTGCGAAAGACTGCAGGCAGATGCTGGATGCGGCAAGCTGAAGACAGGGCGCTATGGCGCTCATTAGGGGAGTCCTATGTCCAGCAATGGACTAATATAGGCTGATGATGATGATGATGAAGTATTTTAAGTGATACAACCTGCCGCCTGCCCGATATCGATAGGTATGGATAATAATTTATAGGGGAATCAGAAAACTTTACTGTTCCAACGAGAAGATGATTTACTTATATCGTAAATATTTATCTTAAATGATCAGTCTTGCTGTAAATATGTTGTTGAGCTTTGGCTCTAGGATTTTTTGCAATGAAAAACTGTACCTTATAAATGGCGTTACGAGTAGCTTGCCTAGTACATTAATGCTTGGGTATTGGTAAATTGTATTTCCAGCAGTGGACTAACATAGGCTGATGATGATGATGATGATGATTTGTAAATTGATGACAATTATGATGTGTTACGTGTTTCTTTTTGTAGTTAACAAAAATATCACTGTTGAATAGCCACTAATGTAGTTATACCACCATCTCTGCCACATCACCTCTCCCATCATTCTTTGTCACCAGGAAATCATATAACAACAATAAAGAACCTAAGTTCACGATTCGCAATAAAAACGTCGTCGTCACGCTGCAAATCAACTTTGATATCTTAATTATTTTCCCATTTCATTACTCATAATAATTTATTATTATCTTCGTACATCTTTGTCTGCTTAACACCTCACGATTAAGTTTGCCGGCGCGCCGACGCACAAAGCAGATCGTAAACCATGAGTTTTAAAAAAGAAAAAACCAGAGAGTATAATAAAGAGAGTCAATTCGCTCCGACTCAGGTGTGAAGCTGTCACGGCGAAATGATGACTCCATTATTAACCGGCTAAATAATAATCTCGGATCCCGTTGCGCGTGATGTGTTAATTTGAACTCGGTCGGGTTATAGCACGAATGTGTAATTAATATGGGTTGCCAGCTTTTGTTCTGTTTTATTGTTTTTGCTTTATGTTAAATATTTCGAGCGCCGAGCAAAAGTTTAATTACCTAATCATTGGAAATTGATAAAGTAAACTACCTATAGTAATATGTATGTTCCTACATTTAGTTACGACTTACGACGTAATTCTTACGTCGTAATGTATTATATTTACAAATCGATAGTTTAAGAAGGTGAATTAGTGAATTTTCACAGTATCGCAATTTGTAGTCACAACTTGTTTTAATAATTTTACAACAGATCTTTTAAATAAATAATTTCTGCCGTCGGCAGTTGTCATCGAGCTATTTCAAAATTAATTTGAATAGTTAATTTGCTTGACAGAAATCAAGTTATTAACAGCTTTAATATTAAAATCGTAGTCGTATCTTATAATAACTTAAACATGGCAAAACCAATTAATGCAAGCTTAAATCTTGTTAAGTTTCACTTATCGATGTGTATTAATTTTATGGAATAAATCAGTCGAGAATGGCCACACCCAAAATTGTAGATCTATTATCTACCGGTTATACTTGTTCTATTAAAATAGTTGATTATTTCTTCAAGTAGGTATACTTATTTAAGTAAATAAATAAATAAGACAATTCAGATAGCATTACCTAGCCCCAAGCTAAGCAGAGCTTATGTACTAGTTAACTGATATACCTACATAATACAATAGGTAGGTACATAATAAATAAATATAATAAATCGATTTTATTTCACACAATAGTAGTCCATAGGTTTACGACAGATAGTACAATCAAAAACATATTAAATTACAAGACGAGAAAAAATTTAAATATAATAACAATCTAGAAAAGAGACATAATAGAGACCGAAAGAGGAACCAGCTGAGCTGAGGATAATCAATTCGAGAAGTATTTTCCTTTATTGATCACCCTCCCCACAAAGTACAGCCAGCTGCACAGACATGTATACACTTCCAAGATTTAACTTTTATTTTATTCGGAACTTTTCAAATAAAAGGACATGCACACGTTTTTCGTACAAAGTAGTCATCGTACTTCGTCAGAATGAGGTACATAAATTATCACAATTACTATACACTTACTATTTAGTCAAATTGAAAACTTGGGAGTGTATACATATTTTTGCAGCCGACTGTACCTACATCCAGAGTGGAGAAGATAGTCCCTCTGCCACAGTCCCTAGGATGCTGTTGCGACTGTCCCGTAACAGAACATAGAAAGATATTTTTAATTATACATAGAACACCCGGAAGATATATCTGCAGATCGTACAAACAATTTTTCTGAGGCGGAAATCAAACCCGCAATCCTGCGTCACAGACGGAACTTCGCCGCTACGCCACAGATGTTGTCATTACTTTTTATTTACTATATCGTTTGTTACACCTACTACATAACCTCTTTAAAATTTATATACACCTAGAAACTATTGTAGAACCATGAAACTTGGATAAAAAAATCATAAAATAATTGGGCATAAAATTCTTAAGACAGTAGATAGTTGACAAAACGAGCATATTGAAATAATACATAATTGTAAAAAAATCAAACTGTACCACCACTGTTTCTACTCATTTAAAATTTTAAAAGCTGTTTGTTTTCCACATAAATAAATAGGTAAATCATAATAATACGAGTACTTATTTGGGAATAATAAGCTCATCTTGAACCATTCTAGGGTTAATGCGTTCTCTACATTCCTTGTTTATTAATTCCATTCCATCAATAAGTAATAAATATTTATTAATGATTAAATAGATAAGTACCTCGGTATAATAAACATTCGTATTATTTATAACGGACTTTGAAAAAAGGAAGAGTTTCTATGTTCGGCGGTGTATTTTTTCATTTATAAACCGATTTGGATGATTCTTTAGCAGTTGCATAGGAGATGATTATGAAGTAGTCCAATAAAAAATTAGTCCCGAGGAATATATCAGATTGGTACTCGCAAAACTAAAAAAAACTGTTTAAAACTAAGGGAGAGCTGGGTTTTAGTTTTCTCAACACAATCAAATTATTTAAATTGTATTGCAATTCTATATGAAGAATTTTTCGATTCTCACAGCTTAATCCAACTCCAAATCGAAATAACTTTTTGCGTGCTACCACAGAACTTAATTAAACGAGGCCAGTTAATTGAATTTATAATTTATAGCTCATTATGTACCTACTTGTTTATGTGCGAACGATATATTCATTAACATAATTTAATTTAAAATGATACTGAATTAAATCAGGCGATTTTAATTCAATTCTGTTCCAGATCAGTGAAGGTTTTAGATTTTTTTACGTGGATTGATATCATGTGAGTAATTACAGAACAGTGGCTATCCTCTCTCGTTGCAGGCGTCCAAAATTTGGACGATACTCGGCTTGTCTTTTGTGTCGTCGAATAAATGATTTAACACTTTATTGTACAAGTAAATAAAAATAATAAAAGTCATATCTAAATGACTAATTAGCATAGTACAAAAGGCGGCCTTATCGCTGAGAGCGATTTCTCCCAGGCAACCTTGGGGATATTAGGGTCGAAATTAGGGTGCGGACAGTCCACCTTGTAGTCAAGTCAGTGGGTGCCATTACACATTCAAGCCGACGCCAAGCCACTAAGCTAACCGTTTAGAATAAATTAAAAAAAAATACTATTATAGTTACCCTAACCTAAGTATACACCCAGACCGAGTGGTCTGGGGGTTTTCTAGTACATGCAAACTAATTCATACAAAATGATAGATATTTGTTCCGAGTAGAACAAATAGCTGCAGATCTTGCAAACATTTGACCCGAGGCAGGAATCGAACCCGCAACCAATACTGCGAAATTTTGCATTAGTTTGTTTCTCTTTGACGCATTAAGTATTAAAAGCTCATATACAGGTCAAGCAGAAACTTTGCTTAGGTATAGGCAACCTCAGTGTATTTTAAGGGAATGGTTCACAAAAGTTTCCATAAACAACGCATGCAAATAATGTGATAGAGTAGCCTCTAATAATGTGATCTTATATGTTTTTACGGTGAACTTTTCATTGAGAAGCCATCTCTCAACTAAATTCGTTCAAAAGTTACCTCTATAAATAGCTAGATGGCATTTTTGCAAATAGTACCTATCCACGGACGTATCCTTGATTTTTTTTATACTTTTGTTCCACAAACAGGAGAGGATAGACGCTGCTGTCAAATTCTTTGAAGGTGATGATGATGGTCTCCTAGCCGAATTTCGGTCACGGCGGCCAGTCGAACCAGAGGCTTGGCCAAACCAACGCGTTCAGCTCGCGTCCGCGGTGGCGTGCGCGGTGGCGGTCAGTTGTTGTGTACGAACTTGTAGCGACGTGTTCACATCGATGCGTCCTCTGATTGATCGCGGCGTCCGGTGCAGCGTCTGCACGCGGCGGTGGCGATCAGATCGGGCTTGTTACGTTAGGACGCTGCACGCAGCTATTTATTTGTTGAGAAGAACTATGTTGTTTAGTTTTAGTAGTAGTCAATGACGTGACTCCAGCCTGGTGAACGCAAGAACAAACGCGACGGTGTATACAACTTTTGCACGCGCAGTATCGCCACCGCGCACGCCACCGCGGACGCGAGCTGAACGCGTTGGTTTGGCCAAGCCTTAAGGGGCAGACCTAGCGGGTTTGCTTGTCAAACTAGGCCTAGATCTCAGTACTCACGGGATCCCCGTGGTAAAAAACTTGAATCACATAAAATTTAACCTTATTTATTCGATTCCTCTAAGGTAAAAATCGACTGATAAATAAATACGAAAAAAATTACGAAAGTGCACTGTTTTGGTCGAGATCTCAGGAACGATGCGTCTATTGATGACTTATGTTTTGATTCGTAGGTATACACTAATTATTTGGTTTCTCTAAGCCAGTTTCATAATTGGTTGTGTAGTTTTATTGAACGCGAAATCCTTTCCTTTTCACAAAATTGCGCGCAACGTGCCCTCTTAACGAATAATGCCATGTGATCGTCAAATATGAAAGACGAACCTTTGAAACTTTGAACGTTACGGTGCTTGTGGTATTAAAATGATGATGATCATGGTAAATAACTCAAACTAATTTTATGACAGTAATAATAATTTAAAAAATCAAAATGAAGTAATAATTTCAAAATTCCATTCAAATATTGACATGACAAAACCCTAAAGGCCATAACTCAAGGGTCATTCTCACAAAAGTCAAGGGAAATCTTAAAATATATAAATTTGTGATGTAATGACAGCCATCAGTTAACCTGATGAAGACATCGATTGAATTGAGTATTAATGACATTGGAATTTTATTTATTAACATTGGGACGGTCGGCTTATTTTAAAAGACATTTTGTTTTATTACAAAGTATAATATTTTTTTGTCTGATTAAGAAAATTAGGTAAATTCATTTGAAGATGACACTAAAGAAGCTTTCGTTTCGGTAACTACCCTGTTACTGAGGAGTTCACACTTGTCGAAATTTCTATTTTATTTAATAGTTTAAGAAATGAGTTCTAAGCTATTATCGTTTACTTAAAGTCTTAAAGGTACCATAGAAAAAAGAAATAAACAGACAAAGTCAAAGGAAACGAATCACTTCTGACTGTTACATGATCTAAATGAATGTATTACCTATTAATTGTTATGATCAAACCTATGAGCCACGAACGAAAAACTTTTTCGTACCTATCACAAAAGTTTACAAGTACAAGGAATTATATATAATATATACCGTGCCATACATGTATCATTCAAATCAAATCAAATCAAAATCTCTTTAATTCAATAAATACCTACCTACAATAAATGTACACTTAGAAAAGGTCAAATTATAAAATTAATATTATCGATCGTTTACCGAGATTACACGCGGCATTCTTTAATTAATAAGAAACACTAATTATTATAAAGTGAAGTATTGTGGGGCGAGAGCTCGGTCGATGCAAATCGTGAAAAACCTCACGCCTCACTCGGACAGTGGGCTGGTACCAGACGATCTGGACTTAGGTTTTTAACTCCCGACGCAAAAAGACAGGGGTGTTATAAGTTTAACGTCTGTCTGTCTGTGTATCTGTCGTGGTATCGTAGCTCCCAAACGGATGTACCGATTTTCGTTTAGTTTTTTGTGTCATACATAATTTTATCTCGAGTGTTCTTAGCTATTTCATGAAAATCGGTTCAGCGAATAATATCGACAGATTTTTAAAATTTTTAATTTTGTCTTGTAAACCTTTTTTTTGCTTTATGAAAAAGATTGGGCTGTTGTTCGTAGGCTTGAAACAAAGTAGGTCGAAGTAAATTTAACTTAAATCATTGATTTATTTGTTACAAGCTTTTATTTAGTTAGAATGAACATAATATATGGACTAGGTACAAACATAATTATAATATGTGATCGTTAGAATATAAGTTATTTATCTCTTTTGTTAACCTGTTCATAAATATATTTGAATAGATTTATTTATTTCTTTGAAATTATTTATTTAGGTATCGTCATGTGCAAGTTCCAATCTTGCACGTTTAATTTGACTCTCTTTCCGGTTTCCAATTACTGAGCATAATTTGAGCGTGCAAGTAAATCGGATGGTAATCGATGACATCGAGCTGATCTGTTGATGAAGCTGTATTGCGACTTTGGGAAGTCTGTAATAAAATGACGCAAACATATCGAGTTTGTTATTAAAACGCCAATACACTCCAATATGTACAGTATTTATTCGATAACCAGATATTAATCAAAAAAACAATTCAAGTCCAGACACTTCTTTCTTTTACCGCCATTAGAAATAATCCTTACTGTCTATTTTTCACCAACCAAATCAGTCTTCTTCGCGCCGTTCGATTAATCCACCAATCCTGTCAAGTCTCCGTGCCGCCAATAGTCTGTGATTGGTAAACTAATCCATACGGCTATAATACCACCAGATTTGATGACAAAACCTCAGTGTTGACAGCTGTTAATCTACTATTTCTAACGATATGTATGACCATAGATTGTAAATTGTTTTAAAAACTTTGAAATCATGACAAGTTTGGGATTGTTTGATTCGTCTTGACAAGTACTCTGGTCCTAGATCCAGGGGCTGATGGTTGAGTCAGAAGGTGGCACCCTGAAAAGCGGCTAAGGGAATTCCAAAACGACACCTAATCGTGCTTGATGGGTCCAAAACTTCGCATTAATATCGTATTTTGAGTAAATACATTTGCTCCCCTTGGAGTCGAGACCCTAGGTCCGTGGGGTACCGAGGCTTTTCGGGTTTTTAAAAAATTATCTGAGCGTCTGGTCGAAGCGACGCATGACCCGAGAGCTGGTGAGTATCTGGCGCAGGCTGCGCCAGATACTCACCAGCTCTCGGGTCATCGCAGCGCATCAGCATTGCGCATCATCAGCGGGGCAATGCAGCCAGCGTCTTGGGGACGCTTCCGGCTGGTATTGATATGGATCAGTTGAGCTATCTGTAGACTGTTTGCAACAGTCTGCAGTAAGCGCAATTGTTTCAATTGTAAATACTAGTTTAACATATTTCTATGTTTTTGGTTGCAATTTTCTTTGTGAATAAAGGTACCCTTTTATTAGTAAATTCTACCACCGAACTGCGATCCCCAACCCGCATGCCCAGCGTGGAGATTATGGGCACTACCCCCATGAGATAAAAGCCAACAAGGCGTTTATCAGGGGGAGGCCTGCGTCCAGCAGTGGACCAATATAGGCTGTTGAGGTGAGGAGGTTGAGGTTTAGTAGTAAGTATAATTCTTTACTAAAATTCTACATCTACCTAGCAGTAAGTATAATTCTTTACTAAAATTCTACATCTACCTAGCAGTAAGTATAATTCTTTACTAAAATTCTACATCCAGAACCTTAACAGTCCGCAATCGCCAATTACATAAAGGCGTTTCTGGCAGTGTTATTGCGCGACCCCGTACGATCGTATCGCGGGTTCATGAGGTAATGCTTAGCGATAATAGCCCTTATTGAACACGATCTCATCCTTCTGCATTCTTCATTGCTTCAATAGCTTTTTTGTTGGTCTTAAGAGACCAAGAAATATCAATGTCTACACTTAATTTCAGCCCGATCCTTGTACGCATTAGTGTGGATGGTCAGAAATCACCTATATTATAAATGCGAAAGTTTGGATGGATAGATGGATGGATGTTTGTTACCTCTTCACGCCAAAAATACTGAACGAATCGGGCTCAAATTTTGCATACAGGTAATTCTAATCCTGGAATCAAACATAGGCTACTTTTTATCCCATAAATCAGTTCCAATGGGATAGAAATCCTTTAAACGTTTTCATAGAAACAACGCGTGCGAAGCCGCGGGCATAAACTAGTATCTAATAAGCAAAATACATTATAGACTTTGATATGGACTCAAAGTGTCATCGCGATGCTGCTTAATTCATCTTTCACAGATGAAAAGGCCTACTATTATCATTAGACTATTTATTTTTAATTTTTTAAAAGCCTATTCATCTATCTAAATAAGTATAAACTGTCAGATTCTGTGAGCCTATCTATTAGGTATTGGTACCAACTAAAATACAACAGGTTTAATATACGTATAAAGAAACGTATGAACCATTCAATCCAATTTGAAGGTTATTTAAGTGCCTAAAAAGCCCCACAATCAGCTGAATTTATCAAAATATGGCGTAAAGCGAATACCTTTAATAGTTTGTTAAGCGTTGTAACGCTGAAATAAGCGGCCAGCTATAACAATAACACTGAAAAATAATAACCAACCGATAGGGAGGCAAACGAACTTATTTGAACCCTGTTCGTTTGGTAGACCGTGTAAAAAACTCCGAATGAAACCTCTTTGAATTATAATAGATAAATACTTTTTGGATGATCACATGAAGCCGCCTTGCGTAGGTACTGTAAATGCAAGGAGATTCTATTTTTATAGCGTTGCAAAAAGCAAAATGGAGGTTGCGTATGCGATACGCAACCTCCATTTTGCTTTTTTTAGAGATGCAAACTTTTTGAATCAAAACCTTTAGGATGTTTATATGTTTCGCTAAAATGCAAACTTTGAGCATAGATATAAGTAAAATTCTGTAGGTAGATACGCTATACGGTATAGATACGTTCTCCCAGCGCTAACTCAACAAATGGCCTGTGTTGTGTTACAACTAAACGCAGAAACGCTATTTCCGATCTGGTGCAATGGACTTAATGAACAACAAATATGAAAAGACATACCTAGACCAAAGTGCAACCGAGACAACAATACGTACGCAAATACGAACGCCGGTAGCGCCAGTCCGACTATGAGGCGGTTAACACACTGAAATGAAAATGAAATAAAATTTGTTTATTTCTCTTAAACCACAATAAAGCCAAACATTGAAAATTAAAAGCACTTAATAATAAAAAACTATACTAAGATATTATCAGTGAAAAATGAAGTTACAATGTTGCTTAAATACATTAAATACATACTAATACATGCATGAGTAACAATTTTATTCTGGCAGAGAAATGGCCCATAGCTCAGCTTAATTCACTGCCACGCACCACGCTGCATCTTGCTTGTCGACGCACCTACGCGCGTTCTTGCGGGAGTGCAGATCTGCGGGTTTTAACGCACACACGCGCGTTGTTGCGTTTTGTGGATTCAAGGCGGCTCTGACTCATTTCATTCAAAGCTGTTCGCCGCCTTTCCAAAATCACGCACGGCACTGCGGGACTCGGTGTGCCATACCTTGCGTCTCGCCCCGCACCTACGCGTGTGGGTGCATGTTTCTCATCTAAAATATCTATCTATGTAGTGTATTGTATTAAGTATATCAGTTATCTAGTACCCATAACACAAGCTCTGCTTAGCTTGGGGCTAGATAATGCTCTGTGAATTGTCCCGCATTATTATTATTATTTTTTATCTTCGTCACGACCTTTTTCAACAGTGATACGAATTACCAAATAAGGGTTTTCCTATTCCATATTGTTTAACCATTGATTAACAGACAACCAAGGTGCCTACTCGGAAAAGGAAAATCGAAGTTTCGTTTTCGTTGTCGTGCAAAACCAACACCAACCACATAAGAGTTGGTTCTGCACGACATTTGCATAATATGCTAATCAGAATTTTTTTTTTGTTTTTAAGAGTACTGACCCATTATTTATGAATTGTCCAGCATTATTTATTATTATCTGCATGAACGCGCGTGGATGCATTTTCTGTGTGTTGGACTGTGCGTGTTTTCTATACAAACGGAGATACCTACAAGCAACGTTAGAACACGCATTCACGCAAGATGCAGCGTGGTGCGTGCCAGTGTGTTGATCGCCTGACTGAGCTGGGTGGACCTAATTTGAGCCTTCCACTTTCGAGAAGCTAGCTAGACCCAACCTTCCGAAATTTACTTACATCGATGCCATTTTGTTAGTTTATAAAAAGTTTAAAATCAGTTTGGAACTTCCGGTACCTGAATAATTTGACTTGTAGATAGAAAGGCCCATTACTAAGCTTTTGGTCATATTACTAAGCTTTTGGTCACATTAATAAGCTTTTAGTCCTTACATAAGGCCTATAATGTGCTTAAGGTAGGTACCTAGATGGGCAGTATTATCCAAGCGAAGCCGGGGGCAGCTATTTATCGCCTTAACCAGCTAAAGTGGAATGCGGGATAATAAATTATTTAATTTAACGCTTTCCCATCGATCGGCGCAGGAGTTGGCACAATACAAATGGCGGGGCGTAGTGCGCGCACGTTTGCTGTTAATCGGAGCTTAGCTGCGCGCGCGCATTGCAGTTTTAATTTAATGACGCGCAGTTCACCTTTTTAGGGTTCTATTTTTGATAATAATTTAGATTAGGTTTTTCTAAGTGTAAGAAAATAACTTTATTACCTATGTAGGTAGGTACAGGTAGGTAGGTACTATGTAACGTAACTATTGGAGGTTTTCTTAGAAATCCAATAAACATGCTCTGAATAACAAAGAAAATTACAATTAAAGAAAAGAGAAAAATGAGAACTAGTATTAACAATGAATATTATGATGTAAGCAGTTGAGCTAACTGCCGACTGTTGCAAACAATCTACAGGTAAGATTAAACAATCTTACCAGTAGAAAAACGCAACAGCCTGCAGCTGTCTCAATTGTTTCAATTACTTATTTATTTATTTAATTAATTGTTAATACTTACTAGTTCTAATTTGTTTCTAATAATTGATTGTAATTTTCTTTGTTAATAAATTTAAATCTTTTTTATTTCTATGCCTATATCAACTTGATATAAAATTAGAACTAGTTTCTGCCCGCGGCTTTGTTCGCTTTTCAGGGATAAAAAGTACCTAGCCTATTATCTATCTCCCTGGCAAAATTCATTTAAATCCGTTCAGCCGTTTCATCAGTAAGTGAGATATTACTTTCGCATTTATAATGTTAGTATGTATTAATGTACAAACTATTTCCGTTCCTTGTAAACCAATAAATCTAATGTCCCATGACCCCGGATATTGGCAATATCTATCAAAATTTGACCACGTCCATCAAAATGGTCAATTTAGACAAAAAAACGCTTCCAATCCATCACGGATCGTTATTATAGGACCCTAAGCAAACATTATAAAACCTAATCGTTCAACTTTATACACCCGAATAAAATAGATTATGAAATCGATTTTTATATTGGCCATTGGTGCTCTAATGGTCTGAATGAACATTGGTTTGGTATTGTTTACAGATGTCAGTTAGAATATTAGGATAAAACAATATTTAGTAACAATTCCAAGCGTCAGAGAGGGAACATCACTGGCAGGACTCTGTCGTTGTTGTTTGACGGTCTCAGTGTCACAGTCGAGTATTGTTATAGCGTCTTGATGATGTCTCGTGAAGAGACGAAACAAGTCGACGACTTATTTTTTATGAGTTTTTTCATTTTGTAATGAGTGTGGTCTTTTCTTTTACAAAGCGGGCTGTACACACGGATTACATTTTGTTGGAGCTTATCAGAGAAGATTTTACGCGGAATTGTTACTCAATAAAAAGCTCTAACTTTATTCACAAAGAAAATTATACTAGGATTTACAATTGAAACAATTGAGCTAACTGCTGACTGTTGCAAACAGTCTCAATATGTTTTGACGTGACAACGTCTTATAATTCGATATAGCCGGCTGCACGCACGAAAAAACATGACGTCATGAAGCGTTACCTCACTATGACGTAATGCGGCGTTACCTCGCTCTGAGGCGTTCCATTCTGAGGCGTTCCATGTAAGGCGTTTCATGTAAGGCTTGAAGTGCAAGCGAGAGCGCTCGACATCCGTCTCTCTCCTACTTGAGTGAGCGATGCGTCTGCGGGACAGCTGCTATACTATAGTACATTTACATGTTTTGATCGAGTATCAAATTGTAATAATGTAATAATTAAAAAATTATGTAATAATAAAAAATTATGGTAGCAACCATTCCATCAGTATTTTCTTAAGACGTTGTCACGTTCATCTATCGTCAGTAAACCGACTTTACAGACAACCAATTTTTTATCCTAATATTATATAATAGATTTCCGCAAAGTAACGTCTGAATCTATTATTTATCTTAGATTTCAGTTAGGCGTTCAGTTAAGTCAACTCCAATATTAGTATTATACCATTACTACCTACACTTTGTGGCGACAGCGTACATTTTCCAGGTGGGAAAATCATTGATGCTGAGTCCTTATCCTTTTCATCATTATCACGTCACCTAAGTACTTTATTTGTATAACCTTATTTCAAAAATATTCTTTGTTTTGTATCTACCAAGTGTCTCAGTAAGTACTTATAAGATTTAAGATAAGTCTCATTATAACCTAGATAGATAGATAGATAATACTTTATTGTACCACACGAAGACAGATAACAATACAGAAATAAATGCTAAGAGTAGACGAAGTACAAAGGCGGCCTTATCGCTATGAGCGATCTCTTCCAGGCAACCTTGGGATGGACTGGACATGTAAGAACAAAATAGACGGTGGAAAAAATAATAATAATACTTACACTACATACTATAATACCTACATATAGCCTACAAACAATATAATACACTTACATAAACATAAAAATAAAGTTGTCTAACTTTGCAAGGACAGATAATGCTGATGCAGAAGTGTTTTTAACCTAGATATGGTGTTGATGAAAAAACTAATTTATTTTTGGTTTTAATAAGTTCCTTTGCAATTTGACGTACCGACTGGTACCTATACAAAGCTAGTTAATGATTTTATCGGGTATTTATCGCGTACCGCTACTCGCTGTGGCTTGTAGCGGTGTAATGCTGAGACAGGGACTTTTTTGGCCCCTTATGTACCTAATCTTTTTTATTTTTATTATTTGTGTGTGTCTATGTTTGGGCCAAATAAATGGATTTTCTTTCTTTCTTTTCTTACCTTTTGTAATTATTTCCTGTGTTAACAAATCGCGAAAGCTTAAAAAGTTCTATACAAAGCTGTCACCGCGCCGCCGCTACACGGAGCTCCAGATGAGCGAGTGGGTCCAGGGCCATAAAAGTGTTAGTTTATGCTTTTCGTACACCTGGAAAGCACGCTGCAACACGTACTTTAACTCGTAACATTTAGATGAATTTTGTATTCACTGCATCAGATGACAGACAGCTCGCGGACCACTCGTTTGAAGCTTGTGGGAAGCCATTTTGTATCCAGAGAAAACTAACTTAAGCTTTTGTTTGAATGTAAGTTTTTGTGCTGCGTGGAAGCGGTGTTGGATTAATGAGCGCAGAGCTTTAATTAAACTAAGTTTAGGAGCGATCAGTTAGATTGTAGGTAAACTGAAGTTTTATTATTAACACTTTACGTAGGGACCTAAATGATTTAAAAATCTTTCAAAGCTTACTGAAGTGTCAGAAATACTTCTTAAATTTTTGCTTTGGTAGGTTAGTAGTAAATATTTCGTCGCCAGATCATAGAATCAGCTCGTTAGTAAAAAAGCTAGGCCGATTGTAAAACGAATGCTGATTTGTTGGGAATACCCAATTAATTTCATTCGACGAGATGGCTAAGTGACGTTTAGCATTCATAATATTAGAAAGGCATTTATAATATAACTAGCTTTTGCCCGTGGCTTCGCACGCGTATTCAGTATAATAAGTACTCTATTATCTAAGATAGGCTATGTTCTAAATTACGCCAAATTTCATCTTGATCTGTTCAGTAGTTTTAGAGATCTTAGGAACAAATAACACTTACATTTCACATGCTTTCGACTTTATAATATTAGTAAGATTAAGTATGGACTGTTTAAACTATTTCCGTTCCTCGTTAACGAATAAATACATAGAATGTCCCATGACCCTGGATGTTGGCAATGCAATATCTAGTTGATCGTCCAACAATCGGTATAGGCAATTCCCTGTATTGCGCCGTTTTGCAATCGGCCTAGACATTACAAAACGGGCTAATTCTACAATCCGGCGGCGGCGGTACTAATACATAACACGAAGTAACATATGAGAAATATAGATATAAATAAAATTACAATCAACTAATAGAATCAAATTAAAACTAGGGCTGATAAAGATATTGAATCTTTATTTAGCACATAGAAAATTACATTAACAGAATAAAACAATAACAACTAGTATATACAGTATATATGTATATCTATTTCTTAAAAATCAAAGCCCTCACCAGAAGGCAGAGTGCCCAGAATGCTGGCAGCATTGCCACGTTGAATGGCAATGCTAATTCGTTGACCGAATTAGAAGCCAGCATTCCGATCACCTGAATTAGTTAGAACTAGTATTTACAATTGAGACAATTGAGCTAACTGCAGACTGATGCAAAAAATACCAGTCGTCGCGTCCCCAAGACGCTGGCTGCATTGCCACGCTGTATGGCAATGCTGATGCGCTGCGCTAGATACTCACCAGCTCTCGGGTCACGCGTCGCTTCAACCAGACGCTCAGATTATTTTATTTATAAATTAAATCTGTAATCATTATAATAAAACAACATTGAATCACCTCACGGAGCGAAATATTTAATATATCTTGTCCAGAGGTGTGTATTTGAGTAATTGCAGAGCCGATACTGCACACATTGTTATGGCATATAAATAACCTGCCTTAAAGCCGCTCGATAAAACGCCTGGAGCAGTCTCACTGCTAAATAGTGAGTGTAGTTTTGACAGCATTGCTGTAGTTACAAGAATGTAGTGCTCCCAGCTTTTCTGTTCTAGTGGAGAAGATAAAAAAGGATGACGACCGGAAAAGTGTGAGCTCTGATAGGTACCTACCCTCCTATAGTACATCGTTTGAAAGCTATATTATAGTTGAAAAGAAATGAAATTTATTGTAGAAGCTGTGTACAAAAAAGATCTTAAAAGGTATAGGTGGAATAAAATTTTATCCATTAATTATAGACGTACAATATTTAACTTATATAACTATAGATATATATGTATGTATATAAATTTAATTATATATTTATTTATAAAGATCTTACCAAACTTCATAAAGAGTCCACAGATGATCGGAATGCTGGCTTCTATTTCGGTCAACGAATTAGCATTGCCATACAACGTGGCAATGCTGCCAGCATTCTGGGCACTCTGCCTTCTGGTGACGGCTTAGATTTTTAAAATATAGATGTAAGTGTTTAAACTAGTTGTTACTTTTATATCTAGGTAATTTATTGATTATAAAATTCTTTAATGCCATCTAAACATTTATCTAAGAGTCACCTACGGAGTTTTGTCTTGAATGCTGAACCAAAAGGTAGGTAATTAGTTCTAGAAAAAATCTTCAGAGCTTTGTTGTTCTAATAAACATGCTAGTTTAACCGCACAAAATCCTGTTTCTGATTCTACTGACTGCTAATTTGCTTCATACCACCATCTGTAGGTAGTCATTGCCCAGCATAAATTTCCTACGCAGGTTACGTAGAAAAGTTATAATTGAATTTTTAAAAGCTACACTTGCATACTTGAACTTTGCCCAGTTTTTCAAAGAAAGTCCTTAAATTTATGTATTTTCGCATAGTTAAGCCTAAGTATAATTTACCTACAATCCTGAATTTAGGATTAAAAGGTCACGTCACACCACGCCCTCTCGTGCATTGCAATTATAGGTTTACGAAGTTACAACTATTGCAATAGGTTATGGGCCCAAGACATGTGTCAGAGAGCATAGTTAATCGTGCGTGAAGTGATAAAATCGCTATAATGCAAACTTACAATTTAACAGTGATAATAACACTTTGCTATAAGTACAGTTTATAGACAGTCAAGTTTGACTGATCTAGCCGCTTTAATGACTAATTCTGTGTTTTACAATGTTTCTCGTTTTATGGACTGTGTATGTTTAATTAGGTATGTGCTATGCCTGAAATAAATATAAATAAATAATAAATAATGCTGGACAATTCACACAGCATTATCTAGTCCCAAGCTAAGCAGAGCTTGTGTTATGGGTACTAGATAACTGATATACTTAATACAATACACTACATAGATATATATTTTTTATTATACATAGAAAACATCCAGAACGCCCTGGACAAATGTCTGCAGATCGTACAAACATTTGTCCCGAGGCGGGAATCGAACCCGCAACCTCCTGCGTCGCAGGCGGACCTTCGCCCGCTGCGCCACTGAGGTCGTCAAATATATGTCATTTCAATTTATTTTTTATATGACCGCTTCAATATTGGAATTCTAGGGCTAGATAATGCTGTGTGAATTGTCCAGCATTATTTATTATTATTATTATTATATTCTTTTGAGAATGAAAAAAAATCTGTTTTTTAAATTGGATGTTTATGGTAATGACCATCACCTTGTTAACCATCCTTGGCCTTGGCCACCATTTCACTTAAGTAATTGAAGATGTGGTCTAAGATGGAGCACGCTTTCCCTGAAGGAACTTATTCTCCCTGGATTTAAAGACTCCAAGATTGTACTCTCATAAATTACATAGCTTTCTATGAGCTTTCTTCAACGATAAAAATAAGTAAGTACCTCTCCTTTTTACACTAAAATACGCGTACAGTTGATTAAATGCTACGATGCTACGCCGGACCCGCGTAGCATTCAAAGAATTTCACCGCGCATCCACTTACATATAAACAACAAACGAAATTCCTCGTAGCAACGAAACTAGAGAAGACGTTGACCAGTTACTCATATTCTCTGAAAATGGTGCGAAGTCTAGGAGAAACTAAACTTGTAAGACCTAAGTTTGATAGAAACCTGAGCTGAGGTTTGAATTAATCAAACGAATAATGGAAAGAATTTGCATTTAATTGGATTCGTATCTGGATTAGTTGTATACTTACAGCTAATCCAGTTAAATACAAAATCGCAAGTCAATTATCATTTATGAAAATAAAAAACATTTAACAAAATTAGAAGGTTAATTTAATTATATTCCGGGTCATTTGTATCGTTTCGGAAACAATTTAATTAAAGATACAGAAATTGACGAAAAAAGGAGAAAAAACTAATTCGGCATACCTGAGACCCGGCACCTTCTGGCAAATTGAAAAAGGACGCGCATTATCCCCAAGCTAATAATAAATTCTCAAATAATAATAATTCATAAATAATAATCATGGCAGAAACAAAATAAAAATATACACGTCGAAATAATAAAGGATTTGGAGGGAATCGATGGACACGGGGTACTTTTTATCTTGTTGAGATTTATTTTGAATTAAAACCGGCGATTTAAAGGTAAGCTTAAAAAAAAAGTCTAGAAGCTCTTGCTTCTAGACTTTTTTTTAGCAAGAAAATCTTCATTGAAGCTCTAAAGTACACAGAGCTTTTCTTTCTTTTTATTGAGCTTTTCTTTGCTGTCTCAGTAAAAACGAGAAGTAATAATAAGTAAAGTGTAAAGTAATAAGAAAATCACTCCTCACAACAAACTTTATGATCTAACATTATGTAAATTAATGAATCCACCAATACATACATAAAAGTAATTTAAAACAATAATGGTAGAGAATTTTGTCTATTAACACAGTTTCGCCGGTAAGCTTGATACTTACAATAACATAAATTCATGCTCACTGCACATTATTTTTATCATTCTCCTAAATATATCGGTTTAGTCCGCCGAAGGTATAATCAGACATCATAAAAGCGCCTTGTGTGCGTCTACACAGCGAACATAAAATTGTTTTTTCGTCCAACAGCTATAATTAGGCGATACGTTACGTTTTTGTTTGGCCCACATTTCTCGATCCTCTAATTTTTATGTTTTTTGCCGCTCCTTTTGTAGTCGTTAATATGATTACACCGTCGGGATGATGGCTTCATACGTGTTTTAGGTTATAACTTAATTTACTCGGGCTATTTGTTTTTTTATTGTTGGCCGACTTCCTGAGAGTCTGTCGTGTTTTTTGCGGCCGGTCGTTAGCTAGAGGTGATTGAATGTGATGGTGGGCAAATTGGTACGCCCGTATCTTGTTCACATACACTCCTATATGGTCACGTATTGGGTTTGATTTGGACTGTGGATTCGGCGTTGTGCTCTAAATTGGAGTGATTCTTTTTGTTTTTTGCTACGTGATATCACGTATGCTCGTGTTAGGTATTTGTAAGCGTAAATTAATTTATAATGAGGTAGCGGTGCGGCCGGTCGGCACGTTAGGCCTGCGAATGTGTTAATAATGTTCGTGTCCAGAGCAATTCAGCGATCGTTTTATAGGAGAAGGGATCGCTTTAAGCGGTGTAATAGTTTAGACCTTAGCAATTACTTTTAGTCATAAAGCTTCAGTCAATTCTTAAATAATAAATAACACTGGTACATTCCCTTTCCATCATTTCGTTTAAGGATCTTCAAGTTGAAGGCTTAATGACTCACTTACAGTCAAACTAAAATAAGGCTCTTAAATTTTTATTATTTACTGAATTATGCTTGAGTGCTTATCTGCTGGAGTGTTACCTGTGCTAAAAATCTCAATTTTGCTGTCAAACTGACTGAAATTTCTGAGTTTCTCATAGATTTTTTTTTTCGGCTGCTGGATAATCGGCTGGAGTGTACGTGAAGCGGCTGGCTTGTACCAGGCGTGCAGTAATAGCAAGGAGGTCGGCTTGACAAGTAAATTGTGCGATCGGACGCGCGACGTGCAAATTGGCGGCAACGCCGCGCCCCGCACGCAATCACTCTGCTGTGGTGGCGCTCACTGTGTCACTGCCTTTACAGAAATTACTAGAAGAAAATCTATGATTTTACAGATCTTGTATACATACAATTATCATTAATAAAAAAATTAAACTTTCGCGATTTGTTAACTTATTTAATGATTTTATCGGGTATTTATCGCGTACCTTTTGTAACGCGGCTGAAACGTACGGGAAATAATAACAAAAGGTAATTACGCGATAAATACCCGATAACATCATTAATTTTCATTTACGTTTTTTAATCAAATTATATTTTGACTAGTTTCTGCCCGCGGCTGCGCGTGCTTTTTTTACATGGAAACGTTCAAAGGTTAAAACAAAAATTTCAGATATAATAATATCTGAAATTTTTGTTACCTAGGATCTCCGAAACTGATCAAGATGAAATTTGGCGTACGTACATTTAGAACAAAGCCTAACTGGCTACTTATTATACTAAAAATACGCGTGCGAATCCGCGGGCAGAAGTTAGTAATAAAATATGGTAGTATGGCTTGGTCCCACTTAAGTTAAACAAATAATCACCTCACAAACAAGCGATTGCTCAAATCCAGTTCAAATATATCCAAATAATTGTATGTAACGACAACCAAGCATGTAATCACTGGCGTATCAAGTAAAATCAATTTCTCATCGGCCGAGGTCGATTTAAAAATTATCATACAAAGTTGATGCGACGCCCACTATAACAAGAAACACCTTACATATAATAATAATAATAATAATGCTGGACAATTCACACAGCATTATCTAGCCCCAAGCTAAGCAGAGCTTGTGTTATGGGTACTAGATAACTGATATACTTAATACAATACACTACATAGATAGATATTTTTTTTATTATACATAGAAAACATCCAGAACGCCCTGGACAAATGTCTGCAGATCGTACAAACATTTGTCCCGAGGCGGGAATCGAACCCGCAACCTCTTGCGTCGCAGGCAGACCTTCGCCCGCTGCGCCACAGAGGTCGTCATTATGTATGCATACAGGGTATTTATTGGCGTAGGAAAACCCTACTAATATTATAAACGCCAAAGTTTCTGTGAATGTTTGTTACCACGTATCTTTGTAAGTACTTAATCGTTTTAGATGAAATTTGGTGTGTAGATAGTTTAGGTTTTAGAATGTCACTTATGGTAGTCTTATTTTATATCAAAAATTAATCTCCGAGGGGGCTAAAAATGGTGGTAAAGATTATGGAAAATTATGATTCCATGATTCGATTCTCTCAAAACTCGGCATAAATATTCTATAAAGTAAATAATGAATCACGTATTTTTAATTTGGACAAAACTACCCCTAAGGGGTGTGTAATAAGTTTCTGAAATTTCCACGCGATTGAAACCGCAAGGCGCAGCTAGTATGTTATATTTTAAGGTTGTCGCAGATCTAGACCACTCCACTGCCGCACATCACATATGTGTCAAATGGAATGATAGAAGGATTGTGAAAAGACCGCGTCTGTTTTTTTTTACACAATCCAGTTGGACCAACTCTTCGCCAATCTTTCCTGTGATGAGTGTCAGTCGAAGAGGCTGAAGGCGCTTCCCAGGCGACTCGAGCGAACTTCTAAGCCTGTTATGTATCTTTATCAAAAACTATATTGTCTTTTATTTTAAAGTCAAATCGTAACGTGTTTAACACTTTAAAGAAGGTATCTTCATCATATTTTTATTAAAACGTTTTTGTAGTAGACTGTAGGTACCTACTTAAATCGTTAGATTTTTAGAATCAAGCGAGTTGACGACACAAAAAGTAGGTAAAATTAGAAGGTGCCAACTCGCGCGAACTCGCGTGATTCTTTCAAGCGAGTTGACGAATGAGTCACGTCATGGGGCCAAAAGTGTACAACCGTCTACCGTTTGATGTCACTCACGCGGTATCGACGCAATCCTTTAAAGATTACACTTAAGAAATGGTTGATAAAACAATGTTTTTATACGATGGATGAATTCTTTGTACGTAACATTATAGAATTTAGTTGACATATTCCACTTTCTTATTCAATTATTTTAATTTTAAATTGATAATTTATATTATTTAATTTCGAATAATATAATAAATATTAACAAAGCAAAAACGAAATTTATTCACAAAGAAAATTATACTAGTATTTACCATTGAAACAATTGAGCTAACTGCTGACTGTTGCAAACAGTCTACAGATAGCTCAACTGATCCATATCAACACCAGTCGGAAGCGTCCCCAAGACGCTGGCTGCATATTATATTATTATATTATTTATATTATTTGGTAGAGTGAATTTTATGTCGTATATTTTTCTTATGTTATTTTATGTAATTTATTTATTTCAAAATAGTATTTTACTCGTAAAATACAATGAATTATTGATAAAAAATTGACATGTAACCTAATTATTGTTACGAATAAAGAACTTGAACTTGTCATCTCAGTCCGGTCAGCTAATGGGAGCGAGTATTAAGTGCGGCGCTATCCGATAAAATTGATTTAGATCTACGAAGCGATTGATATAATTGCTATGTGGGTAGAGCAACAGAGTCCTTAGTCTTAGTATGAGTTTTACATAGAACCTATACAAAAACTATAAGAGTTTACGTTTCCTTCAATACATTTTTTTTTTATTTATTTACGCTACATAGTGTTAACTTATTTTACCTACAGCTAACATAAGTCGTAATTCGGTTTGTCCGTCAGCCTCAGTCTCTATGGTAAGGTATAGTTTATTTTACATTACCTACAGTTATTAGCTACTTGCAGCGCCCCTATCGGACACCGAAAGGATCTACTTTTCGTACTATGACAGCGCTCCAATAGTTTAATTCTCCAATCCAGTTCAACTCTTTGCCAATCTTTTCTCTGATGAAAGTGTCTTGCGTGTCTGGTCAGCTAATAGGAGCGAGTATTAAGTGCAGCGCTATCCGATAAAATTGATTTAGATCTACGAAGCGATTGATATAATTGCTATATGCGTAGAGCACCAGAGGTCTTAGTTTTAGTATGAGTTTTGCTTGTATCCGAAAACTATAAAAGTTTACGTTTCTTTTCACAACGAAAGCTTAAAAAGAAAGGTAGTGGACTTTTTGTAGCATGACTTTCCTTCACACGAATTCGATACCTAATTTGATCTTTTCTGAGTGTACATTTATTGTGTTTAAAGAAATAAAGAGTTTTTGATTTGGTCTTCTTCTGATTTTGAGGGATTTGTTGCATTTTGGCAGTACAAGCACAGAATAACTATAATATTATAATATATAAATAAAGTTATCATTATAGATAATATATAAAGGTAGATTACCACTCACTGACTGACTGACTGACTCACTCACTGATTGACACGATTGTTCTCCCTGTTGGTGGATGGGAAGGTATGTTTTTTTTTACGGAAACGTATAGGGGAATCGGGGGTGACTTGGGGAAAATCCCGACTTTGCGAGATTTCCCCCCCCGGAGCCCACCCTACCCCCCCTTCTTTTCAACGGAGCGATTCGGATGAAAAATTTTTAGGGATTCGTATAGAGGGGCACGAGTGATTTCCATTGCAAAAAAAATTTTGCCCCCCTCTTCCCCCAGGACCCCCCCGAACCCGGGGGAGCATTGCGGCGAGCGAAGCGAGCCGCAATGCGACAACGGGGGACCAGCACGGCGAGCGAAGCGAGCCGTGCTGTCACCCCCCCCCCCTCGCCCCCCGCCCCCCTCAACCCCCTTTCCCATCAAAAAATCTGATATGGGTATCGTTTTCGACTAACATGGGGGTGAGGATTACGAATTTGATGACGGCGGGCGTGTGCCGGATTGCGGTGAGCGAAGCGAACCGCAATACGACACACGTCACGCAGCAAGGCGAGCGAAGCGAGCCTTGCTGTCGATTTCGATAAAATCAATGACGTAGGTTACGATAAGGGGAACTTAATTTATAACGAACACTGTGACAGCCACCATCGCGAGCTGCTTGCAGCTCGCGCACTTATACCATACTAGTTACTATATATAAAGCTAAATTACCACTGACTCACTCATTGACATAATTGTTCTCCTTGATGGTGGAGGGGGAGGTATGTTTTTTTTTGCGGAATCGTGTAGAGGGAGTCCGGGTGACCTAGGGAAAATTCCGACTTTCTGAGATTTGCCCCCCCGAACCCCCGCCCCCCATGGGGGCTCCCAAGCAGAGTCACACTGATGAAAATTTTTAAGGGGGTTGTATAGAAAAAGTTGTGCGATTTCGATTCCAAAAATTTTTTACCCCCCCTTGCCCCCCCGGACCCCCCCTTTTAAGAGTGCTATCGGATGCCGTCGTGATAGAGGAGTTTTGATTGCGGGATCGTATAGAGGGTTTCTTCTCAAATTGTAAGAACAAAAAATTCACCCCCCCTCCCGCCCCAATTTTCACCCCCCCTTTTGATATCTCCCAAACAAAGTACGATAGAAGAAAAAAATTTTCACGGTCATGTAGGGCAAGACAAATAATTTTGAATGCAAAAAAAAAATTGACCCCCTTGCCCCTCTAGACCCCCTTTTTTATTAAAAAACTGAAATTTGGCCATTTTTAGCCTATATTTCGACCACTTTTTAGGGTGGAGCATTGCGGCGAGCGAAGCGAGCCGCAATGCGACTACGGCGAACAGCATGGCGAGCGAAGCGAGCCGTGCTGTGACCCCCGCGTGCCCCCCCCGGAACCCCCTCCCCCAGAACCCGGGGGGAGCATTGCGGCGAGCGAAGCGAGCCGCAATGCGACAACAGGGGAACAGCACGGCGAGCGAAGCGAGCCGTGCTGAGACCCCCCTCGCCCCCCGCCCCCCTGAACCCCCTTTCCCATCAAAAAATCTGATATGGGTATCGTTTTCGACTAACATGTGGGTGAGGATTACGAATTTGATGACGGCGGGCTTGTGTCGGATTGCGGTGAGCGAAGCGAACCGCAATACGTCACACAGCAAGGGGAGCGAAGCGAGCCTTGCTGCGTGGCAGTACGAGCGGGTTCGTATTGCGGTGAGCGGAGCGAACCGCAATGCGACTATTGGGGAACTGCACGGCAAGCGAAGTGAGCCGTGCTGTGACCCCCGCGTGCCCCCCCCGGAACCCCCTTCCCCATACAAGAATTTGATATGGGTATCGTTTTCGACTAACATGGGGGTGAGGATTACGAATTTGATGACGGTGGGCGTGTGTCGGATTGCGGTGAGCGAAGCGAACCGCAATACGTCACACAGCAAGGCGAGCGAAGCGAGCCTTGCTGCGTGGCAGTACGAGCGGGTTCTGCGGCGTCTGCGGGTTCTGCGACTATTGGGGAACTGCACGGCGAGCGAAGCGAGCCATGCTGTGACCCCCACGCCTAGCCCCCCTGAACCTCCTCCCCCATCCAAGAATTTGATATGGGTATCGTTTTCGACTAACATAGGGGTGAGGATTACGAATTTGATGACGGCGGGCGTGTGTGACGGCGGGCGTGCCTCACACAGCAAGGCGAGCGAATCGAGCCTTGCTGTGTGACATCACACCTACTTATATGGGTTACGTTTTCGACTAACTCGACTGTGTAAATTACGAAAAAGATGTCTATTTCAAAATCCAAGATGGCTGACATTTTTTTTTCGCAATCCCCACTCTTGGTTATCGATTTCGATCAAATCCAGGGTGTAGGTTACGATAAGGGGAACTAAATATAAAACGAACAGTACACACAGCCGACGCGAGCTGCTTGCCACTGACTCACTCATTGACATAATTGTTCTCCTTGATGGTGGAGGGGGAGATATGTTTTTTTTTGCGGAATCATGTAGAGGGAGTCCGGGGGACCTAGGGAAAATTCCGACTTTTTGAGATTTGCCCCCCCGAACCCCCGCCCCCCAGGGGGGCTCCCAAACGGAGACATATTGTTTGATTTTTTTGTAAGGGGTGTATAGAGGGGGACGAGTAATTTCTAAAGCAATAAAAAAATTACCCCCCCCCCTTGCCCCCAGGACCCCCCCTTTTGAGAGTGCTACCGGATGCCGTCGCTATAGATGAGTTCTGATTACGGGATCGTATAGAGGGTATCTTATCGAATTGGAAGAAAAAAAAAATTACCCCCCTCCCGTCCCGATTTTCACCCCCCCTTTTAATATCTCCCAAACGAAGTACGATACAAGAATTTTTTTTTCACAGTCATGTAGGGCAAGACAAATAATTTTGAATGCGAAAAAAAATTGACCCCCCAGCCCCTCTAGACCCCCTTTTTTATTATAAAACCGAAATTCAGCCATTTTTAGCCTATATTTTAACCTTTTTTTAGGGTGGAGCATTGCGGCGAGCGAAGCGAGCCGTAATGCGACTACTGAGAACGTGGGGGTCGCAGCACGGCGAGCGAATTCCGACTTTTTGAGATTTGGCCCCCCGAACCCCCGCCCCCCAGGGGGGCTCCCAAACGGAGGCATTTTGTTTGATTATTCTGTAAGGGGTGTATAGAAGGGGATAAGTGATTTCTATTGCAAAAAAATTTTTACCCTCCCTTTGCCCCTCAGGACCCCCCTTTTGAGAGTGCTACGTGATGCCGTCGTGATAGAGGAGTTCTGATTGCGAGATCGTATAGAGGGTTTCTTCTTGAATTGGAAGAAGAAAAAAATCACCACTCCCGCCCCGATTTTCACCCCTCCTTTTGATGTCTCCATTTTTTCACAGTCATGTAGGGCAAGACGAATAATTTTTAATGAAAAAAAAAATGTACCCCCTCGCCCCTCCTTTTTATAAAAAAACCGAAATTTGAGCCTATATTTTTACCTCTTTTCAGGGTGGAGCATTGCGGCGAGCGAAGCGAGCCGTGCTGTGACCCCCCGCGCCCCCCAGCCCCTTCCCCAATCCAAGAATTTGATATGGGTATCGTTCTCGACTAATATGAGGGTGAGGATTTCCTTTTGAGAGTGCTACAAAATGCCCTAACGAAAGAGGAATTCTGATTGTGGGATCGTATAGAGGGTTTTTTTTAGAATCGGAAGAAAAAACACACCCCCTTCCGCCCCCATTTTGATATCTCCCAAACAAAGTACCTACGACAGAAGAAAAATATTTTTACAGTCATGTTGAGCAAGACAAATAGGTAGGTAGCTACCTAATTAGAAATGCAAGTATTTTAGCCCTCTAGACTCCCTTTTTTATAAAAATCTGAAATTAGTCTTTAATTCTGACTTCTTTTTTTCAGGTGGAGCATGCGACTGGGGGGGAACAGTGCTAAGCGAATCGAGCCGCAACGCGGCTGGGGGGAAACTATAAGATATAGGTATCTTTTTCGGCTAATATGGGGCAAAGATTTCGATTTGGATGCCTGTTCTGAGGGACCTCACGTAGCGAGCTGCATATCAAACCTTTCAAACCAGACCACAGCGACACACAAAAATTCAGTAAGCAGCAAGCGGGCCAGCAAGCCAGACCACAGCGCGGCGAGATTAGCGAGCCGCTTCTCTTTTGCAAGCAGATGAACACCCCCCACGCCTTCTTTTAAATTTCTTCCTGCGTTAATATTTCGATTTTGATGCCCATTCTGGTGAGACCTCACTCCCTTACACAGCACAGCAAGGCGCAAATCAATCCTTGCAAGCGACGTTATGCCAAAACATAGCTGAACAAGCATTTTCTCACATATTTTAACTGTTTCTAAAGTATCCTACCAGGACCTATCTTCTACGATATGAATTATATTAAATATTTGGTATGGTCAAGCTAAGGGTTATGTCAACAAATCAGAACAGGTGCACATGGTTGGAGTTGACAATAATAGGTAATTCGTTCTTAATTAGCCTTTCAATTGTGTCTATAAATCAACAGCTCAAGTTTAGATTATGTTCATCTTTTGTAGATAATAAAAATATTGAATAATGTTGCTAAATTTTATTATACAGTCCAATCATTACAATGATAATTATCATAGATTTCGATAATAATATGCTAGCTCACTTACACATTATAATCTACCACAAGGGTCCGGCGGAGGATGAATTTCCCATACAAACGCAGTACCAATATGATTTGTAATTTAAGAATATTTTCACCCTGGTTTGCTATTATTTGTATTAGAATAATATTTATTTAGGTTCCTGCCACAAGCTTTTTTCAAAATACTTATCTAAAAATATTCAGAAAACATTCATTCTTTGATGTAAAAATGTGATTCGGTTTAAATTCATTTCAGAAAGATATTTTGAAAAAAAATTGTGTCTGGAACCTAGATAAATACTATTTTAATACAAATAATAGCAGACCAGGGTGAAAATATTCTTAAATTATAAATCATTTTGGAACTACATTTGTCTGGGAAATTCATCCTCCGCCGGACCCCTAAGGTGGAATATCATAAATATCTCATTTAAATATCATCAATAGCATTAGGCTCGGAATCAACCTTAATGAATGGCTTCTTTTCTTTGCTTTTGTACTGCAAGTTTGATGATAATGCCATTTTTTAAGACAGCTTCCTGATTTCCTTTGGGCTATTCTTGGTCATTTACGATATGAGAGAATAAGATTTTACTTCAGCAACCATCATTATTGTATGACCAAGCGTAGTGAAGCAATCACTATAGTGGAATTGGGCTTCTGGTTAACTCCATAGCACTGTCAGCAGCTTTATGAACGTTTTCTCGCCAATCAAACCATAATTCCATATTCTAAGGTATGACATTGCTTGCTATCTGAAATAATCAAAAAATAAGTATATAAGAAAAGAAGAAGAATGAGTCAGTCATGAGTTGCCTTCAACCTGCAACCACTGTACAATGTCATTGATTCATCAATTAACAAACATACAAACAGTATGTTTTAGCGAGTATTTCACAAGGTAGAGTATTTAGGAGAGAGTAGCAAGCAGTAGTAAGTAAGAGAAAATTAAATTAGGGTAAAAGTATGTTTATAAAATATTTCTGAAGGCAATTGGAAACACCTAATGTACTATCACTGAAAATTACCACCAGTACATACCTACGTGATATAAACCAGTATTTTCTTTAGTAGCGAAGAACACTTATTTCAATGTTGCAAATTTCAACTGCTTAATTACTGAGCTGACACAAAATATTTTTACAATGAACAATCCGACACGTTATTCCAGTCATAACATAACATAAACGTAACGTAGGCACAGGCAGATAGTAGACAATAAATAAATAAACAAAATTGATGTCTATGGATAGAAGAAAAAATAATTTTTTTTTATAAGTTTCCTTGTCTATGGCGGCAATTGCAATAGTTGTTTGATTGTGTTGTGATTGGCTTATTTACATGGCGCGGAAAAAAACGGCTTGTGAAATAATAGTCATAATTCATTCTATTTAAATAAAAAAATGTTTATTATATACGTACATCAAGTTCATTATTGTTGGTTAAAAATATTATAGATATTTTTATATTAAAAATCGATAAATAAATACATGGAAAAGATTTTCGGCACACGCGCGAAATGTAACGACTCCAAAACAAGTCAAATTCGGATGTGACGTACCTACGCGCGAGTCTGCTATTAGTGATGGATAAGTATGATATTACCTACACGTATTAACAACATATCGATTTGAAAAAAAAAAATATGCTAACTAAACATTCTTTACATGTTTCATTTAGGCAACTCGAATAAAAAAATCATATTGGAAGGCAACAGAAATGCTTAGGTACACTATTTTAAACTGTGTACCTAAAATGACGATATTTGCTAATACATGGACTACTCTCACGTAAATCGGTCAAAATCAGTCCAGCCGCTTAGAAAACTACAAACACGTAGGTATTCAATAGTTCAATATTACAGTTTATCAGAAAATAAATATAATTGTTGATTAATAATTCATTTATTTATTTTATAGTATTTACCTTCGTTGGCATATTTTAGAAAAAAACTATGTTGTTTTATTATTTTTGTGTTTATAAATACATGATAGTGAGACAAAGGGATGTTAGCCGAAACTGTTTACGAGGGCGTTGGAAGATAATTATGTTTAAGACGCTGGACTATAAAGGTTATGGAAATAACATAAACGGCGATTACATCTCACACCTGCGATTCTCTGATGACATAGTTTTAGTGGCGAAGTCGCTAGAGGAGCTGAACCAGATGCTGAACGGCCTAGCCTCAGTATCACGACGCATCCGGTCTTTGAATGATCATTAGTCAATGGCCTCATTGATTTGGGACCGTCGTCGTACATGGCCACCTAGGGAAAATTCTGCAGTTACGAAAAAACATTTTAAGGTGGAAGCCGAAAGGAGGATCCTGCTAGGCTGGGCAGCGTTGAATAAACTACGCCGAATCTTCTCGTTATCCATACCGTAATGCGTAAAGTTTTCAATGCGTCCTACCCGTCATGATCTACAAAGCTGAGATGTAGACGCTCACGGTAGGGCTGGTCCACCAGTTTAGTCCACCGGTCCACCATTAAGAAGTTAAATTATTTTTATTAGGTAGGTACTTATTTCTTTTAAGTAGGTGATTAAATATAAACTTATAGCTACCTACTAAATTTGTCCAATAATTTTATTTTGTAATTTAAGATAAAATTTCCACCTAAGATTGTACCTAATGGTGTGCCTTTAGCTTGGGACGGGTTTTGCTCCAACTCGAATTAAATAGCAGGCTAAAGGTTTCTTCGTCGAAGCTACAGAAATAAAAAATATCACATTATGTCCATGTCAGTGTTTTATTTTAAGATTTTCCATGTTTAGAAACATTTTATTTTATGTACAAATTTATAATAAATTAGATTCTGACTGCAATTTCGCGCGAGTTTGTTCAAATAAAAAAGCCTTTATCATTTTCAGCCCGATCCTTCGTTCGAATTTGCATGAAAAAATAAACATAATTTTCACACACTTAGGTATTTTATTAATCAATCTGATGTGATGTGAACCTATTCTACAAATTTAAATGATTCCTTGCCATGTAGGTACGTGCAAAGCGAGCAATTTGCAAACAAAAAAAGGATTTAGATTATTTTATTTGTAATAAAAATACACATATAGATAGATAGGTATCCCTAAACATTTTTCTGCAACTGCTATGATATAGACGGCGTCTTATTTAAAAATATTGAAGACCGAGTAGGTACATATAGGCACACAATTTGACAGAGAATAATTATTTAAGTAGGTATGCTAATCTAATTTCGTATGACCCTATCAACCCATAAAAATAACGATTTCTATTTGCTATATAACTACCTAATTTATGGTAGTAATTTTGAAAAAAATTGCATTATGAAAAATTATATTAGATCAAAAATAATCGATTCTCATAGAGAATCTATCGATCAAGCGTATTGAGATGTCCCATCACTATTCTTTTTTATTCTTTTCAAACTTTTCATAAAGGTAAGATCACTTTGCAATTATTTTTATTTTTTCTCTTTAATTATTCTTTTAGTGTTTCTAATAAGTTTATTACGTGATAATAACCTAATTTTCTTTTAAATTAGATGAAGCGTACTTGTGAAAACGAACAGTTAGCAGTGAAGCGATGGGCCTCAGCCTCAGGTGGCTTGGGCCAAGCTGTCGATGCTGTGTCGTGTGTTCTCTCTGGTGAGTGGATTTGGCATTTTATTTCAATATCCTAACTGAAAATCACATAAAAACATTGCAATTCATCCCTTTTATCGTGAAACGAATACCTAGCTACTCAATGAAATGGCGCCGAATTAGATTTTTCAATTCATTCATGCTGTTCCATTTTCAAAATACGCACGCGTCATGTAATGGTGTCATAACTATATTATTTTGAATATTGTCAAAATCTTTATTGAAATACGTAGGTATTTCTTTTGTTATTTTAGACAAATGCAAATAGGAGTCCATTTTTATAGGTACAAGTAGGTTGTAGTCAATACGGTTTACATTTAATTTTTATACCTACAACTGAACTAACCTAACAAATCACAGTGTGTGCTAAATTACTTTGCACTTACTTACACTATCTACCTACTTACTTAATTAAACATCTAAAAATAAATAGCTTATTGCTAATGTTCTAGGTTTGTACCTACCTTATTTTGTTTGTACGTACCTACCGTATGGGTACCTACCACCTAAAACCATATGGTTTTAGGATCCTTTTTCTATGATAAGTAGATAGACCTACTCCTAGAATGCCGTAGAAAATCGTTGTAGGTACCTAGCTATAATTGGTAAGCACCTAACTTCTGTATCTGTCTATAAAACCACGGAGATGTAGGTAGGTAGGTAGGTATTCTACGATGCTGCGTACACACCGACCAAACGAACGGGTCTCGCAGGTCTTCGATGGTCTTGTCTGGACGGTTTAGCCAATGCCGACGACCGTTCGTTGGCGTGTGTCGGGTGCCCGCGATCCGTGGTAACATCAAAGAAATCGAACTCAGTGTGGACGAGACCAACAAAGGAGCGAGACCCGTTCGTTGGCGGTCGATTGGCTGGTGAGTCTAAGCTGTAGGATAGGATGCGCCGCGCCGCCGCCGCGCACGCCGCCGCCCCGCCGCCGCCGCGCCGCCGGCCCGGGGCGGCACCGCCGGCGCCGGCCGCCCCGCCCCGTAGCACGCGCGGGGTAGCGAGAAGAATTTCGAGTCAAGTGTCTTATTGATTCGCCGAAGTAGGTAGTAGGTATGTTTAAAATACTACGCTCCGTCTTACCGAGCATGCCTGATTGCCTAAACAAACTGTGCGCAAGTAAGAAAGAAAGTTCGTGTAGACGACGACGGAAGCGTGGCATGTGCAAACGTCGCGTCGGTCGTCGTCACATCCTGAAGATTGGACTGCGCAGGCAAGACGAAGCGCATGGTGGCCGCGGGTTACAACACTGATGCTTCGCTAGATACATTTTTATAAGCTGGCGCAATTATCTTTTGTTTTTCATACAATTTTTCACGCTGAGATCACAAATCCAGGCCTCCAGTACGAAAAACAAAAGGGGATCACGCCAGCTTTTAAAAATATATCTATACAAACCGGACGTACCTACGACGATGCCGCGCTGCCCGCCGCCGCCGCCCCGCGCCGCTGCAGCCGTGCAGCTGCTAGCAGACAACAAAGATGAACGCGCATCTTGCCGCAGTCATCGCATTTTATAAATCTTAATTATGAAATTTTAACGCGCATCTATCTACGCCGAACGATCTGCATTTCAGTAAAATGATATACCTAGGTAGTATACGGATCTATCAAAAAAAATCAGCACACACAATGCGGACAAGTGCGCGAGACCATAAGATAGGTAGGTAGATAATGTTAATTACGTTTTAACGTGGTAGGTAGTAGTAAGTACCTACCTACTCATGCAATCAAGATAAGTAGGTACAATGTTTGTAAAGTTATTGCAAAATTGACATGTTATTATGTTTATGATATTAAATACCTGACCTTTTCCTACCTACTTATAATTATTCTTCAAAGTCGTTGTCAAAACCAGAATTTTGGATTTTTGTGTTGTGAATTGTTTACAAACATTGTACCTAGAAATAGCCGGAGTAGGTACATAGTTCTAAGTTGGTTCTTTCTCTTCAACACTGGGTGCCTTAAACGCTGTCCCACACGTTCGTCGCGCGCCGCTGCCCAATAGGTACCTCAAAAATGTAGATAATGTGAACTTCACATAGAAGTATATTTCTCTAAGTAGGTACATTTGCGTAGTGGAGATATGTAGGTAGACTCCATTAGCTACCGTGTTGGCTGGCAATAAAATAACTTGCTCTAGCATAACAATTGAATAGCTTTTCAGAAAGCAATACAGTGATTCATTATTTACTTTTTAGTTTATTAATACCGTGTTTTGAGTAAATCTTAACAAGGATTAATAATTTTACATATAAACTTTACGACTGTTTTTAACCCCCTTAGGGGTTAAAATTAGAAAATTAACCTGTGTTATTCTAGAACCTAAACAATCTACCCACCTAATTTCATCCAAATCGGTTAAGTTAGGTACCTACCTACGCATTTATAATATTAGTAGGAGTAGGATTAGTAGGATTGCACCAGTTCAATTCAAATCTACATATTAAAAAGGTAGGTTGTGGATTTTTGTGTCTCAACTCATTAACAATAAGTAGGTAGGTCGTGTCACGGTAATATTATCCTATACAGTATTTGAACTCGGCCGTATATTGAAATAAATGCCTACAGCCGCGCGGTAGGTAAACATGCGATAGGGCTGCCCGCCTCCAGCATTTTAATTACATTTGCGTACTTTGTGTTTCCATTTAGTTTTTGATTCTAAATATAGGTACTTAGGTACTTTTTATATACTTAAACAAATAAAATACTTTGTGAATTGAATGGGAAGTGTTCAATAAAAATGCGTGTTGTTTTTTGATTGGTAGATTTAATTAAAAGACCGTGTTTATGTTTGAATAACAAATCGATCTTATAAATTTGCGACCGAAAAATATTTGCGCCTCGACTGAGACGTACAAAATGCTTTATTATTAAATTTTAGGAGATTTTTTTGAAGATAAAGGAATATCTTTTACTTGGTTATAGATACCTGCAGCTACCTTATTAAATATGTACCTGGACTTATTTTTAGAAAAAAATACCGCGCGGTTATTGTTAAAAAAACAACACACCATCCGTTCGTCACTGCGGCACAGCCGCGACTGTCTGCATGCTGAGCGCATGCCGAGATCGAGGCGCGTAGGTATAGCTCGCGTTTTGTCCGTTTGTATGAAGTCGGATTACTGTATAGGATAATATTACCGTGGTCGTGTAGTATCGTGCTAGCAAAGAATTTGCACCACCGCAACTTTTCCTGCGGATGTCGAAAGAGGCGATTATCTGTCCAAACTAGAATATAGGTGCAACTGTCTAAAATAACTAACATATTATAACTAACTAACATATTTTTTCACATGATAGGGACCTCCCACCAAGGGGACGCACGATACAAAGGTAATAACTCACAGTGTATGGCCATGGCTACATGTGCCACGGTCTATTCAGTCGCGAAATTTAGAGTATTCGATAGAGTCGATATAGATACCATTCTCCAGAGTGGCGACGCGCTTTATATGTCACGAAAGTTTATGTGTCCGCCCGGTACAACCTATCTTAGACCCGACGACTTGCCTACAGATATACGGGTCGGGAATTTTTCGGCTCAAATATCAAATATAGACCACTGCTGGATCGCGAATGGGGTGTTTCCCAACCCAAAAGCAGATCTGCCGGAATCCGTTGCTGAATCACAGTTGGTAGAACACTTGGCAACAAGCGTATTCAATTCAGCGCACAACGACGACAGGGACAGTTATTTGTTTACCGGGCAACTTTACGCGGTGGCATTTTGGAGGCATAATAATGCTCTATATCTTTTTAATAGCCATAAAGTAGGCACAAATAACAAATTCGCGGAAAACGGAGTAGCGCGTTTGTTTCGATGCAATTCATTGCATCAACTGGCTAAATTACTTTTTGCGCGTGGAATATCAGGCGGTGAATATGCGATAAACCGAGTACACGTTATTCACGTTAATGACAACGATCTTACACAGTGCTCACCGTCTTACGCTAACGTTCTTCGTAGGTCACGATCGTCAACACCTACACTGCCCTCATCGGTTGAGTTGATAACTCAAACACCTCCGCTGGCGCCATTCCGAACTCGCGTTAGTAAAATTGTACATTCGTTACCTCCTTCAGTTGAATCGGCAACTGACTGTTCACTGGCAACGTTATCGCCATCAATTCTATCTGAATATCTGTCGTTAACCCGTGACCCAATTAATAATCGCGATTCTCCGTCTTCGTCGCCGGCGACGCTCTCTCAATCTATTCTGAGATTAAATTCACCCGTCGTTGTGCCATTTAACGATTCGGAATCGTCGCGATCTCCTTCAATATTACGCGCATCGCAATTAAGTATGCTTAGCTTAGAGACTAGGTCAGTCGCAACCACGACTAAATCCATAAGAACAGTTCAATCAAATAAATCAAATACAAAAAATGTGGTTGCGACCAATGAAAAACCAGCAGTGGTTCTACAAAATATGTTTTCGGAATTATCCGTTGAAAATATTGAAGTCCCAGAGACTTTACCGAGAAAAGCTGGTCGACCCAAAAAAGTCAAACGAGGTAGGAAACAAACCAAAATAAATGCTCATTTAGATGCGGTAAATAAATATAAAGCCAAAAAACCAAATGTAAATCGTAAGGCCGTAAAAAATTATAATGATAAAAACCGGGAAATTAACCGTGGATCCGTCCATAGATATTCTAAATCACACCCCGAAGTACACAGAGCCGCCGTCCAACGCTATAATGAGCAACACCCCGAAGTCAACCAAATCGCATCGGCCACTTACAACGAACGCAGTCGCAATGTTGACGAGCCGTTACGCGGTTCGACAATCTTATTCGGTGCGATGAGGGACGCTGATCTCGCCGCGGTTAGGTCATTTTCGTTAAAAAACCCGTCTCTATTGTCGCCAGAGACGTATAAATGCTCTAAATGCAAGGCGCGTCTCTTTGATGAAGAAAAATCGCGAAAACAATGGTGTTGCGGAGTCGGTAAATACAACGTCCAAAAATTTGACCCGCTTACCGAGGATTTTTACAATCATCCGTCGTTTCTTGATAGACCTAGGGCGTATAACAACCTTTTCGCGTTTAGTGCTTTAGGGACTACATCCGGTTTTGTGCAACCTACGGGACTGTCGTTTATAAAAATTCAAGGCCGCGTTTATCATAGAGTATTTGATTTAGCTTACACGGATAGCGTAAACAATTTAGGCTTGTATATTCACGATGCAAGCGAACGTGAAGAATTAGCGCAAGGTCGGAACCTTGATAGACAGGTAGTGCAATGCATAAATGCTTATTTAGAAAATGTAAATCCGTATATTGATTGTTTCGTAAGATTAAGCCGAGAGGCATCAGATGAGGCTTTCATTCAATTTCAAAAAACTACGCGCGCGACTCACGGTAACATTCTCGGTGACAAACCTGTAGGTAGAGAAATAGCAGCTATTATAAATACCGATAGGCAAGATTACAAACCCAATTGCATAGCTGTGTGGAAAATAGGCGATAGGAAACCACACACTGTAGACATTATGCATCCGTTGTATGAATGCTTTCAATATCCCTTACTGTATCCCCAAGGCAATCCAGGATGGTATCCAAATAAATTAGATAACAAAGAAAATAAATTAACTCAAAATAAATATGTCAGATGTTTACTTTTGTCCGAGCCTCGTTTTTCTGAATTAGGTAGATTATCAGAGGAATGGTTAGTTGATATGTTTTGCCGAATAATAGAAGAGCGTTTACGATTTTTAAAAAGCTTACAAACTCACAACACACGTAATGAAGTTAGAACGGCTCCACTTCAAGAAGTTGAAATGAGTATCGTAGCCAGGAATGAGATTCGCTCTGATGAAACAATTCAGGCAGAGGGGGGGGTTGTTGCGGGTCGTATTTACTTGCCTAACACTTTTACGGGGGGGCCGCGATACATGAAAACTAAATATTGTGATTCGATTGCATTAGTGAATAGGTTGGGAAATCCATCATATTTCTTGACATTTACATGCAATCCTAAATGGCCAGAAATTCAACAGTCAATAACATCAAATAGAACAAATCCCCTTATTTGTGCAAGAGCATTTAATTTAAGATTAGCAAATTTATTAAGAGATTTAAGATCCGGTCGTTGGTTTGGCAAATGCCTTTATTTAATACATGTTATAGAATTTCAAAAACGAGGTTTACCTCATGCTCACATTTGCTTCAGGGTGGAAGGTGGCGGCCCTGTCCAAAATATAGATATTGATAAATTTGTAAGAGCCGATATTCCCAAAGAGTCAGAAGCTGACGGGAAATTGCGGAAGATCGTTTTAAATAATATGATACACGGTCCGTGTGGTCCTCCGCATCGGACTAATTTGCCTTGCTGGGATAGTGAGAAACAAAAATGTAATAAATTTTTTCCAAAACCTGAAACAGCCACCACTTTTAGTACAGATAAAGGATTTATTAACTTGCGTAGAGACAGTACAAATACAGGTATAATTAAACAATATAATCGGGAAGTAACTGTAAATGACACCTGGGTTGTTCCATATAACGCGGCTCTTCTTCTTAAATACGATGCTCATATTAACTTGGAAGTGTCCACTCATCGTACAGTAGTTAAATATTTGTTTAAATATATTAGTAAAGGTCAGGACGAGTCGCGCGTAACTGTAGTGCCCGAAGCAGATAAAGATAACGAAATAGAAACATACGTTACTAAAAGATACGTAGGCTCCAGTGACGCGGCTTGGAGGACGTTAGAGTTCGATGTTACCGCGCGCGAGCCAGCCGTTAAAATGTTACCCGTACACCTCGAAAATCAACACTCGGTATTTTTTAAACCCGGCACCGAGGAGGAATCGGCGCAACGTGCTACCTCGGATCTTTTAACGTATTTCAACCGCCCCGTAGGAGACGAATTTGACAGGCTGACATACTTAGACTTTTACGAACAATACATCGTCCATCCGCAGCGTCCCTCCACAAAAAACACGGCAATATTACATACGGGAAACGGGAAATTCGTCACGAAAAGACAAAGGGGTGAGCTCGTCGCGCGTTTGTTTTGGGTCGCACCAAACAGAGGTGAACAATTCTTTCTCAGAGTCCTTTTAAAATCATATCCCTGTCGTAGTTTCACAGATCTCATTAAACTTGGTGGTCCCGCTTGCCAAACTTTCCAGGATGCTGCTAAATTTGTTGGTTTGGCCGATGACGAGGTCGAATACGAAAGAGCTATGTTAGAAGCATCTACTTTTTTCACGGGACCGCGACTGCGTAGCTTTTTTGTTCTTTTGGCTGTCAACGGCGTCGCAGTAGCTTCTCTCTGGGACAAATTTAAAACACAATTGAGTGAAGATATTTCGCACAGACTAGGTAACAACACTGATGAGGAAAGAGTACACACTTTGTGTCTCATTCAAATTAATAGAATGCTTCGGAAGCACGGAACGTCGCTCACTCAACACGGTTTGCCAGAAGTCGTCGACAATACGACCGAGTTAGGTAGGGAACGCGTCGAATACAATCGCGATTCGTTGGTAAATGAAGTCGACGAACATTTACCTACCTTGTCCGCGGATCAACGTGCGATTTTCGATTACGTTGCGAATCTATGCAGTGACCCTAACTTCCGCGCCGCAAACGATACCGCGATTTTCGTTGATGGTCCTGCTGGTACCGGTAAAACCTATCTATTAAATACGGTGACGTCTCACGTACGCGGCAATTTGCAAGGGGTTGTTTTGTGTACGGCCAGTTCTGCGATTGCCGCTCAGAACTACACAGGGGGGTCCACGGCGCATAGTATGTTTAAATTCCCGTTAGAGTTCGTCGACGACCTCAGCTACTGGTCTATTACTAACGGTAGTCAAAGAGCCGATTTGATAGCACACGCGGACGTTATTATTTACGATGAAGCTCCGATGGCTCATAAATATTTAATACATATTTTAGATAGATCCTTGCGGGATCTTATGAGAACGGATAAAATTTTCGGTGGTAAAGTTATTATTTTTGCTGGAGATTTTAGGCAAATCCCTCCCGTAGTTCCGAACGCAAAAACAAATTCTGACATCTTAAATGCATCCGTCAAAACGTCTCCTCTTTGGCAGAAAATTAAATCTTTTTCATTATTAACTTCACACAGATGTCACGATAGGGATTATAGTGAATTTATATTAAATATTGGCTCTAACCTCGTACCCACAGTAGATTTTCCATTAGCTAATCTTAAAAATGTAATTGACATCAGTAATATAGATACAGTAGATGAACTTGAGCAATTAGTAGACTTTGTTTTTCCATCATTAGACGAGCCCAGCGAATGTATTCACCGTGCAATATTGTGCACTCGCAACGAGGCCGTAAAGGATATAAATAATTTAATATTAGATAAATTAGAGGGGGAGGTAGAGCACTTTTACTCGATAGACAGAATTGATAACGATCGTGCAGATCAACTATTTTTTGGGTCTGATACATTAAATAATTTAAATCCGAAAGGTATCCCAGAACACGACCTCAAATTAAAAATAGGATGCATATGCATGATCATTCGTAATATCAGTTTTAATGACGGTCTTGTAAATGGTACAAAAGTAATAGTAACGGGAACATCGCATCTCTTGATCAGAGTTAGAAAATTAAATGGTCCCGATGATCATTTAATTCCGCGAATATTATTTAAAGCTCCAATTAGTACAAACAGTCCCTTTGAAATGTTGCGCCGTCAGTTTCCTCTACAGTTATGCTACGCGATGACAATACACAAAAGTCAGGGTCAAACGATAGCTCGCGTCGGTTTAGACCTAAGATCGGACATGTTTAGCCACGGGCAGCTTTACGTCGCTTTAGGTAGAGTTACGGCAAAACAAAATATCAAAATTCTAATGCATCCGGAACGAATTATAAATGGCAAACCGTACGCGAAAAATGTAGTAATTTCCGAGCTTATCTCATAAAACATAATGGCAGTAATAATAATAATAACTTGGAGCTTCCTAGAAATGTTCAGAATGGTTCACCTCTGTACATCTGTGGGCAATCGCTGTAAATAAGTAGAATCATTTTAAATCATGAAAAGTGGCTGTATACTGTGAATTGTTTAATATTCTTATATATAAATAGAGACATCATAATCTAGGTACTCAACTTTCAAGATTATATTGTAATGTTAATTGTAATTCAATGATAATGAATACTTCTTAATTTGTGTTGATGTTGGTAAAATATATATTTATTATAACTATGATTATAGCGCAATGAATGTTTTTTGTAGATGATAGGTCAAGGATGATACTGCAGTCTTGTTATAAATCCGAAACGGTATATTGAATCGGGAACGGTGTTATCAAGGGTCGGCCGTTGGGTCTGTAAGGTTCAACTTCGACGTTAGTCGATATCAACTGATTATCCGGACCATGGTAAGCCAGCAAGTCTATGTAAATTGTTTGTTGATCCGTATTCCTTGGTAGGATATACGCTTTCAAACTTGTGACGTATCGGTGGAATGTCGTCAGATGACTCCATCACCAGATGCATTGTATGCTCTTTAAAACATTGCGAATGCAAATACCAATGTAGTGTCATAGGTTATTACTGGCCGGCTTAGGCAGCCTGGGTGTTCGTCGACGTATGCAAGAATGAGGTTCGTGACTCCTTGGTGATGGTTCGTATTGACTCACGTTGCCGACGGTAGGGGCGACTGCAGCAGTTGCCCCTGATCGACGGCTGCCGTCGAAGCGTAAGCGATGCCCACTGACCGCGTCCTCCCACGGCAGCCGCCCACCGTCGTCGCATCGGCATCGGCCGCTGGATTCGTCTCCGTCGCCCTCAGTCTGTCATATAGAGCCGTAAGGAGGATATACCTGGATTCATGGGACTGGTTTGTGTTCAGTGTTTGTGTCAGCTCTTCTCTCCAGTCCATTCTTGCCCACCTTCGGGGTGGGTACGGGTGGGTACCCACCACATCTTCTAATGTACCCTACAGCCAACACCCTCCCTCCACAGCCTACATGGGGGGAAAGGGGGAAAGCGGGAGTGGACTCTCAAAGAGTTGTGACGTGTCCAAGAGTTTTGTAAGGTCTAAAAGATTAGAATTAGTAGTGTAAAATAAGGCAAAAAACCGTAGTAACTATTTTCAAAAATGTGATAAAATTTAATGTAACACACATACAATACTTGTGAGTACATTTTTTTGTCTCAAGAAAGCCAATAGTAAAATTATCTTACATTATTAGAAGTTGTTAGTAGTTTCAAAAAACTGATAATCAAATACCTATAAAACCAAATACAACTTGCATAATGTGTTGAGTACGCCGTGCGTTACGCCCATACTAATTATTATACAAAATGCTTAATAATTCACATGGGTATGGCCTATATATCGTTTTGGAATCCGTCCTGTACATAGGATTATAATAATAATAATCATTTATTTTCTGTACATAGGTTCTCTTAAAATAGACAAACTATAGCCATTTGGTACCTATATTATATAGTTCGAACCTGTATTGTGAAGACTGGTGCCTGATGTAGGTTTAGTAAAATCTGTATTACAACTCACCAGGGATTCGTACAGTACCCGTGTTTTCAGTAGGTACCTGTCTTAGTAGACTAGCCTTGTATTCGGGATATAGGTAGATTTAAAATAATAAAGGTTTTATGGACATAAAGCTAAGTGTACAATAGAAAATGCGTAATAGGGAACTAACATAGGTACCTACCTATATTAGTTAAAACGTTCTTACTGCCCTCATCAAACCCATTCATTTACAATCAAATAAATCGATCATATTATTATTAACCACAAATTTCTAAAACAAAAAAATACTTAAATTTCACATTAACATGCACATTACACACATACGTGCGAGTAACCCACGCTAGCCAGTTTCTTTACAGAGACTGGTGTTAGCAACGGGTTCTCCACGCCACATACGAGGGTTTCACGTCCTATCCAGTCTCTTAATTGAGGCTGGACTTAGGATCGAAACCCCAAACGCACTCACATAAACACACCCTCACATATTCACACACCTCTTGCACACACCCACAGTAACTCACCTAAATTTAAGTTTTTTTTGTCCGAAACCACAATGCTAACAAAACAATATATATTCGCATATTAAACCAAACCAAGCTTCAAGCAAAATTGACAGATGCCCATGTCATATCATATCCTTTTCCTATAAAAATACAGAACTAAATTATTCTTCTCATAGAGTATAACTCATTTTCATAAATTATAATCAGTTATTCAGATAGTTGACAATTAATTTCAAAATTTATCAAAATCGGGCTTTATTACGCATTTACTAATTTTTAATACCTTTTTTAGCATTTCTGTATTATTCCTCCTACTTTAATATAAACTTTAGAAACAAAAATTTGTAAAGTACATGCAACGCATATTACGATGAAACTCAACAAACTGAATTGAGCTATTCACATCACAGATTAAAAACGAAATCTGAATACCCTGTTGAACAACTTTTAATTCAAGTAAAACCAACACACTGAAATGATTTTGTTTGCACACAACCATTCTGAATTCTTTAACTTGATGCAGTTAACACTAATCAGATATAATTAATTTATTTTGAACATCATTTTCACGTTAAGTTTCATGTAGATAGCAATGCTGTGAGTTTCAATATAATATAACAAAATATATAATCAGTAGGTAGCAGTAGGTAATCAGTAGGTACCTGTCTTAGTAGAATATGCTTGTATTCGAGATATAGGTAGAATTAAAATAATAAAGGTTTTATGGACGTAAAGCTAAGTGTACAATAGGAGATGCGTAATAGGGAACTAATATAGGTAGGTACATAATAGTAAAAAAAAAAAGATTAAAAAACTAAAGGCCTGTTCTGCCTGTTATGATAAGTATGTATGTGTGTGCGTGGTGTGTGTATGTGTTGGTCAATAATTTTGGTCTATTGATTAGAGCTAATCATTACTCTTACATAAATAAATCTTACATACATCAATAATAATAATAGTTGCTACAGCTCTGCAAACATAATCATGTCATTGATTTAAGGAAGGTTTCTATAAGTTATACCGAATAATCTATGTACCTGTCCATTACATAGACCGTATCGTCTTCGTTCCCATCGTCCATCGGAAAACTATAGGTATCCAACAATATAGGTTTGTCGATCTCAAAGTTTGTTTTAAAAAAGCTACATTAACATTGCTTAAAGGACTTACAGTACAGAGTACTAATAATATTTTCTATAATAATAGGTACTGAGTCATTTCTAAATTCTTATTGAACATTATCAAAGTCAATATTAAATAATATTGCAACTGGTTATGCAGTAATAAAATCTTAACTACCTTTTAACAACTTCATCAATTATATCTTCTTTAGTGTTCTTCTTCTTTGTTAATTTATTGCCTAATATTAACTCTTCGAAAATGTTCTTACTGCCCTCATCAAACCCATTCATTTACAATCAAATAAATCGATCATATTATTATTAACCACAAATTTCTAAAACAAAAAAATACTTAAATTTCACATTAACATGCACATTACACACATACGTGCGAGTAACCCACGCTAGCCAGTTTCTTTACAGAGACTGGTGTTAGCAACGGGTTCTCCACGCCACATACGAGGGTTTCACGTCCTATCCAGTCTCTTAATTGAGGCTGGACTTAGGATCGAAACCCCAAACGCACTCACATAAACACACCCTCACATATTCACACACCTCTTGCACACACCCACAGTAACTCACCTAAATTTAAGTTTTTTTTGTCCGAAACCACAATGCTAACAAAACAATATATATTCGCATATTAAACCAAACCAAGCTTCAAGCAAAATTGACAGATGCCCATGTCATATCATATCCTTTTCCTATAAAAATACAGAACTAAATTATTCTTCTCATAGAGTATAACTCATTTTCATAAATTATAATCAGTTATTCAGATAGTTGACAATTAATTTCAAAATTTATCAAAATCGGGCTTTATTACGCATTTACTAATTTTTAATACCTTTTTTAGCATTTCTGTATTATTCCTCCTACTTTAATATAAACTTTAGAAACAAAAATTTGTAAAGTACATGCAACGCATATTACGATGAAACTCAACAAACTGAATTGAGCTATTCACATCACAGATTAAAAACGAAATCTGAATACCCTGTTGAACAACTTTTAATTCAAGTAAAACCAACGAAATGATTTTGTTTGCACACAACCATTCTGAATTCTTTAACTTGATGCAGTTAACACTAATCAGATATAATTAATTTATTTTGAACATCATTTTCACGTTAAGTTTCATGTAGATAGCAATGCTGTGAGTTTCAATATAATATAACAAAATATATAATCAGTAGGTAGCAGTAGGTAATCAGTAGGTACCTGTCTTAGTAGAATATGCTTGTATTCGAGATATAGGTAGAATTAAAATAATAAAGGTTTTATGGACGTAAAGCTAAGTGTACAATAGGAGATGCGTAATAGGGAACTAATATAGGTAGGTACATAATAGTAAAAAAAAAAAGATTAAAAAACTAAAGGCCTGTTCTGCCTGTTATGATAAGTATGTATGTGTGTGCGTGGTGTGTGTATGTGTTGGTCAATAATTTTGGTCTATTGATTAGAGCTAATCATTACTCTTACATAAATAAATCTTACATACATCAATAATAATAATAGTTGCTACAGCTCTGCAAACATAATCATGTCATTGATTTAAGGAAGGTTTCTATAAGTTATACCGAATAATCTATGTACCTGTCCATTACATAGACCGTATCGTCTTCGTTCCCATCGTCCATCGGAAAACTATAGGTATCCAACAATATAGGTTTGTCGATCTCAAAGTTTGTTTTAAAAAAGCTACATTAACATTGCTTAAAGGACTTACAGTACAGAGTACTAATAATATTTTCTATAATAATAGGTACTGAGTCATTTCTAAATTCTTATTGAACATTATCAAAGTCAATATTAAATAATATTGCAACTGGTTATGCAGTAATAAAATCTTAACTACCTTTTAACAACTTCATCAATTATATCTTCTTTAGTGTTCTTCTTCTTTGTTAATTTATTGCCTAATATTAACTCTTCGAAAATGTTCTTACTGCCCTCATCAAACCCATTCATTTACAATCAAATAAATCGATCATATTATTATTAACCACAAATTTCTAAAACAAAAAAATACTTAAATTTCACATTAACATGCACATTACACACATACGTGCGAGTAACCCACGCTAGCCAGTTTCTTTACAGAGACTGGTGTTAGCAACGGGTTCTCCACGCCACATACGAGGGTTTCACGTCCTATCCAGTCTCTTAATTGAGGCTGGACTTAGGATCGAAACCCCAAACGCACTCACATAAACACACCCTCACATATTCACACACCTCTTGCACACACCCACAGTAACTCACCTAAATTTAAGTTTTTTTTGTCCGAAACCACAATGCTAACAAAACAATATATATTCGCATATTAAACCAAACCAAGCTTCAAGCAAAATTGACAGATGCCCATGTCATATCATATCCTTTTCCTATAAAAATACAGAACTAAATTATTCTTCTCATAGAGTATAACTCATTTTCATAAATTATAATCAGTTATTCAGATAGTTGACAATTAATTTCAAAATTTATCAAAATCGGGCTTTATTACGCATTTACTAATTTTTAATACCTTTTTTAGCATTTCTGTATTATTCCTCCTACTTTAATATAAACTTTAGAAACAAAAATTTGTAAAGTACATGCAACGCATATTACGATGAAACTCAACAAACTGAATTGAGCTATTCACATCACAGATTAAAAACGAAATCTGAATACCCTGTTGAACAACTTTTAATTCAAGTAAAACCAACGAAATGATTTTGTTTGCACACAACCATTCTGAATTCTTTAACTTGATGCAGTTAACACTAATCAGATATAATTAATTTATTTTGAACATCATTTTCACGTTAAGTTTCATGTAGATAGCAATGCTGTGAGTTTCAATATAATATAACAAAATATATAATCAGTAGGTAGCAGTAGGTAATCAGTAGGTACCTGTCTTAGTAGAATATGCTTGTATTCGAGATATAGGTAGAATTAAAATAATAAAGGTTTTATGGACGTAAAGCTAAGTGTACAATAGGAGATGCGTAATAGGGAACTAATATAGGTAGGTACATAATAGTAAAAAAAAAAAGATTAAAAAACTAAAGGCCTGTTCTGCCTGTTATGATAAGTATGTATGTGTGTGCGTGGTGTGTGTATGTGTTGGTCAATAATTTTGGTCTATTGATTAGAGCTAATCATTACTCTTACATAAATAAATCTTACATACATCAATAATAATAATAGTTGCTACAGCTCTGCAAACATAATCATGTCATTGATTTAAGGAAGGTTTCTATAAGTTATACCGAATAATCTATGTACCTGTCCATTACATAGACCGTATCGTCTTCGTTCCCATCGTCCATCGGAAAACTATAGGTATCCAACAATATAGGTTTGTCGATCTCAAAGTTTGTTTTAAAAAAGCTACATTAACATTGCTTAAAGGACTTACAGTACAGAGTACTAATAATATTTTCTATAATAATAGGTACTGAGTCATTTCTAAATTCTTATTGAACATTATCAAAGTCAATATTAAATAATATTGCAACTGGTTATGCAGTAATAAAATCTTAACTACCTTTTAACAACTTCATCAATTATATCTTCTTTAGTGTTCTTCTTCTTTGTTAATTTATTGCCTAATATTAACTCTTCGAAAATGTTCTTACTGCCCTCATCAAACCCATTCATTTACAATCAAATAAATCGATCATATTATTATTAACCACAAATTTCTAAAACAAAAAAATACTTAAATTTCACATTAACATGCACATTACACACATACGTGCGAGTAACCCACGCTAGCCAGTTTCTTTACAGAGACTGGTGTTAGCAACGGGTTCTCCACGCCACATACGAGGGTTTCACGTCCTATCCAGTCTCTTAATTGAGGCTGGACTTAGGATCGAAACCCCAAACGCACTCACATAAACACACCCTCACATATTCACACACCTCTTGCACACACCCACAGTAACTCACCTAAATTTAAGTTTTTTTTGTCCGAAACCACAATGCTAACAAAACAATATATATTCGCATATTAAACCAAACCAAGCTTCAAGCAAAATTGACAGATGCCCATGTCATATCATATCCTTTTCCTATAAAAATACAGAACTAAATTATTCTTCTCATAGAGTATAACTCATTTTCATAAATTATAATCAGTTATTCAGATAGTTGACAATTAATTTCAAAATTTATCAAAATCGGGCTTTATTACGCATTTACTAATTTTTAATACCTTTTTTAGCATTTTTGTAGTATTCCTCCTACTTAAATATAAACATTAGAAACAAAAATTTGTAAAGTACATGCAACGCATATTACGATGAAACTCAACAAATTGAATTGAGCTATTCACATCACAGATTAAAAACGAAATCTGAATACCCTGTTGAACAACTTTTAATTCAAGTAAAACCAACACACTGAAATGATTTTGTCTGCACACAACCATTCTGAATTCTTTAACTTTATGCAGTTAACACTAAACAGATTTAAATTATTTATTTTGAACATCATTTTAACGTTAGTTTCATGTAGATAGCAATGCTGTGAGTTTCAATATAATATAACAAAATATATAATTTGTAAATTTTATTAATTACTTCCATTAATATGTACTTACACAAAAGGTACTCATCAGTAAAATAGTTCCAATAAAACTTGTGGACAGTAACTATGCACTTATGTTAAGTTATGTCATTGTAGTAACAATTTAAAGTGATCGTATCAGGACTGTAAATAAGAAATGTTCAATTTACCTTTCGCTACACTTAAACTAACTCACAAATGTTATACTCAAGAAAATATGATTTTAGAAGAGTAGTTAATTATATTAAGATAGTTAAGAAGCTGGAAATAAAACTAACGTAATGATATTTCACTTACATCAGCAAGAATCTAAAGCCCTGAAAACATAAAATAATAGCGACAGAATTCTACTAACCAACAAGTGATACAGCAAGAAGCAGTAGACGAAGAAGTGCCACTAAATGAAAAGCAAAATTAAAAACGTCATAATAATAATAACTCAAGAAACGCAAAGCAAAGCTGTGATCTCGAACAAACTAATAAGGAGATCAGTACTGAAACACTACTCACTATAATTAAAATGCTGACATGGTGACAGACAGAATCCAGATGTTCTACCAAAATCTCACTTTACAAGGAAAAAACCTTATATTCCATCATCTATTTTTTATTAAAATTTATTGGAGTTTTGGTTGAGAATATAACCAATGGAGAACAGGCGGGATTCCGGTGTTTATTGACAACAGCTGGCCTTCAAACATTGATCAGGAAACATTCTCTACACTAAACATTACGCAACTGGATCCACATCAGCAGGCTCAGATGACGGAAGACAGCTTAGGAATGGGTTTATCTAATTATTATTTTTTCCAACATCTTAATTTAACAAGATTTTAAACAAATCTTTATCTTACTATCAGTACTAATTATATGTAAATTTTAATAATGTTGTATCATTCTCTTAATACTTATTATTTTGTCGTAAATATGTTTGTAGAAACAAAATTTTCTTGTAAATATTTTGTACATTGATAGGCAGTTCATAATGTTATCAACTAAGCTAACACAAAAAAGGAAAAAAAAATACAAAAAAAAAAAACAAAAAAACAAAACCAAAAAAAAAGAAACATGAAAAACATGAAAAAAAAGTACATGTTAAAAAATTATGAAAAAATACATGATGGAAAAAAAATGCAAAAGAAAAAGCATTTACCAAATGGAAATAAAAAAAAGAATGTTGAAAAAAAATACAACAAAACTGTTTTGTAAAATTTACTTTATTATGTAACTGGTGTTAAATGCAAAAAGTTAATACAATAATATCATTTCATTAACTAAACTACTGCGTTACATATTTTATAGTAACTGAGTTCATCTTCATCATGTAGGTACAATTAAAATACATCCACAGTTGGACATAGACCTATTTCAATAAATGACAAAATAAACCACGAATTATACCAAGTCTTACATCACGATAATCATAATTATAAAGTTATGCAACAATTTACTAAACAGATTTCTATTATCTTACTACCTACACTTATACAAATAATTTCTTCAGATACGCACTTTTTTGTATTGGTAAGGTAATACTATAAATTAAGATTTATAGTATTACCTATTATTTAACCACGTCCAAAAATACTTTTCTGTTATTTTCTATTAAACTGTCATTCAATTCATATTCATGTTGTACATACCATTTCTCCAGATATTTTTTTGAACTGGTAAGGTAATATTATAAAATCGAGATTATTACTTTAACCATATCAAAAAACACTTTTCTGTCATTTTCATAACTACCAAACTTTCGCATAATACAAATTCATGCTGTACCTCCATACTATTATATTTCTCTAGATCGTTGTAAAACTGGTAGTAAGGATATACTGTAAAATCAAAATACTCGTGTCCAAAATTACGTTTTTTTATCATTATTAAAATTAATAACTTACTTTTATTGTTCACTGAAAATGATTACATTATTTAACACCTATCGATGACTGCTATATTTCCTACTATTTTAATTAACAATATAATACTGCATAACCTTTTTATTTGATTTATTATTACTGCATAACCTGTTGCGTTTACTCAATATTCTTATCCTAACGCTATTTATTTGACAAACCTAACGACTAACCTAACCTACCTTTCGCTCAGGATAGATAATTTATGAAATCATCCTCACAGCCGAATTTCAACCACGGCATGATCAGTACCTAATAAGATAGTTTACTTATATTGTTATGATTTGTGTAAATAATGTAATATATGGGGATTTAGGCTGTGGAGAGAGGGTCTTGACTGTCGGGTACATTAGAAGATGTGGTTAGGGTGGGGGTGGGTACGAATGGACTGGAGAGAAGAGCTCACTTACAAGCAAACACTGAACACAAACCACTCCCTACAAATGAACCCAGGTATGTCCTCCTTACCTCTTTGCTCTATATGACAGACCGACGGCGCAGCATGAGACGAATCCAGCGGCCGATGCCTACGGTGGACGGCTGTCGTCGTCGGCGCGGTCAGCGGACATCGTTTCCGCATCGACGGCAGTCGCCGATCAGGGACAACTGCTGCACTCGCCCCTATCGCCGGCAACGAGACGCAATACGAGCCCTCACCGACGGGTCGGAGATCCTCATTCATGCGTACGGCGTTCGGCACCCTCGCTGACTAAGTCGAGCAGTGATCACCTGTGCCTGCATTGATATCTGCCTTCCCAATGTTTTTCGGCCATACAATGCGTCTTGTGTGACTCGCTGATTGCATTTAAACGATTCCTCACAAGTGAAAGAAGGGGTATATTCGGACCATCGAATACGTAACAATTTTCAATTTACATAGACATTATTGTTGTCTTATGATGTTTTTGATAATGAGGTGGTATCGACCAGAGCGTCGTGGTTGTTCTTACAGATTTGATAGTCGTCTCATTGGCAACATTGTTCCAAGTTCAATGCCTGACCGGATTTAAAACAAGACCATGTACACTTTACGTATAATCTATCAAAAAGTTTCATTCGCTTTATTCATAGCTATATTATGTATATATTTTTCCTAATTCCGCACGATTGCGCTGTATTGATTATTATAAAGTTTTATAATTGATGTTATTGATATGTCTTGATACACACACCTTTCATTCACGCACTCGTAAAACACCCGTTTAATAGTGAAATAGTAACAGACAGACAGACTGACATGCAGACAGACAGACAGACTGACATGCAGACAGACAGACTGACATGCAGACAGACAGACAGACTGACCTGCAGACAGACAGAACGAACAGACCGACGGACCACCAGACAGACTTACGAACAGACCGACAGACGAGACAGACAGCATGTCGTTTAGTTTAGTTCCTAGATATTACGTAATATATACGAGTAGATAACTACATACCACATAAAACTATCAGAGACACTTGAACATACATTATCTGTTTGTCTATTAGAGTAGCTACTTAGGCGAGTAAATAGAAACTTATACATTTAGTTAGAAAATGCTTTATAAGATAGAAACTATGTAATCATGTAGTTAGCGTGGACTAGGCCTACTGGGGATACCACGTTAAAAAAAACGCGCCATTGTCGTACCTCGTGAGGTGGTGTGGAAATCGACTTTAACTCTAATCATTGACATTTCATGAAGTAGGTACTTTATACAACGACGACGCATCAACAACGCAACAGTCAGCACGGAACCCAGCGCAAGAACATTCCGCGAGCGCGGGCCGCCAACTCTGCAAGCAGTTAGGGAGTCTGTCATTGCGACGAGACACCACGCCGTGCTACCGCCGCCGTCGCGACAAAGACTGCAACTCCTAACAAAAGGTAATATTTGATCATTGGAAACATACTTTTATCAATATCAAAATAAACTGGGTATCGCACAATATGACGTCCCAAGTATGAACAATCTCTAAAAACGAAATTCAAATCTTTATACGTGGCGACTCTGTGACTGAAGGGGTATGGATGTGCATAATTGCACCCAGAGCCATAAGTTAACTGTTTCTCTTTGCATCCTGTCAACTACACTATGACCCTAAACTAACTAAATAAATTGATTTTAGGTTGCTGGTTTGGCTGTGAGCAAGCACGCATCATCAAGTTCACACTGTCATGCACGTCATCTCTACTACAGTCCACACTACATCATCGCAACCCAGCTTTGAAACTATCAATGCAAAGGTACATAAGACAATTTCCTATGCACATTTACCATTAATATTTTGCTACTTACACTTATCTTCACGATAATTATTTTGGATATTAAATAACCTTTTATCGTCTCCTGAAATACAACCTATTACTTTGATAGATGGATGGAAAGTCCTATATCCTTACCAAATTTTATATACATTATAAATACTTAATGTTTTTAAAAAAATATTCTTCAGATGTATTATTCAAAGATGTCGCCACACCCAAACCAACTTTGAACTTATCCTAACATTATTAAATTGACCATGGCCTATCTGAGATAAAATCAACTTCCATTAAAACAACAAGTACACATAGGTCATGTAAAATGAGAAAAAAAAATGGATTTCGCTTGAAATGACGTTGAAGTATGATTATGTACATACAATCTTTAAAAACTGAAAACAAATCTATATTACTAATTAATTACTATGTAATCAAATCAGTTTCGAATCGTATATTCAGTCAATTCAGTCAACGTTTTATTAACAGGAAATCCGTACAATCCTAGAACATTATCTGAAAACTTTGTGTTCTATAAATATATAATTTGAAAAAATCCCACAGGGCTTGGAGTAGAAGCAAACAATGTCAGCAAACAATGACAACAAACAACTGACTGCGTGGCATGATGAAAACAACAAAACCGATGCGTCGCAACAGGCAGCGGCGGTGGCGGCAACGCCTGGGCATATCCTGAGATCCGAAACATCGGTAAATATAATCAATACCTTACAAATGAAACAATAAAAGAAGTAGTCAGGTGGACTGTTTAGATATTGTATATACTTACTCCAACTACAGAATCGTGTTAATCTTTGCCGCTTCCCTTATTAACAACTGTCAACCCAGTCGTTGACAAGCCTCTGTGGCTGTGGTGCGACCCGAATGTGCGCGCCACAGGCAGCGGCGGACCAAGTGTGAGACATCCATGTTAATAAGTTGTCAGTTAAAATGTTAAATCATAAGATTATTAAACTACGTCGGTGTAGTAATGTAGTGAGGTGTAGTGGATGGGACGGAAGGCGAAATAAAAATACTTCTAAGTTCAATGCTCTCGGCGCTAGAGGTCAAAATGTATTGCTCAATTACAAGACGAATCCTACTTGAGTTAACCCGACTTGTAGGATATGTTAACACTGATTTTTCCTTGCGTCCCGTCAACTTCACTGTGATCCTAAACTAACTAAAATAATTTATTCCAGACTGCTGGTTTGACTGCGTGAGCAAATAATTTATGATGAATAACTACGCACGCATCGTCAAGTTCACATCACACTGTCACGCACGTCATCTCTGCTACAGTCTACACTACGTCATCGCTGCATGTAACCAAGCAACCCAGCTTTGAAACTATCAATGCAGAGGTAGGTACCTAAAACCATTTATTTATTATGCACATTTTCTAATATATAATATGGATATTTGGCTTTTTACGCGTCTACGCGATGATTATTTTGGATATAAAATAACCTATACTTAATCATCTCCTGAAATACAACCTATCACTTTGATAGATGGATATAAAGATTCACCCTATATCCTTACAAAATTTAAACACATTTAGAAATAACGTTTTTAGAAAATTCTTCAGATGTATTATTAAATAAATGACACCACACCTAAACAAACTTTGAACTTATCCTAATATTATTAAAAATTGTTCATGGCCTACCTGAGATAAACTCAACTTCCATCAATACGTACAAGTAGGTATGAATCATGTCAAACGTGCATAAAATATGTAGTAAGTTAAATTAATAACATGTTGATATTTCAGAAGTTCGAAAGAAAACCCATCAACGTGAATAATCAAAAAGCTATCTAATCTCACTGCCTTGCTACACTTGCTGAACGATCGCACGTTATACTAACCAGAACAAGATATTGTGCACAATTAATCCTGGTGAGTACTTAAGGCGAGCCTAAAAGGCGATAAACGCATGGCAGAGACGGCTGACCTTCCAAACATGATGACTATGGCAATAATCCCATTATTTGAGGGAGGCATGTTCAACTGTCGTCATACCTACCGTTGATTAGATATAAACTTTAAAAATTGGACAAAAAACTTTGTCATTAGATTATTCATAAGTTAGTTTACTTCCCGATTGAAATAGATAATATAATTAATATTTTCTACCTACACTACCAATTTAATAAACGTTGGTATGTACCAGCTGTTATTTAACGCATTCGGTGCCCAGCCTCGCGCGCGCCGGCGCCGCCGCCGCCCCGCTGCCACGCTCTGGTGCAGACCGACATGTGCGTGTTAGTTAACAGAAGTTAACTTAACAGAAGTGTAAACTGCATTCTACTTAAAAATAAAAGCAGGCCTACAAAAAAACAATAATTTAAAATATAAACCAATGAAATTGTATCTAATTTTTTATTCTTTTTCAGATAAGTACCTACAAATGGAAAACATCAAATTCAAATAATTCTTCAGCTGAAAAAAATGCTTCTCTTAAAAATATTTTGTTACTAACTTTGATATTGTACCTTGACTATGTAAAAACAATAATAAGAATGACATTGTATTTTATGGTTATTTTATTTACGTAAAAATACAAAATTTGATTTCATAGTTTCAATATCTGTGTATTGTGGTGATTAAATATCCTATCTGATTAACACAACTTAAAACAAAAGTAGGTAGGTACCTAGCTAGAGATGAAACATAAATCATAAATGTTAAAATAAAATAAACACCTACCTACGAACGTTCTTAGAAAAAAAAAGAATTAGATTATAGGAAGTTTATAGATCACACAGGTTGATGAGTAAAATAAAGAAGTCTGAGATAAATGTAAGCTTTAACAGGTAGGCACCTAATTTGTTTGTCACGTACATCACCTAAGTACTCAAAGTAAAACTGATTTGTCAAAAAGGAAGATAATTAAAGTCTAAACGTTATTTTATATTAGGAAATTCACTGACCATCCTCGGCAGTGTAACCCGCAGGGATGCTCCGCAGCTACGAGTGGGTCGTTAAGAGCAACATAATTCCATTTTTGTGAAATAGAAAATGTAGGTATTACATCAGATTGTATAGCTATATAAATAAATAGTTGTATTATAGTTTTACTACGAAATTAAGTAACTATTAAAATCACACATCTATTTCACATTAAAGTTTTATTAGTTCAAAGCAGCTCGATAGATGGCATAAAGTAATCATTGACAGTAGATTCAAAATTGAATTAGGAGCACTTAACGAGTGAATTTATAACTCAAAGATTTTCTACGAGTATTATATAAGTACAAGGAATATTATTCGTCCAAAGTCCATGAAAACTTCTACATCAATGCTTCATAGTCAAGTTATTTCAAGGTTGTTTTTGACATTTTTATCAATCGCCATCTATCGAGCCTATAAAGAACACTTACAGCCTTTAAAATTATTAATAAACAAATCGAATTCCCTGAAAAAATATTAGGTAGGTTTCAATGTTACTAATTAGTTTCGATAAAAACTTTAAGATGGCGCTAATAGTTAAATTCATTAGAATGTCACGATTTTCTTGCACACCCACTTATATGGGTATCGTTTTCGACAAACTCGAAATCGTAGATTACGAAAAAGATGTCCATTTCAAAATCCAAGATGGCTGACATTTTTTTCATCGCAAAACCCACTCTTGGTTATCGATTTCGATCAAATCCAGGGTGTAGGTTACGATAAGGGGAATTTAATTTAAAACGAACAGTACACACAGCCGACGCGAGCTGCTTGCAGCTCGCGCACTTATAACAACTAGTTTATCATATATATAGCTCGATTACCACTGACTGACTGACTGATTGACATGGTTGTTCTCCTAGATGGTGGATGGGGAGGTATGGTTTTTTTTACCGAAACGGATGCGGACGTTCAATCGAACCCGGGGAAAAATCCTATTTTTGCGAATTTCCCCCCCCTTCCCCCTCTAAATGTGATCCGCCCGGAGGTCGTTTTTCGTACATTTTTTTAGAAATTTAAATTTTTTTTTGCGGAAGGAGGAAGCAGAGCGGCTCGCGAAGCGAGCCGCTCTGTTTTCGCCCTCCTAAGCCGCCCCCCCACTGCGTGGCGAGAGCAGCAAATTTTTTTTTCAAAAATTTTGTCAAAAATTTAATTTTTTTTTTTATAAACTAGAAGCGGAGCGGCTCGCGAAGCGAGCCGCCCGGTTCTCCCCCCACCGGGCCGCCCCCCCACTGCGTGGCGAGCGAAAAGAGGTCCGGTTTCATACATTTTGTTGAAAATTTTTATAGTTTTCCGCGGAACGGAGGAGCGGAGCGGCTCGCGAAGCGAGCCGCTTTGCTCCTCTCTCCCCTTAGCCGCCCCCCTACTACGTGGCGAGCGAAGCGAGGTCGTTTTTCATACATTTTGTTTAAAATTTAGATTTTTCGATTGATCGAGTGATTGACATGGTTCTTCTCCTAGATGGTGGGTTTTGTTTGCTGAAACGGATGGGGGTGTTCAGTACGACTCGGGAGAATATCAATTTTTTCTGGATTTCTCCACCCTTCCCCCTCAAAAGGGGATCCGGCCGAAGGTCGTTCTCCATACATTTTGTCGAATATTTTGCTTTTCGCTCGCAGAAAGGGGTAGCAGAGCGGCTCACAAAGAGAGCCCGTCTTTTTCTCTTCCCCCAGGCCGCCCCCCCACGCAGTGGCGAGCGTAGCGAGGTCGTTTTTCATACATTTTGTTGAATTTTTTAATTTTTTGACCGATTGACTAATCGACACGGTTTTTCTCCTTGATGGTGGATGGAGAGGTATCGTTTTTTTCGCAGAAACGGATGGAGGTGTTCAATCGGACCCGGGAAAAAACCCTACTTTGCCGGATTTCTCCCCCCTTCCCCCTCAAAATGGGGTTCGCCCGAAGGTCGTTTTTCATACATTTTGACGGAAATTTTGATTTTTTTTCGCGATAAAGGGTAGTAGAGCTGATAACAAAGCGAGCCGCTTTGTCCCCCCTCCCCGAGCCGCCCCCCCACAGCGTGGCGAACGAAGCGAGTTTCATTTTCATTCATTTTATTGAAAATTTGGATTATTTATTAGGTACGTAAAAGGGTAAGCGAAATCTGAACTGCACCCCCGTCCCCCAAACGAATCGAGGTCCTTTTTCATACATTTTGTTGAAAAATACGCGGAGCAGAGCGGCTCGCGAAGCGTCGAGTCGAGTCGATGGCTAATCTGTTATTTTAATAATTTTAAACCATCCTACGAGTTCCTATTCATAATCATTTAAATTTTCTATTCATATTCATATAAATTAATAATTAATTTGCGATAGGTAAACTAAGTACCTACGGAAGGTGGGCTTCTTACTGCTTCATTTCCGTTTTACATTCGACCTCTATTAAGAATAAACTCTATTGCTATGGTTAAAATCTAAAATGCCGATTTTAAGTGTAACGCAATAGAGTTCATTTCATCTTGTACTTTTACGTGCGACAGACAGAGCGCTAAATGGCTGTTAGTGTTGCCATCGTGCACTCGAACGTGGACACACGTGTCCATTTTGACAATCATTCGATATCGGACTGCGCGCCTTATGTCCCGCTTCAAAATTCGATTGAGTGAATCTTCTTGTTTGGAATTGTAAATGTAATATTTGAAATGGGTAGATTGCGCGAGGTCAGTGACACAGTGGGAAGGTCCAAGAGGACGGCGCTGCTGTTCTATTTTTAAAATAGAATGGTTTTATGAAGAAGAAATTCTTATTATTATCTTATCGGAGTAGGTACTTAATTGAGCTGTGTTGCGAGATAGTATTATTACTTAAGTTTAATCATAAAATAAAGTGCCTATTTACCTGATACTCACCGAACGTTCAATCTGTCGATCGATTGACGTACCTACCTAATATTTCTCGCGAAATAAGTGTACCTTTAAATAACATAAGCCAGTGAGGTTAGAAACATTTATTGGATTACAATACAAGCACAAAGTAAAACTCTTTTTGGAGGTGTGAATTTTATTTTAGTACAATGGCTTTCATTGTACTAAAATAAAATTTAAGACAAGACTTGCGGTCAAATCATTGGTAACAAACATTAATTTGTTTAATAAAGTTGTTTATTTTTTTAAATCTTCTGGTTTGGCAAAAGTTTTTATTTACACTGGCAACACTTTTTTCTCTTCGAAACTCAACAGTTTTGTCGTTTTGAAAAGTTTTTCTTTGGATAAATAAAAGATTTAGTGTGGTTAGACTGTGTTATTTTAGCAAGGATACATCATGAGACGTTCCAGCACAGAGCAAGTGCCCAAGCGAGCGAGGCGAAGTCGCCTTTCTGAAGAAACCAATTCAGGTGAGTTCATTCAATACCTACAATATACCTATCGTGCGTGTTTGTGGTGTAGGTAACCCTGCTTTATTTGTGGGAGGCACGTTCATCTGTGGACATAGGAGGAGATTCCTCGATTAGCTTGTGATGGTGCGAAGGCGAAATTGATACGTAAGTACCTAATTATCTACTTATTGTCATAGCTGTGTGTTTTTCAGGCTCGCGCAAGGGCTACATTAGGCTTTTACTTTTATTGTAACCTAGGCTTCGTCGTAGGTACCTACCTACTTACTTACTTACCTATGAAAAAATATAATATGTGAGTGTAGCATAAATCAGTCGCTCCATTCAAGGATATTGTGCAATACAATACTACTTGGTTGTTGAAGGTATCTGCGACCTATCAGGTCTCTGATCCTGTATCACTATAATAACAGGCAAAAATATTTGCTACATGTTGAATTTATGAGTTGATAATGTTTCTTTCCATTGGTTTGATCCAACATTTTGCCTGAGTCCCTATTCTGTTTAACTAACTGCTTCACTATGACAATGGTATCAGCTCCTATTTACACATTCTGGCATTTTACCAAAAACTTTACCTAAATGAAATAAATACACAAACTACGGACAAGCAGCAAATTAAAAGAAAAGGTTGAAACTATTCCATCTTTCTCTCTGCAAATATCACTGTGTGGACTGTTAATTGCAGAATTGAGCTGCAATGTTATTTGTATGCGTATATACCGTTTTTGTGTGCTGATGTAAAACAACTTAGCGAAGCTAAGGGTGAGTTTCATTTTCATTATTTCTTCATTATAAGACCAGCTAGCAGTGTGCTGGTTTGCTTTAGAAATATGTACCTACCAACTATTAACAACATACACATAAGACTTAAATCATCTTTACTACAATCAAAGTTTGAATAATAATCAAAATTTTGTTTATTGTGGTGAAATTAAACTTTAAGAGAATACATTGTTTAGTATGAAAATAATATCAGTATCACTTAGATTAAATTTAAATTGTACAATAATTTATTCATATTATACTAAGGTGGTTTGTGTTTGAACAATTATAAATCAGTTTTTTCTTTACCGTGGACAAACAAATATCATGAAAATAATAGGCTTGGATAAGCAGGATCAAGAGTAGGTACAGTCAGTGTCAGAATGGTCTGAGGCATTCAGGGTAGTCCATAGTTGCATTATAGGTCCATGGGTACCTAGATAGGTTGTCTTCGAAGCCATCATCTGAGATCGGCCAGAGCTTAGAAGTGCAGATGACTGTGTGTGTGTGTGTGTGTGTTTATAAGCCAGCAAGCAGCCTTACTTAGGACCCTTTTAACTATTACAAGAGTTTGTTTTGATAGTAATATTTGTTTTTCTCTCATAATAACTAAACTAAGTTGCTATAATACATTAGTGCAAGTACTTTAAATACAAATATGAAAGGGTGAGAGACTGGTGTCTGCTGTTTTAGGTTTACAAAAACCAGAATTAATGGTTATCAGTTCCACTCTGTGCGCTAAAACATCCAAGTAATATAAATATAATCTAATTTAATGTACTTGTGTATTTTATGTGGGTACATCTGACAAAGAGTGGGTGTATAATGTTAGAGTTAAGATTATGCTTCCTTCTGAGGATACTAGCTTCATAGAAGTGCAGGCAACAGGAGACTTTGGTTTGTGTGATGGATGATTATGTAGTATCAATCTATGTAATGTACCGTCTTCATTACTGATGTAACTATTTCCTTTTATTTTATTTTCATAAATCTTAATAGTTATTTATTATAAGTTCCTTTTTACCTGTTAACTTTTCTTTTATTTTCCCATTTCAGAACTGAAATACAACACAAATTTGCTGTCTGACCCAACCCCAAGCCTTAATGGAAGCCTAAGATTACATAAATGATTCAAAAATATATGTACCTATCCAACATTTACCTGTGTAGTTTTGTGTGCTGATATAATACTACAAGTTAGCAAAGCTAATGGTGAGTTTAATTTAAGTACATTATTTCTTCATTATATTATCAACTAGCAGTGTGCTGGTTTGCTTTAGAAATATATACCTACTAACTAATAGCAACATACCCATAAGACTTTAATCATCTTTACTGCAATCAAAGTCTGATAAATAATCAAAATAAAATGTATTATGGTGAAATCTTTAAGAGAAAATATTATTTAGTATGAAAACACTCCGTACACACATTACATTTAAATTGTACAATAAATAATAAATCAGTTTTTTCTTTACTTTGGACAAACAAAAATCATGAATATAATAGCCTTGGATAAACAGCATCAACAGTAGGTACGGTCATTGTCAGAATGGTCTGAGCATTCAGGGTAATCTATAATCCATGGTAGCATTGTAGGTCAGTTGATAGGTAGGTTGTCTTCGAAGCCATCATCTGAGATTGGCCAGAGCTTAGAAATGCAGATGAGTGTGTGTGTTTATAAGCCAGCAAGCGCATAGCAGCCTCGCTTAGGACTCTTTAACCAATACAAGGGTGTGTTTTGATTGTATTTATAATAATATTTATTTTTCAATTTCTGATAACAAAACTAAGTTGCTATAATACATTGGTACAAGTACTTTAGATACAAATATAATTGCTGACATTGCAATGAGGTTCGCGAAAACTAGAATAACAGGTCATCAGTTCCACTCTGTGCGCTAAAATATCTAATGTAAATATATTCTAATAATAATAAATAGTAAATGTATCCATTACTGATGTAACTATTTCCTGTTATTTTATTTACATGAGTCTAAATAGGTATTTGTTATAAGTACCTAAGTGCAAGTTTTTATCTGTTAACATTTTTTTATTTGGCTTTTTCAGAACTGAAATACAACACAAATTTACTGTCTGATCCAACGAGACATAATGGAACCCTAAGATTAAGATTTCTAAACATTATCTTGAACCACTCATTGTTATAGATTCTTGATATTGATAATTAATAAGAATTAATTATAGATATGTAGATACTTATTAACTTTAAGAAAGAAGAAATGCATTAAAAAAAATGACTTAATACAATCTAAATGCAAAAATAGTATTAAATAAAAAAGCATGAAATAAAATAAACTATAATGTCCTAACTTGAATACACAGGCGGCGTAAGGCGTGGGCGGTGTGGGCCACCACTGCCATAGGAATGAATAGGTAATTTTTCGATTTTTTTCAAAATAACAGACAAAGCGAGATCATAAAGGTTTCGAAAGCGATCTCGAAACCCTATAAAAGTATGGAAGTGTATGAAGCATTTGTAGATTTTTATCTATATTTTTATCTATATTGAAGCGAGACGTGCTGTGACCCCCCTCGCCCCCCGCCCCCTGCCCCTCAACCCCCATTCCCATCAATAAATCTGATATGGGTATCGTTTTCGACTAACATGGGGGTGAGGATTACGAATCTGATGACAGCACGGCGGGCGTGTGTCGGATTGCGGTGAGCGAAGCGAACCGCAATACGTCACACAGCAAGGCGAGCGAAGCGAGCCTTGCTGCGTGGCAGCACGAGCGACGGAACTGCTTTCCCTCGCCGTGCTGTGACCCCCTTCGCCCCCAACCCCCCCGCCCCCTCAACCCCCATTCCCATCAAAAAATCTGATATGGGTATCGTCTTCGAGTAGCATGGGGGTGAGGATTACGAATTTGATGAAGGTGGGCGTGTGTCGGATTGCGGTGAGCGAAGCGAACCGCAAGACGTCACACAGCAAGGCGAGCGAAGCGAGCCTTGCTGCGTGGCAGTACGAGCGGCGGAACTGCACGGCGAGCGAAGCGAGCCGTGCTGTGACCCCCCTCGCCCCCCGCCCCCCCCCCCCGCCCGAGGATTACGAATCTGATGACGGCGCGGCGGGCGTGTGTCGGATTGCGGTGAGCGAAGCGAACCGCAATACGTCTCACAGCAAGGCGAGCGAAGCGAGCCTTGCTGCGTGGCAGTACGAGAGGCGGAACTGCACGGCGAGCGAAGCGAGCCGTGCTGTGACCCCCCTCGCCATCCGCCCCCTCAACCCCATTCCCATCAAAAAATCTGATATGGGTATCGTTTTCGACTAACATGGGGGTGAGGATTACGAATCTGATGACGGCGCGGCGGGCGTGTGTCGGATTGCGGTGAGCGAAGCGAACCGCAACACGTCACACAGCAAGGCGAGCGAAGCGAGCCTAGCTGCGTGGCAGCACGAGCGGCGGAACTGCACGGCGAGCGAAGCGAGCCGTGCTGTGACCACCCTCGCCCCCCGCCCCCCGCCTCCTCAACCCCCATTCCCATCACAAAATCTGATATGGGTATCGTTTTGAACTAACATGGGGGTGAGGATTACGAATTCGAAGACGGCGGGCGTGTGTCGGATTGCGGTGAGCGAAGCGAACCGCAATACGTCACACAGCAAGGCGAGCGAAGCGAGCCTTGCTGCGTGGCAGTACGAGAGGCGGAACTGCACGGCGAGCGAAGCGAGCCGTGCTGTGACCCCCCTCGCCATCCGCCCCCTCAACCCCCATTCCCATCAAAAAATCTGATATGGGTATCGTTTTCGACTAACATGGGGGTGAGGATTACGAATCTGATGACGGCGCGGCGGGCGTGTGTCGGATTGCGGTGAGCGAAGCGAACCGCAACACGTCACACAGCAAGGCGAGCGAAGCGAGCCTTGCTGCGTGGCAGCACGAGCGGCGGAACTGCACGGCGAGCGAAGCGAGCCGTGCTGTGACCACCCTCGCCCCCCGCCCCCCGCCCCCTCAACCCCCATCCCCATCACAAAATCAGATATGGGTATCGTTTTCGACTAACATGGGGGTGAGGATTACGAATTCGATGACGACGGGCGTGTGTCGGATTGCGGTGAGCGAAGCGAACCGCAATACGTCACACAGCAAGGCGAGCGAAGCGAGCCTTGCTGCGTGGCAGCACGAGCGGGTTCGTATTGCGGTGAGCGAAGCGAACCGCAATGCGACAATCAGGGAACTGCACGGCGAGCGAAGCGAGCCGTGCTGTGACCCCCGCGTGCCCCCCCTGAACCCCCTTTCCCATCAAAAAATCTGATATGGGTATCGTTTTCGACTAACATGGGGGTGAGGATTACGAATTCGATGACGGCGGGCGTGTGTCGGATTGTGGTGAGCGAAGCGAACCGCAATACGTCACACAGCAAGGCGAGCGAAGCGAGCCTTGCTGCGTGGCAGTACGAGCGGGTTCGTATTGCGGTGAGCGAAGCGAACCGCAATGCGACAATCGGGGAACTGCACGGCGAGCGAAGCGAGCCGTGCTGTGACCCCCGCTTGCCCCCCCGGAACCCCCTTCCCCATCCAAAAATCGGATATGGGTATCGTTTTCGACTAACATGGGGGCGAGGATTACGAATTTAATGACGGCGGGCGTGTGTCGGATTGCGGTGAGCGAAGCGAACCGCAATACGACACACGTCACACAGCAAGGCGAGCGAAGCGAACCTTGCTGTGTGACACCACACCCACTTATATGGGTATCGTTTTCGACAAACTCGACTGTGTAGATTACGAATAATATGTCCTTTTCAAAATCCAAGATGGCTGACAGTTTTTAATCGCAGTCTCCACTCTTGGTTATCGATTTCGATAAAATCAATGACGTAGGTTACGATAAGGGGAACTTAATTTAAAACGAACAGTACACAGAGCCACCGCGCCGCGAGCTGCTTGCAGCTCGCGCACTTATACCATACTAGTTTATCATATATATAGCTCGATTACCACTGACTGACTGACTGATTGACATGGTTGTTCTCCTAGATGGTGGATGGGGAGGTATGGTTTTTTTTACCGAAACGGATGCGGACGTTCAATCGAACCCGGGGAAAAATCCTATTTTTGCGAATTTCCCCCCCCTTCCCCCTCTAAATGTGATCCGCCCGGAGGTCGTTTTTCGTACATTTTTTTAGAAATTTAAATTTTTTTTTGCGGAAGGAGGAAGCAGAGCGGCTCGCGAAGCGAGCCGCTCTGTTTTCGCCCTCCTAAGCCGCCCCCCCACTGCGTGGCGAGAGCAGCAAATTTTTTTTTCAAAAATTTTGTCAAAAATTTAATTTTTTTTTTTATAAACTAGAAGCGGAGCGGCTCGCGAAGCGAGCCGCCCGGTTCTCCCCCCACCGGGCCGCCCCCCCACTGCGTGGCGAGCGAAAAGAGGTCCGGTTTCATACATTTTGTTGAAAATTTTTATAGTTTTCCGCGGAACGGAGGAGCGGAGCGGCTCGCGAAGCGAGCCGCTTTGCTCCTCTCTCCCCTTAGCCGCCCCCCTACTACGTGGCGAGCGAAGCGAGGTCGTTTTTCATACATTTTGTTTAAAATTTAGATTTTTCGATTGATCGAGTGATTGACATGGTTCTTCTCCTAGATGGTGGGTTTTGTTTGCTGAAACGGATGGGGGTGTTCAGTACGACTCGGGAGAATATCAATTTTTTCTGGATTTCTCCACCCTTCCCCCTCAAAAGGGGATCCGGCCGAAGGTCGTTCTCCATACATTTTGTCGAATATTTTGCTTTTCGCTCGCAGAAAGGGGTAGCAGAGCGGCTCACAAAGAGAGCCCGTCTTTTTCTCTTCCCCCAGGCCGCCCCCCCACGCAGTGGCGAGCGTAGCGAGGTCGTTTTTCATACATTTTGTTGAATTTTTTAATTTTTTGACCGATTGACTAATCGACACGGTTTTTCTCCTTGATGGTGGATGGAGAGGTATCGTTTTTTTCGCAGAAACGGATGGAGGTGTTCAATCGGACCCGGGAAAAAACCCTACTTTGCCGGATTTCTCCCCCCTTCCCCCTCAAAATGGGGTTCGCCCGAAGGTCGTTTTTCATACATTTTGACGGAAATTTTGATTTTTTTTCGCGATAAAGGGTAGTAGAGCTGATAACAAAGCGAGCCGCTTTGTCCCCCCTCCCCGAGCCGCCCCCCCACAGCGTGGCGAACGAAGCGAGTTTCATTTTCATTCATTTTATTGAAAATTTGGATTATTTATTAGGTACGTAAAAGGGTAAGCGAAATCTGAACTGCACCCCCGTCCCCCAAACGAATCGAGGTCCTTTTTCATACATTTTGTTGAAAAATACGCGGAGCAGAGCGGCTCGCGAAGCGTCGAGTCGAGTCGATGGCTAATCTGTTATTTTAATAATTTTAAACCATCCTACGAGTTCCTATTCATAATCATTTAAATTTTCTATTCATATTCATATAAATTAATAATTAATTTGCGATAGGTAAACTAAGTACCTACGGAAGGTGGGCTTCTTACTGCTTCATTTCCGTTTTACATTCGACCTCTATTAAGAATAAACTCTATTGCTATGGTTAAAATCTAAAATGCCGATTTTAAGTGTAACGCAATAGAGTTCATTTCATCTTGTACTTTTACGTGCGACAGACAGAGCGCTAAATGGCTGTTAGTGTTGCCATCGTGCACTCGAACGTGGACACACGTGTCCATTTTGACAATCATTCGATATCGGACTGCGCGCCTTATGTCCCGCTTCAAAATTCGATTGAGTGAATCTTCTTGTTTGGAATTGTAAATGTAATATTTGAAATGGGTAGATTGCGCGAGGTCAGTGACACAGTGGGAAGGTCCAAGAGGACGGCGCTGCTGTTCTATTTTTAAAATAGAATGGTTTTATGAAGAAGAAATTCTTATTATTATCTTATCGGAGTAGGTACTTAATTGAGCTGTGTTGCGAGATAGTATTATTACTTAAGTTTAATCATAAAATAAAGTGCCTATTTACCTGATACTCACCGAACGTTCAATCTGTCGATCGATTGACGTACCTACCTAATATTTCTCGCGAAATAAGTGTACCTTTAAATAACATAAGCCAGTGAGGTTAGAAACATTTATTGGATTACAATACAAGCACAAAGTAAAACTCTTTTTGGAGGTGTGAATTTTATTTTAGTACAATGGCTTTCATTGTACTAAAATAAAATTTAAGACAAGACTTGCGGTCAAATCATTGGTAACAAACATTAATTTGTTTAATAAAGTTGTTTATTTTTTTAAATCTTCTGGTTTGGCAAAAGTTTTTATTTACACTGGCAACACTTTTTTCTCTTCGAAACTCAACAGTTTTGTCGTTTTGAAAAGTTTTTCTTTGGATAAATAAAAGATTTAGTGTGGTTAGACTGTGTTATTTTAGCAAGGATACATCATGAGACGTTCCAGCACAGAGCAAGTGCCCAAGCGAGCGAGGCGAAGTCGCCTTTCTGAAGAAACCAATTCAGGTGAGTTCATTCAATACCTACAATATACCTATCGTGCGTGTTTGTGGTGTAGGTAACCCTGCTTTATTTGTGGGAGGCACGTTCATCTGTGGACATAGGAGGAGATTCCTCGATTAGCTTGTGATGGTGCGAAGGCGAAATTGATACGTAAGTACCTAATTATCTACTTATTGTCATAGCTGTGTGTTTTTCAGGCTCGCGCAAGGGCTACATTAGGCTTTTACTTTTATTGTAACCTAGGCTTCGTCGTAGGTACCTACCTACTTACTTACTTACCTATGAAAAAATATAATATGTGAGTGTAGCATAAATCAGTCGCTCCATTCAAGGATATTGTGCAATACAATACTACTTGGTTGTTGAAGGTATCTGCGACCTATCAGGTCTCTGATCCTGTATCACTATAATAACAGGCAAAAATATTTGCTACATGTTGAATTTATGAGTTGATAATGTTTCTTTCCATTGGTTTGATCCAACATTTTGCCTGAGTCCCTATTCTGTTTAACTAACTGCTTCACTATGACAATGGTATCAGCTCCTATTTACACATTCTGGCATTTTACCAAAAACTTTACCTAAATGAAATAAATACACAAACTACGGACAAGCAGCAAATTAAAAGAAAAGGTTGAAACTATTCCATCTTTCTCTCTGCAAATATCACTGTGTGGACTGTTAATTGCAGAATTGAGCTGCAATGTTATTTGTATGCGTATATACCGTTTTTGTGTGCTGATGTAAAACAACTTAGCGAAGCTAAGGGTGAGTTTCATTTTCATTATTTCTTCATTATAAGACCAGCTAGCAGTGTGCTGGTTTGCTTTAGAAATATGTACCTACCAACTATTAACAACATACACATAAGACTTAAATCATCTTTACTACAATCAAAGTTTGAATAATAATCAAAATTTTGTTTATTGTGGTGAAATTAAACTTTAAGAGAATACATTGTTTAGTATGAAAATAATATCAGTATCACTTAGATTAAATTTAAATTGTACAATAATTTATTCATATTATACTAAGGTGGTTTGTGTTTGAACAATTATAAATCAGTTTTTTCTTTACCGTGGACAAACAAATATCATGAAAATAATAGGCTTGGATAAGCAGGATCAAGAGTAGGTACAGTCAGTGTCAGAATGGTCTGAGGCATTCAGGGTAGTCCATAGTTGCATTATAGGTCCATGGGTACCTAGATAGGTTGTCTTCGAAGCCATCATCTGAGATCGGCCAGAGCTTAGAAGTGCAGATGACTGTGTGTGTGTGTGTGTGTGTTTATAAGCCAGCAAGCAGCCTTACTTAGGACCCTTTTAACTATTACAAGAGTTTGTTTTGATAGTAATATTTGTTTTTCTCTCATAATAACTAAACTAAGTTGCTATAATACATTAGTGCAAGTACTTTAAATACAAATATGAAAGGGTGAGAGACTGGTGTCTGCTGTTTTAGGTTTACAAAAACCAGAATTAATGGTTATCAGTTCCACTCTGTGCGCTAAAACATCCAAGTAATATAAATATAATCTAATTTAATGTACTTGTGTATTTTATGTGGGTACATCTGACAAAGAGTGGGTGTATAATGTTAGAGTTAAGATTATGCTTCCTTCTGAGGATACTAGCTTCATAGAAGTGCAGGCAACAGGAGACTTTGGTTTGTGTGATGGATGATTATGTAGTATCAATCTATGTAATGTACCGTCTTCATTACTGATGTAACTATTTCCTTTTATTTTATTTTCATAAATCTTAATAGTTATTTATTATAAGTTCCTTTTTACCTGTTAACTTTTCTTTTATTTTCCCATTTCAGAACTGAAATACAACACAAATTTGCTGTCTGACCCAACCCCAAGCCTTAATGGAAGCCTAAGATTACATAAATGATTCAAAAATATATGTACCTATCCAACATTTACCTGTGTAGTTTTGTGTGCTGATATAATACTACAAGTTAGCAAAGCTAATGGTGAGTTTAATTTAAGTACATTATTTCTTCATTATATTATCAACTAGCAGTGTGCTGGTTTGCTTTAGAAATATATACCTACTAACTAATAGCAACATACCCATAAGACTTTAATCATCTTTACTGCAATCAAAGTCTGATAAATAATCAAAATAAAATGTATTATGGTGAAATCTTTAAGAGAAAATATTATTTAGTATGAAAACACTCCGTACACACATTACATTTAAATTGTACAATAAATAATAAATCAGTTTTTTCTTTACTTTGGACAAACAAAAATCATGAATATAATAGCCTTGGATAAACAGCATCAACAGTAGGTACGGTCATTGTCAGAATGGTCTGAGCATTCAGGGTAATCTATAATCCATGGTAGCATTGTAGGTCAGTTGATAGGTAGGTTGTCTTCGAAGCCATCATCTGAGATTGGCCAGAGCTTAGAAATGCAGATGAGTGTGTGTGTTTATAAGCCAGCAAGCGCATAGCAGCCTCGCTTAGGACTCTTTAACCAATACAAGGGTGTGTTTTGATTGTATTTATAATAATATTTATTTTTCAATTTCTGATAACAAAACTAAGTTGCTATAATACATTGGTACAAGTACTTTAGATACAAATATAATTGCTGACATTGCAATGAGGTTCGCGAAAACTAGAATAACAGGTCATCAGTTCCACTCTGTGCGCTAAAATATCTAATGTAAATATATTCTAATAATAATAAATAGTAAATGTATCCATTACTGATGTAACTATTTCCTGTTATTTTATTTACATGAGTCTAAATAGGTATTTGTTATAAGTACCTAAGTGCAAGTTTTTATCTGTTAACATTTTTTTATTTGGCTTTTTCAGAACTGAAATACAACACAAATTTACTGTCTGATCCAACGAGACATAATGGAACCCTAAGATTAAGATTTCTAAACATTATCTTGAACCACTCATTGTTATAGATTCTTGATATTGATAATTAATAAGAATTAATTATAGATATGTAGATACTTATTAACTTTAAGAAAGAAGAAATGCATTAAAAAAAATGACTTAATACAATCTAAATGCAAAAATAGTATTAAATAAAAAAGCATGAAATAAAATAAACTATAATGTCCTAACTTGAATACACAGGCGGCGTAAGGCGTGGGCGGTGTGGGCCACCACTGCCATAGGAATGAATAGGTAATTTTTCGATTTTTTTCAAAATAACAGACAAAGCGAGATCATAAAGGTTTCGAAAGCGATCTCGAAACCCTATAAAAGTATGGAAGTGTATGAAGCATTTGTAGATTTTTATCTATATTTTTATCTATATTGAAGCGAGACGTGCTGTGACCCCCCTCGCCCCCCGCCCCCTGCCCCTCAACCCCCATTCCCATCAATAAATCTGATATGGGTATCGTTTTCGACTAACATGGGGGTGAGGATTACGAATCTGATGACAGCACGGCGGGCGTGTGTCGGATTGCGGTGAGCGAAGCGAACCGCAATACGTCACACAGCAAGGCGAGCGAAGCGAGCCTTGCTGCGTGGCAGCACGAGCGACGGAACTGCTTTCCCTCGCCGTGCTGTGACCCCCTTCGCCCCCAACCCCCCCGCCCCCTCAACCCCCATTCCCATCAAAAAATCTGATATGGGTATCGTCTTCGAGTAGCATGGGGGTGAGGATTACGAATTTGATGAAGGTGGGCGTGTGTCGGATTGCGGTGAGCGAAGCGAACCGCAAGACGTCACACAGCAAGGCGAGCGAAGCGAGCCTTGCTGCGTGGCAGTACGAGCGGCGGAACTGCACGGCGAGCGAAGCGAGCCGTGCTGTGACCCCCCTCGCCCCCCGCCCCCCCCCCCGCCCGAGGATTACGAATCTGATGACGGCGCGGCGGGCGTGTGTCGGATTGCGGTGAGCGAAGCGAACCGCAATACGTCTCACAGCAAGGCGAGCGAAGCGAGCCTTGCTGCGTGGCAGTACGAGAGGCGGAACTGCACGGCGAGCGAAGCGAGCCGTGCTGTGACCCCCCTCGCCATCCGCCCCCTCAACCCCATTCCCATCAAAAAATCTGATATGGGTATCGTTTTCGACTAACATGGGGGTGAGGATTACGAATCTGATGACGGCGCGGCGGGCGTGTGTCGGATTGCGGTGAGCGAAGCGAACCGCAACACGTCACACAGCAAGGCGAGCGAAGCGAGCCTAGCTGCGTGGCAGCACGAGCGGCGGAACTGCACGGCGAGCGAAGCGAGCCGTGCTGTGACCACCCTCGCCCCCCGCCCCCCGCCTCCTCAACCCCCATTCCCATCACAAAATCTGATATGGGTATCGTTTTGAACTAACATGGGGGTGAGGATTACGAATTCGAAGACGGCGGGCGTGTGTCGGATTGCGGTGAGCGAAGCGAACCGCAATACGTCACACAGCAAGGCGAGCGAAGCGAGCCTTGCTGCGTGGCAGTACGAGAGGCGGAACTGCACGGCGAGCGAAGCGAGCCGTGCTGTGACCCCCCTCGCCATCCGCCCCCTCAACCCCCATTCCCATCAAAAAATCTGATATGGGTATCGTTTTCGACTAACATGGGGGTGAGGATTACGAATCTGATGACGGCGCGGCGGGCGTGTGTCGGATTGCGGTGAGCGAAGCGAACCGCAACACGTCACACAGCAAGGCGAGCGAAGCGAGCCTTGCTGCGTGGCAGCACGAGCGGCGGAACTGCACGGCGAGCGAAGCGAGCCGTGCTGTGACCACCCTCGCCCCCCGCCCCCCGCCCCCTCAACCCCCATCCCCATCACAAAATCAGATATGGGTATCGTTTTCGACTAACATGGGGGTGAGGATTACGAATTCGATGACGACGGGCGTGTGTCGGATTGCGGTGAGCGAAGCGAACCGCAATACGTCACACAGCAAGGCGAGCGAAGCGAGCCTTGCTGCGTGGCAGCACGAGCGGGTTCGTATTGCGGTGAGCGAAGCGAACCGCAATGCGACAATCAGGGAACTGCACGGCGAGCGAAGCGAGCCGTGCTGTGACCCCCGCGTGCCCCCCCTGAACCCCCTTTCCCATCAAAAAATCTGATATGGGTATCGTTTTCGACTAACATGGGGGTGAGGATTACGAATTCGATGACGGCGGGCGTGTGTCGGATTGTGGTGAGCGAAGCGAACCGCAATACGTCACACAGCAAGGCGAGCGAAGCGAGCCTTGCTGCGTGGCAGTACGAGCGGGTTCGTATTGCGGTGAGCGAAGCGAACCGCAATGCGACAATCGGGGAACTGCACGGCGAGCGAAGCGAGCCGTGCTGTGACCCCCGCTTGCCCCCCCGGAACCCCCTTCCCCATCCAAAAATCGGATATGGGTATCGTTTTCGACTAACATGGGGGCGAGGATTACGAATTTAATGACGGCGGGCGTGTGTCGGATTGCGGTGAGCGAAGCGAACCGCAATACGACACACGTCACACAGCAAGGCGAGCGAAGCGAACCTTGCTGTGTGACACCACACCCACTTATATGGGTATCGTTTTCGACAAACTCGACTGTGTAGATTACGAATAATATGTCCTTTTCAAAATCCAAGATGGCTGACAGTTTTTAATCGCAGTCTCCACTCTTGGTTATCGATTTCGATAAAATCAATGACGTAGGTTACGATAAGGGGAACTTAATTTAAAACGAACAGTACACAGAGCCACCGCGCCGCGAGCTGCTTGCAGCTCGCGCACTTATACCATACTAGTTACTATATATAAAGCTAAATTACCACTGACTCACTCATTGACATAATTGTTCTCCTTGATGGTGGAGGGGGAGGTATGTTTTTTTTTGCGGAATCGTGTAGAGGGAGTCCGGGTGACCTAGGGAAAATTCCGACTTTCTGAGATTTGCCCCCCCGAACCCCCGCCCCCCATGGGGGCTCCCAAGCAGAGTCACACTGATGAAAATTTTTAAGGGGGTTGTATAGAAAAAGTTGTGCGATTTCGATTCCAAAAATTTTTTACCCCCCCTTGCCCCCCCGGACCCCCCCTTTTAAGAGTGCTATCGGATGCCGTCGTGATAGAGGAGTTTTGATTGCGGGATCGTATAGAGGGTTTCTTCTCAAATTGTAAGAACAAAAAATTCACCCCCCCTCCCGCCCCAATTTTCACCCCCCCTTTTGATATCTCCCAAACAAAGTACGATAGAAGAAAAAAATTTTCACGGTCATGTAGGGCAAGACAAATAATTTTGAATGCAAAAAAAAAATTGACCCCCTTGCCCCTCTAGACCCCCTTTTTTATTAAAAAACTGAAATTTGGCCATTTTTAGCCTATATTTCGACCACTTTTTAGGGTGGAGCATTGCGGCGAGCGAAGCGAGCCGCAATGCGACTACGGCGAACAGCATGGCGAGCGAAGCGAGCCGTGCTGTGACCCCCGCGTGCCCCCCCCGGAACCCCCTCCCCCAGAACCCGGGGGGAGCATTGCGGCGAGCGAAGCGAGCCGCAATGCGACAACAGGGGAACAGCACGGCGAGCGAAGCGAGCCGTGCTGAGACCCCCCTCGCCCCCCGCCCCCCTGAACCCCCTTTCCCATCAAAAAATCTGATATGGGTATCGTTTTCGACTAACATGTGGGTGAGGATTACGAATTTGATGACGGCGGGCTTGTGTCGGATTGCGGTGAGCGAAGCGAACCGCAATACGTCACACAGCAAGGGGAGCGAAGCGAGCCTTGCTGCGTGGCAGTACGAGCGGGTTCGTATTGCGGTGAGCGGAGCGAACCGCAATGCGACTATTGGGGAACTGCACGGCAAGCGAAGTGAGCCGTGCTGTGACCCCCGCGTGCCCCCCCCGGAACCCCCTTCCCCATACAAGAATTTGATATGGGTATCGTTTTCGACTAACATGGGGGTGAGGATTACGAATTTGATGACGGTGGGCGTGTGTCGGATTGCGGTGAGCGAAGCGAACCGCAATACGTCACACAGCAAGGCGAGCGAAGCGAGCCTTGCTGCGTGGCAGTACGAGCGGGTTCTGCGGCGTCTGCGGGTTCTGCGACTATTGGGGAACTGCACGGCGAGCGAAGCGAGCCATGCTGTGACCCCCACGCCTAGCCCCCCTGAACCTCCTCCCCCATCCAAGAATTTGATATGGGTATCGTTTTCGACTAACATAGGGGTGAGGATTACGAATTTGATGACGGCGGGCGTGTGTGACGGCGGGCGTGCCTCACACAGCAAGGCGAGCGAATCGAGCCTTGCTGTGTGACATCACACCTACTTATATGGGTTACGTTTTCGACTAACTCGACTGTGTAAATTACGAAAAAGATGTCTATTTCAAAATCCAAGATGGCTGACATTTTTTTTTCGCAATCCCCACTCTTGGTTATCGATTTCGATCAAATCCAGGGTGTAGGTTACGATAAGGGGAACTAAATATAAAACGAACAGTACACACAGCCGACGCGAGCTGCTTGCCACTGACTCACTCATTGACATAATTGTTCTCCTTGATGGTGGAGGGGGAGATATGTTTTTTTTTGCGGAATCATGTAGAGGGAGTCCGGGGGACCTAGGGAAAATTCCGACTTTTTGAGATTTGCCCCCCCGAACCCCCGCCCCCCAGGGGGGCTCCCAAACGGAGACATATTGTTTGATTTTTTTGTAAGGGGTGTATAGAGGGGGACGAGTAATTTCTAAAGCAATAAAAAAATTACCCCCCCCCCTTGCCCCCAGGACCCCCCCTTTTGAGAGTGCTACCGGATGCCGTCGCTATAGATGAGTTCTGATTACGGGATCGTATAGAGGGTATCTTATCGAATTGGAAGAAAAAAAAAATTACCCCCCTCCCGTCCCGATTTTCACCCCCCCTTTTAATATCTCCCAAACGAAGTACGATACAAGAATTTTTTTTTCACAGTCATGTAGGGCAAGACAAATAATTTTGAATGCGAAAAAAAATTGACCCCCCAGCCCCTCTAGACCCCCTTTTTTATTATAAAACCGAAATTCAGCCATTTTTAGCCTATATTTTAACCTTTTTTTAGGGTGGAGCATTGCGGCGAGCGAAGCGAGCCGTAATGCGACTACTGAGAACGTGGGGGTCGCAGCACGGCGAGCGAATTCCGACTTTTTGAGATTTGGCCCCCCGAACCCCCGCCCCCCAGGGGGGCTCCCAAACGGAGGCATTTTGTTTGATTATTCTGTAAGGGGTGTATAGAAGGGGATAAGTGATTTCTATTGCAAAAAAATTTTTACCCTCCCTTTGCCCCTCAGGACCCCCCTTTTGAGAGTGCTACGTGATGCCGTCGTGATAGAGGAGTTCTGATTGCGAGATCGTATAGAGGGTTTCTTCTTGAATTGGAAGAAGAAAAAAATCACCACTCCCGCCCCGATTTTCACCCCTCCTTTTGATGTCTCCATTTTTTCACAGTCATGTAGGGCAAGACGAATAATTTTTAATGAAAAAAAAAATGTACCCCCTCGCCCCTCCTTTTTATAAAAAAACCGAAATTTGAGCCTATATTTTTACCTCTTTTCAGGGTGGAGCATTGCGGCGAGCGAAGCGAGCCGTGCTGTGACCCCCCGCGCCCCCCAGCCCCTTCCCCAATCCAAGAATTTGATATGGGTATCGTTCTCGACTAATATGAGGGTGAGGATTTCCTTTTGAGAGTGCTACAAAATGCCCTAACGAAAGAGGAATTCTGATTGTGGGATCGTATAGAGGGTTTTTTTTAGAATCGGAAGAAAAAACACACCCCCTTCCGCCCCCATTTTGATATCTCCCAAACAAAGTACCTACGACAGAAGAAAAATATTTTTACAGTCATGTTGAGCAAGACAAATAGGTAGGTAGCTACCTAATTAGAAATGCAAGTATTTTAGCCCTCTAGACTCCCTTTTTTATAAAAATCTGAAATTAGTCTTTAATTCTGACTTCTTTTTTTCAGGTGGAGCATGCGACTGGGGGGGAACAGTGCTAAGCGAATCGAGCCGCAACGCGGCTGGGGGGAAACTATAAGATATAGGTATCTTTTTCGGCTAATATGGGGCAAAGATTTCGATTTGGATGCCTGTTCTGAGGGACCTCACGTAGCGAGCTGCATATCAAACCTTTCAAACCAGACCACAGCGACACACAAAAATTCAGTAAGCAGCAAGCGGGCCAGCAAGCCAGACCACAGCGCGGCGAGATTAGCGAGCCGCTTCTCTTTTGCAAGCAGATGAACACCCCCCACGCCTTCTTTTAAATTTCTTCCTGCGTTAATATTTCGATTTTGATGCCCATTCTGGTGAGACCTCACTCCCTTACACAGCACAGCAAGGCGCAAATCAATCCTTGCAAGCGACGTTATGCCAAAACATAGCTGAACAAGCATTTTCTCACATATTTTAACTGTTTCTAAAGTATCCTACCAGGACCTATCTTCTACGATATGAATTATATTAAATATTTGGTATGGTCAAGCTAAGGGTTATGTCAACAAATCAGAACAGGTGCACATGGTTGGAGTTGACAATAATAGGTAATTCGTTCTTAATTAGCCTTTCAATTGTGTCTATAAATCAACAGCTCAAGTTTAGATTATGTTCATCTTTTGTAGATAATAAAAATATTGAATAATGTTGCTAAATTTTATTATACAGTCCAATCATTACAATGATAATTATCATAGATTTCGATAATAATATGCTAGCTCACTTACACATTATAATCTACCACAAGGGTCCGGCGGAGGATGAATTTCCCATACAAACGCAGTACCAATATGATTTGTAATTTAAGAATATTTTCACCCTGGTTTGCTATTATTTGTATTAGAATAATATTTATTTAGGTTCCTGCCACAAGCTTTTTTCAAAATACTTATCTAAAAATATTCAGAAAACATTCATTCTTTGATGTAAAAATGTGATTCGGTTTAAATTCATTTCAGAAAGATATTTTGAAAAAAAATTGTGTCTGGAACCTAGATAAATACTATTTTAATACAAATAATAGCAGACCAGGGTGAAAATATTCTTAAATTATAAATCATTTTGGAACTACATTTGTCTGGGAAATTCATCCTCCGCCGGACCCCTAAGGTGGAATATCATAAATATCTCATTTAAATATCATCAATAGCATTAGGCTCGGAATCAACCTTAATGAATGGCTTCTTTTCTTTGCTTTTGTACTGCAAGTTTGATGATAATGCCATTTTTTAAGACAGCTTCCTGATTTCCTTTGGGCTATTCTTGGTCATTTACGATATGAGAGAATAAGATTTTACTTCAGCAACCATCATTATTGTATGACCAAGCGTAGTGAAGCAATCACTATAGTGGAATTGGGCTTCTGGTTAACTCCATAGCACTGTCAGCAGCTTTATGAACGTTTTCTCGCCAATCAAACCATAATTCCATATTCTAAGGTATGACATTGCTTGCTATCTGAAATAATCAAAAAATAAGTATATAAGAAAAGAAGAAGAATGAGTCAGTCATGAGTTGCCTTCAACCTGCAACCACTGTACAATGTCATTGATTCATCAATTAACAAACATACAAACAGTATGTTTTAGCGAGTATTTCACAAGGTAGAGTATTTAGGAGAGAGTAGCAAGCAGTAGTAAGTAAGAGAAAATTAAATTAGGGTAAAAGTATGTTTATAAAATATTTCTGAAGGCAATTGGAAACACCTAATGTACTATCACTGAAAATTACCACCAGTACATACCTACGTGATATAAACCAGTATTTTCTTTAGTAGCGAAGAACACTTATTTCAATGTTGCAAATTTCAACTGCTTAATTACTGAGCTGACACAAAATATTTTTACAATGAACAATCCGACACGTTATTCCAGTCATAACATAACATAAACGTAACGTAGGCACAGGCAGATAGTAGACAATAAATAAATAAACAAAATTGATGTCTATGGATAGAAGAAAAAATAATTTTTTTTTATAAGTTTCCTTGTCTATGGCGGCAATTGCAATAGTTGTTTGATTGTGTTGTGATTGGCTTATTTACATGGCGCGGAAAAAAACGGCTTGTGAAATAATAGTCATAATTCATTCTATTTAAATAAAAAAATGTTTATTATATACGTACATCAAGTTCATTATTGTTGGTTAAAAATATTATAGATATTTTTATATTAAAAATCGATAAATAAATACATGGAAAAGATTTTCGGCACACGCGCGAAATGTAACGACTCCAAAACAAGTCAAATTCGGATGTGACGTACCTACGCGCGAGTCTGCTATTAGTGATGGATAAGTATGATATTACCTACACGTATTAACAACATATCGATTTGAAAAAAAAAAATATGCTAACTAAACATTCTTTACATGTTTCATTTAGGCAACTCGAATAAAAAAATCATATTGGAAGGCAACAGAAATGCTTAGGTACACTATTTTAAACTGTGTACCTAAAATGACGATATTTGCTAATACATGGACTACTCTCACGTAAATCGGTCAAAATCAGTCCAGCCGCTTAGAAAACTACAAACACGTAGGTATTCAATAGTTCAATATTACAGTTTATCAGAAAATAAATATAATTGTTGATTAATAATTCATTTATTTATTTTATAGTATTTACCTTCGTTGGCATATTTTAGAAAAAAACTATGTTGTTTTATTATTTTTGTGTTTATAAATACATGATAGTGAGACAAAGGGATGTTAGCCGAAACTGTTTACGAGGGCGTTGGAAGATAATTATGTTTAAGACGCTGGACTATAAAGGTTATGGAAATAACATAAACGGCGATTACATCTCACACCTGCGATTCTCTGATGACATAGTTTTAGTGGCGAAGTCGCTAGAGGAGCTGAACCAGATGCTGAACGGCCTAGCCTCAGTATCACGACGCATCCGGTCTTTGAATGATCATTAGTCAATGGCCTCATTGATTTGGGACCGTCGTCGTACATGGCCACCTAGGGAAAATTCTGCAGTTACGAAAAAACATTTTAAGGTGGAAGCCGAAAGGAGGATCCTGCTAGGCTGGGCAGCGTTGAATAAACTACGCCGAATCTTCTCGTTATCCATACCGTAATGCGTAAAGTTTTCAATGCGTCCTACCCGTCATGATCTACAAAGCTGAGATGTAGACGCTCACGGTAGGGCTGGTCCACCAGTTTAGTCCACCGGTCCACCATTAAGAAGTTAAATTATTTTTATTAGGTAGGTACTTATTTCTTTTAAGTAGGTGATTAAATATAAACTTATAGCTACCTACTAAATTTGTCCAATAATTTTATTTTGTAATTTAAGATAAAATTTCCACCTAAGATTGTACCTAATGGTGTGCCTTTAGCTTGGGACGGGTTTTGCTCCAACTCGAATTAAATAGCAGGCTAAAGGTTTCTTCGTCGAAGCTACAGAAATAAAAAATATCACATTATGTCCATGTCAGTGTTTTATTTTAAGATTTTCCATGTTTAGAAACATTTTATTTTATGTACAAATTTATAATAAATTAGATTCTGACTGCAATTTCGCGCGAGTTTGTTCAAATAAAAAAGCCTTTATCATTTTCAGCCCGATCCTTCGTTCGAATTTGCATGAAAAAATAAACATAATTTTCACACACTTAGGTATTTTATTAATCAATCTGATGTGATGTGAACCTATTCTACAAATTTAAATGATTCCTTGCCATGTAGGTACGTGCAAAGCGAGCAATTTGCAAACAAAAAAAGGATTTAGATTATTTTATTTGTAATAAAAATACACATATAGATAGATAGGTATCCCTAAACATTTTTCTGCAACTGCTATGATATAGACGGCGTCTTATTTAAAAATATTGAAGACCGAGTAGGTACATATAGGCACACAATTTGACAGAGAATAATTATTTAAGTAGGTATGCTAATCTAATTTCGTATGACCCTATCAACCCATAAAAATAACGATTTCTATTTGCTATATAACTACCTAATTTATGGTAGTAATTTTGAAAAAAATTGCATTATGAAAAATTATATTAGATCAAAAATAATCGATTCTCATAGAGAATCTATCGATCAAGCGTATTGAGATGTCCCATCACTATTCTTTTTTATTCTTTTCAAACTTTTCATAAAGGTAAGATCACTTTGCAATTATTTTTATTTTTTCTCTTTAATTATTCTTTTAGTGTTTCTAATAAGTTTATTACGTGATAATAACCTAATTTTCTTTTAAATTAGATGAAGCGTACTTGTGAAAACGAACAGTTAGCAGTGAAGCGATGGGCCTCAGCCTCAGGTGGCTTGGGCCAAGCTGTCGATGCTGTGTCGTGTGTTCTCTCTGGTGAGTGGATTTGGCATTTTATTTCAATATCCTAACTGAAAATCACATAAAAACATTGCAATTCATCCCTTTTATCGTGAAACGAATACCTAGCTACTCAATGAAATGGCGCCGAATTAGATTTTTCAATTCATTCATGCTGTTCCATTTTCAAAATACGCACGCGTCATGTAATGGTGTCATAACTATATTATTTTGAATATTGTCAAAATCTTTATTGAAATACGTAGGTATTTCTTTTGTTATTTTAGACAAATGCAAATAGGAGTCCATTTTTATAGGTACAAGTAGGTTGTAGTCAATACGGTTTACATTTAATTTTTATACCTACAACTGAACTAACCTAACAAATCACAGTGTGTGCTAAATTACTTTGCACTTACTTACACTATCTACCTACTTACTTAATTAAACATCTAAAAATAAATAGCTTATTGCTAATGTTCTAGGTTTGTACCTACCTTATTTTGTTTGTACGTACCTACCGTATGGGTACCTACCACCTAAAACCATATGGTTTTAGGATCCTTTTTCTATGATAAGTAGATAGACCTACTCCTAGAATGCCGTAGAAAATCGTTGTAGGTACCTAGCTATAATTGGTAAGCACCTAACTTCTGTATCTGTCTATAAAACCACGGAGATGTAGGTAGGTAGGTAGGTATTCTACGATGCTGCGTACACACCGACCAAACGAACGGGTCTCGCAGGTCTTCGATGGTCTTGTCTGGACGGTTTAGCCAATGCCGACGACCGTTCGTTGGCGTGTGTCGGGTGCCCGCGATCCGTGGTAACATCAAAGAAATCGAACTCAGTGTGGACGAGACCAACAAAGGAGCGAGACCCGTTCGTTGGCGGTCGATTGGCTGGTGAGTCTAAGCTGTAGGATAGGATGCGCCGCGCCGCCGCCGCGCACGCCGCCGCCCCGCCGCCGCCGCGCCGCCGGCCCGGGGCGGCACCGCCGGCGCCGGCCGCCCCGCCCCGTAGCACGCGCGGGGTAGCGAGAAGAATTTCGAGTCAAGTGTCTTATTGATTCGCCGAAGTAGGTAGTAGGTATGTTTAAAATACTACGCTCCGTCTTACCGAGCATGCCTGATTGCCTAAACAAACTGTGCGCAAGTAAGAAAGAAAGTTCGTGTAGACGACGACGGAAGCGTGGCATGTGCAAACGTCGCGTCGGTCGTCGTCACATCCTGAAGATTGGACTGCGCAGGCAAGACGAAGCGCATGGTGGCCGCGGGTTACAACACTGATGCTTCGCTAGATACATTTTTATAAGCTGGCGCAATTATCTTTTGTTTTTCATACAATTTTTCACGCTGAGATCACAAATCCAGGCCTCCAGTACGAAAAACAAAAGGGGATCACGCCAGCTTTTAAAAATATATCTATACAAACCGGACGTACCTACGACGATGCCGCGCTGCCCGCCGCCGCCGCCCCGCGCCGCTGCAGCCGTGCAGCTGCTAGCAGACAACAAAGATGAACGCGCATCTTGCCGCAGTCATCGCATTTTATAAATCTTAATTATGAAATTTTAACGCGCATCTATCTACGCCGAACGATCTGCATTTCAGTAAAATGATATACCTAGGTAGTATACGGATCTATCAAAAAAAATCAGCACACACAATGCGGACAAGTGCGCGAGACCATAAGATAGGTAGGTAGATAATGTTAATTACGTTTTAACGTGGTAGGTAGTAGTAAGTACCTACCTACTCATGCAATCAAGATAAGTAGGTACAATGTTTGTAAAGTTATTGCAAAATTGACATGTTATTATGTTTATGATATTAAATACCTGACCTTTTCCTACCTACTTATAATTATTCTTCAAAGTCGTTGTCAAAACCAGAATTTTGGATTTTTGTGTTGTGAATTGTTTACAAACATTGTACCTAGAAATAGCCGGAGTAGGTACATAGTTCTAAGTTGGTTCTTTCTCTTCAACACTGGGTGCCTTAAACGCTGTCCCACACGTTCGTCGCGCGCCGCTGCCCAATAGGTACCTCAAAAATGTAGATAATGTGAACTTCACATAGAAGTATATTTCTCTAAGTAGGTACATTTGCGTAGTGGAGATATGTAGGTAGACTCCATTAGCTACCGTGTTGGCTGGCAATAAAATAACTTGCTCTAGCATAACAATTGAATAGCTTTTCAGAAAGCAATACAGTGATTCATTATTTACTTTTTAGTTTATTAATACCGTGTTTTGAGTAAATCTTAACAAGGATTAATAATTTTACATATAAACTTTACGACTGTTTTTAACCCCCTTAGGGGTTAAAATTAGAAAATTAACCTGTGTTATTCTAGAACCTAAACAATCTACCCACCTAATTTCATCCAAATCGGTTAAGTTAGGTACCTACCTACGCATTTATAATATTAGTAGGAGTAGGATTAGTAGGATTGCACCAGTTCAATTCAAATCTACATATTAAAAAGGTAGGTTGTGGATTTTTGTGTCTCAACTCATTAACAATAAGTAGGTAGGTCGTGTCACGGTAATATTATCCTATACAGTATTTGAACTCGGCCGTATATTGAAATAAATGCCTACAGCCGCGCGGTAGGTAAACATGCGATAGGGCTGCCCGCCTCCAGCATTTTAATTACATTTGCGTACTTTGTGTTTCCATTTAGTTTTTGATTCTAAATATAGGTACTTAGGTACTTTTTATATACTTAAACAAATAAAATACTTTGTGAATTGAATGGGAAGTGTTCAATAAAAATGCGTGTTGTTTTTTGATTGGTAGATTTAATTAAAAGACCGTGTTTATGTTTGAATAACAAATCGATCTTATAAATTTGCGACCGAAAAATATTTGCGCCTCGACTGAGACGTACAAAATGCTTTATTATTAAATTTTAGGAGATTTTTTTGAAGATAAAGGAATATCTTTTACTTGGTTATAGATACCTGCAGCTACCTTATTAAATATGTACCTGGACTTATTTTTAGAAAAAAATACCGCGCGGTTATTGTTAAAAAAACAACACACCATCCGTTCGTCACTGCGGCACAGCCGCGACTGTCTGCATGCTGAGCGCATGCCGAGATCGAGGCGCGTAGGTATAGCTCGCGTTTTGTCCGTTTGTATGAAGTCGGATTACTGTATAGGATAATATTACCGTGGTCGTGTAGTATCGTGCTAGCAAAGAATTTGCACCACCGCAACTTTTCCTGCGGATGTCGAAAGAGGCGATTATCTGTCCAAACTAGAATATAGGTGCAACTGTCTAAAATAACTAACATATTATAACTAACTAACATATTTTTTCACATGATAGGGACCTCCCACCAAGGGGACGCACGATACAAAGGTAATAACTCACAGTGTATGGCCATGGCTACATGTGCCACGGTCTATTCAGTCGCGAAATTTAGAGTATTCGATAGAGTCGATATAGATACCATTCTCCAGAGTGGCGACGCGCTTTATATGTCACGAAAGTTTATGTGTCCGCCCGGTACAACCTATCTTAGACCCGACGACTTGCCTACAGATATACGGGTCGGGAATTTTTCGGCTCAAATATCAAATATAGACCACTGCTGGATCGCGAATGGGGTGTTTCCCAACCCAAAAGCAGATCTGCCGGAATCCGTTGCTGAATCACAGTTGGTAGAACACTTGGCAACAAGCGTATTCAATTCAGCGCACAACGACGACAGGGACAGTTATTTGTTTACCGGGCAACTTTACGCGGTGGCATTTTGGAGGCATAATAATGCTCTATATCTTTTTAATAGCCATAAAGTAGGCACAAATAACAAATTCGCGGAAAACGGAGTAGCGCGTTTGTTTCGATGCAATTCATTGCATCAACTGGCTAAATTACTTTTTGCGCGTGGAATATCAGGCGGTGAATATGCGATAAACCGAGTACACGTTATTCACGTTAATGACAACGATCTTACACAGTGCTCACCGTCTTACGCTAACGTTCTTCGTAGGTCACGATCGTCAACACCTACACTGCCCTCATCGGTTGAGTTGATAACTCAAACACCTCCGCTGGCGCCATTCCGAACTCGCGTTAGTAAAATTGTACATTCGTTACCTCCTTCAGTTGAATCGGCAACTGACTGTTCACTGGCAACGTTATCGCCATCAATTCTATCTGAATATCTGTCGTTAACCCGTGACCCAATTAATAATCGCGATTCTCCGTCTTCGTCGCCGGCGACGCTCTCTCAATCTATTCTGAGATTAAATTCACCCGTCGTTGTGCCATTTAACGATTCGGAATCGTCGCGATCTCCTTCAATATTACGCGCATCGCAATTAAGTATGCTTAGCTTAGAGACTAGGTCAGTCGCAACCACGACTAAATCCATAAGAACAGTTCAATCAAATAAATCAAATACAAAAAATGTGGTTGCGACCAATGAAAAACCAGCAGTGGTTCTACAAAATATGTTTTCGGAATTATCCGTTGAAAATATTGAAGTCCCAGAGACTTTACCGAGAAAAGCTGGTCGACCCAAAAAAGTCAAACGAGGTAGGAAACAAACCAAAATAAATGCTCATTTAGATGCGGTAAATAAATATAAAGCCAAAAAACCAAATGTAAATCGTAAGGCCGTAAAAAATTATAATGATAAAAACCGGGAAATTAACCGTGGATCCGTCCATAGATATTCTAAATCACACCCCGAAGTACACAGAGCCGCCGTCCAACGCTATAATGAGCAACACCCCGAAGTCAACCAAATCGCATCGGCCACTTACAACGAACGCAGTCGCAATGTTGACGAGCCGTTACGCGGTTCGACAATCTTATTCGGTGCGATGAGGGACGCTGATCTCGCCGCGGTTAGGTCATTTTCGTTAAAAAACCCGTCTCTATTGTCGCCAGAGACGTATAAATGCTCTAAATGCAAGGCGCGTCTCTTTGATGAAGAAAAATCGCGAAAACAATGGTGTTGCGGAGTCGGTAAATACAACGTCCAAAAATTTGACCCGCTTACCGAGGATTTTTACAATCATCCGTCGTTTCTTGATAGACCTAGGGCGTATAACAACCTTTTCGCGTTTAGTGCTTTAGGGACTACATCCGGTTTTGTGCAACCTACGGGACTGTCGTTTATAAAAATTCAAGGCCGCGTTTATCATAGAGTATTTGATTTAGCTTACACGGATAGCGTAAACAATTTAGGCTTGTATATTCACGATGCAAGCGAACGTGAAGAATTAGCGCAAGGTCGGAACCTTGATAGACAGGTAGTGCAATGCATAAATGCTTATTTAGAAAATGTAAATCCGTATATTGATTGTTTCGTAAGATTAAGCCGAGAGGCATCAGATGAGGCTTTCATTCAATTTCAAAAAACTACGCGCGCGACTCACGGTAACATTCTCGGTGACAAACCTGTAGGTAGAGAAATAGCAGCTATTATAAATACCGATAGGCAAGATTACAAACCCAATTGCATAGCTGTGTGGAAAATAGGCGATAGGAAACCACACACTGTAGACATTATGCATCCGTTGTATGAATGCTTTCAATATCCCTTACTGTATCCCCAAGGCAATCCAGGATGGTATCCAAATAAATTAGATAACAAAGAAAATAAATTAACTCAAAATAAATATGTCAGATGTTTACTTTTGTCCGAGCCTCGTTTTTCTGAATTAGGTAGATTATCAGAGGAATGGTTAGTTGATATGTTTTGCCGAATAATAGAAGAGCGTTTACGATTTTTAAAAAGCTTACAAACTCACAACACACGTAATGAAGTTAGAACGGCTCCACTTCAAGAAGTTGAAATGAGTATCGTAGCCAGGAATGAGATTCGCTCTGATGAAACAATTCAGGCAGAGGGGGGGGTTGTTGCGGGTCGTATTTACTTGCCTAACACTTTTACGGGGGGGCCGCGATACATGAAAACTAAATATTGTGATTCGATTGCATTAGTGAATAGGTTGGGAAATCCATCATATTTCTTGACATTTACATGCAATCCTAAATGGCCAGAAATTCAACAGTCAATAACATCAAATAGAACAAATCCCCTTATTTGTGCAAGAGCATTTAATTTAAGATTAGCAAATTTATTAAGAGATTTAAGATCCGGTCGTTGGTTTGGCAAATGCCTTTATTTAATACATGTTATAGAATTTCAAAAACGAGGTTTACCTCATGCTCACATTTGCTTCAGGGTGGAAGGTGGCGGCCCTGTCCAAAATATAGATATTGATAAATTTGTAAGAGCCGATATTCCCAAAGAGTCAGAAGCTGACGGGAAATTGCGGAAGATCGTTTTAAATAATATGATACACGGTCCGTGTGGTCCTCCGCATCGGACTAATTTGCCTTGCTGGGATAGTGAGAAACAAAAATGTAATAAATTTTTTCCAAAACCTGAAACAGCCACCACTTTTAGTACAGATAAAGGATTTATTAACTTGCGTAGAGACAGTACAAATACAGGTATAATTAAACAATATAATCGGGAAGTAACTGTAAATGACACCTGGGTTGTTCCATATAACGCGGCTCTTCTTCTTAAATACGATGCTCATATTAACTTGGAAGTGTCCACTCATCGTACAGTAGTTAAATATTTGTTTAAATATATTAGTAAAGGTCAGGACGAGTCGCGCGTAACTGTAGTGCCCGAAGCAGATAAAGATAACGAAATAGAAACATACGTTACTAAAAGATACGTAGGCTCCAGTGACGCGGCTTGGAGGACGTTAGAGTTCGATGTTACCGCGCGCGAGCCAGCCGTTAAAATGTTACCCGTACACCTCGAAAATCAACACTCGGTATTTTTTAAACCCGGCACCGAGGAGGAATCGGCGCAACGTGCTACCTCGGATCTTTTAACGTATTTCAACCGCCCCGTAGGAGACGAATTTGACAGGCTGACATACTTAGACTTTTACGAACAATACATCGTCCATCCGCAGCGTCCCTCCACAAAAAACACGGCAATATTACATACGGGAAACGGGAAATTCGTCACGAAAAGACAAAGGGGTGAGCTCGTCGCGCGTTTGTTTTGGGTCGCACCAAACAGAGGTGAACAATTCTTTCTCAGAGTCCTTTTAAAATCATATCCCTGTCGTAGTTTCACAGATCTCATTAAACTTGGTGGTCCCGCTTGCCAAACTTTCCAGGATGCTGCTAAATTTGTTGGTTTGGCCGATGACGAGGTCGAATACGAAAGAGCTATGTTAGAAGCATCTACTTTTTTCACGGGACCGCGACTGCGTAGCTTTTTTGTTCTTTTGGCTGTCAACGGCGTCGCAGTAGCTTCTCTCTGGGACAAATTTAAAACACAATTGAGTGAAGATATTTCGCACAGACTAGGTAACAACACTGATGAGGAAAGAGTACACACTTTGTGTCTCATTCAAATTAATAGAATGCTTCGGAAGCACGGAACGTCGCTCACTCAACACGGTTTGCCAGAAGTCGTCGACAATACGACCGAGTTAGGTAGGGAACGCGTCGAATACAATCGCGATTCGTTGGTAAATGAAGTCGACGAACATTTACCTACCTTGTCCGCGGATCAACGTGCGATTTTCGATTACGTTGCGAATCTATGCAGTGACCCTAACTTCCGCGCCGCAAACGATACCGCGATTTTCGTTGATGGTCCTGCTGGTACCGGTAAAACCTATCTATTAAATACGGTGACGTCTCACGTACGCGGCAATTTGCAAGGGGTTGTTTTGTGTACGGCCAGTTCTGCGATTGCCGCTCAGAACTACACAGGGGGGTCCACGGCGCATAGTATGTTTAAATTCCCGTTAGAGTTCGTCGACGACCTCAGCTACTGGTCTATTACTAACGGTAGTCAAAGAGCCGATTTGATAGCACACGCGGACGTTATTATTTACGATGAAGCTCCGATGGCTCATAAATATTTAATACATATTTTAGATAGATCCTTGCGGGATCTTATGAGAACGGATAAAATTTTCGGTGGTAAAGTTATTATTTTTGCTGGAGATTTTAGGCAAATCCCTCCCGTAGTTCCGAACGCAAAAACAAATTCTGACATCTTAAATGCATCCGTCAAAACGTCTCCTCTTTGGCAGAAAATTAAATCTTTTTCATTATTAACTTCACACAGATGTCACGATAGGGATTATAGTGAATTTATATTAAATATTGGCTCTAACCTCGTACCCACAGTAGATTTTCCATTAGCTAATCTTAAAAATGTAATTGACATCAGTAATATAGATACAGTAGATGAACTTGAGCAATTAGTAGACTTTGTTTTTCCATCATTAGACGAGCCCAGCGAATGTATTCACCGTGCAATATTGTGCACTCGCAACGAGGCCGTAAAGGATATAAATAATTTAATATTAGATAAATTAGAGGGGGAGGTAGAGCACTTTTACTCGATAGACAGAATTGATAACGATCGTGCAGATCAACTATTTTTTGGGTCTGATACATTAAATAATTTAAATCCGAAAGGTATCCCAGAACACGACCTCAAATTAAAAATAGGATGCATATGCATGATCATTCGTAATATCAGTTTTAATGACGGTCTTGTAAATGGTACAAAAGTAATAGTAACGGGAACATCGCATCTCTTGATCAGAGTTAGAAAATTAAATGGTCCCGATGATCATTTAATTCCGCGAATATTATTTAAAGCTCCAATTAGTACAAACAGTCCCTTTGAAATGTTGCGCCGTCAGTTTCCTCTACAGTTATGCTACGCGATGACAATACACAAAAGTCAGGGTCAAACGATAGCTCGCGTCGGTTTAGACCTAAGATCGGACATGTTTAGCCACGGGCAGCTTTACGTCGCTTTAGGTAGAGTTACGGCAAAACAAAATATCAAAATTCTAATGCATCCGGAACGAATTATAAATGGCAAACCGTACGCGAAAAATGTAGTAATTTCCGAGCTTATCTCATAAAACATAATGGCAGTAATAATAATAATAACTTGGAGCTTCCTAGAAATGTTCAGAATGGTTCACCTCTGTACATCTGTGGGCAATCGCTGTAAATAAGTAGAATCATTTTAAATCATGAAAAGTGGCTGTATACTGTGAATTGTTTAATATTCTTATATATAAATAGAGACATCATAATCTAGGTACTCAACTTTCAAGATTATATTGTAATGTTAATTGTAATTCAATGATAATGAATACTTCTTAATTTGTGTTGATGTTGGTAAAATATATATTTATTATAACTATGATTATAGCGCAATGAATGTTTTTTGTAGATGATAGGTCAAGGATGATACTGCAGTCTTGTTATAAATCCGAAACGGTATATTGAATCGGGAACGGTGTTATCAAGGGTCGGCCGTTGGGTCTGTAAGGTTCAACTTCGACGTTAGTCGATATCAACTGATTATCCGGACCATGGTAAGCCAGCAAGTCTATGTAAATTGTTTGTTGATCCGTATTCCTTGGTAGGATATACGCTTTCAAACTTGTGACGTATCGGTGGAATGTCGTCAGATGACTCCATCACCAGATGCATTGTATGCTCTTTAAAACATTGCGAATGCAAATACCAATGTAGTGTCATAGGTTATTACTGGCCGGCTTAGGCAGCCTGGGTGTTCGTCGACGTATGCAAGAATGAGGTTCGTGACTCCTTGGTGATGGTTCGTATTGACTCACGTTGCCGACGGTAGGGGCGACTGCAGCAGTTGCCCCTGATCGACGGCTGCCGTCGAAGCGTAAGCGATGCCCACTGACCGCGTCCTCCCACGGCAGCCGCCCACCGTCGTCGCATCGGCATCGGCCGCTGGATTCGTCTCCGTCGCCCTCAGTCTGTCATATAGAGCCGTAAGGAGGATATACCTGGATTCATGGGACTGGTTTGTGTTCAGTGTTTGTGTCAGCTCTTCTCTCCAGTCCATTCTTGCCCACCTTCGGGGTGGGTACGGGTGGGTACCCACCACATCTTCTAATGTACCCTACAGCCAACACCCTCCCTCCACAGCCTACATGGGGGGAAAGGGGGAAAGCGGGAGTGGACTCTCAAAGAGTTGTGACGTGTCCAAGAGTTTTGTAAGGTCTAAAAGATTAGAATTAGTAGTGTAAAATAAGGCAAAAAACCGTAGTAACTATTTTCAAAAATGTGATAAAATTTAATGTAACACACATACAATACTTGTGAGTACATTTTTTTGTCTCAAGAAAGCCAATAGTAAAATTATCTTACATTATTAGAAGTTGTTAGTAGTTTCAAAAAACTGATAATCAAATACCTATAAAACCAAATACAACTTGCATAATGTGTTGAGTACGCCGTGCGTTACGCCCATACTAATTATTATACAAAATGCTTAATAATTCACATGGGTATGGCCTATATATCGTTTTGGAATCCGTCCTGTACATAGGATTATAATAATAATAATCATTTATTTTCTGTACATAGGTTCTCTTAAAATAGACAAACTATAGCCATTTGGTACCTATATTATATAGTTCGAACCTGTATTGTGAAGACTGGTGCCTGATGTAGGTTTAGTAAAATCTGTATTACAACTCACCAGGGATTCGTACAGTACCCGTGTTTTCAGTAGGTACCTGTCTTAGTAGACTAGCCTTGTATTCGGGATATAGGTAGATTTAAAATAATAAAGGTTTTATGGACATAAAGCTAAGTGTACAATAGAAAATGCGTAATAGGGAACTAACATAGGTACCTACCTATATTAGTTAAAACGTTCTTACTGCCCTCATCAAACCCATTCATTTACAATCAAATAAATCGATCATATTATTATTAACCACAAATTTCTAAAACAAAAAAATACTTAAATTTCACATTAACATGCACATTACACACATACGTGCGAGTAACCCACGCTAGCCAGTTTCTTTACAGAGACTGGTGTTAGCAACGGGTTCTCCACGCCACATACGAGGGTTTCACGTCCTATCCAGTCTCTTAATTGAGGCTGGACTTAGGATCGAAACCCCAAACGCACTCACATAAACACACCCTCACATATTCACACACCTCTTGCACACACCCACAGTAACTCACCTAAATTTAAGTTTTTTTTGTCCGAAACCACAATGCTAACAAAACAATATATATTCGCATATTAAACCAAACCAAGCTTCAAGCAAAATTGACAGATGCCCATGTCATATCATATCCTTTTCCTATAAAAATACAGAACTAAATTATTCTTCTCATAGAGTATAACTCATTTTCATAAATTATAATCAGTTATTCAGATAGTTGACAATTAATTTCAAAATTTATCAAAATCGGGCTTTATTACGCATTTACTAATTTTTAATACCTTTTTTAGCATTTCTGTATTATTCCTCCTACTTTAATATAAACTTTAGAAACAAAAATTTGTAAAGTACATGCAACGCATATTACGATGAAACTCAACAAACTGAATTGAGCTATTCACATCACAGATTAAAAACGAAATCTGAATACCCTGTTGAACAACTTTTAATTCAAGTAAAACCAACACACTGAAATGATTTTGTTTGCACACAACCATTCTGAATTCTTTAACTTGATGCAGTTAACACTAATCAGATATAATTAATTTATTTTGAACATCATTTTCACGTTAAGTTTCATGTAGATAGCAATGCTGTGAGTTTCAATATAATATAACAAAATATATAATCAGTAGGTAGCAGTAGGTAATCAGTAGGTACCTGTCTTAGTAGAATATGCTTGTATTCGAGATATAGGTAGAATTAAAATAATAAAGGTTTTATGGACGTAAAGCTAAGTGTACAATAGGAGATGCGTAATAGGGAACTAATATAGGTAGGTACATAATAGTAAAAAAAAAAAGATTAAAAAACTAAAGGCCTGTTCTGCCTGTTATGATAAGTATGTATGTGTGTGCGTGGTGTGTGTATGTGTTGGTCAATAATTTTGGTCTATTGATTAGAGCTAATCATTACTCTTACATAAATAAATCTTACATACATCAATAATAATAATAGTTGCTACAGCTCTGCAAACATAATCATGTCATTGATTTAAGGAAGGTTTCTATAAGTTATACCGAATAATCTATGTACCTGTCCATTACATAGACCGTATCGTCTTCGTTCCCATCGTCCATCGGAAAACTATAGGTATCCAACAATATAGGTTTGTCGATCTCAAAGTTTGTTTTAAAAAAGCTACATTAACATTGCTTAAAGGACTTACAGTACAGAGTACTAATAATATTTTCTATAATAATAGGTACTGAGTCATTTCTAAATTCTTATTGAACATTATCAAAGTCAATATTAAATAATATTGCAACTGGTTATGCAGTAATAAAATCTTAACTACCTTTTAACAACTTCATCAATTATATCTTCTTTAGTGTTCTTCTTCTTTGTTAATTTATTGCCTAATATTAACTCTTCGAAAATGTTCTTACTGCCCTCATCAAACCCATTCATTTACAATCAAATAAATCGATCATATTATTATTAACCACAAATTTCTAAAACAAAAAAATACTTAAATTTCACATTAACATGCACATTACACACATACGTGCGAGTAACCCACGCTAGCCAGTTTCTTTACAGAGACTGGTGTTAGCAACGGGTTCTCCACGCCACATACGAGGGTTTCACGTCCTATCCAGTCTCTTAATTGAGGCTGGACTTAGGATCGAAACCCCAAACGCACTCACATAAACACACCCTCACATATTCACACACCTCTTGCACACACCCACAGTAACTCACCTAAATTTAAGTTTTTTTTGTCCGAAACCACAATGCTAACAAAACAATATATATTCGCATATTAAACCAAACCAAGCTTCAAGCAAAATTGACAGATGCCCATGTCATATCATATCCTTTTCCTATAAAAATACAGAACTAAATTATTCTTCTCATAGAGTATAACTCATTTTCATAAATTATAATCAGTTATTCAGATAGTTGACAATTAATTTCAAAATTTATCAAAATCGGGCTTTATTACGCATTTACTAATTTTTAATACCTTTTTTAGCATTTCTGTATTATTCCTCCTACTTTAATATAAACTTTAGAAACAAAAATTTGTAAAGTACATGCAACGCATATTACGATGAAACTCAACAAACTGAATTGAGCTATTCACATCACAGATTAAAAACGAAATCTGAATACCCTGTTGAACAACTTTTAATTCAAGTAAAACCAACGAAATGATTTTGTTTGCACACAACCATTCTGAATTCTTTAACTTGATGCAGTTAACACTAATCAGATATAATTAATTTATTTTGAACATCATTTTCACGTTAAGTTTCATGTAGATAGCAATGCTGTGAGTTTCAATATAATATAACAAAATATATAATCAGTAGGTAGCAGTAGGTAATCAGTAGGTACCTGTCTTAGTAGAATATGCTTGTATTCGAGATATAGGTAGAATTAAAATAATAAAGGTTTTATGGACGTAAAGCTAAGTGTACAATAGGAGATGCGTAATAGGGAACTAATATAGGTAGGTACATAATAGTAAAAAAAAAAAGATTAAAAAACTAAAGGCCTGTTCTGCCTGTTATGATAAGTATGTATGTGTGTGCGTGGTGTGTGTATGTGTTGGTCAATAATTTTGGTCTATTGATTAGAGCTAATCATTACTCTTACATAAATAAATCTTACATACATCAATAATAATAATAGTTGCTACAGCTCTGCAAACATAATCATGTCATTGATTTAAGGAAGGTTTCTATAAGTTATACCGAATAATCTATGTACCTGTCCATTACATAGACCGTATCGTCTTCGTTCCCATCGTCCATCGGAAAACTATAGGTATCCAACAATATAGGTTTGTCGATCTCAAAGTTTGTTTTAAAAAAGCTACATTAACATTGCTTAAAGGACTTACAGTACAGAGTACTAATAATATTTTCTATAATAATAGGTACTGAGTCATTTCTAAATTCTTATTGAACATTATCAAAGTCAATATTAAATAATATTGCAACTGGTTATGCAGTAATAAAATCTTAACTACCTTTTAACAACTTCATCAATTATATCTTCTTTAGTGTTCTTCTTCTTTGTTAATTTATTGCCTAATATTAACTCTTCGAAAATGTTCTTACTGCCCTCATCAAACCCATTCATTTACAATCAAATAAATCGATCATATTATTATTAACCACAAATTTCTAAAACAAAAAAATACTTAAATTTCACATTAACATGCACATTACACACATACGTGCGAGTAACCCACGCTAGCCAGTTTCTTTACAGAGACTGGTGTTAGCAACGGGTTCTCCACGCCACATACGAGGGTTTCACGTCCTATCCAGTCTCTTAATTGAGGCTGGACTTAGGATCGAAACCCCAAACGCACTCACATAAACACACCCTCACATATTCACACACCTCTTGCACACACCCACAGTAACTCACCTAAATTTAAGTTTTTTTTGTCCGAAACCACAATGCTAACAAAACAATATATATTCGCATATTAAACCAAACCAAGCTTCAAGCAAAATTGACAGATGCCCATGTCATATCATATCCTTTTCCTATAAAAATACAGAACTAAATTATTCTTCTCATAGAGTATAACTCATTTTCATAAATTATAATCAGTTATTCAGATAGTTGACAATTAATTTCAAAATTTATCAAAATCGGGCTTTATTACGCATTTACTAATTTTTAATACCTTTTTTAGCATTTCTGTATTATTCCTCCTACTTTAATATAAACTTTAGAAACAAAAATTTGTAAAGTACATGCAACGCATATTACGATGAAACTCAACAAACTGAATTGAGCTATTCACATCACAGATTAAAAACGAAATCTGAATACCCTGTTGAACAACTTTTAATTCAAGTAAAACCAACGAAATGATTTTGTTTGCACACAACCATTCTGAATTCTTTAACTTGATGCAGTTAACACTAATCAGATATAATTAATTTATTTTGAACATCATTTTCACGTTAAGTTTCATGTAGATAGCAATGCTGTGAGTTTCAATATAATATAACAAAATATATAATCAGTAGGTAGCAGTAGGTAATCAGTAGGTACCTGTCTTAGTAGAATATGCTTGTATTCGAGATATAGGTAGAATTAAAATAATAAAGGTTTTATGGACGTAAAGCTAAGTGTACAATAGGAGATGCGTAATAGGGAACTAATATAGGTAGGTACATAATAGTAAAAAAAAAAAGATTAAAAAACTAAAGGCCTGTTCTGCCTGTTATGATAAGTATGTATGTGTGTGCGTGGTGTGTGTATGTGTTGGTCAATAATTTTGGTCTATTGATTAGAGCTAATCATTACTCTTACATAAATAAATCTTACATACATCAATAATAATAATAGTTGCTACAGCTCTGCAAACATAATCATGTCATTGATTTAAGGAAGGTTTCTATAAGTTATACCGAATAATCTATGTACCTGTCCATTACATAGACCGTATCGTCTTCGTTCCCATCGTCCATCGGAAAACTATAGGTATCCAACAATATAGGTTTGTCGATCTCAAAGTTTGTTTTAAAAAAGCTACATTAACATTGCTTAAAGGACTTACAGTACAGAGTACTAATAATATTTTCTATAATAATAGGTACTGAGTCATTTCTAAATTCTTATTGAACATTATCAAAGTCAATATTAAATAATATTGCAACTGGTTATGCAGTAATAAAATCTTAACTACCTTTTAACAACTTCATCAATTATATCTTCTTTAGTGTTCTTCTTCTTTGTTAATTTATTGCCTAATATTAACTCTTCGAAAATGTTCTTACTGCCCTCATCAAACCCATTCATTTACAATCAAATAAATCGATCATATTATTATTAACCACAAATTTCTAAAACAAAAAAATACTTAAATTTCACATTAACATGCACATTACACACATACGTGCGAGTAACCCACGCTAGCCAGTTTCTTTACAGAGACTGGTGTTAGCAACGGGTTCTCCACGCCACATACGAGGGTTTCACGTCCTATCCAGTCTCTTAATTGAGGCTGGACTTAGGATCGAAACCCCAAACGCACTCACATAAACACACCCTCACATATTCACACACCTCTTGCACACACCCACAGTAACTCACCTAAATTTAAGTTTTTTTTGTCCGAAACCACAATGCTAACAAAACAATATATATTCGCATATTAAACCAAACCAAGCTTCAAGCAAAATTGACAGATGCCCATGTCATATCATATCCTTTTCCTATAAAAATACAGAACTAAATTATTCTTCTCATAGAGTATAACTCATTTTCATAAATTATAATCAGTTATTCAGATAGTTGACAATTAATTTCAAAATTTATCAAAATCGGGCTTTATTACGCATTTACTAATTTTTAATACCTTTTTTAGCATTTCTGTATTATTCCTCCTACTTTAATATAAACTTTAGAAACAAAAATTTGTAAAGTACATGCAACGCATATTACGATGAAACTCAACAAACTGAATTGAGCTATTCACATCACAGATTAAAAACGAAATCTGAATACCCTGTTGAACAACTTTTAATTCAAGTAAAACCAACACACTGAAATGATTTTGTTTGCACACAACCATTCTGAATTCTTTAACTTGATGCAGTTAACACTAATCAGATATAATTAATTTATTTTGAACATCATTTTCACGTTAAGTTTCATGTAGATAGCAATGCTGTGAGTTTCAATATAATATAACAAAATATATAATCAGTAGGTAGCAGTAGGTAATCAGTAGGTACCTGTCTTAGTAGAATATGCTTGTATTCGAGATATAGGTAGAATTAAAATAATAAAGGTTTTATGGACGTAAAGCTAAGTGTACAATAGGAGATGCGTAATAGGGAACTAATATAGGTAGGTACATAATAGTAAAAAAAAAAGATTAAAAAACTAAAGGCCTGTTCTGCCTGTTATGATAAGTATGTATGTGTGTGCGTGGTGTGTGTATGTGTTGGTCAATAATTTTGGTCTATTGATTAGAGCTAATCATTACTCTTACATAAATAAATCTTACATACATCAATAATAATAATAGTTGCTACAGCTCTGCAAACATAATCATGTCATTGATTTAAGGAAGGTTTCTATAAGTTATACCGAATAATCTATGTACCTGTCCATTACATAGACCGTATCGTCTTCGTTCCCATCGTCCATCGGAAAACTATAGGTATCCAACAATATAGGTTTGTCGATCTCAAAGTTTGTTTTAAAAAAGCTACATTAACATTGCTTAAAGGACTTACAGTACAGAGTACTAATAATATTTTCTATAATAATAGGTACTGAGTCATTTCTAAATTCTTATTGAACATTATCAAAGTCAATATTAAATAATATTGCAACTGGTTATGCAGTAATAAAATCTTAACTACCTTTTAACAACTTCATCAATTATATCTTCTTTAGTGTTCTTCTTCTTTGTTAATTTATTGCCTAATATTAACTCTTCGAAAATGTTCTTACTGCCCTCATCAAACCCATTCATTTACAATCAAATAAATCGATCATATTATTATTAACCACAAATTTCTAAAACAAAAAAATACTTAAATTTCACATTAACATGCACATTACACACATACGTGCGAGTAACCCACGCTAGCCAGTTTCTTTACAGAGACTGGTGTTAGCAACGGGTTCTCCACGCCACATACGAGGGTTTCACGTCCTATCCAGTCTCTTAATTGAGGCTGGACTTAGGATCGAAACCCCAAACGCACTCACATAAACACACCCTCACATATTCACACACCTCTTGCACACACCCACAGTAACTCACCTAAATTTAAGTTTTTTTTGTCCGAAACCACAATGCTAACAAAACAATATATATTCGCATATTAAACCAAACCAAGCTTCAAGCAAAATTGACAGATGCCCATGTCATATCATATCCTTTTCCTATAAAAATACAGAACTAAATTATTCTTCTCATAGAGTATAACTCATTTTCATAAATTATAATCAGTTATTCAGATAGTTGACAATTAATTTCAAAATTTATCAAAATCGGGCTTTATTACGCATTTACTAATTTTTAATACCTTTTTTAGCATTTTTGTAGTATTCCTCCTACTTAAATATAAACATTAGAAACAAAAATTTGTAAAGTACATGCAACGCATATTACGATGAAACTCAACAAATTGAATTGAGCTATTCACATCACAGATTAAAAACGAAATCTGAATACCCTGTTGAACAACTTTTAATTCAAGTAAAACCAACACACTGAAATGATTTTGTCTGCACACAACCATTCTGAATTCTTTAACTTTATGCAGTTAACACTAAACAGATTTAAATTATTTATTTTGAACATCATTTTAACGTTAGTTTCATGTAGATAGCAATGCTGTGAGTTTCAATATAATATAACAAAATATATAATTTGTAAATTTTATTAATTACTTCCATTAATATGTACTTACACAAAAGGTACTCATCAGTAAAATAGTTCCAATAAAACTTGTGGACAGTAACTATGCACTTATGTTAAGTTATGTCATTGTAGTAACAATTTAAAGTGATCGTATCAGGACTGTAAATAAGAAATGTTCAATTTACCTTTCGCTACACTTAAACTAACTCACAAATGTTATACTCAAGAAAATATGATTTTAGAAGAGTAGTTAATTATATTAAGATAGTTAAGAAGCTGGAAATAAAACTAACGTAATGATATTTCACTTACATCAGCAAGAATCTAAAGCCCTGAAAACATAAAATAATAGCGACAGAATTCTACTAACCAACAAGTGATACAGCAAGAAGCAGTAGACGAAGAAGTGCCACTAAATGAAAAGCAAAATTAAAAACGTCATAATAATAATAACTCAAGAAACGCAAAGCAAAGCTGTGATCTCGAACAAACTAATAAGGAGATCAGTACTGAAACACTACTCACTATAATTAAAATGCTGACATGGTGACAGACAGAATCCAGATGTTCTACCAAAATCTCACTTTACAAGGAAAAAACCTTATATTCCATCATCTATTTTTTATTAAAATTTATTGGAGTTTTGGTTGAGAATATAACCAATGGAGAACAGGCGGGATTCCGGTGTTTATTGACAACAGCTGGCCTTCAAACATTGATCAGGAAACATTCTCTACACTAAACATTACGCAACTGGATCCACATCAGCAGGCTCAGATGACGGAAGACAGCTTAGGAATGGGTTTATCTAATTATTATTTTTTCCAACATCTTAATTTAACAAGATTTTAAACAAATCTTTATCTTACTATCAGTACTAATTATATGTAAATTTTAATAATGTTGTATCATTCTCTTAATACTTATTATTTTGTCGTAAATATGTTTGTAGAAACAAAATTTTCTTGTAAATATTTTGTACATTGATAGGCAGTTCATAATGTTATCAACTAAGCTAACACAAAAAAGGAAAAAAAAATACAAAAAAAAAAAACAAAAAAACAAAACCAAAAAAAAAGAAACATGAAAAACATGAAAAAAAAGTACATGTTAAAAAATTATGAAAAAATACATGATGGAAAAAAAATGCAAAAGAAAAAGCATTTACCAAATGGAAATAAAAAAAAGAATGTTGAAAAAAAATACAACAAAACTGTTTTGTAAAATTTACTTTATTATGTAACTGGTGTTAAATGCAAAAAGTTAATACAATAATATCATTTCATTAACTAAACTACTGCGTTACATATTTTATAGTAACTGAGTTCATCTTCATCATGTAGGTACAATTAAAATACATCCACAGTTGGACATAGACCTATTTCAATAAATGACAAAATAAACCACGAATTATACCAAGTCTTACATCACGATAATCATAATTATAAAGTTATGCAACAATTTACTAAACAGATTTCTATTATCTTACTACCTACACTTATACAAATAATTTCTTCAGATACGCACTTTTTTGTATTGGTAAGGTAATACTATAAATTAAGATTTATAGTATTACCTATTATTTAACCACGTCCAAAAATACTTTTCTGTTATTTTCTATTAAACTGTCATTCAATTCATATTCATGTTGTACATACCATTTCTCCAGATATTTTTTTGAACTGGTAAGGTAATATTATAAAATCGAGATTATTACTTTAACCATATCAAAAAACACTTTTCTGTCATTTTCATAACTACCAAACTTTCGCATAATACAAATTCATGCTGTACCTCCATACTATTATATTTCTCTAGATCGTTGTAAAACTGGTAGTAAGGATATACTGTAAAATCAAAATACTCGTGTCCAAAATTACGTTTTTTTATCATTATTAAAATTAATAACTTACTTTTATTGTTCACTGAAAATGATTACATTATTTAACACCTATCGATGACTGCTATATTTCCTACTATTTTAATTAACAATATAATACTGCATAACCTTTTTATTTGATTTATTATTACTGCATAACCTGTTGCGTTTACTCAATATTCTTATCCTAACGCTATTTATTTGACAAACCTAACGACTAACCTAACCTACCTTTCGCTCAGGATAGATAATTTATGAAATCATCCTCACAGCCGAATTTCAACCACGGCATGATCAGTACCTAATAAGATAGTTTACTTATATTGTTATGATTTGTGTAAATAATGTAATATATGGGGATTTAGGCTGTGGAGAGAGGGTCTTGACTGTCGGGTACATTAGAAGATGTGGTTAGGGTGGGGGTGGGTACGAATGGACTGGAGAGAAGAGCTCACTTACAAGCAAACACTGAACACAAACCACTCCCTACAAATGAACCCAGGTATGTCCTCCTTACCTCTTTGCTCTATATGACAGACCGACGGCGCAGCATGAGACGAATCCAGCGGCCGATGCCTACGGTGGACGGCTGTCGTCGTCGGCGCGGTCAGCGGACATCGTTTCCGCATCGACGGCAGTCGCCGATCAGGGACAACTGCTGCACTCGCCCCTATCGCCGGCAACGAGACGCAATACGAGCCCTCACCGACGGGTCGGAGATCCTCATTCATGCGTACGGCGTTCGGCACCCTCGCTGACTAAGTCGAGCAGTGATCACCTGTGCCTGCATTGATATCTGCCTTCCCAATGTTTTTCGGCCATACAATGCGTCTTGTGTGACTCGCTGATTGCATTTAAACGATTCCTCACAAGTGAAAGAAGGGGTATATTCGGACCATCGAATACGTAACAATTTTCAATTTACATAGACATTATTGTTGTCTTATGATGTTTTTGATAATGAGGTGGTATCGACCAGAGCGTCGTGGTTGTTCTTACAGATTTGATAGTCGTCTCATTGGCAACATTGTTCCAAGTTCAATGCCTGACCGGATTTAAAACAAGACCATGTACACTTTACGTATAATCTATCAAAAAGTTTCATTCGCTTTATTCATAGCTATATTATGTATATATTTTTCCTAATTCCGCACGATTGCGCTGTATTGATTATTATAAAGTTTTATAATTGATGTTATTGATATGTCTTGATACACACACCTTTCATTCACGCACTCGTAAAACACCCGTTTAATAGTGAAATAGTAACAGACAGACAGACTGACATGCAGACAGACAGACAGACTGACATGCAGACAGACAGACTGACATGCAGACAGACAGACAGACTGACCTGCAGACAGACAGAACGAACAGACCGACGGACCACCAGACAGACTTACGAACAGACCGACAGACGAGACAGACAGCATGTCGTTTAGTTTAGTTCCTAGATATTACGTAATATATACGAGTAGATAACTACATACCACATAAAACTATCAGAGACACTTGAACATACATTATCTGTTTGTCTATTAGAGTAGCTACTTAGGCGAGTAAATAGAAACTTATACATTTAGTTAGAAAATGCTTTATAAGATAGAAACTATGTAATCATGTAGTTAGCGTGGACTAGGCCTACTGGGGATACCACGTTAAAAAAAACGCGCCATTGTCGTACCTCGTGAGGTGGTGTGGAAATCGACTTTAACTCTAATCATTGACATTTCATGAAGTAGGTACTTTATACAACGACGACGCATCAACAACGCAACAGTCAGCACGGAACCCAGCGCAAGAACATTCCGCGAGCGCGGGCCGCCAACTCTGCAAGCAGTTAGGGAGTCTGTCATTGCGACGAGACACCACGCCGTGCTACCGCCGCCGTCGCGACAAAGACTGCAACTCCTAACAAAAGGTAATATTTGATCATTGGAAACATACTTTTATCAATATCAAAATAAACTGGGTATCGCACAATATGACGTCCCAAGTATGAACAATCTCTAAAAACGAAATTCAAATCTTTATACGTGGCGACTCTGTGACTGAAGGGGTATGGATGTGCATAATTGCACCCAGAGCCATAAGTTAACTGTTTCTCTTTGCATCCTGTCAACTACACTATGACCCTAAACTAACTAAATAAATTGATTTTAGGTTGCTGGTTTGGCTGTGAGCAAGCACGCATCATCAAGTTCACACTGTCATGCACGTCATCTCTACTACAGTCCACACTACATCATCGCAACCCAGCTTTGAAACTATCAATGCAAAGGTACATAAGACAATTTCCTATGCACATTTACCATTAATATTTTGCTACTTACACTTATCTTCACGATAATTATTTTGGATATTAAATAACCTTTTATCGTCTCCTGAAATACAACCTATTACTTTGATAGATGGATGGAAAGTCCTATATCCTTACCAAATTTTATATACATTATAAATACTTAATGTTTTTAAAAAAATATTCTTCAGATGTATTATTCAAAGATGTCGCCACACCCAAACCAACTTTGAACTTATCCTAACATTATTAAATTGACCATGGCCTATCTGAGATAAAATCAACTTCCATTAAAACAACAAGTACACATAGGTCATGTAAAATGAGAAAAAAAAATGGATTTCGCTTGAAATGACGTTGAAGTATGATTATGTACATACAATCTTTAAAAACTGAAAACAAATCTATATTACTAATTAATTACTATGTAATCAAATCAGTTTCGAATCGTATATTCAGTCAATTCAGTCAACGTTTTATTAACAGGAAATCCGTACAATCCTAGAACATTATCTGAAAACTTTGTGTTCTATAAATATATAATTTGAAAAAATCCCACAGGGCTTGGAGTAGAAGCAAACAATGTCAGCAAACAATGACAACAAACAACTGACTGCGTGGCATGATGAAAACAACAAAACCGATGCGTCGCAACAGGCAGCGGCGGTGGCGGCAACGCCTGGGCATATCCTGAGATCCGAAACATCGGTAAATATAATCAATACCTTACAAATGAAACAATAAAAGAAGTAGTCAGGTGGACTGTTTAGATATTGTATATACTTACTCCAACTACAGAATCGTGTTAATCTTTGCCGCTTCCCTTATTAACAACTGTCAACCCAGTCGTTGACAAGCCTCTGTGGCTGTGGTGCGACCCGAATGTGCGCGCCACAGGCAGCGGCGGACCAAGTGTGAGACATCCATGTTAATAAGTTGTCAGTTAAAATGTTAAATCATAAGATTATTAAACTACGTCGGTGTAGTAATGTAGTGAGGTGTAGTGGATGGGACGGAAGGCGAAATAAAAATACTTCTAAGTTCAATGCTCTCGGCGCTAGAGGTCAAAATGTATTGCTCAATTACAAGACGAATCCTACTTGAGTTAACCCGACTTGTAGGATATGTTAACACTGATTTTTCCTTGCGTCCCGTCAACTTCACTGTGATCCTAAACTAACTAAAATAATTTATTCCAGACTGCTGGTTTGACTGCGTGAGCAAATAATTTATGATGAATAACTACGCACGCATCGTCAAGTTCACATCACACTGTCACGCACGTCATCTCTGCTACAGTCTACACTACGTCATCGCTGCATGTAACCAAGCAACCCAGCTTTGAAACTATCAATGCAGAGGTAGGTACCTAAAACCATTTATTTATTATGCACATTTTCTAATATATAATATGGATATTTGGCTTTTTACGCGTCTACGCGATGATTATTTTGGATATAAAATAACCTATACTTAATCATCTCCTGAAATACAACCTATCACTTTGATAGATGGATATAAAGATTCACCCTATATCCTTACAAAATTTAAACACATTTAGAAATAACGTTTTTAGAAAATTCTTCAGATGTATTATTAAATAAATGACACCACACCTAAACAAACTTTGAACTTATCCTAATATTATTAAAAATTGTTCATGGCCTACCTGAGATAAACTCAACTTCCATCAATACGTACAAGTAGGTATGAATCATGTCAAACGTGCATAAAATATGTAGTAAGTTAAATTAATAACATGTTGATATTTCAGAAGTTCGAAAGAAAACCCATCAACGTGAATAATCAAAAAGCTATCTAATCTCACTGCCTTGCTACACTTGCTGAACGATCGCACGTTATACTAACCAGAACAAGATATTGTGCACAATTAATCCTGGTGAGTACTTAAGGCGAGCCTAAAAGGCGATAAACGCATGGCAGAGACGGCTGACCTTCCAAACATGATGACTATGGCAATAATCCCATTATTTGAGGGAGGCATGTTCAACTGTCGTCATACCTACCGTTGATTAGATATAAACTTTAAAAATTGGACAAAAAACTTTGTCATTAGATTATTCATAAGTTAGTTTACTTCCCGATTGAAATAGATAATATAATTAATATTTTCTACCTACACTACCAATTTAATAAACGTTGGTATGTACCAGCTGTTATTTAACGCATTCGGTGCCCAGCCTCGCGCGCGCCGGCGCCGCCGCCGCCCCGCTGCCACGCTCTGGTGCAGACCGACATGTGCGTGTTAGTTAACAGAAGTTAACTTAACAGAAGTGTAAACTGCATTCTACTTAAAAATAAAAGCAGGCCTACAAAAAAACAATAATTTAAAATATAAACCAATGAAATTGTATCTAATTTTTTATTCTTTTTCAGATAAGTACCTACAAATGGAAAACATCAAATTCAAATAATTCTTCAGCTGAAAAAAATGCTTCTCTTAAAAATATTTTGTTACTAACTTTGATATTGTACCTTGACTATGTAAAAACAATAATAAGAATGACATTGTATTTTATGGTTATTTTATTTACGTAAAAATACAAAATTTGATTTCATAGTTTCAATATCTGTGTATTGTGGTGATTAAATATCCTATCTGATTAACACAACTTAAAACAAAAGTAGGTAGGTACCTAGCTAGAGATGAAACATAAATCATAAATGTTAAAATAAAATAAACACCTACCTACGAACGTTCTTAGAAAAAAAAAGAATTAGATTATAGGAAGTTTATAGATCACACAGGTTGATGAGTAAAATAAAGAAGTCTGAGATAAATGTAAGCTTTAACAGGTAGGCACCTAATTTGTTTGTCACGTACATCACCTAAGTACTCAAAGTAAAACTGATTTGTCAAAAAGGAAGATAATTAAAGTCTAAACGTTATTTTATATTAGGAAATTCACTGACCATCCTCGGCAGTGTAACCCGCAGGGATGCTCCGCAGCTACGAGTGGGTCGTTAAGAGCAACATAATTCCATTTTTGTGAAATAGAAAATGTAGGTATTACATCAGATTGTATAGCTATATAAATAAATAGTTGTATTATAGTTTTACTACGAAATTAAGTAACTATTAAAATCACACATCTATTTCACATTAAAGTTTTATTAGTTCAAAGCAGCTCGATAGATGGCATAAAGTAATCATTGACAGTAGATTCAAAATTGAATTAGGAGCACTTAACGAGTGAATTTATAACTCAAAGATTTTCTACGAGTATTATATAAGTACAAGGAATATTATTCGTCCAAAGTCCATGAAAACTTCTACATCAATGCTTCATAGTCAAGTTATTTCAAGGTTGTTTTTGACATTTTTATCAATCGCCATCTATCGAGCCTATAAAGAACACTTACAGCCTTTAAAATTATTAATAAACAAATCGAATTCCCTGAAAAAATATTAGGTAGGTTTCAATGTTACTAATTAGTTTCGATAAAAACTTTAAGATGGCGCTAATAGTTAAATTCATTAGAATGTCACGATTTTCTTGCACACCCACTTATATGGGTATCGTTTTCGACAAACTCGAAATCGTAGATTACGAAAAAGATGTCCATTTCAAAATCCAAGATGGCTGACATTTTTTTCATCGCAAAACCCACTCTTGGTTATCGATTTCGATCAAATCCAGGGTGTAGGTTACGATAAGGGGAATTTAATTTAAAACGAACAGTACACACAGCCGACGCGAGCTGCTTGCAGCTCGCGCACTTATAACAACTAGTTACTATATATAAAGCTAAATTACCACTGACTCACTCATTGACATAATTGTTCTCCTTGATGGTGGAGGGGGAGGTATGTTTTTTTTTGCGGAATCGTGTAGAGGGAGTCCGGGTGACCTAGGGAAAATTCCGACTTTCTGAGATTTGCCCCCCCGAACCCCCGCCCCCCATGGGGGCTCCCAAGCAGAGTCACACTGATGAAAATTTTTAAGGGGGTTGTATAGAAAAAGTTGTGCGATTTCGATTCCAAAAATTTTTTACCCCCCCTTGCCCCCCCGGACCCCCCCTTTTAAGAGTGCTATCGGATGCCGTCGTGATAGAGGAGTTTTGATTGCGGGATCGTATAGAGGGTTTCTTCTCAAATTGTAAGAACAAAAAATTCACCCCCCCTCCCGCCCCAATTTTCACCCCCCCTTTTGATATCTCCCAAACAAAGTACGATAGAAGAAAAAAATTTTCACGGTCATGTAGGGCAAGACAAATAATTTTGAATGCAAAAAAAAAATTGACCCCCTTGCCCCTCTAGACCCCCTTTTTTATTAAAAAACTGAAATTTGGCCATTTTTAGCCTATATTTCGACCACTTTTTAGGGTGGAGCATTGCGGCGAGCGAAGCGAGCCGCAATGCGACTACGGCGAACAGCATGGCGAGCGAAGCGAGCCGTGCTGTGACCCCCGCGTGCCCCCCCCGGAACCCCCTCCCCCAGAACCCGGGGGGAGCATTGCGGCGAGCGAAGCGAGCCGCAATGCGACAACAGGGGAACAGCACGGCGAGCGAAGCGAGCCGTGCTGAGACCCCCCTCGCCCCCCGCCCCCCTGAACCCCCTTTCCCATCAAAAAATCTGATATGGGTATCGTTTTCGACTAACATGTGGGTGAGGATTACGAATTTGATGACGGCGGGCTTGTGTCGGATTGCGGTGAGCGAAGCGAACCGCAATACGTCACACAGCAAGGGGAGCGAAGCGAGCCTTGCTGCGTGGCAGTACGAGCGGGTTCGTATTGCGGTGAGCGGAGCGAACCGCAATGCGACTATTGGGGAACTGCACGGCAAGCGAAGTGAGCCGTGCTGTGACCCCCGCGTGCCCCCCCCGGAACCCCCTTCCCCATACAAGAATTTGATATGGGTATCGTTTTCGACTAACATGGGGGTGAGGATTACGAATTTGATGACGGTGGGCGTGTGTCGGATTGCGGTGAGCGAAGCGAACCGCAATACGTCACACAGCAAGGCGAGCGAAGCGAGCCTTGCTGCGTGGCAGTACGAGCGGGTTCTGCGGCGTCTGCGGGTTCTGCGACTATTGGGGAACTGCACGGCGAGCGAAGCGAGCCATGCTGTGACCCCCACGCCTAGCCCCCCTGAACCTCCTCCCCCATCCAAGAATTTGATATGGGTATCGTTTTCGACTAACATAGGGGTGAGGATTACGAATTTGATGACGGCGGGCGTGTGTGACGGCGGGCGTGCCTCACACAGCAAGGCGAGCGAATCGAGCCTTGCTGTGTGACATCACACCTACTTATATGGGTTACGTTTTCGACTAACTCGACTGTGTAAATTACGAAAAAGATGTCTATTTCAAAATCCAAGATGGCTGACATTTTTTTTTCGCAATCCCCACTCTTGGTTATCGATTTCGATCAAATCCAGGGTGTAGGTTACGATAAGGGGAACTAAATATAAAACGAACAGTACACACAGCCGACGCGAGCTGCTTGCCACTGACTCACTCATTGACATAATTGTTCTCCTTGATGGTGGAGGGGGAGATATGTTTTTTTTTGCGGAATCATGTAGAGGGAGTCCGGGGGACCTAGGGAAAATTCCGACTTTTTGAGATTTGCCCCCCCGAACCCCCGCCCCCCAGGGGGGCTCCCAAACGGAGACATATTGTTTGATTTTTTTGTAAGGGGTGTATAGAGGGGGACGAGTAATTTCTAAAGCAATAAAAAAATTACCCCCCCCCCTTGCCCCCAGGACCCCCCCTTTTGAGAGTGCTACCGGATGCCGTCGCTATAGATGAGTTCTGATTACGGGATCGTATAGAGGGTATCTTATCGAATTGGAAGAAAAAAAAAATTACCCCCCTCCCGTCCCGATTTTCACCCCCCCTTTTAATATCTCCCAAACGAAGTACGATACAAGAATTTTTTTTTCACAGTCATGTAGGGCAAGACAAATAATTTTGAATGCGAAAAAAAATTGACCCCCCAGCCCCTCTAGACCCCCTTTTTTATTATAAAACCGAAATTCAGCCATTTTTAGCCTATATTTTAACCTTTTTTTAGGGTGGAGCATTGCGGCGAGCGAAGCGAGCCGTAATGCGACTACTGAGAACGTGGGGGTCGCAGCACGGCGAGCGAATTCCGACTTTTTGAGATTTGGCCCCCCGAACCCCCGCCCCCCAGGGGGGCTCCCAAACGGAGGCATTTTGTTTGATTTTTCTTTAAGGGGTATACAGAAGGGGACAAGTGATTTCTATAGCAACTAAAAATTTACCCCCCCTTGCCCCCCAGGACCCCCCCTTTTGAGAGTGCTACCGGATGACGTTGCGATAGAGGATTTCTGATTGCAGAATCGTATAGAGGGTTTCTTTTAAAATTCACCCCCCCTCCCGCCCCAATTTTCACCCCCCCTTTTGATATCTCCGAAACAAAGTACGATAGAAGAAAAAATTTTTCACGGTCATGTAGGGCAAGACAAACAATTTTGAATGCAAAAAAAAAATTGACCCCCTTGCCCCTCTAGACCCCCTTTTTTATAAAAAAACTGAAATTTGGCCATTTTTAGCCTATATTTCGACCACTTTTTAGGGTGGAGCATTGCGGCGAGCGAAGCGAGCCGTAATGCGACTACTGAGAACGCGGGGGTCGCAGCACGGCGAGCGAATTCCGACTTTTTGAGATTTGGCCCCCCGAACCCCCGCCCCCCAGGGGGGCTCCCAAACGGAGGCATATTGTTTGATTATTCTGTATCGGGTGTATAGAGGGGGACAAGTGATTTCTATTGCCAAAAAAAGTATACCCCCCCAGGACCCCCCCTTTTGAGAGTGCTACAAGATGCCGTCGTGATAGAGGAGTTTTGATTGTGAGATCGTATAGAGGGTTTCTTCTCGAATTGGAAGAAAAAAATTTCACCCCCCCTCCCGCCCCAATTTTTACCCCTCCTTTTGATATCTCTCAAACAAAGTACGATAGAAGAAAAATTTTTTCACGGTCATGTAGGGCAAGACAAATTATTTTGAATGCAAAAAAACATTGACCCCCTTGCCCCTCTAGACCCCCTTTTTTATAAAAAAACTGAAATTTGGCCATTTTTAGCCTATATTTGAACCACTTTTTAGGGTGGAGCATTGCGGCAAGCGAAGCGAGCCGCAATGCGACTACGGCGAACAGCATGGCGAGCGAAGCGAGCCGTGCTGTGACCCCCGCGTGCCCCCCCGGAACCCCCCCACGCCCCAGCCCCCCTGAACCCCCTTCCCCATCCAAGAATTTGATATGGGTATCGTTTTCGACTAATATGGGGGTGAGGATTACGAATTCGATGACGGCGGGCGTGTGGCGGATTGCGGTGAGCGAAGCGAACCGCAATACGTCACACAGCAAGGCGAGCGAAGCGAGCCTTGCTGCGTGCCAGTACGAGCGGGTTCGTATTGCGGTGAGCGAAGCGAACCGCAACGCGACTATTGGGGAACTGCACGGCGAGCGAAGCGAGCCGTGCTGTGACCCCCCAGGCCCCAGCCCCCCTGAACCCCCTTCGCCATCCAAGAATTTGATATAGGTATCGTTTTCGACTTATATGGGGGTTAGGATTACGAATTTGATGACGGCGGGCGTGTGGCGGATTGCGGTGAGCGAAGCGAACCGCAATACGTCACACAGCAAGGCGAGCGAAGCGAGCCTTGCTGCGTGCCAGTACGAGCGGGTTCGTATTGCGGTGAGCGAAGCGAACCGCAATGCGACTATTAGGGAACTGCACGGCGAGCGAAGCGAGCCGTGCTGTGACCCCCACGCCTAGCCCCCCTGAACCCTCTCCCCCATCCAAGAATTTGATATGGGTATCGTTTTCGACTAACATAGGGGTGAGGATTACGAATTTGATGACGGTGGGCGTGTGTCGGATTGTGGTGAGCGAAGCGAACCGCAATACGTCACACAGCAAGGCGAGCGAAGCGAGCCTTGCTGCGTGGCAGCACGAGCGGGTTCGTATTGCGGTGAGCGAAGCGAACCTTAATGTGACTATTGGGGAACAGCACGGCGAGCGAAGCGAGCCGTTCTGTGACCCCCTGTGCCCAGACCCCCTGTACCCCCTCCCCCATCAAAAAATCTGATATGGGTATCGTTTTCGATTAACTCGACTGTGTAGATTACGAAAAAGATGTCCATTTCAAATTCCAAGATGGCTGACATTTTTTTCATCGCAAAACCCACTCTTGGTTATCGATTTCGATCAAATCCAGGGTGTAGGTTACGATAAGGGGAACTTAATTTAAAACGAACAGTACACACAGCCGACGCGAGCTGCTTGCAGCTCGCGCACTTATAACAACTAGTTACTATATATAAAGCTAAATTACCACTGACTCACTCATTGACATAATTGTTCTCCTTGATGGTGGAGGGGGAGGTATGTTTTTTTTTGCGGAATCGTGTAGAGGGAGTCCGGGTGACCTAGGGAAAATTCCGACTTTCTGAGATTTGCCCCCCCGAACCCCCGCCCCCCATGGGGGCTCCCAAGCAGAGTCACACTGATGAAAATTTTTAAGGGGGTTGTATAGAAAAAGTTGTGCGATTTCGATTCCAAAAATTTTTTACCCCCCCTTGCCCCCCCGGACCCCCCCTTTTAAGAGTGCTATCGGATGCCGTCGTGATAGAGGAGTTTTGATTGCGGGATCGTATAGAGGGTTTCTTCTCAAATTGTAAGAACAAAAAATTCACCCCCCCTCCCGCCCCAATTTTCACCCCCCCTTTTGATATCTCCCAAACAAAGTACGATAGAAGAAAAAAATTTTCACGGTCATGTAGGGCAAGACAAATAATTTTGAATGCAAAAAAAAAATTGACCCCCTTGCCCCTCTAGACCCCCTTTTTTATTAAAAAACTGAAATTTGGCCATTTTTAGCCTATATTTCGACCACTTTTTAGGGTGGAGCATTGCGGCGAGCGAAGCGAGCCGCAATGCGACTACGGCGAACAGCATGGCGAGCGAAGCGAGCCGTGCTGTGACCCCCGCGTGCCCCCCCCGGAACCCCCTCCCCCAGAACCCGGGGGGAGCATTGCGGCGAGCGAAGCGAGCCGCAATGCGACAACAGGGGAACAGCACGGCGAGCGAAGCGAGCCGTGCTGAGACCCCCCTCGCCCCCCGCCCCCCTGAACCCCCTTTCCCATCAAAAAATCTGATATGGGTATCGTTTTCGACTAACATGTGGGTGAGGATTACGAATTTGATGACGGCGGGCTTGTGTCGGATTGCGGTGAGCGAAGCGAACCGCAATACGTCACACAGCAAGGGGAGCGAAGCGAGCCTTGCTGCGTGGCAGTACGAGCGGGTTCGTATTGCGGTGAGCGGAGCGAACCGCAATGCGACTATTGGGGAACTGCACGGCAAGCGAAGTGAGCCGTGCTGTGACCCCCGCGTGCCCCCCCCGGAACCCCCTTCCCCATACAAGAATTTGATATGGGTATCGTTTTCGACTAACATGGGGGTGAGGATTACGAATTTGATGACGGTGGGCGTGTGTCGGATTGCGGTGAGCGAAGCGAACCGCAATACGTCACACAGCAAGGCGAGCGAAGCGAGCCTTGCTGCGTGGCAGTACGAGCGGGTTCTGCGGCGTCTGCGGGTTCTGCGACTATTGGGGAACTGCACGGCGAGCGAAGCGAGCCATGCTGTGACCCCCACGCCTAGCCCCCCTGAACCTCCTCCCCCATCCAAGAATTTGATATGGGTATCGTTTTCGACTAACATAGGGGTGAGGATTACGAATTTGATGACGGCGGGCGTGTGTGACGGCGGGCGTGCCTCACACAGCAAGGCGAGCGAATCGAGCCTTGCTGTGTGACATCACACCTACTTATATGGGTTACGTTTTCGACTAACTCGACTGTGTAAATTACGAAAAAGATGTCTATTTCAAAATCCAAGATGGCTGACATTTTTTTTTCGCAATCCCCACTCTTGGTTATCGATTTCGATCAAATCCAGGGTGTAGGTTACGATAAGGGGAACTAAATATAAAACGAACAGTACACACAGCCGACGCGAGCTGCTTGCCACTGACTCACTCATTGACATAATTGTTCTCCTTGATGGTGGAGGGGGAGATATGTTTTTTTTTGCGGAATCATGTAGAGGGAGTCCGGGGGACCTAGGGAAAATTCCGACTTTTTGAGATTTGCCCCCCCGAACCCCCGCCCCCCAGGGGGGCTCCCAAACGGAGACATATTGTTTGATTTTTTTGTAAGGGGTGTATAGAGGGGGACGAGTAATTTCTAAAGCAATAAAAAAATTACCCCCCCCCCTTGCCCCCAGGACCCCCCCTTTTGAGAGTGCTACCGGATGCCGTCGCTATAGATGAGTTCTGATTACGGGATCGTATAGAGGGTATCTTATCGAATTGGAAGAAAAAAAAAATTACCCCCCTCCCGTCCCGATTTTCACCCCCCCTTTTAATATCTCCCAAACGAAGTACGATACAAGAATTTTTTTTTCACAGTCATGTAGGGCAAGACAAATAATTTTGAATGCGAAAAAAAATTGACCCCCCAGCCCCTCTAGACCCCCTTTTTTATTATAAAACCGAAATTCAGCCATTTTTAGCCTATATTTTAACCTTTTTTTAGGGTGGAGCATTGCGGCGAGCGAAGCGAGCCGTAATGCGACTACTGAGAACGTGGGGGTCGCAGCACGGCGAGCGAATTCCGACTTTTTGAGATTTGGCCCCCCGAACCCCCGCCCCCCAGGGGGGCTCCCAAACGGAGGCATTTTGTTTGATTTTTCTTTAAGGGGTATACAGAAGGGGACAAGTGATTTCTATAGCAACTAAAAATTTACCCCCCCTTGCCCCCCAGGACCCCCCCTTTTGAGAGTGCTACCGGATGACGTTGCGATAGAGGATTTCTGATTGCAGAATCGTATAGAGGGTTTCTTTTAAAATTCACCCCCCCTCCCGCCCCAATTTTCACCCCCCCTTTTGATATCTCCGAAACAAAGTACGATAGAAGAAAAAATTTTTCACGGTCATGTAGGGCAAGACAAACAATTTTGAATGCAAAAAAAAAATTGACCCCCTTGCCCCTCTAGACCCCCTTTTTTATAAAAAAACTGAAATTTGGCCATTTTTAGCCTATATTTCGACCACTTTTTAGGGTGGAGCATTGCGGCGAGCGAAGCGAGCCGTAATGCGACTACTGAGAACGCGGGGGTCGCAGCACGGCGAGCGAATTCCGACTTTTTGAGATTTGGCCCCCCGAACCCCCGCCCCCCAGGGGGGCTCCCAAACGGAGGCATATTGTTTGATTATTCTGTATCGGGTGTATAGAGGGGGACAAGTGATTTCTATTGCCAAAAAAAGTATACCCCCCCAGGACCCCCCCTTTTGAGAGTGCTACAAGATGCCGTCGTGATAGAGGAGTTTTGATTGTGAGATCGTATAGAGGGTTTCTTCTCGAATTGGAAGAAAAAAATTTCACCCCCCCTCCCGCCCCAATTTTTACCCCTCCTTTTGATATCTCTCAAACAAAGTACGATAGAAGAAAAATTTTTTCACGGTCATGTAGGGCAAGACAAATTATTTTGAATGCAAAAAAACATTGACCCCCTTGCCCCTCTAGACCCCCTTTTTTATAAAAAAACTGAAATTTGGCCATTTTTAGCCTATATTTGAACCACTTTTTAGGGTGGAGCATTGCGGCAAGCGAAGCGAGCCGCAATGCGACTACGGCGAACAGCATGGCGAGCGAAGCGAGCCGTGCTGTGACCCCCGCGTGCCCCCCCGGAACCCCCCCACGCCCCAGCCCCCCTGAACCCCCTTCCCCATCCAAGAATTTGATATGGGTATCGTTTTCGACTAATATGGGGGTGAGGATTACGAATTCGATGACGGCGGGCGTGTGGCGGATTGCGGTGAGCGAAGCGAACCGCAATACGTCACACAGCAAGGCGAGCGAAGCGAGCCTTGCTGCGTGCCAGTACGAGCGGGTTCGTATTGCGGTGAGCGAAGCGAACCGCAACGCGACTATTGGGGAACTGCACGGCGAGCGAAGCGAGCCGTGCTGTGACCCCCCAGGCCCCAGCCCCCCTGAACCCCCTTCGCCATCCAAGAATTTGATATAGGTATCGTTTTCGACTTATATGGGGGTTAGGATTACGAATTTGATGACGGCGGGCGTGTGGCGGATTGCGGTGAGCGAAGCGAACCGCAATACGTCACACAGCAAGGCGAGCGAAGCGAGCCTTGCTGCGTGCCAGTACGAGCGGGTTCGTATTGCGGTGAGCGAAGCGAACCGCAATGCGACTATTAGGGAACTGCACGGCGAGCGAAGCGAGCCGTGCTGTGACCCCCACGCCTAGCCCCCCTGAACCCTCTCCCCCATCCAAGAATTTGATATGGGTATCGTTTTCGACTAACATAGGGGTGAGGATTACGAATTTGATGACGGTGGGCGTGTGTCGGATTGTGGTGAGCGAAGCGAACCGCAATACGTCACACAGCAAGGCGAGCGAAGCGAGCCTTGCTGCGTGGCAGCACGAGCGGGTTCGTATTGCGGTGAGCGAAGCGAACCTTAATGTGACTATTGGGGAACAGCACGGCGAGCGAAGCGAGCCGTTCTGTGACCCCCTGTGCCCAGACCCCCTGTACCCCCTCCCCCATCAAAAAATCTGATATGGGTATCGTTTTCGATTAACTCGACTGTGTAGATTACGAAAAAGATGTCCATTTCAAATTCCAAGATGGCTGACATTTTTTTCATCGCAAAACCCACTCTTGGTTATCGATTTCGATCAAATCCAGGGTGTAGGTTACGATAAGGGGAACTTAATTTAAAACGAACAGTACACACAGCCGACGCGAGCTGCTTGCAGCTCGCGCACTTATAACAACTAGTTATATTTATATATAGTTGGTACAAGTGCAAACTTTGACAATGACAAGTAAGTAAGTATTAAACTGTCACGTTCTCGATATTTTTATAGCTATATTATTTTGCAAACTCGTACTAGACGTACAGGTACCAGCGTTGCGTTAAGTAGGTTGTTTGTCGAGGTGATAGTTGATCGGTTACTTATCCACTATTGGACAAGCTACGCCTATATTCCTGACTTGTGTCATTGAATTAGGAACAGTTCATAAACATACTTTATTCACAAAGAAAATTACAATCAAATAATAAAAATAAATTAGAAGGAGTATTTACAATTGAGCTAACTGCAGACTGTGTGTGACTGACTGCTAACAATCTACAGGTAGCTCAACTGATCCATAAACTAAGAAACTAATTTGAACAAGAAAAGATCTAGATGTAAAAAAATAGAATAATAATAATAATGATTTGTCATAGAATATCGAGCTCATTTTGGAAAAGCGTCAACGTTTAAGAAACCTCACGGAACTTACTTGTCCACAAACGGACAAACAACACCCCAGAACAGGCTACGTGTTAAATATGGTTGAAAGCTTGCTCCGTATAATTTTTGTACACGATACCTTTAAATTAAAACACACCAACACGTGAAAAAGCTAATTCAGTCATTATTTCGTATTCGTAACAGCACAAAATAGAGCCATTTTCATTAGAAGCAAGTGAAAATTGTAGCTTTTCGTGTTCGAAAACGGATGTGACTCTATTATACCACTGCCTACACTGCACGGGGAAGCGATGGGGTGACCATGGCTTAACATAATGTTAGAAATCGAAAAAGACGATGTGAATAGTGCAATCTCAAAAGTAGTTCACTGGTTTAGTGTCAATAATCTTTTGTTAAATGAAACCAAAACAAAATGTATTAGATTTATTCTACCTAATGTTAAACAAGTGAAGGCTGATGTAAACGTTAAAGGAGAAACTTTAGAAATAGTAGAAAGCACCGTATTCTTAGGAATCACCTTAGATAATAAACTTCAATGGGGCCCACACATAGATAAGCTATCGAAGAGACTTAGTTCTGCAGCATATGCAGTCAAAAAAATCCGTCATCTTACAGACGTGGACACATCTAGACTTGTTTATTTCAGCTACTTCCATAGTATTACTTAATAAGTTAATACTATGTACTTATGGTATACTGCTGTGGGGGAACGCTGCAGATATTAACACCGTATTTGTGCTGCAGAAGAGGGCTGTTCGTGCAATCTATAATATGGGTCCCAGAGAATCCCTGCGTGATAAATTCAAAGAAATAAACATAATGACAGTACCATGTCAATATATTTATGAAAACTTATTGTACACTCATAAAAATATAAATCGGTTCCCTAAAAATAGCGATAAACATAATTTGAATACCAGAAACAAACATAAGATCGCTGTGCCCACAACTAGGCTACACAAAATTAATGTATCTTTTAAAGGGCAATGTGTACGCTTCTACAACAAAACTCCTAGTGAGTTGCAAAAATTATCAGTAAATAAATTCAAAACAAATTGTCAAAACGTTGCTGTGCAAAAAGGCTTACTATAAAATCAGATTATCTAGAGGATAAAAAAGCTTGGGACGGGCTTTGCTCCAACTCGAAGAATAACAACTAACAGGCTAAAGGTTTCTTCGTCGCTTCTTTACTTTAGTCTACATACCGAAGCGACAGAAATCAAAAAATATCACTTTATTTCCGTGTCAGTGCTTAGTTTTATGATTTGACCTTTTCTAAGTGTACATTTATTGTATTTATGGAAATAAAGAGTTTTTGATTTTGATTTTGATTTTGAGAAGGTCTACCAGAGCCAAAATCATCCAATGCGTAAAAGTATTGGTAGGAGCAGACGGAAATGAAAAAACTATTTACATACATCGAAAAGGTTTCATTCCATTCTGATCGCGTGCAGACTATACCCTGCCGTAGAGCTTGAGACGATCATCATGTGTAGCTTGATTGACTACTGGCCATCCCCTGATAAACGCCTTATTGGCTTTTGTTAATATTGCTGTACAATCCACACAGAATCATCCAGCCCCAAGCTAAGCAGAGCCTGTATCGGTATAATGCCCATAATTCCCACGTTGGGTATTATGGGGCTAGGGATAGCAGTTTGTTGGTGAAGTTATGAGTCATCAAGCGCTGCTACCTACCCCCAGTTGGGTATCCCGCCTCTTACGGCAGTCGACACCCGTGGAAATATAGTTGGGGTGTGGTAAATTCTAACCACATGACGACACACCTTGAGACCTTGTTAGATTTTGTCTCTGTTTATCACAGCATATGGTCGCCCTTATCGGTAGCGTTGAAGAAAAGAATGGAAATTGTGAAGAATTGCTTCTGGTTATGACCCGATCGGGATTCGTGAGTTCACGGAAACTCGCGACACTAATCATTTCGGGACATTTTTACATGCACATGTGAAAGTTATTGGGACATTTTTGTTTGTATTTCTACATGCACATGTGAAAGTTGAAGGAGGTATATTTTATTCATAAACTACCTATAACTACTATTTTAACTACTATTGTATTAATACCTACTATATTTAAGTGTTAAGTGTGTTCCAGTTTTCTATAAGACTGATTTTCTAAAAATGTAATCAACGTTTCGTAAGTAGGTATCTAAAGATATCAGACACTCGTATTGTATTTGATGTTAATGTGTATCCAATCGTCCAAACAAAAATAAACATTTTAAATTATTATTATATTACTAATTACCTAAATCCTAATTTTATTTATTTACATACTGGGTAAATGTAAGTTGAAAGCCAACTATAAATTTCCACCTATAGGTTACTAATTAGATGAAAAGAAAACAACCCCATCACTAGACCCTACATTGTCATTGGTGCGCAACGAGGAATAAAAACTTAACATTTATGCCTACTGAATGAAACGCACCAAAACGGGTGCGCTATGTGGAAGTACTTAGGTGCGGTTCATCTGGGTGCGCTACGAGGAATGCCTCAAAAATTTAGACCATGACCCCCCACTCCCCAAACAATTATGTCGGTGCAAAACAATTAAACATACTCTATAGTGAGGTTTTATTTTTCAGGATTGATATTCCGTAGTTTAAACTAACACTATCATGGCCCAAGACGCAGGTGCCCTTCTGCGCCACGTTGTAGCGGAGGATGGGCAGTGAATGCGTTAAGTCCTAAACAAGAACAAAATTAAAAATTTTAAAAACCCGCCGACGTTTATTGGCTGAACAGATTTTCATGAAACATGGATAATAAATAACACTCGGGATAAAATTATAGATGACACAAAAAACTAAACGAAAATCGGTTCATCCGTTTGGGAGCTACGATACCACAGACAGATACACAGACAGACACGTTAAACTTATAACACCCCTCTCTTTTTGCGTCGGGGGTTAAAAATAAAGGTTCACATGATGATGAGAAGAAATAATCGATTTCAAAATCAAAATCAAAAACTCTTTTTTTCCATAAATACAATAAATGTACACTTAGAAAAGGTCACACTAAAAAACTAAACACTGACACGGAAATAAAGTGATATTTTTATTTGAATATTCTTTCCTATAAAATAACAAAGAGGTAGGTACTTATTTCCTTTTGTCCTAGATAAGTAAATTCATTTGCGAATTATTAAAAGACGTACCTACTTATTTAAACACACTGTAGTTAGTCGTCAAAAAATAATTATATGGGTGCTGGCGAATATAATTTCCGACAGCGGTATTTCATGAGTGAAAAAACTAGCAAGTTCTTTTAGTACAGTCTTAATTTCCTGTTCCAACTTAATTAACTTTAAAAGGTTATTATATTTTATTATTTGGTAAATTATGGACGTTTTCAGTGAAAGTGTACACAGGGTTGTATCTAGGACTTTTATCCTGGGGTTGTTTGGAATGGCCCGATTGCGAGGTGGGACGACGACGTTCTCTTAGTTTACGTCACGTGGCCGTTAACCGATGTCATTAGCGCAAGACAGTGGAAGGCGCAAAGTTCGGTGGTATAAATAAATAAATGATGCTGGGCAATTCACACAGCATTATCTAGCCCCAAACTAAGCACAGCTTGTGTTATGGGTACTAGATAACTGACCGCAACCTCCTGCGTCGCAGGAAGACCTTCGCCCGTTGCGCCACAGAGGTCGTCGGTATGTAAGTAAAATTCGTCAGTAAATATTTATTTCGCCTTTTAAGTCACAAAACTAATGGAAAAAGAAACGCAGTAGTTCTGTCAACAGAACTACTCAACAGAACAGGTGGGAGTAGAGGGTCCTAATGGCCAAGATGCAAGTAGAGAAGGTAAATAAAGGTGGTATAGGGTAAACCTGACCCAGCGTCGTTTGTACATATTTACGACTTATGCTGAGACAGGTACTGTTTTGTGTCTCAAGCGAACTGTTTTATTTTCTTTAAGGTTTTTATCATTTCTATTGTCTAAGATACGAATAAATGTTTCTTGGTACATGTCTGATTGACCCCCTCCCTTATTACATCCCTGTGACTAATAGTTTAAAGGTTATTGTGATAGGCGTGGCCTGAAATATGATTTCTATTGCTGTAATGTTTGGATTTTGTTAATAGCGAACAATAAAATAGATAAAATCAGAAGTTAGATTGGAGTTTTACGACTGAAAATCATGCCTGGGGTGAATAAAATTAGGAAATATTTTGGTAATTTTTAACATGACAATTATGTTCCGAAAAAAGCATAAGTGATTGAAAGTTACTTAACTAATGGTCAATTTTAACTTGCTCTACTGTATTGTATTCAAAGCTCCGAAGTTAGAACATGGCACCCCTAAAGCTAGGCAGAAGCGAGTTATAAAATATTATTTTTGATGCTCAGAACTACTGGGGCAATTTTTGTCCCAGTAGCTCTGTACAGAACTACTGGGAATAAGCGGAATTGACCATGAATGACACCACTTCCTTTTCATCTATTTTTATCCTTTCGTTGGGGTGCAAAAGCACGGTTATGCCGGACTTCTACCAGGTTTCTTACCAATATGCTCAAATAAATGACAAAAACGCATGTTATCACATCACACTAATATTATAAATGCGAAAGTTTGGATGGATAGATGTATGTATGGATGGATGTTTGTTACCTCTTCACGCCAAAACTGCTGAACAGATCAGGCTGAAATTTTGCATACAGGTAAGCCAGGTAACCCTGGAATATAGAACATAGGCGACTTTTATCCCATAAATCAGTTTCCATGAGATAGAAATAAAATCAAAACGTTTCCATAGAAACAACGCGTGCGAAGCCGCGGGCAGAAGCTAGTTAACAATAACTTTAGTCAGTAATGCATAATATTACGAAGAAACCAAAGCTACGTATTTTGAAGAAGTTATTAAGTCAGTGGCACACCAAATGGCGTGCGGACGGAGGCGTCAACTGGCACCGAGGCGCACGCGACCTTAAATTGTTTTCGCTGGCCCATTTGAATTTTTAAACGTGGAACGAACGAACAACTATTTTGAGTTTGATTTCCTTTTATGTTTTAATTATTTTCCCTGGTTCATTTGAATTTTTAAACGTGGAACGAAAAGAACAGCTTTTTGAGTTTGATTTTCTTTAATTATCTATTATTTTTTCTGGCCCCCTTGAATTTTTAAACGAGGAACGAAAATAACAGCTCTGTGAATTCGATTTTCTTTTTTATCCATTATTCTTTGCATTATTAATCCATAGCAGATTGGTGATTTGATTAGTCCAAGAAATTGAGTTTTCTTTACTTAGTAAGTAACTTAAGTATTTCTAGAGACACAATTTATTTTCTTATTGACTTAATAATAATAGATACTTACAAATAATTCTTTTGAATAAAAGGATACAATTCGATTCAATTCACAAGGTTAAAAAAGAAAATATACCTTTGGATTTTCTCTGACTTGGAGTTTAAGTAATTTCCATTGCTAACTATTTTGATCCTACACTTCAGACTTATTGCAAAGAAGATTTGTAATTCGCACTCTGGATTTATTCAACAAGGAGGTATTTAGGTAAAACAAACAATTTTAAAACGTGGTGTGCGAATGAAGTGGCATTAGACTACTAGAAAAAAGAAAATGGCTGACCAGTATAGACGTGTATTTTACACTAAACTAAATAAAATAAACAATAGACAAAGCAATACTACTAATAATGGCTATTGCCTGTTCATTTATCAAATGAACAATGTTACAAAAAAAAGTGGGAAACCATCATCGAAAGAAGCTTTAGCTCGTCCTTAGATCATCATCATCATCAACCTATCTCAGTCCACTGTTGACATAGACCTCCCCGCAATAACCGCCATATCGCCCTGTCTTCAGCCTGCCGCATCCAGCATCTGCCTGCAGTCTTGCGCAGGTCGTCATCCCAACTGGCTGAACAGCGTCCTACACTACGTTTGCCGAGTCGCGATCTCCACTCAAGAACACGTTTACCCCTACGTAGATTATTATAGTCATTTTAAACGTCCATCGAATTAACCGTTCCCCAAAGATCAGCAAACGTCCGCCGTCAAATGGACTGCCACATAAAATAAACCATTCCATTATATTCGGGCTCAGGAAGGCCCATGAAGGCCCACGAAGGCCCACGAAGGCTCACGAAGGCCCGCGCTAATGATTCCGCCGCAGTGATACAAATCGCGCCTCGGACACGCGTACCTAACGTAATCACTTAATTATTGGGCGACACCTTAGCCCAGGGCTGTCACAATGTTTTAATAAAAACTTTTTAAGATTACCCAGCATTATGATTATTACTTTTATGTAGGATTAGTATAATAATATACCCGCGGCTTCGCACGCGTTGTTTCTATGCAAACATTTAAAGGTTATTCATCATACCATCTGATTTATTGGATAAAAGCCTATGTTTTATTCGAGGCCTAAAACTAACTATACGCAAAATTTCAGCCCGATCCGTTCAGTAGTTTTAGCGTGAAGAGGTAACAAACATCCATGCATCCATACATCCAAACTTTCGCATTTATAATATTAGTGAGATGTGATTTAGAAGTAGGGAGGTGCATTCCTATTTTTGGGCTAAACCTATAGATTAGACTAAAAATAATGATGCATTGTGTTTAAAATGTTACTGAGCTTATATCCACATTGCGCGGCAACAGCGGTGGTAGGCCCCTGTAGGCCGCACGCACTTGGTCAACGCATTCACTGCCCAGCCTCGGGGGTCGAGAGGCTCGTCTGCGTTTTGGGCCATGAAAGTGTTAGTTTAAGCAGTGGATAGGTTAAAGATTCAAGCCAAGCATGGTTAGGTAAGGCTTTTTATAAAATGAAATGAAAGTATTTATTTAAAAAGAAATACACAATAACAATGGTTAATGTAAAGTAAAATATGAATAATGTAAAATAATAATGTAAAATAAAATGATAAGCTAAAGTTAGGTGTTATCAGTTTCTCGTCAAGTAAAAGTAAGTATAAATTAAATTACTTAAATCGTTAAGAATAAATCTTTATTCACAAATTCAATTATACTTACTAGTTTTTACAATTGAAACAATTGAGCTAACTGCTGACTGTTGCGAACAGTCTACAGGTTTATTAAATTACTTAAATTAGTTTGAATTAGGCATATAGACATCGGGATATGACACGACTAGCTTCTGCCCGCGACTTCTCACGCGTATTTTCTGTATAATAGGTAGCCTATTATCTAAGTTAAGCTATGTTCTAAATGTACGCAAACTTTTATCATGACCTGTTCAGTAGTTTTAGAGATTCTAGGTAACAAAACTTTCACAAACTTTCGCATTTATAATATCAGTAGGATTGTGTGCTTAATAATATTGACTGCCTCGTTGGTCTAGCGGTCAGCCTGTTCAACCGCTGATTATGAGGTCCTGGGTTCGAATCCCGGGTCGGGCCAATAGTAGTTATTGGGGTTTTTCTGGCAATCAAATTCACAGTAGCAGCCCGGAGTCAGGAAGTTGGCGTTGCTAAACACCGGTGTCTCGGAAAGCAAGTTAAGCCGTTGGTTCTGCGCTTGACCTCTCCCCGGTCGTGTCGGTCTGCCGTCCCATCGGATTATGAGAGTGAGGGAATAGAGAGTGCACCTGTGTTTGCGCACACACTTGTACACTATAATAATGTCCTGCGAATCTGGCTAGTCGCCGATGAGACTGGTCGCCGATGAGACTGGTCGCCCTGGTCGAAATTCGGCTAGGTAGACATTATTATTCATTATTACGAAGCCGAAATGAAGTGACACTGCCTTTCCTTACTCATTTTGGTGCACTAAGTATAAAATCTTACTTTAAAGTTAATAATATAAAGACTCCACTGGATTTCTCTTCTAGTCTTGGTTTAAAAATATCTATAAATAAAAATCTATAGGTACACATGTATTGGAAACGGGAAAGAGCGATATAACCTATGTACCTATCACAAGTATTTCCATAATACTTAAAAGGGACGCTTCCGACTGGTATTGATATGGATCAGTTGAGCTACCTGTAGATTGTTTGCTAATGTCTGCACTTAGCTCAATTGTTTCAATTGTAAATACTAGTTCTAATTTATTTCTATTATTTGATTGTGACGGCTTAGATTTTTAAGAAATAGATAAACTTATTTGTATATACTAGTTGTTATTGTTTTATTCTGTTAATGTAATGTTCTAAATAAATATAGTACCAAAGCATATTTTTTAATTGTAATATTCTTTGTAAATAAAGTATTAAGATCTTAAAAGGTGAATTCAACTATGAATAAGACTTTGTATCTTTTGTTAAATACTGAACAAAATAATATATGAATTTAGTTTTTAAGGCTAGTAAAACCTTTATTTACAAAGAAAATAACAATCAATTAATATAAATAAATTAGAACCAGCATTTACAATAGAAAATTGACTGTTGCAAACAATCTATAGCTAGCTCGATTGATCACTAGTATTTACAATTGAAACAATTGACTGTCGCAAACCATCTACCGGTAATTTTAATTTCTAAGAAATCAAATAATATCGTAAAAATTTTCGACTTCGACGGCACTTGAACCCGCGTCCTCCCCTCAGTACGCCCCTCGAAGTCGAAAATTTTTACGATATTATTTGATTTCTTAGAAATTAAAATTATCCAGAGTGCGAGGCTTACGCACTATAATAACAAAAATGTTAAATCTACCGGTAGCTCAACTATAACAATACCAGTCGGAAGTTTTTTATTATTGTTTATTGGATAATAAGGTAAGGCACAACCCTAAATGTGCCCGCAGAGTCAGCGTTAACCATACTACTTTTTATTATATCAATTTGTGCCCATTGAAGGCGCAATTTTGGGCTAATTTCTTTATAATAGCGGGATCACCCTCTAGCTTCCCAACGCGATGTGAACTGGCCCTTATCTGATGTAGGAGGCACTAGGCCGGATGTTACGTGTAAACCAGGTTTCAGTTACTACGTGCCGGTTTTACTCTATTGAAAAAGTTGTAAAGGCCTTTTAGGATTTTTTTCTCTATTGAAACGGTCGTAGAGACATTTTTTTGGAATTTTAGATGGTATCTTATAAAAAATCACACATGGCGTTGCGCGTTGGTACCTTTATTTTTAATTTATTTTCATTAATTTTTCGTTGTCATTAGCCTGTTTTGCACTAGTGAACTTTGAAGCTATTTTTGGAGAAGTGTACCACGCAATGGTATCAGAAACGAACGGGAGGAGGTTCTACGTTTTGTTTTTAACGTTTCGAGATCGGTTTAGGAAATCCCTTATGGTATCGCTTTGTCTGTTCTTTTTTCCCTCTTTAAAATACCGCAGCTATTAACTTGCAACTATCGCAAGTATTAACTCGAAATTAAAAATAATAATACATTTTGTGCGCCTGTACTGACCTAAAGAAATAAATGAAAATGAAAATATTCAGTACAAATTGTATGTCGAAATTTTAAATGACACTTATACAAGGTCAGATGGTAATAGATATCAAATGAAAGGTATCATTTTGCACATTTCAAAATAGTTTTTAATTTTTTGTAGGTTACATACTTTTTGCAATATTGTGAAAGAAGTCGAAAAATTACCTATTCCCCCCTTTCTCCGAAGTTGGCAGAGCGATCCATCGGAAATGTATGCAGCGTTTATAGGTATAGATTTATATTTTACAGGAAAAATATAAAAAAGTCTGTGAGTAGAACACTTTTTGAAAAATGGTCTAAAAGCCCCCGTAAAATTACTTATTGCAGCAAATAGTTCAAAATAGGAACATAAAATTCACCTAAAACACATGAAAAGGTCATCTTGTGCATAATTTGCTGAGCGAATTTCAACAGTGATTTTCATCGACTTCCGCATAAGGCTGGGCCACTCTCGAAGCCAGACTCCACCGGTCGTGATTTACAGAAATTTGGCGCTCGGCGTACACAGTAGAGTTAAAAGAAAAACACTAAAGTCATTTACAACGGGAACATTAAAGCCATTTACAGCGGGATATTTACCATAATTTGAGTTTTGAGCTTTACAATGCAATATTTCTGCACAGTTTCATACGCCTTGAGACATGAAACTGTGCCGAAATATTAGAAAACTCAAAACTCAAATCATGGTAGGTAAATATCCCGTTGTAAATGACTTTAGTGTTACCATGATGGATTTAAAAGTTTTAAAAGAAATATAGTTCAATTAAAGAGAAGAAATAAATTGTAAAGGTAAACCGGAATCAACCAGCTTTTTGACGAAAGAGCTTCCGTTGTGTACACTCAGCTTATCAGATTCAGGAGGTAAAGTCAGAATCATTAGAGAAACGAAAAGTTTCGACTAATGACGTTTGAGTGAGAATAGAGAGCTTGCTTTTATTTAGAATGCGTTTGTTTTCACCATTCATATGTCAAAGGTTAAATTATTTTCTATAACGATTTTTTTTTCATTTGTTTTTAATATTTACAATAGAGTTTACTTATCTACGTCACGACCTTTTTCAACAGTGTACCTTACAAAATAAGGGTTTTTCTATTTCATATTGTTTAACCATTGATTAACAGACAACCAAGGTGCCTACTCGGAAAAGGAAAATCGAAGTTCCGTTTTCGTTGTCGTGCAAAACCAACTCTTACACACACTTATGAGTTGGTTTTGCACGACATTTGCATCATATGCATATAAGATTAGCGTTTCTAAAAAAAATTATGATGAAAACAAATTTGTTTTCGTTTTTAAGAGTACTGGCCCAGGTTGTCTTGCAGAGATCGTTCTTGAGCGATAGGACCGCCAATAGTCTCTAAATTATACTTACTTCGTAAATTGTTAATTGTTATTAGTCAATTGTTTCTTAGTTTTAACTGTGCAATAAAAGTATTTTCTATATAACTAACAAAATGCATAAAGAAGTTAAAATTAGGTATATTCATTTCCAGCATAAGTATAATGAAACCATACATATTATGTTTTCATTTTACATATTTATAAATGGTAGGGCACCATGCAATAATGATAGTTTGATAACCCTCCCCAATCAAATTAAAAGGCAAATGGTAACATAAAATGGTAACATAAATAGTAACAAATGATAAGTTTCCTACAAAAGGAATAATAAACTAAAGATCATACAGATAGTGGAATTAAATGAAAACTCGCCTCAAATCCATTTGAATTGAATCATTTGGGAATTAATGTCTTCATTTGCATACACTGTAATTAGTTTGTAATTCATGCCAGCGAGGTACAGTCGGCAATGAAAGTTCTAAGTTTTTTTTAATTGACAATGATTGAGCGTTCTGCGACCATCGTGTGCGGATGTGGTCTAAGATAGAGCACGCTTTCCCAGAAAGAACTTATTGTCCTGTCATTTAACGCATGCACTGCCCAGGCATGTCTGCAGGACTCGGAGACTGGACATGAAAGTTTTAAACTCCGATGACGATTTACACACTACAAAATCACAACGCCAAGCCTAACCTAACCAAGTTTAGAAGGAATTTAAAAAAAGAAAATTCAAAATTGGTCTCTGACGCGTGCGTCATCGTTTTTTTATCGTTTTTTTCTTTGTAAGAACTTATAGTGAAAAAAAAGTTGTTTGGAAACGTGTACTTAATTTTAGTAAATATCTGATGGGGTGGGGTTTTCTTTCAAGAAAATAAATATTTGAGTGAAGAAGATGGTAGAGCGGCGTTTTCTACGCCACTGTATCTTATTCTTAAGGTTACATAATATCAATTATTACAAGAAAATATTTTTTATATTAAATGTTTATTATGGTTGCAAGATTATCTACTACGCTGACTGTACTTCCTACATAACTCCCTTATGTTATGCCGTCGGATTTCTTCTATTTAGTTACAAATAAGATGTTATTTTTATTTATTCTACGCTTCACAGACTTAATGGGGCACTAACTCTATTAAAAATAATTGTGCATGGAAATGATAGCTTCATAGTGAATTGTGAACAAGACATCAAATTGTTAATTTGCTCATCTTTTTTCTACGATTTTTTTATTCGGAATATAGTAACAAGTTTTTTATTATTATTTTGGCATGCTGGTGTACATAATGGTTTATATTTCGATCGTTATTAAAGAGGCGGCAACGTTCTTAGTCCTTTCAAATTAGTTTAGTTTAGTTTTGACAATTTCTAAGTTTACACCATTATCTACTTACTATGTAAGGCTGAACGCACACTTAACGGAACCGAACGTGCCCGAGAGGACCGAAGGAATCGAAATAAATCGAACAAAAAAAATTGCCTGACTCGGCATAGATACATACAAGAATTACCTACCTCAATATGAACAACAAATTCTAAATTCGATTGTATCGGTTCCCGCAGCGCGTTCGGTTAGAAATTATTTAATTCATAATTTTCAAGCACTCCTCTCATAATCTGGGGACGGCAGACGGACACGACCGGGGAGAGGTCAGGCGCAGGACCAACGTGCTTTCCGAGGCACGCGAGTGGAACACCTTCCTGACTCCTAGCTGCTATTGTGGTTTTTTTCTTCCTAGACCAACAATATTTTTAGCCCGACACAGGATTTGAACCCAGGACATCATAATCAGCAGCTGAATACGGAACCGCAAGACCAACGAGGCAGTAAAATCCCAATAACATTAATACTGAAAAATACTTGCAACATAGTAAATAATAGTAACACCGATTTCACCTGTACATCAATCAGCTATGACTGATGGAAATCGTTTCGGGCGGCGCAAAGTACCGTCGTTAGCGGTTTCTGTTATTATTCGCAATTTATTTACGTAAGTGTAGACCGGGCCTAATAGTGCTGTTAAGGAAGATAGTTAAATTAAGCTTCTGCCCGTGTCTTTACTCGTTTTAAAGTCACGAACACAAACTCCTCTACACAGAGGGGCTTTTCGGATTTTAAAGAGTGAGGAAATAGAGAGTGCACCTGCGTTTGTGCACGCAGGTTAGATTAGGTTAATTATATTTTCCATTATTTTCTTTTCATATTGTAAATATTTAAATTTTTTGTATACCTTCTTTGTCTTTGTTTGTCTTACGCGTGTGTCAGCGGCTGCCGCTGCGCCCTCTAGGTGTCGCATAAAACCAGCGCACAGTAGCGCCATCGTTACTGAAACATTTACTGTGCATCATGCTGAGCGACGACCTTTTTTGATGTCACTGTTTTAATTTTTATTAAAAAATTATATGTACCAACTTATTCCATGTAATTTTTGTGACACAGAATAAATACTTTTACTTTACTTTACTCTACTATAATATATCCTGCGCGCATGGCTAGATTGGCTAGTCTACGTTGGATTGGCCGTGGCCGAAATTCGGCCAGGAGGACATCATCAGAGGAGTTTCTGTAATGCTGAAAAATTTCAGATACTAAATAATAATAAATTATGCTGGTAAATACACACAACATCATCTAGCTCCAAGCAAAGCAGAGCTTGTCTTATGGGTACTAAGATGACTGATATACTTCACACTATATTATATATACATATATACATACACTATACATCACACTAATATTATAAATGCGAAAGTTTGGATGAATAGATGGATGGATGGATGGATGTTTGTTACCTCTTCACGCCAAAACTGCTGAACGGATCAGGCTGAAATTTTGCATACAGGTAAGTATGGAATCAAACATAGGCGACTTTTTATCCCATAAATCAGTAACCATGGGATGGAAATAACCTCAAAACGTTTCCATAGAAACAACGCGTGCGAAGCCGCGGGCAGAAGCTAATAATACATTAGAAAATACACAGAACACCCGGAACCCAAGACCGTACAAACATTTGCAGATCGTACAAGCATTTGTCCCAAGGCGGGTATCGAACCCGCAGTTTCCTGCGTCCCAGGCGGACCTCCGCCCACCGCGCCGCATCGGTCGTCAAGTTGAAAGCTCGCTTGCGTCGCTAAGATTTCATTGATCAAAATCTCGGCTCTCGAACATCAGCTGGTTAATTCATACGAGAGTGTAACACACTCATTCTATTTTCTCCGTTTATTCTTTTTAAAAAAATTATCTGAGCGTCAATCGGCAGCCTTATCGCTAACAGCAATCTCTTCCAGGTTTATATATTATTAATAATTATTATGCATTATTATTGTTATTGTTAAGGTTATGGAATAAATGAATTTTGTTAAAATGTGGCGCGAAAATTGTGCTTGAGTGATACACGCACAACTACATTTGAATTGACTTGCTGGCTGGTAAAATGATATGGTGTACCTTCCAAGGAAGTCCACAACCGACATGAAGCAGGTTTGATGATTGCAGCATCAGTGTTATGATACTCAGGTGGATGCAGAGGAAGATTATGTCTATCAGTGGAATAGCAAATACATTGTTCTTGACGATTTTCCAAGAAAAAACGCTGCAGTGACCAAAAAATGATAAATAAAAATAAAAAAAATATTTATTCGGAGATATTTTATCCATAAGTTAAACAGTACACATAATATAAAACATTACAAAAAAATCAAAGATAAAATAAAAATACAAAGTTACTATAAGAGTTGCGCAGCCATTCAACAGTATCCCAACTTAAAAAGTCTAAAGAGTTAGGATCTGGTTGAAAGACGTCTGCATGATGGACGAAGCAAACTTTCTGCCTGTATCCAGTAAGTTTTTTTTTTTCCTTCTGGATGTGTTGGTACTGCTCCAAGTCCTGCGCAGCAGTGAGACGGTTTTCCAAAAGCATTAAATCAATAGCTTGAAATCTGTTGAAACCTTCAATTTTTGAAACCTACATGTCCGCGCCAAACGCGCCGAGTCAACAAATATATAAATAAATAAATAATGCTGGACAATTCACACAGCATCATCTAGCCCCAAGCTAAGCAGAGCTTGTGTTATGGGTACTTAGATAACTGATATACTTAATACAATACACTACATAGATAGATATTTTTTTATTATACTTAAAGAAAACATCCTGGACAAATGTCTGCAGATCGTACAAACGTTTGTCCCAACCTCCTGCGTCGCAGGCAGACCTTCGCCCGCTGCGCCACAGAGGTCGTCCTAAACCTACATTTGTTACAATTATTTCATTCAGTAGGTACCATGGCTTATTCCAAAAATCTCCCATAGGGGGAACAGTGAAATCGGCTACTTCGACGCCGAATGAAATGAATGATACAAGCCGACTACGCAGTCGGCTTGTATCATTCATTTCATTTAGCTGCAGGCTAACTTTAAAATATTCAGGTCAATCTGTTCAAATACAGCACATTTCGCACCATGCCGAAGCCGCCATTACACGCGGATCACATGTCAAAGCCGGCGTTTCGGCGGGAACTCGAGCGAATAATTTGGCCATGTTGAAGTGCGTTTATGGCGTTTATATGCGCGTGAGTTAGTCACGGTGCGCATTGTTGAGAAAAATAATTAAATTTTGGTGGACTTTCCGTAAAATTCATAGCGTTTGGGAAACTTTGCAATCTTCAATATCTTCTCGTCACAGATACCGCAGAGCGTCAAGATGAGAGTCCAATTTGTGATACCAGTGATGACTTACGGATCCGAGACGTGGGCGCTGACTATAGACCTCGTGTATAAGCTCAAAGTCGCTCAGCGAGCTATGAAGAGAGCTATGCTCAGAGTTTTACGCGATAGAAACCAGAATACGGAAATCCGGAGAAGAACCAAAGTAACCGACAAAGAATTAGCAAGCTGAAGTGGCAGTGGGCCGGCCATATCTCGCGAAGAACCGACAACCGCTGGGGTAAACGTGTTCTTAAGTGGAGACCGTGACTCGTCAAACGTAGAGTAGGACGCCCTCCGGTCAGGTGGGATGACGATCTGCGAGAGACTGCAGGATGCGGCAAGCTGGAGACAGGGCGCTATGGCGCTCATTAGGGGAGGCTTATGTCCAGTTGTGGACTAATATAGGCTGATGATGATGATGAACCGACAAACCTCTCAGAATTACACGATGACACAATCCGTCTGGTCTTCACTGAAAATCAGCGCTGTGAGGGTGCATCCAGCACAACGCTGAGTAAATGACGCTGCTACGCACAAAACAAATCTATATGGTCGTTAAGTTAGGTTATCATGCGTTACTCATTCACTAACACTGCATTACTTATTTTTTTATTTTTTTACTTATTTACTTATTCGTTTTTTTAAATATTTCGTACTAACGGTTGTCACAGATCAGAAGCGCACAGATACCGCACAGTACAAAAATGTGCGCTAATTTGTGGGCTTTAATATGGCTTTAGCTTTTACTCGTAACATTTAGATGTATTTCATATTGACGGCATTCGATGACCGACGATAGCTCGTGGGCCATGTTTGAAGCTTGTGGGAAGTCATTTTGTCACTGTAAACTGTTTGTGTTTTGTGCTTGTTCTGTTGTTAACGGTTACTAAAATACATAGCACTTTTGTGTAAACATTCAACATAAATTTTGAACCTGTTAGAGTACGAACTTTCAAAATTCCTTTCTTTACGTCTACACACACATTGCATGTTTCAAGTCTCTAGGATAACTGGTTAAGGCTGTAGCTTGTTTATATGTCAGGGTAAAAGTTTTATATTAGTACTAGTTTATGCCCGCGGCTTCGCACGCGTTGTTTCTATGGAAACGTTTAAAGGAGATTGCTATTCTATAGAATATTAAAAATTAATTAAAAAAACATTGTCCAGCGGACAAAATTGTGAATCTAAACCATTCCCAGATCCCCTTGAACACACACAAAAAATTTCATCAAAATCGGTCCAGTCGTTTGAGAGAAGTTCAGTGACATACATACTCACAGAAGAATTATATATAAAGATCTGTTAAGACTATGAAAAAGCTTTTTGGCCCTGAAAACCAGCTCTATAAAAATAGACCTTTTTTCTATATTTAGATAAAAATTAAAGACAAAGATCTGTGTTTATACGTGTTATATTTTGATTCAATAAATTACTCACATAACATACCTAAGTTTTTACATCTTAAGTAATTGTTATTACTTATTTACAGTACCTCATACTCTTTTAATAATAGTTTATAAATAACTTATAATTATTTGTACCTAATTTTAATTTCAGACTACCAAAATGTACATTACTACATGTTTAGATTTTAAAACTATTAGAGTTTTGAGTCGAAATAAATAGCTAAAGGTCATTTCACACTTGTGCACTTGTTAGCCCAGAAGTTGCTCATTCTAAAGTACTAATATCTTGTAGATAAAAAAATTAACAGTTTTATTACGTTTCAAAATAAATAAGAAATAACATATGTTATGACTTTGAAAAGAGAAGGACTTACAAAAAATAAATGTGGCATGCTTATAAACTCTACGTCAAACTTTGTGTGGCTTAAAAAGTAGAGATCCTTATATTTTTTTCTTTCAAAGCAAATTTCATAATACATTCTAAGTAAATCACAAAATTATTATTTCCATCTCGATTTTTTAGCCCTCAAAGTGTGAATACAATTTAGGATAATTTATATAACTTTTTAGTTAATTGAGAATTGCACTGAATATAATTAACATTATTTACTTTATTTTTTGTTTATTATTCCATCATTTATTGTTTCACATAACTATGGCTTCACAAGAAATCTATATAAATCCATAAATCAAGGACAATTCAATAATTTCACGTGTCAGCGAGTCGAGACAATACTGCGTAGCAAATCGATTTGTATTGTTACCTATGAACAATAATTAGCAGCCTTACTGCAACGTTCACAAAGTTTTCATTTCAATGGCATTGGTGGCAATGGGTTGACTGTAAAAGTAAAAATGGCAATAAACCGGTCAGCCATTTTGTTTTGCTAATTGGCTCTTATCGGTCGTTTGGCATTTAATAGTTGTTATATTATGCACGTATTATATTTCTTGAAATATTTTACTGCGGGATTTTGACTCGTTGATCCATTGAGATATCAAATAATTAGATTTTACCTACCATTTTGTACCATTATGCACACTGTAATTTTATGACGCATAACGCTTAATTTTTTTCATTGTTTTTCCAAAGTCTATTTTTTTCGAATTGTTTTACATAATGCTGTGGCTTTTGTATCTAAATGTGTAACAACTAGTCATTACTGTCATATAAATTAAAAATAATTGCAGATTGTACGCGACAAAATAATGACAACCCAAACCCATCTTTTTAATAGCTACGGGTCTCGGGTTAAAATTAAATGTCTAGTGTAAAAGAGGCATAATAATTTGCCATATTTATGAATGTGTGGCGATCAGAACGGTAGCAGTCGACTATAAGTCAAGTGATAATTGTTATATCTGATGTTTTATCGCCAGTTTGGTACATGTTATGTCTCGAATCGTTACGTTGATGTCGTAACATTAACATAATTGCGCGGCGCGTGATAACATACCTACAGGGACTCTACTTTCAACTTTACGTGTGTCAATTGAACATGTCTAAAGTAATTATCTAACTGTTACAAATTAGACACGACTGTTACAAATTAGACTTTAGACAGGTTTTAGATATATATTTTAAAAATAAATTTTAGATGTTGCTTTTGCAGATAGGTAACAATATGTAGGTTAGTAAGTATAGATAAATTTTTAAAAGCTGGCGCGATGTCCTTTTTATATACTAGAGGCCTGGATTTGTGACGTCAACGTGAATAATTGTATGAAAAAGTAAAAGCTTTTAAAAATGTATCTATGTATCTATGAAAAATAGTATTGGACAATCAATATTAAAATATTTCTGTTGACACAAAACCTAAATGAAAGTAGCGTAAAAATGTTCCGTCTGATAATTTTCGAGGGAAACAATAATTTTAGTCATTTTTGTTTTGGTGCCAACAGAATCACTACCATTGTAGGTATAGTTAGTTAGCACAGAAGTAAAATTAGTATAGAATGACTTTAACATAAAATAATAAAATCTCAATAAATTAAAATACAACAATAGGTATACAATTATTGCCCCGAATCCAAATAAATAAGATTTTTATTCCAGAAATAAATACAAAGTTATATACACTACAATAACTATATAATACATTGAACTACTTCTATATTCACACGGGATATGTTAGGTGTCAAGTCTTAAGCTGCGTTAAGCTAAGGAACATTTTGTGAGAGTTGAAACACTTTACAACTTTTCGCTTCAACGTGCCAGCTTTGGTTGCATGACCTATGCCTAAGCAGCCAAAACTTGCACGCTGATGGCTCGTAGATATTATTTAAATACACAAAATACTACTTCACGTAGCAAGATGTATTAAATAATTTATATTAAGACCAATTTTTTGTACCTACATTCCTGCAAATAAATGATTTATGATTTAATTAAAGAAAATATAATTATGGCTTCGTGCCAGATTGTTATGCGATGTGGTGAACACTATAACTTTAACTATCAATCTATAAAATAATGGCATAAATTAAAAAAAATAACACGCACCAACCTTGGATGGAAAAGTGACTGATATTATACTGTATGATACCCATCTAGGTACTAAAATCAGTGATGTATGAATAAAATAAAAAATATAAAGCTGCTAACGCTCTCTACTGAAAGTTATTAGGTAGATAAAGGTTGTCGCAGATCAACACCGCACCGCTGCCACAGAGCACAAAAATTTGCAATCAAATATGTGCGAATAATTAGTTAAATTTTATATTGACGGCATCAGATTGCAGACAGCTTGCAGACTCTCTTGAAGCTTGCGATGAGCCATTTTGTCACTGTAAAGTGTGTCTAAAGATAACAGTCAAATCCCATATGTGAATTCTCGTTATAGTGCTGTGCGGTGGCGATGCTGGATGTTTTCTTATATTATAGTACGTTATTTGAAAACATGCGAGAGAGTAGAAAAAAAAATGCTATTGTCCTTACTGTATACAGAAGAACTCATTCGTAAAAGATAACGAGGCTTAATACGATCCGATACGACATCGCATATTACAACACTACATCGCAGTAAAGTATTTCAACCCTAATTAAAACCCTTTAAAAAGTCACTTGCACAAATTTATACAGTCACTTTCACGTGTTAAGCAAAGATTCTATGCTGAACGGGTTGTGCTTCCTCTCCCCTCTCTTAGACAGATCTTGCTGAGTATTTCTTCCACCACTGAGGTCCAAAGAAACTGCCCTGCCGGAGTCAAAGTCAAACTTTTCAAAATTCGCGCTAGCTGCTCCGAACTGTTGGAAGAACGAAGTTTGAGGATCAGGCGTTGGACTGTAATGCCTCCCAGAATGTGCATCTGATGTGGAGCTGTCCGAGTTGTTGATGCCGTCGGCTCCAGAAGGCGCTCGGAGCCGTCCCGTCATGGAGAAGTCTTCAGGTCCTGAGTGGGACGAATCGCCTCCAACAACATCGATCATGCATTCTTCCCCTTCCCCGTCTCCATCGGAATCTGAATACATGCCGGTGTTTCGATGCTGTGCTAGGTATTCTATCTTTAGGGCTTCTAGGTCGACTGCGATGCCTTTGGCTCGAAGTTTTCTTGCTTGGCGGTCCAGCGCTTTTGCCAACTTCTTTCTTCTTCTCGCCCTGGTGAGGGAATAGGGCAAAATTAGTATAGAACCTTATTTTTGTGGGAATGGAGGCTTTGTAAGTATTTTCAAGAGCCTGGCCCTTGAAAAGGCTAAAGCTAAGTGTGTTTATAATCACAGTAAGTTCAGTAGTTTTGGCGTGAAGAGGTAACAAACATCCATTCATCCATCTATCCATCCATCCAAACTTTCGCATTATAATATTTGTGTGATGTGATGTGATGTGATGCGAAAGTTTGGATCTTTAGATGTATTGGTGGATGGATGGATGTTTGTTACCTCTTCACGCCAAAACTACTGAACGGATCGGGCTGAAATGTTCAAATAGGTAGCTTTAGGCCTGGAATAAAGCATGGCTATAGGCTACTTTTTGTCCCATAAATCAGTTCCCATGGTATAAAAATAACCATAAAACGTTTTTATAGTAACAATGCGTGCGAAGCCGCGGGCAGAATCTAGTTTTTATTTATTTATGTTATTTTCAAACTATGTGCACCTCTACGACTTTCCCTTGTGTACAATTACATGTATCAAAACGGAATAAATTAATTGAGTCTGAATCTTTGAGAAAATTTCTGGTCAACCCTATTTTCCCCAAAAATTATAAATAATAGCCAAATGGAGAAATAACTCTTAAACACAAATTTATTTTACCAATAATTTATGTTATATGTAAGACCTTCAGAAATAAACTAGCTTCTGCCCGCGGCTTCGCACGCTCATTGTTTCTATGGAAACGTTTTGAGGTTATTTCTATCCCATGGGAACTGATTTATGGGATAAAAAGTCGCCTATGTTTGATTCCAGGGTTAGACTTATCTGTATGCAAAATTTTAACCTGATCCGTTCAGTAGTTTTGGCGTGATGAGGTAACAAACATTCATCCTTCCATCCATCTATCCATCCATCCATCCATTGAGAAGAGCAGAGCAGAGCTAGAAAGCCCCGAAACTCATGGAATGGTACTAGGGGATCATATTCAAACGGAAGTTTTACTCCACAGAATAAAGAGGTGTAATGAAGGTCTATGTTGTAAGTTCCTCACCTCTCCCGAGCCCTCAACTCATGAGGAGGAATAGGCTCTCCGGAGCAGGACTGAGGGTGTGCATTGTGAGCTGGTCGACCTGGTCCCTTCTTGGTGTGTTCCTTCTTGCGCCACTTGGCTCGGCGGTTCTGGAACCATACCTGTGGAGGTAACTTGGTGTTAGTTGGTATAATTGGAAGATCCATTGGTTTGGTGTTAGTTGGTACACTTGGAAGATCCATTGGTTTGGTGTTAGTTGGTACACTTGGAACATCCATTGTTTTGGTGTTAGTTGGTACACTTGGAAGATCCATTGGTTTGGTGTTAGTTGGTACACTTGGAACATACATTGTTTTGGTGTTAGTTGGTACACTTGGAAGATCCATTGTTTTGGTGTTAGTTGGTACACTTGGAAGGTCCAGTGGTTTGGTTTTTATTGCATAATTGAGCGCATAAAATAAAAGTTATCGTGCACGATAACTTACATTTAATTGTCGGTTTGTAGACTGCAGTCTTTAAACAAACAAAATAGAGTCTTGACCCGGATGTGATCCGAATCTCAGTGATCCAGACAATGTATCCGACGCTATTTTCAGTAGGTAAATCGATTGCGTTATCTTCATTATTACGTAGGTGTTGAAGCTATAGTTATATGTATAGGGATATTGTATATATATAGCCATATATACAGGGTGCCACGAAAAGGGTGTACTAAGCCGAAAGGGGGTGATTCTGGCCATCGAGGGGGTAAATTTTTCTACGATTTTTTGAATTTCGATAATTTTTTTCTTTCTTAGAAAAATATTAGAAACGTTTCAATCTCATATTCGTGTTCTTTAACGTGTATTTTTACATCATCATTATTGTTTGAAACTTCAAAGTATACATAATTTTTTTCTTATAATTTTATGACAAAACACTGGTTATTTTTAAATATTTTGTTATGTTTAATAATGCAAGAGTGCGTGTAAAAGAACACGAATAGAAAGAAAAAGAAACTTTATTTATTGCAAAAGAAAAAATATATAAATATTCGAAATTCAAAAATTGTTTTTCACAAGTTGATCCCGTCGAGGTCTAGAATAACCCCCTTTCGGCTTAGTACACCTTTTCCGTGACACCCTGTATATTGATAGAATATACGCACGAATCTAGCAAGTACGAGATACATTCTGATGTTTGTAAGATACTTTTCTGCTCTAGGCTATAGAATGTCAATTTGTTTTTACAATCAAGAAGTATAATAAAATATGGTTTAGTCCGTTTTCGCAATTGTAGTTTCACAATTGACTGTGAAAAAATAATTATTTTTCACTGTTTCGTAATTAACTGTCAAACAAGAAATTCTTTTCTGTTTTCGCAATCAAGTTTCACAATTGACTGTGAAAAAAGAATTATTTTTCACTGTTTCGTAATTAACTGTCAAACAAGAAATTCTTTTCTGTTTTCGCAATCAAGTTTCACAATTGACTGTGAAAAAAGAATTATTTTTCACTGTTTCGTAATTAACTTCAACAACTAGGACCATGCTAGGAACGTAACGGACAAGTACCTACTATTTGCAATGAAACGTACCTCTATATTATGACTTTGCCCACCAGACCATTCCGTAACCGGTTCATAATTTTCACATATCTGACACATACGTTCCTAGCACGGTCCATAAGTATCGATCTCCGAAAGTGAATTGGAAGAAATAAAAATATGAAAATGGTAAATAATTCCCTTTATTTTTCTCGAAATAGAAAAACCTCTTTTACATTAAAAATAAAATTCTAATTCTTACATACTTAACAAAAAATATACTTCTTACTTTAAAATAATACTTCTGAGCTTATTTAATAACTAAATGGAGCAATGATCTCCACACAGTGCCCGACCGTAATCTCGTTATTACATAATTCTGCTATTGTTTTTTTAATCTCTTCATCGATTTCCTGATAATTTTTATTTATTTTCATAGCAGGTTTAAAATTACGAAGCTTAGTTTCTTTTTCTAAAACTTCCAGTATTTGTGCCAGATTAGGGTTTTTTCTTCCAACATATTTATTTATTCGCGAGTGCCATGCCTCAACTGGGTTTGTAGTTCGGATTTCCTCATCTTCACAGCACCACTTTTTGACAAATCCGATGTTTTTCATCCATTTATTTTGGTAGTACTTATTAAATATTGTACTTTTTTCATCCGTTGGGCTTCTTTTCTTCACATACTCGTACCCATTCTTGAGAAATGTTAAAGGTAGACGGGCTAAGCCGGCACAACGGGCTACATGACGTCTTTGAATCCTTGAATTCATGTCAAGGGCTTTTGATTTTCGAAAGAGGGTATTGCAAAAATGAAAATAGCAACCCTTTACTATTGTGTCTGGAAATACGGTTTGAACGCCTTTCATAGCTGCTTGTTCATAATCTAAAGTCATTTTTACTGGTTTCCAACATGGGATTTGATTTTTAATCATTCGGAATAATATCTCATACGATCTTTCATTCTTGTTTCGTAAGAACGCAAAAAAAATTGGTACTACCTTTTTTGCTTCGACATCAAATCCATGTATACTATACAATTGTTTAAACGGAAGTGGGCACGATTTGAAAGTACCATCAAGAAAAAAGTGCTGAAAGCGATGTATTATTTGTTGCGTATCAGGGGAACCAAACACGAGGATTCTCATATCGACATCATTGTAATCGGCGATGAGTAAATGTTTAAACTTAATCGGCACTATTACCTCTTGAGGCGATCTAAATTGTAGTTTGGGCACTCCCAAGTTTCTGTATCTTTCTTTGTATAAACCGGTTTTGATGTTCTGAAATTTAGGTAACTCGTGAAGAAAGTTTACTCCTTTATCGTTGAGTTCACTCACCATTTTGTCAAATTGTTTCTGAATAGGATAGTTGTTAGTGCACACTTTTTTTTTCAGAGCACTAAGTTCTTGTTCAAATATGCATTTAGCGTCATTTGCCAAACAATCACTGTTATGATACTTTGATTTTACTATGAAGTTTTCTTCACTCAGCGTTATGCTACCCTTGCATGTTGTTTTGCTGTAACACTGCCAAAATGTATTACGGTCAGCGTACGTACTCTTTTTGTGATATTTACGGCCATTGTATAGCAATGCTTGGCCTCCTCTCTTTGTGGGAATGAACCGAATTTCATAATTCAAACTTTTTGATGCAGTGCACTCAGAAGAATCAGCCATAATACTGTAGTCTGATATAATGTATTGTGAAAATAGGTTTTATCAATTCCAAGTGCACTTAAATTTTAATCACAAGTGAAAAATAATTCCGCTTTCAAAGTCCATTGTGAAACCGTAATTGCAAAATAGAAAATTGATACAATAAATATAAGGATAATGTCACAATCGATTTTTTTCTTTATTAAACTGAAGGAAGGAGGTTAGTTTAGGACCTCAAGTAATTTATTTACCAAGGAGTTCAATAGTGCGATTAATTCTTGTTTCGTAATTAATTGTGAAAAAAGAAAATGGATATGTTTTTAGTAATTAACTACGAAAGGAGAAAAATATTCGATTACGAAAACAGAAAAGAATTTCTTGTTTGACAGTTAATTACGAAACAGTGAAAAATAATTCTTTTTTCACAGTCAATAAGTATAAATTATGCTGGACAATCCACACAGCATCATCTAGCCCCAAGCTAAGCAGAGCTTATGTTATGGGAACTAGGTGACTGATAAAATATACTTAATACAGTACATTACATAGATAGATATTTTTTATCATACATAGAAAGCATCTAGAACACCCGGGACAAATATCTGCGGATCGTTCAAACATTTGTCCCGAGGCGGGAATCGAACCCGCAACCTTCTGCGTCACAGTATGTAGGTAGGTACAAAACGCTCAAGAAAGAATACACTTTAGCGCCGATTGTTGATTGAATATTCTTGTCAAGGCTGGTTAATTTTAGGTAAATAGTTTTATTTCAATCCGTTCAGACAACGTCTAATGTAACCTATCAAAAATACATTCATAACCCATACACAGGTAACTAGGAATTACTAAGATGTATTATGATTATGATGTATTATGATTATGATGTATTATTCTATGGCAAAAGCAACACCTACATAAAAACTGTGGGCGTTTTCGCATAGCGTCCGTTCCTTACGAAACAGCCCACGACTGAGCGATTAAACACTTCAAGCGTCAACAAAAACAAGGAGAATTGAGCTTGACTGGTCCATGAAAAGGTATGGCAGCTATTCTGTGAAGGGGGAAGCGAGAATAGGGACAGCTATGCACTAGCCGAAATCGATGTGGAATGTTTGTAAATAACCGACAATACTTAACCTAAAATTCAGTCTGTTGCTGCGTCTACGGTCATACGGAATTTAGATTACAAGTCGATTTGTGATCCTTCCTTCAGTAAATATTAATTACTAGACGATCGCCTCGCGGTTTCACCCGCGTAGTTCCCGTTCCCGTGGGAATTCCGAGATAAAATATAGTCTATGTCACTCCCTGAAAAGTAAGCTTCCTAACGGTGAAAGAATTTTTGAAATCGGTCCAGTAGTTTCGGAGCCTATTCAATACAATCTCAATCAAATCTTTCCTCTTTATAATATTTTATAATATTAGTATAGATAACATGTTTGCCCCAGATGGACGTATGCAGATAGATGGAGCCACTGGTAGAGAGCATTCCAATGTATACCCTCTTTAATATAAATAAATAAATAACGCTGGACAATCCACACAGCATTATCTAGCTCCAAGCTAAGCAGAGCTTGTGTTGTGGGTACTAGATAACTGTTATACTTAATACAATACATTACATAGAAAGATATTTTTTTAATATACTTAGTAAACACCCAGAACACCCGAAACAAAATATCTGCACATCGTACAAACTTAATATTTGTCTCGAGGTGGGAATCGAAACGGTATCGCATATCGTCGATAGATTATGCTCTGTTTAATGCCATACAATGATTATACCACTTAATCTACTTGTTCCTTCATTAAGTAGCACAAAAAATAAAACGTCAAGTGCGAGTCAAGGGTCAAGGGTTCCGTAAGACATTGTGCCAAATTATCATAATTCTAGGTCAACGGGAAGTATGTACCCTGTAGGTTTTGGTCCATGGCGAGAATATATTTTTTTTCTGTGAATAAACTACAAATTTACTGTTTTCGGATTTTGTCCTTTCCTTGTACTATAAGGCCTTGTTGCCTTATACCTGCCTTCCTGCCAAATTTCATAATTCTAGGTCTACGGGAAATACCCTACCTATAGGTTTTGATCCATGGCGAGTATTTAAAGTAGGTACTTAATTGTTTTGTGAATAAATTACAAATTTATCTTTTCGGTTTTTATCCTTTACTTGTGCTAAAGACATTGCTGCTCACCTAATTTCATGATTCTAGGTCTACGGGAAGTACCTACCCTATAGGTTTTTGTGCATGTGATTCCCTTGGAAATTTGAAATTATTCGGTCATAAACGGCTGTAACTTTTGAGTGCGTACTTAGAAGTTTTATTTATATTGCGGCTCCAAGAGGTTACGGATTTGAGTATTTGACGTTAATTTTAACTCGATACGTCCACGCGTTCCTAAAAAAAGGGGGTTGACAGACAGACAGACGGACAACAAAGTGATCCTATATGGGTTCCTTTTTTCTTTTCAGGTACGGAACCCCAAAAAACATGCAAAACCCTTCATTTACGCTCAGCTAATCGCTTTTAGAGCAATTCATTACTTTTCAACACCACCTGTCCAGGATAATCATTAAAATACTTTCCGCTCCGCTTGTAAAAGGTCTTGGCCTTTGAATTTGAATTGAGACATAAAATTTGAATGTGCGTTTACATGCTAATTCGATGCGTGTGCCCGTGCGCACATTTTATGCGCATTTCAAGCTAAGATGCGATCTTTTTAGGAGTTTGTAGGATGTTCTTCGGATGTGTGATTATTATGATCAGGGAAAAAAAATTGCAAAAGATCATTTTGTTTTTTAATGGGTTGTCTGTAGGTATTCACCATGTCTATGTTCAAAGTTCCCATCTTCTAATAACCAAGTTTACAGGATTTACCAACACGAGGCGAATTAGATAGACATTTTGGGAACATGAGAATGTTTTAACTAAATTAAGTGTAGATAACAAGAAATAAGCTGTGTGGTGCCTTGGCTTAAAATTTTCACTGCCCCAACTCTTCCCGCGGAACAATTTTATCACAAACTGCGATACCTAACCCGCATGCCCAGCGTGGCGATTATGGGCATTACCCACCATGAGATAAAAGCCAACAAGGCGCTTATCAGGGGGAGGCCTGCGTCAAGCAGTGGACCAATACAGGCTGTTGAAGTTGAGGTTGAGGAAGGAATAAATATCTTCCATGTACATAGGTGACACACCTACGTAAAGTAAAATTGTAATTAAATGATTATCAGACTTGACTTCTATAGGTTCTTCTAACCAAGCAGAAAATAAAATGAGTCCAATTGATATACCGACTCAGCTCACAGAGTAATTAAGTTAGGTACAGAAGAAAATAAAGAAACAAGTCACTCGATGTGAATTAATAGCGGGGAGAGTGGGGTGAGGGGGATACGTGCCTCATTAGGAGGGTTCGGTAGCTATTGGTTGTGGTTAGGGTTGCCTGCTTCAAATTGGATCAAATGAACAACCAAACCGAGAATTGCCGAGAAACATGCTGCTCATTTTCGTTAGTGTTGGATTTATAAATCGTCCAAAACATAGTAGGAAGTAGGTACGTATCACATCACATGGATGTTTGTTAATTCTTCACGCCAAAACTAGTGAACGGATCGGGCTGAAATTTTGCATGGAATATTATCCCATAAATCAGTTCCCATGGGATAGAAATCACCTTTAAGCGTTTCCATAGAAACAACGCGTGCGAAGCGGCGGGCAGCAGCTAGTGATATATAAAAAATCACTTTTATACAAAATCGTCGGTAAAACATACATAAGAAACTTTGTTTCTTTGAAAACATTCTTAGTCATTGGTTTGCTTATGCATAGATGTAATTAAAATTTTATTTTAAAAGGGCAAATTAGAATCTGGATTGTTAAATTTTTCTAGAGTGCCGGTAATTCTTAAACGAACAATGTTTACAATGTCTTTCGATGCTTAATGTATCGAAATTACATTAATAAGGTACTCAAAAATATTCCTAATAAAATAATATTAACTAAAGTTCGACTTAACCTTTTACGTGGCTACCCTATTCCTCAGTAAAGTCACAACCAATGTCCATTACGGCCCGTACGGTTTCTATTCCTTAATCAATGTATTTCGATTAGAAGGTAGAAAGGCAGGGTAAATTAAAACGTATATTGGACTATCTTTATTGACGTAAATAGCGAATGACGTCGGTTATGACTCCATCTGGATGAGGTTTGAATGAAATGCCACAGATAATATAATAAGAATATTCCAGGTAATATAATGAAATGAGATGCTTCAGGGTTAATAAGGTTCTCAGTTACTTTGCGTATGTTTGTATGACTTTATGTATGGCTTTCATTAAATAAATGAAATGTTTTATCTTAATAATTTATCGAGCAAATAAGCTGGGATGGCTATATCGCAAAGTAATGAAGAAAGAGCTGTGAAGGCTTAGTTGAAGGTTTCAAGCTTTACCAGACTTTTATACCTACATAAATATTATTTATTATCGACGTGTGAGTTTACTGCTTGATTTTATTAAAATCTAACATCTGCCAGAGCTTATTTCTTATTTGACAAGATTTAGAATAAGATATTCGCATAAGATCTAGAATTCCATGTAAAATTCAGTCCAATGGGTTCCGTAGTTTTGACGCAAAACATTCATCCATTCAAATTTTCGCATTAATAATACTGTTTATAATACTGTTAATAATAATACTGTTTTAATAATTTTAAACACAAAAAACAAGAGATTCTGCAAATCAAACTGTAATCATTCCTCAAACACACCCCCTCACACAATTTCAGCAAGTCAAGAAAACATTTGTGAAAATTCCGTGGCTGCGATTGCCAAGTCTCCCCTCCGATCCGGTAAATAAGAAGGTGGCAAACACGTAAATGGGTGAACATGATTCTTTTGCTTATTTCTCGGTTTGTAGGGCCTCTTTGGTTAAGACAATGATGGTAAGAAAAGATAAAGGAACCAAAATCAAAGCAGTTAGATATATCAAAACAAGGCAAAAGAAAATTTAAATAAACCTGCCGACGTTGATTGGCTGAACGATTTTAAAAACACTCGGAATAAAATTATCTATGACACAAAAATAAACAAAACGAAAATCGGTTCATCCGTTTGGGAGCTACGATACCACAGACAGATACACAGATACACAGACAGACACGTCAAACTTATAACACCCCTCTTTTTGCGTCGGGGTTTAATAAAAGCAGTTTCATAGGCGAAAGCTGAAAATTAAATTTGGTTCATAGCTAGATAAAATTAATGGATAGATAAAGATAACTAAGTTCGTTGTCTCGATTTGTAAATTGCATCATGGCGAGTGATTGTTTTGGTAAATTAGAGTACCTACAAAGTACCTACTAATAAATAGGTATGTACGTACTTACTTTAGGTACGTTGAAAGAGTTCCAATAATATTGTTTTGATCGGAACGTTAGACTAAAGGAAAATATTGCGCATGTGCTGAATTTCTGCTAGAGCAGTTTTTTAGGGTTGTCAAACAATTGGACCAAAATGTGAAATGAAATGAAATGAAATAAGTAGTATTTATGTATTTGCTTAAATAAAGGTTAACAATGATGGTTAAAGAATATGGTATCACTATTTGACTTATTAGTCGTGCAAACTTTTAATAGAATTTGGCGGTCATTTTGCTTAGAGTAGAAAATTAGCTGTCATAATTAAAAAAAAAAAATACTTATAGAAAACATGCATAGAACTGTTAAAGAAATTTTTTATTATAGAATTATTTAACAATATTAGGTACATACATGTCTAAGAATAATTTATGTGAATTTAAATTTCATTTATTCATATATACGATAAAAGCAGTTTTGACAGAGCCAATTATATAATTTCCGATTAAATTCAATATTTGTTAATTTTCTCATGTCATATGGAAGTTTATTATATAGCCGTATGTTGTGATATGGTGGGATAGCAAAGCTTCAGGAAATCAACAGCTTATTCTAACAAAATGAATAATCTGTGAAGAGAGTGAGTGGGAGTTAGTTAAAAGACTAATGCCTGTATTCTGAAAGCTGGCTCAGTCATCAATCTATGCTTGAGTTACGTTTATGCCATAGAAAAAGGTCACTCAAGCATAGATGACTGGAAAGCTTTCATAATACGGGCTTAAGAGTGTTTGAGTGCTTCTAAGCAACCTTTACCGTAGAAATTTGAATGTGCGTTTACATGCTAATTCGATGCGTGTGCCCGTTTTATGCGCATGCAGAGAAGCCTAGGAGCAATCTTTTTAGGAGTTTGTAGAATGTTCTTCGGATGTGTGATTATTATGATCAGGGAAAAAATTTGCAAAAGAAGTTCATTTTGTTTTTTAATGGATTGGTTGTGGGTATTCACCATGTCTATGTTCAAAATTCCCATCTTTTAAATAACCAATTTTTCAGGATTTACCAACACGAGGCGAATTAGTTACACATTTTGGGAACATGAGAATGTTTTAACTAAATTAAGTGTAACAAGAAATAAGTATAGAATGATGTGTGACGTGAGTAGAAGTTAGTTAAGGGACTGGGCTTAAGGGGAAGGGAGACTCTATGCTTGAGTGACGTTTATGCCATAGAAAAGCGCTACTCAAGCATAGATAGATGACTGAACAAGCTTTCATAAGACGGGCTGAAGGAGTGTTCGAGTGCTTCTAAGCAACCTTTACCGTAGACCATGAAACGCCCTGCATTTATAGCATCTGTTCTTTATGACCTGAGTACTCGCTTACTCACATAAATAACTTATGGCACCGAAACGACGCATCTAATTAGCCAGTCGGTAATTACATTATCTCACTTTATAACGAAGTAAATCATGTTTGCAGCTAGAAACTCGGATAATAATTCATCGCTCGGGGCAGCCCTGCGAGCGGGATTCGTGTCTATCTTTTACCACTAAGCCTCCGGCGCCCATATCACCCTCTGAGCGAGAAAACAGATACAGAAAACAGGAGAGTGATAGGGATGGCGAGGACTCCTTAAATTTTATATTCTATCCGCATTTTGTCGCCTAAGCGTTCCATTTAGTGTTCCATATTTAAACCTCGCGCCATTCTTTTTTCTTGTTCGGCGGGAATGTAAGATTTTTTTCTTTTGGGGTGTATTCGATGTGTGCGGAATACTGATGTGTGCGAGCGACCGCCGACGCCCTGTTAGGGAATGAAATTGGCATATAAATGTAAATTTTATGCTATGAATTTTAAAATGAAGTCGATACTTCGCGGTTTCGAGGAGTTTTCGTCGGGCCGGGGATGAAATTAGATTAGAGTACGGCACTTTGTGAAAGTAATGGGCTTTTAACGTCTGCTCCGATGTTATGTTATTGCCAGTTTAGTATCTGATGCTTCATGTCGGCTGACGCATTATAAACTTTAATGCTATTAGACTTTATTACAATTTTCAAGCAATTATTTCATTCACGCATTAATTCGTTATTAACGTACGTTACCGTCACTGAACTGAAAGAACCAAAGAGTTCCCTATAATAGAAAAGCATTAACGTTCAGTGACATTATAACTGGCCATAAAGAAAAACGATTGCGGCCCGAGACCGCCATATAAAACATCCGAGCGAAAGAAAATAGAGAAATCAAAGAAGAGGAAAAAATCCACTTTACAGACGCAAACAAGTCACTTTAACTTTATTGAGCTGTAATCGAATTGTGACGTCCCTGCGAGCTGCGGCTGCTTCGAGCGCGGAACCGCGCGATCTGCAGCCATCCTTATCTGACCCGCCCATTTAAATCTATGCTATTCAATCGTGCCGTCTCGCTCGCGTCCCAGGGGTGCTGCCGAGATTGCAATCTTTTGATTTATACCAACTATTAGGAGTGGTAGGGTATTCCGTCTCGAACGAGATTTTCGATAAACGTCGGTACAATAGAAGTTAGTACTGATTATAGACACGGATTAACTTATTTATCTCATGTATTTATGAAGATGGAGCTCTTTGTTTCTGAAATAGACTGATATCAAGTCGCGTACTTCAGTTAAGTAGGTACCGTACTGCTTCGGTCATCAATCGAACTCTGACTAAGACTAAGGCCCGTATTATGAAACGCAATATATGCTTGAGTAACACTTTTCCATGGAAAATCGTTACTCAAGTGTAGAACGATGACTGAGCAAACTCTCATAATAGGCACCTATGCGCCTTTAGAGTAGATAAAAGACCCTGACTTTTTCAGTGGAATCAAATCAATTTGAACAGCTATTTTTGAAAGGTGTTAGAAAAAATGCCTGAACACTTTATCAACTGTCTCCCTCTCTCCTGTTTTGTAAAATTCTATAAAACAAATGACACGTTTGAACTATAATTGAGACCCGCGATCGCGTGTCAGTGCCAACCCAGATCAGAATAACGAATAACCTACACCTTGTAAAACATAAAGCCCTTACAACCTATCAATTTCGATATCAACCCAACCCACAAAATGGTCTCCACTCAAAACTGTATTATCTCAACTGAAGGTATATTTTTTTGTATTTTCTTTTTTTTATTTGCTGTACAGTGCCTATTGCTACATTAGTTGTTATATTTATTATATTCTACTTTATCTTGTTTTATGTGTAAATGTGTAGGTACCACTCGTAAATCTATGGACCCATAGTAGTCTGAAATAAAGCATTTTTATGATATTATTTTCATGATAGTTTTAACTTTATAATGTTTCACTGTCTTATAGATTCAGGATCTCGTCAAACTATAAACAACTGTAACAATGAGGCAGACAGCTCATTTTCATTTGACTTAGGTCATCAGCCCATAACCTGTAAGAAAACTCTACAAGTCAATGTTTTTATTGAATCTTAAATCAATGCGATAGAGAGCATTTTCATTTGTATACCGAATCAAGTGAAAAGGGAGGTAGGGTAAGGTTTATAAACTTGCCCGTCCCAAATGGCCGCTTAGCCCGAAGGTTCTGGAAAAATAAGGGAAAACGTCCCTCATTTATATTGAAGGCAAAATGTCCGAGGTATTTTCGTATTAAGTATATATTTGAGTTGTATGTGGGTAAAGTAGGTATAATAATAAGTATGCCATTAACATTAACAGCTGGTATTTCAAATTTAATTTGTAAATGTTTATGGATTTATAGAAACTATCAAGTCAACAATTGCAAGTCGAATGAGTAAATTATTGTTCCTTTGTAGATCTTCTTCGCTAATTATAAGGATACTAAAATAAAGACATAAATTAAATGTTATTAAATGATATTTAATAGAAATTGTTTCGTAAAAATTACAAGTTTTACGAGCAAAAAGATTATTTCTGTGAACCCTCTCCTTGCTAATTATCAGGATACTAAAATAGAGGCATAAAATAATCACGAGCTGCAGATTTAGCCAAAGGAAATGAAGACATTTATGCGTGAAGTTGTAACTTAAGTGGCAACCCTAACTCAATTCTAAAATTAAAACCAAAGTGCTTACATCAATACGGCTATACGGCCCTAGCTTTGAGTGCTAACTCAGCAATAGATTTTAGTTTCGCTCTATCACGTTTACGATCTCTACCTAATCTCCTCTTTCCGTCTCATTTTAAGTGCAACTTGACAGAATGTTCACAGTAGATAAATGTATATGCTGTGACTAAAGAGGAACGTTGACGTCGATCACAAAGTTCCAATGTAATGGAAAAACAAAAGACAAACGTCGACGTTCGAATTTTGAAAACTATTTTTCAGTCGCTTAGGGCTGCGGCACACTATCATTGAACAAACAGTAGACCTATAGATCAATTTACAACACTAAAATCAGCGTCGTAATTTGTCATAAAGCTATGGAAAATTACGAAGAACGTTGGCGATTTTTCGACATCGCGTCTTATACAGGGTTACTAGTTGACTCGACTTAGATCCATTAAGAGGTTGTAGTTTCCATCATTACTGACTGGGAAAGAATGGTTTCTTTCCCCGTACTGCTCGCTCTGTAACACTTTACATTACGCTCCGTCACGCCGGTCAGTACCCTCCTTTAGAGCTTAAATATGTTGCTATTCTATACTTTTAGTTCTAAACGGTTGATTTGAAAACTTTACCAGATCATTTAACATTTCAAAATAAGCTTACCTAACAGGAAACTCGTAGAAGTTAACGCAATTACCAGTCAAGCGTACGTTACGTTTAGTTATGGTGCTTAGACACTTCCAACCCTTTGATGTTGATCATATTAATTCTCATAAAACTGCTTAGCAGCTTCTGGTGGCGTTACAAGATTTGTACATTTTGTTAGGTTGGTAGGTTCAATATAAAACTTCATTGAGTTGGTATGAAAAAAAGGTTGGCTATAGTTGTAAGATCTTGTAAAATGCATAATTAGGAAAACAAACTCCACATTCGTCAGGAATCCAAGAACTATTAAAGGTAAGACACATTATATGTGTCTTACCTTTAATAGTTCAGACAGAAACTTACATCAACATTTTTAAAGTACGTAAAAAAACTTATAAGTAGATTCGTATTTTTTTTACTCTACTTTAAAAATGTCGTTCTGTAATTTCTGTCCATTTTGAACTAAATATTGCATCTGTGTCAAACATTGCTTATTCTCCAACACGTCAAAATTGAATATACATACATTACATAAGCGTGCAAAACCAAAGTCGAATCTCTAAAATTATAATGTTCTAGATAAAAATACGTACATTAACTGTACTTACAGCTACTCTGCTTTCTTTCAGGTCTAGCCTCATAGCCAGGGCTTCTCTCATGAAGACGTCAGGGTAGTGCGAAGCCAGGAAAGCTCGCTCCAGCTCCTCGAGCTGCCAGGAGTTGAAGTTGGTTCTGGAGCGCCGCCGCTTGCCGCTGTCGCCGTCGTCGTCGCCGACGCCTCCTGGAGAGAACATGTCTGTTTTTGGTGATGATGATCTTTTTAGGGTTAAGTGATGAAACTACGTGTCAATGGGACGACAGAGTGGCCAGTTTAAGTCCCGTCTAAGTTGCTTTTTGGGATATACAGGGTATACAGGATATACAGGGCTGGTTCACAGACACAGCGTGCATGTCTGGCCCTGCATTACGAACACGTTCGTGAAAAGGCCAGGACTCATTTTTTTAAATCAAATTATCTTTGTTAAAAAATTAAAAACCTCGTTCGTCCGAAACTCAATGAATTAATAAAGACCGATATCTCACTCTCACACCCTTTGTCAACTCAGGGCGGAGCCGTTTTTAACTTAAGCTTGAAATAAAGCCTCTCTAAAGAACAGTTTTTGAAAGGAGGGGGGGCCTCTACCAATACCAAGTTTAAGAATTAAGACCTGGCCTCTTCAGAAACGTGTTCAAGATAGTGGGCAGAACCGATGTGTCAGTGAATTACCAGTAACTCTGTATATCCTATAATGATACTCTACATTTTAGCCTTCAAATTTTTATATTGGAATTTATCACTCCTCATGCACCCCTTGTCTAAAGCCGGTTCTAAATAATTGAACCAAGGTATCTATGTCACATACGATCGGAATTCTTGATGAGCTATTTTAACCATTATAGCGAGGTGTAGGGTAAGTATTGAAATTATTTTATTGAAATTTAAATGATCTACAATTTACTAAAGCTAAACTAAAACCAGTAACTTATAGTTACAGGCACTAATTAACTATTAATAGTATTTTGTAAAAGATTTTTTAACTAGAAAATTAATCAATATTCAATAGGTTCACACATAACAGATCCAAAACGATTAAACTTCACACTAAAGCAGATAAATCAATGCGGCTATCAGTTTCGAGAATTAATAAAGTTTGGAACCTGCCCAATCACGAGATTGAAATGAACAAGACATTATCGTAAAAGACAAGGCTAGGGTTGCTATCATACAAAAGCTGGAGAGCCGGAAAAAAGGCCGGAAAAAGCCGGAACTCTATCTTCCTCCACTCGGGGAAAAAGCTTTGTAAATCGTACAACCCTCTTGTTAGAATAGATACAATTGGTAAGCATAAACAATTTATTAATTGAATCTATAAAAAAGTGGACTCAATCTTCGCTTTTTCACTTTTTTCGCGAAATAAGAGGTCAAACATCTACAAAATGTAGCTAAGAAATAGGCGACCAGACGATTATTTTGATACCTCATTTATCAAAATCGCTCTGTCCGTTTTGCTGCTTGGAGGTTATAAACTATGTCCGCCAAGCACATATACCCAATACTTAATCATTTATTGTTCTATACATAGGTCAACAGAAGTGTTTATCATCACTCTTCACACTAATATTATAAATGCGAAAGTTTGGATGGATGGATGGATGTTTGTTATCTCTTCGCGCCAAAAGTACTGAACGGATAAGGCTGAAATTTTGCATACAGGTAATTCTAATCCTGGAATCAAACATAGGATACTATTTATCCCATAAATCAGTTCCCATGGGATAAAAACCACCTTTAAACGTTAAACATAGAAACAACGCGTGCGAAACCGCGGTCATAAACTAGTTATTTATATTATTATTATTAATACTTATTACTATTATTACTATAGACCTTGCTGGGGACACACAATATGTATGGAGAGAGAGGAGGACGTCTTTGGTTATTGGTTAGGAATATTTTACTAGACTGGCGTGGGTTATGTTTTTCTAGTGTACCTACTAGAGATACACTCGAAAAACATAACCCACGCCTCGCGGGTAAAAAGCCGGACATAGCCTTTCAAATTAATAACTTGAATAGAGAACAACTCTATTGACGTAAAACTCAAACTCAACTGGAAGACTCCTCGCCAGTTGAAACAAAGCCGCAACCAGAGACTCATAAAAAAGAGATAATCTCGAACAAACCGTCAGAACAAGTTTTTGAAAATAGAATATAATTTCTAATTTTCTCCCGGTGATTTTAATTAAAAATGGTCCCGGGAGAGCGAGACGGGTGCGCCGCGCTGCGTTAGGGGTACGAAAGGGATGGCAATAAATAACGAGCTCGGTCCTCCGAGGGACTAAATAAATTAGAAGTGATTAAGAGGTACGCTTCTGTTGCGTTCAATGTATCGTTGTTTTGTGAGTTTGATAATTTCGTAAATTAGCTTTTTACACGATTTAATTATAGCTCACCGTTTGTTGCCGGTGAATAAAATAAAAATACGACCGCATAATGAAGTCATTTGGTTTTTATCGCAAAACCTACATCTTTACTCGGGTTTTTATGATCTAGCAATTGAAACAATTGATTCAAATTGACCGGTCCTATTAAAGTCGGACAGCCTTGGTAAATCAATTACCTACCTATTATGTATGTAGGTAGGCACCAAACAAAAATAAATCATAATTCCACTAACGAAGCGGAATAGTCTAACTTGTTATTTTGATAGATGCGGTATGCTGTCGCCTTAAGAGGAATCGCAGAGTTACTGCATAAGACTGAGATAGGAACACACAAACATTCACAGGAGCAAGAGAGATGGATGCAGTTATTGTATTAAAACAAACGGCCGCCTTGGGCCCAGAGACAACAGTTTTGGCGCGCTTTAATTTAGTCTGCTCGATGTTTTAATGTCACAAGAGGGGGGAGGGGGGAATTAGTAAGTATCTATTTGAGGGTAGAATGGTTAATAAATTCGCGTAATCTATCATTTTGGATCTTTATGATTATTTTATTATGTTTGTGGACAATGAAGCTTGTGGTTAGATAATTTTGTTGGAAATTTGTAGGTAGGTGATTTGTTAGTAGGTACTTTAATAGTAAGGTTTTCAGTATATGGATATCTACTGATGCGCTGCAACCGTTGATAGAGTCATGTCTTCATGATTTGATACCAGAAGAGTAACCGTGTTTTAAATAGAGATCAAGAAAAGCAATATTTAGACATCAGATTCTGCCCGCGGCTTCGCTTGTAATTAATTTAATAATAAATATATATAATAACAATTACTTATAGTGTTAAACAATAAGGTTTCAAAAGATATTCAATAATAAATTGTAACAGACCTGATATCCTACTTGCTCTCCCGCCTAAATTCAAATGTTGGGACAAATCAGATTTCATTATTTCCAATTCCTAAATTGTGAAGTTGCATTGCATTGTAAGGTTCCATGATTCTATCGAAATAAGATCATTTTATAGGTAGGTAAAGGCCATGAATCTATCACACGCGTATTTTAAGTAGCCTCTATTATCTACGTTAAGCTATGTTAAATATACAAACAAACATCATAACCTCTTCAGTAGTTTTGGATATATTAGATAACAAAAATTCACATTTCACAAATTTTCAGCTTCATAATATTACTAGCTTCTGCCCTCGTCTTCGCACGCGTATTTTTGGTATAATAAGGAGCTTTATTATCTAAGTTATAGGCTTTGCTCTAAACGTACGCAAAATTTCATCTTGATCTGTTGTGTGGAAATCCTTAGTAACAAAAATTCAGATCTCACATACTATCGTTTTTATAATACCTATTAGTAGGATACCTAAACAGGACATGAAAATAATACTTACCTTATTTTTTACGCGCTAACTCAAACGTACTTGAAATAAGCAAAAAACTATCTAAAAATGTAGACAGATTCATTGTTTTTCTATAACATTTTACTAGAACACTTTCATTGACACTCATGTTCATATATAGCTCTGTGAAGCACCGCCACGGCTGGACAGTGTCGAAATAGATAGATCGAAAATTCTGTATTGCACACCAATCAAAATAATTAACAAACAAGATAAAAATGGCAAAATAAGTGACAATTGGCGATCTTATCGCTCAAGAGCGATCTCTACCAGACAACCGTGGATGGATTGAACATGGGGATCTATGTGCTTATATGTAGCTAATGGAAAATACAAAAATTAAATCATTTATCAAATCTAACATTCAAATAATAGTTGATGTTACTTACTAAATATAAATAAACTAGACGATCGCCTCGCGGTTTCACCCGCGTAGTTCCCGTTCCCGTTGGAATTCCGGGATAAATTATAGCCTATGTCACTCCCTGAAAAGTAATCTTCCTTACGGTAAAAGAATTTTTCAAATCGATCTAGTACTTTCGGAGCCTATTCAATACAAACAAAGAATCAAATCTTTCCTCTTTATAATATTAGTATAGATAGAACTCTATTTTCTATTTCGCGTTAGAATACTTGATGAAGTGGATACGGACTTAAGTGGATAGGACCTTAGGAAAATATAGAGTAAATAAATAAATAAATAATGCTGGACAATTCACACAGCATTATCTAGCCCCAAGGTAAGCAGAGCTTGTGTTATGGGTACTAGATAACTGATATACATAATAAAATAATATACGAGTACATAGATAGATATTTTTATTATACATAGAAAACGACCAGAACACCCTGAACATCTGCAGTTCGTACAAATATTTGTCCCGGGGCGGGAATCGAACCCGCAACCTCCTGCGTCGCAGGCGGACCTTCACCCACCGCGCAGAGGTCGTCAATTAAAGTCTATTTTAATAGGGCAATTATTAGAATCTGGATTGTTAAATTTTTCTTTAGGAGGACTAGACAATTTCAGATTCGGAGTCTGAGATTCAGCATACTCTACAAGCCCGTGCAAAGTCCCGGGCACTCACTACCATTTAATAAAATCCTATCTTCCTTTTATATTTCTATTACTAGCAGTAAAGCCAAATTCATACTGTTACTCGCAAATCATGGATGAGTTATGGTTATATTTCGCGAGATTAAATCTTTATTGTTGATTGTCTTTATAGAGCGGGGACGAAAATTGATATGAACAAGCTTCAATGGACGGGAGCTATAACTTCTGAGAGATAAATCAGTGTTTTGGGTGGATATCGAATTTTATCGTTTAAATTTCGTCTACTCACTTCTTATTTAAGTAATAACTGGTAAAACGATCGTGCGGCAAAAAAGCTATCACTAATGTGAGGTTTTTCTTTACGAAAAGAAAAGAAGAAGAATGAGGTAGATTTCAAGTTTTCCGAAACAGAACAGAACATGTTTATAGTGCCTGCTACAAAATGAAATTATAAAGATAGGCAGTTTTCAACAGTCACACTATGTAATATTATAAATGCGAAAGTTTGGATGGATAGATGGATGGATGTTTGTTACCTCTTCACGCCAAAACTACTGAACTATACAAATTACCTCAAAACGTTTCCATAGAAACAACGCGTGTGAAGCCGCGGGCAGAAGCTAGTTTTTAATAAACACTTGATTCATTTATATCTTGTTAACTGTTGTTTTTATTAAGATATTTTAGTTAGAGATACTACGAGTAATACAAAAGACATGATCGTCTGTAGTTTTGAACTCAATTGTGATAAACCTTTCAATTGGCAAAACAGAAATTAACAACCATATGCCTAGGTGTTACAACTCGCACTGCAGATAGTTCCCAATTCTCCACGCCGGGTGTGACCAATCAAAACACTTCATCGACTTATAATTAATTATTCCAAGAATCAATTGTCAAGGGCCGTCTCGAAAAGGCGAATACATCCATAAAATACCGTTGTAATCACCAAAAAGTACCAGCGTACGTTAATTTTTCCAATTCACACAGAAAATAAGGCCCTGACTTCAGGCAATGATTTCTATAAATCGAACGAAACTCGACTCTGAGTTGGTACAGATTCGTCCAAAAATTGCAATTCAGGTAGGTATTAAGTAGTACTACCTCAAAGTCAGTGCTTAACTTCTCGAAAATTGATAAAGTGCAAAGAGGACAGCCTGTAAAAACCAATATCACCCGCCAAGTGTGAAAGAGAAGGGCGATTCTCGAAAGCGATAAAAATAGTTTACTTTACGCGTACGAAATTGCGGTTTGCGTAAGCAGATAATTGGTTAATTTGATCAAATTGACGGTTCGATTATGGAGTCCTCGCGAATATGAGGACTGTGATAAATGACTTATTTCTCGGTGTTGGCTTTACCTTCGGTTATTAAATTATAAGTTCTGCCGGGAAATTAAAGAGACTTGGAACTTTCTGATTGCATTACATTGTCGTCGCTGTACTGAAGTCACAGGATACATTGTATCAAAAACGATGAGGTATACAGGTTTATTGGTAGCTAGCTTCTGCCCGCGGCTTCGCACGCGTTGTTTCCATGGAAACGTTTAAAGGTGATTTATATCCCACGGGAACTGATTTATGGGATAAAAAGTAGCCTATGTTTTATTCCAGACCTAGAATTATCCGTATGCAAAATTTCAGCCCGATCCGTTCAGTAGTTTTAGCGTGAAGAGGTAACAAAAATCCATCCATCCATCCATCCAAACTTTCGCATTTATATTATTAGTGTGATTTAATGACACTGCGTGATGGTTTGGACCATCATCACGAACTCAACCGTGAAGACACCAGGTATTAATTAAAAACTTAAAATTGTCTAAGGTTTTTGTTATTATAGTGCGTAAGCCTCGCACTCTGGCTAATTTCTTATTTCTAAGAAATCAAATTATATCGCAAAAATTTTCGACTTCGACGGGATTTTCGACTATGTCGCTTAACCTAGTGGTGTTGTTGGTTAGCACATTCCCGTACTGAGGGAAGAATGCGGGTTGAAGTCCCGTCGAAGCCGAAAATTTTTGCGATATTATTTGATTTCTTAGAAACTTAAAATTGGTAGATAAGTTAATTTTAATTGTTAATTGGTAAATTAGTAGGTCAATAAATTACCAATAACTCTTTATTTTATGCTGAGTATCCTATTTCCATCGGATTTGTGGTAGGCGCCCTAAAACTCAATTTACATAACAGGTTTGGTAGAAAAATCTCGTTTTATTGCATCTTAAATTTGAATGTAGAGTCAACGACAATATTTGCTTATCATTGTTCTTTTTAAAGTGTCCTGAATGGTTTGTTTATCAACTTTGAAAGACTGGCCCTGGTCATCAACGTTTGTCTTTGACGGTAGGTAAGACTTATGCGTAGTTTGTACAAGTAAAAAAAATTTGAAAACCTCTATGCTTTAGCCCAGGTAAGTGGATTATTCGGCACAATTCTCGCCGCCGAAAGCTCTCTGATACCTTATTGAGACATTAAAAAATAAAACTGTACCAAGTACCTACCTTTAAGCCATTCACTCACGTTCAACCCCTCCTACTTAATGTCCTTATTAAACAAATATTCCAAGGCAATACCAAAACACCGCAAAATGGAGGATCGAATTATAAAAACGGCCGAAGCTCAGTGAAGTCGCTCACTATAATTTGGCTTCGATCCTCGGAAATTAATTTCCAAAATCACCGGCAATAATAAAGTTATAATTTTAACCTAAATACGTACCTGCTGTGAGGACAGACACGCTTTCCAGGGGCGGACTTGACACATTTATATGACTTACAAATATAATTTGATCCCTCCATCTGCGTTGGCAAAAGTGTAATCCGAGCAAAAACAATGTAAACAGCCCAAGTCTCGTTTCGAAGTACTTCCACCGTAAAAATTGTTGAGTTCCTGAGAAGAGCCAAGTCTATATGATCGGTTAGTGTAACAAAAACGTCTTGAAGACGCCTCTTGAAGACGTCGCATTGTGTGGTGGGCCAGATATCGATATCAGAAAAATTCCTTTAGATGGTACGAGAAAAAGATTTCTGGTGGCGGCCATCTACTCGACTTGGCAGGGCCACTACCTTGCCCCTGATTATAAATCAAATTCAATGAGAGAATAAATATTTAACTGTACATTGACACATTCATATTTCCTAATGACATTTTTACAGTCCTACTGATATTTTTACTGTCCTACTGATATTTTTACTAGTTTTTCTACCCAAATAAATTAAGAATATTAGGATTGCTTTTATAATCATAAATTGTACCTGATTATATAAATATTGTGAAGAATATCTATTTTAACATCTGGCTTATCTTAGCAAACTCTTTCACATTGACTTTTTACGAATATCCTTCCTTTTAATATAACAAATGCGAAAGTTTGTGTGAATGTTTGTTACCACGTATCTGAGTAACCACTAAACCGATTTAAATGAAATTTGGCATGTAGATAGTTTAGGTTCTAGAATAACACATAAGCTAAAAATTAGCCTTTGAGGGGGTTAAAAAAGGTGGTAAAGTTTCGGTGGAAAATTATTCCTTGGTTGGATTTACTCAAAACTCGGTAGGTATAAATAAACTATAAAGTAAATAATGAATCAGGTATTTCTTATAAAACTACTTCTGAGGACAGGTGACGGATGAGTGGGGTCGGCGAGTGTGTGGATCGGTGGGCTCGCCGGCCATGTATAGGAGGAAGAGGGGACGCCAGTCGGGCCGCGGATGTTTAAATGTTCCCGTGGTTCGGCGAAAATGGCGAGAGAGGGACACCGGAGAGGTTTTAGTGGGTATTACGTCCTTTTCAGGGCGTCGAGTCCCACATAATTCTGGTCCCCCCCAGACCAGTTTATTCGTGAACGAATTTCCTCGACGAGACAAAAAAAATAAAATAAAGGAGGTGTGCTATAAATTTCTGATATTTCCACGCGGGCGAAACTAGTACTTAATAAATTAATCTCCAGAAATACTAAGGCAAGTATTATAGAAGCTTGCTCGTCATCGATCTATACTTGAGTAACGATTTTCTATGGCAGAAGCGTTACTCAACCAAAAATCGATGACTGACCAATCTGAGCACGGTTTTTTAATAAAACTTTTTAAACTTTCGCAATTTGTTATTGATTTTATCGGGTATTTATCGCGTACCTTTTGTTTTAGTTCCCCTACGTTTCTACCGCGTTACAGCGATCGTGGTCACGGGGCGCCCCGTGGGGAAATAAAACAAAAGATACGCGATAAATACCCGATAAAATCATTAGCTATGGTTTCTTGTTAGTATAGTGCGTAACCCCACACTAAGGGTAATTTTAGCAAAAATTTTCGACTTCGACGGGACTTGAACCCGCATCCTTCCTTCAGTACAGGAATGTGCTAACCAACTACACCACGAGGTCAAGTCCCGTCGAAGTCGAAAATTTTTGCGATATTATTTGATTTCATTAACTATTGTTTTATAATACGTGAATAAGGCTGAATTGAGTGATTATCGGAACCAGTGACCAACCACTTGAGTCCATCTCTGCGCCGCCGGTCGAAAGTGGCTTCATTAGCAGATTCTGCGAAGCGCATTACGACTCTTCCAGCATAATTGAATTTCTTATGTGTCGCGAAACGATTGTTTTTATACTGAAAATTCCTCAAAGCTATAAAAACAACGGATTGGCCTGCTTTTTCTGACATTTAATGTTGAGGGAATTGCGCGTGGCTAAAGCTTTGTTCAATTACTGGACGTTTTCCAGTTGGGAAATCAATAATTTTTGCGACGAGCTAAATTATGCATGATTTTTAGTGCAAAATAATTTATGGTTGATGTACTAAAGTCGTTCTTATCAGCTTCAACAGCGTAACAATTAAATAAATAAATAAATAATGCTGGACAATCCACACAACATCATCTAGCCCCAAGCTAAGCAGAGCTTGTGTTATGGGTACTAGATGACTGATATACATAATAATAATACATTACATAGATAGATATTTTTATTATACATAGAAACGACCAGAACACCCGAAACAAATAGGTACTTGTAGATCTTACAAACATTTGTCTCAAGGCGGGAATCGAACCCGCAACCTCCTGCGTCGCAGGCGGACCTTCGCCCGCCGCGCCACATCGGTCGTCCGATTACCATAAGTATGTAGATACTACATAATTACCATAAGTATGTAGATACCTACATAATTACCATAAGTATGTAGATACCTACATAATACGAGTAGGTAGGTGTACTCTAACAAATAATGAAAAAAGAAAATAGCTAACGTATTAAAACTAGTATTCTCAATTGAACAAATTAAAACCAGTATTTACAATTGAAACCGTTGAGCTAACAGCAGACTGTTGTAAATAATCTGGAGTTAGCTCAACTGATATAACATTACCAATGGGAAGTGTCCCCAAGAAGCTGGTTATAATGCCCCAAAATAAGTTTGATTCCAAATAGCGGGTTACCTATTTGGCAATAATAAAATAGGTAGATAGTGTTTTGATTAAATAAAAAACAAAATGTCAAGTGCTAGTTAGACTAGCTCAAGGGTTCCGTAGGGTCAAGGGGAAGTATACCCTATAGTTACCCTATAAGTTTTGGTCCATGGCGGGAACCAAAAAGTATTTTTCTTGTGAATAAACTACAAATTTACTGTTTTCCGATTTTTCCCTTTACTTGTGCTATAAGACCTTGCTTCTTGCCAAATTTTAGAGTTCTAGGTCAACGGAAAGTACCCTATAGGTTTTAGTCCATGGAGAAAATCGAACATTGTTTTTTTTGTGAATAAACTACAAAGAGGTTTTCGGATTTTCCCTTTACTTGTGCTATAAGACCTTGCTTCTTGCCAAACTTCATGATTACAGGTCAACGGGAAGTACCCATTATTTTCAAAATATTCGGACATAAACGACTGTAACTTTTGATTGCATTGACATAAAAGTTTTATTCAATCGAGGCTCCAAAAGGTTACGGAGTTGAGTATTTGATATAAATCCTATTTTCCTTTTGAACCTCAAATGGAAAAAAGGAACCCCTTTTTTCCATTTGAGGTACGGAACCATAAAAATGTCATAAATATATCCTAAACAATAATAATAATTGTACATCAAATAATAATTGCTAGAGTATACAAACTACAAAGACAATTTTAATTCATTTGTAAAACCATTCATTTACTTACTTCATTAAGAATACGAAATCTCACGAAATAACATTAATTTCTACAACTTAACTGTGATGAAACCGACGCTTGTGTCGCAGGCATTTTAATATACAAATTATGAGTTTGAATATTTTATTAAAACATTATATCGTGTAATAAGTAGCTTCGTTTTAATCTTTAGAATAATCTGAATAGAAAATGACTTTATTCTCGGGGTTCCTGCATTTTGTCGGCGCGCCGAGACGCCCGAGGCCTTTTCGGAGATTGAAACATGATAAATTGAGCCTACTATACATTATACAAAGTTATAAACGCCAATTTTATGCCAGCGATAATAAAGGTGTAATAAAATTTAATATTTTACGTAAATTATATTGAAACGACCATCGGGCGTGCGGCTGATTATGTTATTGTTTTCGGTTGTTTTGGAAGATGGCTTTTTCTGCCGATATTCAAGATCAGTCAAAGCTTGAACGAAATATATAGAGAATAAAGTCATTTGACGACCTCTGTGGCGCGGTGGGCGAAGGTCCGCCTGCGACGCAGGAGGTTGTGGGTTCGATTCCCGCCTCGGGACAAATATTTGTACGATCTGCAGATATTTGTTCAGGGTGTTCTGGTCGTTTTCTATGTATAATAAAAAATATCTATCTATGTACTCGTATATTATTATGTATATCAGATATCTAGTACCCATAACACAAGCTTTGCTTACCTTGGAGCTAGATAATGCTGTGTGACTTGTCCAGCATTATTTATTATTTATTTATATATCAATGTTATTAATGAAAGTATTCTTTATTCAGTGACTTTATAACATCTTTCCAAGTAAATTGTAAGGTTTTTTCAAGTCTGGGGACCAGACTTTATATACAGTGTGGAAATTAAACTCAGGCCCTGGAGGGAAACTACTTAAAATCCTTAAGCTAGCTCATTTTACTTAAAGGAGACATTCCTTTATTTTTAAAAAGAAACAAATCTGCATTAAAATATTTTTTTAAACTCGCTTGCTTCGCCCGGGACTCGAACCAACTAAAATTTAAAAAATAAACACTCCTTATTTTATTATTATACTAATCGGTAGTATTAATATTCAGGATAAAGTTTCTCTAAAAAATATTTGGTTACTGTTCACTTTTAACAAGTAAAAGACACGTAACAGTTCTGTTATCTCTCCAACACTCAAAGACTTCGTATGAAGTACACGCTTGCTTATTTATCGTTAAGTACCTTGTTGAAATCTTCGATAAGAAAATTGTTCAATGGTGGTAATACCTCTATGCACATTTCCTTCTTACATGATCCGAGGCGTTCAGTGGAGAAGTTTAAAAATGGAACGTTTGACTTTGTTTGCGAGGCGGGACAATAATTTTAAAATTCGAACGATTTTTATCAACAGATTTTATTTAAGTAGTGTTGCTTCCCTTACGTAATTAAATTATCTCATAATGGCGTATCAAGAACAATTCGATTTATTAGAAGCTTACTTTGTTTGCAACAAGAGCTACGATTTAGCTCTGCAGTGGTATCGCGAGAAGTATCCAGACAGAGAACTACCATCTAGAAAGGTTTTGTCTCGAATTGTGAATAATTTACTGACCGTTGGAAGTTTTAAAAAGAAGACTGGACGCCCACAGCAACAAAATTTGGACTATAGCGATGTTGAGTTAAACATTTTAACCTACTTCGAGTGTTACCCGAAAGCTTCAAGCAGGGAAGCTGCTCAAGAGATAGGCATCAACCATACTAGTATACTTAAAGTTCTGAAAAAATACAAATACAAATGTTATCGTGATGGGCGATTGGTGCAGAAACTACATCCCGGAGATAGTGAAAGGAGATTACAGTTTTGTGAAAATATTCGAACAGAAATAGCCCTCAACCCAAATTTCTTGGACTGTATTGTATGGTCTGACGAAACAAATTTTAGTAATAATGGAATGTATAACAGACATAACAATCATTATTGGTCTCGTCAAAATCCATTCCGTGTCCGTGAAACGAACAATCAGGTCAGATTTTCGTTTAATGTTTGGTGTGGAATCAAAAGTAACATGGTTGTTTTGTTGCACATTTACGAAGGACATCTGAATGCAGCAAAATACATTGAAATATTAGAGCTTTTAAAAAATCAATTAAACCTTCTGCCAGAAGAGGAACGAAATAATATCATTTTTCAACAAGATGGTGCACCTGCCCACAACAGCAGAATTGCCAGGGCATACCTTAATGAAAATTTCAATGCCTGGATAGGTACAAACGGTACGATTAGATGGCCTGCAAGAAGTCCAGACCTGACGCCCATGGACTTCTTTTTATGGGGTCATGTAAAAAATGTTGTTTATGAAACTTGCTATGAAACCGTTCAAGAGCTAAGGATTGCGGTAGAAAATGTTATCAGGGGCATACACCACAACACTTTGCTGAAGGCTACAAGAAATGAATTTCAACGGCGACTAATGTTGTGTAGCCGGAACGACGGGGCTCATTTCGAACAATTTATCAGTTAAATAATTTAAGTGTTACAAAATTGATAGTAAAATAAAGTTGATGTTAGATTTAACGATTATTTTTATTTTTAAGACCAAATGTTTGTTACAGAAACTTTATCCTGAATATTAATACTACCGATTAGTATAATAAAATAAAGAGTGTTTATTTTTTTAAATTTTAGTTGGTTCGAGTCCCGGGCGAAGCAAGCGAGTTTAAAAAAATATTTTAATGCAGATTTGTTTCTTTTTAAAAATAAAGGAATGTCTCCTTTAAGTAAAATGAGCTAGCTTAAAGATTTTAAGTAGTTTCCCTCCAGGGCCTGAGTTTAATTTCCACACTGTATTTTAAATTCAGAAGCGGCTCCTTCTTTTTAGCTGCGGTTTTTCAAAAAGAAGATTGATCAAAAAAGGTTTTAACCTTTTCCTTAAAAACTCTATGACAATACATTTGTGACAAAAAAACACTAACCTAACCCAAATAAGAACAGCTGTGAGCTCCATACAGACCGCAATTCGTAATTATTAGGGGATTATTCCCAAGTGGTCACGCACCGTCTTGCTGTTATTACGTTGCAAAGTTATACTTAGTCTGAGTTTAGCCTACTGGTTATGACCATGAGCTATTTTCATTAAACTGTATTACTTAATTTTAACGGACTTCTAAAAAGGATGAAGTAATTCTTCCAGAACTTCGTTATTTATTGACCGATTTACTTATTAAATGTTGAAAATTTTATTTAAAAAATTCTTTATTATAAATTTTTATAGACAAGAAATTCAGTAATGTATCAGTAATATATGTGTATGGTATCCACGATGATCATCCACTTTTATCTTAATAAATTATTTCGTGAAGTATCATTTCAGATTATAGTGACAACTACCTGATGTATTTTTCAAAACACGCAACATTTTTACAAAAACTACAATAATTCCAAATAATCTTTCCCCACAAATCGTCCTGTCAAAAGTTATGTTTCCGACAAACAAACATCACGTCGGTATTTTTGCAAGTTGTACATTATCTGTTAGTCCCGCGGGACCTATATTTCAATGGGGTCTGAAGTGCGGCCGTAGCCAACGTGTTATTGCAGTAGGGGTTTTGTAATCGACCTTCAATTTTATTGAGTTTTATTTATTGACGATTGATGAACTGATGATCTATTGAGCACTTTTGGACAAGGAGTTTCTATAGTTTTTTCTGGGGACGTATGTACATATACGTCCCGAGCAAAAACTATATAATAACTATATAATATAATCTATATATATAAAAATGAAACCCGTTTTCCTTGGTCACGGCATCACGCGTGAACGGCTGGATCGATTTCGCTAATTCTTTCTTTGTTGTGGTTGTTATTGTCAGGAGAAGGTTCTTATGAAAGAAAAAATTAAGAAAGTTGGAAACATAAATTTCCACGGGGGCGAAGCCGCGGGGCGCAACTAGTAACTATATATTAAAGTAAGTGACGTAAGTGTAATACGTGTAGACAACGTAGGTGTAATTTATCTGCAAAGAAACTTTAAAAGGTTTTCTTATCGGCTTTAGAAAAACCGGTGAAAAAATTAAATAAAGGGAACATCCATCAAGAAGATTTTTTAGCGAAAATAAAATTTAACAAGTTTTAATATTTTAAAAAACTTTTTTAATAACAAGCTTTTAATACATTGTCATCCAAACTAAACATGTATACAAAATTTCAGCTCAATCGGTTGAAGATATCTGCTTCAAAATTGAGTGGTAAGATTTCACCCGTACAAACATGGTTACATAAATTGCAAGCTAAATAAAAGCTTTTAAAAAGGATGTGTTCTAAGAACGATCCAAAGCCTTTTCAAAAACTGCTTTTGTGGTTTTTCACATTTATACTTACCTAGTAATTTTTTTTATAAAAAACCCCTTAAGTACAATATAAGGAGAGTTAATTTGCTTTACATTGTTATTTTCCGTTGGCGTAAGTGAATCTCTTTACTTCTTCAAACCCAAATGTACATTAGGTATAATTGTATTAGAAATTCAAAAAGCAAAGGAACAAAGGGAATTCCGAGTCTATAATCTATTGCCCTTATTACAGGACAGTGCTGAAGAGCTCCTCGGGGAGCGATAGATCAGGAATCACCACATTCTGACGTCGAGGGCTTAGCCCTTCCACTGACATGTGGAACTGGGAAGGGCTAAAAGTACTTAAGAACTTTATTTTTAAAATAGCCCTATTTTCGCAGAAAAATATAATGGATGTTGTTAAAATAATTCAAGAAAACAATATTTTTATAGCCCCCGTTCGTATCTAAACATCAAAATATTTAACCCTCCCCCGGTCTCATCAAACATAAACTGCCCAAAAATCCTAACGGTCTCTAAGACCCCTAACCAAAAATCGCCTACTTAAAGCATCGGACGCGTGGAGCGTAACGCACGGGTTAATTTTATGCTACATTACAGACAAAACAGGGGTCGGGTCGTTGGGACCACTTTTTAATAGGGTTAGTTATGGTGCAGGGTCCCATAGGCCCAGCACGCGCTCGGATTAGCAATATGTTTAGGATTCAACAGGATTTTGTGTGTTTGTATGAGATAATGCAGATAATCCTGTTAATAGTTTGCTTTTTCCCATGTCGATGGGATTTTTCCTTGTGTCATTGAGGGTTTTGACTGATTGATCTTGATCCTCTTATAAATTAAGATTTATAGGAGGAAGAAATACCAAGGTATTTCTTCATTAATTTCGTTTAATTTATCTATTATGCTACGGGATAACATTATCCCGTAGCATAATAGATAAATTATACCCGAACTAATATAAAGATAGGTATAGGCTGTATACATATACAGCCTATATCTTTATATTAGTTCGGGTCAATATTACATGTTCTCTGGATGCAAGAAACTGCAAAAGAGTTTATATAAATTTTCAAAAGGGTTTAAATGAATTCTAGTGAGAGATAAGTCTAAATAAAAAATGTCAAGAGGTGATACAATTTCTGGTTCTTGAGCTCGTCAACGCCACGTATGAAAGAAGTATACTATTATGTCTCTCTCTCTATTGTATTACATAATTATACACAATTAATTCATTTCTTGTTACATATCATGTAAGTATTATTTTAATTTATTTTTATACAATTTTTATTGACCACCGCTAAACTGGTTTAGAAATTTAACCACGTTTTTATGACATTAATTTGGTTTGGCTTGACTCTTGTATAGCAACGTTGAATAAAATTGATTTAACGTTTTTACAAGAAAGGCCTTCCTTATCTTTATTCCTTTTTTCTACTTATTTTTTTAAATTCCATATGTGTAAACTCATCTGATGACTCCATTGTATAGTGCCGCGCACTAGGTTTTAATTAGAACAATTTTGTTGTAGCTCTTTACATTGGACAATAAATGATATTCTATTTTATTGTTCTGTAGTTCTGACTACCGAGGGTAGGAGTTTTGGCTGGCGATTCATTGACCGTATCATAACCAACGACATAATATTCACGGTAGAGTTCGTCACAACGTATAATTATAACCACACTTATATTATAAAATCTATAAATATTAGTGTTGTAATACTTACTTACTATAACTAATTAATTTAAAAAAGATTAAGGTACCTACATAAAAATACATCAATTTACTCCATAAATAAATGTGAAAGTTTGGATGGATGGGTGGATGTTTGTTACCTCTTTATACCAAAATGACTGAACTGATCGGACTGAAGTTTTGCAAAGGGGCATGTAGTTTTAACCTGGTATAACATAATGCCTAGGCTACTTTTTATGCATACTTTTAAACCGCCACCGGCAAAAGCTAGTTAATTTTTTACCTTTTAGAGACAAAGGAACAGCTACTTATGCTGTTTTTTGTCTTAGCTCAGGGACGTATCCCAAAAAGTTCATCATCATCAGCCTATATAAGTCCTCTGCCGGACATAGGCCTCCCCGAATGAGCGCCATAGCGCCCTGCCTTTAGCTTGCCGTATCCAGCATCTGCCTGCAGTCTTTCGCAGATCGTCATCCCACCTAGCCGGAGGGCGGCCTACGTTTGCCGATTTGTGGTCTCCACTCAAGAACACCTTTACCCCAGCAGTAGTCCGTTCTTCGCGAGATATACATTCGCATACATAACAAAGAGTTCTACCAACTTTAATTCCTTCCCATAACATTGAGCGAAAAAAAACTGTGGGGGTGACTATGCCACCATAATTTTATTTGTAAAATGTTTTGGAGTGTAAAATTAGTTGTTTGTTTCTTGCGACGTAAAAAAACGTGAGCAACGTTTTTTTTAATTGTCCCATGAAATAAGTAAATGCTAATTGATTCGTTTCGATTGTACCAACGAATGCGCGTGTATGTTGTTTGTATTTCATTGGCATTCTTCTGAGACTTTTGAAACACGTGCAGTTTTATTTTTATTGAAATCTAGTTTCCGCCAGCGGATTTGCACGCTTTGTTTCTATGGAAATTTTTAAAGGTTATTTATGTTCAATTTATCCCTGCTGTGCGAATTGTCCAGCATTATTTATTATTTATTTATTTATCCCATAACACAGTTGTGTTATGGGATAACTGGCTAACTAAAAGTAGCCTTTGCATGAAAAGTTCAGCTCGATCGGTTCAGTCGTTATGCATAAACATCCAAACTTTCACAATTTTTCACTTAAATGTAATAAGTAATCTATGTTTAATTCCAGGAGTTACCTGTATATACATATAGGTAATTCTTATCCTGGAATCAAACATAGATTACTTTTTATCAAGTAAATCAGTTCTCATGGGATAGAAAACGTTTCCATAGAACGAACGCGTGCGAGGGCTCGGGCAGAAACTAGTTTAAAATATTATAGTGTGATTATGTGATAGTGTGACTTGTTGCTGTCTGCGGCTTTGCACGCATTGTTTCTATGGAAACGTTTTAAGGTTTTCTTCCCATAGAAACTGATTTAGGGATACAAAGTAGCCTATATTTAATTCCAGGATAAGAATTACCTGTATGCAAAATTTCAGCCTGATACGCTTGGTAATTTTGGCGTGAAGAGGTAACAAACATCATAGTGGTAACAAACATCATAGAGGTAACAAGCATCATAGTGTGATAAGGTCCCAGTTAACTTATTTTATGTCAAGCCAAACAACCGTGGCCTAAAACGTGACCTATTATACTAAAGTTCCATAATCCAGTCATTCTAAGCCCATCAAAATTCCATGGTGTTTATCTTAGACCCACGAGGACAATCCATAGCCAGAACCCAATAAACCGCTAAACTACAGGACATATTGGCGCGAAATCGGAAAGTCTCCCGTGGCCAATTTCTGAGGGTAGATGCGCACGGAATGGTACACACTGATGTAAGTAAATACGGAGTCAGCGAAAGGGGCACAACACGGGTTCCGTACATTTATGTGGCGACAATTTTTTCTCGACGCCACTCCTTGCAATGATTATGTCATTTGTCTATCTTGTTTCTGCGTGAGGATGATATTACTTTTATTACGTCGAATAATATTTTAAGGTATAAAAAATATTTTTATTAGTATTATTTAAGTTAAATAGTACTAATAATAATGTGTACAGATTGCGTAGGTGTATAAATGTATATTATTTTTAATCAAGTACTTATTTTAGGTTATATTATTAAAGTAAACACGACACAATGTTGTTCGTTTGCGGACTGTTTTTGTAGTAGGTAGGTAGCTATTAGCGAAAACTTGTAAACATGATCACAATAATATTAAATCCACAATAATGCCCGTCGATTGATGAAACACGCGAGCAAAAACTTTGGATTGCTAGACGTTTATGGAACCCTAAAAAGCGTGTCGAATTTGACAAATGCATGTTTTGGGGCCACGCGACGTTTCGTCACGGCCGATGCAGTGTGTATTTTTAGAAGCTATCAAAATTGACATTTTGTTTGACAAAATGTGCTGGTACTGGTAGTGTCGTTAAACGTGTTAAATGACTACGGCCTCATAATTGGCGAACTTCCCCTTAAGCTAAACGTGAAACAAAAAACCATAGAAACACTTTTTTTCTTCCTACAAAATATAACTAAAATTAACGTTATAGACGTAAACTTTTCCTTTTATTTTTTAGAAATCTAAATTTTTCAGGTTATTCTTATCAATATTATTGTCTAAGGTTTTTGATATTATAGTGCGTAAGCGTCATACTCTGGCTACTTTCCAATTTCTAAGAAATCAAATAATACTGAAGGAAGGATGCGGGTTCAAGTCCCGTTTTTGCCATATTGTTTGATTTCTTAGAAATTGGAAATATTATAATCATTTCATTTTCACATTGTCATTTCATCATACATAATTTTTAGGTTTAAAGAACTTTAATTCCCGCACAAACTATACAATTCATTTACAATGAAAATTTTTATTTTTTAACAATAGTTTACAATAATGTAATATACATTTTTTATAAACAGTTTCTTAAATTTGTAAGTATAAGCAATAATATAAAAACATATAGGTTATGTAGCTAAGTACAGACCCATTAAACTTCCAGACAGTAAAGCCTACAGACCACAAAAACTTTTCCCCAAGGCTTAACCACCGCTGGCTCATGTCACAATAATCTCCAACAAGCTCATTACAAACAAGTGACAAAAGGCCGAAAAGGGCCGTAATAAGGGCCATTACTCACGTCTGCAAGGTGCGAGGTAGACGAGCCAATTTCAAGGGCCATTTCCCAACACGCCCGCGTGGGGTGTGGTGTAGTAGGAGCTAGGTCGGACCACGGAAGCGTCGCGGATGATAAACATGGATACCTAACTTATATCCTTTCGAAAGTTTGTTATATAGGTACGTGTGCTAAAACTTTTATTGACAAAGAAATTACAGTCAAATAATAGAAATAAATTAGAACCTACCTGTAGATTGTTTGCAACAGTCAGTAATCTAGTACCCATAACACAAGCTCTGCTTAGCTTGGGGCTAGATGATGCTGTGTGGATTGTCCAGCATTATTATTATTTCTCTGCGTTAGCTCAACTGTTTCAATTGTAAATACTAGTTCTAATTTATTTCTAATATTTGATTTTAATTTTCATTGAGTATTGTAAGTCAATTGTAATATTTAAACAATTGAGCAGACTTTTGCAAACTATTTATAGGTAGCTCAACTGATCCATATAACTAATATTTAATCGTTTTCTTTCCATAATTGTTTTATTTGCTTATGTGCCCAAAATAAAAAATGAATTCCAATTCCTGAATTATTTGCACAGTATCTTATAGTTTTATGGGACATTATCGAAATTTCTCGGGAAGAGGGCTTATTCATGGGAAAAATTCTGGATTATTATAATACAAAAACGAAATAATCATCAAGGTCATACACAAATTAGCGAAGATATCGAACAACCAACGTCTGATTTTTGAGAAAATATAAATGTATACCCGCAACTTTGTTAGCAAGGTAGGTACAGTGCCTAACCTATTGACAACATCACAAATTCACAATCACTATTTTGAAAAAAATATACAATAAAATATACATACAGACGTACTTTTTATCTATATTTTATTTCCTCGTTGGACGTGACGTGTAATTTATCAAACCCTTCTTTAAATCCTATATATAGGGCAAAGCCCTAAAAAAAGCCTATTGTTTAAGTTAGGCTACGTTCTAAATGTATGCCAAATATCACCTTGAAAAATTGACTCGTAGTTAAGACGATATTACTTAATATCGTCTAAAAAGTTAATGTGTTGCTATCGTTTTCTTTCAAAAACTCGTCCATTGTCTGAAAAATATTTAATCTTGCTCATGTACTAGGTAGTTACTGCTACCGATTTTTGTTGCCACATAAAGATGAATTAATTAACTACGAGTCAATTTAAAAAATTAAAAACCATCAAATTCTGATCAACCGCCGTTACAGTAACCACTAGAGTCGCTAATATACTCCCGCTTTTAGCTTTATTAAGAAAAACTTATTAACCATTTCCTTTTATTTGCAAGCTTTGCAGCCATAGGAATACAATGGAATACTAATTTATGCTATAAGGTTAAGTAAGAAAATGAAATACCTACCATAATGGTTAGTAGGTAAGACCATGATGGGAGTAGACGGCGGAAAGAGTTATACGATTTATGAGACGGCAAAAACTGCATATATTTTTTTTAAACTTTTACCACAGCAAGATTTTTTTAGAATATTAAAAATAGATTTTTAAGAAAATTACCTGTGTTTTAATGGAGTTTATCGTCGATAAAACATCTATTCATAACGAGTTTTGTGAACTAAAATGAAAAATATAAATATAAAGAAAAATAACAATTCAGTTTTTATTTTCTCATAAACTTATAGATTTTTTCTAACTCATTCGTTTCTCTAACTCTCATGGTTTTTAATTTGGCTCTCCACTCCCGTCTAAAGAAGCCACCAAATATTGCTGAATATTTCCTAATGAAGGCGTTGTACTAAGTACTAAGACCCTTTGGGTAAAAATCTCACACACAAAAAAATTGTGGCAGCTTCCGCGACTTTTGAAAAATAAAAGCATATTAAAAAAAAAAACGCTAACAAATATAGTTACACTATACACGAATAATAGAGACAATAAAATATAGTTCATATTTTATACTATTTATTCATAACATTACAAGTAACAGGTCATACATTTCTATGACTCTGCGTAGATTACATTATAAACATTTCTATGACTCTGCATAGGTAGGTAGTTCAATTAAATTATTTTGCTTAATACAATTGCATTTTATAAAATTTAATATCAAATTATCAGTTTCACATCATCCCCCTAAATCCCGCTTGTTGTTCTTCCAACACAAACTAGGTTCGTAGTTAAATCGCTCAGCCTATCGCTCATCCCATGCGCGTACACACCCCAAGATGTCCATTTCTTTGACTTTTACACAGCTGCCGGCTTACAGAGGCGGTAATTAATATGGAGTCACTGCCTTATAAATTGTCTCTTTTTAAGTTTTTTTCAGTTTACGAGACAGTTTTGAATTGAATCGTTGTTTATTTCTAAATAAATTGCGAAAACGGAATTGTTTTGACTTCTGTTTGACTATTTAACATTGTTTTAAGTTTCAACTGTATAATACTTACATACCATACGAGTCGTATAATATGTACGTTATACCTCTTGTTTTGATGGATGTACTTTAAATAGGCAGACAGAAGTTTAAAAATACGACTTTCTTGTTAAGTTTTTAATCTGCAAGGGAAGAAATATTATTACTATAATTAATTGTTTTTGTCTTAACAAAAGAAACTATAGCTTTAACATAACATATTCCGAGGATAAGAAGCGCTCTTCTTAGGCAGGGATGCGGAGTTGCTCTTTTTGCTCAGCATCGTGGCCAAAATGAGCAACTTCGCATCTCTGCTACACTATACAAATAAAACTTTTACAAAGGCATTAAAAATATGCTTATATCATTGGTATCACAAACTGCAAGTTCGATTTTTGAAAATTCCTTCGTTTAACATATTGATAAGATGAAATAGTTGGTGGAGCTGATTTGGGTCGGGTACGCCTTAAACAGATTTTTAGCAAAAATGTACATAAAGTACCTACAAAAACGATACAGTCGAATTGAAAACCTGCTACTTTTGAAGTTGGTTATTAAGGTGCGCGCATTCTTAAATAGTATCTACTATATAAAAATAAGTCGGGTTTTCCTTCCTGACGCTATAACTCCAGAACGCAAGAACCGATTTCCACGGTTTTGCATTCGTTGGAAAGGTCTCGGGCTCCGTGAGGTTTATAGCAAAGAAAAAAAATGGTTGTCTGTAAAGTCGGTTTACTGACGATAGTTGAACGTGACAACGTCTTAAGAAAATACTGATGGAATGGAAGCATTTGATACTCGATCAAAACATGTAAATGTACTATAGTATAGCAGCTGTCCACGCAGACGCATCGCTCACTCAAGTAGGATAGAGACGGATGTCGAGCGCTCTCGCTTGCACTTCAAGCCTTACATGGAACGCCTCAGAGCGAGGTAACGCCGCATGACGTCATGTTTCGAATTATAAGACGTTGTCACGTCAAAAAACATAAAGCGGAATTGAGAAGCTGCTTCTTGACATCAGTAAATAGCATGGTTTGATCCGGTAATGTCAACGACATGAGGACCTAAACGACAACGTTATCTTTCGATAAAAACAATGACTATTTGAACTCAGTTTAAGAAAAACATAAGACTTTTATAAGCCTTTTAATAATATATATTTATAGGTATATATAATTAGAGTTATCTATAGGTATCTGTAAAACTTATAATAGCACGCCAAACCCACATAAAAACATTTGTTTTTGGTCGGCAGGTAGAAAATGCCTCGGCGTTAAGCCCACCCTTTATACCTCAGTATAATTTGATTGTTCTTCTCTGACTCCGAATCCCTTAATTTCACACTTTTTTTAAATTTTGCGGGACAAAAACTTATCCCACGGGAATGAATGATTTTATAGGAACACTCCGGGATCATTCTTTATTCTATACAATAGCTAAAGTATTTTCAAAATCGGTCCATTATTGAAGGAAAAATCGACGAACTTAAAAAAAAACATTCAGCCGAACATCGAACCTAGTACTATAGAAGTCGATTAAAAAGTTTATTGACAAAGAAAATTACAATCAAATAATACAAATAAATTAGAACTAGTACTTAATTGAAACAATTGAACTAACTGCCGACTGTTGCAAACAGTCTACAGGTAGCTCAACTGATCCATATCAACACCAGTCGGAAGCGTCCCCAAGACGCTGGCTGCATTGCCACGCTGTATGGCAATATTGGCAATGCTGATGCGCTGTGCCAGATACTCACCAGCTCTCGGGTCACTTATTAAAAACTAGCTTCTGCCCGCGGCTTCGTGGAAACGTTTTGAGGTTATTTCTATCCCATGAGAATTGATTTATGGGATAAAAATATGTTTGATTCCAGGGTTAGACTTCCTGTTTAAAAAATTAGCCTGATCCGTTCAGTAATTTTGGCGTGAAGAGGTTACAAACATCCATCCATCCATCTATCCAAACTTTCGCATTTATAATATTAGTGTGATGTTATGTTAGTTCTATACATAATCTGAACCGTGCCAAAGTGCCAACCACAGAACAAGAAAACTACAAGGGTGCCAACCTTTAGAAATAGGTGACCGCGCGGGCACTAAACTATACAAACAACCTGTTAAAAAACGAAATATGGCAAATGCGAGTCCAAAAAAAACCTGTTAAAATCGTATCAAACAAAACAAAAGACAGACATTTTAAAGAGTTCCTTCTCCCCATATTTGTTCTTCTGATCTAGTTCAGTCATAGAAAAATAGATCCCCTTCGGTAAGTTCAGTTGATTGCGGCTGCAAGGGGCTGTTATTCATGGGGTACACCCTCGCGCCCTTTAGTGATGTACTTTTGACTAGTTCTGATTTCTGTTTATTATGCCATTTAGCTTTGTTTATTATGAGCTTGTTGTTGGGTTTTGTTTGAGTTTGTTTTGTGGGTGAGTGGAGTAAATCTTTAGTTGAAGGGATAACGGGATTTAAATGTTTATAATCCTACTAAAAAAAATACTAGCACAAGCTAGTATTTTATAAGTATAGGATTAAGTATCTAAATAGATTAGAAATAAAATTTTCTCTATATTGTTTCCTGTATTTATGTTAAAATAAAGTGTTGTGATATTATAAAGTGTTTGCTATGAATCTATCTGTCTAAGGGCTTAAACATAACTTTTTTAGTATTTTAGAAATTAGGATACCTAAGTACTTAACATAAAGAATTACATATACTTATTGTGATTTGACGCTCTAGACAATTTTAATTAAGGATAATATTTTAGATAGACCTACCTACATACATACGGAAAATCCTCATAAATTCTCGAAACTATTAAAAAAGTATTCCACTAGACCCAAATTTACCTTGAGTATATTTTACAACAGTATTTCAATATTCCCTACTCCAGCGCGAACGAAGCCATCTTATCCCCTATATTAGAAAGCAGGTAGGTACCGCAAACTAGTTTGTTCAAAGAACCATTTCTTAGCATAAGGACCTACTTAGTGGTCACCCATCTACAATTAGCAGACCGCATTTCCCCCACCATGTCTTTTACTAGCCGCCACCACGTTATTATGACGATGAATTGTAGCTTTTTATTGCTTATTGTTTTCAAAAGTAATATATTAAGAAGAATTAAGAAGATTTTATTAAGAAGACTATAGAAGTACGAGTATATATTAAGAAGATTTTTTTTATAAAAAATAAAGAATAAAAAATAGATGTATAAATTAAGATGATTATAGAAGTATATATTATAATGAGGTGATGCACATCTCTGATGCATACATACTGGCTATGGCTTTGGCTGGAAGATATGCATACTACTGATGCCGAAATAAATCAGCTTTCTTATTGGTATGCCAAACGGCCAATGATGGCGTCTAGATACTGAACTCAATCCGTATCCGGTAACCATCTGTAGAAATCCTTCAAACCATCTGAAAATAACTAATCAACGGACCGATGATGTCGGTAAGTAGGTAATTCTATAAACTATAAAATTAAGCCATCTTCTTCCCTATATATCCATCTATTATATAATATACTAGCTGCGCCCCGCGGCTTCGCCCCCGTGGAAATTTATGTTTCTAACTTTCTTAATTTTTTCTTTCATAAGAACCTTCTCCTGACAATAACAAACACAACAAAGAAAGAATTAGCGAAATTGGTCCAGCCGTTCACGCGTGTTGCCGTGACCAAGGAAAATGGGTTTCATTTTTATATATATAGATAATAGATAGACAACACAAACAAGTTAGTCCACAGAACCTTCTCTTATATATATAGCACTAGACGATCGCCTCGCGGTTTCACCCGCGTAGTTCCCGTTCCCGTGGGAATTCCGGGATAAAATATAGCCTATGTCACTCCCTGAAAAGTAAGCTTCCTAACGGTGAAAGAATTTTTCAAATCGGTCCAGTAGTTTCGGAGCCTATTCAATTCATACAAACAAACAAACAAACAAAAAATCAAACCTTTCCTCTTTATAATATTAGTATAGATAAGAACCTATTTAGTGGTCACTCATCTACAATTAGCCAACCGCACTTCCTCCGCCATGTCTTTTACTGCCAACCGCATTATAATGTCTGTTAACTATAAAAAAATGGTTGTTTAAGTTGTAGGTTTTGTATTATGATGGAATTAACTTATGACAGTTATTAACTTATTGATGATGATGATGTCGTTCTTGCCGAATTTCGGCCACGGCGGCCTGTCTCAACGGAGATTGGCCATGTGCTCAGGTCATGATTTATAGTGCACAAGTGTTTGCGCAAAAAAATCTATGATATTGTTTATTTGCATAAATATAGGTTAGCAATTATGGTCTTAAAAATAGAGTATCACTATATTTGACTTGATAGTCGTGCAAATGTTAAGTAGTCATTTAGATACATTGAAGCTTAGAGTATACAATGACCATTCTCGTAGTCACACTTTAAAATATTATAAATGCGAAAGTTTGGATGGATGGATGTATGGATGGATGGATGTTTGCTACCTCTTCACGCCAAAACTACTAAACGGATCAGGCTGAAATTTTGCACACAGGTAAGTCTAACCCTGGAATCAAACATAGGCATCAGTTCCCATGCGATAGAAATAACCTCAAAACGTTTCCATAGAAACAACGCGTGCGAAGCCGCGGGCAGAAGCTAGTTTTAAATAAATAATTGTCTTAATAATCTCGCGTAAATGTCAATTTGTATTACTAAGGTAGGTCTTTTAAAAAAGAAAAAGGCCTCTGATGATAATGATGAATTATGTCAATAGGCCAATGAAGGGCGTTCACATAATTTATCAATATTATTAATTATCGATGTATATTGTATTCAACTCATCGACAATTTAAAAATTCAAGGTACTATATCTATTGTACTGTCGAATTTAAAACCTAATTTTATTGACGCGTTATTTTTCTGCACAGTCAAAACTATAGGAACATAATAGAGATGACAGTTTTGTATCTCTATTATGTTCCTATAGTTTTTTTAAAATAAATACAATTCAGACCAATAAAAAAAATATATAGCCTTCTTCGTCCCACTGCTGGGCAAAGGTCTCCCCATTCCTGACGACCTCTGTGGCGCAGCGGGCGAAGGTCCGCCTGCGACGCAGGAGGTTGCGGGTTCGATTCCCGCCTCGGGAAAAATGTTAGTACGATCTGCAGATATTTGTTCAAAGTGTTCTGGATGTTTTCTATGCATAAGAAAAAGTATCTATCTATGTAGTGTATTGTATTAAGTATATCAGTTATCTAGTACCCATAACACAAGCTCTGCATAGCTTAGGCTAGATAAAGCTGTGTGAATTGTCCAGCATTATTTATTTATTATTATTCCCCCTCTAGTTCAGACGATTAGAAATCAAAATTCTTACTATACTAAATAGACAATGCTACAGCGTAGCAACCGTCGTAGCAAGTGCTACGGCGTAGCAACAGGGAATATTGGAATAAATTAATACTAAAATAAAATAATTTTAAACAAAAGGGGAATGAATATTAATTTCATATTTTAATTGAAATAAATAACGGGTAAGAAATTCATCGTGCCATACTTTTGGGCGAAAATGGGTAGTCAGTAGAAAATACAAGTCTTAGCCTGTACACTGAAATGTTGTGAACTTATAATTTTTCATGTGTCTCACAGATATTCTATTCTATTCTATTCTATTCTATTCTATTCTATTCTATTCTAATAAGGCACAGAAATACAGACATACATACTAAGGAATCGGACAACGAGTCAGTTTCTACGACTTCAAAGTGGTGTAACAAAAATAACTTCTATTGTGCATGGCGATTTTAAAAAAAGGAAACAAAATGTTGACCGATTTTAGGGCGAAAATCGTCAAACACCTTTGAAAAACACTAATAAATGAAGTTCAAAGAAAAAAATTCACGTATGAAACAAAATCGCTTCCTTTGACCATCTATCTATGTAGTGTATTGTATTAAGTATATCAGTTATCTAGTACCCATAACACAAGCTCTGCTTAGCTTGGGGCTAGATGATGCTGTGTGGATTGTCCAGCATGTATTTATTTATTTATCTCTCTTGTCATGTCAGTCAAGTTCCAAAAGATGACACTAGCTTTCCGAACAACTCCAAGATGGCGCATTGCGAAAAAAGGATTTATGTGCAAGATCCTTCGATCATAGCCTTCTATTTGATATTATGTACCTACATACAAGCTTCCGCCCGCAGCTTCGATCGCGATTGTCCGGAATAAAAAGTACCTAGCTAACTGTTTTTGATATGACTATGATATGATATGACGACCCATGTGGCGCGACGGGCGAAGGTCCGCCTGCGACGCAGGAGGTTGCGGGTTGTATTCCCGCCTCGGGATAAATGTTTGTACGATCTACATATATTAGTTCCGGGTGTTCTTGTCGTTTCTATGTATAATAAAAAATATCTATTTGTGTAATGTATATTATGTATATCAGTCATCTAGTAGGTACCCATAACATAAGCTCTGCGTAACTTGGGGCAAGATGATGCTGTGTGGATTGTCCAGCAATATTATTATTATTCTAGATTTAGAACTACAATTTTGGAAAATTCGGCCTAATCCTTTCAACAGCTTTGTTGTAAAGAGGTATCAAACATCCTAACTTTCACATATCACTTCTTACTAATATTACTCAATTTTGTGCCGTTGTGAAGATGTTTGGTCGAGGACCGCCAAAACTACTGAATGGATTAGGCTGAAATTTTGCACACATATTTGTATCTGGACCTGGAATAACATATAGGCTACTGTACATTCCATAAAACTTGTGCGAAGCCGCGGGCAGAAGCTGGTTTATAATATTCGTGTGATGTGATTATATTATTTCATTTATCTAATATCCTAATAAAGAAAATAACAATCAAATAATAGAATCAAATTAGAAGTAGTATTCACAATTGAAACAATTGAGCTAATTGCAGACTGTTGCAAACAATCTACAGGTAGCTCAACTGATCCATATCAATACCAGTAGTCGCGTCCCCAAGACGCTGGCTGCATTGCCACGTTGTAAGGCAATACTGATGCGCTGTGCCAGATACTCACCAGCTCTCGGGTCACGCGTCGCTTCGAGCCAAGGCTCGAAGCGACAAGGGTACCAAGGTACCCCACGGACCTAGGGTCCCGAAATCCTGTTTCTATTTCTATTATTATTATTATTAACTTCTTTATTGCACTGATTAACAAAGGGTGGGCATTTTCTAGTTGCCGACATAAAACACATGTTTTACAGGAGGTTGGCGTGCTGATATAAGTTTTACAGATACCTATAGATAACTCTAGTCATTATATACCTATAGATAACTCTAATTATATATACCTAAAAACCTACTTAAGCATAATGATATATACTTAGTTTATTGAACTTCAGGCCTATAAAACAATACGACTTAAAATACAAATATCTCAACAACTTTCATTTGCGACAATATGATAAGTCGAATCACTGTATGACAAATAGTTAATTATGTACATGACATATAAGAAGATAAGAAATACTAATAACACGAAACAAAACAAGATACTTATTAATTCTACACTGATTTAATTAGCTGTAAAGTAATTATCTACACTTTATTTATGTAGAATGCTTTATTTATGTGTACTACATTATTTGCAATGAAATTGTGCTTAAGTCTGCTTGCGTTTAATAACCTCTTGGGACTAAAGCTAACACCACACTATTGTGATGATGTGTGTACTGTCACAAATTGAAGTGAACAGAAAATCAATAACATCTTTTTTCTTATTTGATAGTAATTTGTAGTATAAAATTTGACTAGTATAAATTTTGCAAGGCTAAAGATATTGAAATCATTCTATTAATGAGTCTCTGGTCATATTAAATGTATGAAACTTATTGTTCTTCTGACGCGCTTCAGACGTGCTTTATACACCACTCCAGAATAGTGTGGTTCCAGCTTAAGCATATTGTGGCAGATACGCGACGGCCGCCGGCGGCAAAAGAGCTATTGCAAAAAAATGTTTACGACTAAAGAAATGCTTCATAACCCTGTTAAAAATCTAGGGGAACTTCAAAATAAGTAATTAACGTTTTAGGGTTCCGTACACAATAACCATCTTCTAATTCTACGGTATCTAACTGTCTGTTCATCTGTTTTATCATCAGCCTTAACTTTGTCTGTTTTCATGATTACAGAGATGACACAGCGACTCTAGATTTTCACAAAATACGTATTTTTATGCTACCACGACAAGTATATAAACAAAAGATTTAAAGTGATCTAGGGTACCATTCGTGTACAAGTCTGAAACGCACTTGGCCGGTTTATTTATATTAAAGTTTCTCTGAATTCTATGTTAGATGGCAACGTAACTATTATTCTGATTTGTTTCGTTAAATTAAATACAATAATTTATAGATATTTTTTCAAAGGTGCGATTGTCTTTTGGTTTTGCGTGACGTCACAAATCCACGAAAAACAAAAGGGGATCGCGTAACATTTTAAAAATTTATCCTACGAGTAAATTTGTTCAGCCCAACCATTGCGTTGTCTGTCTAATATAACAATTAGGTATTTCTTTCTGCTTGTCCAGCATCTCTCATAATCTACCTGAGGCGACTTATCACAAAAAAATATTTAAATAATTTCACACATTATCATCTTCATAATTTATTACGGTCTCCAAAAAAAGCGATTGATATTTCTATTACCAAATCATAAAAAATATACAAAGCTGAATACGTCTGGACTATGCGTCATCCACAAAACATTTAACATCCTAATTTCGTGAGTAACACCTCAGCTCTAGTGCCGACAAAAGAGTCGATAAAAAGATTCGATAAAAATCTGGTATCGACATCGAGAGCGCGAGACCCGCGCAGCAGGAGGTACGGCTCGCCGCTGCTGTAGAGGTGATCCTACGGGGGGATTAGAAAAGCCGGACTTTCTAACGAGGAACCGATTCAAGTATTTTCAAATATTTTCCATTTTTTTTTGTTGTTGTTAAAAACCTTATTAAAATTTCGAAATAGGTTAAAAGAATACTTATTTCTTTAAAGAAATACCTTTCACTTTTTTGAGAAAACCTCCTAAAATTAGGTATCTTATATAAAGACTTCGAGCAACTACTCAATTTTGAAATCAAGCGTTATTGAAAGAAAATATAAATGTTTTGTAAATCTTTTTAAGTGGGTCTAGTCTTTGGTTTAAAAACCACTATTAACCATTCAGAAAGCTCGTTCGGAAACGTCTTCACTACCGAAAACTATCAAGCAGCGTTCACATGAGAGTCATTTATCACTGCCGGCCAACCGATCAAAGAAAAAGCCGTAGTCCGGCTATGCCCTGCCAGCCCTGCCCACAACTAATAACTTACATTTGGATTACGCTCGTTAGCCTCTTAGCACCTTGCCCGACGTTTACTTTTTATTAATACAAAATTTATTCAAACGAGCCCGAACATATTTCGGGAATAATGCCTTAATATTACTAAGGCAATATGTTATGCCTAGAGGATAAGTGTATGAGCGACGGGAATGTGCATCTATCATTATTTATACCATTATTCGAATGATACTTTTAATCTTTTAAGGTCAAGAGTGACCTTAGAAGATTGACCGCGACAAGGAGTTGCCATGTTCCTTTTGAATAAATTTTAAATTTGGATTTCTTTTAAAAAGAAATTGTTTTTGTAAGTATTTTTAGTATTTTTACTTTTAATATTTTTAGTACAAGAGTGACCTTAGAAGATTGACCGCAACAAGGAGCTGGGATGTTCCTTTTGAATAAATTTTAAATTAGGTTTTTTTTTTGTAAATAGAAATGGCTTGGTATTTTTAGTAGGTACTTTGTGTTCTGTTTTCGTTATAGATACATTTGCCTTCATTGTACGTGTATTGTATAAATTTATAATATATTCCACAAGAAGTGTCCAAGTAATTTTTTTTGTAGATTCAATAAAGTTATTCATTTAAATAGATTGGTGATATTCCTAGATTTTCCTCACAGACTCATTAAAAATAAGAAAGATACCATCATTATAACTAATTATAGTGCATTATATTAATAATGCACCAAATCAAATTTTCTGAGAAAGTATTTCAGTGTTACATTAATTTAGACATAATAATCAATAATGTTTATTTCTACAGACTTACAGAAAGCTCTTAGAATAATAAATCATTATTCAAATAAGAAATGAACTGTTATTTGAAAGACTTCACCATATCTTTTTCAATCCTTAAACGAATAATAATTACTTGGAGCTTAAATTTTTATTGCTTTTAGATGTAGGTATCTAAGTGGGTCAGTTATTTGCACCTACACAAAACAACCTGAACATCTAACATTATTTACTTATGGTTCCTATGGTTATTTACCTAGGGTACGGCTTCATTTAAAATAATATCACACTAATATTATAAATGCGAAAGTTTGGATAGATGGATGGATGGATATTTGTTACCTCTTCACGCCAAAACGACTGAACGGATCAGGCAGAAATTTTCCATACAGGTAAGGCTAACCCTGGAATCAAACATAGGCGACTTTTTATCCAATGAATCAGTTCCCATGGGATAGAAATAACCTCAAAACGTTTCCATAGAAACAACGCGTGCGAAGCCGCGGGCAGAAGCTAGTTATATATATATATATATTTTTTTTTTAAATAAATTATAATAATTCTTATTAAAAATAAATTGAATATAATTTATTAAAAATAAAGTGTACAGACGCATGTCGTCTGTTTGTCGAGCTATCGAAGTTCGTGTAGAAACTAACGGCAAGTGTTTGTTATGTTTATGGCTAGGTACTAAATAATTAACAGTTTCATTGATAAGGAATGGGAGAGATACGACGTAAACACATCATGAATCGAAGTGTTAGATAAGTTGGCACTTCAGACATTGTTCAATGACGGAGTTTATTAATGATTGAGAAGGTATTGTTATGTAAGTAATACATGTACCTACATATTTAAAATAGTTTTTTGTTTCAATTGTATATACTAGTTGTAATTTATTTCTATTAGCTGTTTTTTTGTAATTATGTCACTAAAATTTATCTTTATATCTTATTAAGGCCAAAGAATTAAATTATATTTTTAACCATGAAATATAATTGGACCCTTATATAAGAAAGTGGAATACCTACATTCTACTTAATTCTTCAGCAGCGTCCTTACTTATTGTTATTTATTATATTTTTACCATAAATAGTAAAATGGATTGGAAAAATATTTAGCTAACTAAAACATTGACGGCTTTTCTAAAAGCCTCGTATATTCTTTCGTCCAAAAGATTTCAACGAGCACCTTTTCAAATCAAGCAAAGTGTTAATAAAAATAAAAAATAAATTTGGTGTATGTAAAATAACAAATTGTTATAGACTTAGACTATAGACACGGAATCTAAAAAGCATAAGGCATTAAATTCTGTTTACCTTTACTACTTCCGCCATCTTCATTAGAATCTTCACTAGGCGGGCCGTGGGGTGCTCTCGAGGGCATAGGGTGCGCCAGCCGCGGCCTCGTTAGAAACGGCGGGGGGACTCCGAAGAACGGCAGGAACGGAGGCCAGGTTGGCCTCGGGGCCAGCTGCGCCGCCGCCGCCGCGTACAGCTGCAGCGGCGCCGGCAGACCTCCCTCCAGCACCATGCCGACGCCGCCGGCTCGACCTTCTCTCGATATCTTGGCTATCGACTACGCACAACACTACCCTCACGAGCCAATCGCATTCTCGACTGCCAGTCTCATATCAAAAGAAGTCACTATGTTCCAATTTCAAAATCACTAACACTTTTTTTAATTTACAAGTTGACGTTTCGTTGTTTTTATTGCGGACACATTCCGCGAGTGGAGTGGTGCATTCGGCCGCGCCAGGCCCGGCACTGATGGCGCGACGCCGCGGGGCGGGGCCACCTCCCCCCTACCCCTACCAACGCACAAATTAATTCCCCGCCTCCTTCATATTATAGATTTATTCCTCCGACAGTACATCGTGGGCCGCTGCTAAACGCTTTCAAACCTTATGCTTTAAAGTTAGAGACCTGTATTGAATAACGGGTAATAAATTAAGGGCAGGCACACATTGAATTAACGACAGCGTAGACGTCGCTTGGCGGTGAATTAAAATCAGCTTTATTCGTTCGTTGATAGCGTTTATTATCGTTCGGTCGTTGGTTAAACATAGGATTTATAAGGTTTACGTTCCAGTGGTGGAACGCGTGGGGTTGTCATAATCTTTTAGCCGCATGGCGTGCCGCCACAAAGATACATGCGGGATTCTGTAAGAACTTGTGGTATGGAATTTCACCGCGAAATGTATGGGCTTTGTACAGGCGTTTCTTCACAAGTTATTGTGAAATTTAATGTATGATGCCAAACAAAAGACCTATTTTAAATCAAATAGTGTTCATAGGTATGTAAGAATTTGCACTCTGCAAAGATGAGAGATTGAGTATAGTAAAGATGGAAGGTATTTGTTGGAATAAATAATTAATAGTTGCATATTTTATTATTGAATAATACCTAAATATTTTTAATTTATTGGCTGTACAATAAAGCAAACTACTTTGTGTCTGATTGAAATTTAATTACAAATCTATCTCACATAAAATTGCTTTGTTATTATACTTAGGAGAGAGATCACTATAAATTTTACCTATAATTAAGGACAGGTGAGTAATCAACATCTAATTTCCCATAGACAAGAGACGGGCAGTGGCGTTATTAGCGCCTACAATAGTGTTGCGTAAAACTAGATTACATCTCTGTCTTTCTCCAATCGCCTCTAATGACGTCCGAACAATCAATCATACAAAATTAACACGTCTCAGATAATATTTTTGACAGTGATGAATCATAAGCGACCGAAAGGCAATCAATTTCACAACCAATTCCTTATTCCATTAAACAAAAAAAAGTAATAACGTAATTGACATAAATAATAATAAAATATGTCAAGACAGCGTAACGAGCTCGGACGCGACATGACAGCTCTATCAGGAATCTTGCACTGACTGTACTAGCGCCCGCCCCTCGCTTGTGGAAATGCCGCCGCGCGCGCTGATTGGTCAGCGAGCAGGAGAGAGGGGCCGGAGGCGGGGCCTATCGGGGGGTGTCGGGAAAGCTTAGTGTTGCATGAATTTAATTAGTGTGAGCAGCACCTCGAGCGCATTAGGAGTCGCGATGGGCGAAGCAATAAAAGATATAAAGGAATGAGTATAAATTAAAAGTTAAATAGAGAGTGTGGTGTGTGCGAGGGAGAGGGTGGTTGCTCTCTTTCCTTCTCAAGCTGCGGATTACCCGCTCGTAATTGTTTGACGATCTTATTAGTATCAGTTAAATGTCGTGGTCTCTTTTTCTCTCGCGAATTTAATTACTTTTTAATTAGAGCTCGCTTAATGAGAGTTTGTAGGTTTCGTTTGTTCTTTGTTTTCTACTTGGTATTTTTGAACTTTGGTTTTTTATGGGGGTTATCAATTTTTTAATTAAATTTGAATTGAAGATGGTTCTCCAGTAGGTATTTTAAGTACTTTTTACATAACTAACTTTACTAGAGACTGACTACCTACCACTTAGCGAAAAAGTGGTAGGTAGTCAGTCTCTAGTTCTAAAATGTTTATTTTTTTATCTGCTTGCGATGAATTAATAATGTTTAATCTCCATTCATCATCTCCATTTATTTCCTTTTTACTGACTTAAAAACACTGGCGTTAGAAAACCTCAAAAAAACAAGCGAACCGGAAGTAAATAAACCCATATACTATCGCAAAAAGCAAAATGAATACAAATAGTGCCTTCCTTATTCTACCGCACTTCAGCGCATCTATCATCAATTTGCAGATTTCAACATCTCGAGGTTATCTTCCCTCTCTCTCACACCTTAGTGATACCCTATTTCTCTCTCGCTCGAGGATATTAAGCGGGCCATGCACGCGCTGCCCGTTTCTCCTCATTAGGTCTGGCTTACGGGCGGCGCGTTGCAATGTATGGCGCGCTTTAGTTGTTTTTATCGGAGCGGTATTGTATCGCGGTTTTAAAGTATTTTGTATAACTGTTTATTTTTGTTCGCGACTGTACCTACACAAGTTTATTGTGATTTTACGCTATTGATATTTGTTTGAATAGGATTGTAATTTTTTTTGAGATGCCTCACACTCTGTTAAAGCCTATTTAGGGGCTCATTAATATTCAAGTAAATCTTTTGGATCCAGATTCTATATAATAAAAAATGCTAGTCTATTTACAAGGCATCATCTAGCCCCATTTTTTTATTATTCAGAAAATGCTTAACAGTTAAAAAAAAAATAGTTATAGTATAACTAGATTAAATACTTACATAATATGATAGGTAATCTTAGATAATAAATAATACAGCCCACGAATATATAAAACGTTACTAAAAGGTTCCGCTAAAGTTTATAAACAAACAAAACAAAAGTTAAAATAATTAAATAATTTCAAATTTAAAAAATAAAATACCTACATACTTGGTTGAAAATATATTAAAAAAAGATTTTAGTAAAAATTACAAAGAATTAAGCAAGCTTCATGACATAATTTGCACAATGCCAGACATAAACCCGCGGGAAGAGTTGGGGTGGTACAAATTCTAAGCCGGCACCACAGCGGCGGGTGTCTTATGAGGCGACTAAGGGATATCCACCGGGGGCGGGCAGCAGCGTCCCCAGCAGAACAAAATTCTACCACCGAACTGCGATCCCCGACCCGCATGCCCAGCGTGGGGATTATGGGCATTACCCCCATGAGATAAAAGCCAATAAGGCGCTTATCAGGGGGAGGCCTGCGTCCAGCAGTGGACCAATACAGGCTGTTGAGGTTGAGACATAAACCAGCCAGGTGGGATGACGACCTGCAAAGACTGCAGATAGAATGCTGGATGAGCCAAGCCGAAGATAGGGTGCTACAGCGCTCATTCATCATCATTATCAGCCTGTGTTAGTCCACAGCTGGACATAGGCCTCCCCTAACGAGCGTCATAGCGCCCTGTCTTCAGCTTGCCCCATCCAGCCTGCAGTCTTTCGCAGGTCGTCATCCCACATTGCCGGAGGTCCTACACTACGTTTGCCGAGTCGTGGTCTCCACTCAAGAACACACGGCGCTCATTAGGGAGTCCTATGTCCAACAGTGGCCTATACGCTGACGATAATCATAATGAGACACTATGTAACTCTTACAAGGTAACTAGAAAATTATAAAGTCAGAGACCCAAACATTCACAAAATAAAATTAACTTAGTTTTTTCTCACTAATGATCGAAACCATTGAACCCGAACTAAAAACCAAAAAACCATTTCGCGACAACCCGTTCTCAGGAAACCGGGGCGTGACGTAGCACTGACGTCATCAATCACGGTCTCTATTCTATTTTTAAATCAATTGGCATCGCGCGTGGCCCACATCCATCTTGCGTTATCAATATTTTAATACGTCGGCAGTTGACGGGTTAAGTTTTTGACAGGAAATTAAAAGTGTTATTTGGACAGGGATCGAGAAAGTATTAAAAATCAAAGTAGGGATGGTAGAGTCAACGATAAAAATCGCTGAAAAGGCCGACCATCTAAGCGATTTTAATTTTAAGCACGGATTTAGGTGTCTATTCTGTACGAGAAAGATCTCGTTTGAATATTTTAAACACTCTACTATATGTAGTATAGTATAGTGTTTAAAAAATTATTACTTTACTAGTAGAGTGTTGAAAAATTCAATGTTCGGTAACTTTTTTCTTTGAATATGAAACTTTCACTCTGAATCCAACTTATCAATATTGAAATGATTACCTAATAAGGCATTTGATTTCAATTTATTTCGTCATTTTGTTGATTTATAAGTGTTTAAGGCTGAGTAGATGGTTAAACGATCTATTCCACTTTAACATGCTGATAAAATAACCTGGATGAGATTACTGACATTACTGCAGACACATTACACAGACATTACTTCTAGTAGTACAGTTGTTCTATCTCATGAAGTCCGTTGGGCTATTTATGTCATAGTGAATGCATGTACACATTGTTTTAGTGTGCGTAAGCTCAGAAGCAATCAGTCTCGCCCGAGACGCGGTCCGGGTCACTAGTGCTCATTGTATCCACGTCAGATTTTGGTAGCGAGTACCATCAGCATGATAACTTAGCGCAAAGTCACTACTACTAGGGCTAAACGGACTTCGTGAGATAGAACAACTGTAGTAGCATCACGAATACTATTTTCGCGCATTTTCTTTTGTTTTTTAGCATATGTCAAAATGCAGCCATTGAGCGGCGAAAATAGTTTGATAAAATATACCACCATAAAGTTCCAAAAACCAACCACACCCTTGAAATAAAGCTCATTCCAAACCCACGCACCTTAAACTTCCTACACCTACATAAACACCCGTAAGACAGTCGCGCACAAAACTGCTTCCATCTACTTAACAAACACAACCACTTAAGGTACAAAACTACGACAAGGCCCCTTAACCGTTGGAGTCAAAAAGCTTCATAATCTTGTTAGCACTGAAATTTGCATTAATTAAGGCGCTGAGGAGTGTTGAGGTCTCAGTTACCTCTAAACTGGGGGGGTTGCGCCCCGGGGGGGTAGATAATATTCAAATGGTACATGTAACGGCGCGCCTCGAGACCAGCCACGCCGCCCGCAAGCAATATAGATGGTACAGGCGTGGAGAGAAGTGTTTCACAAGTTTTTTTACTTGAGATACTTAATTTGATCTGTGTACGTGTGTGTAGGGTTGTACGTGTACGTAAGTACATAACTACCCACTACCGTACCTACACTAATGTTATAACACATGTCATGTAGTTCTAGACGTCTTTTTGTAATGCCTGAAAAATACGCCTGAAACCGCCGGCAAAAGTAAATTGGTAGTAAGATTATAAAATGAATTTATTAAATAGCACTAATGGTCGACGAGAATCGAGCCTAGAATAAAGTGGAATTGAAGCTTGAAAATACATAAAATTAAATAAAGAAATTGTGAAAAACTGCCTCATTTTATTTGCTAAATTAAACCAACGCTTCTGACTTCCGTGATGACAGATTTGACAAGCACAACTTATTCCATAAACCCCCATAGGTAACGAAGAAAAGTGGAATTTAATAAGAAGTCTAGGGTGCCTAATAAAAATCCAAAAGACCCAGCACCAGCCTAACCGAGTCAAGATCACTCGCCATGACTCAACCAACGAGTAACTGCGTCATTAAAATATCTTCAAACCAATAAATCTAGAAACAGTTCTGCCCCCACCTGTACATTTCCGAGAGCATCGGGGGTCCGCTCGACAATTTCCTCCTCGGGTAATTCACTAGGATTTAATTTAAATTAGTTTTGGCTTGGCTTAATAGCTACCCCCCACCCCGCCTTGAGGGGTGGATGGCGGGGCTCCAGTGGGCTTATTCTGGAGGTTGTTGGTTAAAAGCGGGATAGATTATGATAGATAGGTAGAGTTTTTTTAATTCGAAACAGTAAGCATTCGAAACTAATAGTTTTCGTTATACATAAAAGTCATGTTAAAAGTATGTCTTAGCCCTGAGTTTGTGTGGGTAGTTAGGGTTCCGTACCTCAAAAGGAAATAGGAACTCTTATAGGAACACTTTGTTGTCCGTCTGTCTGTCTGTCCGTCTGTCAACCCTCTTTTCTCAGAAACGCGTGGAAGTATCAAATTGAAATTAATATCCAATACTTAAGTCCGTAATCTCTGGGAGCCGAGACAAAAATAAAACTTCTAAGTCGACGCAATCAAAGTTACCTACAGCCGTTTATGCCCGAATATTTTGAAATTTCCAAGGAAATCACATGCACACAAAACCTATAGAGTACTTCCCGCTGACCTAGAATCATGAAATTTGCCAAGAAGCAAGGTCTTATAGCACAAGTAAGGGGAAAAATTTGCAAAAAATTTGCCGCAGAACTTAAATTTGTAGTTTATTCACGAAAAAAATGATTCTCGCCGTAGACTAAAACCTATACGGTACTTCCCGTTGACCTAGAATCGTAAAATTTTGAAATTCTTACAAATAAGGAACCCTCGCTGCGCGAGTCCAACTCGCACCTGACGTTTTATTTTTGTACGGGATTTGCGTAGGTTCATGCCTGCATGATAGACCGATTCTTTACAAGTAATTAAAGTGCACTGAAAAAAACGACAGACCGGCCCAATCCCATACCCCGATCAAACTCAGAGTTCTGGTGTGGCAAAGATTTTACTAACTACAAAATCTTATAACTACTAATGTTTTTCATTTTGTATTTTGTTTTTCGTACTACCTATCTAAACTAAAGCTCGAGTAGAAACCTATGACACATTCTAAATCGAACTTACTTAAACAATATCAAGACAATATAAGTATTTGATAATGATACCCTATGGGGTATCATTATCAAACCACAGATCTATGCCTTAAATAAGGACTGTTACTTACGAATAAAACAATAAAATTGCGCTTTATTTTTGATCAAATTCGCAATTTTAACCAGTCTGTTTTGTCTGACTGCTTGCAAAATCCTCCTCCAATAGAAAATCCACCAAACTCCAGAATAAGTCCGCGCCAGAGCCAGTAAATGAGGAAGTCTCAACGGCCGTGGAGTGGCACATACCTAATTATTTGAGCTTGTGTAACCGAGGACGATGATTATTTGCCCTCATGTTGTGTGTTTCATATTTTGTACGATTTCAGGAATGAATAGGCATCAAGTTAATTTTGTTAAGCCCGCGTTTTGGAGAACTCTAATTTCAAACATTAGATGGAGCTTTTGATGACGATGAAACTGACAAAAGATGAGTCGAAAACGATTTTTATAGCCTTACTAGCTTCTGCCCGCGGCTTAGCACGCGTATTTTCGGTATATTAAGTAGGTAGCCTAAGTTAGGCTTAAGTTCAGTTAGGTATATCGTCGCCGTAGAGCGAAAAGTCACTAACTCGCTATTTGGCCCAAATCGAGTTAGATGTGCCATCAAAATCCCCGATTTTTTCTGCATTTTTCAGTCTGACAACCGTATCCCTAGCTATCACGGTTTTCATTTTAGGTTGTGCAAAAAATTCACTAACTCTACATTTGGCTTACAGCATTTTAGTCGAAAACCAACTAAGTAGGCTTAGATACTTTTTCCTACTTGAAAGAATTGCAAAATATAAACCTAAGTCGGGTTGGTTACTTTCTTTTCTAAAATAATAACTTGTTGCTAGGACCCAGTCGAGTCGAGAAATAACTAAATATACTTGATTAGTTATGTGGTAGCAGGTTTGATACACAACTTGAAAGCGAAAACTAACCAAGTCGACTTAGTGTCTTCTAGATCGCTATTTGCGATAATTGTACTTCATAATTTTAAAGCAAGAAATCATTTAACATGTTAAGTTAGTTTTCGCCCCAAAATTTTGTCTACAAAGTTTGGTTTTGAATGATAGCTAAAGTGTTTTGTTGATTTATTAAAGCCAAACTTTCGTACGTCTGTGTTAGGATAGACAATTAAACGTGCAATTTAGTTACTTTTACGCTCTTGATTTTGCTTACTCGGTGGCTAGTGACTTATATAAGGCCCTAGCCACCTGTCCAAAACGTCTTCGCTGGTTCATCAACATCGTTAGTCTACTGCTGGACATAGGCCTTCCCTTAATGAGCGCCATAGCACCGTGTCTTCAGTTTGCCTGCAGACTGCAGTCTTTGGCAGGCCGTCTCCATCTGGGTGTAGGGCGTCCTACACTACGTTTGCCGAGTCCCGGTCTCCTCTCAAGAACACGGTTGTTGGTTTTTGCGAGACATGGCCGGCACGCTACCACTTTAGCATGCTTATTCTTAGAGCTATGTCGATAACTTTGATTCTCTGTCGGATGTATTCGTTACGAGTCCTATCCTTTAGAACAGCTCCGAGCATTACTCTTTTCATAGCTCGTTGAGCGACTTTGAACTGGTGGATCAGCCTTAAGGTGAGTGTCCACGTCTCAGCTCCGTAGGTCATGACGGGTAAGACGCACTGATTGAAAACATTCGTTTTCAAGCATTGCAGTATGGATGACTCTTTTTTTCTTTATTTATTTTAAAGGAGTTTTGTCAACATGACCATGTCACTCCCGTAAAGAATGGATGACTCGGCGAGGACTCAGCGTAGTTCGCTGTGTGGTGCCGGCTTAGAATTTGCACCACCCCAACTCTTCCCGCGGGTGTCGTAAGAGGCGAGTAAGGGATATCCACCGGGGGCGGGCAGCAGCGCCCCTGCAGAACAATTCTACCACCGAACTGCGATCCCCAACCCGCATGCCCAGCATGGGGATTATGGACATAACCCTCCATGTGATAAAAACCAATAATGCGCTTATCAGGGGGAGGCCTGCGTCCAGTAGTGGACCACTACAGGCTGTTGTTGCCTTCTCAAGTAGTCCAGCAGTTTAAATAATATAAAGGAATGTTTCCTTTCAGTAAAATTTGCTAAGTTGAATATTTCGGGTAATTCCATTGATATTCGTTCGTCGTCTGAACTGGACCATTCCCCGTTATCTTCATTCATTGTACGAGTACTCTCTACTTTACAGCTACACACAAAGATGTTGCAGAAAGCCTGCTGGTGCCCGATGCCACTATAGGCCGTATTGTGAAAGCTTACTCAGTCATAGGTCTATGTTTGAGAAGCGATTGTGCCATGGAAAAGCGATAATCATGATCAAGAATTACGACATTCGCAATGTTAAGGCTTACTGGACCAGAATGCTATCATTAATCATTTTAATAGGATTTCAATATTTAAAATCTTAACAATACGTCAAAAACATTAATTTACTTATAACTTGTTCTGAATGCGTTTTTTTTTGTATTTTTCAAGGAAGTATGACAACTGCATTTGATTATTTATGATTTTCTTATTGATTACCTGATTCGAGAAATAGAAATTATATAAAATTAAGCAGACAAGAGCGTTAGAAAAATTACTTAAACACTAAATAAACTTATCCAAACACGGGTGAAAAGTCAGTTGGTGACTTTTAACAAATCATTGTCTCACAAAGTTAGTACAAGATTTGAGGGCGAAAAGTAACTAAGTCAGTGTTTTTTCCATTTTCCCTGAAAATATCAGTCATTCATTGACTGTAGTGAATTGACCTTAAGAGCTTTTATATTTCCTAACATATGAGACCATAAAATTAGAAATATCCCATACCGAAAGAAAGTTATGATTTTATTTTGTTTTTCAAAACTTTAAACCTTCATAACTCAAAACACCAAATGACCTAGTTAGTGACTTTTCGCTCTACGGCGACGATATCTAAGTTGTGCTTTGCTCTAAATGTCCGCCACATTTCATCTTGATCTGTTCAGTAGTATTGGAGATCCTAGGTAACAAAAATTCAGATTTCACAAACTTTCGGCTTTATAATATTAGGTATATAACCTTTTTTTGAGACATTTCCTAGTCCTCGTTTAAGTGTTCATCTTGCCCTGGTGTTTGTTTTTCCCCACCTTCCCTGATCAAAGTACTCAAAACTCAAAGTAGGTACTTCATTTCCTTTTGACTTTAAAGGATGCTTCCATACGTCAGAAATTTCAAAAAATATATTTATAGTAGACCTATTCTCAAGTATTAATGCATTCTGTCTCGACATAGTACTGGGCAAATGTAACTAGTAAAGGTATTCATTCAATAATAACATAAATTATAATTCTGGACTTATATCCAGCACAGTAAGTACCTACTTTAAGGCTATCATAATTCATTATCGAGTCTCAAAGTAAGCAAGTTGTGTGTTATGGGTTGGCCAGATACGTACTACATTTTTATCTCTTAAAAATACATAAATTTTGCTACACGAAGATACCATAGAAAAAGTGCATCTAACTTCTTAATGCCTTGCCTACAGACGAGAGACGAGACAGACAAAACTCCGGACCCCAACAGACAGATGCGCTAGTTAAAACTTACGACCCGTTTGGGAGGGGGTCTCGGGAGACCCAGACCCCAGACCCCGGCGCGGGGTCGTTATCGCGCAACTGTGATTAGATTCCCTGATTGTTATTGATTTGTTTGAATTAATACGAATGAGGTTACAGAATGGATCTTGGGTTAACGGCAGGATTTAAAGACACCTATTTCCTTATTGATTTTGGAAATTAATGAATGAACGCAGTATTTTATCTGGATATTTGACGCAGCATCAATCCAGCAATGGATTTGTTCACTTGGTCAGAGTGGAACAGGGCGAATCATAAACCCCCAAAGTAGGCTTTGCGGAAAGTTCGTGTAAAACAATTCGACTAAAAACATTTCAACTAGTAACGATTCGACTAACGACTAAAACAATACGTTTTAACAACGAAAAATTTTGTGTCATCATAGGGCTCTTCGCCCATTAGTCTGGCCACAATTGGCTGACAATAGAAAGGAATGGAAGGTGGAAAGGGAGGCCTTTGCCCTGCAGTGGGATCATGTAGGCTCTTAATAATAATAATAATTAATAATAATAATAACATAGGGCTCTGGGTGCAGTTATACATATACACACCCTTTCAGTCACAGAGTCGCCACGAACCCCCCCCCCCCCCCACTTCGCGTTGGGGTTGAACGGGCTTCGTTAGGGGTAAGTTAATGTTGACCCCCCCACCACGGCGAAGTCGGGTCAAATCAAGGTCTTCGTGCTTTCGTCGAATTGTTATTAGTGGAAATGTTTTAGTCAAATTGTGTTTTAGTCGAATTGTATTAGACGAATTATTTTAGTCGATTTTTCCGTAGACGCAAAGTAGAGCTAAGCTTTAGGTCGTTTACTGACCCGCACCATGTGGCGTTATGTAACGTGTTACACAACGAGCGTTCGTACAGTCATTATGGGGAAAGAAGGTTCGTACAGTCATTATGAGGAAAGAAGGTTCGTACAGTCATTATGGGGAAAGAAGGTTCGTACAGTCATTATGGGGAAAGAAGGTTCGTACAGTCATTATGGGGAAAGAAGGTTCGTACAGTCATTATGGGGAAAGAAGGTTCGTACAGTCATTATGAGCAACGAGCAACAAGACGGATTTTAGTAACGGCGGCGTAACATATTTTGGTCGTTGCGAATGGTACATTACTACGCCACGTAACACCGGTCAATACCCGGCTTCTGGAAAAGGACACAGCGGATTGAGAGGAAATGACGAAGCTGATGCACTGGCAAGGAGAGGTTCGGAGCGGCAACCGGCAGGGCCCGAACCAATCATCCCCCTGCCATTCAGTCAAGTCCGCTCATGGATCTGTCAACGCACAACCAAACAACACCAAGACTACTGGACAAGTATTCCAGATTGCAGACAGTCGAAGGAGGCCTTACCGGCTCTAAACCCAAAATTCTCCCGAAAACTCCTCAATCTGAAGCGTGACAAACTCCGACAAATCGTCGGTATTGTCACAGGACACTGCATGTTTAACAAACACCTATTTAATCTGGGTATCACGGACAGCCCCCTGTGCAAGGGGTGCATGAACGCAGAGGAGACGGCCGCGCATGTGCTTGTAGAGTGCGATAGCGTTGATTCTCAACGACTACAATACCTTGGGACACCGAGGACGCCTAGGGAGGCATGCACCGGCGTCAGCGAGCTGCTGGCTTTCCTGGAGGACATCGAGTGCCCACCCGACACGCGAAAAGGGACCACCTGTGGCCTAGTTGCGGTAACCAGTCCAGAAACAAGTAACAAGTAAGTAAGTAACCCGGGTCCTGATTACATACATTAAGTATGCAATCCGGCAAACGTCACTCAAGCATAGATATATGACTAAGCAATCATTCATAACACGGGCCTTAGACTCATGCGCATCAAAACGCAGTCACGCAAGAAAGTATATAATTTTAAATTAAATACAGTCAAATCTTGACAAAGTTCGATCTCAAAAATTAATTCCATACCTATCTATAGCAGGACATTTTGGCAGCAATAAAACTAATGCACTACCTATCAAAATTACCCAAATGGTATGAGTGACAGCTGTCACACTAACAGCTTTTATTACGTCAAAGATAACAGTTTTTTCGGCGTTTAGCTGGCAACAATGCTTAAAGCTGTCAGAAGTAACGTGACACATGTTTCTATTAATGTTATCAGTTTATCTCTTTACGATGTCCCATTGGTGTTAGGCGTGTAGGACCACAGTGACATGGAATAGTAACCGCATTCACTGCCCAGAGGCAGACACGGTGCCGGCTTAGAATTTACACCACCGCAACTCTTCCCGCAGGTGTCGTAAGAGGCGACTAAGGGATATCCACCCGGGATGGGAAGCAGCGGCTCCTGCAGAACAATTCTACCACCGAACTGCGATCCCCAACCCGCATGCCCAGCGTGAGGATTATGGGCATTACCCTCCATGAGATAAAAGCCAACAAGGTGCTTATCAGGGGAGGATTGCGTCCAGCAGGGGACTAATATAGGCTGTTGAGGTGAGGAAGTTCAGCAGTGGACGTAGATTTTTATGTATGTTGATCATACACACCAAATAGAATTGTAGGAAAGTGAGATGAATACATCCATATCCATACTTAATATTATAAATTCGAAAGTAGCTCTGTCTGTCTATCTTTCTCTCTGTTTGTCACATCTCATTTGGCAATGAGGTAAATGGTATCCCGGGGACTGACTTAGGCTACCTAAAAGGCACATGCGAAGCCGCGGGCAATAGTTAGTAATACATTAAAAAAGAATCGTCTGCTTTAAACATTTTGGGTTTACAGACCTAATTATTTAATCCTGATCGTTTCATAATTTTGAAAATATTGGCGGTACAATTTTCACAATTATTTAAGGGATGGAAATAAATAAAAAGACTTGAAGATGAAAACAATTATACCCACTGAATAGTTTCGCTTATCTTTGAACATTCACCGCAATCAAAATGTTGTACACTTTGTTGTCATTGCCACATCTGGCGAACTGGATAGTGCCAGATATGATCACAGCTCAACGGAAATGGCTAGGTCAGTAGGTGATGATGTCCTCCTATCCAAATTTCGGCCACAGGGCGGCCAGTCTCAACGGAGACTAGTACATACATAAGTGTGCGCGCAGACACAGGTGCACTCTCAATTCCATCACTCTCGTAATCCGAGGGACGGCAGACCAACACGACGACCGGGGAGAGGTAAGGCACAGGACCAACAGTTTAACGTGCTTTCCGAGGGGGTGTAACACCGCCAACTTTCTGACTCCGGGCTAAAACTGTGAAATTTTCTTGCTATAAAAATCACAATACTGGCCCAACCCGGGATTTGAACCTGGAACCTCGTCATCAACGGTTGAACTCGCGACCGCTAGACAAACGAATGCCAGCCAGGCTAGCCACCACTGCCAAATTGCAAATGGCAATACCAGTTCTAACGAACAAGGTTTCGGGTTTCAAAACAAAATAAAATATTTCCCAATAAAGAACTCTTAATTCACTAATTTAAGGAAGAGAATAGAATCTAGATAGAATTCTATGCCGTCATTTTGAATTAACATTTCAACGTCAGTATAAACTATTTCAATACAAAATTTTCTTCATAAAAGTTTTGTTGGTGTACACACTCAGAGCATTTTGTTTTAACAATTATTTATAGATCCTAAAGTTATATTACATGTAGAATTGTAGAGCGATTGAGCTGTCTCTAAAAAGCTACATCACAGGGGTAGTTTCAAGTATCGTAGTCAAGGGTTGTACAGTGGTTTATTGTCGCTATTTAAATTGAATTGACGAAACGCACAAAGAGATCGTGTCGTAGATTATTATTTATCGAGTTACAACTGTTAAGAAAGTTTCGTTGATAAATTATGACGAATATGAGCACTTTGTGCAATTTAGAAAGCTGTCATCATCTTTGGTTGTAATGGATGAAACTTTTTAAACTTTCGCGATTTGTTAACATAACAAAAGGTACGCGATAAATACCCGATAAAATCATTACCTAACTATATAATGAATGAATCGATTGATAGTATAAAATTAGATTTATGACTTTAAGATACCTACTAGCTTCTGCTCGCAGCTTCGCTCGAGTGTACCTGATCGTTGCAAATTCACAATTAGGTACAAATGTTAGGTTGATGCATGGTCATCTCTAAAACAGCGGACCTACAGTGTAACATCCAAGTAGAAGGTGTCAATCTTGAAAGAGTTCTGAAGTATCGATACCTAGGATCCTGGTTAACGGACTCATGGGAGAGCGACACCGAAATACGTGTTCGCATCGAGATCGCCAGAGCAACATTCGTGAGAATGAGCAAAGTAGATAGATAGATAGATAGATAAATGTTTTATTTGGATCACAAATGGACAGCACAAAATACAATAAAACATAAACAAGTAGGTAGGTATATAAAAAAACTAATTTAAAACTTATGAGTAGGTACAAGTCATAGTTTATATATTCTTATAGCTAAGCTTACATTCTAAAAAGTTATACCCACTAACTTATCCTACTCGTGACATGTAGGTGTGTCAGTGCTGCCGAAGTGAGCCAAAACGGATCAGTCTCAGCTTTATGCTGTTTTGCAACGGGGTACAAAACAGCGCTGGTTTTCAGACTGACCCGGTCGTAGTGACACCAGGAACCGAGACGAGCTCTTTGAATTTCGGTAACAATGCTTATGTGGAATAAGTGCAAAACATGTGCAAAAAAAAACGCGCTGTTCCAAATTGATTTTGTCCGTGTAAGAAATTTTTTTGCTATGTCAAAGTGGATTAGTGGAGAGAGGTTAAACAAGAAGTTGAAGCTTACTGACACTGGCAGAGTCGTAGCGAAAAGCAAGCGGTGCCATTATAGAAGAAGTTGAAGTACTGTCACATGCGACTTGACACGTCACGCACGTCCACGTCCACAATTCCACATAAATTCATTTCCAATCTAACGATAATACGTGGCAACTAAACGAACTGTATTCGATCGAAAGTACTGAGCTCAAGGAGATTGAACATCAAACTCCGCACCAGAATTGTCCAATGCTACGTCTGGCCAGTAGTCCTGTATGGCTGCGAGGCATGGACAATAAAAGAAGACCTTCGCAAACGAGTGGAGGCGTTCGAGATGTGGGTGTACTGTCGCATGCTTCGTATAAGTTGGACACAAAAGGTCACGAACATTGACGTCCTCAAACGAATAGGAGTTAAAAGACCTAACCTGGTAAGAACCATCAAACAGAGAAAAGTTGCCTATCTCGGACATGTCTTACGACATGATCGATACCAACTGCTGCAAGTAATCATGATGGGGAAGATACAGGGTAAAAGAGCAGTTGGTCGGAGGAAGACTTCCTGGCTGCGCAACATAAGGCAATGGACTGGCATTAAGAAGGCAGAAGAACTATTTAGGCTAGCCCTGGATAAGGAAAAATTCAAGAGGATGATCGCCGACCTTCAGTAATGGAGAGGCACTATAAGAAGAAGAAGTTAGGTTGATGGATGTATGTTTTTACTTCTTCACGCAACCTGGACGGATCGGAACATGACGGATAGGTACTAGGACCTACCTACCTACGGCAAAATTTCAGTTCAAAATTTTTTCATAGTGGTCTAGACGTGGAATGCCACAAGTTTTTTATCCCAAGAAAGCCTCAAAAGTTCAAAAGTCATTTATTTGCGAACACGAGTCATAAAGATGTAAATTAATATAAAAGCACAACATGTTCTACCTAAATCTAGGGCATGCAAATATAGGTCAGTAGTTTTTTAATATATAAATTCAAAATCAAATACAAATAGATTTGTCAATCAAATTACATAAAATAGTGAGAAAAATAAAATTATAAACTTGGTACGTACTTATTACTAATCAATTAATTGATATCCCTCCAATGGGATAGAAATAATAATAATAATGCCGAGCAATTCACACAGTTTCATCTAACCCCAAGCTAAGAAGAGCTTGTGTTATGGGTGACTGATTAATACAATAGTTTTTTTAGAAATTTACTAGGAATAATAGGAAAAAGCTAGTATCTCATAAACAGCTGTTGGTATTTCGCAACAGCTCATATACCTATGTAAGTACCTATATTATCTACACCCAAGCTCGCAAAGTAAGGGTCGAATGAAAATATATATTTCCGCGAAAATCAAGGGAAATCATGACTTATGGCTTCAGGCTCCTGATGTCATTAACGCTCGTATTTTATGAGGAAACTCGCAAAAAGACGGCCACGTAGGGGAGAATGGGGAGATATAGACCCTTAGCTATACAATAAAAATCCTTATACCTACCTATATTGTGTATTAGGACGGAAGTTAGGGGTTTTGTTTTTGCGATGTAATCATATAAAGGTATGAAAAATGTATCTTCATTAGATCCCCATATTCACAGCCGACAGATTTATTTGGAAAGTTGAATTTAGTTCATAACATTTTTAGTTTTTAAACAGTTTTTCAATCTAATCTATCTAGAATCCTACGCTGTTGTAATTTTATTCCAAAGCAAGATAAAATGTCGTTTAAAAAAAATTCTGAGCGTCTGGTCGAAGCGACGCGAGAGCTGGTGAGTATCTGGCGCAGCGCATCAGCATTGCCATACAGCGGGACAATGCAGCCAGCGTCTTGGGGACGCTTCCGACTGTTATTGATGGATCAGTTGAGCTACCTGTATATTGTTTGCAACAGTCCGCAGTTAGCTCAATTGTTTCAATTGTTAAGTAATACTAGTTCTAATTTATTTAAGTATATTATTTGATTGTAATTTTTTTTTAATAAAGTAATAGATAAAACTATAAGTATGTACTTATGCTATGAATAAAATGGTATACTTATATTAAATTATTTGATTGTATTGCAATCTGTAAATTACGAAATTAAGTAATCGCATTTAGGGAAAAGATTATTTTTTGACGGTTTTAAGAATGTGTTCGATATAATTTTTATTGAATATTGTTATAGCAAACTTTGGATTAGGTACGTATGTAAGTACCACTTTACGAGTAAGTTAATTGTCTACTCTAAACTACCCACAATGTTATCTAAATTACTTACTTAAAATTTGCACGTATATCAAGTCCCATATAGTAATACTCTGTCTAAGTCATTAATGATATTTTAAACGATATTTTTACCTAATAATAACAATGACATATATGATATTTGCACACCTGCTTGCGGGTCGAATACATTGTCATTATAGCTTTAAGATCTTGGCATGTAATTATTGTATTCCGCAAATAAACGATTGATTCTGATTAAGACCATTATTGTTAACCTATATTTATGCAAACAATACTATCAATAATTCATCATTCATTTCATCAGTTATTGAGTTGTTTTATGGTAACACACATACACGCATGGTACGATCATTATGTGAACGTTTAGGCGCTACAACCTAAATACCTAAGTAAAATTAATTAAATTAGTGAGTACCTATAGACCTTTCTATATAAATGTACACGTTATAAGTCACGCGCGTGTACATAATATTACATCACTTACAAACGTCCCAAATGTTAATACCTTTAACATAATAAACCTACATAACCTACCTAAACCTACCTAAGGCTTTTTATAATAAAAACCAAAACCTCCCCACCTTCCATAAACCAAAGTAAAGCGTCATCAAACCGCGCCACTTTGTAGTAGTTTGTAGCAGGGGAGAAGGGGACACTAAGTGCCTTTTCATTTTTCCCGGCAGCCCAGCTTTATTTATTTTTCATCGCCCGGGGCTTCGCCCGATATACTCGTAATATCGGCCATTTTGTTTATTTTTATTACGATACACGCTCAAATACACATTTTTTTTTTGAACTAGTGGTATGTCTGTGGTTTTGTGCGCGATTTATTAGTAGTAGGTGCCTACAGAAGAGATTTAACATATAAATTAATTTAGGTAAGAAGGAAGGAACTTATTGTATTGAGAAAACACGGCTTTTACGGCTTTTGATAATCCTGTACCTAGTCAGCCCAGTAGGGGCAGTAGGTAAGAAGGATTTTCTTCTTCTTCTTTTGTCTTTGGCTCTGCATCTGGTTTGATACAAGAAGGATCTTATTAGGTATATTGAGAAAATATGGCTTTAATGGCTTTCATTAATCTTGTAATCATGAGTATTAATGACAATGTGTGGTGATGTGGAGGAAAATTGCTTCTTTTGAACACTCGGCATTGGCTTAGGATGCCGCGGCCCATTTCCTCTGCTTTCGTATGATCTTGAAGGCTTCTACGACAGTCCAAGACGAAAGATTTCTACTATAAGTCACCTTAGCATGCAATGCAAGTAACTCAGCAGCAAGCAAGCAGTGTTTTACTTTCTATTTACGACGACGACCTCTGTGGCGCAGCGGGCGAAGGTCTGCCTGCGACGCAGGAGGTCGCGGGTTCGATTCCCGCCTCAGGACAAATGTTTGTACGATCTGCAGACATTTGTCCAGGGCGTTCTGGATGTTTTCTATGTATAGTAAAAAATATCTAGGTATCTATGTAGTTGTATTAAGTATATCAGTTATCTAGTACCCATAACACAAGCTCTGCTTAGATTGGGGCTAGATAATGCTGTGTGAATTGTCCAGCATTATTTATTATTTATTTATTTATTCTATTTATGCGAGAGTACATAAATGGTTATGAGTTATTATGTAAGTTTATTTATAAAGCGTGTAAAACTGTTCCGAATACAACCAAATAAAATTATGTCGATGGTAGTTCTCGGTGACCCAATGAAGGTGATGATGATGTATGTATAGCTTGTGTAGATAAATAATGCGTCTGAAAATGACAACGGGACAATGCTGTCTCGCTATCATCTTTAAACCGTAGACCGAGAATCTTGGCTTACTTCAAACCCATTCTATAACAACATGATTTACAGGTCTAATAACTTCATAAAGTTCCGTTTCTCATAAACTAGAAAAACTAAACTTTTTTTTCAGAGTTCAGTCAGCCAGCATATAAAAAAGTTTTCATATCTAAAAAGAGACGCGCAAATGCTGCTATTATTTTTTATAGAATGTGCACAATAAACAACCTGTTCTTTGTTACATTGTAAGCAATTACTTGTAAATTGAATGGTTCGCCGGGATTTTACAGCGGTTACATTATTTTATTCATTGCGAATGGGAAAATGGAGGGTTTTCGTGAAATATAAAAAGATTATCGGCGTTAAGGAAAATTTGTTAACGTTTTTGTTGTTGTAACCTGAAATGGAGTAAGCTTGGTCTGAAAATTAGTTCCGTAAGGTACTTACGGAACGTTTTAAATAATGCATAATTACCAGTTTAAAGAAGGTTTTAATTTCTGTCAATATTTTTCACAGATGTGTACATACATATATGTTACTGTTGCAAACAGTCTACAGATAGCTCAACTGATCCATATCAACACCAGCTGGCTGCATTGCCACGCTGTATGGCAATGCTGATACGCTGTGCCAGATATTCACCAGCTCTCGGGTCACGCGTCGCTTCGACCAGACGCTCAGATAGTTTTTTGAATACCCGAAGAGCCTCGGTACCCCACGGACCTAGGGTCTCGACTCCAAGGGGAGCAAATGTGTAGGCTCTGTCAAGACCTGCATATATGTAGGTACCTACCTACCTACTACAAATAAATCCGTAGTCCTTGGCCTCTCATGCTCTAGTACCTATCGTTCAACAATCGTCCAAGTCAAATGACTGAATTGCGCTGTTTTGCAATCGATCTAGCCTTCTACAAACGGGCTGATTCTTCGATCCAGGGCGGCGACATTATATACCGTCACAATTCCCTTAATTATTGCATGTAAAAGTTTCATCTCCTCCGATCCTAAAAGCTTTGTAGCTCTTGTTTGTTTCGCAATCTGAAACCCTATCAGGTAAAATGTTTCACCTTACGTCCACCGTATCTCCATAGAGCAGAGAGCATGCATCAGCAAGACTGTATTCTGTAGCTGGACGGCTGAAACTGCGTATGAACTGAGCGATAAGCAGAGAGTTTTTGTTTGTTTTTTACGACAAACAAACAAAATGTTTGAAGAGTTTTGCCTCCATTACTCTGTGCTTAAATAAATGCTGGCTCAGCAGCCCATTACAATCCGAGAGGGCTTATCGCTCAGCTCATACGCAGTTTCAGCAGTCCAGCTACAGAATACATTCTTGCTGATGCATGCTCTCTGCTCTACATGGAGAAACGGTGGACATAAGGTGAAACTATGTAAGTGTCGAAATAAATGCTATTTATTCTATTCAATTCTAAAAAAATATTAAGTTTTGTTTGTTTCGTATGTGAGTTTCGAAATAAATGCTTTTCTCATCTATCCTAAAAACTAAACAATACAATAAAAACAATAATAACAATTATGGAGTAATGCTGGACAATCCACACAGCATCATTTAGCCCCGAGCTAAGCAGAGCTTGTGTTATGGTTACTAGATGACTAATAATACAATACATTACATAGATAGATAGATATTTTTTATTTAGTAGTAAACAATATGAGAACCCGCAACCTCCTGTGTCGCAGGCAGACCTTCGCCCGCCGCGCCACATCGGTCGTCTCTCTCAACTCCAGTATCTTTCAAACTTTGAAACCGAAATTAATAGAAAGAATGAGAGATTTTTTTATTACCCGCGTGTGTATTTACCTACGTTTTACAAAACACTCATCTGATCTCAGGGAGTGTTCTTAGCTACTATTATAAGTCTTTGCATAAGTTTAGTTTATGGGAAGGGGTAAGATTTTAAGCACATAGGTAAAGCTTAAAAGTCCTCATGAGGTCGAGTACCTACTATTATCTGTGACTGGCAGTGCATTTAGTCTTCTTTTAGTCTTCGAACATGATGCATGTGCATGTCATGTGCAGATAAAAATAATGAAAAAAAAACTAAATCAAAACTCTTTATTTCCATAAATACAATAAATGTACCTACGCCACAGATATTATAATACTATACTAGTACCTACGCTTAAAAAAGGTAAAATTATAAAACTAAACACTGACACTTATATAAAGTGATATTTTTGATTTCTGTCACTTCGATATGTAGACTAGAGCAAAGAAGCGACGAAGAAACCTTTAGCCTGTTATTTGTTACTTTTCGAGTTGGAGCAAAACCCCTCCCAAGCTTTTTATCCTCTAGATAATCTGATATTTTATAGTAAGCCTTTTTGCTCAGCAAGGTTTTGACAATTTGTTTGAATTGAAAACATAGCAACCTCCTTTGGTAGCTTTCGAGAGAATGGCCACCCGCTAACCGCCCAGCGTGTCGCTCTGCTCGGTGTGCAGTGCACTCCACAGTGGACACATAAAACAGAATTGAATCGCACTGCTGAGCTCAGCCCGTATTTACGTGAGCCGTACTGTATTGTACACATTCTGTCTACAGTAACATAGAACATAAAATCTATGTAGACAGAGAATAAACTCTACAAACTAACTTGGTGGCTGACCTGGGGTTCTTGATTTAGGAAATAGAACTTTTAGAGTAGGTAAGAGTCGTGTCATCGTCGAAAGTCCATATCTGACCAATATCTGAATTTAATAAGTCTTGAATATTTCTGTTGTTTTGCACACAGAATAAATTGAATATCAACAACGATTTCAAGAGTAGGTCCAGAGAGTGAGGTCTTGGGTCAGTTTGTTTGTAATCACTACATAGTATAAAACAAAGTAGCTTTCTCTGTCCCTATGTATGCTTAAATCTTCAAAACTACGCAACGGATTTAGATGCGGTTTTTTTTGATAGATAGAGTGATTCAAGAGGAAGGTTTATATGTATAATACATGCATAATATAGGAGAGAAGCATTGCACCCATGCGAAGCCGGGGCGGGTCGCTAGTTTACTAATAATTATAATAAATACGGATAAATATTTACTAATAATTTACGGAACTACGTAAACGATTCTGAAAATACTTACACTGGAATATATTTCTTTATTAGAATAGGTACGTCTCATATAAGTACCGCACGAGTGAAGCCGTAGCCAGAAGATAGTTCCATAAAATCCTCATGTATCTAGCACTACGCCTTTATTTACGAGTATCCACAAACATATCTACGGGATCAATCAGTAATTAAAAGATCCTCGGTACAGTCGCCGGCAAAGTGCTAATCCCGATAGACAAACAAGCAAGCAGGGAGTGCACGCGACAAACACGTGTCGTACTATTACATACACATTAGAGAGATATCTCGACTATTACGGGACAGTTATCGCGTTATCTTCGGTATAGGATCATCCGATCATCTGGATTATGTATGGGAGTAGTGAGAGTTTGGCTGTCGTTTTGACTGTTTGCTTTCTCAGGGTTTCTTGCAATCAATCAATAATTATCATGTTTGTTCTTTATCCGAGGTGGACTATGGACCTAAACTTAACTAAACTAAACTTAAAATGGTATACCATTTTAAGTTTAGGTCATGTTGTCATGTCAAGTTTAGGTCATGACATGACATAGCATGACTTTTATGACAAGTCAAACTTACTCCCACTTTTAAATTTTGAATTTCGATAAGCAGAATGGTAAAGAAGAGCTTTTACTTTTACCAAAATCAGAATTATTCGCCAATGTTGAAGAAAACATCTTTAAAAACGCACAAATTAAATTATAAGTTAGTAAAGGTACCACATAGTTCATCTTTAGTAGAATGGCACGAAACCTGCCAATTTTCCATTGCAACACCCTAAATGGGTACATACTGTGAACTTAAACTCACCTAATCACTAAGACCTGATTGTATGAATGCAATAAATAAAATACTGAGTACTGAGTACATTGAAAGTTTTTCTCAATTAAAAATACGGTTACCAAGAAAAGCCAGCCAATAAAAGAAATTTGCACAATACAATAAAAATGCCGTCATAACAGCACTTTAATAAGAAACATTGCTTCCGATCCCCGACACATCAAATTACAAAGCCGAAGGGGAGGACTCACTTAAATATGAATCATTTCATTATAATACCGTATTCAATCCAAGTAAACCTCACTCCATGTTGTTATTACAACAAGGGGAGCGTAAAAATACGTAAGCTCCGTGGAGACGATAACTGACACTTAATACCATAGAGCGTGACCGCATTACTCTGTGATCTATGGTCCGCGGAATAGTGCACTTTATCTATGAATCGCGCGCGTATCAGTCAAAAATTGGAGGGAAACTAACTCGATTTCGTGCGGAACTGTACCCGCTCTCGACTCCTCGTGCAAAGTATATTACATCTTTTCACTTCGGTTTTAAAGCGCATAATAATTTGATTCATTCCGTGATTTCGCACTTGTATCACGCATTGCGAAATTAGTTTGAATGCTCAGGGGCATAGAGTCTAAAGTTGAAGGTGAGTGTTTTGTAAGGGGAGGTAGGGCTTTATGGGAACAGCAAATTCGGCACGTGTCAACCGATGGAATTAGCCGTAATACTTGCATTAATAAAGTGTGAAATTGCCACCGAGCGGTGTTTGTTATAATTCTCTATTAGGTTTTTGTGCGCCCCAGTCCCCCCGGCATACGGGCTGGTGCTAAATTAGATTGCTCTTTTGCTAATAATCGTTTGATACTATTCAGTGGGCAAATTATTTAAAGGTAGTTTTAATTTATGAGGTTGTTACCACGACTATCGAAATACACTAGGTCGTAAACTAGCAGTACCTAGCAGTATCTTGGTGAACCACCGAGGTTGATTACCTACTTACCTGAATCACATAAAAAGAACAAGTCAAACCGTTTACATAAACTATAGTAAAAACTAAAGCTAATAATACGCAAAACCGCGAGCATTGCACTTTTCTTACAAAATAAAATGGTCATTGATTTTTTCGCTTTAATTTTCCGATGAAGCGTTTCTTGTAAAAGTATTTAATTCCAGTGGTCTCGGTCGCAGCATTATTGATTGCGCCCGCCAGTCAGCCGTGTCGTCTCGGACTGGATAAACAAGGGCTAAAAAATAATAAAATAAAGATGGCTGACGGGCACCGCCCCCTGCTGTGAATCGGCTACCGTTTTCGAGTGTCATTCTGTTTTTAAACTAGTGTTTCAACTATCGATTTTTAAACTTTTAGTGTAAACTATTGATATAGATAGATTTTAATCGTGGGCATAATTTGTCATGTTTCCTTTTCTGCTGAATGATAACAGGTATTAAATTTTGGCCTGAAACGTATAAAAAGTGTGGTATTTCTGTGAATGCCCAAGATCTTAAATGAGATTCCAACGAACAAATTTTACTTCGTTATATTAATAAATAAGACATTATTTTTAACTAGCTTCTGCCCGCGGCTTCGCACACGTATTTTCGGTATATTATGTAGCCAATTGTTTAAGTTAGGCTACGATCTAAGTGTACCTATGCCAAATTTTATCTTGATCTGTTCAGTAGTTATGGAGATCCTAAGTAACAAAAATTTCACATTTCACAAACTTTCGCATTTATAATATTAGTAGAATAGTATAGGTACTTACTAAATTTTTAATATATACCTAATTAAGTTCTAGAATTGTTTTTATTTTAGAAAAGGTAGAGCCAGTAAATCGTACCTTAAATACTAATTATTTACTTATTTACCCAAGCAAATAAATCTAAATCACTAATCATGTATCGATATCAACAAATCTTATCCCATCCCTACTGTTCGATTTTCCATAGCTGACCGTAGAACCAAATCGATCGAATATTTTTTTCAGTCAATCGTCTTTCAATTCCAGCTTTGGTGATATCGTCTTATTCAATTTCTGGGGGCATTCTCATTTGATATGGCTCGATCGTTTCCGTTGGCTTTTTTATCGATAGTCGATAGCTTTGGCCGATTAGTGCCGCGCATTCCTATCTTACAAAATACAGGAAAAAGATACAAAGCATTTTATTGTTAGAATTTATTTTAAATCAGGTGGATTTTTCATTGAGAACGACATGTTTTGAACATTGCTTTTATTGCCGCATGAAAAGCACAGCTAGGAACCTACCCATATAATAATATCTCAGGTTGTCTGGAAGAGATAGCTCATAACGATAAGGCCGCCCTTTGTAATTCCACTAGGTATTCATTTATATATATACCTACCATCGTTTTTTTTCTGTCTTGTGTGCTATAATCCTATCCTAGTTTATAAATGCGAATGTTTGTGAAATGTTAAATTTTTGTTACCTAGGATCTCCAAAACTAATAAACAGATCAAGATAAAATTTGGTATACACTTAGAACGTAGCCTAACTAAAACAATAGGGTACCTACTATACCGAAAATACGCGTGCGAAGCCGCGGGGCAGAAGAAATACAAATAACATAAGAAGTTCAAGAAAAATTGGCCCCATCCAAGAGGACATTATCTATGCTAACTTTTCAATATACGATAAATAGTTCATCATCATCATCATCAGCCTATATTAGTCCACTGCTGGATATAGGCCTCCGCCATAGCGCCCTGTCTTCAGCTTGCCGCATCCAGCATCTGCAGTCTTTCGCAGATCGTCATCAAGATAAATAGTTACCTACTATTTATCGTAGATTCAGCAAAACTCACAAGTTTTGCGTCATTAACATTATCTATGTATATATAAACTAACTAATATTATAAAAGCGAAAGTTTAGATAGATGTATGCATGGATGGATGTTTGTTACCTCTTCACGCCAAAACTACTGAACGGATCGAGCAGAAATTTTGCATACAGGTAATTCTAATCGTGGAATCAAACATAGGCTACTTTTTATCCAATAAATCAGTTCCCATGGGATAGAAATAACCTCAAAACGTTTCCATAGAAACAACGCGTGCGAAGCCGCAGGCACAAGCTAGTAGATTATACATTACCATTCGAATAATAAGCAGAATGCTGAATATTCTAAGATGTTTCCTTACGGAGAAATAAACGATAGGCCAGGTATTAAATATCAATAAATAAATCATTTCGATTCAATAAATATCAATAAATATCTGTAGATTGTTTGCAACAGTCGGCAGTTAGCTCAATTGTTTCAATTGTAAATACTAGTATAATTTTCTTTGTGAATAAATTTAATTGGTACTTTTTTAAAAATAAATTAATTCAAACAAATTGTCAAACATATCCTTTGTAAAAAGGCTTACTACAAAATATCAGATTATCTAGAGCAAGGCCGGCCAAACCCAGGCACGCGGGCCACGGAGTGGTCCGCCAAGGCATTTGAATTTGCCCGCCAGCACCCCGACCGACCATCGCGCGCGCCCCCGCGCTGTGCCCGGCGGCGTCGCGTCGGCGGCCGGCGATTCTATTGAAGATTTTCCAACATTGCGCGACATTGCTATTCAAATTTTAAGCAGATTTAGTTCCACCTATGTGTGTAAAAACATTTTCAAACCTATCATTCATTAAAAATAAATATCGCACATTTCACTGCAAAACACATCTCTGATTTGTTTATACTTTCAACATCAGATTTAAAACCTAATATCGACAAATTAGTACCTATCTGGAAAACATCTTCACAGATCACATTAAGAATTTCATTTAAGTATGTAAATTAAGTATGTTAATTCATTTCATGTAAAAATAAAGTAAATAAAGCATATTTTGTGTTTTTTATGTTTGAATTTCGTTATGAATAAAGTTGTAGTGGTGGCCCGGGGCCGCCACAGTCTGAGAATTTTTGCTCACCTGGAAAATCTATTGGCCAGCCTTGATCTAGAGGATAAAAATGCTTGGGACGAGTTTTGCTCCAGCTCGAAAAATAACCACAGGCTAAAGGTTTCTTCGTCGCTTCTTTACTTTAAGACTAAAGTACCGAAGCGACAGAAATCAAAAATATCACTTTATTTCCGGGTCAGTGTTTAGTTTTATAATTTGACCTTTTGTGTATTGTATTTATGGAAATAAAGAGCTTTTGATTTTGATTCCTGCAGCAGTGGGCGTAAGCGCAGCCAGCGCGCGACTGATCGTGCCTGCCAAGCCGCCCCGCCGTGCTCGTGCATTTTGTAGGTATTTAAACATAGGTAGTGATTTAGAAAATCATTTTATCAAGTCAAGCATTTTGTAGGTATTTAAACATAGTGATTTAGAAAATCATTTTATCAAGTCAAACTCTGCGAATATGTTTAGAAATATTTAGTGTCTTCAGTTGCGTACAAAAATAATATGTAAAATACGAGTAGTTCAATCATAATCTATCTACTCAATACCTATGCTGTCTGAAAACAATTTAGATATATTTTACATAAACATGCCGAAAGCCATGGAAATGGCACAGATTGTTATTGAAACAAACTGTTTAGATTAACATTTAGTAGATATTAGTAGTTTTATTAGTATGCGTATTAGTTGTATATACCTCGATATAACATCGCCTTAGGGCTTAATAAAAAAACCTGTAGGTAATGATGTTATTCTGTCAATAAATAAATAAATAATGAAGAAAAAACTTTACAAGAAGGGGTAACTTCAAGAATTTTTCTATCGAGTCAAGTTCATTAGATCTTGTAACTGAATGCGATTTTGACTAGACTAATTTTCATTATATATACCTATATCTTTTTTTCAGAATTTTAAACACTATTTTCTATGCCTCAAATGATTTTAAAAATCACAAAAGCGCGGCCTCTATTGGAATACCTGGCCTTAAATATCTCCCGTTAATTTCCAGTCTTTTTCAATCTTCAAAAGTCATTTGTTACCGAGACTGGAATACTTAATTATTCGTTCAATTATCCCACTAAATCGTCCTCGAGGGGTATCATTCGCCTCAGATAAATGATGACAAGTTGGAGAGTCATCTTATTGTCATCATCAGCTGATTGTTAACTGTGTTTTTTATTAACAGTTAATTAATAGGAAGTGACGTCATGGGGAGAGCGATCTAGGCACAGCGGGTTGGTATCCTTAGATTGGTAGGGTGGCCATGAGGTGGTGAAGAAAAACTTATGAATGTGTAGGGTGATGATATCACCTAGCAGATTTTTTTTTCTACACACTCTACACAACATCATCTAGCCCCAAGCTAAGCTGAGCTTGTGTTATGGGTACCTACTAGATGACTGATATACATAATATAATACATTACCTATATAGATAGATATTTTTTATTATACATAGAAACTGTAGATCTTACAAACATTTGTCCAAATTTGGGTTTTTAATTTGATTACTTATGAGGGTGCATTGCACGCCATTTTGTGAAAAGGTGTATTTCTTAAGTTGTTTAGTTTTTTCGCATAGGATTTCGCGTTCAGAATACTACATAACTTAGGAACAAACTGTTTGGAACCAAAGAATTAGTTAGTCAAAAATCTTTTCTATGATCGCAAGGTTCCTGAGATCTCGACCAAATTAGGTGCAACTTTAATGAAATTTTATACCTATGTGTAAAATAAACTACTGATAAAACATGCTCTTCGTTAACATTAACGATGGCTTCTCAGACTCAAATTATAAGAATAAAAGTTAAAAAAATCTAATTTACTTCAAAGTACACAACGTTTGGTCACCGTTTTCAAAACGATGTTTTTTCCATTTGTTGAAATTGATTTGAAATGTAGACCGTATCGGATTATACTACTAAATAGAGATGACTTTGGACATTCCTACACCCCTAAGAGTGTCTCACAGCTATTTTTACTGCTCTAATTATTTAATGCAATATATTAAATTATAATGGAAAATACTCATTTTGAATGTAAGCGGGTAAACTACGAACCTAGTTTGTGTTGGAAGAACGCCAACGTTTCATCCTTTAACGAGGGACTTCATCAGGGTGAGTGCGTTTCGCGTCGCGCCTGTACCGCGTCCTTCACTTCTTCGAACACAAACTAGGTTCGTAGTTAACCCACTTACATTCATAAAGAATTCATCAAACTACGAAATTTTACGTTTTTATAGTAAAATGGAAAATATGTTTAAAATTCGGTAGCTATGATAAATAATAATGCTGCTGAATAATGCTGAACAATTCACACAGCATTATCTAGCCCCAAGGTAAGCAAAGCTTGTGTTATGGGTACTAGATAACTGATATACATAATAATATACGAGTACATAGATAGATATTTTTTATGAGGCTTCCGTCGTTTGGGACCGCTAGATAAAGGACCGCGGTCCCATTCGCCGGATTGATTTAATTTTATTATTTTTGTTCCGTCAAATGGGACCGCTCTCGAAATGATCGAAAAAATCTATTGTTCAAGGCTAATAAAGTACAGTCGAAGGAAGAAGTAGGTCTAAAAAGTAAAAGAACAAAACTCTTTGATTAATGACATTATTTATGTACGAGTCAATATCGCTATTACAGCAGATTAAGTAAACAATAAAAACAGTCGTAACGAAACCTTTGCCACGCGCCCGTGTATCTCTTTACGTACCTAAACATTACGTGCGGCTCAGATTACCTACCTAATATTAACGTTTAACTTGTTAATAAATCTAAAGACTATAAACAGTGGTTTGGTGTTGCTATATTACCTACAAAATTATAACTGGAGTTCCCTCAACGAGGAAATAACCCCAACAATTTATTTAAAAACAAAACAAATTATTAACAGTTATTAAAAGAAAATATGTTTTATTACTCGTTAGTATCTTGTGCTTTAAAATGTAATAAAAATATACACAGGTACTAAACTTATTTTACAAAATAAATGATCAACGAACTACAAACAAATAACAACAATCAGTCTGTTAAAGCGACAGAAATCAAAAAATATCACTTTATTTCCGTGTCAGTGTTTAGTTTTATATTTGACCTTTTCTAAGTGTATATTTATTGTATTTATGGAAATAAAGAGTTTTGGATTTTGATTTTGAAAGTTGCTTACGGTTAAAAAATAAAATTTAAAATTTGTATATTTTTTAGTAATTAGATGGAGTCCCTTATCTTTGAGAACTTCCATATTTTTTTATTTTCATTTTTTGTTTCACTTGAACATTTTCCAAATAAACAGGTCCATGACAATGATTGGATTCTTTCAAAATCGTAATCGCATCATCTTTGATTTTTATCGTCGCAGTACAAATTTTCTTTTTCGCACATCGCCATAGTTTTGAGCTATCTTTGTTAATTCTCTTAAAATAATATTCATAACCAGCTCAGCACAAAAGTTCAGATCCCTTTTGTGTGACAATAATCTGAAAAGATGGCTGAACTTGAGATGTTGAAGGGCTGCCTTCTTATTCCATTTTGATAGTTCTGAAATCGAAAAATTGTTTTTATATTAGCAATGAATTTGGCTTGAATTTTGCATACAGGTAATTCTAATCCTGGAATCAAACATAGGCTTTATACACTTATATACTTTTTATCCCATAAATCAGTTCCCGTGGGATAGAAATCACCTTTTAACGGTTCCATAAAAACAACGCGTGCGAAGCCGCGGGCGGCAGCTAGTTTATTTATAAATAACATGATGAATCGAACATCTAAACATTTTGGTACGTGTAAAACACAAGTGTTGTTTATTCACATAAGTCCATAGACTAAAAATATATACATTAATAAATAAATAAGAATTTTACAATACTCATCAAAAAAATCAAATATTTTTAGAGCATGAATGAAACTATAAAAGTAATGTACTCTAACAAAAAGAAACGCTTTAGTAAATACTTTACTTAACTTCAATTAAATCTATAGATACCTTAATAAATAAGTCATAAAGTGTATTACATACCTGACGACTAAATATTTTGAATAAGTTGACCGGTTAAGGATGCTGCACTAATTGAATTCTCACTCACATCACCAACAAACATTCATAACAGTGTATAATAACCATCTAATAACAAACTGTCCAATGCAACAAAATATCTTGATCTTTTAAAACTTATAAGCTTCTTAACACTGATTGGTCGCGCGAGTCACCAAGCGATGCAAATTCCCGTTTTAAACAAAAGAGCTCCCTAACCTTGAGATCGGCAGGCGAAACAGGCTGGGGTTAGAGAATTTGTTACGAACTTACCTGCACGGTTGAAGTTGTCACTAAGCGCATGGAGTAAATCCACGCCTAGGATAGGTTAGGTATTAGGTAGGTAGGTTGGTACATATCGAATAAATTTATAGGATGCAAGTTTATTTATGTTAATTTAATTATCATAACTTTTATACAAATTTTTGGTACACAACACACAAAAAATATTAAATTTTTAAACAGACAGAGACAGAAACTATTATATTATGAACCAAGTACTACTAACTTAAACAGCGTCGTATTTATTTCCGATCTGTATCTGACGATGACTGTACAATTTACCTCACGTGGCTTGCGGTCCCATTCGCCGGAAGAAAAATAATAAAAATAAATCAATCCGGCGAATGGGACCGCGGTCCCTTATCCAGCGGTCCCAAACGACGGAAGCCTCTTTTTTATTATACATAGAAAACGACCAGAACACCCTGAACAAATATCTGCAGATCGTACAAATATTTGTCCCGAGGCGGGAATCGAACCCGCAACCTCCTGCGTCGCAGGCGGACCTTCGCCCACCGCGCCACAGAGGTCGTCGATAAAATACCTGCCTATGTGTTATTCAACAGTTAGTAATAGCGAAAAAAAACTTTGTTTCTGAGGATAAGTAGGGAGAAGTAAGCGGACTTTATTTGTGTTGGCAGAACACCAACGTAGGGACTTCTTCAGGGTGAATGCAGATGAAGTCCCTCGTTGAGGGATGAAACGTTGGTGTTCTTCCAAATAAGGTTCGTAGTTAACCCGTTTACATCAAGAATTCAAACTACGATAGTTTTTATAGTAAATTATGAAGAAATACTTAGTAAGTATAAAATGAAGTACCGTAAATACATACGAGTACTTTAGGTACGGTATTATCTGTAATAAGACAACTTTGTAAATAATTATACAATTCTAGAACACCTACTTAAATGTAAACAACCTTATATTAAAATAGGTAGGTACTACTTGCATAGATAATGAATTGACAACTTTATTGGTCGATAGCAGCACTTGGAAAATTAACATTCCATAAATATAATTAAACAAGCAATTAACGACACGAAATTGATAAGCGAATAATGTTTGTGGATGTCTCAGATATTCGCATGCGACTACTATGTGAAAATGTGATAATAACAACCAAATTAGGTGCAAACAGTGCACTTTTTTTATCGTAATGTTTTTTCGCTATCGTTTTTTCCAATTGAGTATCCAAAGAAAAAATCTTGAATTTTATGTTGGTAGGTAGGTACCTCATTCTTGTTTTTACTGATATCTGTCAGTCGCTCAGCGAGCTATGGAAAGAGCTATGCTTGGAGTCTCTCTGAAGGATAGAATTCGTAACAAATACATCCGACAGAGAACCAAAGTTATCGACATAGCTCAAACAATTAGCAAGCTGAAGTGGCAGTGGGTCGGCCATATCTCGCGAATAACCGACAACCGCTGGGGCAAACGTGTTCTTGAGTGGAGACCACGACTCGGCAAACGTAGTGTAAGACTGCAGGCAGATGCTGGATGCGGCAAGCTGAAGACAGGGCGCTGTGGCGCTCATTAGAGGAGGTCTATGTCCAGCAGTGGACTAATATAGGGTGATGATGATGATGATGACTGATATCTGGGCCTAGTCTGACAAACAAACCCGCTAGGTTCGCCACTTATTAGTACATTACAGCTCTCATTATCTATGTGTTTTCACACTTATGGGACGCCGCAGCGTGCATTATTTATAAATATTAACTTCAATTATAAGTTTCTTGTGCAAGTGAAACGCATTGTAACCATGGTTTGTAGAGCTAGGATTCATTAATGGACCCTAGGTTGCCTACACACTGAAACACTGTATCAACAAAGAAATTCAAATTGAAAAATTGAATAATCACCTCCCTATAATTTTAACAAAAGTAGGTCTAAATTTTTTAGTTTGTTTGATAAAAGCCATTAAGGTGCTTGTCAGGGGGAGGTCTGCGTCCAGCAGTGGAACAATATTGCCGTAGATGTACCTATTGCATAACTTGGACAAACAAAAGTAATCAATAAATTTGAGAATGACATTATTCACGGAGAAAATATATCCAGTGTTTCCTACTCGTCACTCTGTGCTTTAGAAATAAACAAAGCCCTATTTCTTTGGATAATTTATCTGGATGGCTACTATGTTGTTAAATCAGCATAATTATATTGAACCTATAAATCATAAAATTATAGTTGAATAATGAATGAACTGATAAGAACAGATCAGGGATCAATTTTGAGTCAATGGAACGGAAACATGAATGCATAGGTCTTAGGCCAGTCTAGATTTAAAATTAGGACACTGATAAGCATTCAAAGTGTTTATGACTAACAAAATAACTGCATAACAGCTTGATTTAAATAGTGCTAATAAAAGCTTGGGACCACTTTTGAAAACACCATTTGGTACTTCCACAAGTGGTAACTACAAAATGCAGCTTTTATACCATGACGAAAATTCATTTACTTTTTATCAAGATTAAAAAGCGACTTTTGGCATTTTGGCAGGGGAAAACCACTATGGAAATCGTCTGCCAGTGTAAGTACTTGATTTCTTATAGTATCCCGAATAAAATATAAAAAAATGAGCTGTATAGTATCCTCATCGCACCAACACAAAGTGTCTGGCAGTGTGTGGTAGGGAACTATCGAAAGTGTCTGGCATTCTCTATATTTATTTCTCCTTTTGGTACTTTCCGAAGTACAAGTACTATTGACGGAAGTTCACTTATTTTTTATGAAGTTTAAAAGAAGATGTACTTAATTTCTTATACCATCCCTCAGTAATGACCAAAAAATTAGCTTTATACCATTACGAATTTGAGATTTTATACTTAGCTCAATTACCTTTGGTAGAATTTGAAATGATCTGGCAGGGCAAAGTCCCTATGGAAATCGTCTGGCATTTTTGGAAAACACCTTTTGGTTGTTCCCCAAATAACATAATTATATATAATTCAGTATAATTCAGTAACCATGACGTAAGTTCACCTTTACCAACTTCAGCCGATATCTGCCACTATGACCTAATAAACTTCATAATCGGTGATCGTTCCTACCTGTGTGGAGAGCACACGCAGACTTTAGACTAGACTCTCAGACTTTATAAAATGACGAAGGTCCCAAAACACCCAAAACATCAAAATCGGTCGAGGCATCGATATAGGTAGCGGCACGTAAGTTTAACGTAGTGTAGGACGCCCTCCGGCTAAGTGGGATGACCATCTGCGAAAGACTGCAGGCAGATGCTGGATGCGGCAAGCTGAAGACAGGGCGCTATGGCGCTCATTACGGGAGGCCTATGTCCAGCAATGGACTAATATAGGCTGATGATGATGATGACGTAAGTTTAGCGCTGAGCAAATGGTGAAGGGGATACAGCGCACCTTGTGATACCTAATTTTTGACTTCTTCCCAATAACGGTAGAGTTTCGTGCCGCTATTTGTATCATGGAATAAAGAAACTCTCTCATGAACCCTAAAAACATAACACTCAATTTTTTCACAGTCGTGTAAACTGCCCTATTATTAGGTACTAGACGATCGCCTCGCGGTTTCATCCGCGTAGTTCCCGTTCCCGTGAGAATTCCGGGATAAAATATAGCCTATGTCACTCCCTGAAAAGTAAGCTTCCTAACGGTGAAAGAATTTTTCAAATCGGTCTAGTAGTTTCGGAGCCTATTCAATACAAACAAACAATCAAATCTTTCTTCTTTGTAATATTAAGTATAGACTAGCTGCGCCCCGCGACTTCGCACGCGTTTTTTCTATGGAAACGTTAAAAGGTGATTTCTATCCCATGGGAACTGATTTATGGGATAAAAAGTAGCCTATGTTTGATCCAGGATTATAATTATCTGTATACAAAATTTCCGCCCGATCCGTTCAGTAGTTTTGGCGTGAAGAGGTAACAAACATCCATCCATACATCCATCCATCCAAACTTTCGCATTTATAATATTAGTGTGATTATTGATTTATTTCAGACATAAATCCAATTTCTTTGCTAAGAAAACCTTTACCCTTCCGACTGGTATTTGTATTTGTATTTATTCCATCGTAGGTACACTTGATGTCGTTACATTCTATGTTTATGTACTATTTTAATAATTACATGTATAGGTATTTCGTTACAGGAAACACCATAAGGTACAAAGCTAAAAAAACCAGACATCATGACTGAAAATTAAATGAAGTAAATAATATTATTATTATTATTTATTTATTATAATAAATAAATAAATTAAGGGTATGTCAAAGTATGCTGCTGTATAAAAGCATTGTCAAACTAAACTAAAAATAATGTAAATACAATATTACGATGATAGATATTGACAGATCAGTTTTGTTACCTCTAAATTTTTGCAACAGTCTTCAGTTACCTCAACGGTTTCAAATGTCAATTTTAGTTCTGATTTGTTAATTTTATTTACCTGTAATTTTCTTTCTTTATACTATACCAACGCTTCTGTACCCAGTTCTTGGGCGCCATTCAGTTAGCGCTTTGCTCCACCTGTCGTCTTGTCTCCGTGCAAGGTGTCCTGCCCAGGTCCATTTTTGTTCCATGATGCGATTTCCCACGTCCTTCACAAGTTTGGAGACCTATACCCAGCAGTGGGTGAAGTCGGGTTGCTGATGATGATGATGATGATACTATACCAATAATGGTGATCAAGCCAGCCAACCGCTGCACCCCATCAGTTCGCACCTTTACAAACAAATGACTTGCGCAGTGCCACCATTAATCATGCCGTAATTAACACGTGGACCGCTTCAATTAACTACGGGACCGATTAACAAGTCGATAGTTGTGTTTCTTTATTTATTGTCTATACGGGTCGTAAATACTGACTAATAATTATAAATGCGAAATTTTGTGACGATTTGAAGAAGTTTTGGATAAGGCAACGTCGGAACTACTGAATTTTGCATCGATTATGTAAAGAAATCAAATAATAAATTATCTATAATCAAATAATATTATATAAATTATACAGGGTGCGAGGCTTACGCACTATAATAACAAAAACGTTAGATGTATGTAAAATTCGGAAGATTGGTTAGGTACTAGCTTCTCGAAAGTGGAACGCTCAAATTAGGTCCAATTTGGTCCACCCACCTCAGTCGTAGTTGGACTGGTGCCGCCGGCGTTAGTGTTTCACGTGTGTATAGTCGTCTCGGTCGTACTTCGGTCTAGGTACGTCTTTCCATCTTTGTGATTACGTAGGTAAGGAAAAGATTGGAAATAGCGTGTCTTTGCGTTTAGTTGTTACACAACACAGGCCATTGTTGAGATAGCGCTGGGAGAACGTACCATATCTATGGAATTTATCTTATATTATGGAATGTTGGAATTTTTTGGTGATCCCCATTGGTGATTTCTTGAACATGGTTTTTTTGTAAAAACGTGTCACGTGTCCTCCAATGGGAAGTATACCTACTTTAGGAATTTTAATTTACCTTATGGACTTTGGTACCTAGGTACCTAACTTTAATAGCTATTAAAATAAGAAATAAGGAATACAAACAAATAAGAGTAGTAGTACTAGTATTTACAACTGAAACAGTCGAGCTAACTGCAGACTGTTGCAAACAATCTAGATTTAATCTGAGTTAGTTTTTAAGATTGTTTGAGTTTTTTCTCATTCAAAGAAGCTCAAAGAATCGTGAAACTTCTTTCATATGTGGTAATAACCTAATATTTTTAGTTCAGGGGTTTTTCACAATGGTTATAAAGATATACAACATATTGGATCATTTGAGCTACCTCTTTATTAATAGCAACATTCTGCAGTTAGCTCAACTGTTTCAATTGCAAATGTTCGTTCTAATTTAATTCTTTTCCATAAGGCGCTGCCGACGGAGTTACGACGAAGCTACCCTTGGTGGCCACCAAACTCTATTTGCCCATCTCTGTCTAAACCATACAAAAAAAACTATTAGAGAGGCATTGAAAAACCTTATAATAGGTATAACAAACTGGCTAATGTAATTTTTGGAAATTCCTTTCTTAAACGTAATAATTAGATAAAATAGGTGGCGGCGCTAGTGTAAAGGGGGCAGCGCCTTAAGGCGGTACCCTACCTCGTTATTGTGTGAAGAGGATAGGCATAGGATTTCGCGTTCACAGGAGCGGGACAGAGCAAAGCGGCGTAAGCCCAAAAATCAAGTTTTTAGTAGTTATTTGCTCCCCACAAACATTAGAATAGTTAATTGAAAAAAAGGCAACATATAAAATGTTCTTTATACTTAGCTCAATTACTATGCTTAATCTCAAGATAGTATCATCTGTATTTATTGAGAAATTAGGGTTTTAGTAAAAAATTAGAGGTAGCTTTGCGATTTTTTTCTATCGAGAAAATTTTATGGAATCGTGTTTTCGAAACATATGATCGATAGAATAAGTCCTGAACTTTACCATATATAAATTTGACAGTTAAATATTCAGTAGTTTGGAAGATATGGAGGTCCGACGGAGTTGAAAATATGCAATTTGAGGGTAGGTACCCCCTTAATTGTTATTTTCTAAGTTAATGAAGATACCAAGGTAAAGTTAAATTAAAATTCCTGAAGTACAAGGTCCAGATCCTGCCAAGCGTCATCAAAATCAGTAAGAAACTCAGATCAAAAGACCGTAAAATAAACTGCGAGCATCCTCAAATAAATACAATTTAACTCGATATTTTATTCATTAAAACGGGATGAAGGTGTTATATTTTGGCAGGAATTAATCGAAAGGTGTTTATTATTTTTTCGCTGAAGGTGCTACCTGCGGTTAGATTAACGCCACTTCTATAAAAACTTCATTCAACTGAGGTCCTGGTTCCTTAAAACTACGTTTAAATAGTTTGTCTATAAACAAAGACGGAACAGGAAAAAGCTCGAGAAGCGGGAAAAGTTACCTATCAAGTTTTAAAAGACTAGATTAGATAGCTCATCGCTTGCGATAGGTTTGTTTAATCTAGTTTTAGATTTTAGATACCTTCATGACATATATTTGATATTTTAATTTGGACTTGGCCAACGAACGTGACTTTTGGAAAAGTTTGAGAGAGATCTTTGCCCAGTTGTGCGCCAAGATAGGTTAGATAAAAAAAATGACAGTCGTGCTGGCTGCAAGATGGCTCTCGCTCTCTATGCACTACCCTAAGTTCGTTCTACTCTACCTGAGTTATAGATGTTCTAGTCGCATCTGTCTGTAATTTAAGAAGTGGTGCCACGTTCACATTATGGATAACGCGACGCAAGCGCAAGTAATTGCCTGATATAAGGTTATTTCATTATTAACACTTCGACCGCTAATGAAAATATTCCTGTTCTTTCATTACAAGTTTTTTATGAACTTCTGGTATATTGCCTGAGTTATGTCTCATCCTAAGGGCTTCGCAAATGGAAAGTAATTTATTAAACCTTCGTTTTTAATCACTCTGCAGCTCTGCACCTGTAGGTATTTCAAGCTAATTTAGTACTGTCGTGTATTTATTGTATTTGACAGGTGCCCCGCCCTGACTTTGCACTGGTAGATTTAGTTCGTGTCTCAGTTTTTTTGTGTTTTCTTCATGGACCTTAACTTCTTTACTCCCAGTTAACAAGTTATTGTCTAAGAACATATAATTTACTTAAGTTTATTTCATTTATTTATTGTTGACTTGATTTAGATTATTAATTTAATCTATGTATTGCTTTGTCTATCTGAAAATTAGAATTAACCAACACTTATACAAACTTAATTGGAACAACTTAACTGACTTCTAGCGACACTTAGGTTTAAAGATATTTATTCTCAAAAAAGACACAGTCACTTACATGAGAATAGTAATTTAGCTTAGTGTAAACCATTTAAAAAAGTTAAAGTTGTTGTTCAGTCTGTTGGTAGTAATTACAGTTTTGCATAATTGAAAAGCTAAATACAAAAAAGGTAAAAAGTACCTAGATACACATTACTTATAATTTATATTACTACACCTGCTGGAATTAAACAATCTTATAAAATTGGACGCTTGGAACACATTATACCAATTAACCCACACAGAACCAAAGTCAAATATTAGCAATATTTATTGTGTACTCGCTGACTCGGCGAACTTCGTACCGCTCTCACCTGTTAAACCATCCCTGAATAAGCTATCCTATCTTTCAAGTTGAATCAAATTGCACACGGTGTGCAAATTTAATTTAAAATCGGTTAAGTAGTTTAGGAGTCCATCGCGGACAAACAACGTGACACGTGATTTATATATTAAGACTAGCTTCTGCTTCGCACGCGTTGTTTCTATGGAAACGCTTAAAGGTGATTTCTATCCCATGAGAACTGATTTATGGGATAAAAAGCCTATGTTTTATTCCAGGCCTAGAATTATCTGTATACGAAATTTCAGCCCGATCTGTTCAGTAGTATTGGCGTGAAGAGGTAACAAACATCCATCCATCTATACATCCATCCAAACTATTAGTGTGATTTACGGACTCAAGTTACACAAACACTGCTTAATTGAATGTTCAATATTTAAGCAGTGTTTTTTCTTATTCTAGCTTAAAGCAATAGCAGAAAATAGACGGCTCTTAGGGAATATAAATAAATAATGCCGACGATTCACACAGCATTATCTAGCCCCAAGCTAAGCAGAGCTTGTGTTATGGGTACTAGATAACTGATTTACTAAATAAAATACACTACCTACATAGATAGATATTTTATTGTACATAGAAAACACCATATATAACAACACCCGGAATAAATATCTGCATATAGTACAAACTTTACACAAGCTCTGCTCAGCTTGGGGCTAGATGATGCTGTGTGGGTTGTCCAACATTATTTATTATTATTTGTAACGAGGCGGGAATCGATCCCGCAACCTCCTGCGTCGCAGGCGGACCTTCGCCCGGCGCGCCACAGATATCGTCAAGTAAGAGGGTACCCTGAAAACTAAACGGTATTTGGATTTTTGTGCAAAGGGTCCACTGTCACCTTATGTATACCGACTAATGTTACCGATAATGGGAGGAAACGCCTCTACATCTTCTAGGAGAGTGCGGAGCACTGATGCAAAAACGTAGCATCCATCTGGGCAAGCACCTGCTTAGTCCAGACGAGCTAAAAGACTCCACCCCGAAGAAAATCCTACAGTTCCTAGCAGCTGCAAGGGTTAGCGGCGAACTGTGAACGCCGCTGCTTCGAGGTTGAACACACAAAGTGGCGATCACAATAGGCCTATCATGGCCGCAGTGATACGAAAGCCGCAAAAGCAAATAAAAAAAAAACCGATAATGTCAAGACACACTACCACCCATTCAATAACTCATAATAATTAAGTAACATCTAGTATAGTATTATAATATCTGTGGTAACATTTAGGTTACATGAATGGCGGCTCTGTCAATGGACGCGACAGCGGGCGGTATTCAATGAGTTCAAATAATAATTAACGTTAAATTATCGATGCACAAATCATGGCACAGCAGTGTTTTATTGTCCAATTAAAGTTTGGATGGTGTTGTGCAGTAGGGAGGCAAGAAAGCTGTTGCTATGCTACTCTATTAATGGTCCCTGTTACTATTTTACTACTAAAAAATATTGTAGTCAAACTGCAATATATTTTTGTGTTGGTGTTCTTCCAACACAAAAATGGCTCGTAGCTAGCATACATTTATACTAAAAAGTCCGGTAACGCTGTCATGGGCATCTGTGGTCAACAGCATTTTAGTCCTTTCGACAAAAAAAAAATATTTATACTTAGTAATACTATTCTATGGCCCGTATTATGTAATCGCTTGCTCAGTTATCGATCTATACTTGAGTAATGCTTTTCTATGCCATAAACGGCACTCAAGCATAGATCTTTTGCTGAGTAAGCGTTCATAGGATGGGCACAAGAGTTGATCAATCCCTAAAGCGACTATGGCGGGTTTTGAACGCAACCTTTCCACTTTGTACTGGAATACGTTGCTAAATTCTCTACTGTGTTAAACGTTAAACAACCAAATGGCTAGTCGAAAATCTTTGAGACATTTTACAGCTCAAATGATAAGTAAAAGGATTACTATTGACAAGTCTACGTAATGCTACGGCGTAGAAGCTCTAACAATATTTTCGCTACGCACAAAAAGTATTAGTTGTGTGGTGTAGTACTTTAGCCACACTTTAGCAAAGTCATTCTAGAGTATATCTTTGAAGTTTTACTAATTAATTCCATATTTTTCTACTTATTATATTAAAGGTTTTAGAGGTGCCAATATTATTGTTTAATCTTTTTTGCTAACGTCCGCCTTGTTGCATAAAGCCGTCCATGCGTGCGCGCAGATGTCAAAGAAGCTGTTGGTTACGAGATAGTTGTCCGTCTCGCAATAGGTTAGGTTATCTAGATACGTTTGTGCAGCATCCGCTCTTGATAGCGCTGTCGGCAATTTGCAAAACATCGCTTTTTGTGGGACATTTACAAGATATCTGTATCGTATTTAACATCCTTAGATAAAAAAACATTAACAATATGCATAGATAGGTAAGTTCTAAAAATTAAGAATTAAGCTGACCAGCACAGCTCTATTTCAAAAGCAGAGTTACAAGTGTTGTCTCTGAATTCACCGGTATTTATTATTATTATTATTAGTGCTGGACTGTCCACACAGCATCATCTAGCCCCAAGCTAAGCAGAGCTTGTGTTATGGGTACTAGATGATTGATATACTTTATAGTTATACAACACATTAAATATATTTTTTTTTACTATACATAGCTGTGTTGCTGCTGTGTTTTGAAAACCATGGGTACATAACCACTAATACATGTTCTACATCTTAAACACATCTTGGACCACGGTTCGATCTCAGCCAACCGAGATAAATCCGATTTCGAATGTTGTTTCTTTTGCAACACCCACAGCTTTTAAGGGTCTATAGGTTGTTGTCATCCCCATGTAGACTTTCCGAGCCTGTTAAATACTTACCTCTGTAGCTGGTAACTCCATTATTTTCCAATACTATCACCATGCGCGTATAAATCCGGCCGTCTGTCTGTCGGCCTCTGGCGCTTTTGATCTGGCGAGCTAAGTTATGCGTCCCCGGTGACCAGCCTTGTTGCTCTGATGCACACTCTGTTTGTATGGGTAAGTTATGGCTTGAGAGGTTAATTTCTTTAGGCTCTGTCCACTTAAAAAGGCTGAAACTTTCGGTACTTACGGTCAATTTAAAAATGCTGAAACGGTCAATTTAAAAATGCTGAAAATTTGATTTTCAGCATTTTTAAATTGACATAACTATCCATAACGGTCAATTTAAAAATTTTCAGCATTTTTAAATTGACCGCACAGGCTAGCATCATCAGAATAAGAAAGAGTTTATTAATAGACGACGATGGCCTTGAATGATTAGGGAAATCTTGATAGTGAAAAATAAAAAGAGAAAATTGTTTATTTGTATAAAATATCTTATTCTACAATGCTAAACAAGCAGTTAGGACATCCTTTTAAGTATGAAAATATACTTGTGCCAGGATGTCCTGCTCTCGTAATAGGTGTACATTCTTACGCATGTTTGTAAAACTAACCTAAAGAATGGACAGAAAAGAATGAAAAGTAGAGACCCGAAGAGACCTTCGTTTCATTCATTCTTCCTAGCTCTTTTCTAGAATCTCAGATATTTTTTTGTAAACAAAGGACAAACAAACAAAACCAAAGAAATATTGCTCAAAAGTATTCTACTACACTGGTATGAATCATCAGAGCGAAGTTCGGAACAATTTTTGGTTTTGTTATAATCATATTTTGGTTTTTATAGCTTTCATTTATAAATGTATTTGTCTCTTGTTCATTTCGAACTCGAATTTCTACCTTTTCGCTGCGCGTGTGCAATTGTGCGTTGTTTAAGGTTTTGTTCTTGTGTTTAATGGTTTCCTTACATTATTCTATTAGTTATTCCCCTCAGATTTTGTTAAATTTTCATACATTAATGTCTTTACTTACAAGAAATTTCTGGGATTCTTGAACCTAGTAAATAAACCTAAAGAACACAGCTTTTGTACTCAAGCGATCGGTGCTAAGATAAAACTTTTAAATCCATCATGGTTATTAACACTAAAATCATTTACAACGGGATTAATAATAATAATAATATTTACCATGATTTGAGTTTTGAGTTTTCCAATATTTCGGCACAGTTAGGGCTAGCGCATACATACAACTTTTAGTTGAACAACTGTTTTGTTGTGTATCTTATGTGTAAAAGAATATATTAAAGCGCACATACTGTCAACTCGATAGTTGCTCGACAAAAAAGTCAAAAAGCTTTATCGATTTGCTTTTGATTTAAAAGTTGGACAACTATCCATCGAGTAAACAGTCGATCCGCGACTGACCGCGACTGCCAGTCTCATATACACTCCGGAACCGTAGTCCCACTGCGATGTCCCACTGGTGGGACAAAACTTTTTCGTGGTCCCACCAAACACACACTTGACCGTTCAACATATGGCTCTGGGTGCAATTATATACTCGTATATACACACCCTTTCAGTCACAGAGTCGCCACGATCGCCACGCGTTCGCATCGTTAGGAGTAAGTTAATGTTGACCCCCCCCCCCCCCCCCCCATCGCGGGGGTGTGAGGATGTGGACGGTCAAGTGTGCGTTTGGTGGGACATCGCAGTGGGACCACGGTTCCGTCACTCTCGTATAAGCATTTGAAGCGGCGCCACGTCTCTTGTCGCCATGGCGGGAACTACTAACGTATGAAATATTCCACTAGATAATCTATCACTGAGTACAGGATGTACACAGTATCTTCTTTTTTTATCTCTCTTAAAATTTCTATAAAGCAAAGCACAAACTAAAACTTTGTTGTTAATTGACATGGTTTGTAAACACCTTGACTCGAGCGTTGCTGAATAAAGACTGGTCGATTTGAGAAGATATAAAATCGATGGTATACGCACTTCCATCAACTAAACTGTTCAGTTGAGTAGAAATCACGAAAAGTACACAACTCGACGAAACAGTTTAGTCGATGCAACAGTTGTATGTAAGCGCCAGCCCTTACATGCGCCATGATCACGGAATAACTGACGGCACTGCGGGTGAGTTGTTATTGGCAGATATATCGATCTACCCTCATTTTGTGTCTTTTGCTACGAACGTTATTCCGTGATCATGGCGCATGTAACTGTGCCGAAATATTGGAAAACTCAAAACTCAAATCATGGTAAATATCCCGTTGTAAATGATTTTGGTGCTAAGATAGTTTATTCGGATCATTTTAGTCCCAAGCAAGAGTGGAATACTACCAAAAGTTTCCCTGCTTAACATAGAGCTTAACCATAACATAGAGGTTTTGAAACGAGGCCAACCGATTACCAATAGTTATAATACCTACATTGCCATTGGCAAACGACAATATATCAGAAAACACATAGGTAGGGTAAAGTTACGTTACAATAGCACCATAATTCAGGGAATTGCTGAAATGCGCTGCGAAATTGCCCATAAAGATGATTCATACGTACCTACAACCATAGTTTTATATTATTACTGTGATATTTTAGAACTAGAGCCCGGGTTCTGTAAAATGTGTGACTGGGCTCTGTTGGCGTAGTGGGTAGACTTACTTGTAAGGTCTTAGGTTTGAAGCTCTCTGTATTTTATACCCTAGTATATTTGTTATAAGAACCATTTATGAACCTATACTGTCCAATTGATTGTCAAAAGTACATTTAATTATTTGATTATATTTACCCGTAACTATTTTGGTAACGTATAGTGCTACTTCCTATTTTGTTACAAAAACGAAAAAATAAAACGTCAAGTGCGAGTCGGACACGCGCACTGAGGGTTCCGTACAATCAGTCCTGTCTGTGTCCTAATCGGGGGGAGGAAAAGGTGACGGAAGAATGGGGTCGGCGAGTGTGTGGATCGGTGGGCTCGCCGGCCATGTATAGGAGGAAGAGGGGACGCCAGTCGGGCCACGGGGGGCTTTAAATGTTCCCGTGGTCGGGCGAAAATGGCGAGAGAGGTACACCGGAGAGGTTTTAGTGGGTATTACGTCCTGCTCAGGGCGTCGAGTCCCACATAATTCTGCCCCCCCCCCCCCCCCCCCCAGACCAGTATATTCGCAAATTAATTTCCTCGCCTATTAAAAAAAAAGGTCCAAGGGAATTAGGTTTTGATCCAAGGCTAGCATAAAAAAAATGGTTTGTGAATAAACTACAAATTTGGATCTTCCCTTTATTTGTGCTATAAGGCTGATTTTTCCCTTAACTTGCGTCTTGCCAAATGTTGTGATTGTCAACGGGTAGTACCCTATAGGTTTTGGTCCATAGCGAGAGTCAAAAGTATTTTTTTTTGTGCACAAACTACAATTTTACGATTTTCGGATTTTTTCCTTTCAAATTTCAAAATATTCAGACATAAAGGCTGTAACTTTGGATAGCCTTGACTTAGAAGTTTTATTTATATCACGGCACCAAGAGGTTACGTACTTGAGTACATTGATGTTAATTTTAACTCAATACCTACTTGTTCCTGAGAAAAAGGGGTTGACAGACGGACAGACGGACAACAAAGTGATCCTCATCCAATAAGGGTTCCTTTTTTCCTTTTGAGGTACGGAACCCTAAAAAACGTGCTTTTTTGTTTCGACTTGCACAACCGAGCTTCGAACCTTCGATCTTTTATCAGGGACCATAAAACATGCTTGTTTTGAGCCTAATACAAAAAAAGTTAAACGTATATCAGCAAAAAACATAACTATTTTTATAACGATTTTTTACATTTTTATTGACAAATAAAATAACAATCAAAATAATAGAAACAAATTAGAACAAGTTTTTACAATTGAAACAATTGAGTTGACTGTTGCAAAGAATCTACAGGTAGCTCAACTGATCCATATCAATACCAGTCGTCGCGTCCCCAAGACGCTGGCTGCATTGCCCCGCTGTATGGCAATGCTAATGCGCTTGATGATTAATAATTGACTATTGAGTATCTTCCTTCAACCTCAATCTCACCTGATGGACGATGTGACTGACGATGTATCACGAAGCTCCAGAAGACACTTATTCAGTCTTGTTTTGATGACGCAGACACAAGCGCTTATACTCGCCTCTCGACCCTTGCTCTATGTCTGTTCTTATAAAATATGCCGTTATCGTGTTGTATCTATTTCCTAATTATTAGATGTTTTGGTTTTATTCTATTTTTGTGTATTATTGATTCTTGATGGGCCTTGCTGGATTTAGGGTTCCAGATTGAATAGATGACAATAATGTTTACAAATATGTATTTACTTTCGTAATTCGAATAAAATAATAAAAATTATACTAGACTGTGTGAGGCCCATGAAGATCGCATCCTATCCTAAAGGCGCAATACGTTGCAAAAATGTTTGGCCGAAGACAACGTCAAAACATTGAATCGACCGGAAATTCGGGACCTGGATTAGCATACAGACTACGCAGAGAGTAGAAGCTAGTCACACTAATATTATAAATGCGAAAGTTTGGATGGATGGATGTTTGTTACGTCTTCACGCCAAAACTACTGAACAGATTGAGCTGAAATTTTGCACCGGTGTAGCTATATGCCTGGAATCAAATATAGGCTACTTTTTATCCCAAAAATCAGTTCCCATGGGATAGAAATTACCTTTGAACGTTTCCATAGAAACAACGCGTGCGAAGCCGCGGGCAGAAGCTAATTATCAATAAATGTCTAATATTTGCTCACGAACCGTTGTACGTGAGATAAAATAAAAAACAGTTGTTTTAAATATTAAAAACTAAGGATCACGCCACCGACGACGCCCGCGTAGCTGCTAGCTAATTCAAATGACCGACCGCCCCGACCGGTGTAAATATTCTGTAATCTAAACATAAGCATAATTAGGTAGAGATAAACCATTATAAAAATGCACACCTATGACGTTTTGTGGAGGGGGCGTGCATCCATTACGGATGTAAGCGGGTTAACTATGAACCTCATTTGTGTTGGAAGAACACCAACGTTTCATCCCTTACATCCGTAATGAATTCGTCAAACTACGATTGTTTTCATAGTAAAAGGGGCGTGCATTTTTAGAATGATTTATCTAAGCAAAAACTGTAATGTATGCAATAAATAAATCTGAAATCTGAACATCTCAATGATACATTCTGGCATTTTTAACCCCCGACGCAAAAAGAGAGGGGTGTTATAAGTTTGACGTGTCTTCTGTGTATCTGTGTATCTGTCTGTGGTATCGTAGCTCCCAAACGGATGAACCGATTTTCGTTTAGTTTTTTTTGTGTCATAGATAATTTTATCCCGAGTGTTCTTAGTCATGTTTCATAAAAATCAGTTCAGGCAATAATCGAGGCCGGGTTTAAAAATTTTTACAATTTTTTATACAGATGGGGAAGAAAGAAGTTGAAGTTGAACTACAGATGGAGGGATGCGTGTCAAATGTGTCAAAGTTGAATTGAAACCAATATATCAATATCTCCGTGCAAATAGCACCGGACCGCACTGTTTAAGGTCGATTCACACATATCAGTGACTCAGTGTCAGTGCCGACATGACACCGGCAATCACGGACGTATTCGTTGACGACGATATTTTTTGTCGGATCACGGACGCCGCGGTATCAAAAACAAAATGGAGGACGAGCGATTGATAGAATTGGACTCGTTTTCACTGAAGCTCTGTGAACTGAGTACTGACATGTGTGAATTGAATCACTGACGCAACACTGTAGCACTGATACCGAACTGAGCGAACACGTCGACGGAACTGTGCCTTCACTGATATGGTGTGAATCGACCTTTAGAGCTTCTTTCATCTATATGGACGATTCTGCGGCGATACCATTGTCATAGTCACTATATCTGTGGTCATAGTAGAGCGATTGGTTAGAAAAATTCGGCCCCAGTACGTATGTGGCTGAAACAATTATGGAATTTTGTGGCGAGTTGGTCGTAATGCATGTTGGATGTGTTGGACAAAATCCGTATAAAATTATAATTTGAGGAACCGGGTTTGGGACCATATTATGCTAATAAATCCTATATTTGTTGTTCAGTCGACCCATAATTTGCTCACGCTGTGGCACCCTTTATTTAGTAAAACACTAGACTTAAGACTACTTTATTTTTGTTATTCTGCTTGTGATGTCATTTTTCTGTTGGGAGTCCATTAATAAATAAATAAATCCGCGAAAATCTGTTACTTTCAGAATATTCTGAGAGCGAGTTAAGCGGTTCTTTTACGTTCTCTTATCACCATTAAAAATGTTTGTCTCCTTCTTGTCCGATAATTCCTTCAAAAAGGTTATCAATAACAACGCCTAATAAATTACGGATGCCTCTTCAAGTAGCCGCTGTTACTGATATGATGTTTATTGAAAATTAATATCACCGAATTAAATGAGGTTGATTTTTAACCGACTTTAGAAGAAGAGAGGTTATCTCTGGGTATGTAGGACACTCCGGTCATGTTGCTCTTTGTCGGTACATTGCTTAAGTTAGTCGGCAGATAATTAAAAGTGAAATAAAATACATGTAAGTAGGTAGGTACTATAGTAAGCACTTAGGTAATTTTGACGCGTTACTAATATTATAACTAGTATTATTTAACGAGTTTTAATCGCGTTTATTTACCGAATAATACTAATAATAATGTGTCAGATCGCGTTTCTTAAGAATCCAAGTTTAAAAATATTTGATTCGCAAATAAAAGTAAGCTTTAGTGACAAAAAAATATAACAATCAACTAATAGAAACAAATTAGAATAAGTATTTATAATTGAAATAATAATGAGCTAACTGCAGACTGTTACAAAGAATCTACAGGGAGCTCAAGTGATTCATAATGATACCAGTCGGAAGCGTCCCCAAGACGCTCCCTTTAGGCTACATTCTTTTTGTATTTACGATTTAACATTAAAGAAACAATAGAAAATACAACATTATCTATTAAACAACACGAAACAATTTGGGTGGGTATGGGTACCTAAATGGGTTCCTAAGTTAAAAACTTAACGCTAACATTCATTTGTAGTTTGTTTGTAAGCTGTACCCACGAGATATAGGAACTACAATCAGTATGCAGTAGCATTACGTTTCTCATGTCTATAGAATAAGTTTCGATTAGCTGTTTACCTGTCATCGGTTGTGTCCAAGATGGCGGCACATGTGACGTCAGTTGATCGCCTCAGTGAGGCGAGCCACAGATCAACAGACGACATGTTAATGTCGTCTCTTTGATTGACATTTGATGTAGAAGTTATTCCAGTTTTCCCCTTGATTTTTTTTTTCTATTTTATTGCTTCTCTTTGGTTTCTTTCTCTCAAGGGGAACGCGAAAAATCGTTGAAGGGGAAAACTAAAATTTGAAAAAATATTCCAGTTCTCCCGCTTGAAAAAAATTTCTCAAGGGGGAAAACTAAAATGAATTCCAGTTTTTCCCCTTAAGGGGGATTTATCAGGGGGAAAACTGTAATAACCCCTATGTAGTACCATAATTTTTTTTACATATCTAGCATGAATGCAGTTGTAAACTTTAGGAACCTACTTTTTAATGGATTTCTAGGATATTATTATTTAGTTTCAAGTGTTTTATTGCTTTTATGTAGTACAAAGATCTTAAGAATAGATTACAGCTACCAACATGAGCCGGTCAGGCACTGCAACTAACTGTGATGTGACTTTGGAAGGTAATCCAAAGTCACATCACAGGTAAATCAAATGTCAAATAAATATAAAAATGAAACCCGTTTTCCTTGGTCACGGCATCACGCGTGAACGGCTGGACCGATTTCGCTAATTCTTTCTTTGTTGTGTTTGTTATTGTCAGGAGAAGGTACTTATGAAAGAAAAAATTAAGAAAGTTGGAAACATAAATTTCCACGGGGGCGAAGCCGCGGGGCGAAGCTAGTGTCAAATAAATATCGAACATCAAAATGTTGTATTTCCTTTATACCGACTCTTAGACACAAAATTCAAATTACAATAGTAAGTACCTATAACATTATAGGGATCACTTCGATTTTTTGTTCACTTCAATCTCTTTAAGGCAAAGTAAAGAAACGAACAAGAAACCTTTAGTTTGTTAGGTTGTTAGTTTTCGAGGTGAAGCCAAACTCGTCCCAAGCTTTTTCAAACTCTAGATGTATCTCTCTGATGTATGTCCGGTATCAAGACCTACCTACCTAAGACTTTTTACAATGGATACCTATGTTAAACAATTTGTTTGAATTTGAATTTATTTATTGATAAATATTATGGAATAACAATTTGTTTGAATTTATTTATTGATACCTAAATATGATAAACCTCTACATTAGAGAACTCTTCTCGAATCTCGAAAAGGTGCTTATTTCTTTTCAAGATTCGAGAGAGAGTTCTCAAATCTCTTCTAGCAATACCTGTGGTAAAATAATCAGCAGACGGTGTAACCGCGGCTCCTAGTGACAATGGCTGCCAATTCTCAGGGCATTACCTAGAAGCGATAAATCTGGAGACGTTATCTACTCACAAATCATCTCTCGCACCGCCGTGGCTCTATTTAAGATTTCACGCCACAGGCTTCGGGCTGTGGAGTTTGCAGACTATAGGATACATTCTTACAAGATTTAGCCATGTCTTCATCATCAGCATTTTCACGTCTACTGGTGAAGTTGGCTTCCCCAAATGAGGGAAGGAAGTTTAGTCGCAATTACCACTCTTGGCCGACGGATTAGTTAATAAAAGTTTAATAGTATGTGAATTAATATAACAATGCTGTATAATAAATATGAATGCCTGTCAGCACTGAAAATGCATATAGGTGCAGTAAGGATGCATGGCTTGTCACTTGACGCGTTTGGTTTTTAAACAAGACGAAATTAAAAAATTTAAAAACCTCGCGACTGATTTTCATGAAACATGGCTAAGAACCACTCGGGATAAAAATATTATCTGTGACAAAAAAAAACTAAACGAAAATCGGTTCATCCGTTTGAGAGCTACGATACCACAGACAGATACACAAATACAGAGATACACAGACAAACATGTTAAACCTATAACGCCCGTCTCTTTTTTGCGTCGGGGGTTAATAAATGGTAGCTAACATACATCGTAACCAATTTCTAACCCAAGCCTTTTAGGTATTGCATTTAGGTATTTTCGTAAAATTTCTTGTTAAACTTCATCAACAATTTCACTCAAAATTAATCGAAACACTTGTGGACGATGTCGATCGTCCAGTTTGAGTCAACTAAAGAGCTTAGCTAATTAATACGTTTTGATGCACACTATAAATTAAGCTAGCTAAATCGCCTTTATAAGTTACAATTTAGTTACTACTTGATAAGATAACTAAATAAGTGTAAGTAAACTAAACCATTAGATACTTTCACAGCTAAACCGATAGGTACCTATAAAATTAGCAAGGAGTTCGTTTGTATCACGGGGAAGGACGTAGGGTGCCTTTTATCCCGGGAAAAAGGGAAAAGCGTGCAAAGCCACGGGCAGAGGCTAGTAAAGAAATAAATACTAAACCTACGACATTTACGCTTTACCTCAAATAATACATGTCATAGGTACCTAGTTTGTAAGCACACAGTTCTATTGGTCGTAAGAATGAACCATAATATATAATATTGTGGAGTGCATTAACAAGATGAACACTGGCTCAAAACAAACGAAAAATAATTTGAATAAAGAATGGAAACGGCATTGCGGGAATATACGCGATGCTCAGTGTTGCCAACGGAATAAAAATAAATCAAGTGTGATTTATTCTAGCTGCGAGGTTGCATGCTAGTTCCGGATCGTTGCAGGCTGCAGAATGTATGATCCCACATGTGAATGGATACAATTTTTAAAAAGAACTATTTCTTTGTGATTTTGCCAAGTAAAACCAAAGAGTGCACCTAGAACCGCAGTGCGTTTCTCAAATTGACTGGTAGATACTTGCAAGTTACTGAGGTTTACTTGAAGTGAGTAACTAAAATACATATAAATATTTAGTTTATGTAAAAGTAAAAAATTTAGTTTTGCTCACAAGAGCAAATATATGATGTATTTTGCAGTGCCCCCCACCCGGGCTCATATTGGTAGCTGTAATATATTCTTATGATCTTTGTACAACATGAAAGCAATAAAACACTTGAAACTAAATTATGCATAATAGAAATACAATAAAAAGTAGGATCCTAAAGTTTACAACTGCATTCATGCTAGCTAAGTAAAGATTTTATAGTACTACATAGGATGTCAATCAATGAGACGACATTAACAGATACCTAATCAAACTTATTTAATAGAAACGTAATGCTCTACCATTCAATAAAATTCTCTATTTATCACGGTAATAAATATTAAAATGGCGGGTATCTATCTACTTTTGAAATATCCTTCAACTACAAACTAGCGCGGGATGATTGATATGTTCCTAAATTAAATTCGAATCGAGGAACGCCCTCCGGAAATTGAAGGCGAAGACGGAAGCTTGACCCGCGTTGTCAAAGTGACAGCTGTCAAAACCCTTGCCGCCATCTTCTATTTTAGTCACGCGTTCTACTGAATTTTTGCCCATTTTTGGGCATTTTTGAAGGCATTTTGACAATAATTTCACTCAATCATACAGATGATGGAAGAATTTGGAAAGGAAGTTTTTCATTTTCCATGTATACATTCGATTTCTACTGGACGAATTATTTTAACTCTCAAACTGATAGCCGATCATAATTATTTTAGTCTAGCTCGAATCAGCTCGATACTAAAAAACGCATCTTAAAAATATTGACTTGACCTTTACTAAGAGCAAAGGTCAAAACTATAAGCAGTTATTCCAAAATCTTTTTGAAATTAAAACCAGTTTTTTAATGTACCTACCTACTTTCCACATCAAAAAAACTAAGGCACCTACCACACAGGTTTAATGTCTAATCTAAGTTAACATCAGAACATCCTAATTACTATCGTGTCTAAAAAATAATAATCTCATCCATCCGTTTTTATCTCAATATAGAAACTTAAAAATCAATTCATGACCCCCGAGGTTATTCTCGAGGTATCACGCTTTGGGATTTAAGTGCCCATCATACTGCATTTACCAATAAATCCAGCTGTTTCCCAGTACCAATGGATAAAGTACCAATAGATAACATCCTATGAGCCTGTATCGCTCTTCCTTGATGCTGGTATTGTGTGGAGTGGGCTTTGCTGTTGTTTACTACGAGTATGATGTGATTATTAAAAGACAAGTTATGACCTCCTCACTTCACCTCAGCAGCCTAAATTGGTGCTGGACGCATGCCCTGATAAGCGCTTTATTGGCTTTTATCTCATGGGAGGTAATGCCCATAATGGCCACGCTGGGCATGCGGGTTGGGGATCGCAGTTCAGTGGTAGAATTCTTCTGCAGGGGGCGCTGCTGCCCGCTCCTGGTTGATATCCCTTAATCGCCTCTTACGACACCCGCGGGAAGAGTTAGTGTGCTGCAAATTCTAAACCGGGCACCACACGGCACATGACCTTACTTTGTGCATTTTAATGCTTATCAATTGAGCCAAGTCACATCGGTATAAACTTTTGAGGAGCTTTTTCGTTTTAGAAGTTGATCAGACTAAATATTATCCAACTCATTAATAAATCAACTCAACTCGCAATCCAAAAAACTCCAAACATAAAGATGGAGACTAAGAAAGTGTCAGCACACGTTACGTCCTCTGCTGAGCAACGTCCCAAAGACATGGAGGGTTGCCCCATGTCTGCCAAGTGTAGTGGTTATGGCAGGTCATCATCATCATCAGTCTATATTAGTCCACAGCTGGGCATAGGCCTCCCCTAATGAGCGCCATAGTGCACTGTCTTCAGCTTGCAGCATCCAGCATCTGCCTACAGTCTTTCGGAGATCGTCTTCCCACCTGGCCGGAGGGCGTCCTACACCACGTTTGCCGAGTCGTGGTCTCCACTCAAGAACACGTTTACCCCAGCGGTTGTTGGTTCTCCGCGAGATATGGCCGGCGAACTGCCACTTCAGCTTGCTAATTCTTGGCAGGCGTTCAAAATAAATTGAAGTAAGCCTTCCTCTGGTAACTTCGTTTAATCAGCTCTTACAATACCCACAGGCTGAGTTGGAAGATTGATTCTTACGTCGAACGACCCATGGCCGTACCATCTAAGAATATTTCGGAACTGCTACTCCGTTCCTCACCTACTACTACTCCTACTACTCCTACTACTCCTGATTCTGCAACGATAGCGATAAAAGGAGTTCCTACTTAGTTCTCACAACAGTTGCGTTGTGAGAGCTAAGTAGGAACTCCTTTGACGTTGGTCCATCAAGCTCAAAAAGCCTTCTCCACAACCGCCAACCCACTCTTGTAATGAAGACATACAGTACAGAGCCACGCCTCCGCTAAGCGGGTAATTGAGTCATTACAGCCGCGCGCGCAGGCTATCTGCGATCGAGATGCGATCGGCCCCGGGGATCGAAGGTACGGTTATAATTAGAGTAACGAGACGTAAAGGGCAGACTATGACTAACCTGGTTAACCTGGGGTAGTCATTCGTCATCATCATGGGTTGGAAAATCTTCTGCAGCTTCGGCCAAACCTGCGCGTCAAAGACGCGGGATGCGAAGCAGTTATTGGCTTGGTTATTTTATTATTATTAAGCGAATACAAAGTAGAATAACAATTAGTAAGAATAACATCGGGTTTATGGGACGTTTTGTTTAGAAATTTATTAATTACTAGTTTATGCCGGCGGCTTCGCACGCGTTGTTTCTATGAAAACGATTAAAGGTTATTTATATCCCAAGGGCTACTTTTTATCCCACAAACCAGTGTTTGTGGGATAAAAAGTAGCCTTTGTTTGATTTCGGGGTTAGACTTACCTGTATGCAAAATTTCAGCCCGATCCGTTCAGTAGTTTTGGCGTGAAGAGGTAACAAACATCCATACACCATCCATCCAAACTTTCGCATTTATAATATTAGTGTGATTGTAAAAATGATCAAAAAATAGTAAGTTTTTCTTCCAATATCATTTATTTATTAATTTATGGTGTGTATTTTTTAAATATTTTTGGTTTACAAGCACGGCCTATCATTAGAGATCATAATTAATTTTGATTCATAGAGATACGACTCTTAGTTCAAAAGTAATAACAGTTTGTTTATATTGGGTAGACAGTGGTTATCAAAAATATAAAAAAGCCAATAAAAAAATTAATATATTTTTTAGAATTTTTTTAACTTGTTTTCTGTCGATAAAATTGAGTATATTTCCACCCATTTTAGTATGTGCTAAAATGGGTGAAAATATACTGTACCAAGTAATAAAGACTCACACTTTAGTATAGATGGTAAAACATTGGTCGAAGACCTAAGCCACCTCCTTGACGATGATGTACAAAAGAGGTAGGTACAAAAGAAAAGTCCTAATAAGTTTTGAGAGAACCTCCTTCTAATAAAATGAAAGTTGAAATACCTCAAAAATTCTCTACTGTCAAAAGCCGTCAACCAGTGGATGTCTTTTAAATTATTTTGAAATATTTTGGGTTTTCCTAACTGGATCTCATCAAAACCAAGTATTTTCATCAATGTTCTCAACAGAAAGCATTCAAAATCCTTAAACCAGATGCATCGACCTATAAATCAATGACCAGCAGTTACTTGCAGCACATTTTCAAGTGGTTTCTATAATTATTCTCTTTGCTGTCACTGCCAAACCCAAGATGATCAGACGAGTTTTTAGCTGGCACATAGAACATTACAAAAAGCTGTCAGTAAAACGTAGGTACGTAAACAAATCATGAAGTGGGAGGATTGTGTCAAACTAGACGTCTGCGTCAGCGTGCCAGAAACGTAGATAAAGAAACGTAGTTCACGAAGCAAAGTTCACTGTATACGAAGACCGAAAATACAAGAAAGACTTGGTTTCTTTGGAGCTTGTCGTTAAACTTGTTTTGAACGATGGCCGACGCACCGCCAACAGACAAAGAGCAACGATATATGCCGATTTACGTACTAAGCGCAGTTTTCGGTGCTATTTTTGTTATCGGACCACTTTTGATCCGGAAAAACGAGCATAAAGGGTATAGTTTGATTGTTTGAAAAACTAAAAACCAACTTCGAATCTCTCGGTTGTACTGTTTTATTAAATTTTGCGGGATAAATATTAATCCCTCCAGAATAATTTTTTTATCGGACTACCTCGGATTCATTTCCTATAAAACTCCAAAAGAATTATTCAAATCAGTCCATAAATGACTGAGAAATCGACGGACATACACAAAAAAACACAAACATACATCCGAACCTCCTCCTTTTAAGGTTAAAAAACAATAGGTTACTGACTTTCTTCTGTGGGGCAGCGACCCAAAGTAGATCTTGGTCCGAGAAGTCACCTCTATACGCCTGATGTTCACAGAGATCGGCCTTTTCCACTTCGTGAATACAAGTATACCTCATCATCTATCAGCCCACACTCGTCCACTGCTGGGCATAGGCCTCCCACATATGAGCCACAAATAGTGGTCCTCCATCCATCGACTCCCTGCGAGGATACTTAACACGTTTTATTTTCTATGCCTGATTTATGTTGACTGTACCTCACCTCAACCTCAACAGCCTGTATTGGTCCACTACTGGACGCAGGCCTCCACCTGATAAGCGCCTTATTGGCTTTTATCTCATGGGATAGTGCCCATAATCTCCACGCTGGGCATGCGGGTTGGGGATCGCAGTTCGGTGGTGAATTGTTCTGCAGGAGGCGCTGCTGCCCGCCCCGGTGGATATCCCTTAGTCGCTTCTTACGACACCCGCGGGAAGAGTTGGGGACAAATTCTAAGCCGGTACCACACGCGACGGTGATGGTGACTGTGAACGTAAAATGTTCATTCATTCATTTATTTATTATCCTAACAACAAACAAACTTTGGGTTTATATGAGGCCTGCTGTTTGTTGTTAACTTTGGTAAAGATAGATTTTGTAGAATGCCAAGACTGCAAATTGATTGGGTCGTAAAGGAAAACAGCTCTTTCTATTTCTTTTATTTTTGTATTTATTTCACAGAATCATACGATGCTGCATTATGTTGGCAGCGTTTTGTATGTGGATTTTGTAAGTTTATTTTTTGTCCTTTTCTATCTCTAAGTTTATAATCTACTAGGTTCTGCCCGCGGTGTCGCACGCGTATTTTTGGTATAATAAGTAGCCTATTGTTTAAGTTAGGCTACGTTCTAAGTGTATGCCAAATTTCATCTTGATGCGTTCAGTAGTTTTGGAGATCCTAATCCAAGGTAACAAAAAATTCACATTTCACAAACTTTCGTATCTATAATATTAAGTAGGATAGTACGATTAGTAGGATAGGATAGGATCCATGTGTAGGTCCTACTGAGCAGATAAATAGAAAATTATAAATAAACTACGGTTAATAAATAAGCAATAGCTAGCTGGTCAACTGTACCACCGAAGTTTGGTTGGAGTAAGTGATCCAATTAAACTAACTGGACCACAGAATTTTTTTTTTACTGTGGTACACAATCAACTGTACCTACTTACTTACCTACTAAAGAAAAAAAGTGTTCGTCCAGTCAAATAGATCAGGAGCCCAATTCTGCAATACAATTGCCTCATCATGACATTGGAATCGTCGCAGAATCATCACGTAGAATCCTAAGATTAATAAAACTCCAGGTATTGCGTGTGAGATAAATTAATAGTTTCAAACTTGATGCGCGTCTCTCCATCTGCATTCATCATAATTTCTTTCATCTAAGGTAGCATTGACGACCGATGTGGCGCGGCGGGCGAAGGTCCGTCTGCTACGCAGGAGGTTGCGGGTTCGATTCCCGCCTTGGCACAAACGTTTGTACGATCTACAAATATTTGTTCCGGGTGTTCTGGTCGTTTCTATGTATAATAAAAAATATCTATCTATGTTATGTATTATATTAAGTATATCAGTCATCTAGTACCCATAGCCCCAAGCTAAGCAGAGCTTGTGTCTCTGCTTAGCTTGGGGCTGGATGATGTTTTGTGGATTGTCCAGCATAATTTAAAAAAAAAGTCATTCTGTGACGATACCACTGTCATAGGTAGATACCTAGTCTACCTTTAGAGCCATCGCATTGGCGATTTGCGAGCCATTTCAAGGCGAATGCACAGCGAATCGCGGCGTCTCGCTCGGTCTTCGCGGCGTGCTCGCTGCACACTCGCCTCGCATTGAAATCGCTCGCAAACCGCCAGTGTGATAACTGTGATATGACTCTTATTACAATGTGTGTGACTACTCACATCAGGTATTTCATTACTGTACAATCTGTCTAAATTTAATGGAAAGAATAGTCGTCATAATTTTGCTTTGACAAAAGATGTCCAATTGCTTTTCAGCTGGGTGACGGTATACATAGCCCAAATGGATCCATTGGTGGGGCCACGCCTCAGCAGAGAAACCTTGGCATGGATTTCGTATAAGTGGGTGAGTATATATACCAAGAATCATATCCCTATTGACCAGTTAGAGCCTTATCACACTGGGGATTTGCGAGCGATTTCAAAGCGAGACGAAAGCACAGCGAGCTCGCCGCGAGTTCGCAGCAAGCACGCTGCGATGACGCCACGGGTGCGCAGCGAGCTCGCGGCGTGTTATCCGCGTTTTGAACACTGCGTCGATGGCGGCAATTGCGGCGACCCCGCGGCGTCATCGCGGAGAGCTCACCTCGCTTTGAAATCGCTCGCAATCACCAGTGTGATAAAGCTATTATTGCTACTCTCGTTTACTTTCGGACTGGCCGCTTTCGTACCGCCGATTTTATGACTGAATTTGTGCATAAATCTTACTAATCTAATACATACCGTAATTTCAGTGTGAAATAGGATGAAAATCATACTTCCGAAAGTGAAAAGACAGCTCCGAGGCTACCGTGTGAATTAGGAGCTTCGCTGAAATTTCTGTTTTCGTACGGTTAGAATACCGATGGAACGAAACGAAGCACGAAATTTTGTACTTCAGTATATTGAAGTAGGCCTCCAGATTTTTCTAAACCTAAACAGCTATTGGTATCTCATAATATTTATTTTTTACTTACCATGTACCTGCGAAAGACTGAAGGCAGATGCTGGATGCATGCAGCAAGCTGTAGGCAGGCCTATGTCTAGCTGTGGACTAATCTAATACCTACCTATAGGATAATCTACTTTTTCACATCGCGTATTTGGAAAGGGGAGTTTTTTGCGATCGGGTCTTTCGCGAAAGAAATTCAGGTCATTTGCGTATCGGGTCTTTCGAGAAAGAAATTCAGGTCATTTGCGTATCGGGTCTTTCGCGAAAGAAATTCAGGTCATTTGCGTTCCGGGTCTATTGCGTATAAGGTACTTCACGAATGAAGGCATGGTCATGTGCGAAACTGGTAACTTGCGTTTCTGGCACTATGCGTCGAAATGATGATGACGATGATGACTTAATTATGACATGGCTACTTCCTTGTTGCAGGGTATGGTGCCCACTTCCGATTAAGACAGTCCGTTGCGCGTTGGTGCGTGCATAAGTTTTTTGTAAGTTTTAGCAAGATTTTGTATAAAGATTTTGACAAATAAACGGGTTCACTGATTTTCTTCAACTGGAAATATCTTCTTATTATACTAATCCCTAACTTTAGGACTGATTTTGTTGAACTGCAATCACAATTTTTGATATCAGATTTTTTTTAAAAATCCATCGCACCACGCACCCTGATTTTATTATTTTTCTACGCACTTTTGCACTCATGATCCACAGTATGCATTCGAAGACGCATCATAATAAAACCGATTTGAACCTTCGATCTTCATAATCATCTCTGCCGGTGAAGAACCCAATGACTGAAGTAAATAGGCCTCTACTGCACGCCAGGTCAATCGGCCTTGTGCGCAACCTACAGCCTGTATTTATTTATTTATCTCATGGGGGGGGGGGGGGGATAATGCCCATTATCCTTACGCTGGGCATGCGGGTTGGGGATGTTTGGTGGTAGATTTGTTCTGTAGGGGACGCTGCAGTCCGCCCCGGTGGATATCCCAGTCGCCTCTTACGACACCCGCGGGAAGAGTTGGATTGGTGCAAATTCTAAGCCGGCACCACACGGTGCCAAAAGTCGTCATCCACGCCAAAGTCGGCGGGCCACCGCGGAAAAAATACTTACTTCAAAGTTGACAAAATACTATCGCCTGCCAGCAATGTTCATGCACTGAAACGTCGAACCAACCCGCCGGGCTGTGTCGCATACTTCGGTTTGTAGACTCCATTAGATAGAGCTTCTGGTCATCACAGTACTAAGTACTAAATAGATAAGAGCAACAGATCAATGATCGCGATCCTGTATTCATGACAAGTTTAATACAAACATTAAATTTTAATCCGATGCTCGTCAACAAGTATTAATGACATCCCCACAAAGATGTAATTCCCTTGGAACGCATTAGCGATCTCGAGTTAGGGTTCGGTCTGATTCATAAGCGAAGCGAGAGCTTTATAACGTATTTTTTTCCTGCATACCGACTCCGCGGAAGTCGATTCCTGCAATGTCGACTCTTGTTAAGGCGAGCGGTCTATAACGGCGAACGTCGATAAGCCGCGTGGCACCAGGGTGAATTCATTTTTCGAATAAATCAATGTTTGGTAGACGTTGTGCTACCAAAAACGTATGCAGGTCTCGAGGTAAAATTCGTTGTAAATGCCTTTGTAGAAGTTTAATTGATGACAACGATGACGAACGAAGGTGAATGAGAGTTCGTCTATTCTAACTATACCTGCCGCTTTGCTGCGCTATATTGTCAACTAGGTAACGAATAACAAGCCAAGTCAAAGTTGAATGTACACCAGCTGATTGCGTTATAGCGCATCCTATATAGACACAGCTAATCTCTTAGCCGTTGACTGACAGTAGCGTTGGGCGGAGTGTAAATAGCTGTGCCGTAATCCCCACGCTACTGGTCATGTGCATAGTGTAGTGTACCTATTCTATGCCCATAGACTATAAGTATGGTCTATGGCTCTACGTGTGTTATGGTTCCTTTTCCGGCTGCCATGTTGGCTTGCGTCGGATAAAAATATGCTTGTAATGTGTTGGGTGTAACAACGAATAAAAGTGTCGTGCTTCAGTACATAATGTCCTTAATTAAATAGATATACTACACATAGCATAGCATAGGCATAGCAACCCGCATGCCCAGCGTGGTGAATACGCCCTAATAACTGCCAAAAAGGTGCTTATGCCACGGCGCGCGTAAAAAAGGTTCGTGGTGCATACGACTAGCAGAATGGAGACCATGGGGCGAAAAACAACCACAGGAGAGACCACAAATGCGTTGGTACGATGACGTCAAAAGATCAGCTGGAGTCAAATGGATGGAAATTGCACAAGACCGCATGAAATGGCGAAGTATGAAGGAGGCCTATTCCCGTAGGGTAGAAGATGGCTAAGAAGAAGAAGAAGAAGGTGCTTAGAAGGGGAGGCCTAGGTCCAACAGTGGATTGGTGTAGGCGAGTGTTGCTTTTGAATGAGACAAGAGTTCGCGTCAAATGTATATGAAGATATTTTATGAACCTAACCTATGCAACACCCACTCAAATCGCCCGCTCCTATGTCACACCACTCGCACCACACAATCATAGCGATAGGCCGAGGGGGAATCAGGGCGCGGGAGGGGGTGCCAAATGGAAAGAGAATCTGTTCTGATAAATGATTTCGGTACAAATGTTATTTTGATCTTTCGCGATACCATTCCATTTGTTTCGGGGCTCGGCGATTACGTTCCGTTTTGATTGCATTGCGGAGGCGCAAATAGTTTTATGTAAAACGGAATGGTTGGATCTTGTGTTCTGTTTGTTGTTGCATTTTTATTGGATGCTTCTTGCTTGTATGCTCTTTTGTGAGGAAACGATAGACGTATCTTTTAGGTATAAACCTAATGGGTGAAGAATATACTTACCTAGGTAAATTATATACAATAAAGCGTAGAATGCAAGTCAAATTATTGTAAACTATGAGAGTGACATGATCACTCGATTTCCACGACTTAGGACAGTACAATTTTAAATGTGCCTTACCGCTAATACAAATAATACTAGTAAAATTGATAGGTTAATCTATTTGGTAGGGTCGAGCTAAACAGGCAGGCGGTTGAATCATTTTTTACCTAAGTAGGTAAGCATAATTAATTCATTGTGGTGAAAAACCTGCCTCTTCCTTAACTCAGCTGAACTTTGAAGTTCATACTGCACCTAGCATACCGGCTCATAAATAAATAAGTCCCTACACCATAAAATAGGTGCGATTACAAAAATCCCCCATAATCCCTGTAGAAAAGCCATCCCTTACCGTAACTCAATTGTCGTGTCGCCTTTTTTGGGCCGACGAGTCCAAATTCGCGCCATATTGCCCACCGCCCCATCTAAATGATAATTCCGGGACCCTTCTTACAATAAAAATTATTGAGGCCAGTTTACTTTATTACACTTTGTATTGTGTTCAAATAAACACACAAAACGATACACTTTGATAGACAAAGCTCACGGTATTTTGGACTATAGCCCTTTGAGATAGAAAGTAGTTTTATGATAACACGGATCGGGGTATCTTTGTCGATGTGTTTGAACCTGTCACACTATGTCGAATTCGGCAAATAGACAGTGATTTCACGCCTTTACCCTTTGACCAATTTGGTGCGATTCGACGAATTTACATTTGGAGAGCAAGGCCTTTTTCCGTGGTTTTACTGTTGTAGTTTTATTGCGGTGAACGGGCGATGTGTTTTGATGGGATTTCGAAAAAAAAAATATACTGGCACCTCGGTCAAATAGTTTCATGGTTTATTTTTTTAAGTCAGGCACTTGTTTAGGCTTTCCCAGCAGTGGGCACCTTATCTGCCAAAACAAGATCTTCTCAATTATAACAGCTGCAGTATCCAGCTGTAGTTAGGTTAGGTTAGGCTAGCCTATAAATTTGCACGGAGTCTGGTGTGCCTTTTTTTTTAAAGTACCTATGTCTTAAGTATCTAATTATAATAAAATCGCACGATGTCAGGTATTTCCTCGAAAATAATCGAATTAAGTTTTGTTCGCGCCATCAGATCGACCACATAATTTGATTTTTGAGGCGAAGAATCCATTACGGAGGCTGCCTACACTACGAGTTTTTTTTCGATCTCCGTTCGCCACTAGTCGCCAGTCGTTTTGATTTGAAAGTCGCGATATTGACTTTCAAATCATCAGTAGGCATAGAAAACTGTATGGTAGGGTAAGTCTATCAATGGAGCCCAGCAAAAGCTAGTTAACTCTTTTTATGGTAGGTCTTAAATTATTTATTAACCTTACCATATTTATTTAAAACCTAGAAAACCGCAAATTTTAAAATTAAAATTAAAATCTCAATTTTTTAATTTACAATATGTAGGTAGTAAACTATACTACTTAGTCATCGTCATAGTACTGAGTCAAGCAGCCCTTTATTTTGATCTGAGTCCCAATACCTATATTTTGATCTGAGTCAAGTAGTTCATAATAATGAACAAGTGCGAACATCCTGATAAATCTGATCTCGCATTACAGCAGCCACAATGTCCTCAAATAATTTACTAGACAACCAAACAGTAATCAAACGCAAGACAAAGTAACCACCCCACGCTATCTCCCTTTCAGATCCCAATCAGTGCCGCCATGTTGCCATTATGAATCAAATTCCCGCCTTTTTTTTCATTCGCTAGGCAGTGTCAGATCTCTCAGACGATAAGTTCTTTATTATCCTGGATGATTTTTTAATCTGTGCGACTTGTGGGCTCGTGTTTCGCATTAACACATTTTGCGGGTACTTGGAAATTGTAAGAGAACAATGGGTTGGACGGTGCGTGATTGCTTCTTTGTTTGAATAGCTGTTTGTTGATGGTAAATGCTTGCAGTTAATTACTCTACTCAGGATAGTTTCTGTTTAGTAGTCTAAGTGTAGACCTGTTGTAGTCTAAGTGCTGTAACCTGCAGGACAGTGTGGTTTGCCACCGACCAGTAGCCCAAAGTAGGTGGGTAGGTACTTCCCAAAAAATATTTTCGAAACTATGCTTTAGGCATCTTTTAAAACCATTGACGTTTTACGAAATATTTTAGTTTTTTTTACTCGTGCTTTATGAACCTAACTTCTTACAAACGCATGCGTTTTTGCGGGTTAAGATTACTTCCTCTAAAATTCGCTTTTCTCTGTAAAGGGAGTCGTAAACTCGTGACGTTATCCTGAGCTTTTCTCTTTTCAATATTCGACATGACATTTCATTTACAGGTTTCTCGACCACAGACTATAAATAACTGACACTGACAATTTTCATCTGTCCAAAGTTCCCGCGTAAAAGTTACTCGATAAATCCTCCGTTCTAGTGAAAAACCTCCTTTCCCGCCTGTAACGAGTTCTAAATTGGAAAATCTACTTACAGTCAGTGTTCGAGAAAGGAGGATGGTTGTTTTTCTAGTTTTCTTTTTGGACTTTATTTTTCACGTAAAGTTTAAGTTGGTTTAGTTGCACGTGGAATTAAACAAATATTAGAAACGTTTATTGCATTGCAGGTCATACCAATAATATAATAAAATCATAAATTTAATAATTTGTTCACCGCTAATATTGTTTTTATGTCAAATTAGCCTCTCTACTTTTCGTACCTGAAAAATCATCCTCATCATCATCATCATCATCATCCGCAACCCGACTTCACCCACTGCTGGGTATAGGTCTCCAAACTTTTGTGCCACTCCACACGGTCCTGCGCCAATCTCATCCAAAAATCAAAAATCATCCTAAGGAATATAAAATCAAACAAAATTAATCATCATTGTCCTAATATTTTTTGCCAATAACCATCACCTATTTCGCAACAAACACAAACAATGCAAAGTAATTATTTGAGCAGCACTAGCGACGTAATGGCCTCGCTTCCGGTGCGGCCGCCATTAGTGCCCATTTCCTGCCAACTTCCGGTCGATAGTAACGCTGCCTGGTGGAGTTTCCTAGCAAACTCTGAAGGCGTTAACTGCTTCAGTCAATTAAGCTGTAATGATGATGTTATCGGTTTTTTTTTCAGTTTGTTTTGAGTTTAATTGTTGTTGACGACGTTTAATTCTAGTTTGCAATACACATTAGGTGTTCAGAACTGCCTTCCTGTTGTGATAATGGTTTTGTCCAGCTTATCAGGGTCCAGGAACTCACAAGCTGGCATACAATGCAGAAGCAGTACAAATGAGATTAATTTTTTGAGTTACGATTCGCGTAAGATATGCAGTACTTTCAACAGAAATGACAATTCATTTTGCAGTGACAGGACATTTTGCAGACACAGGACTTCGTATGAACCGAGTCAAATTACGCCAAAAAATACGATCATTTGAGCTCGGCCTCAGAATTGAGTTTCTGATTGGTGAGCTAAAGCTATTTCGTGGTATAACAGTGTTGCCACAATATAAACAGTGGTAAGTGGCGGAAGCATGCCAAGCACGTGTCGCCCACTCGGAAATGCCCCGGCTTTGCCCACATAAGTGACTTTGATTTAGAAATGATATTAGCTTGTTTGAACAGTCATCGGGGGAGAATCAACGGCCATGTCGGCCATTTACAGAAACTGCCGCCATTGAAGATATTTGGCAAAGTCATGTTTTTCATGGATTAATAAAATAAGACTAGATTTTCATATAAAATACATATTAAAACTGTTAAAAAAATATTATTAAGGCCTAATAATGTTTTAGATAGAGTACATACCTTACCCAGTCTTTGGTAGAGTACCTACCTAGTAAAATTGTCAATACGTGTACTAGGCTAGTACACGTATTGACAATTTTAGCCATACAAAAGACGCGTCGTTAGGCTTAGATATGTTACAAAAGGATCTTTTAGGAAATTACAAGAATCGATAGCTACTCCACGCGCCTCCATTAACATGGATCAATAGATCCGAGCCCACACTAATAGATTATGTAAACTAGGTAAACTGTCAGTTCTAAAGACATTTTGACACCCTTAAAATAAAGTTCCTTTAAATCGCCTCGCGCTAAAAAAGCAAGATGTCTGCCGAGCGCAACCACCCGATTGATCGACGGGAGTTCAACTGAATTTTAAAAGGTTCTCCCTATTTTTAATAATTTATCATCCTTGTTTCAGTTTTTTTGTGCTTATAAGCACTTATAAGTTCCAAACAAGCGTTTTGCCAGAATCACCAATCTTCACAGGCGGCTGGTAATCGCAGGTGTTAAAAATACACAATAACAAATCATATCAATATGTAAGTACGACCTACCAAGTTGCCTGGGAGAAATCGCTGTTAGCGATAAGGCCGCCTTTTGTACTATGTTTATTTCTTATTTAGATATCGATAATAGTCAAACTATAGATTATTTAGAAAGATCATCGATGATAAATAACATAAGTATGGTGCATAAGTTATCATCGATGTCCAATAGAGGCAATTGTAAATATGCCTACTTATCATTATGTACGTGCCTACATTGACGCAAAAACATAGCTGATTATTATATTACAAAGGAACGCATTAAGATAAGAACAAAGTGGGGGCCTCACCTAGTTAACATATTATTGAACATTAGTGATCTTAAAAAAACATCGCATTACTTGATCACCGGCTGGCGAGGTAACGACAGCGCTCATTTGCGTAAGTAGCCAATATAAAACGATCCACCAAGTCCAGTGACTAAATGAGCAAAACCACAGAATGCGAAAATGGCGCTGGCCGCTTCACCATTATATTGATTTCGACGCCATTAAAACGAACCGGAAATTAAAAAGAAATAAAAACATATTGCTTTCCCGCGCGCGCCGAACTTCACCTAATTTGTACACGTTCTGTTTTCGAACGCTTTTTTCTTGCGTTCGGAAATGGCATAACGATGATGTGGACTGTGGAGTCAAATCAGCAATTTTAGCTGTGTTCCAATCTAATACACTTGAGCATTTATCCGAGTCAAGATTGCGAGCGAAACTCTCTGTTATGAGGTGATTATGGTAGGTAGGTTGATTTTATTTGGCATGCTATTATTGTCGTGATATGATTATTATATTATCGGGCGATAAACGGGCATAAAAAAGATATATCGTTGGCAAAGCAATCTTCTGAATGAGGATTACGACGATATTACACTGTTTCATGTGGGTTGTAGAGAATGTTTCTAGTTAATTATACCATCGCATTTACACTGTTGCTAATATGAAGGTGATAAATGAGCTTTTTTTGGTTTTCTTTATGATTATGACTGTAAAAGACCGGTGAAGTGGAAGTTGTCTTTGTATGTATAGGTATGTTTTGTAGGTATGCGAATAGGGTATTCGTTCACGGCATATTCAATACCATTATAACAACTAAGGGTACTAGGTAATTAGGAACACCTGTACTTATATACACACCTGTAGAGATAAACCATTCTTAAAGTGCACGCCCAGTGTAGGTGACATAAGACGTTTTGTGGAGGGGGCGTGCATCCATTACGGATGTAAGCGGGTTAACTACGAACCTTATTTGTGTTGGAAGAACACCGACGTTTCATCCCTTGCATCCGTAATCAATTCGTCAAACTACGATAGTTTTCAAAGTAAAAGGCGCGTTCATTTTTAGAATGGTTTATTTCTACTTATATACCAAAAAGCAGTGGCGGATTTACTAGCAGGCTGAGTAGTCCAGCCTAGGGCGGCAGAGTTTTGGGGCGGCGGAACCGTTTTTTTTTTTGCTACCTCATAAAAATAAAAAGGTTTCTGCGTGACGGTTCTCTGATGATTTACAGTAAGAAGTCTGCAACACATTTTGGCGATCACTTTTCCCTCTTACTTTAAAAATTATTCGCTTAGCTCTTCTTGTGCACAGTAGAGTCGGAATTAATTAAGATGATTATTAACGAAGATATCATTGATGATTTTGCCAACAAAAAATCGCGCAAAGAGGTCTTGTAACGAACTTTTATAACTTGACTGAGTTGATTATTTTTAACGCTTTGCAATAAAGATCATTTCTGTATGTAAATAGCACACATTACCCCGCCTTATTAATCGCACATGATTGAGATTTGATTAGCTCAGAAATACCTACCCAAAAACTATTTCTCGTGCAATTTCAACGAAGTTAAACGAAGCACCGTATTTGTGCTGCAGAAGAGGGCTGTTCGTGCAATCTATAATATGGGTCCCAGAGAATCCCTGCGTGATAAATTCAAAGAAATAAACATAATGACAGTACCATGTCAATATATTTATGAAAACTTGTTGTACACTCATAAAAATATAAGTCAGTTCCCTAAAAATAGCGATAAACATAATTTGAATACCAGAAACAAACATAAGCTCGCTGTGCCCACAACTAGGTTACAAAAAATTAAAATATCTTTTAAAGGGCAATGTATACGCTTCTACAACAAAACTCCTAGTGAGTTGCAAAAGTTATCAGTAAATAAATTCAAACAAATTGTTAAAACCTTGCTGTGCAAAAAGGCTTACTATAAAATATCAAATTATGTAGACTCTAGATTCTAGAGGATAAAAAAGCTTGGACGGGTTTTGCTCCAACTCGAAAAATAACAACTAACAGGCTAAAGGTTTCTTCGTCGCTTCTTTACTTTAGTCTACATACCGAAGCGACAGAAATAAAAAAATATCACTTTATTTCCGTGTTTAGTTTTATATTTTGACCTTTTCTAAGTGTAGATACATTTATTGTATTTATGGAAATAAAGAGTTTTTGATGTTGATTTGATTTTGATTTTGTTGTTGGATTGTAAAAATAATCTAGACATGACAATTATAGAGGCCAAAGCGGCAAATACTTTACAGCTTTTAAATGTGTAAATCTACCAGTGCAAAAAGGTCTTTATAGGTACAAAAAAGGTCCGATACCTTCTGCACTACCTTTCAGGAAATTCAATTTAAGTTCACTAAACTAAACTAATTTTACTGGACTAAAAATGTGGCCGCCCCTTTCATAACGATCGAAATAAAAAGGACGGCATCATTTTAAGTGCTGTCTTTTTAAGTTTAGTTTAGTTTTGGCGAATTGACACCAGTTAGTAGACCAAGAATCTTATCTATTCTCAGTATATAAGACACCAATATATTATTCCCACGTAAGATGTCAGTGTATTTATAAACGACTTCAAATAGAAGGAGGGGGTTATTCCCGCTCGGTAACACCCGGTCGTCAACACTGTTGACGAATGGGAAAAAAAAGTTGCACTCGTTCACAGTGTTGACGAACGCAACTTTTTATTTCCCGATCGTACCTACCTACCATCTAGTCCAAGAGTCAGATTATAAAAAGCGGATTTCAATGAAAGATACAGATTTTTAAAATGGTTTATAAGTAGGTACTTATGGCTTGTTATTATCAATCAAATAATATACAACAATTAAAATAGACTTAAAATTTATTTATATTTTAATAAGAATTAGACTAAGATTTAAATCTACTTTTTTGGATTTAAATCTGAGTAGGTAGGTATAGAGTTAGTATTGATACACACAATCTCTGTTACAGGTTGTTTTCAGCGACCCGAGAGCTGGTGGTATTGCCATACAGCGGGGCAATATAACCAGCGTCTAGCAAACGCTTCCGACTGGTACCTATTGATATGGATCAGTTGAGCTACCTGTAGATTGCTTGCAACAGTTTGTCATCATCAGCCTATGTTAGTCCACACCTGGACATACCTCCACTAACGAGTGCCATAAAGCCCTGTCATCAGCTTGCCGCATACAGCATCTGCCTGCAGTCTTTCGCCATCCCACCTGGCCGGATTTGCCTACGCTACAGTTGTCGCGTTTGTTTGTCTGCAATTAGCTCAACTGCGACGATTCATGTTATCATATTAATTGTATTTATAGCTATCAGTATTTGCTTACGTATGTTTAATCCAAATATTATACCCACTGTAGAACACGCTACCGTCTATACATGTTCTTCCATTTCCTGTCCATCCAAAGGTTGCCTGGAAGAGATCGCTCATAGCGATAAGGCCGCCCATTGTGCATTGCTATGTGTTTGTTTTTTCCTGTCCTGTGTTTCTGTTTTATTTGGTGTGCAATAAAGAGTACTTGTATTGTATTGTATTGATTCAATTCAATCTATACTAATATTATAAAGAGGAAAGATTTGATTGTTTGTTTGTATTGAATAGGCTCCGAAACTACTGGACCGATTTGAAAAATTCTTTCACCGTTAGGAAGCTTACTTTTCAGGGAGTGACATAGGCTATATTTTATCTCGGAATTCCCACGGGAACGGGAAGTACGCGGGTGAAACCACGAGGCGATCGTCTAGTAGTGAATAATTCTAATTTGTTCACATTCAGTTTAGCGAATTTATTTAGGTACCTACATACTCAAAAGAACAATGGGAACTTAGATGAGTACTTACCTACATACAATCAATCTTGCTTACCTACTGTATTACTTATACATAATAGGAAAAGTTTGTTGCGTCTTCTGACTTTTCTAGTAGCTACTCAAATCTTAGTTGGTCCCAAAGAACTTTTTGATCAGTATAAGAAACAAGATCGATTGGCATCAGAAAAAGTTTTTGTGACCATCGCCCTATTTTCTCAAAATTTGTGGTAACTTTTTTGAAAATCTGTGAATGTCCTAAGACCACTTTTATATAGCTTCAACGGTTAAGGTACCTGCCCTTACTGCCCTATCCAATAATTATAAATTAGAAAGTAACTCTGTCTGTCTGTTTGTTACCCTTTCACGCCTTAACGACTGAACGGATTTAAAATGGTATCCCGGGGACATAGGCTACTTGAAAAGCGCGTGTTAAGCCGCAGGCAGAAGCTAGTAGTAATATAAAGTGAAACAGATAGGTACCTACCTTGATTATGAAAAAACTCCATTAGCTAGGTAGGCAACTAATCTAGCCACTTCAACGCTATCAATATTTCAAAATATTACTATTAGCGACAAAATGCTAATAAATCCGTCATACATCGTTATCCTAATCCTGCGGCGAGCTTGTACTATCACTCGACGGCTACATGCAAAACACATTATAAGATAATGCCATTAATGGATGGCAAATATTGGCGTTAAGTTGAAAGCTCTCCCATTATCTGCTGGCCTATGATAGGTAAAGTAGTTTAGGTAGGTAGGTACGGGTACCCTACCTAAACTGTAAGGCAGTCATCATGATCCTGAGTCTCCAGCCGCGGGTGGGTCTTGGTCTGGTAAATTTCTCCATCCTATTCTCCTATTCTTGGCTTTTTCCTGCCGGCCACTCCAATTGCCTTTAGAGTTTGTTGGACTTCATCGAGCCATTTCGGTCTTCCAGGGGGTCTTCTGCCATCAGGTTTTCCACGCAGAAGACGCTTTGGTGCTCTGTCGTCTTGCATTCGTTCTAAATGACCAGCTCATCGAAGACAGCCTTCATTACGACATTTTGGTTCTTGGTTCTTGGTGGTGTGCCCTAGTGGTGGTGTGAGTCAAACTAGCGCCACCACCATTTTTTTTCTATTTATGCTAAAGGCGTTACCCCGACTCACACTAGCGCTGCCACCTATTTTATCTTATTATTACGTCAAACAAAGGAATTTTCAAAAATCCATTGGGCAGCTTGTGTTACCTTCAATAAGGTTTTTTTAATGCCGCTGTTTTAATTTGCAGAGCTTATGCAGAGATGCGAAGATGCTCTTGGTGGCCACCAAACTCTGTTTCTACTAAGTATAGTCTTTTGTGAAACGTATTATTAAGATAAAATAGGTGGGGGCGCTAGAAATGGAAAAAATAGGCGGCGGCGGCGCAGAAGTCGGGTTAGCGCCGTTCTCTGACTAAACTATACAGAAACAAACTATTTCAAAAGGATGAGAAAAAACTATGATTGGTTAGGTAGGTTTGGATAGGACAGGCACGACCTTCAGCAATGAAGAACGACAGAGAAGAGGTTAGGCATAGAGCAAGTACAGAGGATAAACCATTCTAAAAATGCACGCCCCCTCCACTAAACGTCATACAATCGGCGTTCATTTTTAGAATGGTTTATGTATCGCGAACTAAACAAAAGATGTCTCATAATTTCAAGAAAAAATTGATGGTGGCGCTACTTAGACGCCTACCACCACCTTATGCGCAGTGACCATCACTTGGTGTGGTGTGGATCCTTCCCTCAACTTGAAGCAGCTAGAACAACCAGAAAAGCCACGTTTCGATATTTTAACTTGTGTAGGTAAATTAGTAGCAGAAAATAACTACAGCCAAAATCTGACTGAGCTTCATCATTGAAATAAAGCTCTGTATCTATGTATACCCCAAATTAGATGTTAGATGTAGGTACCTACTCTTATCTTGATTCAACATTTTTCGTATACAGGCAGTTTGAATTTTTTGTGAGAATAAAGGCTATTGCCCTTCAAAAAAAACGAAATGATGATACCTAGTTAAAAATCAATGTTATAATTTTTGCGATTTTTGAACTACCTCATGATCCCACCCATGGTAGGAATTTAAATTAAATAATAATTTAAAATTAATTAACCTACTGAGACCCAAGTTCAGCAACAGATGGTTAAATTTTAAACAGTTGTTTTGAAGTTTTTGACACGAGTTTTCATACATTACACGTCAACGTTAACCGACGAAGCTATCTAATTGAACGATTATCTGTTGGTGAACACCAGCATAAGACGGCTTACCAACAGATGTTTAAATTTTTAACAGTTGTTTTAACGTTTTTGACACAAGATTTCATACATTAAACGTCAAAGTTAACCTATGAAGCTGCCTACTTGAACGATTATCTTTTGGTGAAAACCAGCACTAGTCTGTGAAATTAACCGTACCGTGGTTTCCATCGCTTTCGCGATTTTCGCATAGCTGCGCCATCTATTGTTGAGTAGCAATACTTTTGACGAAAAGTTACAGCTGATAGATGTCCTCCCAGTCGACAGCTTTACTACTAGTCAACAGATGGCGTTAAATAAGGTTAACGTTCTTTTTCTCGTTCACTCATTTATTGTCTGTGGTTTGATGTCAAAACAAGATACACAGATGATACACAGTTGTAGAGTTTGTAGGTGTGCAGCTCCATCCAGCCAATCAAACGACTCTTCGCTATCAAACAAATTCGTTTGGTTGTGTGCGTGTTCTGTTCTGTGGCCTGCCTTGTGTGCGTTTTTTGTTTTGCACCTGGAGTCCGGTCAGGTGTACCGCTTGTTGTGTTGTGTTCTTTTATTTTACGAATATTTGGTACGCGGAAAAACTAAATCAAAGTGCTTGTATATCGAACCATAGAAGCCTAAACTCACTCAATTTGGAAGTTGATACTTAATTTGTTTCATTTCATAGGCCCTGTTATCTGTGACGAATTAATCTAAAACTTTCACTGCGAGTTTCGCGTTGCCTAATTTTTACTAAACTGTAAACATGAGTTGAATAAACTTCAATGTGTCGACTGTAGCTATTGGAACATTATTGTTGTGCTAGTGTTTTGTTTTAATTAGCGAAAATGACCACTGACAGGTTTCACAAGTAAGTAAATTTTTAAACCTAAAAAATATCTACTACATTAAGTAGAAGTGCCTGCGTAGCCCTGCTAGTAATTCTGATAAGATTAAATTCTTATTATATTGATAATAGCTCAGCTATGTACTACCACTCTACCTATCAACTATAGATTTTGTTATTTTATACCTACCTACCTGTTACCTACTTATGTTTCCGTCCGTTGAGTAGATAGATACCTATACCTACCTTCCGTCCGGCAGCTCACATAGGGATGCACAACCTTCCGTCGTCCTAGACTAGGTACTCAAAAAGCCGGACTTTTATCCGAACGTTGCCCGTTTCCTGCTGGTCATTTCAGATGGAGATAGGTAGATATGAGTTTCACTCATAATAAGATATTTTCGCCGCTGGTTCGTTTTTTGTTTTTTATTCGTTCAAAATGCAGTCAATGAACGGCGAATAGTATGGGTGTAGGTAGGTACCCGACCTACCACGCTAACGAAGTTGTGGGTAACAGCTAGTAGAATATAAACGTAAATACACAGCGTGACGAGCGAAGCGAGCCGCGCTTTGTGTGACACACTTTGCTAGTGCAGCGAGCAAAGTGAGCCGCGCTGTGTGTACCCATGAAATAGGTAGGCACCTAGGTACCTATATCTGAATCGGCCAGCTGTTCTAAATCCAAATCATATTTTTATGTGTCAGTAATGTCAGTATAGTATACTTAGGTAGTTTTACGTCACTTTGATACACTAATTCTGCTGATAGAGTTTAGGTTACCTAGGTTAGTTAATTACGGCAAAATCCTGTTACCTAGCTTCCTATTGAGGTATGCTCACTACACCGGCATATTCAAAGCATTGGCGTCAACATTTTGCGGTTCGGTTCCAACCACCTTCATGGTTGCTTGCGCCCTTTCATAAAGGGTCCAAAACATTGAACTTGCCGAGCCGTAAACACGACTCCTATGCCATTGGAATAAAGCATACAAAGGCGTGACAATGTTATCTGTCCATCGATTTATTTAGCGATAGATTCTGTCACCCTGGTGACCGACCACGGAAGTACTTTCGTAAGGTTCAATGACATGAGCTCATTATGATGATATACAGTCATATTAATAGGAAAGAAGTGCGACCTCAAGATTGATAAAAATCAGCTGCGCACCTGATCTATGAATGTACCTAGGTACTCCTAATATAGTGGCGAAATCTAGTTAAAATTCGAGTCTAATTTAGTTTGATGTCACATCGAGGTATACCCATAGGTATACCCTATCCAATAAAAAAAGAATTATCAAAATCAAACTAGGCAGGTACCTGTACCTACTCGGTGAAAAGTTATGCGTGGTCAAACATTACAATCAGCGAGTGAACAATCAATCATCCCCTGTTTTCCTACCCGTATTTTTTTTTTTAAATTTAAATGGGACCACCTTTGGGGTCCCATTGCAACAAAAAAAGAATTATCGAAATCGGACCAGTCTGTAAAAAGTTATGCGTGACTGATCATGATCATACTACATAAAAAAATATACGCGTCGACTTGAGAACCTCTTCCGTTTTTCGTCGGTTGATAATTAATAGGCATTCTTCTCAAAGTTAAATGAATGTCAAAACAAATATTTTCGAGGTAAAGAAAAGTTATAGCAAAAAGGTTTCATTTTTCGTCACAATAACAAACAGAATAAAACAAATAAAAGACAAATCAGTGGCAAGAAATAAGTAGGTCCATGATAGATGTATCATGGACCAGCCTACGATATTCCCACGAATCGGTGGATACCTATTACCTGTAGATTTTTATTAGAGCGCCCACCTCACGGCATGGTCGTATCCATGGTCGTATCATACTACCACTTGCGTGTTGACAAATCTCTAATAATCAGCCCATGAAATAAAGGAAAGGTACCCTTGAGCTCTTGTAAACTATCACGGACATAGATACCCACTAGGTATACTCACAGATTAACTATTAAGTACTAGGTACCTATATAGGTACCTAGTACTTAATAGTTAATCAACTACACAATACAACACTAATAATAAAACAACAGTAAATATAATCTTGTTGGTATCCCGGATACCAAGACGTCTCGATCTCGATCTGAAACATTCACGTCACGTATCCATTAGCAAAGTACCTACTTAGTAACTATCTAATATACTATGTTCAGTATCTTCTATAATATCTGTAATCCTAAATAAAAATTAATCGATAAGTGCAAAATCCGAGAATGGCTGGACCAATGTCCGAGGAAGGTTCCTGAGAAGCGAAACTTTTTAAAAATTGCACAGAACGACGTAAAAGCCACCAAGGATATCGCCGCGGGGCGCAGCTAGTACTAAAATAAAAATGTGCCCCAGAAACTAGTAGCATCAGGCTATAGACTGCAGAACTCACAGTAATTATTTATCAAAAAGTTAAAATTTTGGCTTATTGAAAAAGCTTTTTATGTTGTTAAGGAACTTATGGACATGAAATTGAGAAATTAGTAGTACCTAATGAATGATATTTAAGTAATTTTGTTTAATTATTATTTATTTTATTTATTTTTATTTATTTAAATTATTTGAAATGATAATCATATAATATAAATAAAAGCAATTTATATAGCAGCCTAATTTTAAGACATTTTGCATGCCAATGTGTTTTGGTGAAGTATGTGACACTATTCTAATGTTTAAGACCTTATATTATGACCATATTTCGTGCAATAAATGAAATGAATGAATGAATGAATGTATCCTTGACCAGTTTAAACAATGCCCCATCAAGCGAACTCTGGTAACATCCTCCGCTTCATTCACAAGAAATGGTGTAAAAATTAACAATGTAGCTGTAGTTTCATCACACGATTGTCTCTTCCTAAACAATTACCGAGGCGTGTGCCTATGACATGTGAATGCGTAGGAAATCATTAGACGCTTAAACGTATCAATTACATTGTTTGATTTCTGTGTATTCGATGCTCTGTGCCTTGAATTCACAGTTGTGATCCACAATCGTGTAATTACTGAATTATTTGGTTCATTTACCATGTTTGCTGGATATCAAGTTAAGCTAGGTTCACATTGCTGTGTCGGGGTGTGTCTGTTGGGGTACCCCAACACAACCTACTAATGTGAATCTAGTCATAGGTAATGAACGTAACCGATTGTGCTCTGGCGCGCCACGACACACCCCGACACAGCAATGTGAACCTAGCTTTAGCCTCTTAACTAAAGTGCCGATATAGGTACATACTGATATTAAATATTGGCTGTCTGTCTGCCTGTTACCTTTTCAAGCCTAAACTAAACGGATCTTAATGAAATTTGGTAGGAAGGTAGACGGTATTCCAGGGACATAGGCTACTTTTATCCTGGAATAGCGCGTGTAAAGCCACGGCCAAAAGGTAGTGCTAAATAAATAAAACAAATCCACCACCTACCGATTGTGCTACCGATGCTGGATAACATCCTGCATCGCACTGGACACTTCATTATTATTTATTATCCATGCTGGATAATATCATGCATCATCTTCATCTAGCCAGTTTCTAACTAAGTTGGTGTTAAAGATACCGAATGGCGAAGAAGATGACAGATATACTACGTTATTGCCTATAAAAGGTACAATTATATTTTTTTACGTAGAAAACACCCAGCTACGTAGATCTCTTTCATTGTGTATTCTTAATAACATGCTAGAACGAGAAATAAACATTAATCATGCAATCATGGAAAGGCACGCCACTGTGACGTAATCGACTCAAACTTTCATTTCCCTCTAATTAAGCTTTCTGAATGTCAAATAGAAGTGTTTCTATTTTAATATTGATGAATGATTATAAAACAGGTTCTCCTAAGACAGTTGCATACCAATCTTCGAAGAATCGCCAGATCAGCAGTTACTTGATTATTAATTTACGTACGATTAGTAAAAGCCAGTTAAAACTAACCTAAACAGGTTTTTTGCCAAATGTTCGTAAAATTAAAATTTTCCAGTATTTAACTTCACGTAGAGCAAACTCTTGTTTTATTATCATTAGTGGACACTAAGTGCATTATCAAGTATCATCATTTGGTTTTACTATTATCACCTGTTAATCATCGGTTTATCATTGATGACGTCTCTGCAGCGACAATTAATATTCGTTCTTTATATATTTTAACGTAAGTAGTCGTTCGTTCCTCTGACGTTTTTGAATCGTAAAAAAAGGCAGAGATGCTCAAGTTTAGGTGCCAACAGAATCCAGAATCAATTGAGTTGTATCAACTTGTATCACTCCATAGAGTTATTTTTGATAGAATTGTGGTTAAGAACCTTTGTAGGTATATTAAGAACCAGCTACTGCCCGCGGCGCACGCGTTTTTGTATAAGAATTAAACTTTAAGTAATTACGTTATTCCAGATCTCTGTGTGCAAAATTTCAGCTTGCTTCATTCAGTAGTTTTGTCTTCAGTCAAACATCTTCACAACGGCACAAACTTACGACTTTTTAATATATGTAGGATAATGCTGGACAATTCACACAGCATTATCTAGCCCAGCTAAGTAAGCAGAGCTTGTGTTATGGGTACTAGATAACTGATATACTTAATACAATACGCTACATAGAATAACTATTATTATTACTATTTAATATAACAATCAAACAAACTTATGATCGTCATTACAATTACTTATTAATATTGCTATTGCTGTGTGAGAAAAGTCACGAACGCACTTACCTGAGCTAGCCCTAAGTAACATAAAATATTGCTTTTGTTTGTAATTTAATCTCTAATTGAAGTAGATTTGTGGCACCCACATTTGACGTATTTTACAACAAGATTACCTATGCCATTATGATTACGATTTTATCGTACACACAAACGATATCATTTTTTCGCGATATATTTTTTTCAATTTCCGCATTCTGGTAAATGTTTCTAGCTTTTCTTAAATTTTTATTAGGCCAGTCTAGACCGTGAATGACACATGGGCTACTTTTTAGTCCATAAATCAGCTCCCATGGGATAGAAATAACCTTTAAACCTTTCCATAGTAACAATGCGTGCGAAGCCGTGGGCAGAATCTTCATATAAACATCATCATCATCAGCCTATACTAGTCCACTGCTGGACATAGGCCTCCCCTAATGAGCGCCATAGCGCCCTGTCTTCAGCTTGCCGCATATAAACATGAAATATATTTTGTGTTGGAAGAGCACCAACATTTCTACTACTAACTACGATAGTTTTATAGTAAATGATGGAAGAGATTTGTCTTTCTCGAGAGATTCGTCTTGACGACCTCTGTGGCGCAGCGGGCGAAGGTCTGCCTGCGACGCAGGAGGTTGCGGGTTCGATTCCCGCCTCGGGACAAATGTTTGTACGATCTGCAGACATTTGTCCAGGGCGTTCTGGATGTTTTCTATGTATAATAAAAAATATCTATCTATGTAATGTATTGTATTAAGTTTATCAGTTATCTAGAACCCATAACACAAGCTCTGCTTAGCTTGGGGCTAGATAATGCTGTGTGAATTGTCCGGCATTATTTATTTATTTTATTTATTTCTGAGGTTATTAAAACTATTTTTCCAGAGCAGCGAAGGACGGCCTCCTCGAAGTGCTGCGAGAGGCCACAAGGAAAGAATGCAACAACAAAGACGAGTCCGGCATGACACCGACGCTCTGGGCGGCCTTCGAGGGACACATCGAGGCTCTCAGGCTTCTATGTGGAAGAGGGTTAGTATCACTTCAGGTGTTGTTTTCACATGTCATACCATCCACAAGAATCAAGAATCAAAAACTCTTTATTTCCGTAAATACAATAACTGATCACCGAGAATCGATCAAATTTTAAAATTAAAACAGACATGGAAATAAAGTAAGACTTCGACCAGACTTATCCGCATCCTTTGCTCAGTACAGGAATGTGCTAACCAACTACACTACGAGGTCAAGTGACGTAGCAGTCGAAAATCTCTGTGACTTCCTACGGACTCTAGCGCCGTTAGCTCCACCTACAGGGGAAATATTGCAGTTTATCCAATCCTGTTCAAAGACTAAAGTTACATTTAGTTCGTTTGACGAGAGGTGTCGCATAGCTCAATTCTAAAAAAAATAGTTGCTACAAATAGTCCTAAAAAATATCGGAAAAAGCAAATCGACTTTGATTTTCTTGCTTTTGCCAAGCGTGGCGTGATTTCTCTTTAACCCCCGACGCAAAAAGAGAGGGGTGTTATAAGTTTAACGTGTCTGTCTGTGTATCTGTGTATCTGTCTGTGGTATCGTTGCTCCCAAACGAATGAACCGATTTTCGTTTAGTTATTTTTGTATAATAGATAATTTTATCCCGAGTGTTCTTATCCATGTTTCATGAAAATTTGTTCAGCTAATAAACGTCGGCGGGTTTTTTTAATTTTTGTCTGACCTAGATAAAACATCTATTATCGGCTAGCCGTGTTAGAATTTGCACTACCCCAACTCTTCCCACGGGTGTCGTAAGAGGCGACTAAGGGATACTCACTGGGGGTTGGCAGCAGCGTCCCCTGCAAAACAATTCTACCACCAAACTGCAATCCCCAACCCGCATGCCCAGCGTGGGGATTATGGGTATTACCTCCCATAAAATAAGGCGCATGAGAGAAACAAGGCGCTCGCAACGTGACGGATTTTAGCACATCCCGCGTAAAATAACGTATCATGCTAGCTGAAGTCTCATCAGTCCGATCATCGGACTAAATCATCGGACTACTGATACTAGGCCGTACAGTTTGCCCCGTAAGACCAGTCAGTAGCAGTACTCGGCTTTATAGATGTTCTTTCTTGACTTTGTATTGTTCTTCCATTTATGTTGTCTTTAACCAATTAATGCCGATATGCTGATACGGGGATTATTAATCTTTATGGGTGGCAAACAATGATTGTTTTATGACTACTTTTATCTAAGTCAACGGTCATAAATTTGAGTAAAAATGTTAGAATTGACTTTCTAATCTGTACCTACACCTTCGTAGTTTCAAAAGTAATTTAACATCTGATAAATATAAATACAGGGTGGCTTTTTGAGATGGTAGTGAATGGCCAAATATGAAACCAGGGTAAAAATACAGGAAAAGATAAAGACTTACTTTTCTTTTCTCGCACCCTGTATTTGTACCCGGTTTGATTTCCAGCAAAAGAAAAAGATAAATATGTATGATGTTTTTGTTTTCTCAAATGACTCATGACTCCTTTCACGACTTTTCTCTAACTCTCATGGTTTGGGATTTGACCTTCCACTTCCACCCCATCTCAAAAAACCAGCCTGTATTTTTTTGACTTACATAAATGGCCGGACATCGCTAAATGTCTGATAAAAAGTCGGACGCTGACACGACCCTATTTCTGGGCAGCACGTACTTTTATTTATTCCGTGACACTGTGAAATTATAACAGCGAAAGTTTGGTTGCTGAGCAACGAACCAGTTTTGATTTTACGTAGCTACCTAATTAAGTTCCTAAAGCCCAAAACCTTACGGCCAAAAAGTAGGTGATATTATCCAATAGGTATAAAACTACAGAAAATAAGCTGTTCTGTAGCAAAACGAACATGATGCGATTACCTGCATGGGTAGGGTGGTACTTAAATACCTACCTCATGATGATCATTTTCTACGCAGAGTGCTCGGTTCCTGTTCCTAAAAGAATTACGAATTACAATTAATTTGAATACGAAAAAGATTTAAATTACATACGTTCTTCTGTGCTTGTACCACGCATAATCTTTTACTAAAGGTACTCGATTCAACATAGGTATTGTGTGTCAACATAGGCATCTAGGAACGAAAAATTCACAAAAACTGATACCTATCAATGTTAACAACAACACAAGCTTCAAAAATGCGTAATTGCACAAGCGCAGCAAAAAAGGATCCTAAAACGGACAACAGACGTATGAAGCTTTCAAAACCAAAAATTGTTTCGATCTTCTGCGATTTAATCCGATATTTCCTTGGATTTTTCAGCAGCGGGACAGTAAACGCTAGCAAAAAAGTCTCTTCATTCCTTTATAATTATATCTGGGATTCTAGAAGCGAGAGTAGACGAAAATATAATCTCACCGCACGAACCAGCTGATGATTTATAAAATAGGACCTTACTTTTTCCAGAGGAGAACCGGACAAAGCCGACTATTTCGGCAACACTGCGCTCCATCTCGCAGCAGCCAGGGGTCACAAAGAATGCGTCACATTCCTCATCAACTTCGGAGCCAATGTCTTCTCTATGGACGTAGACGGGCACACAGCACAAGAACTAGCTGCCATCAATGGACGAGATGATATCCTGAGGTATCTGGACCAAGCGACTGCTAAACTGGAGAACAATGACAAGTAAGTAGAGAATATTGAAGCTTAAGGTGATAACGCGAAAGTGCAATTTTAAACCTTCGGAGCCAATGTCTTCTCTATGGACGTAGACGGGCACATAGCACAAGAACTAGCTGCCATCAATGGACGAGATGATATCCTGAGGTATCTGGACCAAGCGACTGCTAAACTGGAGAACAATAACAAGTAAGTAGAGAATATTGAAGCTTAAGATGATAACGCGAAAGTGCAATTTCAAACCTTCGGAGCCCATGTCTTCTCCATGGACGTAGACGGGCACACGGCACAAGAACTAGCTGCCATCAATGGACGAGATGATATCCTGAGGTATCTGGACCAAGCGACTGCTAAACTGGAGAACAATGACAAGTAAGTAGATAATATTGAAGCTTAAGATGATAACGCGAAAGTGCAATTTTAAACCTTCGGAGCCAATGTCTTCTCCATGGACATAGACGGGCACACGGCACAAGAACTAGTTGCCATCAATGGACGAGATGATATCCTGAGGTATCTGGACCAGGCGACTGCTAAACTGGAGAACAATGACAAGTAAGTAGAGAATATTGAAGCTTAAGATGATAACGCGAAAGTGCAATTTTATAGTACGAATAGTTATAGGTAATATTTGTGTAAATATCTGATGTTAGGTAGACTTAGTATATATGATAATGTTTATTTAAGTATAACTGCATTCCAAGTGTGTGGCAACACGCTGTAACTGTCGACACTAGACAACGTCGTAGAAATAATTCTACGACACTTTAAACCATTATTAGGTTAGGACCAAAAACTTATTATATTCTTATGAATAGAATAAGTTTTTGATTAATAAAGAAATACAAATACCCTCGGAGCCAATGTCTTCTCCATGAACGTAGAGTCGTAGATGGTCAAGCGGAACAGGGACTCGACTATATCAATGGACGGGACGACGCGACGTCCAGGGATATTTGAGTTCATCAACAGATGGTTAAATTTTAAACAGTTGTTTTAACGTTTTTGACACAAGTTTTCGTACATTAAACGTCAAAGTTAACCGGCGAAGCAGCCTAATTTTCCGATTATCTATTGGTGAACACAGACGTAAGTAGGTTGTAAATAGGAAATTGAACCCTCAGACGATGAAACATAGGCTTACCTCGTAAACTTCGGTGTCAATGTGTTATTTATAGGCGATAACGAACACATAGCATTGATCCCTCGTTAAGGCTCTACCTCCCCGAACACTAGCGCCGCCACATATTTTATCTTATTATTACGTCGAAGAAAAGAAATTCCAAAAATTACGTTGGTCAATTTGTGATACCTATCATAAGCATTTTTTTAACGCCTCTGTAATAGTTTTATTTTGTATAGTTTGACAGAGATACGATGTTGCCCTTGGTGGCCACCAAAGGCAACATCGTAGAGCCTTAAGGGATGAAACGTTGGTGTTCTTCTAACACAAATAAGGTTCTTAGTTAACCCGCTTACATCTGTAATGGACACAGCATCAAATCTAAGGAAATAGACGATCTCCAAAATCGAGAAGGATGACGAGTAAGCAGGGTATAATAAAAAACTTACTTAATGATATTCATAGTATACCTTGATTATTTAATTTATTGGTTTTTATTGTGTGATTTTGTGTAACATTTTATTAATTTGTAGATGTTATATAGATTGTGAATCCGAAATAAATGAGTTAGTTTAATTAAACCTCTTTGTTCTGTTCCAGGAAAAAAGCAAAATCCCAAAAAGAAAAAGCGAAGAAAGACTACGAGAAATCCCACAAGCAGTACCAAAAGCGACAAAGCAAGGCGGAGGTGCTAGCTGAGAAGGAACTGAAGAAACTAGCCAAGGAGTGGGACCAGGGGTACACGGAGGAAGTGGGCACGATGCCGCATCGACCCAGCAATGTGCTGATGGCTTTAAAACAGAAGATGACCCGGTCTTCTAGCTCAGGTACGGACGGTCCGTCGATGGCGAATCTATTATATTCTCTTATTATGGGCATTTTATTGGGAAACCTGAATTTTGGTTTAAACACTCTGTTACAATAAAAGGGTTTTTGGTACACCAAAAAGACAACATTACAACGAGACATTACATAAGACAAGTACAATGGGCGACCTTATCGCTTAAAAGCGATCTCTACCAGGATAACTTGACAAGGCAACCAGAGACATTGTCGACAGGAGTTTTGGTTAAAATGGAATACGAGGTAAGGTGAGAAGAATTACTCCGAGTTTAAATTTAGGAGCTAATGATCGAACCATTAGCCTTTTCAAAAAAGATCTTTTTCAAAACAGATTTTAAAGGTGTATGACAAGGCTCCATACTAGGACCATTTCCTTATCATCTAGCAAAAGTAAGCAGAGCTTGTGTGATGATGAATGTTTAACATCTGAATCAGCATCCTGTTTCAGATGTTAAACAGTCATCATCAGCCTATATTAGACCACAGCTGGACATAGGCCTCCCCTAATGAGCGCCATAGCTTGCCGCATCCAGCATCTGCCTACAGTCTTTCGCAGATCGTCATCCCACCTGGTTGGAGGGCCTCCTACGTTTGCCGAGTCGTGGTCTCCACTAAAGAACACGTTTACCCCAGCGGTTGTCGGTTCTTCGCGTGATATGGCCGGCCCACTGCCACTTCAGCTTGGCAATTCTTTGATCTATGTCGATGACTTTGGTTCTCTGTCGGATGTATATACATACCTATTTGTCAAACGAATTTTGTAAACATTATTTTTATAAAATTCCAGGTAATCTGTTAGCTGAGGAAGCACCGCGGCCGACCTACAGTGCTCTAGTAGGCACTGTGAACTCCGGCGCGCGCGGACATGGCGCGGTCTACAAGAAAGCACTGGCTAGCAAGCTTAGGAACAATACCGTGGGCCGGAATACTACCACACCTGATTTTAAGGTGATTTTTTGAGCAAAAGTAGTTTTGATAGGAAAAGCCTTAAAGGTTTTTATGGCAGTTATCGTATATCTCCTCTGTATCGTTTGATTTTCTCCATATTGTCATTTTATTAGAGTGAACTAACTCCACTGCTCAGATTTTTTTTCATTTGATACAATAAATACTTACATAAAGGTAAAACGATACGTTGAATCTTTGATCAAACATAATCTAAGCGGGACAGCATGAAAAAGGTGGTCATTTTCAATCCCAATCTTATCTACGCGACTTATATCAGGTCTTACTAGTCAAAATTAAGTACTTAATGTTTGATTTATATCAACAAAAGAGTTTGATTGTTTTGAAAAACTAAACCCCGACATAGAATCCCTTAGTTTTAAAAGTTTTTTTTAAGTTTTTCCTTATCCCTCTGGAATAGATTTTTGGATCATCCTCTATACAACTGCAAAAGATTCATCTAAATCGGTCCATATATAACGGAATTTACCTGTCCTAAACACAAAAAAACAGCTAACATACCAACAGCCGAACTGAAAGGAGGAGGTGCTCCTCCAAGTCGGTTAAAAATAAAACAAAGTTATGTGTAAAAAACACTCCGCTTAGGTACCTAAACCCGGAATTAGAATCGTAGATATTTTATGTAAACATAGACATTTATGTATGAAAACTATACAAAAACTTAGATAACAGAAAACAACATGGTTACAGCAAGGGAATCACAAAAAAAACAAGAGTAAAAACTTTCAGAACTCATAATTGCACGGGCGCGCTGCTAAAAAGATTCTATTTTGAGTTCAAAAACGGACTAGACAAAATGAAATGATCAATGAAAACTGTCAAAAGATTCACTTCGTTGATATACGATTCCTGAAATACATTTTCTCAGTATTTATTTGGTTTTGTACTCCCTTTGCTTACAAAAATTATCTATAATTCTAAATCCGAGTATACACAAGTCGAACCGATCTTTCGGAGTAGCTCCTAATTCATAGCTCGATCTATCTTCCACCAAGTAATAGTGGGTATCTACAGAGACAATTCACCATTCTTTTTGCAGGTTGGTGAAGTAGAAACAACAGGCCGCCGTTCAGTGACCTCGCTGAGCGGCCTCCGTCGCGACTCCGAGGTCATGTACGTGGGCACGTTCGGGACGGGGCCGCAGCAACGCGGGAACGTCGCGGATATCTTCGCCCAGGCCAAGGATAAGAATAAACCCCAGTTAACCAGGTATCAGTACATATACGTCCTGTTGAAAATGCCTTCCCAAACAAGTAGCCATAATCACCACGCTGGGCAGACGAATTGGTTGTGTATTGGCTGTGTGGTGCCGGCGGCCCCAGGTCGGGTCGGGTTTACTCAAGGTCGAATTGCTTTCGTCGAATTGCTACTAGTCGAACTGTTTTAGTCGAATTGTAGGACACGAATTTTCCGTAGACGCAAGAACTTAGCTTATTATAGATATTCAATGCCCTAGAAAGACAGAGCAACATTCTATAAAGCAGTGCATTGACAAAGTATTAAAACACATAATTTCAGATCAGCAAGCCAGCCGGACTTTGGCGCTGCGATCGTGGACGACAGCGGCATCGGACAGGAAGTACTGCTTCAGGAACCAGCCAGCATCTTCGACAGGCCGGGCTTCGGCAGTGTTGCTTTTAGGTAACTTATTTATTTATAAGTTAATATAGTAGGTGCCAGATAGCTTGGCAATACCGGTCGTTGGCCTATCTCCTCCACAAAATCAAAATAGAGTCACAACTTAAAATTTTGCCTTTTTTAGGGTGAGTTATACAATTATTTGGAAACTTATTATTATTACGCAAAAAGTTATAGACCTATGTTATTTTAAATTAATATACGATTATAATACACTCGAGAGCAATGAATCCGGGTCACTCAAAGAATCCAAAAAATCTCGGAAAGTAAGAATGCTAGGTTAATGCAATAAATTGTATTTAATAGACAATTTAATACTCCTTAAATGAAAGTTAAAAAAATATGAGTCACCATACATTTTATTTACACAAAATTACATAAAGAAAAAAAACTGCTGATGAAACATGAAACTTTTGAACTTTATGACGATTTTCTTGAATTTCAATACTTCGTATTACCTCCTCGTGCTTCCATTACTGCGTTTACGCGGTTTGGCATGCTGTACACCAAGTTCCTTATACGATTTTGGGCAATATTCTCCCATTCCTCTGTGAGAGCAATTTTGAGCTCAGGAAGCGTGATTGGGGGAGGGTTTCGTTGTTTTACGCATCTCCCTAGCTCGTCCCAAGCATGCTCGATCGGGTTGATATCCGGGCTGCGCGCTGGCCACTCCATACAAGTAATGTTCATCTCTTGAAGGTAGTCATTCACAATCCTACCTGTATGAGGTCGGGCATTGTCATGCATAAATATAGCATCCTCACCCAAATTGACCATAAATGGACCAACGTGTTCGTTGAGGATTTCTTCCACATATCTTACGCTAGTTAAAGAGCCGTTTTCTATGATCACCAGCTCTGTGCGACTTTCAGAGGAAATTCCGGCCCACACAAGTACAGACCCACCACCGTAGGCTACTTTTTCTTCGATGCATGCTTGCTTGAATCTTTCCCCTGGTCTTCTATACACTCTGTGTCTTCCATCGTGCTTGTAGAGCATAAATTTTGATTCGTCGGAGAACATAACTTTCGACCAATCTTCAATACTCCAATTTACGTGGTTCTGGGCATATCTTAGTCTTGAAATACGATGGCCACGCTCCAGTTTAGGGCCGTTTGCAGGTCTAAGGGGTTTTAAGTTAGATTCAGCAAGCCGACGTCTTACTGTCCATGCACTTGGGTTACTTCCTCCGAGGCGTCGAAACTGATTTGTGAGTTCAGTTCCTGTGAGAAAGCGATTTCGAAGCATGGTGTTCACCAAGTATCGGTCTTCTCGTGCTGTGGTACACCTAGTTCTGCCCGTTCCTGGTCTGCGTAGGTTAGAACCAGTTTCTTCGTAACGTCGGAGAACTCTTTGTACTGTTGACAGCGACACACCGACAGTCCTGGCTGTATCGCGCTGACTCCGGCCGGTTTCCACCAATGTAAGTATTCTGGTGCATTCTTCAAGTGTAAGCGACATGATTTCAGCTTGAATAATGAATATTGAGCACTATCAACCTGGTTTATGTACCAACATAAATGACAGATTACAAACAAAAGCAAAAACAAATCCTGTAATTTCGTAGTTCCATCTTCGACAGTGTTCCCTTTTCAAATTTGATTTTTTTATGATTTAACTTTACAATAACTAAGAAGTTTTAATACTTTCATTTAAGGAGTATTAAATTGTCTATTAAATACAATTTATTGCATTAACCTAGCATTCTTACTTTCCGAGATTTTTTGGATTCTTTGAGTGACCCGGATTCATTGCTCTCGAGTGTACTAAAATTCGTATATTAAACACAAATCATATATATTTTCGGTTATGTAAATTTAATTTGGTACTATATTATTCATAAAATTAAATATCACCGTTTTAAAATTATTCTAAATGTAATACGGCATATTTTAACTCAAACCAAAAAATCAGCAGTGGAGTTTATCAAACGTCTTGCTAGTGCTGTGTGAAAACATGCGAGTCGCTGCTCTGTCACAGCATGACGAGCGAAGCGAGCCATCATTACAATTTCATGACATGGTTCGCCATGGTCTTTCGATAATACTATAGATGTAGTGTAAATAAACATTTAACTCCTGTTCCAGACGTTCAATAACAGCGACTCTAGGCGCCATGCCGGGTGCTCCGGGGGAGGAGCTGTCCATCGGATCCGCGGGCTCGCTGGCGGCGCGGCAGACGTACCAGCCGGCAGAGTGGACCTCGCAGCAATCTGGTAACTAATCAATCAGGGACGGAGCCGAAGCGACGTACGTGAAACGTCTTGTGCGTGCTCTAGCACGATTCACGTACTGCAACGCTATTCTCTAGATAAGCACACAGCTCGGCTCGCTTCGCTCGCTGCAGTCGCACAAAATGTCAAAAGTTCTTTTATGGCTGAATACGTGACGATTTTTTCATTGATATGATTCGCGATATGAGTCTTGCTCAAATTTGGTTTGCGTCTGAGTATTCGGTGTTTATCGATATGTACCTATGAGATTAATTACCAAAATCAACATCATTTATGCTTAAGTTATTATAATCATTTATATTTAAAAGTATCGAAGTTTGTTTTATCAGAGATTCATAGAAAATGGTTAACAATGGGCGCAAAATAGCTATAGCTAGCAGATAGGAGTAGTTGCACTATAATTTAAAGTTCCCGGTACCCGCCAAGACTTAGCTGGTACCCAAGAATGTAGAGTCAGTGTTATTGTGTCGTGCAAGTTATTTTGAGGCCTCGTCATACAATTTTAAACATCTCACTCATAACTTCCAGAAAGTTCCACAATAACATCGGACGAGGAGAACGAGGCAGACGAATCCGGCTACGCGTCCCTAGAACGGTTCCTGGCGGCGTGGGGGCTGGCACAGTACGCGGCCCAGTTCAAGGAGGAGCACATCGACTTGGACGCGCTGATGCTGCTTACCGAGAGCGACATGAAGACACTGCATCTGCCTTTAGGACCTTACAGGTTAGATGCTCTTTAAATACGCTGTGTAGAAAGTATGACAGCAACGCCATGATACGCCAGTTGACGCACGAGTGCGACGCTCGCTCGATCAACAATCGACATGACGGCACGTTGACCCCCGTTGAGCAAAGGCGACGCCACGGAAAGGCGACTCTCGCTTAGCTCGCTTGTTCAAGAAACAACTTGTCGCATTATGATGCAAGTTACCTTCAAGCTACTGTGAGTGGGCCATGTAAGTACCTGGCTATACTGTAGCTTGCCTTTCCTCTGGTAGGTTCTATGTCTGCTCTTGCGACATTCGATGGAGGGGTAGATTCTTACGCCGCGACGGATGCTACTACGTCATATATTATTAGGGTTGCCTACGTCAAAAACATGTTTTATGTGGGATAGGAACTAAGACACCACAATAAGTCAAAAGTAAAATGGCCCGTAAGTGCGTAACTCACTACGCTCTTTGATCTCGCTAATACAACTATCAAATTGTGGCATTGATAGGTTGATGATGAAGATGTATCCCAACCGATTTCGGCTACGGTGACTGTGTTAAGTACTGGGCGAGCATTTTTTAACTCGGACTATTTACAGGGTGTTGATAGGTTACCGTTACTGGGAGTGGACAAATTCTTTAGCTAGAATCGCTCGCTCGAACTTACAAATAGATTTCATAACTGAGTCATTTTGTTTATTTTCAGGAAACTGGTGACGGCTGTCCAAGAGAGAAAACAGGCGCTATCACACCCGGGACCTATTATAGACACGGCCATATAAATAAATAATAAAATAGACCCAGAAACGAGAGAATAACTTAGAAGTTGTACCGAGGTGCGTTTAAATTCTTAAACATTGTAGCTAGTTCGTTCAAACATTACCATTTCCTACTATCATTCTTCGCGGTTGTGCAAAAATCTACCTAACGACATGCCGTACCTATATAGTAGGTTTCATTAACTTGAGGCTATAATTTATAATGATCAAAAACACTAAGCACATAGCACTTTAGTTTATTTACCAATGACGTTTTTGACATAAGTTTACATACATTTAACGTCAAATTTAACCGACGTAGTTGCTTATTTTCTGTTTATCTTTCAAAGAACATCAATACTTGGAAACAAATGAATTACGGACTTGCTTAATCCGAGGCCATAAGCTACTCGCGAGATCGCGATAACATAATATCAAAACTGGCCAATATTTAACTCGCTTTTATTACATGTCATGTTTAAGAATTAGTGAGGCGTAATGATTCTGTACCTCGTATAATGCCGAAGATGTAAAGGTCTCAAATATGTATCGTAGAATTTCGAATTTTCGACTGATTTCCATAGAAACTGTTCAAATTTCCGTATCGTATGCAAACCGGTTAGTAAATATGCTGTTATAGATCATAATCATGTTCACATTATTATGCGTAAACAGTTGTTAATGATTAATTAATTACCGATGTCGGACATGTGCCCATTTAACGGTTGGTTAGCATCATTGACGGTCATTAGAAAACAACATGAATCTGTAACGAGTTATATGTAGATATCTTCTAGATCTTTGAGCTTCGCATTTTTCAATTGATATTTGACCTTTTCATTGTATTACAATATCATTTTATTGTTGCTTTTCCTAAATAACTGATAAGTGTTATCTTTATTTACAAAGAAAATTACAATCATATAATAGTAACAAATTAGAACTAGTTTACAATTGAAACAATTGAGCTAACTGCAGTCTGTAGCAAACAATCTACAGGTAGCTTAACTTAGTGTAATTGGGTGTTTGTTTGTATGACCATTCTAATTAGATAGGTACCTAATTAAATTGAAATTAGGTAGGTACAGTTGACTGCATTATGATGATGAAAAAGAGAACGCTAAGGTACCTTCTTCCGTCGAAATTTACTGATTTCGCGACCGCGTTCCAACTGTAAATATTAAGGTGGTCGCAGATCCGGGCCGCACCAAAAATGTGCATTCAAATATAGGCTTTGACTCGCATCAATTCAATGCATTTTATATTGACGGCATCAGATGACAGGATAGCGCGCGGGCCACTCGTTTGAAGCTTGTAAAAAGCCATTTTGTTACTGTAAAATGAATCGAAATTTGTATGCACATTTTTGTGCTATGCGGTAGTGGTTTTGGATAAATGTGCGCAGAGCTTTAAGTACAAAAATAGTTCTATATCTACTAACAAGGGACAAGGTACCAATATTACTATTGCAGGTACAGTACATAGCTCGTAACACAAACGTCCTAGGATAATCGAACAAACACCTTAGGTACTTTTTGTGTCTATAAAACAACTTTATCTCGTTTCTGGGGCCATTCCGTCGATAAGTTCTATGTGTGAGTTGTGTGTTTCATAAACATTCCATTTAAATCTATTTTATTTCGTGTGTTACGTTCACAATCCATTTTACGTGTGTGCCTCATTATGTGATATGATCATTCCATCCAGTAATCTAGCCATATATTTTTATAATTTATGAAATATATTTTGTATTATTTTTTATACTTACGGTTTTTCATTTTAATAAAATAATTAATCACTCAACTTCATTATCGATGATGGCGGCGGACGAGAGGTTAATTAATATCGAATAGGATTCGGTGAAGGCATTTGCAGTGGGTTAGGTTATTAAAAATCAAAATATTCATTTAATTTATATTTATTTTGGAAAGTTTAAATACACGTGAAAATCAGCCGGGTAAATATCCCTAATCTCTTACAAATTATTGTCTCGAATCAAATTATCTAAATTAATATTATCTAAATGGTTATCTACCTCATGTGAACTCAACATTTGACTAACAATTAAATACAACAAATCATGGAAATATCTAATTATTCTACTGAGGACGGTTATCGTCAGTCACACTTAACTAATTATCCTTAAATATATAGAAAAAAGAAATACATAATATATCAAAATTTAGATACATTACATTTCTTACATTCATCTTTGTATTATGTAATCGTATATAGAATATTGAGCTACATAGAAAAGTCAATATAAAGTTAGAAAATTAAATAGTGTAGGTACATATAGTTTTGATCGATATAGTCTTATCATGAGCATTTATATAGAAAGTGAAGGCACTTATTGCTTTGTTCATTACACCCATAGTTTTTATAATATAAAATATCCTATAAGTTTGTTGTTACATTATGGCGGAGTTCACTCCTAACTCACGTAAAGTATAAAATATTCTTATATATAAATTCGAGTTGAAGCCTGTGTTAAGAGTTTCGTAAAGCCGTGCTTAGAACCGGGGAGTAATACTTTGATATGTCTTCTTTACAATACAAGCAAACCGGGAGATTCAACCTTATTCGCTCAACTTAAAAATTTCAAAATGGCTGACATATGAAACTTCAAAATACGCCGATTCGTTTATTTTTGAGTAACTTAGGCTTGTACTTACTTAATTTAACGCTATATACTTAGTAGGTTTTTATATTTTAAGTTCTAAATGAGTTCGTGTTTGTTTTTCCCTTTATAGGGTATGTTAGGGCTACTTGGTACAGTCACCTGCACTAATATAAAGACACTTTAGTTTTGTCATACCAAGGTACACTTCTGACAGACGGAACGCGGTCGTTGAGTAAGTCTGATTTAAAGTGACACTGTATAAAAGTGCATATGACCATAATGACGTCATCTCTTATGCTATCCTGCTCAGTTCGAAACCGATCTGAGGGGAACAGATGAGATAACGTCATTCTTCATCTCACGAAGGCTAGCTATATTAGTGTAGCTGACTGTACTATTTCCTCATTAGTGCTACTGGTTGAATCACCCTGGAATATTCCATCAGTCCTGACTACAGCCCCGGTCAAATAAAACGTGCGTATAGCAAGTTTCTCTTTCTACCAGATTCGGGCCACCCATTTACAAAGACAGTGTATGGTTTTAGAATAGCATTTTAGGTATGGGTCTGTGGCGTCATACACTGTATCGGCTATCGAAACTCATAACCTTATACATTATGTACACACCCGCGCTAATACATGAACGCTAAATACAAGTTGTTCTTCTTAGATATTTTCTTTAACTTGTTCTTTCTGAATCGGTTCAACCGGCATCCATCATCGTGGTAAAACGTATATTCTGGATATGGGATATACGCGCCCGTCGCAGGATCGATCGGAACCATAATTGGTAGATCGGTCATTGATGCGGGTCGATCATCGTACGATGATGCGGAATCGCCATTCGGTTCCGCATATTGTGGGCTTCCGCTTTCCATTTGTATTTCGACCTCCTGGCTCTGATCGCAGACCGGTACGCTTCTGCTGGTATCAGCTGAGATGTTTGATCGGGAGCGTAAAATCGGTCGCGTGGACGAAAAGTCTGTAGAGTTCTGTTGACTTATGGGTCGTGTTTCGTCGATGCGGGAGAGCGTGTGTCTCCGCACAGGGCGGTAGAGCTTGCGGTCGGGCATGCGGTTGCGGATGCGTTTGTGCGAGTTGAACGTTTCGAATGCGGTTGGTGTTTGCGTTCTGAGGGGGGAGGGGTTGCGCGCGGGTGCCTGCGGGGCGGGCGCGTTCGCGAAGTACGCCGCCACTAGGTCCCTGGAACAAACAAGTAGTTTTGTTATTATGCAATGGATAAGCTTAGCTATTGTGACGCCACAGACCTATACCTAAAATGCCATTCGGTTTAGGTGTAAAAAAATCATGAGCCAAAAAGTTGTTCTGACTGAAGGGTTTCTTCGCTGTATACCTTGTCTAGGGTGATAGGTAGCAGAGTCCATCTTTAGTTGTTTTGTTTCATTCTGCTATCGTATTTGCTCTCGTAGATCTACTGCTAGATGTTTGTCGTACAATATACTACAGGACAAAATAAAATTGATCACCTTGTCAGGTCGCATGCTCAGTACCTAGTTTAAATAGTTCTCGAACCAAGCTCTACTCTACACTAAGGGACACTAAAAACGCTCACCTCATCTGGTAGCAAGCTCAGTGCACACTGACGACAGTATAAGTCCAGCTGTGCGATTACGCAAAAACCACCCATCCTATATTGGCCTTGAAAACCATTTCAATGGCCTTTGCCATACATTTGCAAATTACAAAGCCATATCCCGCTCTACAAGGCCTGATGAGGTGCATTATTTTTTCAGGCATGTCATGTTCCGTGGATAACTAGTCTAGTCACAGCTCTTTTATCGGTGAAGTCACGTCTCTTTCCGAACTAACTTTTTGATCAGATAATGATATACACCAATGAAAAAAAAATCAATAAAAACTTGATGTACAGCATCAGATCTTCGAAATTTGAACTTACAGTCAATATATTATGGGTAGTTTTTGCGTAATCGCAAAGCCGATGTGGTCGCATACTTAAAAAATCTCCAAATTCATACACTACACTGCAGGACACTCAAAGTAGGTACCCACCTCATCTGGTCGCATGCTCAGTAGTTGTACGGTCCGTACTGCGAGCCGTGGTAGTAAGGCCCGGCAGGGTATGCCTGGGGAGGCGGATATCCGGCGTATGCGTACTGTTGTTTTTGAGGGTACACTGAAATGCACGGGAATAAGGTTAGATTTGGCGGTGGTGTGTAAAAAATTTATTTTGTAATATCATATCAATTTGGTCAGGCAGCTGGATTTTAAAAGCTTTACGATTTGATTTAGGGCTATTTATACATTGGAATATGTGCAAATATTAAAATAGATTTAATAAATTGCGTAATTGTGCGCTATCTTGTATAGGATTCAATAAAACAAAATAGGTTATAAACAACATTTATGTAGGTACATCGAAATCCCCATGCAAAGCCGTCACATCTGAAATGAATATTTACAAAAGATCTTTTCATGTAGAAACTTGCTTTGCGTGAAATGGAATCTCGTAAAAAAAAACAATACCACGACCAATACGACATTTTTCCAGGCATTAGTGGTCACGGCAAGCTGATAAACTCTGCAAGCTGGTAAAATTTATGGTGCTCTGTAGGTATTAAAAAAAAAAAATTGCTGTAAAATTATGTGGTATGAAAAGCCAAGTTACCCGGCATGAGGTACTGCATGTTAAGCGCCTCTTCCCTCTCCCGCTCGCCGCGCAAGCAAATGGCCGCCGACGAGAACAAAATGGCGGACACCAGTGACAGGCCGACGCCACACCACGCGACGATGTATGACCAGTCGTACCAAACTCGCGAGTTGTCACGCAATATCTGGTTTATTGCCGATTTTATGCACGGTCGAAAAAAAAAGGTGGAGGGTATCGCATGTGGTGGTGCCAAATTTTTGCACGGATGTGTATAGGACGGATATATATAAAATATGTTTATTTAATTGATGTAGGACATTTTGAGATTATCGAAAGATAATTCGTTTTTGGGATGGTGACCGTTAAATTCAAAGTTGAGAGAATTACAATCATCAAGCATTTGGTACAAAGAATTCGTTATTTTTATTTTTAAATTATGTACAACACCAGAGAAGTTATTGGTAAGCGTGTTAGTAATGGCATAAACCAGATATTAATAATCGCGAGTCGCATGGTCGCCGTTACGCAGTAGCCAAGTTTCATAGCAACATGAAAAGAAAGAAAAAGCTTTTGTTAGTTCGAGATACTTGGGCCAGTAAGTTACTTATTTAACTTACGTTAAGAACTGGTTCAAATACAGGTATACAAATATTAAATTACAAAGTAATCAAATACTAAACATCAATTATTAGAATGCAGTTACAAATATTACTGTTCATACCTACGGCTTTAAATAAATAAATAAATAGGTAACTAGCTTAGATATAAAATAAGTAAGTAAATAAGAATACGTAAAATAAAAGATATCATAGTAATGAAAAACACCCACACACGACGATGTTCTACAATCCTGAAAAGAAAAATGTACAAAAGTCGTCCTCTACCGGCAAGCGTTAACTTTAGCAAGATGGCGTCGGCCACCACAAAATGGCGCGCGCACAAGATGGCCGCCTAACCTGGCATGATATACTGCACGTTATTCTGCTGCTCGCGGTGTTTCTCCTTGCTCAGACAAATGGCGGACGAAAAGAAGAGAACTGAAGAGCCGAAGGATACGCCTACAGACAACCAGGCGAGAATGTACGACCAGTCGTACCATATCGACGAGTTGTCTTTTAGCACCTGTTAGGGAGGAATGTTCAATATTTTCAAATAAAGTAAATTATAAGTAGATATTTTCAAGGTAATAAATCAGAAAGTATGTCTTTGGCAGCTGTGTGTCACTGTCTCTGCGGCCTGAAGGGGACGCCGCAGATGCTCGGGCTCAAAGGCTCGAAAGTGTGAGGACTTCCTTGTTTGTTTTGGCCTTAGAAGATATTATAAGTATTATTGCTTATATAGTATTGATTTATAATAAATAAAGATAAAAATAAAAAAAAAGTATTATTGCACGTGATGGGTTATAAATAACATGTGCCTAATTCACTATATTACATGCAACTCTTCCACTCGCAATAATAAGGCAGAAGGTAGAAACATCTATCATAAAAAGGATGATTAAGTAGGTCGGTACAACGGCAAATTTTTCCTGTACCTACCTATTATAAAAATAAATAACACACCGTTTTAAATGCGAGCCATAATTATTATTATTAGCTAAGTTCAAAATAAATTATCCTCTTCGTTTATAATATACTTCACAGCATCATAAACGGCTAATTGCTTATAAGTCGGTATAGGTAATATGTAAACGTTATCTTACATTGGGCCATTGCTGGTAAAATTCCTCCCCAACAACTTTTTCCTTCTCGTAAAACTCTACTCCGTGCCAGAGGGCCATAGCGCCGGCTGCTAGTAGACCTGGAAACAACGATATTCTATTTAGAAACTATCGCTCATTGTTGTAAGCCCTACTTTTGCCAACGACCTGGGTAAGGATACCAACAATGTTACACAACACTTTTGGTACACCTGATCGTAAAATTAACTTTCAGGGATAAAATTCCATTTTCTGCCAATTTTTATTCGCTGCGAGTTGAAGAATATCTGTGCGGGCAGTAAATGACATTCGAGTAAAAGCTTAAGGTACGGGTACTGTTAGGTAGAAGTAGAATAGATATAGTAGGTAGACGAGAAAAGCAACCAACATCTGGTGGGAATAATAAGATATTTTTCTGATAGACCTTCGTTGGTTTTGAATCTCAACCGATGTATCACGAAGGTCTCTAACCTCCGAATGTTCCTCCACCCGCAACTCCTCTCAGATTTAATCTTGTCTCAAGTCGCGGTTTTCTGGCAGATTTTCATTGAAAACTGACAAAAAATCGCGACTTCAGACGTGGTTAAATCTCTTGTCTTGTTGAGGCTTAATATTGTAGTGGGTGGCAAATTATATTTCTAAATTATTCTAGCTAATATAACAGCACTAAAATGGTTGCATTTAATAAATAAAATTGCTGTCCTTTTTATTTCGATCGTAAAAAATAGTGTCATCAAATCAGTTTAGTTTGTTGAATTCACCAAAAGAACCAACACTCATGAATAAAAGAGCACAGCAGTGAGTTTCAAGCCATAGCAGACACGGAGAGCCAAAATAAGAGTACTTACAAGTAAGCAGCATGAGTATAGCCGTGGCGGTGATGTTCCCAGGACTGCGCTTCCAACAGCCGACCACGCCGGTCCAGAAGGCGATGAAGAGAGACAGAAACGCGACCATGAACAGAGCTACCGTTGAACGCGCCATGTGTAGCCTGGAATGAGAGACTGGTCTTAGAATGTTCTGGAAAATCAATGAGCATTGGGTGACTGACATTACTAAAATAATGCTGGACAATTCACACAGCATCATCTTGTCCCAATTTAAGCAGAATAAAACAAATGCAGTCTACCTTTGTTGTTCATGTGTGAAATCAGCAAAAGTCGATTTCATTTTACTTTTATAAAATGTCACTCAAACTCTAGTGTAGCATTTTAAGAATGTCAAAGTACTAATACCAAAATTTATCAGAGCGTCTGATCGAACCAACGTGTACCCGAGAGCTGGTGAATATCTGGCGCTGCGCATCAGCATTGCCACACAGCGGGACAATGCAGCCAGCGTCTTGGGGACGCTTCCGATTGGTATTCATTGGATCTGTTGATCTACCTCTAACTGCAGATTGTTTGCAACAGTCTGAAGTTAGCTCAACTGTGTCATTGTATTGTAAATACTAGTTCAGGATGGATTTTGAAATAGCAGTCTGATCGTAGACTTTGAGTTTCGGCCTATTATACACCGCAAAATCGCTCAATAATCTTCAATAAAAGATTTAGTGTTCAGGCAGAAAAACTCACATCACATTCAGTTACATGCCGGTATCTCCCATTAGGCCAAGGCTCTCAACAAGCAAAAGATTACCATATCCCCATAATTACCGTTGTTTGTGTGTAGATTACACGAATTATCTAAAATCTATTCAAACAAGCTTCAGTCAGCAATGAGGTAAAGATGATGCCATCAGTGATATCATCACTATCATGGAAATCATAACAATTTAAAATGTCCGCTGAAGAACAAAGAGGGATCTGCTATAGAAGATGCTCACACTCAGTTAATCGCCTGAGCCCAACTGCTTACCTACAGGCAATACGTTGCCTAATATTTAACCTTGCAAAATAGGGTACCTACGTGTGCTGCACATCAAAAAAGTAATTTTCGACCAAATTTATTGTGAAATTATTTTCAACATATCCTATGCAATGCAATCGGTTAAACACGCGCTCGTGCTTTGCCAGCTGAAGTTTCCGTATCATTTCTTTATTTGTTTTTTGTTTTGTTTCTTTATTAACGGTTTCTATGAAGGTATTCATCATTCCATGTAAGGTGTATTTCTATGAAGGTATCCATTAATACAGTGGTCCTTTTAATAATTTCCTTTAACAGCACCAATGAGTGCACTGACCCTTTATCAGTAACCACATAAAAGTTACGTCAATAAATATGACCCCAAACTGTTATCTAATGCTTACTATTTTGTGTCCTAGTTAGGAAGACACAAATTTTCCTAACTAGGACAGAATTAGAAATAGCAGCGAATAATTTCTCTATGATAGTCCCTTTTAACATTCATTTATTTTTCTATAACTTTCTACCTCTCTTGGACTGCATTAATTAAACAGTTCCTTCTAAATTATCAACTGCTTCTGTAAACTAGTGTTAGGACTCTAGTGAAGAGTTCCTTATCAACACCTGTTCAATAAAACGTAAAAAAAATCTAATCTTGGTTAATATCCCGATACATAAATGACTTTCCTGTTCTATAGTTTTTACACAGCAATGTATCTGTTTTCTGTAACTATTAAATTATTTATTGACTGTTGATGTAATGCCTATCCGAAAAAGTCATCAAAGTTTGTAACCTGTTCATAGCGTCGTCTGAAAGCCCTTTCGTCTCGTTGTTCTCATCAGGGATGAAGTAGTCCACATTGCTGCAGTGTGTCTCCACGGGTGACAGGTAGATCTCAACTGGAAAAAGGAAAATATGTCATTGAGTTCTATGCATTCTTTGGTAAGGTATCCAAATTGGTTCTGGATAGATATGGCTTTTGACATAGAGTCACACGCTGCAGCCTTTTTCTAAGGTTTTTGATATTATGCATATATCAGCTCGTGAAACTGTATACATTAGCTATTGATACGTTAGTACTATAAAGTTATTCTATTCTATTGAATTGGTTAGCAATAAACAGTCCACTCATTGTTTAAAAAATGTTACTTCCACCTAACTATCGTCTAAAAACCTAACCTAACATATACCTAGTCCCTCAATACTTCAATAATGATCGTACCTACAGATAATGTTTATTGCAGGAACACGCCAAAGAAACTTGGGAATGACGTCAGAATTTTAGAGGACAAAAACATAATCGCCAAGAATGTATTGTGAGAAATATTTTATGTTTGAGTCATTTTGACTTATCCGCATTGAACGCTACTGCACTTTTGTAGCAGAATACCACATGATTCAATATTATGTCATATTTTTTATACGGCGGGAAACGACGGGAATAGTGTTTGATATGACAAAGCAAGGAATATATTATGTTTTTCAACATCACTTGTAAAATTTTACTTTGTTTTTGATTTACTTATTATAATCATTTAGATAAGACGATAAAGCCTACACAACCCTGACCTTGAATATAAAAATTGGGCTCAAGCCAACCGTGGTTCTAGCATGAATTAGGTAGAAATGCTATGCATCATGATGCAAATCATACGGCCTTTATGTGGCGGTGAAAGTGTGAAGGTTGACCACTATCCTCATTTCTATAGGTCAGCTGTTTGAGAAATGCATCTAGTTATCGAAACGACAGATTTTGGGAAATTCTTAGTGGATCAGGTTTTTAGAAATTGTTTTAACCGGGATCATGAGCTGCTTGGCTCATGATGCCTTACTGGCTCTGTGGCGCCGGCCATAGGATGTTTCAGGAACTATGATCTTCGCAACGTACATATAAGATACAAAGGTCAAATACCAGGAAACAATCATTGTAATATTTGATTAGGTAGGTGCCGATAGAAACAAAGCCTTGCAGCTTCCATAATTGGCAGTTCATACCTACCAACTAGAGGGGAATTCTTAAGTAGATACGGCAGTAATCTTTACGACAGTTGGTGCGTGATGTGATGTCATAACAATAAACGAATCTACTCTTCAATTTTTGAAAACTAGCGGTCATTCTAAGAATTTCAAGTACTTCTATCATAGTTGCTTATATATCAGTGATCTGTATTTTATCTCCTAGATACGGCCGGACGTGCCCTTTTATCATAAGTATATCAAGATGCGCCTATTGTTCCATCATCCGTTGAACCAGGAAGGTGGTGGGTGGCACAATGGTCTATAATTTCAATGCTATTGTTTTATTTCGCTGGGATTACGTTCGGAATAGAGGTTTTGAATGTCTAAAGGATGTATTTATTGAATTTTGTATCTAGGATCGCGGATTTAATGGTGACGAATGGTGACGAATAAAGATATGGAGACAAAGAAGGCTAGATCGAAACAGCAGAAAATAGACTTGAAGTTATTGGTCAGCTTAAAGCTAGATTTGACCATAATTTTAACCAGTCACGTTCTACAGTCATAAAGATTCGTTCTGATCAATGAAGTATTATAACTACATAGTTACTAGAGATTCTGATACTCTCTATCGAGAGCTGAATATCTGTTGTTGTCCATACAATAACAGTGTTTTATAATTTGGTAAAAAAAATGCCTCTTTCAACTGTAGAAATGATTGCATCCCAAAAACCCACAGACTAATAACAATTAAGATTAATAACAACAAAAATTATTCCATTGTCTTGAGTCTCGACTGTTTCTCATGGAGCCACTCACTAAATATAAGCATATCAAGAGAGATATATGTTTGTCTCATTCTCTCAAAACACCTGCTACTTGTAAATGAAAGTGACGGATGTACGAGGTGATAAAAATTACGTCTTACGACCGCATTTCGATTTCACTGGAAAAATTACAACAAGGCGGCCAGAGGCATGAAAGTGATTTAAGATAATGATCAGCTACGGGCCTTAACCCTATTAGAGACTTAAATCGACAATAAAAGAAAACTAGTCATTAAAATTTGATAAAAAGCAACCCATGCAAAAATGTAAAAGCCTAAAATACTAACTTACCTACCAATACAATATGGCACACATAATAATGATATTTAAAATAATATAGTATAAAATACTTTATTGTACGCCAAGAAAAATACATTAAAAGGGACATTACATAAAAATTAAGTACAATGGGCGGCCTTTTCGCTTAGAAGCGATCTCTTCCAAGCAAACAATACATTCAAAGTTGTTATTGAGCTGAGCGGTCGTAAATTATACATTTTTACCTGATGCTAGTTTATATAAAACTTTAAACCGTTCAACGGTTAAAAAGGCAACGCAGGTGTCCTTCATGAAAAAGAGAGCTTGAATATTTTTGATTATTATTTATAGTAGGTAATCAAAGAGGAAGCCTTTGATTAAGCTTAGCATTTGGCAATCAAGCTCTATATTTATATTTGTTTTCCATCAACATGGAGTGGCCTAACAGGCCAGCCAGGACGACGTAAGGTTACCTACTGCTTTTACAAGGCAAGTAAATAGTCAAAGCCAGTGGATCGACAACAAATATGATGAATTTAGTTGTAGCACACATCTTATCCTCATGAATCTTTTATTTATTTCTAATTGTCATATCTTACGACACGTTAACCGAGTGAATACTGAACAGGTTAGCAAGGACGGTAGACTTTCTACTACGTACGCCTACGTACGGTCGAAATACCGGACCGGGTCACCTATTTGTGGCATAACTGCACGCTTCTTAAATAAATAAATAAATAAATAATGCTGGACAATTCACACAGCATTATCTAGCCCCAAGGTAAGCAGAGCTTGTGTTATGGGTACTAGATAACTGATATACATAATAATATAAGAGTACATAGATAGATATTTTTTATTATATATAGAAAACGACCAGAACACCCTGAACAAATATCTGCAGATCGTACAAATATTTGTCCCGAGGCGGGAATCGAACCCGCAACCTCCTGCGTCGCAGGCGGACCTTCGCCCACCGCGCCACAGATGTCGTCAAATCTTTCTTATCAATCTTCAAATTTTTTTTAGCTTCTTGATCAGGATGAACCGATCAAACGCAAGTCTAGTTCTTGGTCGAGATTAAGGCTTATGAATACTAGGTCTTGCTTCATCATCGTCAGTGTATAGTACGTCGGGACATAGGCATCCCCTGGTCTTGCTTGAATAAAAGTTCATTAGGACAATCTTGGACGCAAGGTGAGAGTGTAATGTTAAGGGACCTTCACGGATTTGCGTGAAAGTTTGACGAAGTGTCTCCAAAACCTTAACTAACTGTCGTTAACTGATCGTTAAAAACAAACGGCAACATTTTGAGACTAGTTAATTTTGGTTTGGTGCCAGCACAATCAATCTCAAGTTATATTGCATTCTATATTTGATACCTACAGCGAACTCTTGATTTTGATAGTTTCAGAGTCCCGGCGCATTTAGCTTGGAAAGCTGTATGTTCAGTTAATAAATAAATAAATAATGCTGGACTATTCACACAGTATCATCTAGCCCGAAGCTAAGCAGAGCTTGTGTTATGGGTACTAGATCTAATAGTGATCTAACAGCGCACAATAATGTTGTACTCATGAATTTCACGATCACAACAAATGAATGATTAAGGTATGCTAATTTGTCACAGACATGTTTGCAGTTATCTTTGTCACAGTCATGTAGGTGGAACAATATGCTATTGCATATGCATATCAGTAAATGGGTGATCAACAATGGTTTGTCGTACTGGCATAATAATACCAAGTAGCCTTGTGAGGACTGATCAAAATTTCGAGATATGTTTGCGCAAATGACCTTGCTAACTTGATCCTATGACATGTGGCTGACTGTGTGCAGAACTGTTTTTACAGATTAAAGATTCTTTACAAAATTCGTCCCTATCTCAGTGAAGACCTACGAATACAGCTGGTTGAATCACTTGTGCTGTCAAAACTTAATCACGCTGATACAGTATATGGCCCAATGCTGCTGGCACGCACACAATGTCTGATTCAACGGGTACAAAACGCTTGTGCTAGGTTTTGTTTCAGTGTCCCTCCGCGAAGCCATTTGACGCCTTATCTTAATAAGCACTTCATTCTAAAAATGAAGTCAAGACGAAAACTTCATCTGGCATGTCTTCTTTTCGACGTCATAAACTATCACAAGCCAAAGTACCTATACGAAAAGTTGACCTGGTTCACGTGTCAGCGCTATGGGAGAAGGCAATGCTCAAAGCAGCTTGCAACCCCGCAGCACAGATCCGCAGCTTTTCGTGGTAGCTTCAGATACGCCGCCTCCAAGTGCTGGAATAATATACCGCCACCGATAAGAAACCTCGGTAATAAATTTAATTTCAGAAAAAAACTCAAAGCATTTCTTGTTGAAGAACAGAGAAATTTTGGCAACGTAAATATAAATAGCTCGATTATCTAGCTAACTTATATAAAATAAACCTTCTCTGGGCTTCAAAAGTGCATTTCAGTATTTATACTTACTCAATACTCATAATAGTCACGATGGATCAGATGAGCGATCTGTAGACTGTTTGCAACAGTCGACAGTTAGCTCAATTGTTTCAATAGTAAATACTAGTATAATTTTCTTTGTGAATAAATTTATTTCTCAATTCTTAATATTTTTATTACGAACATGTTGCAGGTACATATTTAAACGATTCTGTGGGCAACTGGGCCCACAGAAAAATCGTCCCGCGGGCTCATTCGCCCCTTACTGTTTTTTTTGTGGGTGAGTCGACCCGACTCAGCCCGCGGGCTCAGAATACCACTCTCTACTGATTGAGAGTCTATTCGACCCGCGGGTTGAGACGATCATTCTCTACTGATTGAGGGTCTACTCAGCCCAAGAGCTGAAGTTGATAAATAATGTTTAGGATAATATACCTACCTATTTAATGCACATTTTAATACTTACTTTAAAAAAAAGTTTTAGGTGCGTTATCTGTATCTGTCTGGTACCTTTATCAAATTACGCCATTTACGACTAACCTTTCAAATATACTTTTAAATAATGTATAATCACACCTATTTTTCGTCCTTTTATTATATTTATTACTATTTACCCATATAATTATTTATACCATTATTATCTGAGACCTATCTACCCACAGCGGGGTGTTTACCTCCTTTATTTACCTATGTTTTACATACTTACTATTTAATATTGTTTTTGTTTGTTTTAAAAGCTTGTCACCGCGACTAGTCCGTAACGCCAACACAAAGGTTTTTGGCTGAAAAACAGCGCTGAGCGGCGATCGCTCAGCACATGCTGAGCCAAAGCCTATTTCGGCACAGGGTCACAGGGGCAAAGCTGGATTTGTCGGTCAAAATTTGTTTTTTTAATTTAGCTCCTTATTATTTGTTTGGTTTTGTTTGATTTATATTATGTGTGTCGAAATAAATGATTTTCTATTCTATTCTATTCTATTCTATTCTATTCTATGCATGAAACTTGATGATATTGAGGAGCGAAAGTATGTCGGATTGTCTTCCGACGACCATTCTGTTAACAAACTAGAAGCATAGCAGCTCTAAACTTATTTTCAACTAGCATTTTATCAGTGAAACAACACTCCTGAAAAGAAAGGAAACAAAATTATGGCCGTACGTAAGAACCAAGTTTACTCCTAAAAAGCATTCTACGAGTGAAAAGGGCCAGTTAAATTGCTGAAAGGAAACAAAATTATGGCCGTACGTAAAACCAAGCTACTCATAGAATAACATTTTATGAGTTAAAAGGCCAGAAACACTGCTGAAAGGAAACAAAATTATGGTCGTACGTAAAAACCAAGTTTACTCTTAGATATCATTTTATGGGTGAAAAACGTCAGAAACATTGCTGAAAGGAAACAAAATTATGGCCTTATGTAAAAACCAAGTTAGGTAACTGTATGAGATGTGTAAGATAAGAGAATTTAGAGTCATTTAAAAACAATAAGAATCTAGTCACAGGCTGTTAGCTATTTTGTTGTTAAAACAATAATGTTTATTTACTTCCTAGATTGTTACGCAATTGTTACATCATTATTATAGTGAGTAAAGAAACGTAAATAATATTATGAGATAGTACCTACACTCGTAGATGGTAAATTAAAATTAATGCTGGATAGATTTTCTTTTTTAGACCGTCGCTCGTCTCAGGCGGCCTTAGATAGAGCACAAATAAACAAGTGATCATGATCACAAAAGAAATAAACTTAATTGAAAAGCGTTCTTAATCTCATTCATCATTCATTCCCCATAATTAATACTCGACTAAGGTTTTTCTTCATATAGTGCGTAAGAATTCACACTCAGGGTAATTTCTAAGAAATCAAATAATATGCCAACAAAATCGACTTCGACGGGACTTGAAGGATAGGGAAGGATGCGGGTTTAAGGGAAATTTTAGTGTAATAAAATAAACCTCAACTAACTAAGTTAATTGACTTACATAAAAGCCAACCTTGAAGCTATAGGTACCTAAAACTCGAATAGAACTCGTTATGTAGAAAATGACAGGATAGAAAATATAACATGGCGGTCCAGCATAGGCATTTCCACACGCTTTTCTCGCTAATTACCACTAGCCAGTTTCACTTTCACGATTTCCCAAAGCTTTTCTAGAAAAATTATAGCCTTATTACCTCGAAATAAGGTGGTAAATAGCTATAAACCTACAGCGAAGTTGCTTCGAGTGTAATAGATGCCCGAGGCAAAGCAGTTCCTAACCACTTTGGTATGTAAATCGTGACCCTTCAAGGTGCGGTTTGCAAATGACAAATGTTTTAAAGATAGATGAAAAGTGGTACGAAGAAAGTGGCAAAGCTTGCCGTTTGAGTCTTTATGTTAGCATCGAGAGAAAAATAAGACTGACCAGCCTATTTAAGAAGAGAGAGAATTCAAAATACTTAATAGTAAGAGTAGTAAGTAAGAGAGAGGTCATCATCATCGTCATCATCAGCCTATGTTAGTCCACTGTTGGATACAGGCCTTCCCTAATGAGCGCCATAGCGCCCTGTCTTCAGCTAAGTAACAGAGAGGTAGTAAGCGAAAAATGTATAGGATTGTCGCCAAATCTTGACTATTATGGCTTGGAGTTGCAAATTATGTTTACCAGTTTAGTACAATCCGAACAGAAAAACTGAATTCACATTAATTCTTAGAGTTTTAAATTGTGTACAAGAAAGTTACTTGTAGGTGAAGTGCTGCAGGATTGTTTATATTTTTTCCAGATAATTATCAACACCTGATCCGTGGATGCATACAAAGACGATAGATATCAGATCGAAGCCATTGGTCATTCGTAATTGAGTCACATCACAAGGTAGAGAATCCATCAACAATCGTGACACGTAACTTCGGTAGTTATAGCGTTACACGGTGATAGGGAATCACGAGTTCACGATTCATATGTTTGAAAGACATGGTTTACTTTCCGACTAGGCACCTCCAGGTTTGATAACTCTATGACAGTAAATTTCTTTATAGACTCCAATAACTTTGGTTATAACTTTGGTTATTGGAGTTATGCATTACTTATACCTGTTTCTTAGGGCTTATTCCATTTTTACTCCTCGACCTTTTTGAAGGTGGATTCCCCCTCAAAAAATGGAAAATGAATTTTAATTAACCCCCCTCAACGTTTTTTCTTATTTTAGTTTTCTCCCTTAGAGGAATCTTCAAGGAGAAATTCTGGACAATTATTTTTTCGATTCTAGTTTTCTCCCTTTAATAGACACCTTAAATCATGAAAGATACCTTAGTTAGATCTTGAAGGGAGATTTCTGGAATTCGTTTTTTAAATCCCCTTAGGGGGCATTTTCAGGGAGGAAAACTAGAATAGGCCTTTCGTAGAAAATCTAACTTTTATTTATTGGGTACTTACTAGGTATACTAGGTATACGTAGTACAATAAGTCAACTATTTTGTGCTTTATCAATTCTACTTCTTGGTTTACGAGGTAGACATGCCTAATAGGTAACGGACCAGTTGTTCTAGCCATTAACATAGGAATTGTGGATTGGTCGGTAAGTATCTTGTTGCTTAATTTGGTTTTGATATTACACAATGAGTAGAGCCGGCTTTGTCTTAGAATATCTTTGACATTCCAGAGCAACCAGTCATATTGATTAACCTGTTTTAAACAACCTTCTAAAATTATAATTAGATTGTTTTGAAAAAGCTAAAGCGAATTCTAATCCCTTAGTTGTGTAATCCCTCGGGAATAAAATTTTTATGAGGCCACCTCGAGATCATCGTCTATACAGCTGGGAATAATCCAAATCGGTCATAACATAAAAAAACATCCTAACATAACATAAAAAACCTAATGTACAGTTTGTAAAAAATACTAAATGTAACGTTTGTATCGCACCACATCAACAGCATTTACCAGTTCACAGCTGGACATAGGCCTCCTCTGATAAGCGCCTCATTGGCTCTTATCATTAATTCATTATGGGGTTTTGTTTTGCCATAATCCCAACGCTGAGCATGTTGTTGTTATCTGAAATATTTGTTCCACGTTTCATAAATGAATGTTTCTAATAGTTATTATGTGAGTGTATTTTGATATATGACATGTATTATTCATTTTAAACTTAGTAGGTCTAATTCTCCCCATTCTCACGTACGGTGCGCAAACATGGTCACTCACCAATGTTCAAAAATCTCGCCTCGGTGTCTGCCAAAGAGCTATAGAACGCAGCATACTTGAAGTTAAATTAAAAGACCACATCAGAAACTCAACACTGCGCTCCAAGACTCAGATAGAGGACGTAGCTGTGAAGTCTGCCACATTGGAATGGAACTGGGCTGGACACGTATGTCGCATGCCGGAAGAACTCTGGGCGAAAGCCATCACCGACTGGGTCCCTAATGGGCGAAGACCGCGTGGAAGGCCCAGGCGGAGATGGAAAGATGAACTGGACGCCTACAACCAAAAATGGCCACAATTGGCTGACAATAGAGAGGAATGGAAGGTGGAAAGGGAGGCCATTGCCCTGCAGTGGGATCATGCAGGCTCATAATAATAATTAGTAGGTCTAATGTGATGTATCAATGTTTATGTGTTTATGGTACCAGTGGTGCTGAAATAAATGTTTTTTTTAATAAATTTGTTTTATGTGATTCGGTTTGAGTTACTTACATATCTGCAAACACAGAAGGTAGGTTCATCTTTGCTATCGCAACATTATAATATAAACTATGTTCTTAACCTAAAATTCACTTGGTTGCCGCGTCTTACATTTTTATAAGCAATTTACATTACTTGTCGATTTGAGATCCTTCCTTCAATAAATATTGCTTACAATTACATCTAAAAGACGACGCCAAAAAGTGAATTCTAGTTATTTTGTGTCGTAGTTTGTTTAAAATATTTCGTGTCTTGTTTGGCTAGTGTAGAGATGTCGTCAAACTTGAAGACAGACCTCATCAAAACAGGTTGCTGAACATTCTCAGCCTGCGCCAAATTACGGTATTACGGTACCTTCCGGCGACGCGTGCGCACCATCAGCCGACCAGCTGTTTTCGCAAGAACCTCGTCAAAGGCCGACCAACGGTATTGGACTTCGCATGAATATGGAAGACAAATAAATAAATAAATAATGCTGGACAATGCACACAGTATCATCTAGTCCCAAGCTAAGCAGAACTTGCGTTATGGATACTATGATATACCAGATGACTGATAAACTTACCTAATAGAAAGAAAGAAAATCAATTTAGTGGCTCACACAATAAATACACAATATGATAATAATAGTAAAAAAAAAAAAATATATAACTTAATTCTATGTGAACCAAAAAGGTCTTGCCTCGAGGCGGTGGTGGTGTCGCGGCGGCGGCGGCGCGGAGTCGCGGAGACATTCGATTTCGTTGTTAGGAGAGCCCTGCAGATTTTGATTATCGTCGGTGATGCAATAATTTCGGACTCTTGCAGAGCGAAAATTTATCGAAAGTTTATGGAAGCTTTAGCCTAGAGAGCTTGAGACACGTACCAACCGTGTTATGGACATTTGATTGTAGGAAATGATCTATCAAATAGGAGTTTTACCGTAGAGTTTTACGATATCGTTGGTAGAGCATGTAATGTGATATAAGACCGTGACATAATGTCTGAATATAAACATCAGTCGCGGTTACCCACCACTTTTGCTCCTCTTCCGTGTACACGCAGTAAAGTGGTGTTAGATTCATCATCATCAGTCTGTTTACCTGAAAACCCTACAGATGACTAGCGAATCACACTTTTTGTATACGAATTTAGTACCGTTGGAAAGGTGACGAACCAGAGAATTAAATTAGGGTAGAATAAATTATGTAAACAAACACCGCAGTTTTTCAGTCAGCAGTTTCAGTCTAAGTTAGCAAGCGCTGGACGGGGCGCTATGGCGCTCATCAGGGGATTGAGCGCCTTAGTGCCCCGTCTATAGCTTGCCGCATCCAGCATCTGCCTGCAGTCATTCGCAAATCATCCCACCTGGCCGGAGGGCGTGCTACAGTATGTTTGCCGAGTCGCGCGCGGTCTCCACTCAAGTATACGTTTACCCCAGCTGTTGTCGGTTCTTCGCGAGCTATGACCGGCCCACAGCCACTTCAGCTTGCTAATTCTTTTGGTGCTATAATATAAGGTTTGTTATTATAGTGCATAAGCCCTCACACTCTGGGTAATTTCTAAGAAATCGTAGAAGTCGAAATTTTTTGGGATATTAATTGATTTCCTTGACCTATGTCGGTAACTTGGGCTCTCTGTTGGATGAATTCGTTAAGAACCCTAGGTACCTTCAGAGAAACTCCGAAAATTAGACACAAATTAACACAATCTGTGTTATTGATTCATGTTGCTGGCATAGATTAGATCACCAAATAGTTTTAAACGGCATTCCGAAACAAGTAAGTAGGTTTCGAATTTATTGGGAGAACCATGTCTGCTAGAAAATCGATCTAAAATGTTCCACAGCAAGGTTCAAATAAAATCAATTGTTATTATCCGATTTGAGCGTGTAGCAGCAGATTGAAGTAAGTTTTAATATTTAAAAAAACTTTTTTAAGGATTTTAATGCATTGTCATCCAAACTAAACGTGTATTCAAAATTGCAGCTCAATCGGTTGAAGATATCTGCTTCAAAATTGAGTTGCAAGATTCCAACCCCGTACAAACATAGTTACATACCTCATTCTCAACAGCCTGTATTGGTCCACTACTGGACGCAGGCCTCCCCCTAATAAGCGCCTAATTGGCTTTTATCATATAATAATAATAATAATTTTTATTTCGGACAAGTCCATAGTTTTATAAAAATACATACTGTATATACATAGGTACTATATTTTAAAGAGATAGTATAATGCTAGTCAGTAACTAAACGTAATTACCTAGTAGGTAGGTAATATTTTTATTTGCGGTTCCCACTGTGGTGCACCGATATCCAATAGCGGAAGTAGTCATTATCTGGGCACTCAGCGATGGACTGCAAGATAGAGTTTTTGGATGCGCGCAGACGTTTCCAGAAAGAAAAGATGCGCGATCTGAGGATGCCGTAGTCGGGCAAGTCGGGAACACCGGCCTCGGCGAACATGCCCGACGCACTACAATATCTAGGTTTTTTCATTAGAATGCGAAACGCGTTATTATATTGGATTCTGAGTGTACTATAGGATTTTCTGTTAAATGATGACCAAAGCTGACATGTATAGAAATTTTGACAATAGGTAGTAAATAAAGTTAGTTTCACCTGCTCGTTACATATTGAGAATCTACGAGCGAGCATATTGCACCGCACAGCCAGAGCCCGCCGTTCCCTCTCCATGTCCTCATCATCTTTCTGTTCATCGGTGAAAATGTGTCCCAGATATTTGAAGTTCCTTACGACCCGCACTGGCGTGCCTTCCAAAAATACCTCAGGTAACCTCTCCGGACCTCCCTTCCACTTAAAGACCATCATCTCAGTCTTCTTGGCATTATATCTTAATCCGTGCGCTTTGGCATATTCTACATATATGCCAAGAAGCTTACGGAGTCCACTGATCGATGGACTGAGCTGATCATATGGGGGGTAATGCTCATAATCTCCACGCTGAGCATTCGGGTTGGGGATCGCAGTTCGGTGGTAGAATTGTTCTGCAGGGGCGCTGCTGCCCACCCCCGGCGGATATCCCTTGCATACATAGTTCTAGTTAAGTGCTAGTTGCATACATTGCAAGTTAAATAAAAGCTTGTAAAATGTCTGATTTTATTGCAATATCCATTAAATAAATAGTAGCTAGTCATCTTAAAGTGTTTTGTTAAGCATTTTTTGATGACCAGCAAGCAAACCTGTTATGCAATAAAGCAATGGAAATAACATTTGAAGACGGAATTTCCCGTTTCTCGTGCCCACCGGTGTTACACTCCAGTTATAAATAACCGTGTCAAATTGCAAACAGACAGACATTCCGCACATATTTGTTCAACAACAATAACCTACTTCATCTATGATTCACATTCGTGGACCAAAAACTAGGATACTAGATCATTCACAGCGCAATTATTTGAAAACTATCTCGGTATGGCTTTCCTGATTGGAAATGATTAAATGCACTGACGCGGGGGTTTTAATAATTTGAAACCGATTTCGAAAAAGGAGGAGGTCCTTTGTTCGGCTGTAGTAACTTTGATTATGTTTATCCGTAAATTGTGAGCCAAATTTGATGATTTATAGAAAACTAGCTCCACCTTCGCCCGCGTGAAATTTTATAAATTTATTGCACACCCGTAGGGGTTTTTGTAAAAATAAAAAATATGGTTCATTATTGACTTTAGTTGGTGACGGATTACACAAGTTTTGAGTGAATCGAACCAAGGAATAATAATTTTGCATAGAAACCTTACGGGTTTAACCCACTCAGAGGATAATTTTTGAAAATTAGATCTATCTACATAACAAATTTTATCTAAATGATACTTACGTGGTAACAAACATTAACATCAAAAGTAATTTTATAAATTGACTATATTTATTTATGTTATGTAATATACAGGGTGGAATTTTGTAATGCCACCTGGAGGGAAAGTACTCTTAATACAGTAGATAGAAAATTTTACTCAAAGAAAACATTCCTTTAATTTTGAAAAGAAAGAAAACTGCATTCAAAGATTTTTGAAAATTCGCTTGCCACACCCGGGAATCGAACCGACTAAAATCTGTAAAAATTACACCCTGTATTTTTATTGCATAGATCGTTAGGGTCAATTATAAGGATGAAATCTCTCTAACAAACTTAATAAATTAAATGAAAGGAAAACCATGAAATCTTAAATTATTTTAATTATTTACAATAAAAAGTCAACTACTAATTAGTTGCTCAAAATGGGCTCCATTTTCTTGGATACACAAATTCATTCTTCTAATGAATTCATTTCTAGTAACTTTTAATAACGTGTTGTGGTGAATATTATAAATCGTATTCTGAACTTCAACTCTCAAATCGTTTACATTCGCATAAGATTTCATGTAAATTAGATTTTTTACAAATCCCCACAAAAAAAAATCTAAAGGGGTGAGATCTGGTGATCTCGCAGGCCATCTGATTGTGCCGTTGGTACCAATCCAGGTATTAAAATGGTTATTAATGTAGGCAGTAGTGATTCTGCTGTTATGGGCTGGAGCACCATCTTGCTGTATAATTATTTGGTTGCGCTCTGCCTCGGGGAAACCATTTAACTCATTTTTTATTAAGAGATCCAGATAGAAGAGTCTGCATTAGGTAAAAACACGTGCAAATTTCAATCGTCTTATCTAAATATTAATTCGTCATTTTAATGTATAAGTGACGTCAATGATAATTATTAATTACTGACACAAGTAAACAGATGGATCTTTATGTTAAAGTGCTTAACTTGACCCATTCAATTTATAATTTAAGATTTCATGGTTTTCCTTTCATTTAATTTATTAAGTTTGTTAGAGAGATTTCATCCTTATTATTGACCCTAACGATCTATGCAAAAAAAGTATAGGGTGTAATTTTTACAGATTTCACTCGGTTCGATTCCCGGGTGTGGCAAGCGAATTTTCGAAAATGTTTGAATGCAGTTTTCTTTCTTTTCAAAAATAAGGGAATGTTTTCTTTTAGTACAATTTTCTATCTACAGTATTAAGAGTACTTTCCCTCCAGGTAGCATTACAAAATTCCACCCTGTATACTACTTAGTATATTTATGTATATACTCGTATTATATATTTAGATATTTACATAGCTTATTTATTTATTTCTTCCGAAACATTATTTCTTTTTTTCTCGCCACCGAATACCTTTTCGATCACTTTTGAAGAAATCGCTTTTAGCGATAAGGCCGCCCATTGTACATTATCTGTATTTGTTTTTATTTTCTGTGATTTTTTTTATTTCTTGTAATAAAGAATATTTCTACTGTATTGTATCCACACAAACTTTCGCTTTATAATATTTGTGTTATTATTTATTAACTTTGAATAGCTTGTTTTAATCTGTACCATCTATTTCTGTGTACGGACCGCCTAGGGCGATAAAAGTATATTATAGACTCCTTTATTAAAACTTGATTGTACAGAAAATAGGAGGAGCAACGCCGAACAAACGACCCCAGAATTTACCCCTTATCTTTCCATTCATTCAAAGAATCAAAGGTCATCACTCAAGATAGTCGTAAAGGCTGTGAAGCAATGCACATTAACATTTAGCGGATGTCCGAGCCTCCATATATACCTACCTTCACGGTACGCTGCTACTTACACAACCCTGATATGAACTTAGATTCGCCTGTTTGCGAAACGGCCATTAGTTACGACTGGCTAAGTACTGTTTTCTCCTTCATCGGTAACTTGGAGCTTCGTGAGAGGTCTTTAGTTTTCACTGGTGTTGTTGGGGGTTTAGCTACTTAGCAAGTGTTCTCTTGACCTAGTCGTGACTTTGTCATTGTCACAGGTTTGTATCTAATTGCTCTTGTTAGCATTTGTATGGAAGGGATACTTTTGTCTCTTCCATCTACAATGTAGGTTAGCGATCTTTATAGCTAACAGAGTAAATTCGATATTATCAGCGAAACCTACAATTGTTTCATATTGGAAGTGTTCGAGATATGTAGATGCAGAAGGAAAACTTATTCCAGCTGGAATAAATCTTTATTCACTAAGAAAATTACAATCGAATAATAGAAATAAATTACAACTAGTATATACAATTGAAACAAATGAGCTAACTGCAGACTATTGCAAACAATTTACAGGTAACTGACAATACCAGTCGGAAGCGTCCTCAAGACGCTGGCTGCATTAACATTAATAATTATGTAGGTAAGTAATTTTATTTGTTTTCAAAAAACTAAAAACTGATTTCGAATCCTTTGATTTTAAGCTGTGTAGGGTCTGGATGATGATGACCTTACATGAAAGATGATGTTGTAGATAGGTTATCTAAGTTGTATGGCACCGCACTGTGTATCTATCACAGAGTTCACTGACAGGGTATTATGTAGTTAAAGTTAGTTAAGCCAGTTAAAATGAGTAGGACCACAAGATTCACAGTTAAAGTTAGTTTATTTACGAAGTTAAGTTATACAAGGTTAAGGTGGCAAATCTTCCCTTGATAGGTGTTTCTTGCGTAATAGTAGGTCACGTACTGAAGTTAGGTGTGTAAAAATTATAATGAAGTAAAATGCAGAGCGTGCAAAATAACGCGTGCGCAAGTATGCTGATGTATGTTGAAACCGCACAAACTGTTTTTAAGTTTTGTGGGATAAATCCTGATTCCGAGATTCCGGGGGATCCTCAAAGATCCCCCCGGAATAAATATGAGACCACCTGATCATTCTCTATACAATAGCGTAAGAATTTTCAAAATCGGTCTATAATTGACTGAAAAATCGACGAACGTACATAAAACAAAACAAACATACAGCCGAAAATCCTCCTCTTTTTTCGAAGTCGTATAAAAACGGGTAAGTATGTCAAATGCTAAGTTTATCGCGATGAATATCAACTTGTCATAGTCGTATGAAACACACTTGTTCCACTTGATTCAAATCTCAAAAAAACTAAACAGAAACAGCAAGCAAGAACCGTCTGAAAACAAGTTTCGATTACTCATTATAGAACCGGTCTCCGAAATGAAAGTATCACGGATAAGTCCAGTTTTCATACGTTGTCTAAAACGTATATACGACGCTGTTTGATGAAGAACGAGATACAAAGTGGCATTATTTTACTTGACTGACATACAACGCAATAATCTTACTTACATTAGCAGTAATGTACAGGAAATGCTAATTCAGGACCATCTTGTGATTGCAAACAATAAAAATAAACAATTGAACGACTAATTCTTCGACAGTCTGTCTGTGAAAATAATTTTTAGTAGTGCGAATATTAAACCCTTGGCAGTGAGTGAGGTAGGGAAAGTAGTGGTAGAGTAGATATAAAAGAAAGGCCGTTTAGTAGCCAATAGTTAGTTTAGTGTAGGTCGCGCAAATTTTTATGATTTCTGTGAACATAGCCGCGAATGCAAAACTGCGCATGATACAGTAGAGCACAGTGCGAAATCAAATCAATCATTCATTCTTTCTGACACCTTAAAATCAGCTGCTGCGTAGCCACTCGCGCGTACTTCCGAGAATTCATAAATATTTGCGCGTTCTCAATTCGGCACGAAAAAGAATTACTTGACACTGATTTGATCATTGATCATGATCAGTTAATACGTACAAACAACCGAATGTAAGAATCATTACCAAAATAGGTGAGAAATAAAAAGCCAAGCAAGTATAAGTATTGTGCCCAAATGTAGAGCATTTCAAAGCTCTTCTAGCTGGTTAAGGAAACAGTGCTAGATTCCTGAGCAGATTTTATTCAACACGTCATCAGAATAATACAAAGCCACTCATAGCTTCATCTTCAAGGTCTTATAATTATAACTCGAATAACAATTATCCGTGTCGGCAAGTCATCATCAATCGACGGCCTCGTGTCGACATCAAACTTGACATTTGAATACCACCGTAATGGTAGACGATTCATCGTTGCGGTTAGAACAAGAGGAACACTTGGCTGGTGTATGTATCGGGCAATAAGAAACGTAGAGCTCTTTGTGAAAGATCAACAAAGCATTGCCGGCACTATACGTAGATTAAGTATGAGTGTATAGTCTATTCTATATCAAGTAAGACCACAACTTGATATAGAACAAAATAGAATCTATTTTATTTATATACCTACAGACTTACACAGAAATACATAATAAAATTAGACTAAGAGGAGATTCGAAGGTACGAAGTGTAAGTGCAGTAATAAAATGGCTCTGCCTCAGCATGAGTTGGTTGACGAGCAAGCTGGTCACACAGTATCATCTAGCCCCAACCTAAGCAGAGCTTGTGTTATGGGTACTAGATGACTGATATACTTAATTAATTCAATACATTACATAGAAATACTGACCACCGGAAAATTATGGAATGGGAAGAACGATGAATCCTCTGGTCTGCCACCTCTGGTTGGGTCTGCCACCCGTGTTGACACGAGCCAAAGGTCCTGTCAGAAAACCAGCGTTACTCTACTTCTTGTGGAGCAACATTATGCTGAGATAGGACCTTTTGGTTCGCTGCATTGCTTGCTACTGTTAGGTACTATTATTTTATTATTGTTATTGTAATATTATTATGTAAGTTTAAGTATTGTAAATATTGTAATAGTTGCAAGCTTTCTAGTGAACTAATAAATTAATTTTCTTTCTTTCTTTTATGAATTGGGTATACAATGTATAGAAAATGCTTCGAATGATGAAATGGGATGTAAGCTCTTAAAAAACGGGTGACAGTTATCAAAAGATCGGTGCTATTTAATTCAAAACCTGTCTTCGGCCTCTACATAAGGCATGTTGCATTCTTACATAGTTTACACACGCTAACGTTCATTGTCCTGTTTCTACATAAACCGTTCGTATTCGTACCTAGATTCTTATCGTTCTCGGACCGGTTTAATTACAAAACACGTAAAAAACGCATTATCTTGTGGAATATGAACTCTTAAGTGACAAGAAAATTAAACCATGACTAGTTTTAATCTGCTCGAGAATGATACAAACAAGAATTCGTACTTATTTATGCTTATTTACCCAAGTACCTGCTATGCACAACATGAAACAACGAATAAATAATTCTATTTTTGCTTCTGTCGCGGTTTTCCTTTAGACAATCTACAGGTTAGCCAGAATAAATAAACAGCTGCAAGATATAAATTGATCGGAGGTAGCTTAATTATAAAAATATGGATTGCGTTGTAGCCCTGTTGTTTACTCGGTAAAGTGGTGATAAAAACCGATAACTCAAGAGTTAAATTTCCTGTTGCTTCTTTAAACAGCTCTCGCAACCTCGCAAGTATCCGCTAATGGGAAATAACTTCCAGTAGAGGACATTTGTGATATTCCGTGTACGCCTAATAAGATTCGTGAAGACACATCTGAACATAAGATGGTCCTCAGGCATGAAGGCGGTGAAGTAGGTACCTAATCCAATAAATAAATAATGCTGTACAATCCACACAGCATCAGCTAGACCTAAAGCAAGCAAAGCTTGTGTAATGGGTAGGTACTAGATAACTGATATACTAGGTACTTAATACATTAGGTACATACAAACATAAAAAAGATATTTTTACTGTACATAGAAAAAGCCTAAAATACCCGGAACATTTTTCCGGGGGCGAGAATCGAATTCCAACGAAACCTTTTGATTGAAAACCAACCTTTTGGAAATTCTGGAATAGCTTGCAGGAACAGTACCCTCAGTCAGAACGATACCCAAGAATGTCATCGACATATTTTGACATATAAAAACGCAGTATGCCACTTCATTCATGAGGAAATACAACGAGGCTGAGCTCATCTCGAGTCGCGCGGCCGCTCGCTCCAAGACCGGTCGAGACTCGGTTTGTAGCACACAGATTTCACCTGACTGAAGAAACCATCGATTCTAGTGCAAAATGAATCGAGAAAGTAACGTCAATCGATTATTATGATTCGATCGATTATAATTTGACTGTATTCAAAAACTAAAACCGACTTTGAATCCCTTAGTTTTAAACTGTTTTTCGGGATAACTATCTCTCGGGAATAAAAATATGGGGTCACCTTGGAATCATCTTGTATTCTCTTACTGCACGAAAATCATCCAAATCGGTCTATAAATGACGGAAATCGATAAGTAAAGAAAAATGTACATACAGCCGAACATAGAAACTCCTCTTTTTTTCGAAATTTAACCAACTTGGCAAAAATTATAATAGTGTGTTTTGAAGACTTTTTACTAGGAAAGAATGACATCGTACATTCAAGAACTTGGTCCTTAACTATCGTATAAAAAAAGATGACGCGTACCACTGCACAATCGGAGTTAGTCTTGGAATTTGAAAATTTTGTACATTACTCAAAGATTACACACAAAAATTCTGACAACTAATTTAAATTCAGAAAAATGATTTAATAACAAAGAAAATTTCAATAACACGTTAACGAATACCACTAGTATTTACACATACTCGTATATGTATTTCCTATATGTATTTCGTATATGTAATGCTGGCACAGCGTATCAGCATTGCCATACAGCGTGGCAATGCAGCCAGCGTCTTGGGGACGCTTCCGACTGGTGTTGATATGGATAAGTTGAGCTATCTGTAGACTGTTTGCAACAGTCGGCAGTTAGCTCAATTGTTTCAATTGTAAATACTAGTATAATTTTCTTTGTGAATAAATGTCATGAATGTATTTCCTGAAAATCTAAGTCTTCAGCTGAAGGCAGAGTGCCTAGAATTCTGGCAACATCGCCATGTTGAATGGCAATGCCCTAGCGAAATTGAAGCGAGCATTCCGATCATCTGTGGACTCTATGAGAAGTCTTCTTTTATTATAAAATTTGTAACTCAACAAATTTGAGACAATTACAAAATAATCTTTTAAAAATAAACGAAAGCACGCACAGTCATGCCTTACCTATTTCTTCCCAGAGAATCAATAACTTACAAAACTGTTCGCATGACCAATGACAATTAACTTGGTTAATAATGCAGGCATGTGGTTACCCAACAGATTCTTGCTCTATCGGAACAAACACATTGACAGAAACTTTACATACTTGTATTATAAAATTCTTCAATTTTGCTGTTTTCCTGGTGAGGCCCTGAATCGGTGATCATCGGTGTCTCTGTACTAATCTTAAGGTTGTCGCTCACACTTCCAACCCCGCTGCACAAAAATGAGCATTCAAATAGGTATGGTGAACTCGTAACATTAAGATACATTTTACTAACTATTGTGTGTGCTTGTGCGGCAGTGGTGTTGGAAGTGTGAGCGCCAAGCTTTAATACGCTTGTAGCTTTAGAGTTGTGCGTCCACTGCTTCGATATCTGAGCATACGCAGCGTAAGGATTTTATATTGATTTGTTGCTTTGTATTGATTTCTATGGTATAGCGTGCACTGGATCGGCATATTGCCGATACTGATGCCAGAGACCGGTATTTCTGCCGAGTGCGTTGCGGAATATGTTGCGGATGACGCCATCGGCAAACTCGAGCGCTTCGAAAACACCTACCTAATTATATTGCCCATGCAAAATCCAAAAGCAGTGGACGCACCCTATCGGCATGTTGTAAATAAATTCCGATGCCACGTACGCCTTGATTCCTATCTAGTGAACGCGCAACTTAAATGTCACCTATTATTGCTAAACAACATTATTTGAACTTGGCTGACACTGCCGCCAGGCCCACACAGCTAAAATTACTCGTAGACATAGACATACAAAATATACAAAAATCGTTGCTACTACTACCAAGGTTATAATTTAAGTTAATAAATACAATTTGTTTCACACATTGCAACGCGTGTCGAATCGTTTTACGTAATTTTCATTGATAAAGGTCATATGCAAGCACATTTTGTAAACCTGTGGTTTCATCGTAATTTTCGGTACGTGGTGGGCACTAAGGTATTGTTCCTTACATCAGAAGTGGTACATAAGTCACTAGGTACTTGCTGTGTGGTGCTTAAAATTTACACCACCCCGATGCTTCCCTCGGGTGTCGTAAGAGGCGACTAAGGGATATCCACCGGGGACGGGCAGCAGCGCCCCCTACAGAAAAATTCTACCACCGAACTGGGATCCCCAACCCGCATGCCCAGTGTGGGGATTATGGGCGTTACCCCCATGAGATAAAAGCCAATAAGGCGCTTACCAGGGGAGTGTCACTGAAAAAATTCGACAATACGTGCGCTTGTACAGAAACCTGTGTTACATTATCTTGCGGTTTCAGACTTGCGATTACGAAACGTGTGCGTTTAATCGCAGTGCGTGCTCGGCCGATCGATCTGCCGCTCTGGTAGACGCACTGCCTTTTTAGTAAGATTCTGCCTGCAGGCTGGTTCTTCTTTACAGTGGCCGAGACCTGGAGGCTAGGTTGCCAGACTTGCCAGCCATTGATAATAAACCGTAAAAACGTAAGGTAGGTGGTTACCCATTTCAGTGACTATAATACTTCATTGTACAAACCACTTTCATGGTGTGTTTAATGGTTGTAACGTTATCAATGTTATGTCAATGGTGCAATTATTTACGCTAATTTGAAATAAACAGGCGTAGTACTACAGTAAACAATTCAAACAGAGGTGTCAAGGCCGTTTCCTATTAAGTAGGCGATGACCTTTATCCTATGTCATTGTGAGGTCAGTCATTGTGTTTTAAGCTTGTCGCACACCTGGAAAGTACCGCTGCAACACAGAACAAAAAAAATTGCATTCAAATACAGGCAATTGTTACGAGCTAAAGCTCGTAACAATTAGATGAATTTTATATTGACGGCATCCACCACTCGTTTGAAGTAATTTAGTCACCCTAAAATGTATCTACAGGTAGTTTAAGCCCTTATTTATTTATTATTATTTATTATATTAGAATGCACATTTTTGTGTTATGTAGTAGCGGTATTGGATGAATGAGCGCAGAGCTTTAGTTTTGCAGTAGCTGACAGCAGGTCAGTAAGTATCGAGCCTTGCTAAAGCCACAGAGCTGCAGCGTAAGGATTTGCTTTGAATTGATTTCTATGGTACAGCCTGCGCCTGCACTGGATTGGCTAATCTGATACTGAGGCCAGGCATGTTGTAAATACCGCGTACGCTCCGATACCGATCCAGTGGACGCATAGCTTTACTGTCATGTTACATATCGTCATCAACTTTATAGCCTGGGATCGCACAGTCCTAGACGATACCGGCTATAGGTTCATCTATGGCGGGTATCCATCCATCATGCTATTAAAATAAACTCAATTTTTTACCTCTGAAGATGCACGACGACGGAAGCTCAGATGAGAAGAACTTGACACTGCCGTTTTTAAGTTTCAGGGAGATTACAGAACGTCAAACGAATTTTATATTATAGATTTTTAAATCAAATGAATATCGTCAATACGAGCATCTTTGCACAGTTCCGGGATTTCGAATATAATTAGTAATTAATCACTTCCTAGTGGCATATTTAAAACCATTTAAGACTGTTAGAGATAAAATCAATGAATACAAATCGCGAAAATTAAATTGGACTTGCCAAAATCAACAAATCTATATTCACCTCATGTTCCTACATCCAACCTAGACCTTAGTAAGCTGGCCCAAGGTCCAAATAAGGGAACTCGGGGTAAAAGCGGTTCGTAACAATTCGGGACAGTGAACCATACGATACGACTCAGGCAATAGACTATTCTTTTACGGTGTGTTTACTCGGGCTGAATATGAAATTTAATTAAGGCCACGACTTTCGAACGGACTGCGGATATTGTAAGGACGTTTGGTTCAAGGAAAGTTGCTTGTAGTTGTTTTTAAAAAACATTGGCACTGGGGAACAGGCATGTTCCACGAAATATTGATATACTAGAGTTGTTATTAGGTTTATTGGAATATTTGCGAGTGTTGCAGAGTTTAACAGAAAAAAATCTAGTTTCAGATAGAATTAAAATTTTTTATGACAGATTCCGTCTTGCGTATCATTAGATAGTAGGTACTCTGTCGCACGTACAACAAATCTTTTGATGAGTACAAGTTCATTCATTGGTAAAAATATTATTACAAGTCGAATAGATTTACTTACACCGTAAAGATAATATAGTTAAGTAAGTATAGTTGGTACATAAAAAATCATTACAAAATATAATTACTAAATAAATTACTTATTTAAAAATTATTTATAATGGTCTAACGAAAGTAAAACAGTGATTGAGGCTAGGATTTGAATAACCTTGAAATGGATAGCCAAAACTACCCCTCGTTGTCTTGTCGTCTACAAATTCCAGAAATATTTTTATTTCAGGAACATTTTTAGCATGATGATAATAGTTAAACAGGCCGATTTCGGCAACAGCGACTCTGTAGCTGGAAACACGTATTTTAGAAAATTCATTACGTAGTAGTAGTCTTCACTAGTTACCACCATGGTTACATTTTGGCATGTTAGGTACTCCACTGAGCTCTCTAATTTCTCCGCGTAACTTTCTACGTACATACATAATTATTTTGCTCAGTCTGAAACTAGCCAACGGTCAAGTAGCAGTGAAACCGATTACTTTAGCGATGCTAAGTTTTATGAATCTCTCGATGACCTATAGTATAATTTTCTCTATAGAGGTATTTTCTTCTCTATAATAGATCTCTTTAGTTCAAGGCAGAATCGGAGCACATCTTTTATTAGCAGGAATAATTAAATAATAATAATTAAATTAAAAATTAGTTTGTTTAAAAAAAAACCTTAAACCGACTTCAAATTCCGTAATATTTAGGGCGATTGTGCACTACAAGGAATTTTACTGTCCGGCAGTCCGATTTTGTACGGTCCGATATGGCACGCCATATAATGTATATACTAGTTTGTGCACTATACGTAATTTTACCGTCCGATATTTTACTTTTCCCCATTCCGGAACGGTTGTAGTTTAACTGACGGAGAACTGAAAAGAGACTGAAAAGACGGAGCTAAACTGAGGCGTATCATCCGAGTAAAGACGGACAAGTGCACAATCCAATCATCCGTTTTTTTCATGCCACACCGGACCGTAAAAAATCAGACTGCCGGACTGTAAAATTCCTTGTAGTGCACAATCGCCCTTTCACTGTTTTTTTAAGTTTTGACAAAAGTAATCTCTCAAGAATACATTTTTTAATGACACTATTTCGGAATCATTAAATAAACAATAGCGAAAGAATCTTAAGAATCATCAAAATCAGTTCATAACCGAGGAGAAATCGACGAACATACATAAAAAACATATTTACATACAGCCGAACATGGAAGCCCCTCCTTTTTTAAGTTGGCTAAAGAGATCTTCAAAAAGGAGGGAGTATTTAAGAATTTTCTTAGATTGACTGGGCTACAGCTTAGTTTTTCGTTTTATAAGCAACTAGCTTCTGCCCGCGGCTTTGCACGCGTTTTTCGGTATAATAAGTAGCCTATTACACGGTAATATTATCCTATACAGTAATCCGACTTCATACAAACGGACGAAACGCGAGCTATACCTACGCGCCTCGATCTCGGCATGCGCTCAGCATGCAGACAGTCGCGACTGTGCCGCAGTGACGAACGGATGGTGTGTTGTTTTTTAACAATAACCGCGCGGTATTTTTTCCAAAAATAAGTTCAGGTACATATTTAATAAAGTAGCTGCAGGTATCTATAACCAAGTAAAAGATATTCCTTTTTCTTAAAAAAAATCTAATAAAATTTAATAATAAAGAATTTTGTACGTCTCAGTCGAGGCGCAAATATTTTTCGGTCGCAAATTTATAAGACCGATTTGTTATTCAAACATAAACACGGTTTATTAATTAAATCTACCAATCAAAAAACAACACGCATTATTATTGAACACTTCCCATTCAATTCACAAAGTATTTTATTTGTTTATATAAAAAAAGTACCTACCTATATTAACAATCACAAAACTAAATGGAAACACAAAGTAGGCAAATGTAATTAAAATGCTGGAGGCGGCCCTATCGCATGTTTACCTACCGCGCGGCTGTAGGCATTTATTTCAAAGATACGGCCGAGTTCAAATACTGTGTAGGATAATATTACCGTGCCTATTATCTAAGTTAGGCTATGATTTAAATGTTTGCCCAATTTAATCTCGATCTGTTCAGTAGCTTTGGAGATCCTAGGTAACAAAAATTCAGATTTCACATACTTTCGGTTTTATAGTATTAGTAGATAGATGTAGGATAGTAGGATTTATCATATTCATTAGAAAAACTATTAAAATCTGCTAAGTATTTAGAAATACCAAATTTATCGCTTATGAAAGTGCTTTAGTATCTCTCAGACTATTTAACGTGGCTATAAAATCATTTACGATAGAAAGTATCATAAAAATGCTTAGATGATGCTTGAAAAGTAGTATTTCAGTACCTACAAAGTTTACCTGACTATTCTTTTCCAGTTAATCAAGCCACCATTTTGTAGATAAATAAATAATACTGGACAATTCACACAGCGTTATCTAACCCCAAGCTAAGCAAAGCTTGTGTTATGGATACTAGATAACTGATATACATAATACAATACACTACTTACATAGATAGATATTTTTTATTATACATAGAAAAACACCTAGAACACCCTGAACAAATATCTGCAGATCGTACACACATTTGTCCCGAGGCGGGAATCGAACCCGCAACCTCCTGCGTCGCAGGCGGACCTTTGCCCGCTGCGCCACAGAGGTAGTCAATGACGTCACAGAGATGTGCAAATGCTTTCGGCAGATTAGTACCACAATAAGAAATGACGAATGACCATTCCCGGAAATGACCACTTCTTACAATAACACTTCACCCACTTCTAATTTCTGAATTAAAGCGCATACCACAATATTTACCAAAATCTATTTCCGCAGGTAAGTAAACACATCCTACATACGTGCCGCAATTCCGAAATCCATTAGAAACCTTGGCTTGGAATAATAAACAAGAAAATTCGATAGGTTCAAAACACGCCTGACTCAGGAAGGTGCTAAAATTAACCCGTATGCTACAGTATTTAACAAGACTAAGTACTATCATAGCCATCACGATCATTGTATCAACAGTTAGGGCGCGTTCCCCCTGTTTCGTGACGACAGAAAGTCGTGCAGTTTAAGGCGGTACCCTACCTCGTTATTGTGTGAAGAGGATAGGCATAGGATTTCGCGTTCACAGGAGCGGGACAGAGCAAAGCGGCGTAAGCCCAAAAATCAAGTTTTTAGTAGTTATTTGTGGGGAACAAACATTAGAATAGTTAATTGAAAAAAAGGCAACATATAAAATGTTCTTTATACTTAGCTCAATTACTATGCTTAATCTCAAGATCGTATCATCTGTATTTATTGAGAAATTAGGGTTTTAGTAAAAAATTAGAGGTAACTTTGCGATTTTTTTCTATCGAGAAAATTTTATGGAATCGTGTTTTCGAAACATATGATCGATAGAATAAGTCCTGAACTTTACCATATATAAATTTCAAAGTTAAATATTCAGTAGTTTGGAAGATATGGAGGTCCGACGGAGTTGAAAATAAGCAATTTGAGGGTAGGTACCCCCGTTTAAATGGAGACCCAACCTTTTTTCGTTGTGTCGTTATATTAGGAACAGCTAGCACGACAGTCGTAAAACGATAACAAAACGTCACGATTCATATTGTGTCGTTGTTGTGAACCGTAAAATGTCGTCACGATCCAATGGGAACGACTAAATACGAGAATCGTTCAACGATAAAAAACCGCGACACACAATGACGATAAACAGTCATTATAATGTGAAAAGTTATCCTAGCATTATCTGAGCTACTGAAATAAAACATAGATCCCCTTTTAGACAGGTTTATAATCAATTCTGAGACATATAAACACTTCCCTGAGAAATCCATTCGGTTTGACATAGCAGAGTTGGACGCTCTATACAACATATCCTGCTAGTCCAATGCCAAAATATTGCCAACTGTACACATTTATTTATAGCAAGCTCACAAATGGGGACCGCTGGAGACGATAGTCGTCCAACGATAATTTACGGTTACGGCACAGTGGGCGCTTTAGACATCTGCTATTGTACCGTACGTTTGCTCCACTGACCACTCGTTACATTGTGCATTACAGACCATAACACGCACAAATTAGAGATCACTCTTTACTCAATCGAAACTGATAACATCTAAGAGTCTGTGAAGATTTGAAATGAGATGTAACTCGGGATGATAAAGTCGAAAGTGGTTTGAGTAGTATTGTTTACGCGCCAATAAGTTTGTATGATCAATTAGAGTACGTAAACACTGATATTACCGTTTCTGGAATCTTCAAAGAGCTTGCGGGACATGCTTATTAAGAACTTACAAGTAGTATTTAGCGCAGTGATCTTGTGATATTAACGTGCTTAACATACTTTTGTGGTTCTTCAGCTTTATTAACTTTCATATTTTCTTTGATTGGTCTTTATTTACATACGAATTTCTTTTTTGGGTTAATGAAAATCATGGTTAACGAACGTGTCGGGTTACAAGTTTGCGTTGTCGTTTAAAATCATCTCTAATTAACATTTTTTATTAAAAATACGTGTCTGTATCTGTATCTTAACCATCATTAAATTCTGTCACACGATCAACTTTTCTATTCAATTTATTTAATTCATTTATAATCTCTAGTTAATGTGGTAACATTAACTATCTAGTGTTACATCTCTAGTCAGTGTTTAGTTTTATAATTTGACCTGTTTTAAGTGTAGGTACATTTATTGTATTTATGGAAATAATGAGTTTTTGATTTTGAATGATTCTGCTATAATACTCTACTCCTTCATTCGATTTCCAACGGTTTCTTTTAGTCACATACACATAAGGCAATGAAGACTGTAATGTAGCGTGTCTGAAGAAACACCGACGTTTCATCCCTGAAGCTCTGCGCTCATTAATCCGATAACGCCACCACACAACACAAAAACGTGCATTCAAAAATGGGCTTAAACTTGTTACCTTTAGATACATTTTACAGTGACAAAATGGCTTCCCACAAGCTTGAAATGACAGGTCCGCGAGCTGTCTGTCATCTAATGCCGTCATTATAACGACCTCGATGGCGCGGCGGGCGAAGGTCCGCCTGCGGCGCGGGAGGTTGCGGGTTCGATTCCCGCCTTGGGACAAATGTTTGTATGATCTACAAATATTTGTTCCGGGTGTGCTGGTCGTTTCTATGTATAATAAAAAATATCTATCTATGTAATGTATTATTATTATGTATATCAGTCATCTCATCTAGTACCCATAACAGTTAGCTTGGGGCTAGATGATGCTGTGTGGATTGTCTAGCATTATTATTTTTATATATTATTATATAACTTTTATATTATTATAAAATTCATCTAAATGTTACGAGATAAAGCCCATTTTTAAATACACATTTTTGTGCTCTGCTGTAGCGGTGTTTTCTGTGTGCGACAAGCTTAACCAGGGACTCTTTCAGGGTGAGGGGTTCGTAGTTAACCCGCAATTTTTTTGCAATAATCAGTGTCTTGTCTTACCTGTCGGCGGCCGCTCCTTGGGGTAGCAGATCCTGAAGAGTCCTCTCGTCCGCGTGTAGAAATAGTACTTGTTGTTTAGGTTCTCCAGTATCGCCATGTTGCTGGCCGAATTCTCCGCGGCATATGTCTGGAACAAAACGTTATGTTGTTACTTTACTAGTTTTTTTAACCATTAATTGACGAGCGAACGAAGTGAGCAAAGTCTCTGCTTCAAGTCTGGCAAAATTAGCGTTTCTGTCAGTATGTCCGTACTCCTCTACAGGTCGTAATGGTCGTATTTTACAACCGATCGGTACGAAACTTGGTGTACAGCGGGGTTTTGATTAAAGGCGTACTTCCTCCAAAAAAAGGCTTTATGACATCTGATTTCGATGATTATATTTTTAATTGAAAGGTAGTTGTTTTAACTAGTAGTAAGTTAGTAGTTATAAGTAAATTTATTGTTGAAAAAAGTTAGTGTTCGCGTGGTCTACTGTTCGTAGAACTACTAGTAATCATCTTCATCTACAGTCTTTGAACTAGTTTTGCTCGATCTCCCTGCCGAGATTTTCCCCATGGACTATAGTATGAGGTCTTTCAAACAGGGCATTCTGAAGCATTTACGAGGTCGGCAGCGCGCGTGTAACGTCTCTGTTGTTGCAGACGTCCATAGGCTGCGGTAATCGCTTCCCATCAGGTCGACTGCCACCTTTGTGGTATAAAAAAGTGTTTACCAGGACACAGGGATCCTTTCTTGGATGAATTTTGTAAATACTTAATAAAGTATTAAGAATTTTTACAATCATTAACTTGTATGTATGTATTTTACCAGTAAAACGCGTATCGGTCTAGGTATACGGACGGTCATATCATAAGGGGGTAATGCCATAATCCCCACACGCTATGAATGCCTGTTGGGGATCCAGCGATCCCCATGCGGTGGATCTGTTCTACAGGAGGCGCTGCTTCCCGCCCCCCGGTGGATTTTCCTGAGTCCGACGTGGTACGACACCCGCGGGAAGAGTTGGGTGCTGCATATTCTACGCCAGCACGGCACGGCCTACCCAAAATAATAATCTAACAATACCATCAAAATCTGAAAATCTACCATCAATAATTAGTAGCGTTCCTTTCTTTTAGCGCGTAAGGTTCGTCGCCGAATTTTACTACAAAAACAGAAACAAAAATTACTTGTAGAACCTTGTAAATTCTAGTAAAAGCCCGATTTTTTATTTCACGCGTGACGTACCATATTAAACCTGTTCGACTTTAAGACATTCCAATAATTAAACTAACGAGTAATTAATAGCTAACGAGAATAACAGTCGAAATGCGATTATGAGTTCAGGAAAGGTTACATAATGATCACGATCAGGTGCAGGTAATAGGGTCAGTTGTCGGCACATAAAAGGCCAAACGAACGGTAAGAAACTGGAATTTGGGACCGCATTCTTGTAGTTCTTTCAATGGCGATCGGATGAAATGAAACTTGGAAGCTAGCTAGCCTCCGAAAAACGGTGATGACTCGATCGGATTGGGTAGTTTCGATCATCCTGCGTGACCTTTCTAAATATTCTGCTAAAGTAAAGTAATCGCTTATAGGTTGTTGCAGATCAAAGGCGAGCAGCTACACGCACCACAAAAATGTGCATTCGAATATAGACTTTAACTCGTAATATTTAGATCCATATCATATTGACGGCATCAGAAGACAGACAGCTCGCGGGTCACTCGTTTGAAGCTTGTGGGAATCTATTTTGTCACGATAAAATGTATCTAAAGCTAACGAGATTAGGCCCATATTTCGAATGCACGTTTTTGTGCTGGGTGGAAGCGGTATTGGATTAATGAGCGCAGAGCTTTAACAATGGCATCGTCAGAGAACGTTTTGGTATTTTACACATGCAGTGTATGATAGAATTGTTTCAAAGTTGACGATTTTGAGTCAAACATCAAAAGTTTTGACGTGGGCCTCTCCATCTGTAGTTTCTTCAATCAAAGGTAAAATGCCAACATGACGATGTGTCATTCTGAAACGATACCATTGCATGTCTTGCAATGGTTAGTTTAGTCACTTTAGTGGAATCACGGTCCAGGTAGAAAGGAATGCGCTGTCACTATTCAAAAGATTAACAATGCGATGTTCTCACGAACCTTTGTTCCGATTTAAGATTTCTGTGATGACACGACGGATGACTGTTACTGTTATGTTATAGCTTGCGTATTGAGTATGACGTTATCTCTTATGCTGTCCTGCTCACTTCGATACCTATCTGAGCGGGACAGCATGTGAAACGTCATACTCAATACCTTTCTTTAAGTACGCAGGTTATACAGTCCGCGCGCGAACTGAAATTTTACGTCACGTCTGGTAAAATCCGCGCTGACAAAATAGGATGAATGTATGTAGTTGTCGTCCACAAGTATAACCCCACAGCTGCACAACATAGACATGTGAGTGCCAACCTTAAGGTTGATCGTGTCGTGTTTCTTTCTTACTTTCCCGCTAGTTTAATACCTTTTGGAACGCAGAAAATAAAACACAAAAAAATTAAATCTCGCGCCAACACGAAAGATGTTGTCTGAAATGTCGACTTCGCTTGTGTCATTCGAAATGGTTCCATCCCATTCTCATCGGTACAAATATACAGGTTTAATAGTACTATACTAACCTATAAGTACTTTAATACATAATATAGTATAGTCTCACGGTAACGCAATGCTCTTTTTGCGGACGGTGGAGTAACCGCACTCATTTAGCTGAATGTATTTTATGCAGTTGTTGTTACGTAATGTTGCCACTATACTTAATGCTAGAATCCAAGATATTTTATCTCAGCAATGACATTTATTAATGAAAACTTAATAGAAACTGATAACTATAAGAGAAAACTACTTAATAACAGCAAGGTAATTACTAAAATAAATGAAAAAGACCTGTAAGGGCTGTTCAAACGTAAGATCTTAAGCATATATTATACATATTAAGTAATAATATAACTGTTGATCTTTAAATAAATAAATAAATAAATCTATATCAACGCATAATTTCACAAGCGACGAGAGAATGAAATGATGATATAAAGCTTTCAAGCAAAATTGTTAAGAATTTCTTCGATTTGCTCCGATGATACCAGTGTCGTAAAATACTTCCCTTCCACTAATATTTCTTTGGTTTTGTATCTAATCAATATCTATAACAGGTAAATCTCTCATCAACGGTAAAACTTAGGTACCGACATAACAGAACTTCCATTTCGAATTTCGTAGCATTTAGGCCGGCAAAAATGCTGAAGATGAAGATGTCACATAAAACATTAAGGTGGTACCCTAGCTCGTTATTGTGTGAAGAGGATAGGCATAGGATTTCGCGTTCACAGGAGCGGGACAGAGCAAAGCGGCGTAAGCCCAAAAATCAAGTTTTTAGTAGTTATTTGCTCCCCACAAACATTAGAATAGTGATTTGAAAAAAAGGCAACATATAAAATGTTCTTTATACTTAGTTCAATTACTATGCTTAATCTCAAGATCGTATCATTTGTGTTTATTGAGAAATTAGGGTTTTAGTAAAAAATTAGAGGTAACTTTGCGATTTTTTTCTATCGAGAAAATTTTATGGAATCGTGTTTTCGAAACATATGATCGATAGAATAAGTCCTGAACTTTACCATTATATAAATTTCAAAGTTAAATATTCAGTAGTTTGGAAGATATGGAGGTCCGACGGAGTTGAAAATAAGCAATTTGAGGTTGTATACGCCCTTAAGTATAGGTGTTTATAGCAAAAAAAATATGCGTGCGATGCCGTGGGCAGAAGCTAGTACATAAATACCGTACCGTACCGTACCATAACTGTACCGTACCGTACCATAACCGAAGCGACAGAAATAAAAAAATATCACTTTATTTCCGTGTCAGTGTTTAGTTTCATAATTTGACCTTTTCTAAGTGAACATTTATTGTATTTATGGAAATAAAGAGTTTTTGATTTTGTTTTTGAATAAAGAAACTTCATCAACTTATAACTGGTGGATATAAGGTAGGATATTTGTAACCTTCTCACGCCAAAACTACAGTACGCATTACACAGAAATTTTGCATAGATAAAGTTCTAGAGCTTAAATTACATATAGGCTCTTTATTCTTCTCTCTCATCTCTTTATTCACTCTTTATCCCGGAAAAACGCGTGCGAAACCTCAGGCAGAAGCCAGTAGATAGAAAATGATGAGTCATTTTCTTTAGAAACCGAACAAGCTTGCAGTAGTTATCGACCTGATAAAAACGAGGACTGATATGGTATTCATTTCCTTGTAGAACGAGCAACAATGTGAGGTAAAAACTGCATTACAATTCAATTCAATGGAGGGAGTGATCCGTATTATACTATAACCAGAGATCGGAGTAGGTAGAACGATTTTACGTACTTGCAACATGGTTTTATAGCATGGATATGGCTTTTTTTCCGGAAGGTTCCGATTTTTGCCGGATTCAGTTAAATATTATAATTAAAGTAGTAATTTAGTAACTACTACATTTGAAACTTATCGGAAGCGATTGTCAAACGTTTATAGGTTAATTGATTTTTATTAAACTGTCGACTAATGATTTTTTGTATTTTTTTTGTTTCCGCCGTATGCGATTCCATAAAATTCATCCAATTGATTTGAAGCTTAGTGAGTTGCTGTGTGCAAATTTGTGACGTTTTCTAAGCATTTAATAGCGAGACACGTTTCCCATGAGAAAATGTTCAGGACTACTTTGCTAAATAAAGTTGACAGTTCGCTATAGTTTTGTATAATATTAATTATTCAGAGGCTTTGTGCACAAAAATACCAATGTTTGAAAATTTACCTAATTCTCATTATTTTTTCTATTGGATACTTTGTCTAATTTACGACCTTTTTATGGTCTACCTTTAAACTATAGGAAAAATGGATTAAAAAACAGGTAATCATTAAAATTGTTTATTTGTTACAATTACTAATTTTTAATCTTCATCGACATCCATTACAATTTCTACATTCTGATCTTCCTGTATACAATTAAAATAAATATCCATAAGTTTCTCAATATTTTCTATTTTCAGCCTATTTCTTTTGACGTCTAAAATCCATTTATATGTATGGAAAATGATCGTTCTACATCTACTGACGTCAACGGAGAGAATTTAAAATATGAAACTATATCATTTGCCCTTTTTTTTCAATCTTTTCACTATATTCTCTGAGTGTGTCTAAATCAGGGTTTCGTTCCATAACATTTTCAATTTATTTTTTATATTTTCCGAATTGCAATCGTTAATATCAGCTCTGACTTGGTCCAATGCTAACAGTGAATCGGCTATGGACAGATCATGTTTTAGTAATTGTTTGAGTGAAAGTGGTATGGTAAAGTAATTTTTTTCAATATCATATAAATTATTTTGTAAATTTTCCTTTTCCAAAATTGTTTTTGCATTTCAAATAGCTACTGCATCAGAGCTACTCAGGCAGGATTTCACGTCTTTTATTTTCTCTAAGTGTTGAGCGTAGTATGATGCTGCTTCTAACCAAGTGCCCCATCTGGTAATGACTGGTTGTGGAGGGAGCGGTAAGTTGGGATATTTTTCTTTTAAAATTGTAACTCTGCTCGGCGCTTTCTGATTTTTTTTTTTCACATTTGCTATTAGAATATCAACATTCTATTCTAATTTGCTCAGATACACGATGAAGCGCGTGTGCCAAACATGTCACGTGTTTCATTTCAGGCAAATAATTTTTGAGATTTCGCCCTGCAGATAGCATGTACGCTACACTATCAGTGCAGAGCATTAAAACATTGCCAACGTTAGACTCAAAAGGCTATTGCCATAGATTTTCTAAAATTTCCAATACAAATTTCGTGATGGTTTGTCCGTTAACCACTGTTAGCATTTTACAAGCAATCAAATAAGGCCGGCTTAAAGTGTTAGGATGCAATGTAGGTATTAAGAAATGGACTATGTATCGACCTAAAAAGTCGGTTGTTTCATCCAGTGATATCCACACTCCACAGTTTCTCATTTTTTGTATTTTCATGGATCGAGTTGAGTTTATTCTTAAAAAACTTGTCCAAATAAACTTTTCGTAGCTGTGATTCGTCGGGTAATTTACGATTTGCACAAACACAACAACAAATACAGCACATACCTATATTTCCTAAAGAACTCTTTGAGCGCAGGATTATTCATTTGAGACCACGGAATGTTGCACAGAATCAGAAACTTAATAAGATCGAAATAAAAGTCCTCTTGCGGCCGTTTCAAACTTCCTTGATGTACTGCGCCTTTAATATGTCTTTTTGACGTGACAACGTCTTATAAATTGGTTTGCCGGGTGACACTTCAAGAAACTGCGTTACGCTCCGCTCACGTTATGCGCTCACAATGAGAGCGAGTGAGAGGCACGCGTCCCTTCCACTCGGGCATGGTTAGCCCGCCTAAGAGCGAGAGAGACAGACATAAAAAGTGAAAGGAACTCAAAGTCGTTGTCACGTAAAACTTTCGCCCGTATACCGACTTTACAGGCAACCAATTTTTTATATTGCCTTTAGATGTAGCTTTCAAGTGACTCTCACACTTTGTACAATAAATAATTCCACTAGCGTGATCGTATAGTAGCTCTGGATAATCGGATATCCACTTTTCTACTGTTTCAGCGTTTGCCATGATTGGGTTCTTTTTATAAGATGCAACATCGTATCACCTAAAACCACGATAAATTGTTACAGAACTGACATTCGTGAATAAAATATTATACTAAGTACCTACTTCATTCCTTCTCAAATAGATTTGGCCTTATATTTTCTTAGTTGCTTAAATTTTTTTTTCGGAAATATCTTTAAAATTTCTAATTTAACATAGGTACATTAAAAAAATATTTTTAGTGTCGTAGTTTTACGCGAAATTCACTGTGATTCTTCTATTTAAGATCTCAGAATTTAAAAACTCATCTTATGAATAGCAGCATACGCGACACACGAGATTTAAAACGTTCAAATAATAATATGCTGTATTTTGAATTGGCCTAAATAAAACCTACACAAGTAGAAAACATTATACTAATACTTACCTTTGATATAAAATATAACTTCAAAATCCAATCCAAGAGAAACAAATCGAAGTCCGTAGATCCAAGCAAAATTCAGCGTTTTAGGAAGATTCCAGAAGATAGTACACAAGCCAGGTTAAGTCACGTTTTTCACAACACAGCAAAAAAAGAAACGTACTCTGTTTGCCAAGTTATAGGTACATATTATTATTATTATAGGCTATAGGGGTATTACTTATCTGATCCTGTTTATTTATTTGTTTTTAGTTTGTTAGGATTTTACTTCAAGTTTATCAATACCACAGTTTTTAACTACTGAGTGCCGATCACCTATGCCACCCCTAGGATGTAAAAGAAAAAAATACATGGTTAAATTGATACCAGTCGCTCGTCCGGCGGCGCGTATCGGGCCGACAATATAGCATCCATCGCGAAAGGGACGTGGATGAGACAAGCACAAGACTGTGGACATTGAATTGCATGTTGTCGTTTTTGTTTTAGTATTAAGTAGTAGTAGAATCAAATAAATGATTTATCTATCTATCTATCATTGACACGTGCGGAGGCCTATACCCAGCAGTGGGTGAAGTTAGGCTGCGGATAATGATGAAGATGATGATGATATTGATACGTTTCTCACTTTACGCCACCACGTAATAACTATGAAATTCCGGAAAAAATGGCTTGATAATTATAAAATACCGGAGTTCTGCAGGCATATCCATACTACCTTAGCATTTGAGGTCATTGGTCCCAAATCGTTCTACCTACTCCGATCTCTGACTATAACTGTTAATATACAATACATTGTACCATTTATACCTAACCTATACTTACAATTACATAATGTGTTTTCATCCACAGAATCATTTCATCAGATCCTATGAAGAACCAACTTTATCATCATTTATTCACAAAGAAAATTATACTAGTATTTACAATTGAAACAATTGAGCTAACTGCCGACTGTTGCAAACAGTCTACAGATAGCTCAACTGATCCATATCAACACCAGTCGGAAGCGTCCCCAAGACGTGGCAATGCAGCCAGCGCGCTGGCTGCATTGCCACGCTGTATGGCAATGCTGATACGCTGTGCCAGATATTCACCAGCTCTCGGGTCACGCGTCGCTTCGACCAGACGCTCAGATAGTTTTTTGAAAACCCGAATTTTTTATCATATCAAACTTTATCATACTTATAATATAAATTAAGTGGCATTAAGCCCACCCTATGTACCTCAGTGCAATAATGGTTTAAATAAATAAATAAATAAAAAAAATAAGAAAATCTACGCGCAAATGTGACTACTGGAAATTCCCACACACACAGCAAATTGAAATAATAGAAAGCTATAATCGTATAGCTTTAATTAGATAAGTAACAATATAAATGATTGGATCTTGTTTTCATGGAAAAGGGATATAAACGCGCCAGCTTATAAAGTCGGCAGGCCGGCGACAAGTTGACAAAACACTGTCACTGCCTACATCGGTTGGAAACATAATTAATGGCAGTACCATGTCAATATACGCTCGCGTGCAACTGAATCGACTCTAGCTACACGTATTTTTAGGGAAACGGCTTTTCCGATTTACATACAACTTTTTTTACTTGAAAACCTGATATTTTTTCTTAAAAATGACATCTAGTCTATGGTCCTTACTTCAGTAGGTACAGTGGGTGGAGGTGTGGTCAAAACATGAGCGTATCACAATGAGCTCGCTGCGGTACCCACTGATTTGGTTGGTTGAGAGACTAAATCAATTTGAAGGCTCAGGTGACCCATATTTCTTTTTGACTGTAACTCATTTGACATACCGCAATTCACCGTCAAGCCTGGCTTCAATTTGCTCGAGAACACCTGAACTGACCATTGAAATCAAAATTATCAATTTATTTCCATGTCTATTTCAATTTTAAGATTCTGAAATTTTCTAAGTATACAGTTATTGTATTTATATCACACTAATATTATAAATGCGAAAGTTTGGATGGATGGATGTATAGATGGATGGATGTTTGTTACCTCTTCACGCCAAAACTACAGGCTGAAATTTTGTATACAGATAATTATAATCCTGGAATCAAACATAGGCTACTTTTTATTCCATAAATCAGTTCCCATGGGATAGAAATCACCTTTTAACGTTTCCATAGAAACAACGCGTGCGAAGCCGCGGGCGGCAGCTAGTAAGAAAATAAAGAGTTTTTGATTCTTGAATCCGCTATGAAAAAGTTTGAATATTAGAACACGGATCTTGATTCCTCTCCACCAACATAGCTGTAAAATGACCTACCTTCGTAGGCCTCAACCACAGAAATCTTAATAACAAGGCACTAGAAATGCTGAGTACCATCCGATCTATCGGGAATGCGTGTCGCCGGCTCGCCCCCTCTACTACCTTACCACTACATACACAGACAATAACTACGGAATTACGGCTACGCCCATCCAAAAATGCAGTGCAAACCAAATTAAGCCTTATGCGTAGTTGCATACGTTCGCTTACTCACACATTTGTGACAAGTTTGCATTTGTTGTCGTTATGACGTCATTTTAATGTAATCTACACTAGTGCTGGGCACGAAATATCAGGTCACGTACCTATCGTACTGTTATTCTATGACTAGGGCATTGTACTAATAAAATAAAAATATAGTTTGTACTTCAATATTCATTTATTATTAACTAGCGACCCGCCCCGGCTTCGCACGGGTGCAATGCTTATACTAAATAATTATACCTACTGCAGAATTGGTACTCCGGCCGATACCGCAATCGCTATGTCCCTGTCATTTTAAATCTGTAATATCTTCGAAAATATTCATTCAAATTACATGCTGTAGAGGGCAATATTAATCTATATTAAATGCACAATGTATCTAAGTTACTTAATTGGATAAGGATTAATGCTGTACTGCTTAAAATCGCCTCGTAAATAAGCCATTATTTCTCGTAAAAAGTAAAGGATAAAAAATGGTTATTGTGGGTTATCCCTAAGAGATAGACATATACTATCGTAGACTTTTTTTGTAGACCTTTTTAAGTTGTAAAATACTGTAGTACATTATTCTGATCTATCTCGTAGGGTTCAGCCAGCGTTTGCAATGTAAGCGCAAAAAAAGTGTTTATTTAAGACATCACATTAGAAACCTCTAAAACTATCAGTGCTTCTCTCCTATATTATGCATGTATCTATATATATAAAAATGAAACCCGTTTTCCTTGGTCACGGCATCACGCGTGAACGGCTGGACCGATTTCGCTAATTCTTTCTTTGTTGTGTTTGTTATTGTCAGGAGAAGGTTCTTTTGAAAGAAAAAAATAAGAAAGTTGGAAACATAAATTTCCACGGGGGCGAAGCCGCGGGGCGCAGCTAGTTATACATATAAACCTTGAATCACTCTATGAAAAATCTATGAAAAATCTATGAAAAAAAACAATAAAAAAAAAATCAAAATTATTTGCCTTGCCCTACATGACTGTGAAAAAAAATTCTTGTATCGTACTTCGTTTGGTAGATATCAAAAGGGGGGGTGGAAATTGGGGCGGGAGGGGGGGTGAATTTTTATTCTTTTTCAATTTGAGAAGAAACCCTCTATACGATCCCGCAATCAAAACTCCTCTATCACGTCGGCATCCGGTAGCACTCTCAAAAAGGGGGAACTTGGGAGGAACGGGGGGGTAAAATTTTTTTTGGAATCGAAATCATATGACCCCCTCTATACAACCCCCTAAAAATTTTTCATCAGTGTGACTCTGCTTGGCGCCCCCCTGGGGGGCGGTGGTTCCGGGGGGCAAATCTCAAAAAGTCGGAATTTTTCCTAGGTCCCCCGGACACCCCCTACATGATTCTGCAAAAAAAACATACCTCCCCCTCCACCATCAAGGAGAACAATTATGTCAGTCAGTCAGTCAGTGGTAATCGAGCTTTATAGATAGTTAGTTATTATGATAATAAATCATAAATAAACAATTTTAATATAACATCGTATTCCTAAAATACTATGTTAAATTATGCAAAGTTGTTTTACAAATCACAACCAAGGTAATATTAAGGATAATATTACCGTGTCACAACACTAGCTCGCGACCGAGTTCTGCGGCCGTACCACGATAGGAAATCGAGCGCGCAACGTTATCGTTCACTGTGCAGTACATTGCTTTTTGTAAAGAGGTACCTGCCCGATGTTGACAAAAATAAGAGGCAATGTATAGTTAAACGTGATAATAAGAACGGTCGACTGTGACGTTCGTATTACTTTTAAAGATTCTATAATATTAAGGAAAAACGGCATTATTTAGAAAAAACAATACTTACCGATGAAAAGTTATTCCTTTATTAATATAATTACAACTTGTGGAAGAATTTCCGCAATGGGAAATGCTGCAACACACCATTTTTACACACGCACGTTTCGAGAGCAACTGAACAGCAACGAACGCACTGGTGGCGTGAGAGTCACCTGAGCGGCGACAAGGTCACGCGCGCTTACGATTTCTAGTGCCTTGTTATTCAGATTTCTGTGGCCTCAACATAAATAACGTCTTGCCTTGATGAGGTCGCAAAAGTATCATCATCGGCCTGTTAACGTTAACGAATGATTTAGATGATATCAGTTTGGTTGAGAATCAGCCGCACACTTTCGTCAGAGCCCACTGAGTCTGAAATAAAGTGTTTGCTCTGAATCTAGCATTGATCTGTGATTGATCGTCGGAGCGAGACGTTCTTTCAACTCCCGAGTTCATCGCTCGCCGTTTTTACCCGGTCGGATGACGATTACCGATGGGAAAGTTAATGAAAGTCATCTGGTTTAATATCTTGGGATATTTTATTAGTGTTTTACGTGGAGTCATCATAAGCGAGGAGCAAGTTTAAGAGTGGTTTAAGAGTCGTTTATGAATTTTACGGTTTGGAAAATTATTTTCTTATAAAACACATCAGATTATTTATTTCTTTTGCGTTATGTATGATGCTGTTATCTAGAAAGAAAATAATAATTAGGTCGATTTCAAGTCTTTTTTCTTTTACTTTTTATAGCACTAGCGGCCCGCGGCTTCGCACGCGTCTTTCCGGGATAAAAAGATCTTCAGCCGGGATATCATCTATACGCTTTCATTCAGAATCGAGATTTAATTATTTCCGTTAATACAAAAACACACATAAATACACTTAGAATAGGGAAAATCTCAAATTAAAATTTATGTGGAATGAAACTAAAGTTAATTTTTTTATTTCTCTATGAGGATCCTTTCAGCCGTTTAGAAGATAGGGTAGCAGACAGACAGACAGAATTGCTTTCGAATTTATGATGATGTCCTCCTAGCCGAATTTCGACCACGGCGGCCAATCTCATCGGAGACTAGCCAGATGCGCAGGACATATTATACTGCAATGTGTGCGTAAACACAGGAATTATAATATTATAATGGATGGATATATGTATTCCCCATCTACCCCAGTTTCAGTAAGTGCCAAAGTATTCTATGGACTTTATTAGCAGTTCAATCCAAACAGGTGCACCAACCGACCTAGAATCAGTCTCTAGTATCTAGCTCTACATGCGAGTGTTCATTCCATGGTCAATTTCGGTCACTTTCACACATCTCAACGGCTCTAGCCGTTGGTAATTATTACACGCCCATTGTCTGTCGACTTTCGCTGGCAAGTGCTTCCGCGTTACAATCTTTGGCACACAGCTCTTCAGGAAGTGCTACTAGGAAGTTAAGATGACTCTATCTCGAAATTAAACTAGTTTTGATCTTTTGTGTCTGTTATCTTAATTCTTAGTTTAGTGTTATATCAAAAAAGTGACATGTGATCATATCTATTGTATTATTTTTGTATCCATAATAATAATACTAAAGTATCGCGTGACCCGAGAGCTGGTGAGTATCTGGCGCAGCGCATAAGCATTGCCTTGCCTTACAGCGTGGCAATGCAGCCAGCGTCTTGGGGACGCGACGACTGGTATTGATATGGATCAGTTGAGCTACCTGTAGATTGTTTGCAACAGTCTGCAGTTAGCTCAAATATTTCAATTGTAAATAAGTAAGTACTAGTTCTAATTTATTTCTAATATCTAATTCATTTATTTCTATTGTAATTTTCTTTGTGAATAAAGATTATTAATTTATAATATGAGAAAGCTATTTATGATACCTACTAACAGAAAATTTTATTGTTTTAATTTCTTATCTGCGTGTTTGTTATTATTGTTTTCATCGAACTCAGTTGGAGGTAGATTACAACTACAGACATCTATTCTATTCTAGATTAGTTTACGATTAAACTTTACGAGTCACTCTTACAAAAGACATCAACGCGTTTGCGTTCACCAATTTCTGGGAATAAGAGGTATCCTATTTATTTATTTACGGTAAAGCTTGTCCCACACCTGGAAAACACCGCTGCAGCACAACACTAAAATGTGCATTCATAATATGGGGTTTAATTCTTAACATTTAGACGAGTTTTAAATTGACGACATCAGATGATCAGATGACAGACAGCTCGTAGACCACTCGTTTGAAACTTGTTGGAAGCCATTTTGTTACTGCAACATGAATCTAAGATTACCCGTTGCCCATGCTTAAACTCGTTATTTTAAAAACATGCAGGTTTTCGCGCCGTGTAAATAAATAAAATAAATAAATAATGCTGGACAATTCACACAACATCATCCTAGTCCCAAGCTAAGCAGAGCTTGTGTTATGGGTACTAGATGACTGATATACTTAATACAATGCACTACATAGATAGATATTTTTTATTATACATAGTAAACATCCAGAACACCCTGAACAAATATCTGCAGATCGTACAAACATTTGTCCCGAGGCGGGAATCGAACCCGCAACCTCCTGCGGTGCAGGCGGACGTTCGCCCGCTGCGCCACAGAGGTCGTCGATAGCGGTATTGTGTGGTAGCGGTATTGGATTAATGAGCGCAGAGCATTTTGATGGTTTCGTTAAATTCTATTTTCTTGTTGAATCCTATCAGAGAAGGTTTTGCAAATTGTTACTTATCCTACGAATATTATATAGGCGAAAGTTGGCTTACTTTTAGAGCAAAGCCTAACTTAGATAATAAACTTATTATGCCAAAAATACGCGTGCGAATCCGCGGGCAGAAGCTAGTAACTATGTATATAAATTTTACATTCAACAATTTTAACGCCAACGCAAAAGTAACACCTAATACATTTATTCTCGGGGACACTTCCGATTGGTATTGATATGGATTAGTTGAGCTACCTGTAGACTGTTTGCAACAGTCTGCAGTTAGCTCAATTGTTTCAATTGTAAATACTAGTATAATTTTCTTTGTGAATAAATGCTTTTGTCCACTTTATTCTACAAAACATAATCGGACAATTACATGTTGATTAAAGTTTTGACAGAAGTTTTCATACACGAACTACTAATCGTAAAAGTTAACCGACAAAGCTGCTAACTGTTTGTTCATCTCTCGGTGAAAACCAGCCTTCTATTACTAACACTAGACGATCGCCTCGCGGTTTCACCCGTGTAGTTTCCGTTCCCGTGGGAATTTCGGGATAAAAAATATATATAGCCTATTCAGGGAGTGACTCCCTGAAAAGTAAGCTTCCTATTTTTAAGTTTTTATCTAACTTGCAATGTAGGTATGGAATTTGAAAAAAATTATTCCAGTTTTACCCTTTGAAAAAATTTTCTCAAGGGGGAAAACTGGACTCCAAAAAAATGAATTCCAGTTTTCCCCCTTAAGGGGGATTTATCAAGGGGGAAAACTGGAATAACCCATATGTTTGTACGGGTGGAATCTTACAACTAAATTTTTAAGCAGATATCTTCAACCGATTGAGCTGAAATTTTGTATACTTACACGTTTAGTTTGGATTAAAAGCTTGTAAAAAATATTTTTTTAATATTAAAACTTATTACTGAATAGGACGTTAGTTTTCTTATTAACAAACGCATGCATAGAATCATGACAACATACAGCCATGCAACGTCAATGTATGATTGGGCACGTCCAAGCAGAGTCAAGGCTGTTTTATAAAACCGAACATACACCGGTGTGATAGAGTTCTTTCTGCAATGACACGCTATGGTGATTCCATTGGAACCGGTATTGTGTGGAATGGCAGCGTGGTCTAGGTGTGCTCAACCCAGGTTGGGTATGTTATGTACCTACCTACCTCTTGTTATAAGCTGTATTCACAAATTCTTTGCGTTTCGGATCGAACATTGATCTAGTCGATTTGAGATCATTTAGAATACTCGTAGAATAGAAAAGAAGATTTTTATTTGTGACATAATTAAATTACTTATTATCACACTAATATTATAAATGCGAAAGTTTGGATGGATGGATGGATGGATGTTTGTTACCTCTTCACGCTAAAACTACTGAACGGATCGAGCTGAAATTTTGCATACAGGTAAGTCTAACCCTGGAATCAAACATAGGCTACTTTTTATCCCATAAATCAGTTCCCATGGGATAGAAATAACTTTAAAACGTTTCCATAGAAACAACGCGTGCGAAGCCGCAGGCAGAAACTAGTAACCAATAAAATTAAACTTAAATAAACACAAAAATGTCACCAGCTCAGCTTAGTGCTGCTATGGCAGAAGGGCCATATCAGTCAGCCATATTTGGAATGGAACAATCTTAATTTTACATTGAATTTAAAAATTTCAAATTATAGCAGACTAGTTTCTGCCCAAGGCTTCGCACGCGTTGTTCCTGTGGAAACGTTTTAAGGTTATCTCTATCCCACGGGGACTGGTTTAAGGGATAAATAGTAGCCTATGTTTTATTCCAGGCTTAGAACTACCTGTATGAAAATTTCAACCTTATCCGTTCAGTAGTTATGGCGGGCAGAAGTAACAAATATCCATACATCTAAACATCCAAACTTTCGCATCATACTATCATACTACAATGTTATAAATGCGAAAGTTTGGATGGATGGATGGATGGATAGATGAATGGATGGATGTTTGTTACCTCTCACGCCAAAACTACTGAACGGATCGGGCTGAAAATTTGCAAACAGGTAATTCTAATCCTGGAATCAAACATAGGCTACTTTTTATCCCATAAATCAGTTCCCATGGGATAGAAATCACCTTTAAACGTTTCTATAGAAACAACGGGTCCGCGTGCGAAGCCGCGGGCATAAACTAGTAAATAATAATGGTGTGATGCAGGCCCTTTTTTAGTTTTATTAAATATTCTCTGACAGGGCTATCTTAACATTATGGATGTTTAATTTGCATCCTAGAAGCCATGGAACATCAAAATACCTAGCAGTGCAAAGAACTATCAAAAAAAGGTAGAGAAAGATCTGTTTGAACAGGTTTAAGAGGTCTACCAAAATCTTTCTCAATTTCGGATAATCCTTTTTTGTTCATTCTCAAGCAAAATACGGGGCAAAAAGATCACTCACGGACGAAGTTAATCCTGCTTAACATCAAATACGTTCCCCAACCTTGCTTAAGTACCTTAACCTGTTTGGTTCCCGACAGCTGTCGTGTTATTCTTATTCTGCCGGAGTCATGGATCTAAGTAAAATTCGGGAGATTAGATACTAAAATTAAAAAAATTATAAAAAAAAATTGTTTATTGCATAAAAAGTACATGACACTAATTTAGCTCTCATTACCAGTATAAGCTATTCTGAAAATTGCTTGTGGTTTGGTAGTAAGTGCTCCCCCTTAAAATAATTACGTCTGGTTATTGTACAAGACTTAGGTGTACGTCTTAAATAATAAAATAAACTTGGTAATTGATTTTGATTGAAAATTGATATTGATAAAAATTTATTGAACTAGCTTCCCGAAAGTGAAAGGCTATAATTAGGTTCCATTAGGTCCAACCACCTCAGTCTTAATCGGACTCAGTCAGTCATAGTCGGCGTCGTCGTCGTCGCTGCCCCGGCGGCGTTCATGTTTCGTGTGCATACTGTTGTCTCGGTCGCACTTCGATCTGGTACGTCTTTCCATCCTTGTTGTTAATTAGGTAGGTATATTGCAAAAGATTGAAAATAGTGTGTCCTTGCGTTTAGCTGTAACACGTCATGTTAATAAACAAACTTAATTCTTCAATTGAAACAAACTTCATTCATTTATTTCCATCCTGTAATTTAGTATAATATTTACCTGTCTTTAGCGAAATTACTTTATCTATGTTTGCAACACTAATTAAATTAATCATGTTATGTTTACGTTTAGGGCTACAATCTGGACAAAAACCTGTAATTTCAATATTTTTAGACGTAAAAATGATTGTAATCTGCTTTGTAAACTTATCACAATAAATAAATAAAATTGTTGAGTGAACGCTGGGAGAACGTACTATATCTACCGAATTTTACTTAGATCTATGGCCGGAGTCAACGTTTTTATAATGGCTTGTGCACTTGATCCCGGCAAGGTCCAGCCCGGTTTACCTTGCAATGTCGACTGTAATGCGATATTTTCATATTGCTTTATGCGATGTTTCTGGTGAAATTTTTACGCGTTTGCTTTTGCAGTTTCTTACAGTTTCTTAGGGTACCTACGCAACCGCATACTACGAGTATGGACAGCCGGACGGCTGACCGCATTCCGGCTAACCGCAAAGCGCGTAAGTTGCTTTACATCTTGTTGTTTTTCTCTTGTCTATTGGAAGAAGTCCTAAACTTTATTTATTTTGTAAAAAAGGTTAATTCAGCCTACTTTTCGGAGATTTTCTTGGAAAATTTCAATTTTTAGGATTATGAATTACTAGCTTCTGGCCGTGGCTTCGCACGCGTATTTTCAGTATAATAAGTAGCCTATTATCTAAGTAGTTAGGTTTTGTTCTAAGCGTACGCCAAATCTCATCTTGATCTGTTCAGTAGTTTTGTAGATCCTAGGTAACAAAAATTCAGATTTTACAAACTTTCGGCTTTCTAATATTAGTAGGATTAATGTCTGGAAAAATACTCATACATAAGATAGGGAAAAAGTACCTACGTACAATAATGGTTAAGTATTTAATTTTATTAGCGAATATGCGCTAGATGAAAACAACGACATACAAATCATACATAATGCAGTGCAACATCCTCGTTTGAGCATAAAATACAAATTAAAAGCAACTAGTTTCTATTAATACGTGGAAAATATTTATGACACATTGAATAACAGGACTTAATGCGTTGTTCAGAAAGGCATCTACCTGCGAGGATGTGCTAATTTTAAAGTCATCTGCTAAAGGCGGCTGTACACATTGGGCCAAGGCATGGGGCCAACAATGGGTTGGGCCAAGGCATGGGGCCAACAACGTGTAGAGATAGAGATATATCGTTTATTGGAAAAAAGATTACTGTATGTAGTTAAGAGACCCTTAAATCCTAAGTAAGGTTTACCTAGACACTAAGGTTCTCTAAAAATAGCTATAACTATACATAAGTTGTAATTACGGTAGGCAGATCTACTTGGCGTATGTCGATAGCTATCTTCTGCGTGCTTTGCACTGTCCCGCCTATACGGAAGCCTCGACTTGGATAATACGCAAATGGCGTATCACGGTTATTTTCATTCTGTATTAACGTACGGAGTAGAATTTTTTGGACAAGCGGCGGAACGTATAAGACCGTTCCGTCTTCAGAAACGCGCAATCAGAATCCTGTGCGGTGTAGAATGGGACCATCCCGCTCGGGAACTCTTTAAAGAAACTAAAATACTAACGTTACCAAGCGAGTTTATTCTCCAAGCGGCCAAATTTGTCAGAAGTCATCTTAAGGAGTTCCCGACGTGGGCTGAAGCCCACAACTACCACACTAGACATCGTCATCGATTAACGCTACCCAAAATAAGATTAGCGAAAGCACAACACAAAATTGACTACATAGGAGTGAAAATCTACAATAATCTACCGGACTCTATAACTAGTGCCGCGTCGACTGCAATATTTACGGACAAACTGAAGGGAATCCTAGTGGACAGGGCATACTACAGCTTAGAAGAGTTCTTCGATGACAAATTTGTTGACGCCGATGTCGTAGATCCACACTTACAATTATAATAATATTTAAATTCTCTTGGTAAGATTACCAAGGACAATTATTTGTACTTAGTTTTTACATTATTCTGTACCTAGCTAAGTTAGTTTGACCTGTAAGAACATTTTCTTATAAATAAATAACTGAACTGAACTGAACTGAACTGATAGTTGGCGACCCGTGTGGCGTGGCGACCAACACCGGACGGCCAACCGAATAGTGTCGTTTTACATCAAAGGATCTTGGCATGCTCTGCAAAAACATTGTTCAACGTTGGCGTCTTATTCAGTTCGTTATTACTCGTTAGCAGAGAAAATTTAGGAAAAAAATCCGAAATGAACCAAAAAAGTCACTCTAATTTGGTACACATAAATAAATTGCCGCGGCTGCAAGAGATTCTACATCCACCTTTATCAGCGCCGAAACAAAATCCGATAGTTTGGCCCAACATACTGGCCCAGTTGCACCTTGGCTGAATGTGTACAGGCGCCTTAAGGTTTAAAAACTCAAACAAGCCAAAAAGTTGATGACCTTGGATATCTACCAAACGAAAAAAATGCTCTACGTCACACAACGATATTGAATAGTAATAAAAACAAAAGCCGTTTACATTTTGTAATAAATGGATCATCAAGATTCGAGCTAGATGCAAATGCAAATTTATATACGTAACGTACTGAATTAACCAAACTTCTATACAGCATTACGAAGAATAACTGACGTTGGATATGAAATAAAGACAAGAGCATACTTTCTCTTACATTTATCTTACATAGATTAACATCTATGAAGAAAGAACGTTGTTTGTTAATCAGGCTTAGAAAGATCTATATGCCCAGTTTAGGGAGATTAGAATTAGTAAAGCAGAATTCAGCAGAAAGTGCCTCGAAACAAAAGGATAGAAAGAGTTTGGCGATCAATGAACATTAATGCCAGTATAACTTAATAACGGCGATTTAATCGCTTTTGCCTTGATACAAAGTGCAAAGATGTCAAGTCAATTTTGAATTTCACCCAACTGAACGGTTGGACCAATTCGATGCAAGTTCGTCAAGGTTATGAATTTTCTTTATCTAGGTGTAATAATAATTGCTAATTGACTTATAATATCGAATTTGGCGCAATAGTGGCGCGAAGCGGTGGGCAGCAGAATGGAAATATTTTTTGACTTCTAATCGGACAATAATTAATAATTTAAGACCTACTTCAAAAGAGTTAACTAACCTATTAGAAGCGAAGAACAAAGACAAGCTTCGAAGGAGCAGAAATAGCACACACCTGGAAGATAGTCCCATCTGTCGATTGAGCTGGCCTATGTTGTTATTTTACCCACTGTTATTATAGTTCGTTTTACGTAGGTATAAATATATATACTTATAGTTTAAAATATAAATTACTATGGGTTATATTAAATTGGTATTATCTCATCTCAGCCTCAAGACTTTACTTACGACCAGCACCACCTTAACTCCGATTTTCAGAATTCAGATTTCGATAACTTTAATTTCTTTAGCTTACAAAATAAGCATGTCAAATTTTATTACCATTAAGTAGGTACAATATATTATTTCTATTATTTTATTGTAATTTTCTTTGTGAATAAAGTATTATGGTACAATATTTAAATATATTATGATACAATATAAATATGTTAATATATTACTCCGCTTTTAGTCTACGATCGATGTTTTAAAAGGTTTTTATTGTTTCTGATGTACAACGTGCAACATTGCAATACATTGCTTCCCTAATTAAATAATTTATTCGATTAGTTACACGCAATCAGTGTTAATTAATTTTTATTTTAGTTTTGCACGTATCCCCTCTCTATTAAGATACTAGATCACGCAATGTCTGTTTAGCTTGTTGCTACTTTACCGATAATATTCAACCCCTAAGGAGAAAAACTGGAATTTAAAAAAACATTAAATTTTTTCCCTTAGGGGGATTTCACGGGGAAAAACTGGAATAACGCTTGGGTTATTCTATTCCTTAAAGAGTTTAAAAAAAGAGTCTCTTCAAACTGTTAAATCATAATAAAAGATGGTCCTTCATGGGTTTTAAAAATTAATATTAGTTAAGTTAAATTTATTTCCTGTTTCACAATAGGATTTTTAACTTATTACTTAATACAGGGTGCCACGGAAAGGGCACCCTGTATTAAGTACTAAGCCGAAAGGGGGTGATTCTTGACCCCCCGTGGGGATGAACTGGCAAATATCGATTTTGTTAACTTCGAATATTTTTTTATTTTTTGCAGATAAGTTTTTTTCTTCATATTCGTGATCTACACGCGCTCTCGCATTATTTAACATTACAAAATATTGCGCAAATGTTTTGTGCTTGTTTTTTCATTAAAACCAGTCTTTTGTCATGAAGATATTACAAAAAAACTATGATCCTTTGAAATTTCAAAACAATAATAATATTAATGTAAAAATATACGTAAAAGAACACGAATATGAAGAAAAAAACTATTCAAAATTTGAAAAAAAAAGTTAAAAAATTTAAAAAAATCGTAGAACAAACGTTGACCTCGATGTCCAGTCCAGAATCGCCCCCTTTCGGCTTAGTACGCCCTTTCCGTTCCGTGGCACCCTGTATATCTATCCTCAGGTGAAAGAAAACTTGTCTTAAAAACTTGGATCATAATCATAACTTAAAATTTGACAAAAGACAAGTTTAAGTTGACTGACTATTGTTCAGTTGACTACAATTAAAATTCCACGTGACACAACCACGAAGATCGTGAGAGTTTGCGTCTTGCGAGGTGTGTGCAAAAAAATCTTATGCAATCGGGTTTATTGCCAACAGTGGCAATTACTGGCAATGCATACCAGAGTTTTATTAGGGGCTCTTTCCAATGGTGATCAAAAAATCAAATAATAACTAAGAAAATAATAATACATATAATAACAATAAATCAAATCAATCAAATAAATAAAATTAAGGTTTCTGTTTGTAACGTTCGTTCTGGATGCATATATATTTTTTATATATTTTAGTTTAAGTCAATTTGTAGAATTTTTGTCAGTCTGTTACTTGCGGTTAATCTCCGAAACGACTGAAGCGCTATATGCGGGACTTTCAATGACTGATAGCTGATGTTATAGCAAGTAACTTAGGCTACTTTAATTTTTTTAAAAGAATTATGGTTCCGCGTAAGAAACGAAATTGTAAGTTGAGTTAGCGAGCAAAGCCGCGGAGCACCGCTAGTAATATTATAAATCGAAGTAGCTGTAAATTCAGGGTAAGATAGTGGATATACACACTCTCTTGGTTACTAAATTTGGCGCAGAAAAATTGCTTACTTTTCCTCAAACCTCGATGCTAGAGAAGTTTAGTGAAAGGCAAATCGTAATAATGACAAATTTAAATCTCTCAGGTTGGATTATCAACACTTTCCCAGATGTTTATTTGTTTGGGGCAGATTTAGTGATTTAGTTTCGTAACCTTTTATGGTTGAATTGTATTGTAATTGAACGGACTGAGCGAAGCGAACGAAGTTTTCAGTGGCAGCTTGGGAGATTTCCTTGTATGGTAAAATAGTCACTTCGAGGATATCTGTCCAACCGTTGATTCGAATTGCGTGAAATTTAATAGGTCGATAGGCGAGACATGTGAAATATGCTGATATCTTAGTGGGGCCAAATCCGTCGAGAGGTTTTTGAGACAAGGGGGTCCAAAGAACAACAAATTGATGATTTCCTGGTTCGCAAGACGTGGTAAAGCCAGTGGTTGCAACAATCTACCCTTCAATTATATGATGCATTGGCGCTTGACCAAGCAATATCCGAGACTTGTGCAAGCAAAGTACAGTTTGAAGTTGGTTTGATCATACACATATTTTCATGATTATCATGAATTCATGACTATCCTAAGATTTATCGCCAAGCCATACTTTTTTAACCAATATGGAAAAGTTTGGGAAAAATATCGACCTTTTCAAGTTGCAAGGTTTGTAGATTTAGAGTTTAGGGGCGAGTATATTTGACGTTATTAACGAGACGTGATCGTGACGACCTCTCAGGTAGAGATAGGGACTTAGCTCTTCATGAGACTGATAGGATAAAATGTTTTTAGTAGCAGATAAACAAATAAAATTACAATCAAAGAATAGAAACGAATAAGAACTGGTATTTACAATTGAAACAGTTGAGCTCACTGCAGTCCGTTGCAAATAATCTAAAGATGAGCTATCTTGACTCAATACCAATCGGAAGCGACCTCAAGACGCTGGCTGCATTGCTCTGCAGTAGCATAATGATTTGTCACAGGGGATATTGCCCGAAGTTATCAGTTTTTGATAGGGTATAGAAACTGTTAATGAATTTTACGAAAGCGGAATTGTATAAAAACCAACAGAAGTCGTGAGAAACGGGTGTTGTCTGTCTAGAAGAAAGCAGGTTTCCGCAACATAATCGCCTATTGTCAACGCATCTTGGAAACGGTCGTATCGGATGCACTTCTGATTAATTAGTTATTTTGCATTTGATTTTCTATAGCATTACTTCCCTATAAAGTCTTGGCTAGACCTTTTTAGGCAGCTCATGACCGCTATTTTTGGCGTCGCGTCGTTTGGAGGAGGCCTATGTTCAGCCAGGGAATATATAATAATACTAACTTATTTAATGGACACTCCTCGCTCTCCACCAGACCGAGCTTCCTCACCCCGCCGCGTCCTAGCGAGTTCGGTTTGCCTTTCAAGCGCAAGGGATGCAAGGCGTACACACGGGCACAGGCATGGCTAATGATTTTTATTCTGTTTTGAGGTTAAATTTCAGCTTTAGAGAGAAAAAAATAAAATTGTCTTTTGTATAGACGCGACGTTTGTATGGAGAAATAGGTGAGTGACCGGGGTGTGGTTCACCAGTGGACGTAAACGCTGATGATTATAGCCTTGACTTGGCTTATCTTCAAATCTCAAATTTTAAGACCTGTTTTCTGTTATTTAAACTCCCTCGGAATTAAGCCACTGGAATCTTTCTAATGTGTTTCAAGCTTCATCAGTACTTTGGTCGCTGCGAGGATGTCTCTGTCTTTAATTACACCTCAACCTCACCAGCCTATATCGGTCTACTGCTGGATGCAGGCCTTCTCCTGATAAACGCCTTATTGGCTTTCATCTCATGAGAAGTAAGGCCCATAAGCCCGACGCTGGGCATGCGGGTTGGGAATTTCAGTTAATTACTCGTTCTTCATTTATTTTGTTCAGGTATTTCTCGAAATTGAGGTCACGTGTCTCGTCAGACTATCCAGTTATGGATCGTTTCTCGGGTTATTAAGTACAGTTTTCCCCTTGACAAATGAGAAAACTGGAATTAAAAAAAATTAATTCCAGAGTTCCCTCTTTCAAGAGTGGTTTGGTGGTCACCGTCTACTGACCATTATCAATACCTCTAACATACCTACTGTGTATTATGCTTCCGCCATTTCCCATAGGTAAGTACCTATTGAAATACGGTAACAGATCCTTTTTCACGCCCGGTGGGTCTTGTTTATTTTGGTTTATTCAACATCCGGCCCCAACCAGGTAAAAAAGTAAACATGGACTATCATCTGTTCGACAGTTTTTAGATATTTATTGACAAAATCTGTACTTACTTCATATTTTTGAAAAACTATTGTCAGCGTTATGCATTGTAGGAAAGAGCTCAAATTGACCAGTGCAAATTCTGGCCCGAAATCGACAACAAGAAAGTAATTTTTAGGTTATGTATGGGGGCAATGTTACAAAAATTGTATGCTCCTAAGGTATTTTCAGTTTGGCCACAGTAAAGAAATAACTATTTGACAAGCGTTGAACTACCGGCTGTATAGGTAATTATTAAGTAAGTATTAAAATTTGGGTTTAGCGAATTCCGTCGGCTTTCTGGCATGATTTAGCCAACGGCATTCTATTTGCGTATACAGAGTTTATACATGCATTAGATCTTCTCACACAGATTTCGTCACTTTCACGATCGATTTCTCCTAAGCTTTCCAATGTTTGCTGTCTAACATAAGAGCTAAATATATTACGTAGTATATGGTAAGTAAATACTTAGCAGATTGTTCAATTCACCTTCCTTAGGTAAGGTATCTACCTTACTTTGTTTGAATTGATTTAAGATTAGAAAATATGTACCTCCGAGGACTACGGTAGTTTCCTTCTTTGATTCTATGTAATTTTACGCAAAACATTAAGTCATTTCGAGCAGAAATTTTGTAGTGTCTATTTCATTAAAAGTTAGTACAGGTAGATTCTAATTCAATATTAGTATTATTTCAGATTAAAGTATTAATCTTTATTGACAAAGAAAATTACATCAAATAATAAAAATAAATTAGAAATAATATTTACAATTGAGCTAACTGCAGACTGTTGCAAACAATAGGTATACAGGTAGCTCAACTGATACATAATCAATACCAGTCGGAAGCGTCGTCCAAGACGCTGCTGGCTGCATTGACCCGCTGTAGGGCAATGCTGATGCGCGGCGCCAGATAGGTACCTTCACCAAGTCACCAGCTCACGGGTCACGCGTCGCTTCGACCAGAAGCTCAGAATTTTTTTTTAATACCCGTATAGCTCGGTACCCCACGGGCCTAGGGTCTCGACTCCAAGGGGAGTTAGATAAGATTAAGGTACCTATTTTCCTTCTTTTATTCAATGTAACGCAAAACATTAATGGTCGAGTAGAAATTTTGTAGTGTTTTGTTTTGTTGGTTGATTCTACGTTGGCCGAGTTAGTTTATTCTATGTAGTACCTAATTCTAAACATTATTATTTCGTCATATTTTAATAGCTCTATCACGTAGCAGTACCAAGCCTTCGGTCAAGATCGTATCATAAAAAGAGCGCGGCAGGTAGACCGAACAAGAGGCAAGTTTCCTCGCGCCAATGCAAAAAATTCCGACCCCGACTTGAGAGAAAAAGAAACCAGAACCTGTCTGACAAAAACTGCGAAGATAACAAGCAAAATAAGCGTGAGATCTTTCAGTTTTTGTAGCCGTCTGGGAATTACTCAAGTTGGTCTTATCTGAAACTTTTGCGACCGTTCCCTTGCGTCTTTGTTTGATATTTGCCACTTGTCGTCTTTATTTGCGCTGTGGTTTTTATGGCAACAAGTGGGCAACAATGGGGTTGCAGTAATATAACATAGGTACCAACCTACCTCGTTCGTTTATTTCCATGCAAGTCGCTTTGGGTCCGTTATGAGGATAGAAAGAAACTGATGTACCTAGGTAGGTATATCAGTTTCTTTCATATTTGGATCCAGGGCGTAACCAGTCCGAATTTTCATCTAGGTACTTAAGTACCTATCTAGTTTAATTTCTCAACCCAAGGATGTTCAGTTTACACAAGCTAACTTCTGAGAAGTGTCTAAGTCAGCATGGACAGCCTAAACAAGGCCTTGTCTAAGGTGGAATAAAAAAAAAATTAGGTAGGTAGGTACGTACGGTATCAAATCGTCATCGAATGCCATTCGAATGCGCAAAATATTTTCTACCTAAAATTTACGCTACGTTTCTCTAGTCGAGACAAAATGTTGTCTAGAAAAAAATGTTGTCTAGGCTGTCCATGCTAAAAGGACAGATAGGTAAATTGATATCGATGGCTATTTCTATCTCCACGTTTGGGTGGGCAGGGGCAACTCGGAACAGTACAGTTACACACATTCGTGCCATTAATACGTGCATATTTATGCGTAACGTGTCTGCGCTGCAGTAACGGGGTATCAAGAAGGACTCGAGACGTAGGTAGGCAGGTTAGATAGGCCTACGTGTTGAAAGTTGAAACAATCAAAAGCTGCAGACAATGGTCTAGCTATATAGGTACCTACCTACTTCATAACAGACGTAGGTAGGTAGGTAGGTAGGTCGAAGGGAAATTACTTGGTATCTACCTACAAGAGAGGAGCCTTGGAGGTATGAATTTCCAGCTTGGAAAAGCCTAGAGCGTAGGTACCTACCTATTACAGATTCATCAAAATACGTACTTACATATTACATATACCAAATTGCGGGTAGTTACATAATAAATAAGGGTAGGTATAAAAAAATTAAAAGCTATCTAGGTAGTCTAAAACCTACCTAAATACCTAGGGTAGGTAGGTAGTTACCTAGTATAAAAAATTTAAAAACCGGTAGGTTTAAACTCAGATAGGTATGTAGGTACCTATTAGTGCTTGATAACAGGGTAGCCGGGGTAGGGTAGGTGTGACCCACGGTGTGACCTATGTAACTACCTAATGTAAACAAAACAAAATTGTTAAAAATATCTTACCTGAATATTGCTGCGTTTTACTTCAATATAAAGCCAGTTATCTGTCGAGAATGCTATAGCCATCAGTGCAGCAGCCACGATTGCCGTAATGGTCGCAATGGACAAAGTTACCGCTGAGCAAGGCATTTTTAAAACTTTGTGATAGTTATAGATAGAAGAACAAAGATTCAACACAACCACAGCACTTTTCTTAGAATCGTTCACCTATAAAGCATTTTTGTAAACACTTTACGAAACGAATAGCACGCACACACAATATTTTATTTTAAAAACTTTATGAATGCGGTCATCGCCTGCCACTGCAGCGTGTACAGAGTTCGCGCGCGAGTCTTTGCCTACTTCACCACTTCGCCGCCTTGCCTTGCCGCTCTCTTGCTTGCGGATGTGAAACTTTCGAAAGTATTCTTGCCACCTGCGCTTCCAAGTGGCAGGAATGCTAACTAAAAACCGGTTATTTTGTTGCCAGTACACAATTCATTAACTAGTTACACTGGCAATCTTTTTACTCTTACTGATTATGTCAATGTCGAATAAATCTCTAATCTCAGTGTCAATTTCACAAAAATCTATCAGTATTGCTCGCTCAACATAAATAAAGCAAGACCTAGCGTTTCATATCGCCAGACTAAGGTGAATTATAGCCGTTTTCATCCGTAGAAATTTATTAATAGTCCGGTCAAATTAGACATCCGAGGTTACAAAAATTATGTGATAATTAACTGATCTACAATTTTTGCTTAAACTAATTTTATTATAAAATTTACCGGTAAAGTTAGAAATCACGAAAGCCTTCGTGATTTTCAGCAAAATTTTGTGACCTACAACCCCGAGTCAATTTTTTTCCAGGTGTCGGATCAATGACGATTTTTTATATTTAATTTATAATGGTGCTTTGAACGATCCTACTAATTTTCAGCTGGCTGCGAATTTTTGTAACCCCACCCCATCGATCAACGTTTTCGCCGGCGGCCCCCCATAGATTCATAATGCGCACCCTGAAACCGTCTGTATCAGAAGAGAAGCATTTAGCATGTTATGCTTACCATTTCAACTAGTGTCATTTTAGCGCTTGGACTTCTGTCCAAGCGCATGGCCAAGTGCTCGTATAAAAATGCAAAAATAAAGCAGAAGAAAAATTATGGAATTTCTTATTTTCAGTCATTCAAATGTATTTATTACCTTTGTGTTGTGATATTAGCCAATCAGTGTTTTATGGGAGCCGATTTTGTGACATCCCTATTTTAATGCAGATTCCTATAGTTTGAATCAATTCAAATGCGAGAATAAAACTCCCGCGTGTCTATTATTCATAGTTACTGAGATTTTTTTTTTATTGAAAATTATTATTTTTTACCAGATAGAATAATTGAAAATATCAAAACAAAAAACTGGCAGCGGCGTGGGGCGGCGGCGGCGGCGCCGCGCCGCCGGCCGCAAGCACGTCACGTTTTATCACATTAAATTCGGCAAAATTTCAACATTTTCAACATCATTGTTGGCAGTTGGCAGCACAGAATCAAAACAAAACAATTTGTTTTGTTTTGTTTGAAAAATTGAAATATTATTTAGATAGTTTTCTGTCACTTTCTGTGGTCAAGTCGATTTGGTTGATGTGATTTTCACTACCTATTTTGCCTATTTTGTATTGAATTTCACGTGTACTTTCAACATGTCGCAAGTTATAAAATATGATGATGTGTTAGCATCAATTCTAGTCAACGAAAAGTCTATTTTGGGGTTTCTGTCGACAATTTTCGGCTTTCTTGGTAGACGGTAAGTTATAAGACATTGTCTTTTGTCCATACAAAACCTAGATAAATCTGTAGCCCTGAAGAAGTCTTGCTAATTGCTAAATTACCTACTATTCCTATTACAGTACTGACTTCTACTATGTGCCAGAAGGGCCGTACGAAAACGTGGGCTTTCCCGCTGGTGTTGCTGAAGAGTTGGTTGTAAAAGTCCTTCGTTCTTGTAATCCAAACATAAAAGCACCTAACGAAGCTAGGAAACCCACAGACTTGAACAACGAGATAATGTGTTCAACAGTGGCTCAGGAAATAGAAGTTATAGCTGATGGTGATGAAATTGATGATGATCTGCTCATTGCCCCTATTAGTGATCACCAATACGCCGCACCACCTCCATCAAGTCCTGAAGAGTCCACATCTAATATTAACATCAACAAAAACTTTCCTAAATGCTCTGCTATAGGTTCTAAGGAGTCTACAGACGCAAAAAACTCAGACAAAAGTCCCAGTAAAGATAGTATGCCAATCCTCTCTGGAACTGGTAAAGATATACCTGAAAAGAAGTCTTATTACACTCCTGATGGTTACAAGCCTCCGCTGTTGCCAACGCAGAAGAATAGTGAAACATACAATGGTGCTGAACGTGGGAACTATTGTTGGTCTCAGAATATCATGGAATTAGGTATGTATTACGTATGCAAACCAATTACACTAGTCACACTAGTAGTTGAGTAAATTACTTATTCCTTGAATAAAGTCGAGCGCCATAGCACCCCTGTCTTCAGCTTGCTGCTTCTAGCATCTGCCTGCAGTCTTTCGCTGGTCGTCATCCCACCTGGCTGGAGGGCGGTCTTACACTATGTTTGCTCTGGTCTCCACCCAAGAAACGCTTACCGCAGCGGTTGGTTGGCAAAAAAACCGACAACCGCCAGGGTGGGCTGGCCCATTGTCAACTTCAGCTTGCTAATTCTGTTTGAGCTATGTCAATAACTTTAGTTCTCTGTCGGATGTATTTGTTACGCATACTATCCTTAAGAGAAACTTCGAGCTCTTTCTATAGCTCACTGTGCGACTTTGAACTGGTGGACCAACCCTAACTGTGATGTGTCCACAAAAAACAAATGTACCTCCTTTTGCAGAAGTGACTATAAGGCTCCCTGCTGACCTAAAATCCTCCAAGACCTAAAGGTGGCCATCAATGCTGGTGATATCTCCGTAACTAAAAAGAATGGTGAAGTCATAGTCAAGGATGCCTTGCCGTGGAAGATCAAAGCATTGGATAGTTTCTGGAGTCTCAAGTGAAGGGAAACTCTTGATGCATCTAGGTAAATTAACCCGAGAATCCCCATTTTTTCTTTCATGTAGTCAAGATGTAGAGATCATAGCCCGTAGTTTGATTTGATGATAGTAATGAATGATACTTGATCGTGATGTCTAATTTTTCTATGGAATTTTGTAAATCATGGGATTCGCATGTTGCATTCTTGTATGAATCGTTTCAAGTCTGGCCAAAATAGCTTTTCTGTCAGTATGTCCGTACGTCCTCTACAGGACTTATTTCTCTTCTTCTTCTTCTTCTTCTTCTTCTTCTTCTTCTTCTTCTCTTCTTCTTCTTCTCTTCTCTTCTTCTTCTTCTTCTTCTTCTTCTTCTTCTTATTCTTCTTCTTCTTCTTCTTCTTCTTCTTCTTCTTCTTCTTCTTCTTCTTCTTCTTCTTCTTCTTCTTCTTCTTCTTCTTCTTCTTCTTCTTCTTCTTCTTCTTCTTCTTCTTCTTCTTCTTCTTCTTCTTCTTCTTCTTCTTCTTCTTCCTTCTTCTTCTCTTCTTCTTCTTCTTCTTCTTCTTCTTCTTCTTCTTCTTCTTCTTCTTCTTCTTCTTCTTCTTCTTCTTCTTCTTCTTCTTCTTCTTCTTCTTCTTCTTCTCTTCTTCTTCTTCTTCTTCTTCTTCTTCTTTCTTCTTCTTCTTCTTCTTCTTCTTCTTCTTCTTCTTCTTCTTCTTCTTCTTCTTCTTCTTCTCTTCTTCTTCTTCTTCTTCTTCTTCTTCTTCTTCTTCTTCTTCTTCTTCTTCTTCTTCTTCTTCTTCTTCTTCTTCTTCTTCTTCTTCTTCTTCTTCTTCTTCTCTTCTTCTTCTTCTTCTTCTTCTTCTTCTTCTACTTCTTCTTCTTCTTCTTCTTCTTCTTCTTCTTCTTCTTCTTCTTCTTCTTCTTCTTCTTCTTCTTCTTCTTCTTCTTCTTCTTCTTCTTCTTCTTCTTCTTCTTCTTCTTCTTCTTCTTCTTCTTTCTTCTTCTTCTTCTTCTTCTTCTTCTTCTTCTTCTTCCTTCTTCTTCTTCTTCTTCTTCTTCTTCTTCTTCTTCTTCTTCTTCTTCTTCTTCTTCTTCTTCTTCTTCTTCTTCTTCTTCTTCTTCTTTAGGATTCCGCCTACCCTGCAAGGGATCCGGCGTGAAGATATTGATTACTTTTTACCAACTTATTTTAATTGAAAATAAAGCTTCAGTGACGACAAAATCAGAAAGCTACACTCTAAAATACTAACTACTACTACACTCAAATCATGATAATACACGGGTCATAACAGTAAAAACTTTGAGTATCACTTTGCCGAACATTAGGTGATTCAGCCGAATATTCGCCGAATATGAATATTCGGTAAAGCTGCCGAATATGCCAAATACCGAATATAAAACGAATATTCGGCCCATCTCTAATCCACAAAAGATGGATAGCTCTGCAATCTTCGGAGATGGGGGAATGGGTAAATTTCGACTATTTTCAAAATATTCAAAAAGTATGAAACCCACAGAAATTGGCAGGTACATACCTACAAATAGGAATTACAAAAAACATGGTACCTACCTACCCAAATATCACTTAAGTAATAAGTAAATTAATTGTTGAAAAAAGTTAGTGTCACGAGGTCTACTGTTCGTAGAACTACTAGTTTAATGTAGGCTACTAGGATCTCTGCCATACAAAAACTAGACGTCACGATTACATCTCGACACTATAGTCGAACCAAACTCTGTCCTTGCCCGAGACATTTTAAGAGACATTTTATTATGCAGAGTATAAAATAACGGTGATATACAGGCAAACAGCACCAGAGAGTAGAGCCCTACCATCATATCCTGTTAAATTGTTAGGTGTGGAATGCGTAGAAACTGTCTAGGCCTGGCAGTCTAAATATTAGCAATGTAAAAATAATGACAAGTCTTTTTCAACACAAAAAATTACACAATTAACATAAAAACAAATATTTTCAGAGAAAGTTCAAGAGAGATGGTGGGACAAACTTCTGAATGGCGAAGAAGCAATAGACCTGGATAAAATAGACTGCTCTCGACCATTAGATGAACTTCCTTTAGACCACATTGACAAGGTAACACCATCATAATAATATGAGTTAATTTTGATTTATTTATTTTTTGTCTGAAAGACAGGCACGGCTTGAGGTGGTGGAAATAATAAGAGGGTGGAGGCAGTGCATTAAATAATATTGGCTCAATGGGTTTAAGATTTATATAAAACTATTTGAATTAAATGTGTATATTGAAACTGAGTACAAAATATCTTATTAATCTAGATACAACAGTTTGTCCATTGATTAATTGCGGAAAATATTTAGAGAAATACATTCAATATAAAAAATTACTTAATTTTTTTTAATTTACTCAGTGTAACTGTAATTGAGCTATGTAATTATGTAGGTGCTTACAGGCGAT